>CM060709.1:147605980-150055725 GCA_030686995.1 Artemisia argyi | reverse complement strand
GGCTATGTAAACAGGGGCACTGGTTCTCGTTTGAGCATCGGACATGGAAGTATGCTAAGAAGTGTTTTGAGGAGATATTAACGGGGTTGAAGCGTTGGAAGGATTTCTTCTTCTTGATTGACCGAAGAGCCATACCGCAAGCCATGCTGTCACACCCCTAAAATCGGGTCCAGCGGAAGCATACGTGTAGCTGGGGTGTAACTCAATTGGTATTACAACACAAGTTCAAAAATGGTTTTCAATTCAATCATTTAGAATAAAATAGTTAAGTCAAAAATATTGTATTTACATTGTTAAAAGTAGTGCGGAAGTAGGCCCTTAAAATAGTTTAAAACGGTCCCCAAATGAATAATCAGAGTCTCCTATGACCATGCCATGCCCTGCCAAAACCTCCTGTAGCGTGCCATAGATTAAAACCTGAAAATACATGCTAAAGTGTCAACACGAGGTTGGTGAGTTCATAGAGTTTGTTTAACAAATAAAGTTTATGCATATGTATGAAGGTTTCCCAGCAAAGGCATCGTAAATCCACTCAGTTACAAGTCCCGCCATAAGAGCCTTGTAACCTGTGTGTTTACAACCCACTGCTACAATATATAGTTTCTCAGGATTATATTCACCCAAGGTCAAGTATAGACACAAAGGCGGGGAACCACCATCCCAAATAGTACCTGTCACCCAACGTCGCATCTGTTTTGGACTTGGGTGGGGGGTGTTTCCCCATAATAGTACTATCAATACCTCTCCTTTGACAGATTACTGGGTGCCGTTTCCCAAAGCATAAAAGTTTAAACGTTTCAAGTATCAAGTAAGTATAACACAGTTAAGTATAACACAATCACGTATGTATAAAATCAAGTATAAGTGTTATCAAGTATAAACGTAATCAAGTATAAAGAAATCAAGTATAAAGAAATCAAGTATAAATGTTTTAAATAGTTGTACAAGTAAAAACAAGTAGTTGAGCATGTATCTCCCCCAAAGAGTTAAAACAAGTATAAAGAGTAAAAGTGGGGCTATGACTCACCTGGTGCGATAGCTACGATGACAAAAGTGGATACACAGAAATGAGGTTCGATCTCTAACCGCAACCTAATATGAATGATAGTGATCTACTTAGATCATGAAAGGATGTAGAGAATATGCATACACATGATACCTATACCACTCATAACTTGGAAATAATTGTTATTGTCAAAGTAAAGTATTTTCCATACTTAGAAAAATAAGTCCAACTAGGTTTGTAAATACTTGTCGTAATATATCGTATATAAAAACGTTAGTGCTATATTCCTCGTTTTGAAAACCTTAAGATATCGTCTAGTAGTCGCATAAATAAACCTTGGTTCGTACGTATTTCGTTAGTTCAAAATAAACTCCTTGAATAAGAAATCTAGAAAATATATTATTTAGTACGTAGTTATATTATTTCTAGTAGTGACTAAATATATATATAGTTTGCCTAGTTTCAAAAGTGTATATCTTGGTCGTTATAAGCTCGTTTTCTTCGTTCTTTATATCCCCGGAATCGTGGGACAACATACTAACCTATTTTTGATAAGTCGGGACGGCTAGATCAAGTTTTATGCTCAAATTTGTCCGTGACAACTATTCATCAGCAAGCTATTTCCGGAAAATATAGTTTTCGTCGTTAACTCGTTTTTAGCGTATCTCCTTCGTTATAAACTCGTTTTTATCCCCGTTTTCGGCCATAGTTCCGTATCGGAATGTATTTTCTAAATATTTGGTCAAAAGTTACCCAAAACCCACTGAGTTGGCCACGTTTTCATTTTAAGGACAGTAGGTTTACATATTGTTTCAAAAATCAATTATAGTGTTTTTAACTAGTTTCATCTTCAACCAAAACACTTTCAATCACCACAAATCTAGTCTAATTTTACCATACACCTTCTTAGGGTGTCATGGGTTCCTAACATCATAAATCAAGTGGATCTAACTATAATCCATTTCAAGGGCTCAAAAGTTATATATATATATATAAATGAGTGGTATAACTAACATATGCATGTATATCTTGAATGGAAATCATATGATCACAAAGATAACATGAATAAATTATGAACAAGAGTTTGACAACTTACATAGAAAGATTAGTGAGCTTATGGAGATGAAAACTTATAAAATCTTGGGTTTTTATCACAAAACCCAACAAGAACAACTAAAGGAACAAGGAAATGACTTGATCTTGGAAAATTAATGGTTTCTTCTTGGTCCTTGTTCTTGGCCGAAAATGAGAAGAAAGAAAAGAGAGAATGAAAAGTTTGCTAGTTGTTGTATGTTAATAAGATGTGTAAATGAAAAAGGAAAGTATAGAACTAGTATTATTATTTAGGGAGACAAGATCCATATATTATGGAGATCAAAATGGGGGGGGCGGCATTTTGGAGAAAAAGGGAAGAAAATTGAGATTGTGTAAGAGTTTTGGTGAGATTTGGTGTATATTATGTATATATTAGTAGTTTTAGGGAATACCGGGTATCGAGTTAACTAAAAATAAATGTTACCGAGGTGAAATAAAATACGACAAAGTTGTAAAAGTTATAAAATAATATTCCTGATGAGAATCGGGTGTTAAAATAATTATTGGGTTGAAATATCGCAAACCGACGGAGTTATAAGCTCCGACCGTAAAATGTACCAATTGGTTTCAAAACACCGGTCAAATTAATAATAAAATTTTTATATTATTATTATGAGTATAAAAATATGTTAGGACCATAGTTGGGATTGTCGGATAATTATTCAAAATAATAGTTTATAAGATAACGTTTATTAGGTAGATAATCGTACGTATACAAAAATGACGCAACTCACGTTTAAATGACAAATTTTCTCCGGAGGTGAATAGTGTTTTATGAATAGTAAAATTTTAAAACGCTTATCAGAATATCAAACTGACCTCAAAAATGATGAATAGTAAAATGATGAATAGTGATCGATGAATAGTAAATGTGAAAGTTCGGGAAAAGACCAGAATTTACGAGTTGTGACAGTCTCTACCCCTAAAGGGAACTTCGTCCCGAAGTTCAGTTAACGTTAATTAGTTAAGTGTGTATTTAAGAAAATGTGTCAAAGCTTAAGTATGTGGGTTTCCTATCCAACTAGGTACGTTCTCGTGGTCAGACTTGATGAGGCAAACCTTCCCAATCCCGAGCACAGCCCTCAAAAGACCTCCTTTAGGTTAATCCTTTAGGTAACCGATTTTTACTTAATCCCACAACTCATCAAACAAGAACTGTCATGCGATTAGGCTAAATCGGTTTGAGTGATGACTTTAACTTTTAGCTTGATTTTCGCAACCCAATCAAACAAGAACAGTTACTAGAATCAAGCTAAAAAATCAAGGTCTGGATTCAACGTCCTTGAAAAAGGTCTTTTGAAAGATTGGCTCGACTTTGGAATTGCTTACACACATTCCAGACAAAATATCATTATAACTATTCTCAGTGTTGCAAAATTCATTTCTGAGTCAGACATAGGTGGTCAGCCTATATCTCACTATCCCGGGTTGAATATAAATGACCAGTCTATATTCCACCGAGGTTCCATGAATTTTGAAATACTCAGCTTAGTTATACTAATACTATGTCCTTCACAAATACTAAGACGTTCAGAAATACTAAGGCAGGTGACCAAACTCGAGGTCGAATGATGAAACTATGCAAGGAGAAACATAACAGGGTGACATATATGATACGTGAACATGCTTATATAAAAGACAATGATAGAAATCAACTAGAATAAGTGAGTATAATAAACCAGATAATGAGACACAAATCTCATCACCTAAGTCAGCAACAAACCACAAGTGAGGCATTATCTTGGCAGGCAGGCACGTGACGGTCATAGGGTTAAGTTTTTCGTAAAAGTAGCTATAGTCTAGGTTTTAAAAACACTTAGTTCGCTATAGCCAAAGCTCTGATACCAATCTGTCACACCCCTAAAATCGGGTCCAGCGGAAGCATACGTGTAGCTGGGGTGTAACTCAATTGGTATTACAACACAAGTTCAAAAATGGTTTTCAATTCAATCATTTAGAATAAAATAGTTAAGTCAAAAATATTGTATTTACATTGTTAAAAGTAGTGCGGAAGTAGGCCCTTAAAATAGTTTAAAACGGTCCCCAAATGAATAATCAGAGTCTCCTATGACCATGCCATGCCCTGCCAAAACCTCCTGTAGCGTGCCATAGATTAAAACCTGAAAATACATGCTAAAGTGTCAACACGAGGTTGGTGAGTTCATAGAGTTTGTTTAACAAATAAAGTTTATGCATATGTATGAAGGTTTCCCAGCAAAGGCATCGTAAATCCACTCAGTTACAAGTCCCGCCATAAGAGCCTTGTAACCTGTGTGTTTACAACCCACTGCTACAATATATAGTTTCTCAGGATTATATTCACCCAAGGTCAAGTATAGACACAAAGGCGGGGAACCACCATCCCAAATAGTACCTGTCACCCAACGTCGCATCTGTTTTGGACTTGGGTGGGGGGTGTTTCCCCATAATAGTACTATCAATACCTCTCCTTTGACAGATTACTGGGTGCCGTTTCCCAAAGCATAAAAGTTTAAACGTTTCAAGTATCAAGTAAGTATAACACAGTTAAGTATAACACAATCACGTATGTATAAAATCAAGTATAAGTGTTATCAAGTATAAACGTAATCAAGTATAAAGAAATCAAGTATAAATGTTTTAAATAGTTGTACAAGTAAAAACAAGTAGTTGAGCATGTATCTCCCCCAAAGAGTTAAAACAAGTATAAAGAGTAAAAGTGGGGCTATGACTCACCTGGTGCGATAGCTACGATGACAAAAGTGGATACACAGAAATGAGGTTCGATCTCTAACCGCAACCTAATATGAATGATAGTGATCTACTTAGATCATGAAAGGATGTAGAGAATATGCATACACATGATACCTATACCACTCATAACTTGGAAATAATTGTTATTGTCAAAGTAAAGTATTTTCCATACTTAGGAAAAATAAGTCCAACTAGGTTTGTAAATACTTGTCGTAATATATCGTATATAAAAACGTTAGTGCTATATTCCTCGTTTTGAAAACCTTAAGATATCGTCTAGTAGTCGCATAAATAAACCTTGGTTCGTACGTATTTCGTTAGTTCAAAATAAACTCCTTGAATAAGAAATCTAGAAAATATATTATTTAGTACGTAGTTATATTATTTCTAGTAGTGACTAAATATATATATAGTTTGCCTAGTTTCAAAAGTGTATATCTTGGTCGTTATAAGCTCGTTTTCTTCGTTCTTTATATCCCCGGAATCGTGGGACAACATACTAACCTATTTTTGATAAGTCGGGACGGCTAGATCAAGTTTTATGCTCAAATTTGTCCGTGACAACTGTTCATCAGCAAGCTATTTCCGGAAAATATAGTTTTCGTCGTTAACTCGTTTTTAGCGTATCTCCTTCGTTATAAACTCGTTTTTATCCCCGTTTTCGGCCATAGTTCCGTATCGGAATGTATTTTCTAAATATTTGGTCAAAAGTTACCCAAAACCCACTGAGTTGGCCACGTTTTCATTTTAAGGACAGTAGGTTTACATATTGTTTCAAAAATCAATTATAGTGTTTTTAACTAGTTTCATCTTCAACCAAAACACTTTCAATCACCACAAATCTAGTCTAATCTTACCATACACCTTCTTAGGGTGTCATGGGTTCCTAACATCATAAATCAAGTGGATCTAACTATAATCCATTTCAAGGGCTCAAAAGTTATATATATATATATAAATGAGTGGTATAACTAACATATTCATGTATATCTTGAATGGAAATCATATGATCACAAAGATAACATGAATAAATTATGAACAAGAGTTTGACAACTTACATAGAAAGATTAGTGAGCTTATGGAGATGAAAACTTATAAAATCTTGGGTTTTTATCACAAAACCCAACAAGAACAACTAAAGGAACAAGGAAATGACTTGATCTTGGAAAATTAATGGTTTCTTCTTGGTCCTTGTTCTTGGCCGAAAATGAGAAGAAAGAAAAGAGAGAATGAAAAGTTTGCTAGTTGTTGTATGTTAATAAGATGTGTAAATGAAAAAGGAAAGTATAGAACTAGTATTATTATTTAGGGAGACAAGATCCATATATTATGGAGATCAAAATGGGGGGGGGCGGCATTTTGGAGAAAAAGGGAAGAAAATTGAGATTGTGTAAGAGTTTTGGTGAGATTTGGTGTATATTATGTATATATTAGTAGTTTTAGGGAATACCGGGTATCGAGTTAACTAAAAATAAATGTTACCGAGGTGAAATAAAATACGACAAAGTTGTAAAAGTTATAAAATAATATTCCTGATGAGAATCGGGTGTTAAAATAATTATTGGGTTGAAATATCGCAAACCGACGGAGTTATAAGCTCCGACCGTAAAATGTACCAATTGGTTTCAAAACACCGGTCAAATTAATAATAAAATTTTTATATTATTATTATGAGTATAAAAATATGTTAGGACCATAGTTGGGATTGTCGGATAATTATTCAAAATAATAGTTTATAAGATAACGTTTATTAGGTAGATAATCGTACGTATACAAAAATGACGCAACTCACGTTTAAATGACAAATTTTCTCCGGAGGTGAATAGTGTTTTATGAATAGTAAAATTTTAAAACGCTTCTCAGAATATCAAACTGACCTCAAAAATGATGAATAGTAAATGATGAATAGTGATCGATGAATAGTAACCGATGAATAGTAAATGTGAAAGTTCGGGAAAAGACCAGAATTTACGAGTTGTGACACATGCCGTGGAGGCATAGGGATTCACAGATTTCGGATCGGTTTCCTAGCGGTTATTCTCAGAGTGACGCTAACAAATTGGCCCTCCGACCGATTGTGCTTCGAAAACCTCCGACCAGTCTTCTTTGGGTGTATAGGCTTACCAATACCTTTCAGAACTCTGGTTACCATCTAGTTATAAAGAATGCCGAAGGGGAGGGTAAGATGGGATCTTACACTTACTTGCTTTGTAGGAAGAAATTCCGTTATGTTTGCCTATCTTAACCATGTTCATTTTTCTTTGTTGCAGTGATCACTATGTCTGAATATTTGGAGCTTCCGGAGATGGAGGGGTCCGTGGTGAGTAAGGGGGACCCGTTGCCCGAGAACAATGAACGTCCGGACAAGACCACCCAACCGGCGTCTCCCCAGACTGGAATTCCCGAGAAGACTTATGTCCAATTGGCCGTTGAGAGGGCCAATTCGGATGTGGTGGCTGCTCGGGAAGAAAAGGAGAGGAAGAAACAGCAAAAACAGCCGGCCAGCAAAAAGAGGACTGCTGCTGGGCCGAGTGACAAGCCAAAGAGGAGGAGGAAACTGCAAGCTGATGAAGAGGTTCTTGGATCCGAGGAACATACCGTTGATGCTAATCCCCTTAATCAGGCCGAGCCGTCTGGCGGAGAAGGACCAGTCAACGAGGGTGGTGATGAGCAAAATCATGCGGAAGAGAATGCTGAGGAGGAGCATCATTCCCTGGAGAAGTCGAAGAGTCCACCTGCCGAGGGGTTCCAGGAACGTTCTCGTGCATCTCCTTCTGATGGTAAGGCACTTTTCTTCCGGTTTTGCTTTGAACTATTTTAACGCACTTATATTTTCTTTGTACAGCCCATTCGGAACACCAGGCCTCTAGATCCCATGTTCATGCTGCAGAGCCGTAGCCCCTGTCTCCCGGTATGTATTATTTTTGCTTATGCTGTCATACGTTTTTCTTAGAAGCTTACTCCGTGCTTTTGTTACTAACAGGACATACTGATCTGACCGGCGGGTATTTCATCCCTGGGTGGACGCTTAGGGATGATGTCCATATGAACTCCTTCCGGGCGTGCCGAGAGATGATGTCCCATCTCGCTACTCCTGCCGAAGAGGAAGCATTGGCAGATTTGAACAATAACCAACTTGTCCGTCAAG
The DNA here is from genome assembly GCA_030686995.1 of Artemisia argyi. Classification (NCBI taxonomy): domain Eukaryota; kingdom Viridiplantae; phylum Streptophyta; class Magnoliopsida; order Asterales; family Asteraceae; genus Artemisia; species Artemisia argyi. Next base: position 150,047,743 of record CM060709.1, on the reverse strand, counting down.
CCTACATCAATTCTGGTTCCGGTGTTGTTCTTCAGGCTGAAGTGCTAAAGAGGTTCAGCCAGCTCAACCGAGATCATCGGGAGTTGGAAGTGACTCATGAGGAGTACGGATCTCTTTATGCTAAGTTGAAAGCCGTTGAGGAGGAGAGGGATGCCCAGCTTGCCAAGTTCGACACTTTTTTGAAGGAGTTCCGGGCTTTGGAGGACGATGAGGTGGCAGCTTCCAACCGGGAGAAAGGGTTGATTGATCAGCTGGAAGAGATGGAGAAAGAAAATAATGAGATGATCAGCCACTCTGCCTCCCAAACCTCCAAGATCCAGGAACTTGAGAAACAATTGGAGGATAAGTCCCAGGAGACCGAACGGTTAACAAAGGAGAACAAGAATCTGTTTGCTCAGTTAGCCACCGCTGAGCTTGTTCGTCACAACACTGTGAAAGAATTAATTCCGGCGGCCTTCCGAAGACTTTTCAATAGTGCCGAATACAAGAGGAGCTTGGGGAGGGTTTACAGTTTGTCTTACTCCGGAGGGTTTATAGATGGTGTCCGTGTTGATCGAAAGCCGGAGGATGCGGAGAAGATACTGCAGAAGATAAATAAGCTTAACATGGATGCACCCAAACTTTGGAAGCCGGAATACCATAAGCTTTTTGAAGCTGAGTATCCTTATGTTAAGAAACTAGCGGAGTCTTCCCGTCTTCCTCTTGGTGATTTGATGAACCTTCTTCCGGAGGAACCTGCTCCGAAAACAACACCTGCTGTCGGCAATACTACTCCTGCTGTTGTTGCTCCCAATACTACTGCTGTTGTTGCTCCCAATGTTCAAGAGGCTAAGAAAGATTGATTTAGGGTTATCTGGGGTGCGTGTACCTCCTTTTTGTATTGTACCCTATTTGGATGATGTAATAAAGTTTCATACATTCGAACTCTGGTTGTCTATATTATTTTTATACATCAGCTATTACTTCGTTCTTAGTTATGAAATGTCTTTTCATACTTGTATGTGAATTCAATACTAGCGTTGTACATGATCTATGTAGGAATTTGAACGGAGTGTTTTAACACGATCCGTTTTAGCAAATTGGACGGAGTGTTTTGCACGATCCGTTTAAGTAAGTTGGACGGAGTGATTTTGCACGATCCGTTTACGTAATGAGACGGAGTGTTTTTGCACGATCCGTTTAAGTAATTGGACGGAGTGTTTTTGCACGATCCGTTTAAGTAATTGGACGGAGTGTTTTTGCACGATCCGTTTAAGTAATTGGACGGAGTGTTTTTGCACAATCCGTTTAAGTAATTGGACGGAGTGTTTTTGCACGATCCATTTAAGTAATCTGGACATCTTTAGGAAAATTCGCTTCCCGTAACGTTGGGAAGGCGTAGGTTGCCATTGACCTTTTGAACTTTGTTACATGAAACAATTTCGTAAGTTAATTGCATGCCAAGTCCGAGGAATTTCTTTGTCGTTCATAGTAGCAAGCTTGTATGAACCGTTCTGATGTGCTTCGACTACTCTGTAAGGTCCTTCCCAGTTTGGGCCAGTTTCCCTTGGTTTTCGACTCGACTAGCTTCGTTCTTCCTGTAGACGAAGTCTCCCACCTTAAACGCCATCGACTTTACCCTTCGGTTGTAGTATTGTTCGACTTTTGCTTTGTACTTTGCTTCGCGAATGGCTGCCATTTCACGCCTTTCTTGCAACAAATCCAGATTTAGTCGTTGTTGTTCTTCGCTATCCTCCGGATTGTAGAGCATGGTCCGGTGGGTAGGCATCCCAATTTCTGCCGGTATTACTCGCTGCCGTAGGTTAGGCTAAAAGGGGTTTCTCCATTGCTGGTCTTCATCATTGTTCGGAAGGCCCATAGAACATTAGGCAATTCGTCCGCCCATCCGACCCTTTCTCTCCCCAGCCTAGTCTTTATGTCGTGCATCAAGCTCTTGTTTGCTCTTTCAACTAACCCGTTCGCCTGAAGGTGTGCCACAGCGGTGTTTATTTGTTTTATCTTTAATTTTTCACATCATCCCTTGAAAGGATCTTTGACGAAGTTTGTTCCGTTATCTGTAACTATGATGCCCGGTAAGCCAAATCGGCATATAATATTTTCCCACACAAATTTCTTCACATCCTTGCCGATGGTTTTGACTAACGGCTTGGCTTCAATCCATTTCGTAAAGTAGTCTACTGCTACAATCACGTATTTCACCTCCCTGGTGCTTCCGGAAATGGACCCAACATATCCATTCCCCATTGATAGAAAGGCAATGGTGCCATTATGGAAGTCAGATTGGTTTTGGGCAACTTTGGGACCGGAGCATGAATCTGACAGGAATCACATTTCTGGATCTCTTCTCTTGCGTCCTTATGCATTGTTGGCCAGTAGTATCCTTGTCTTATTAACTTGGCTACTACTGACCGAGGACCTGAGTGCATCCCGCACATTCCCTCGTGCACCTCTCGGATAATGTAGTTTGCTTGTAGAGGCCCTACGCATCGTAGCATCGGGTTCAAGTATGACTTTTTGAAAAGTACATTATTCTCCATCACATACTGAGGGATTTTCATTCGTAAGGTCCTTGCGTCATTGGGGTCCTCCGGCCACACTCCTTCGTCTAAGCATCGGATGATAGGAGTCATCCAATTGTCTTCTTCCTCTTCAACTATCGCTCCAACCTGTTTCTCTTCGGTTGACGGTTTTTCCAATACTTCAACCAGTATCTCTTTGGTTAGGTGATTGAAAGCTACTGATGCCAACTTGCTCAACACATCGGCTTTATGGTTTTGAGCTCTTGGTATGTTGTAAATTTTGAACTTTTTGAAGCCCCCGATGTACTCTTTTGCTTTTGCTAGGTATTGAATCATACTTTCCTTGGTCGCCACGAAATGGCCGTTTATTTGGCTTGCCACTAGCTTTGAATCAACTTTTACTTCTAGTTCCTCCGCATTCATTTTCTTAGCAATTCTCAAACCGGCTAGGAGTGCTTCGTATTCTGCTTCGTTATTAGTACTTGGGAAATTGAGACGAAGTGCGTACATTTGCTCGACCAGGTCAGGGCCGATTAGCACTAATCCCGCCCCGGATCCTTTTTTGTTGGATGCCCCGTCTGTATACAAGATCCAACTACCTGGTTCCGAGATGTTATGTACTTCCTCCCCTTGGGACTCTCGTCTCGACTTCTCCGGTTCGACCGAGATTTCGGAAATGAAGTCTGCGAGGACCTGTCCTTTGATTGCGTTTCTCGGAATATAATCAATATCGTAAGCTCCTAGTTCCACCGAATACTTTGCCATTCTTCCGGATGCTTCGGCTTTGCTGAGAATTTGTTTTATCGGCTGATTCGTTATGACCTTTATCGGGTGAGCCTCGAAATACCTTCTCAATCTTCGAGACGCGTGTAGTAGAGCCAGGGCCAACTTTTCAACCGGGGCATAATTTTTCTCGGCTTCGTGCAATGTTCGGCTTATGTAGTGGACAGGTAGTTGCCTATCTTTTTTCTCCGTTACTAGTACTGCACTAACGGCTCCTTTGGCCGCGGCAAGGTAGATGTACAGTACTTCCTTCTTCCTGGGCATTGACAACGACAGTAGATCCAATATTAATTTCTTGAGTGACTGAAAAGCAGATTCGGCCTCCTCCGTCCACTTATACTCATCTTTATTTTCTTTGGTGATATTTTTCAACGTATCAAAGAAAGAGAGCGATCTCTCGGCTGACCGGGAGAGGAACCTATTTAGAGCGGCCAGTCTCCCGCTCAAAGATTGCATTTCTTTCAAAGTTCTCAGGAACTGCATTTGTGATATTGCTTTTGTCTTCTTGGGATTCGCTCTAATACCTTCGGACGTTATCATATACCCCAGGAATTTCCCTTCTTCCACGCCAAATGAGCATTTCTTGGGGTTCAATTTCATGTTAATTCTTCTTAGGTTATTAAAAGTTTCAGCAATGTCTGCTAACATCTCTTTTTCCCCTTCGCTTTTAATTACCATGTCGTCCACATAGGCCTCCAAATTTCTTCCTATTTGTGTCCGGAAGGCCGAATCAATAAGTCGTTGGTAGGTTGCTCCCGCGTTTTTTAATCCGAAAGGCATCTTTGTGTAGCAATAAGTTCCTTGTTCTGTGTAAAACGCCGTTTTCTCTTCATCTTCCTCTGCCATTTGTACTTGATGGTAGCCTTTGTATGCATCCAAGAAGCACTTGTATTTATACCCCACTACTGACTCTATTTTCCAATCAATCTCCGGGAGGGGGTAATAATCCTTCGGACAGGAAGAATTCAGATTCTTGAAGTCGATACACATGCGCCAGTTCCCATCGCACTTCTTGACTAACACCGGGTTGGAGATCCAAGTAGAATATCTCACCGGCCTGACAATACCGGCTTTCAACCATTCCTCCACTTCCTTCAATATTACCTGATTCTTTTCAGCCGAGAGGCTTCTTCTTTTTTGAGCGACCGGAGTGTCTGACACATTCACATTCAAATGATGCTTTATCAACCGTCTAGGAACCCCAGTCATGTCTGAAGGTTGCCATGCGAACACATCTTTGTTTCTTCTCAAAAGCTCGATAAGGTACTTTCGGCACTCCCATGAAAACCCTTTTCCTATAGTGACCAATTGTTCCGGATGTGCCGGGTTCACAAGTATCTCTTCCGTTGGGCTTTCCTCGGCGGCTTTCTCCTTTAGTTCTATTTTTCCCTGCGGTTTGTTCGTTTGAGTTTCTTCTAACTTTCGGTACTGCAATATTACCGCCGGACGAGCCATTACGGTTGCCACTCCTCGGGGAGTGGGGAATTTGATCATGGAATGGATAGTAGATGGAATGGCTCTAAGTCCTTTCAGCCCCGTCCTTCCTAGTATAACATTGTAAGGTGAAGGAGATCGCACTACACAAAATTTCATTATGGTTCTTCGTAACAGACCATCGTCACCGAACTTTACTTCTAGTTCTATTTTTCCTAACGGCTTGTTTGTTTCCCCTGAAAAACCTATTAAAGATGTGCTAGTTTCTTCCAATTTCTTCCTTATGGACGAATCTAGATTGCGAAAGCAATGCTCATACATTACGTTTACGGAAGACCCTTCGTCTACATATATCCTCCGGACCAGATATCCCTCTATGTCCCCTTCTATGATGAGCGGTTCTTCCGACAAATCGCCCGTTGCAATGGATGGGAATACTATAGGCACTTTCATCCAATCTTCATCATGTCCTCCGTATTTTCTCTTCTGGAGAACGGTTGAGCACCGAATCATGTTGATCACCTTATTCTTTCCTCTGTCGTCTCTCCTGGGGGTATCCCTATTTCCTCCGGAATCTCTCTGCCTCCAATCTCTAAGAAGATGATCGAGTTTCCCAGATTTCAACGCCACTTCTAATTGCTTTTTGAGCTGGTGACAATCGTTAGTGAGGTGGCCCTTTTCACCGTGGTATTCACAGAATCTGTCCATGTTTTCTGCTCTCGGCCTACCAACCATCGGTGGGGGTTGGGGCAGGTTCAACTGTCGTTCAGTGGCTATAATTTCTCTGGGAAGTTTGATTAGTGAACCTACAGTCGGACGGTCAGTGTTACCTCGGAATGGCTCCTGGCGTTGGTAGTTGCTCCGGTTGTTTTGTTCATTACGGCTAGGATTGATCCGAGGGGTAACGTATGGTTGGAATATATCTCTTCGTCATTGATCATTCCGGCGATCGCCCATGCACTTGCTTCCAAAACCCCCTCTAACTACTCGATCTCCTTTAAGATGGGAATAACTTCCCCGATTTGTGTCTATTCCTTCTCCCTTGGGCAATTCTGTATCCCGGAAAGCTTTTTCTGATCTTATGAAGTCATCCACTCGGGTAAACATCTCAGTCACCGTTCGTGGTACCCTGTCGGAAAACTTCTTAGCAAGAGTCGGGCACTTGTGCGCTCCCATAAAGGCTGAGATACGCATGATCGCAGGAACTCCACTGATATAGCTTGCTTCATCTGTCCAACGTTCTTTGAAGTCCGGTAGCGATTCGTGCACCCTTCGGATAATCTTGGTAATTTCCGTTGGGTCCCTGGTGCACTTCTTTCGTAACGAAAACCGAGTTGAAAATTGTTCCCTTAGACTATTCCAACTATCAATACTGCCCGGTTCCAATCGTTCGAACCACCCTCCGGCTGCTCCGTCTAAAGTTTGCTGGAACATGAGGCACCAAGTTGGCATCGGCCACTGTCCCTGGTTGGCAGCTCCGGTGAATCTTGTGAGGTGGTCATTCGGGTCCGTCGAACCATCGTAAAACTTCATATTCAAGGGCATCACATAATTTTCTCCCGCGAATTCAACAATTCGGCGAGTGAAAGGAGACCTTAGCACTTCCTTAAAGGGCTTCTTCAGCTCATCGTCGGTTTCCATTACTTTCTCTTTTCCTTTGTTTTTGTCCCCTCCGTCTCCGAAATCTAGACGCATGGGTTGGAGTACACTTCCTCCCTTAACATTGTGTTTCTTAATGAGCTCTGTTAAGGATGCTACTTGGTTGAGGATCATCACCTGGAGGTCGGACGAATCATCCTCCGTATCATCGTGACTATTCGTATTATCCACGTTATTCCCACTTCCTCCGACTTGAGGATCAGGCGTGCGGAAGGGGGGTGGGCCTGACATTCGGTTCTTTTAGGTAGAATGAATAACGGGTCCCACGGATGGCGCCAATTTGTTGAAGTAAAACCTTGCAGGTGGGTCCCACTGTTGTGTTTGTCCTTTGGATAGATAAAGTATCATGCACAAGAGTAGCACACGTTAGGCTCGCCTTGGGTTTTATCCCAAGACCAACCTCCGGTGTGAGAATGAGTATGTGAAGAGACGAAAGGCAGGTGATAAGTGTTATTAAATGCGGTGTGTGTGTGTTAGTTGTGTGACATAAATGAGGTGGGGGTATTTATACTACCCACCTTATTACCTACTCTGCCTTGGGAAAGAGCAGGCCATACCTGGTAGGTAGGTGTCAACCCACGTGGCCGACACGATCCCTAAAATCATGGGATTATGTTGCGAGATCGGCCTATGTCCGTTCGGCTTTTCTCTTCGGCTGTGGATGTTTCATGATTTTTATTGCTTTGTTTAATTCTCTTCGGTCATGTGCCATTCGGTCATGTGCCATTCGGTTGCAGATGATCGGTCCGAATGCTTTCCTGCCGTTCGGTCATATATGCCAACAGTGAACCAGCCGGTTAATATGGATATCTGTAAGTAGAAACAAACTTAAACATGTGAACCGGCATTTATTGAGTTTTGTTTGGATTACAGTCTAGTTAATTAGTTTCTAAATTTTTCCTAAACTAAATCGCAGGTATTGCGTCTACACCTTAAAACAATATGATCATTTACAGTGACGGAGCTAGGATTTATCATTCGGGTGGGCCAAAATATATACGAGTAGTGATTGGCATGACTAATTCATGTGCCTAATTTCATGTCTAACAAGGATCTTGAAACACATGGCTAAATCAATGGTAAATAAGAGGAGTGAGAATAAGTGGAATACATGTGTCACAAAATGAATAGATTAGGCATAAAATTTGTCACATGAATTAGTCATCTCAATCATTTTCCTATGATAAAATCATGAGAATTGATAAGTTACAAAGTTTAGAATCTTTAATTGTGATGCCAATATATATGTTATGTTGTGAGATGACTTGTATAAATTCAAAAAAGTGAAAATATAAGGACGTAAACACTATTTGTTTTGACATTTTGGATGGGCCTCAAGTATATTTTAGGTCAAACTAATATTAATATCTATATGTTTTATAATACTGGAAGATATCATGCGGTTGGCCATGGCCCATCCCAAGACTAAAGTGGCTCCGTCCCATTGATCAAGACATCATGCTTCTGGGACGAAATTTTAATTGGGACTATTAAGATAATTTGGATTCTGAGAAAACGCTGTAACATGTCAAGTGTTAGAATGAGTTTAAATGGATCAGTAAAATCTAAATCTCTTTGTTGATTTTTGGTTTGATATTAATGAGCATTTAACAAGTTTCACAATACCAGTTAATAAATTATGAACTATACATATCATATTATCTTACTTACCTTACTTCGCATTCTATATTCATCTCTAGATACACATGCCATTATACTTGAATTTTGAAGCGTATGAATTGGGATTTATTGCTTAATTACTTGTTCAGTTGAGGTTGAGCTTATAAAGTGAACATAAAGGAAACATGTACTTTGGAGATAGTAAACTAGCGATTTGATAAGACTGGATGATAAGTAAACACGTTAATAAGTGAAAAGTAATGAAAAGTAAGAATGTTTGTTTAGTCTTTGACTTGAGTGTTGGAATTATGATATCATGACATTCATATATTATAAATCAAACACATCAAGTGAGCATAGCGGAAGCAATTACAAGATCAAATAATATGTAATTAATTAACCGAATATAAAAGTAAACCAACCTTTGCGATTCTAGCCCGAACAAGAATCGAATGCAATCTTCCGGAACAAGAACCCTAATTAGGGTTTATATGGATTACAAGAATTACCCCTTACCTCTTTTGTAATTCAATCCAAGAATCAAATAATAGTGTGTTTGATTCACGTTCTTGTACACACGTACTAATTCAAGGAAAAGTTTATGCAAGAAATTAAACACAAAACTTATTTTGATTCAAGAAAATCGAAACCCTTAGGGTTTTGTTTTGATGGATCGAACAAAGAAAAAGAGAGGAGAGAAAACACCATGCAAGATGTGTGTGTACAAGTTATGAGAAAACCATGCATCTTGGGTTTGCTTATATACTATTCAAAACTTGGAGCTCAAGGCAAAGAGGAGGTGGGATTCCTCCTTTGGCCGATTGGTTGAGGACTCCCCTAGGGGATTCCAGAACCTTCTCTTGTTTCCAAATTTTGCCTAGTATTACTTTCCTAATCTTCGTTTAATAGTCCATTAGTCATTTAATCATTAAATACTAATTACTATTATTTATTTTGTGTTTAATAATTAATTATAACATTTATAAATAATTATTACTTTTTCTCTTCATACGTATTGTGTGCAATCCCGTGATCTCGAGTTCGATCCTAACACACAACTATTATTATTTTGTCTATAAAACCAACAGCTCCCACTTAGACATATCATAATAGTGTGATCACATCGGTTAGCGTCTTGCAACACGCCGATGCCTCTAGTACAACTCGAGTAAGGCTCCTGGAAAACCTTTTAATGATTTCTCATTATTATTATCCCTTTGTTTCTAATACCGTGTTAAATAAGGATATGGATCTAGGTCATTCCTTAATTAACCATTCTGTTTCTCGTTGTTAGAAATTGACAAGATTACCAAATCTTCTGAACCTTTCAAGAAAGACATTGGGCGTGGCCACGCAAACACCTTGACAACCCTACGAGGGCCCCAGCAGTATTAAACTCCCAAAATTAATTTGAAGGAACAAATTCTATATTGACTACAAGCAAAACACACAAACTTTGTAACACTTCCGAAAACAACCCTTATGACTACCAGTTACGTATGGCGTTAAGTTGTTCCACAAAAATGTACTACATTCATGACCGTTATCTTGTATCTCAAGTCTAAGAATAACTTCTTATGATTTACTTAATGACAAGATCCATAAAGTAACATCATATAGTTGGGATAAGTCCTATATTCAGTATCATCGAATATCGTCTGAAATGGCATGACTACGCATCAATATACTTTAAGTATATTATACCAACTTCAGATTTGTCTTAATTTAATAACATTCCCATATTATTAACTGACAACGGACAATTTAGAATAACTCTTATTCATGGATTTAAACATGCAAAAATAGGACAACAATAATTAACAATAGAAATAAGCATACCAACATACTTTATTTCATTAAATAATAATTGTTTACAATATCCTTTATCCAAATACTAATCACAGTTATGCATGAAACTACTAGCTAATTTGAGCCCAATTCCATTGGCTAATTCATTAAGCTTTTCTTTCGCCAAAGCCTTAGTGAATGGATCAGCTAAGTTATCATCTGTGTGAACTTTTAGCAGATTTATTTCACCTTCGTCAACCTTTTCACGAACAAAGTGATACTTCCGTAGAAAATGTCTGGTGCCTCTCATGACTCCAGGTTCATTGGCAAATATGATTGCAGCAGAATTGTCACAATACATATTAATAGGTAATTCAATTGAAGGCATAACACCAAACCCTGAAATGAATTTCCTAATCCAAACAGCCTCCATAGCAGCTTCTGAAGCAGCAATGTATTCAGATTCTGTCGCAAACATCGCAATTGTACTCTGCTTCTTGCTCCTCCAGTCTACTGCTCCTCCATTAATAACAAAGACATAACCCGTCTGAGACTTCGAATCATCTTTATTACTTTGAAAGGACGCATCACAGAAACCTTTAACACCAAGTTCTGCAGCTGGATCTCCACCATATACCAAAAACATATCTTTTGTATTTCTCAAATACTTAAGAATATGCTTAACAGCAATCCAATGTTTATCACCTGGATTCTGTTGAAATTGACTGGTAATATTTTGAGCAAACGCCACATCTGGCCTTGTGCACTTAACCGCATACATAATAGATCCTACAGCTGAAGCATAAGGAACTTTACTCATGCGAGCCACCTCAGCAGGTGTTGAAGCACAAAACTCATTACATAAGCCATGTTTTACTTCCATCGGCAAATATCCTTTCTTGGAATTTTGCATATTGAATCTTTTCAATATTTTGTCAATGTAAGCACTTTGACTTAATCCAATTAACCGCCTTGATCTATCTCTATAGATTTTGATTCCCAGAATGTATGCAGCTTCTCCTAAATCTTTCATAGAAAAGAATTTTCCAAGATATGCCTTAACCTTTTGCAAACTTGGAATGTCTTTTCCCATGATCAATATGTCATCAACATAAAGAATTAGGAAAATTACATTATCACTCCCACTAGCTTTGTGATACACACATGGCTCATCAAGATTTTGAGTGAATCCAAACTTTTTGATCTCAGCATCAAATCTCTTGTTCCATTGTCGTGATGCTTGCTTTAATCCATAAATGGACCTTTTAAGCTTGCATACACGATTTGGAAACTTTGGATTTTCAAACCCTTCTGGTTGTGCCATATAGATGTCTTCATCTAGATGACCATTTAAGAAAGCGGTTTTTACATCCATTTGCCATATCTCATAGTCATAGTACGCTGCTATAGCTATGAGAATCCTTATAGCTCTTATGTCTGCTACAGGAGAAAACGTCTCCTCGTAATCGATTCCAAAAGTTTGAGTAAAACCTTTAGCAACCAGACGAGCCTTATAAGTGTGTGCATTTCCATCCATGTCAGTCTTAACTTGAAGAGCCACTTACTCCCAACTACCTTGGCACCAGGAGGTAAGTCAACTTCTTCCCAGACTTCATTATCATGCATGGATTGTATTTCCCCATCCATAGCAGCTTTCCACTTAGCCTTTTCAGGACTATTAATGGCAGCTCTATAACTAGTAGGTTCATTAAGATCCCCTAGTGTATGCTCATCAACCTCTACATTAAGACATAGACGGTTAGGAGCTTTCACAGATCTTGAAGATCTGCGAATGGGAACTACTTCAACTTCCGGTGGAGGACCCAGACTTTCTGGTTCTATAGGAAGTGTGCTAGTGTTTTCTGAAGGCAATGCATTATTTAGATCATCTTCTAGATCATATACTCTCCCACTGATTTCTTGAGTCACAAAATCACTTTCAAGAAAATCACCATATCTAGCAACAAACACTTTGTTCTCAGGTGGGTAGTAAAAGTAGTAACCCATTGTTTCCTTTGGGTATCCTACAAAAATGCATTTTACAGATCTTTGTTGGAGTTTATCTTGTGAGTCACGTTTAACATACGCCTCACAACCCCAGACCTTTAAATAAGACAAGTTCGGAGATTTTCCAGTCCATATCTCATATGGTGTCTTATCAACCTTCTTTGTGGGAACCATATTCAAAATACTAACAGCTGATTCAAGAGCATAATCCCAAAAAGACAAAGGAAGATTAGTAATATTAAACATTGATCGAACCATGTCCAACAATGTACGATTCCTTCTCTCAGATACACCATTTTGTTGTGGAGTATATGGAGATGTGAGATTCTAGACAATTCCATTCTCAGTTAAGAAATCTTTAAAATCTTGACTAAGGTATTCACCACCTCGATCAGAACGAAGAGCTTTAATCTTCTTTCCCAATTGCAATTCAACTTCTGCTTTAAAAACTTTAAATGTTTCAAACACCTCATGTTTATGCTCAAGTAAATAAACATAACCATAACGACTGAAATCATCTGTAAAAGTTAAGAAGTAAACAACACCTTTCCTTGACACATGTCTAAGTGGTCAACATACATCCGTATGTATTAAACCAAGTAGATCTGAAGCTCTTTACATATTATTATGAAAAGGTTTCTTCGTCATCTTCCGAGAAATACAAGACTCACATTTATCAAATGACTCATCATTGATATTATTTAAAAGCCCTTCACGTTGTAGCTTTTGCATGCGAGTCTTGCCTATATGGGCAAGTCTACAGTGCCAAAGGTAAGAAGAATTCAAGTCATACTTCATTCTCTTACTTATGCTGTACATTGAATTATTATTATTGTTGGAAACACAATCATTCATTTCAATTTCAAACACACCATTCACAGCAACAACATTAAAATAAAATACACCATTTAAAGAAACAAAAATTTTATTGCCATTAATAGTATGAGTAAAACCAAGATCCAACAAACATGAAAAGGAAACAACACCTCTAATTATAGAAGGTGCATAATGACAATTGTTTAAAACAAGTACTAAACCCGAAGGTAAAACTAAATTAAACACTCCTATGGCTTCAACTGCTGCTTGTGCTCCATTGCCCACATGCAGAAATTACTCTCCATAAGCTAGTCTCCTTTCCTCTCTAAACCCCTGTAGTGTATTACAAATATTAATACCACATCCAGTATCATATACCCAGGAATTTAATTTACGAGATAAAGTAAATAATTCAATGACAAATAAGTTACCTGAAGTGCTGGCGCCCATGTGCCCAGCCTTCTTAACCCTATTGTTTCGCAAGTCATCGAGATAAAGAGGACAATTCCTCTTCCAGTGACCCATCACTTTGCAGTAATGGCATCCTTGATCCTTCTTTGGATTATTCTTCACAGGAGGGTTCTTCTTTGGTTGAGGTGGTTGATAAGCCATAACCTGCTTATTCTTATCAGCCTTCTTCTTCCCTTTACCCTTCTTCTTGTTCGCATTTGGCTTGTTAATTCTACCCCCTTTTATAGCAAGAACATGGGGCGTAGGAGCCTTTGGTGTCAACCCTTTCTCATAATCAATGAGCAGTGCGTGCAATTCACTTACTGTCTTCCCCACGCAATGCATATTGAAGTTCCTCACAAAACCACTAAAATCCTTGTTAAGGGATCTATTGATTAAGTTCACAGCCATATCATTGTCATGGGGTTTCTTAAGTGTTTGTAGTTGATCCATGAAACTTTTCATCTTCAACACATGAGCACTCACAGGTTCACCATCACCCTGCTTACAACCATGTAGAGCCTCCATCAAATTGTAAATCTCTACATTTGATGGTTTCTCATACAGTTTCTTGAGTTCATCAATCATGTTCATGGGGAAATACTCTTCAAACTGCCTTTGAAGAGGTGTGGACATTGCCCCTAACATCATTGCGGCCACATCAATATGTTCCTTACAATCAAGATTCCATTTGGCCTTAGCAGCATCAGTAGCTGCCTCGCCTACAGGTTCTTCAGGACAAGGCGTTTTCAAGATTTCAAGTTGACCAGTCACTCGTATGACAATCCTAAGTGAACGATACCAATCATTGAAATTCTCTGAGCCAGTCAATTTTTCTCGTTCAAAATAAGTTTTGAACACAGAACGAAAGTTGGTGTTATCAGTTTGAGCCATTTCTACATATAAAGAAAGTTCAAAACATTATTATTTTTGATAATACAATTTTTCAAGAAAATTAAAATACCCAAGGAAATCACATCCATAGAATAATCTTGAAAACTAGGATCCTCCATAAACATAGTTTCATCACATCAGTTGATCTGCTAGTAATGAAAGTATAATATGAGGTAACTTGTCGTACAAGTAATTGGCATAACATTTGTCCAATTCCTAGATATATGGGATTTACAATCACAAAACATTTGTATTGTAAGCATGTTTAGTCCCCATCTTAATGCCTTGAGTCCAAGATCTCACTTCCTACTCAATTTAAGTCGTCTAACTTAAAAACTGCAAACTCATAAATCCATCACATCAGTTGATCTGCTAGCAATGAATTTATGAAATTTACCTCTCCATTGCAATCTCGCCAAGTTCTCACATGACGTAAATTACAACTTCAAGTGTTTTTAATTAGATGGCATTCGACTTAATTTTATAAGGGTATTAATATTTTGATGTGATCAAAATAATGTATGAAGAAGCATGCATACAACTTCATAACATTGGTTTTTCAAAACATTTTTATTACCAATTTGCTAAGAATAAAATAACAAAGTTTTGATTGAGGTATCGGGTTCACCTATTAAAGAATTACCATCAATTATCGTCCACTATATCGTACTTTTGCATAAGCCCGAAAGCTTAGTGTTTCGGATAATCATTGTGGAATTGTGGTTAATTCACCCTTAAGATGACAGTGTACGTAATATAGTGATATAGGTAAGTCTAGGGTCGGCAACCAGGCAGTTGTAGAGAACCGGTAGGTGCATGGTCTTTAATAACCCCTCTCTACAAGTACGTTGGATGGCAACCTTCGGTCCGCCTTTCGCACACTATGTACAAAAACATCAATCAACCAATCCTTTGAGATTTATTCTTAAAAACCAAAACAATTTCACCATTATTTAGTCCGTATTATTTTTCTATTCAAAATTACCCTTTTCGTTTATAAACATGTCTAACACAATTAATAAACAAAAACAAGTAATGTACAATAAAAAATAAAACAACTAAATAAACAAATATACATAATCATAACAATTAAATATGTATAAAACATGTAGCCACATGCAAATCTTATTCAATAGTCCTATTAATAATCAAATCTAGGTGTATAACGTATTAATTCAATTAAGGCTTTCTTCTTTTAGGAAAAAGAGCCACATACATCGATAAATCGATTGCATAAGCCAAAATTAAATAAATACCACATAGCACATAATTGATTACTTAATATTGGAGTCTTCCCCAATTCGACATCTATTAATAAATTTACATGTTTCGCTATAACTTAACCATTAATTAATATAAACAATTTAAACCATTTAAATTATAACACCATATAAAAATCCATGCAAATATGCACTTTTTCATGGATTTAGCTTAACAATTAACATATTGCACCAAGATCGTTTACTAAAACGCATAACAATTACATGACATCTTAGGGTTTCTAATCATATTAAAAAAAATTAAAAACCAAAACCCTAAAAACCCTAATAAGGTCAATCGACCCATAAAAATTTTAGGGTTAGGAATCTAACAAATAAACCCTAATAACATGTAACTAAACGAATCAAGATCCAATTTTTATGCGTTTCGATAATTAATTACACATTATAACGGCTCTAGATGCCACTGTTGGAATTATGATATCATGACATTCATATATTATATACCAAACACATCAAGTGAGCATAGCGGAAGTAATTACAAGATCAAACAATATGTAATTAATTAACCGAATATAAAAGTAAACCAACCTTTGCGATTCTAGCCCGAACAAGAATCGAATGCAATCTTCCGGAACAAGAACCCTAATTAGGGTTTATATGGATTACAAGAATTACCCCTTACCTCTTTTGTAATTCAATCCAAGAATCAAACAATAGTGTGTTTGATTCACGTTCTTGTACACACGTACTAATTCAAGGAAAAGTTTATGCAAGTAATTAAACACAAAACTTATTTTGATTCAAGAAAATCGAAACCCTTAGGGTTTTGTTTTGATGGATCGAACAAAGAAAAAGAGAGGAGAGAAAACACCAAGATGTGTGTGTACAAGTTATGAGAAAACCATGCATCTTGGGTTTGCTTATATACTATTCAAAACTTGGAGCTCAAGGCAAAGAGGAGGTGGGATTCCTCCCTTGGCCGATCGGTTGAGGACTCCCCTAGGGGATTCCGGAACCTTCTCTTGTTTCCAAATTTTGCCTAGTATTACTTTCCTAATCTTCATTTAATAGTCCATTAGTCATTTAATCATTAAATACTAATTACTATTATTTATTTTGTGTTTAATAGTTAATTATAACATTTATAAATAATTATTACTTTTTCTCTTCATACGTATTGTGTGCAATCCCGTGATCTCGAGTTCGATCCTAACACACGACTATTATTATTTTGTCTATAGAGTTGGTTTTTGAGTTTACTAGATGCATAAAAATATGAATCATTATGTTTGTGGGAGAAAATCTGAGTGAAGCTGAGTTAACCCAACCAGGAATTATCATTTGTGAATATTTATAGAACGCACGCTGTGGAGGTTAGCACATATTGTTAACCCAACCAGGAATTATCATTTGTGGCGACAATATTGTGATTTATAGTTTCATCGCTTCTTCCCTTTTGTCTTCTATATCATCTCTAGATGCACATAATTTTATACTCGGATCTTTGCCACTAGGACACTAGGAGTCGATAAATTTTCAATAAATATATCTTTACGGATCATCATATCATGGCATGAAACTTTAATTTAGTACATTCTGCTTATATGGTCTCTGTGAAATCCATATATGGTTATTACATTTTAAATAAGCAGATAACTAGTTAGAGTCTTTGCAAATTCTCATCTCTCTTTTTCATTGCCTGTTTGGGTGTTATTTGTAGTGAAAGTTGCCCACATTACGATGTACAACTACTGACAACTGAAGGACTGACAAGGTCATTAAATACAATACGTATCAAAGATGTAATTAATCATCCTACATTGGATTTTAATACATCCTCGTTGTGCTGTTTTTGATCAGTTGTATTGTGCTCGTTTTATCTATTCATAGATTTCCAGTATTCTCGGGGAGAAAGATGAGATGATTGAATACATTTTTAGACCATCAGAGACCTCAATTGCTATAATAACAGATTTAAGAGCAATGCAGTATCATGAAGCAACAATTGAATTTTCTGGAACTGTAGCACAAATTAAAGAAGCTGTCAGGCTCGTCTCACAGGCAATTAAAACGGTATGATAACCTTGATCCTCTGTTATTACTTGATACATTCCTGTTTTGAAAGATGGTGAAACTGACATGGTTAAATGAGAGATGTAGTGCAGGGCATCTAATTATCTAATTGACTTTTTAGTTGCTCTTGTGTGATATCTATTGTTTTATGTCAATATATAATGGCTACTAACAAGCACTTGGAAAAGCCTAATTCCCTATAAACGGGCTATCCGACAAGTTTTATGGCCACATCCATCACTGTAACTTCTTCGACAAAATGCTTATGAGTTTCAATTTATTTGATTAATTCATGTATGATGGTAATCAGCTATTATGACTACTTGAGTTGTATATTTGTTTTTCGTTTTTTTGGCCATCTATTATCTGTTTTTGTTTTGTATATGACTTATCTGAGTGCTTATTTTCAAAAAACTAAAGTGCAGATTCTGTTTGGGATTCAACATTTTATTGTAAATATTGGCTTATTGTTTTATAAAAGAAATAGTCTTTTGAAATGTTTGGATCGGTAAGCATGTATTTGCTTATATGTTACTATTAAAGTAGGATCTCTAAATAATCGCTTAGGGAAGTGCGTATCTTAAAGTGTTTATTAGCCATAAACACAAGCCAGAACTTCCCCCCCCCCCCCCCCAAACAAAACTTCGAATAATTTGGCATTCCGTTAGAGTGTTTATTGGCTTGCTAAGTTGCTATACAGTTCACATGATCATTTGTTTTGTGGTTTGCTCTTGGCAGAGGTATCCAGTGGAATCTGTTCCAGAGGCTATGATGCCAGAAAATATTCTTCATGAAAAGATGGCATTACCTAAACACCAGGTATTAAACCAAACTATATATAGAGTTATTATTCTGAGAAATCGATGTATTACTTTATAACTTTGAGGGAAGAGGAGAAAAATATTTATCATAAATGGTAAAAGGGGTAAATGAATTAATTTAAAATGTGTACATCTATAGGCTTGTCACTTAATAGGCATGAAAAGTCTTGTAGAAATTGAGGCGGCGTCTTCTACTTGACTCAAGGTTAGCTATTACTACTCATCTATTTACCAAAGTTGTGAGTCTTGAGTTGTATCCTAACAATTTATATGAATCCAGCTTGAGGAATCTGATCTTCCAGCAGATGGAAAAACGGGCATGGTTGACATCCTTATTTCTGGTACTATGGAGAACAATGATCGTGCTAAGACTATGATCAACGCAATAGTGTCTGAGGTGAGTTTTTACACTTTTTTTTACTATGTAAACAAAAATTGCATACTTTGTTTATTTTCAATCGAGTAAAAAACTATTTGATTTCTTTAATCAAAGAAACTCAATTTCATTTTGAACGTATCATTTTGGTGAAGGCAAACCAGAAGGCTGCAAAGCCACCAAAGATGTTTGAGTTCAAGATGGGAGATTTTCGATGGGAATGGATAAGAGGCACTGCACTAAAGAGATTTGAATGGGGCTGTGGATGTTGTGCTTTAAAGACGCAAACAGGAGAAGATAAAAAGCCCACCGACAATGTGGACAAGTCCATTGAGGTGAAGCAAGTACCAACAGTTGTTGAGGTGAATAATCAAGTACCAGTTGTCAAGGTGACTAATCAAGTACCAGTTGATGCGGTTCGAGATGTGGGTCCTAGCATGTCTTATATTGGTGATGGTGATGGGCATTATGTGAACAGTCGTAATGCTGGATATTATACGGGTGGTGCTGGTGCATATAGTGTTGGGGCTTATGGTGAATTCTATCCGAGTGGATTATTGGGTGGGTGGTTCTAGTTAGCGGACAAGATGTTGAGTGAGATGCTATGGAAATGAAAACTATCTCTCTGCTTCAGCTTTAAGGTACATCTGCTTGGTTTTGAACCACTGTAAATGTAGGTAACCGGAGAACACAACAAGCTCATATAATAACTCTCTTTTTCTTTATATACTAATAATGGAATAACAAACTTAATCATCTGTTCCACAGAAAACATATTGAATCTGAGATATAGTGTCATTTTAAGACTATCTTGAATAAGTAATGATGTATATTCTGTAACAGCCCTCATTGAAAATAGTTATGGCTGACTTTTCCTTCCATAATACCGTGGACGCCTTGGCTGGTGTTATTACAGCCTGCTACCCTGATTTAATGATTCATATTGTAGTTGCTTTCATAATAATGTGATCGAAATATGTTTGTGGTCTAGTTTTACTGATAAACGTAACACTTGGGTTGTACAAGTCTGAATTGATAGGCTTTCGTAATATATGTGTCTGATTATGCAAAAGTTCCAGCTTCTTATTGCCAAAAAAATTCATTTGATAAATTCTTTTGGACCTGCATAGAGGTTTTTGGATTCTGTTGACTGAATAGATATCCTCAAATGTTTAAAGTTATGTGTTTTGCCAAACATAGCCATCCAAGACGACCAACTTATGTTTATGAACCTATGAGTTAGATTGTACAAAGCTTTTGATCCAAAGGCCAACAATTTTCATTTTCTTTTTGTATTGTGCAAAATCTCCAACATTAAATTGATATAATGACAAACAACCTTCTTTAGTTGAAACTTTATATGAGAGAATTTCATATGCACTCAAATTTGGATTTTGGGTGGAAAGTGAAATAAAGTGAATAAAACAAAAATAATGATGTGTTCTTAAGTTTTTTTTGAGTAAAGTAAAGTGTGAAAAAAGGGGACGAAAGTGGTGGGTTTTTTGTTTCAAAACTTTCATCTTATTTGGGGGTGAAAATGAAGTAAAAATGATATTTGTTGTTTAAATTACATAATTGTTTTTTTTAACTTTATCAACCTATCTCCTATGAGTCCATTATTGTAAAAATGACATACGTATTTATTTATTTATTTATTTTTATTCATGTACAACTTGAGAACGTATATATGTTCACATCATTTCTTCCCCCCCCCCCCCCCCTTTTTTTTTACTTTGCTTTCATTTACTTTCTTTTTCTTTTCCAAAAATAACTTTGGAAGAGTCTTGATATGTTTGCCCGTCATTCTCTACCTTTAAATCAAAATGAAAATGAATCTGGACCGTAATAAGTAATTATTTAAAAATACAAGAATAATGACATCATCAAAATTAGGATTTTGAATTGGAATAAATAAAGATTTGTGATTGGTTGATAGTGCAAATTGAAGCTAACTGTCACATCACTAAGTTTTTTGATATATATATATATATATATATATATATATATAATTTTGAATTGGAATAAATAAAGATTTGTGATTGGTTGATAGTGCAAATTGAAGCTAACTGTCACATCACTAAGTTTTTTGATATATATATATATATATATATATATATATATATATATATATATATATATATATATATATATGTATATATATATATATATATATATATATATATAATGCATCTAATTTCAAACCTAACTCTTAACCAAAAATAAAGATAAGGAACTACAGTCATGAGATGACGTGTGTCACTTCCCAACTTAAAATTCACTTTTATTTTCAAATTGCAATATCTTTTTATATATATATATTTTTTTTTATGATCTAATTTCACCATATTTTTTAAAATTTTGTGCTTTTTAATTCAACATTCATTTTGATATATTTTTATGAGTTTTTAATTTTTACATTTTTAGTGGTTTATTTTTATTAATTCAAATTTTTATCACTTTAAATCTTGATTCGATAAAATTATATACTTTTGGGGGGAGTGTTTGACGGGTAAGAGATTGCGATGGTCTTTCTATATGCGGGAATAATAATGTCACGGGAAAACAACGGGAAACCCAAGCAAATGAATACAACTAACATATACATTCGGAGTGTTGTGAAACGAATTCATTTAGCGGGTAGGGAATTGCGGGAAAAGTTGGACTATCAATTCGTTTACTATATTGTAATATAACTATATTTATCGCCGCCGCTGTGCGCGGGTATCCAATTAGTATATATATATATATATATATATATATATATATATATATATATATATATATATATATATATATATATATATTATGTCAAAGTTTTTGTAACTCAAAGTTTTTTTTTTTTTTTTAATAATTATTTAGTAACTTTTATTATAAAAAAATGTTATTTGTATTATTTTTAATGAAATGAATTTAGTTTATTTGATAATTTGAATAAAAAAAAATAAAGTTGTAAGTGGTGGCCCCAAATGAGTAAGTTGAGGTTGGTTGTGATAAGACTATCTTTATTAACAATCTATCACAACTTAATCTTTTATTAAAATACGGAGTATTATTTTCTCTTTCCTCCACCTACACAACTAATACATACAATCGATCTATATTTTTTTTTACCAATTACCAACAACCCAACCTAACCAATTCATACAACCAACGATAAGTATTAAAAAACAAAAAGAAAAAAACAAATACTATTAAAACATTGACACGTGACAGATTGTGGGTTGACAACTTAGGTTGCCATATGATTTAGATTGAAAGGAAAGATTTGATGAGAATATTAAACAATTATTATTTTGTATGTATTTTCAATGGGTTGGGTTGACAACCTTGCCAATAAACATAGTCTAAGGAGGGTTGTAAAGGGAGGTTTGTTAAAGTGATGTGTACCCCGTGGGCCCCAAATAAAGAGTTTAGGATTTGACCAACATCCCGGTGTTGGTTAAATTCCATGATGTTCCTCTTGCTATGTTTTCTGATGATGGCCTTAGTCTCCTTGCCACATTGATAGGCACGCCCAAAAGGTTAGATGCTTTTACTAGCCAAATGTGCAAGGAATCGTGGGGCCGTAATAGTTTTGCTAGATGCATGATTGAAGTGAAGTCGGATGAGGTGCTTAGGGACAGCCTTACTGTTGAGATACCGTTACTTGATTGGCCGGGTTCGACTATTGAGAAGATACGGGTTGAATACGAGTGGAAACCACCTCGTTGTGATAAATGTAAGATTTTTGGTCATACTCTGATTGAATGTCCGAAAGTTCTTGTTCCTCCTGCTCAGCCTAATAAGCCTGTTAATGATGGTTTCAAGACGGTCAATTACAAGAAGAAGGGAAAGCAAGGTGGTCAAACCTGTTGTGGGTAAGCAGTTTCAATATCAACCCAAAAAGACTCCTCCTGAACCTAAGAAAGTGGAAGTCACTAAGAAGAATGCTTCTGATATGGCTAGTTCAAGTGGAACAAAGATCTCTACATCTAACCAGTTTGATGCTCTTAATATGGAAGATACAGATGCTTTTGGTATTCCTTCAAATGACACCAACAAGGATGTGGATTCTGGTCGTACAATGGAAGTTAATGAAGATAAGTCTACCAAGACAGGTACTACACCACAAGGACCCTTTGTGAGCAATTTGAAAGAGAGGGAGTCGGTTGTGACTCCTAAAACTAGTGATTCTTGTACTCCGCCCGCCTCTTCTACTAAGAGAGTTAACCCATTTTCTAAGGTGGGAGAGATCGTGGTTTCTGATTCTGAAGATGAGGTGGTTGCTAACCCATTTGATGAATCTGCTAATCTATTCGGTGGTGGCCAAGAGTTTGAAGATTATTATGATGACTATGACTACGATTACTATGCGAATCAGGTTTATGATCTTCCAGGGAATTTGGATGCCTTTAATGCCATGTATGACACTAAGCTTCAAGGTCTTAGGAAGTAATTTTATTTCGTTATGTCATATGTTATCATATGAGTAGTGGTTTGTTTTCTTGTCTAGAAAATAGTAAGTATCTTGTTATGTAAGCTTTATGCCTATGTAACGGGCTGAGATATGAGATACACCCATATCCATTGTACTTAAACGTTTTGGTTAATAAATTTACCAGGGTGCAGGATTACTCCTCTTTACCAAAAAAATGAAGAGTTTTGGTATATCACCATACCTAAGGCTCTAAGGCCCAATTTCTTTTTGCAAAAAACATAATTTAATATTTCTTTTGTAAATGGGGCCTACTCATTTTCACAATTTCGTTTGTATCAAAAGGGTGTGAAATATAATTTAATATTTCTTTTGTAAATGGGGCCTACTCATTTTCACTATTTCGTCTGTATCAAGAAGGTGTGAAATATAAGCTCATCTCCAATCAGAGGATGCAACAGAACGTGGGACCCATTTCTCCCTTAATCAACAAAGAAAAGAAATAGGGCCTAAGTCACAATCAATTAGCTGGGCATATTGATGTGTGATTGGCCCGAAACGGTCAACTCAAATCAACCAAGTGAAGGGTCAACTAAGTCAAACTGCTAAGGGCCAATGCTTCCATGGAATACAGTATTTCCCCGGGTCGTTATGTCCCAACGAGGCGTGCAAAGGTATTAAAAACGAATCTGTGATCGGGTGAGTAGTGAACGGGAAAGGGTATGAGTGAGTGATTGATTAAACTAATGGAATGTAAAAGAAAATAGCTTAAATAAGCTATGAAAATGATTACGTGAAAACTAGATACTTAAAAACGTTTAAAAACCTAAAACGCGTACGTTTAATTTAAATTTACGTAAACGTACGAAATAAAACGCGAGTTTTAAGAAATAAAAATCCTACGGATATGAAAATTATATTTTTACAATCCTAATGATAAAAGAAAATTATGGGAAAATTAAAATTATTTTTACAACTATTTAATTAATTATTATTAATTAATTACTATTTTCTAATTACTTATTAATTATTTAATTTAACCTAAATTATAACTAATTAGGAAATTACACTAAAAATATGTAAATTATATTTGAAAAAATCTAAAATAACTTAAAACTAATTTTAAAATTAAAATTATATTTTTCTGACTTTTTATCTAATTATTATTAATTAAAAACTAATTATTAATTAATAAAAAACTAAATTAAATTATGAAAACTACCAAATGATAAGAGAAAAATCTGAAAAAATTACTAAAATTATTTTAATCTATAAGAAACCTAAGAAAAATATAAAAATGATAATTGCTTATAAATAAGCTAAAAAATAAGCCAATGGCTTAAATAGAAGCTATCGCTTCTCTTAAATTTGTCTTTTTTGGATTTTTCTTTTATAGACCTATTTAACTACTGGAAATATGAAACTTTAATGAAGATAAAAAATTTAAAACCTAGAAATAAGCTCAATGAGAACTTATGAGCTTAACAGTTTAAGCTTTTGGCTTAACTTGGTGTTTATAGCTCAATATAGCACTCAAAATAAGCTAAAAAGGTGAAACAAAAGCAAAATAAGCAGAAGCTAAAATAAGTGAATTGGAAATGAGTAAAAAGAACAAGAAATGAGCACTGGATAAGCTTAAATAAGCAAATAAGCACTTCCAATACACTGCCTAGCCAAACAGCCCTGCAGAGATTCTTAATGGCAATTTAAGCTTATGTAATAAGCTAAAAGCACTAAGTGAGCTCTGAGATAGCAAGCTAGGTTGGAGGGCTTTCCAAAAAGCTAAGGCTCAAGGTGTGGGACCCACAAATGAGCTTATGACAAGCTTATGAAAAAGCCTATGTATACTGAAGACTCAGCATACTCAGTGAAATGGGACAAAACAAAAGCTAGTAGCAGCCCTATGAAATAAGCTCTAAACTGAAAAATAAGCACTGGTACTAGAAGAAGAACTTATTGGCTTTTCAAAAAGCCAATAAGCTTCCTGTGGGGCCCACTAATGAGCCAGGAATGACCCAATGAAAATGGGGCATTTGGCCTGAGATCATGGTGCAGGGCAAGGCTAAGGCCTACAGGCCACTTTGAGGCCACAATAAGTAATTAAGAAAAATCTTAAAAATAAGAACTTTGCTGATTCCTAAAGACTAGCTGACCTACTATAACATGTGAAAAGCACAAGGTCTGAATCTTATCCTAAAAATCACAAAAATTCATGCAAGTTTTGGTATTTTCTGCACAAAGGCAAATTTTAACTTTTGATATTTGAGCTTACTTTGACTTATATGAGTTTGAATCTTAAGCTAATGACTGAGATTAATATATTAAGTGATAATGAAGCTAAGTTAACCTATCCTAATTACTTATGATTGGAAATGAGGGGATTCCACACCCTAAAAGCTAACAGTGGATCAGTGGGGGGGGGGGGGGGGGGGGTTGGAAGCTTAAATTGACTTTTTAACCTATGAGGTCTAATTTATTTCTTTGACTAGTTCAAATTATCATTAAGCAAGTTGACTGAGTAACTTTTAACCACCAAATGCTACCTAAACAAATCCAAACCAGTAAAACCAAACACCCCTTAAGAACCTGTTATGGTGATTATAGGAAGCAAATGATACAACTACACCATGAAACTGATTTTTAAACTTACACTAATCCAACATAAGCATAAATAAGCAAGATTAAACACTAATTAACCTCTATAACTACTGAACACAGATTATATAAAAAACAATGGACAAATGGCTTACAAGAGATCCAAAGCTGATGAACAAGTGAGAACCAGATCCAAAACTACCATCCTATTGCTCCCTTAAGCTCTAAACCAAACTCCATTCAACATAAACCTACTTCCATTCTTCTTTCTCTTCTTCTTTTTTTATTTTTATCTATTTAATTCTAATTTCTTGTATTATTATTTTTTTGGACTTAACCTGATTTTAACTTAGTCTAATAGCTTTCATAAGCTGTATGAGGAGCTTAAATGATCTTATCAGTCCATAACATCAACTAACAACAACATTTAGTAAACATGAGAATTTTAAGCTAAAACTTGCATAAACTGAATTCGTGAACATAAACTGGAATTGATTATTGAAACAGCTTAGAAATACATTAGGAAAGTTAAGGGTACAAGCTTTTAACTGAAATGAACAAGATACAAGCTAATTTAATTATTACGACACTAAACTATACTACCTACACTAGTAATCTTTCCTTTCTGCTTCTCTCCTCCTTTATATAGACTTTTGAGGCTCCAAGTTGCCTTCTGAGTAAATCCCATCACAATTCTGAGCCGTTGGATGGCTCAGAGTGATCTTGGCCTTTAAAATTCAATTTGGCGCCAAAAGGTCATGGGGTTGCTTGTGAGGGTTTTCAGGGCAATTAATTGGGTTTGGTTTGTTGTGGAGGTGGAGGGGACAGGGTGTGAAAGGCTGGTAGTCAAGTGGTGGTGAAACCATGTGAGGTGGAGGGGCGGTTTTGGCTGTGTGAGGGAGAAGAGGGAAGAGGTGGGAAAAAGGTGTTTGACCGTGGGTTTGACCCTGGTATTAAATACCAGGGTGGGTTGTTGGGCTTTTGGTGATGGGCCAGCAAATGGATCAGGCTTGGGGTTTGTTTGTTGGGTTATAATTAAACAAAGGGTCCGTTTGTTTTATTAGCTAGGAAACCGCAAGGACCAAATTTGCAAACTGCTGAAAGTTGAGGGGTAGAATGTGAAACTTTCCCAAAGTTATCAAAAAGGGTTTAAATTTCCAAGTCTAAATAGTACAGGGGCCTTGAATGATAAATTTCCATATTTTGAAAACCCAGGGACTAATTTTGCCATTTTGGAAACTTGGGGGACTAAACTTGTACTTTCTCCAAAACTTTCACCCAGGGACTAATCTTGGCAACTTATGAACTCCAAGGACCAATGTTTACTTTTTCATCCAAAATATTCCACCAGGGACTGATTCTGTCAATTTTTGATAGTTCAGGGACTGAAACTGCCAATTGTGCAAACTTTGCTCGTTATTTATCTGTTTTCCATCCTTTTGCACCTGAAACATATAAAAACACAATCCAGGGATATTTGTAGTATTATGTGACATATCTGAGTGTTTGTAACTGTTTTTGCAGTTTAAATGGGAACAAAATGATGAGTATTTAGACATTCATCAATGTGCAAACATTTCGACAACTCATCAACCTCACTTAGACCTTTCATCTAATAGTTTTTAGAGGTGGCTGGGAGTTAGATAAATCGTTATCAAGCCTCACAAACCTTGAATCTCTCGATCTCTCTTACAGCGGTTTCACTGTTTACAACAAAGAATGCCAATCGTTATGTTAACCCTGTATTTAGTCACTTAATTTTGCCTCTTGCAAGCTAAAGGTGCTTGCAAATTTATTTTGAGCCATGCAACAACTCGAACGGTTACATCTCTCTAGCAACAAAATCCATGGCCAAATTCCTCATTGGGCAGGGGAGATAGGAGGTAACAATCAGTTATCTTATTTGAATCTCTCACAACTTCATGGCTTGCCACAGTTTCAATGGTATGGACTTCAACAACTATAGGATGGAAACACTAACAATATGTAAGTAGTATGATTGTAGTAGTTTGTTATTCAAACTTAGGGTCAATATACACGGAGAACTGAATTCTGCATTTTTTGTTCACTTAAGCTACCAAAATTTTTTCCACACAAGTCACTAAATTTATGAAACACGACATTTGATTTGTTAGACTTATTAGAAATTACGTACAAATCACTGAACGTATAACACACAAAGTTTAAGTTACTAACTTATAAAATATTTGAAGTCACTCTTATTAACACTAAACCTTTTGAATCGCTATGTAAATACCAATTTTTATACTAAAAAAAATTTAGCTGAACAAAAACTACCCGTGTGGGCCTATCACCTATGTGTATTAACCCTTCAAACTTACTGGCTTGTAGTTAGCTTTAACAAATTTGTCTACATTCTAATAATGAAACCTGATCCTTGGTTTTCTAGAATAAGAGCAATCAACCAATAGGTTATGAGTTGAAGCCTTGTTGAAGATATTTATGAGATAGGTAGTACATAGATGTGCGAAAAATTGTCATTACGAAAATCACCTCTAGAAATCCTTGTCGTGTAGAATAAGTGCTTCACGGTATTGATAAGGGAAGAGATACATACACCATTTTATATGATACATACACCATCTTGTAAAAGTATACAGAACATTGTACAACACTGTATTGCACAAATAGTGGTGTATGCACCAAAACAAATGGTGTAAATATTACCTCCCGATTGATAATGTCATCCTTCTTTAATTTCTATCAATCAAGAAAATCCTCTTAGAAGCTCGAAATGATGGCTACTATCAAAATGGGTCAAAACCTGACCCATACTATCAAAATGAGTAACAATCTGACCTGGCAATCAAAATGGGTAAAAACCTGACCCATACTATCAAAATGGGTAAAAACCTGACCCATACAACTAAAATGGATTTACAAAACAGCAAGATTATGCTGAAGAGAACAAATTAGACCAAACCTAAGCCTAACCATACAAGCCCCTCCGTAATGACTAGATTCCAATTTACACAAACTATATACCCCGCTTAAAACCCCCTTTGCTACTGCAACTAGAGCTGGCAAATTGGTTACCTGTTAGGACATGTTAAGACCTGTTAAAGGAAAAAATGTACTATGCAATTTTTTTATTTTTTTAAATAATTGTTTTTAGTATTCTAGGGTTCAATATCTAACTTTTTTGATACATAAAACGTATAACTGTCATACTCAAACCACCAAAAACTAGTGTTAAACGAGTTATTTTCATGTTTGAAACTTATGTTATTCGCACGCTCCGAACCTGTTAAGACCCGTTAAGACATGATTTGCCAGCTCTAACTGCAACACTCATACCATGCAGTGAAATATTATATAGTAGAGCAAATTCCGAAAATGGTACTTTTCCTCGTTCAATTTCTCAAAAAGATACAAAACCAACATGTTTTCCCAATTTGGCCATGTGCTAACATGCGAATGTGCGATTCAACTGAATGTGCGACATGTGTCCACCTTTTTAATACTAAAGTACATGGTTAGGTGGGTATTAAAGAATATAATACCCCTTTCTCTCCCTCTCTCTCTCTCTCTCTCTCTCTCTCTTTCCACTTTCTCATTTATTTCTCACTCCAGCCCTTTCACCACTTTCTCTCTCTCTCTCTCCCTTTTTTCCAGTCACCACCCTCATCTCTATCATTTCTTCACAAATCCAACTATTGCTTGATATTCTTGGAGATTTGCTTAAAGTTGAATAACAAACACAAGCCACCCTTCGTCTTACTTCTTCACGATTCAGCTTAAAGATCTCATATGAGATCTCAGGTAGGTATTGATGCTATGTGTTTGTTATTTGTTTTGAACGAAAGAGAGATGGATAGTAACAATTATTGTGATTGTCTTTTCATTAAAACTTTCGGATATAAAAGACACAATTTATCTTCACAGATCTATGATGAAATTTTCAATTTCGGATCAATGATGGTTTTGAAGTTCAACCTTAAAATCTTTTAAAGATTAGTAAACGAGTTGAACTAAAGCTGAGATCTTTCTTATCCATTTTTTTTCATTTAGTTTATTGATTGTAACGAGGATGCTAGTAGTTGTAAGGAGATAGGATAGGTTTATTGTCGGATTTGTGCTGGTTTGAAGTGGGTTTGTTTTGGTATGGACGAGGCTAGCCACTGTGATAAATTTTTTGGAGAAAAAAAATGTTTGGCCGGAATAAATGCTTGTCGCCAGAATATATGATGGGGTGGTGCAGCGGTTACACCTCATCGACGATGATTAAAATGGTGGATCGTGGTTGGGGTACACGGTGGTTTTTAAGAAAAAAAGTGCTAGTTTGATTGATCTTAATATTGAGCTTTGTGATCTTGTTAATATCAATCCTGGGTATCATTTCTTTTTTTGTTTGTTCGGTTTTTCAGAAAAAAGAAACAAGATAATATGAAGAAAGAGTGAGTGGATGTGGTAATGAGAGATAATAATATATATAAGAGGGTAATATGGTCTCGATCTAAATAAAAGCCAGATCCACCGCATCAAACCCAGATTGAGACTCGAGAACATCAATAAATTATTTTTTTTGTTAGTATTTTTTTTTTGTACGATGGAATAATCGCCGGAGTATTGCCGGAATTTGGAAATAAACTGAAGTCGCACATTCACACATTTTAGGGGCAGTACAGTCGTACATTTAATTGACTCATATAAAGATAAGGGTAAATAAGTAATTTTGTAATAATAGAAAAAGAATTTTTTAATAAATACCCACCTACCACTGTATTTTATTATTAAAAAAATGGACACGTGTAAAAAAATTAATAGAATCATACGTTCGCACGTTAGCACTTGACCAAATTGGAAAAACATGTTGGGTTTGTATACTTTTGAGAAACTGAACAAGAAACAGTCCCTTTGGGAATTTGCTATATAGTACCTATAAGTCAACCATGGACTACTAAATAATCCTAATTTATGTAAGCAACAGTGCACCTCATCACATAATACTACAGTTAGACACTCAGCAACAACGTAAAAGGGTTATTACACACAGAGGTTACTAAAGTTTCTCAAAAATTTGCTTTAAGTTACTATAGTTTTTTTTGGTTCAAAGAGGTTACCATTGTTTGCGTGACCGGTTGTTTACGTTACTCCGTATATTACAACTTATGATAGCAGGTAAAAAATTACGAAATGGTCCTTGTGGGTTGTCGGGTTTAACAAATTTAGTCCTTAGATTTTTTTCTTCTCGAATCCTCTCCTGTAGACGACCCGTAACGGGGTTTCCTTACTTTTTATATGTTTTTCTTGAATCCTCGCTTATGTTCTTGACTACGGATGTCGATGAGCTAACTTGTATAAGAGACACTTGGTGGAGAATAAAATATACATTTGATAAACAAAGCAATAATTTGATATAGCAAATGTATGCAGACATCAAAGATACATGCGTTAACAAACAATAATCACCACAATCAGTTAAGTCATGTCTGTTACATGATTTTACATCCCACGGATTTTATAAAGCATGTCATATATGTATACTAAGTTTCATATCAGAATATTAAATATGGACATGATTGAATGTTCATATACTCAAATCAAAACTAAAATATGGACATGATTGAATGTTCATATACTCAAATCAAAACTAAAATATTAATCAAAACTGATATTCTTTCTCATAGTGAAGACCTGAAGTACTACTATATTATCGACATGCTGAAGCCTTGAAATGCAATGCCAAATTCAACATTTTAGCAGCTCACTTGAAAGATGACAAAAATGATGCGAAAGGAATTAAATTTACTACTTTATGCATTTGGATGCATCCATACACTACCACTTTAAATCCCAAAAAGAAAGTTACTCTTTATTAGTGGCCACCTTTTTGCTAAAGAACCATTCTCCATCGTGATCAACATAGTGAATAAGACAGCATTAGTAGATACATATAACGGTTCCTTGACAAAATTACACGCTTCTTAATCAGAATGATTCTCAGCATATTTAGCAATCGGGTCATATTTTAAAATGGGTCACAGTTCTAAGGTTTCATAACTCATATAAATAATAACCTAACTTACAAAGTTAACGAATCATGTTCTGGAATACCCCATTTAAAGAAAACCATGTGCAAGAATGATTATAAATTAAAAAGCAATGAAATAAGGATACATGTATTTGATATATATATATTTTTTAATTTTATGTGTTTCTTTCATTGGTTGATGGAATAAGGATACATGTATTTGATATAATCCGCCAAGCCACAGGGACTAAATTCGTTATACCCGTCATGCCACAGGGACCAAAAATGTAAATTAAAGATAGTGAAAACCTGTTACACCCGGTAGCAAACTTTGGGAGTAACCTAATTAAACGAACACGTTTACATGAGTAACCTAATTAAACGAACCCGTTTACATGAGTAACCTCTTTGAACCAAAAAAAACTATAGTAACTTAAAGCAAATTTTTGGGAAACTTTAGTAACCTCTGTGTGTAATAACCCCAACATAAAATCCAGGGGCGGATCTAGTGTAGAGCACGGGTATGCAAGTGTATACCCTAAAATTCGACGGGTAGTGTAAAAAACATAAGGTGCATACCCTTCAAGGACCCTTCGAGGACCATTCGAGCAAAAGTGCATACCCTATTTTAAAATCTTAGTTCCGCCCCTGATAAAATCATAACCATCATTATCCCTATCATAGCAATAGATGGGGTACGTGTGTACATGGCTAGTAAATCCACATGATTGCAATTGTCTGTTGTCGTTATTTTATGCAACATGATGAAATTAATCACCACAACTCATTTATTTCAGATGAGACAACTGATGGAATATGTAAATACAGCCATATTACAAGGGGTCCTATTGATCAATGTAGTGAATAGTGAGTAATACAGCAGACTCAAGTCCTTTGATAAACTGCACCAACACATATCTAAGGCACTAAGAGCATTCGGTACGGTTGAGCCGTGGAGGTCGTGTCGTGGGTAAAAAGTGCTGTTACGTCAGCAAAAAAACTCCATGACACCAGAAACCCCACGGCATCACATTTCAGAGGTATCCGTTGGCACCAGAATTTCTGGTGCCGTCGGCCATTTTTTTTTATTATTATTTTTTTTTACAAAAATTAAAATATACACAATATAAACTTAAATAAACTTCATTAATATTAAAAACACACATTACATATTAAAAAACACACGATACATTTAAAAAAAATGCATAAAATTAAAAACCTAATACAATCTAGATACAAAGATGGTCATATAGTATTGGGTGTAAAATGAAAAAGTAAAGAAACAAAAGAGTGTAAAATGAAAAGGTAAAGAAACAAAAGGGTGTAAAATGAAAAATTACAAATATACATCTCATCTTCTTGCTTGTAATCTTCTCCATAGCACCTGCAACCAAAAAAAACATAGCCCAACTTTCAGATTAAAAAAAAAAAAAAAAAAAAAACACGATGGCGCTGAGCGATCAATACGGCGCAAGCACCGGTACGGTGCGCCGTCGTGTTTTCTCGGCTGGTGGTGATGGCGCCAGCCACCAATAGCCAACCGTACCCCATGCTCTAAAAAAGAGAGCATATTTTTGCAAAATATGGATGAGTGTGTAACCTACTTGTAAAGTTATAGTGACATTCAACATGCCCAGTACGTGAACCCAATCTACATTTTGTTTAACAGTTATCCTACTTATATTTTGCAGATAACAACCAAAACAAACTACAGTCTTTGTAATACTCCCTCCGTCCCATAATTATAGTCCACTGTTGACTTTTTAAGTCTTCGTTTTGCAACTTTGACCTTATATATTTTTATTTGTGTTATATGATACTTGATAAAAATTATACTAATGAAAAATACATTTAAAACTCAATCCATTTATATATTTTGCATCAAGTAATATATAACACAAATAAGAATATTTAGAGTCAAATTTGAAAACTAAAGACTTCAAAAGTCAACAGTGGACTATAATTATGGGACGGAGGGAGTAACTACTTAAAAAATCTTTTGTTATTTAGCTACTATTATACGACAAAGGCAATTAACAACCTGTGTATTTTGAGTTTGAATCCCAGCGCGATGCCTTGAAGCCCCTTAATGGGAAACTGAATGGCTAGGCTGGGGGTGGATATTCTCTTCGTGAGATGATTCGAACTCGGGTTGAGAGACTTGGTGCCTTGGTGGCACTTAAGATACTCCGATGCACCAAACTGCCGTTCAAAAAAAAATTACAGTATATAAATGGCGAAACAAGCTTCATAAGTGAGATAATTAATGGCCAATTCTACTTACTAATTATCAAAATAATTCAAAATCGTATATGAAATTGAGCGTTGGTAGTTGTTGTAGCAACGGAAGCAGATATCAAAACATACTAGAAATGTTAAAGAGATGAAATAAGTCATAAAGTATGGTTTTATTTCTGATGCGTGTTGTTCACGCGCCGCTGGCGGAAACTTTTGGGGAAGTGGATGATGACTGATTAAGTACAAAGCTGATAAAAGGTTTTTTTGAAAAAGCCCCTTAAAGTTTCGATTTATTTTAATACTTACCCTTGACTTTATGGAATAACTTTTTGATGAAAAGTTATTACCTCCGCAAACTATATACTCCGTAGTTTACTTCACTAGTAATTTGTTTTTACCTTAAACAATGATGATAGATACTTCTTTTTCTAATATAAATTATAGATAACACAAAGTTATAAATAAAAGCGATATTAAAGAATTAAATTTATTTACCTAAGGCGGTGGCGGTGGCAGTGGGGCTCGGTATGCCCCATGCCGCTAATCAACACCGTCGCAACCACTGCGGCATGGGATCGGCAAGGAGGTGCTCGGCATACATTGCCAATGAATCATGAGGAAAGTGGAACAAAAAAATAGCCGTTCAACGGCTATAAAAAAAGGCAAAATTGCATATATATATCCTTCCCAAAATGAATAATTACATATATATATATATATATATATATATATATATATATATATATATATATATATATATATATATATATATATATATATATATATATAATTTGTACAAGTTTTTTTATGCATATAATACAATGGTTTTTATGCATGCTTTGGATATATATGCAAAACCCCCCAAAAAAAATTTGGACCGTTGGATTTCAAAAAAAAAAAAAAAAAAAAAAAAAATCATTTATAAATGTTCCTGTTATTTTACAAAACGTTATGTTCACCCATCTTGTCTGAGTTATGAACCAACCCTAGTAGCTCTTGACGGGCTTACACTGAATCTAAAGAAGGAGGCAACTGCAGAGTGTTTGCGTTGTGGAAACAAGGGTCGTGGATGGGCTTATGTTTCTTCGTGTGATGATTATTGTTATCATGTTATATGTGTGATGGACATCATTAAGGATAATTGGAGAAAGGGTATCACCGGAGAAAGTGACCATTTTCCGAGTATTCAAAAACAGTTTGTGGCAGATATGGATAAGAGACATGGAATCATAGTTACCACTCAAAAAGTATGGTGAGACATGAGAGAGGCATAAAATGAGGTGGCAGGATATTATTGGTGGGTGGTGGGGCATGGGGGAGGTATGGAATCATGACTGCCACCCCCTAAGACTTGAAATAACCGAATTAGTGCAATTCAACATTAAAACCCTCATACATCTAATGATACACCTCTCAAGAGTCAAGATAGAGAATAAAATACTTCTTAATCACCGAGAAGCTAAAATAAATGGAGTTGATACTCCCACCACATTTTTTGATGCAAATACCACAACTGTGCATTGCAGTGTTGTACGGTACAATACTGCAATGCACAAGTTGTGGTGCAAGCATCAAAAAATATGGTGGGGGTATCAACTCCCTAAAATAAACCTCTTACATGCCTTGTGAGCCATTGTGTCTTCATGAGAATCATTCTCGTATGATTCTAAAGTCTTTGATAAACTTATAATTAGGATACCATTTTAGATAAACACGACAACGATGTTTCATAAGTTTTTCGATGAGTATGATTCATAATAGATATTTTTTGCTCTTTATTTTGTTGCATTTTAACCGAGTTAAACAAACTATCGGAAGTTACAAACTGACTCATATTTAAGGTGATTTTCATCTACTCATAAGTCGTTTGTGAATCAGTGAAAACAATTTTGGAATAATATACATTTATTAGCTAAGATATTAAAAAGTATTATTATTCTATCATGAATACTCAAAACTCAATCACGTTGATGGAGGAGCTTTTATGCGGGTTTTTTTTTTTTTTTTTTTTTTTTTTTTTTTTTTTTTTTTTATTATTATTATTTCACTGCATTGAAATGAAGTACACAAAATAATAAAAATTGAAATATAAAAGCCCAATAGTTGTATAATGGGCAATAAATGTAAGATAGGCCCAACCCACAAAACAAACTAACAAAACAAAAAATTGGTGGTAAGCCGATCTATATTTGGCGGTAAATCAAAAATCGCATTTGTAATCACCGCCTTAACCGCCGGAGCAGGTGCCGCCACCATCGCAACCTCCGACGATCCTGCCACGTCATTCAAACTCTGCACCACTGTCCCTCTCCGCCTCTTTCGCGTCTCCCTCACCGCTGTCTCCATTGCCTTCGGTAACCCTAACTTTATATATATATTTTTTTTGAAAGGCTAACTTTATAACTTTATATAATTATTTGTTATTATTATTTCATTTTTATAAATTGCTGTTGTTAGTTTTTGGATATATAATTAGAGTTAGGTTTTTAGCAACTAGATTTTGGACTTTGGCTATAGGTATAGGTGGCAAAACGGGCGGGCACGGGCGACGGGTCAGACGGGCTACGGGCTAAACGGGCACGGGCCAAACGGGCGCATGTTATATGAATCGTTTTAGAAAAATACTCAAAACAACGAAATAAATTCCTCAAACTTAACACCTCATTTATATTAAAAAAAAATTAAATATATTATATCTAAAATTTTTTCTTTAAAATCAATTGTAATGTTATCCAATTGAGAGAAAATATGTGCCCATTTGTGCCCATTTAACTTTTAAATGGGCAATATACGCCCATTTCAAAAAAAGGAAGGAGACCAAATGTGCCCAAATCTTTTAAAAGTTAGCCCATTTAGCCCATTTTTTTAATTTTGGCCACAAATTGCCACCTCTAGCTATAGGTGTCTGTTTTATCAATATATTTGGTAACGTAGCTCTATATGTAATCCTAGGCTATAAACGAACCGAATGTTTGGTAAAAAGTTTGTTTATGTTCGTTTATTAACGAACATGATCAATATTTTACGTTCGTTTAGTTAAATGAACGAACATGAACAAAAGGCGCGTCCAATGTCCGATTATGCTTTCGTTTAAGTTCATTTATTTATTTATATTCGTATATCATATCTTTTAATTGTATAATTTTAAAATTGGTTTGTTTAAACAAAAAAACACTTATAAAACAATATATTGTGCATAATTTAATAAAGTTTATGTTTGTTTGTCTTTTTTCATTCATGTTCGATCGTTTATGTTTGTTTAGCTTTCATTTAGTGTCTTAATGAACGAACATGAGCAACTCATTTTTTTAATAAACGAATATGAACAAGAAAATTCGTCCGTTTAAGCGTTCATATCCGTTTATTTGTCAACTTACATTTTAATGAACGAACATGAACAAGGCTCTGTTCGTGTTCGTCTTGGTTTACAGAACTATGTAATTCTAATGTGTGAAATGATATAAAAGCTAACACTAAAGGCTTATTTATATTAGTGTTTCATATAAGAGCGTTGAAACAAAGTCCACTTGTTGCTAAACAAGCATTACATTTTAAAGCTAAACGCTTCTAATCGCTCCAAAAAGCTTGTCCCCAACCACATCGTGATTGAGATATAGTAGTAGGTGTGATATCGGAAGATCGAATTATATCTTTGTTTAGTTTGATGTTACGTTGTGATTTCATATCCATTCGGTTAGGTTGCTTTAGTTATTCGTTTGTTGTGATTGTTGTTATTTCTTAGTGTATGTGCTATATCAGTTGTTATTTCTTAGGTAAAATGTAGGGATATGTGAATCACTCGATGTTTTAGCGGTGAGAGTGTCATGCTTTTTAGTACGTAAGTTGAGTGTATAAATTCTATAAAGGGTTGTCTGTTGTAGATTTGTGATAAGAGTTAGGTAACTTTTAACCATTAGGTTCAAATCCTGCTAGCTGCAAACTTCTTAGCGCCACAGTTGTGGAGATTATCTCATATACATAGTATCAACCAGACCGGTCGTTTACTGACCAAGTCACTATCAGTACCAGTGTCCTCGTTTGCCTTACAAAAATCTGTACATCCGGTACCAAATACCGAGAAAACCAAAACTAATGAATTAATACCAGAATACCGGAATATCATTTTCAAGTTGTATTTGTTCAATGTCCGTGTGTAATGTTTACTTATCTTTGTTTAATAACAGCACTTTTAGCAGGGATTAGAGTAAATGTGAACTAAGATATGTTTAAAATATGAATAACAGCACGTATACATAATTGTAATTAGGTAATAGTTGTGTATCGTTCTTGTTATTCATTCCTTATATACATCCATCTAATCCCACCTAATTTGGTGTGGAGATTATCTCATATACATAGTATCAACCAGAATTTCTCCCCCCTCCATTTCCTTTCCTTTATCGGCTTTCTTCAACAGATTGTTTTTCTGCTACAGCCGATTATGGCTTTTCCAATCCTTCCCGTGGAAACTATCTTGCATATGATTTCTATCAAGCTTCATTCAAGCAACTATCTTTTATGGAGGAATCAAATGATCCATCTCCTCTCATATCAGAAACTTATGTTGCATGTGGACGGTTCTGCGGCCCCTCCGTCTGCCACGATTATTGCTGACAACAAAGAATTGCCGAACCCAGCGTATACAACCTGGTTCGAAACAGACCAACGGGTATCATCCTTTTGAACTCTTCTCTTTTTGAGGAGGCTAATGCTAAAGTTATTGGACTTTCTTCTTCTGCACAGATCTCGGATGCTGTCAAAAACGCGTATAGCCACTCTTCGGTTGAACGTATACATAGGCTACGTGATCAACTTCGCCTCTTGGTCAAAGGAACCTCTTCTGTTTTTGAATTTGGCCGCAAATTTAAGGCCTTATGTGATCAGTTATCAGCCATTGGACAACCTGTTGATGAATCGGACAAGCTTCATTGGTTTCTTTTCTCGGTGCCTCATTTGAGACTTTTTCTACCGCGTCCATCCTTCTGTAATCTTCTTTCTCAAGCCGAAAGTCACGAACTTTTTCTGACATCTCTACATTGTTCGACATCCACACCCCCTGTTGCCTTTGTTACAGATCATTCTCGGCCTCCATACACTGGTAGACTCGGTGAGTTAGAGTCATAGTACCAACATGTGTGTGTCAGTTTGGTTTTGGCCCATTATGTTTTTCCATCTGGTTTTGTTTTATCAAATAGAGGGTGGGACGTGGGTCAGTGAGTTAGGATCCTTTGTTGTCAGTTATTGTGTGGTACTTGGCCCAATGATTGGGCTCTTGTACTTTAGTCTTTTGTTTCTCTTCAATGGTCTTGTTGAGGAGGTGGGATGCCATTTCTTTTGTATTGTGTTCTTTGGTTCAATTCCTTTAATATAATCTGGTAATTTGTTCTTGCACTTTATTTTTCTGTTGATGTTCTGTGTGCAGTCTTTCTATTCATTTTGAGTTTTACAAGTTGATTCCAAAATAGATGAATGTTGGTGTGATTTTAGATTACGAGTATTCACTATTGGGACTGCCAGAAGATAGTATTGAGAGGGCAAGAGTTAAACATGAAGTCCACACCAGGAGTGCACGTAGGCTTGAAGAACTTTGCTTCAAAAATGGTGGAATATACATCAAGCTTGGTCAACATATTGGTCAACTGGTAGGACCTACTAACCTTTTTAATGGTGTCGGAATTTAAGTTTCGTATTTGATGATTGGATTCATAGTATATGTAGTACTGTATGCGTTTAGCTAAATGGAATGTTCTCATTTAGGAATATTTGGTACCTCAAGAGTACATTAAAACATTAAGGGAGTCAATGTTGAACAGATGTCCGACTTTTTCGTATGATCAAGTGTGCCAAGTTGTCAAGAAAGAGCTTGGTGGGGCACCTGAAGAAGTATGTTTACCTAATCTCACTTTGCTCTTACTTTGTTTTAGTTATTTTGAGTCATAGAATTTATGAATAGCTATATACTTATACAGATATTTGATGAGTTTGACCCAGTCCCTATTGCAAGTGCTTCCCTTGCTCAAGTTGCTGTGAAGGTTTCAAGTTCTTACTATGAACTAATCTTGTTTTTGGGTCCCTTTTAACTTGTTTTATTAATGGCTTAACTCATTTGATATTGTATTCATGTTTCAGGTACAACATATGCACATGACAGATACTGCAGCTGCAGATTATGCAACAGTCGAATTTGTTGTCAACACTTTACATCGGCTTTTTCCTTCATTTGATTACAGGTTTGTATGTTATAGCTTACTACCTATCTTTTATATATATATATATATATATATATATATATATATATATATATATATATATATATATATATTTTGTTATTCTACTACTATTTCTTTATGTATGTGTTTATTGATGGGAATATTTGGTAATAACCTTAGTTGCGCCTGGGTTGTAATATAGGTGGTTGGTAGATGAAGTGCACGACAGTCTACCTAAGGTCAGCCATAAATTTTCGACCTAATTGAGTCTGAATTGGTCATTATATCCTTTAAAATAGTATTGCTAATAAGCCACAATGATGATCAGGAACTTGATTTCTTAAATGAGGCCAAGAACAGCATTAAATGTATGGATAACTTTCGGAAATTATCTCCACATATTGCAGACTATGTGTATGCGCCCAAGGTATATTGGAACCTAAGTACCACAAAATTGTTGACCATGGAGTTTGTAGAAGGCGCAGAAGTCAATGACTTGCAGAGCATCTTTCTCTGTACTACCAATTGTCTAGTTGCAGCAGTTTTTCTGCTGGGAGCTATTATCCAATTCATGTCCCATGTTGTTTCTTGGTTATTGTTTAAGGGCTTTGTTTTACACAATACAGGTCAGTAGAACATTTGCTGAAATGATGTTCAAGCATGGGTTTGTGCACTGTGATCCACACGCTGCTAACTTGCTAGTTCGCACGCTGCCTTCTTCAAAAAAGGGCATTTTTGGTAAGGCATCTAATTTTTAAACAAGACACTTGGAATCATACATTTTTATACCATGATTTTACTAGAGAGCTTTTAGTCAACATGGTTATAGTTTTTTGTTGTTTTAATGTATTGTGAAGGGGTGCTACCTTCTTGCAGAACATATGATCAGATTTGTCAATTGGGTCTCGAGTCTTGAGATTGCAACTTTAACTAATCTTGTGTTTTTCCAAATATCTTTGCGTATATTCACTATCCTAAAATAGGCTAGTCTTGCTTCATTCAATTTAATCCCATGGCATTATTCCTATAAATGTATTTATCCTAATTCATATGAGGTCCTGAAGACATGCAATATTCTTGTCATGCCTTAACTAATTACGCATTCTTAGTTAAGGCATGAAACCCAAGTGTTATGGCTCTATTGACTAATAGAACCTTTTTTATGTTTTGCAGATGTATGCTTCCCTATATTTTCCTCAAATCACAGAACTTCTGCATAAACTGCCACGTGTCATCCTTTTAATGTTAAAGACTAATGACTGCTTGCGATCAGTCAATAACGCATTGGTATGTCTTTTGCCAATCTAATATTATAATAGTCAGGATCCACATAATATCTATAATGATGTTTGGGTATTACTTTTCGACAGATAAAAAGACCCTCCATGGAGTCTTTCATTATTATCGGAAGAGTTTCTTCAGAGGCACTGATTGAGGAAAAGTTATCACATGCAAAGTCTCTCTTTAGCTTGCTACATGTTTGGTTAGAGGAGATTTCACTTGAAGTCCGTTTTCTCATAATGCAAGTAGCCTTGTGGATACTGCAGTTTCGTTCAGCTTTGGCTCTGTGAACGCAGTATCAGTTTATCAGCCTTATTGGTTTTTGATTCAAAAATATTACATTCTTTGGCTTCAAGCCCCTTGTTCCTAATTACCCATAGGATATTCAATAAGTTGGCTAAACTAGATACACACTTATTTGATTGACGTGGAACTAAAAAGTCCAAATTATTACTGTAGATCATGATAAGTATTGATTTATACCTCATATTCTCAAAATATGAGACGTGGGTCCAAAGTTATAGTTTTGGAAATTGTAAAGATGTACATGATTTTTGCGTGTTACATGATCTATAAAGCATTTCATGTTACATGATTTTGCGTGTTACATGATTTATAAAGCATTTTATGAGTCAAATTTGTAAAGCAATTCATGTTAAATGATTTTTGCGTGTGATGCCCAAACACAAAAGGGCCACCAGATGAAAGTGGTTGACTAATGAATTATAGACTAACATGAGTTTACTTTGAAAAGTGTAGACAACAACATTGAATTTAAATCCCTAGCTACCTCCAATTTGAAGTCTTCTTAAACCCTCTTATACTTCAAAAAAGTTGGTCATAAGCAGTTGTATCCCACAATCATAGACATCTCTTCCATCATTTTTATTTCTTCACTGCATTGAGAATGACAGTATGATCTATATGTTTCCTGGAAAACTTCTTTCAAGTATTTAAACCTTTTATAAAATGCAAGCATAGCATTTAAAAAGTTTTTGAGCTCTACGTAAACTGAATTACTTTCTTATGTGTGTGACTGTGTGAGCTTTAAGTTGAATTTGAATTGTCATAAGTTATTGCTAGATTTTAGTTTCTCTGTTTATATCTAAGTCGTCCACCTTGCGTTATATAACCTTAACCCATTAGTTAAGTGGTTGTGAGTTTAAGCTACATCCAAGAATGAATGGTGTTGGAGTCTGTAAGTATAAAAAATGATTGTGACCAGTTCACGGGAGGTGTAGGAGAGAGCAAAGTTAACCATAACTTCATAAAAAGAAATCAAATCAATTAACATATTACTCCGTTTTGTTGATAGTTGCCAGATCAAAGGACTTGTAAAATCGAGGTCGAACAGGTTTGGATAGTTCATGACTAGGTTTGTTTAAAAAGTCTTCATAGAAAAAATATTATAACTAAGGAGTTAAAGTAAGAGATAAATGTAAGATTGTAAGTTCATTTGCAAAATTCTATGCACGCTAGAAAGTAAACTAAACATTGACCCACCATACTTTGATAAACTAGCAAACCCAAATCATACACTTATAAAAATTTAGAGAACCAAATAAAAATGTTTATTCAATAAAAATCATACTTTGATAAACTAGTAAAATGTTTATTCAATAAAAATTTAGAGAACCAAAAAATCTTATGCAAGTTTTGGTTGAAAATCATTATTGTGGATGACAAAAATTTCATTGAAACATTTTTTTTTCAATCAAAAGTTGAAATTTTTTGCATAATCAAACAAAAATTAAAAGTCTAGACTCTACCAGTTTAATAAATTTGCACAGCCCAAGTGTTACGTTATCAATTAAACATAGACCACAAATATATTCTCCATCATATTACTATGAAAGCAACACAATAATACCATTGATAGTGTATATATATATATATATATATATATATATATATATATATATATATATATATATATATATATATATATATATATATATATATATATATTTGTAGCAATTTGATTTTCTATAGCAATCATAAAAGAAAAAATAATAAATAAATAAAATGTGTAGTTCAACGATATCCGGTGTCTTTTTTATTTTCTTTCTTATCATCAGCACGTTTGCTTCTTCTTTGAATAATAATCATAGATGCCCTAAAAACCAAAGTGAAGCTTTGCTTCTCTTTAAACACAACCTTTCCTCCATCAATTACCCACACGATGATTGTGGTTCTGATAATCATCCAAAAATGATGAGCTGGAACACAAGTACTGATTGTTGTAACTGGGATGGAGTTAGTTGCGACGACTCCACCGGTGACGTCATCGAGCTCGATCTCTATTGCGGAATGCTACAAGGTACAATTCATCCTGACATCTCCCTCTTCAACCTCACACACCTTACTGAACTTGATTTATCATCTAACAGACTTAATGGGACATTGCCATCTTGGCTGTTTTCTTCCCCCTCTTTAGAACTTCTCTTTTTAGAAAATAACATGTTCAGTGGAAATGTTCCTTTTGAGTCATTTTCACTTCCATCATTAAAAGTGTTAGACCTCAGTTACAACAATCAGTTAGGTGGCCAAATTGATGTGCAAACATTTCAACAACTCACCAACCTCACTTACTTAGATCTTTCATATAATAATTTTAGTGGTGAATTGGAGTTGGATACATTGTTATCAACCCTCACAAACCTTGAATATCTCTTTCTCTCATACAGTGGTTTCTCTGTCACAACCAAGAATGCCAATCATTATGTCAACC
This sequence comes from Artemisia argyi, assembly GCA_030686995.1. Lineage (NCBI taxonomy): Eukaryota > Viridiplantae > Streptophyta > Magnoliopsida > Asterales > Asteraceae > Artemisia > Artemisia argyi. Next base: position 150,003,817 of record CM060709.1, on the reverse strand, counting down.
CTGGTTTTGGTTACTTAGGATTGGCCTCTTGCAAGCTCAAGGTGTTTCCGAATTCATTTCGAGCCATGAAACAACTCCAAGAGTTAGATCTCTCCAGCAACGAAATCCATGGCCAAATTCCTCATTGGGCAGGGGAGATAACTTCATATTTGAATCTGGCACATAACTTCATAACAGGCTTGCCACAATTTCAATGGTATGGACTAACCAGACTTTTTCTGCAGTCCAACTTGATTGAGGGGCCATTCCCTCCATCAATTTGCAACTTGAGCAAGCTACAGTTGTTGGATATGTCCAATAATAGCTTTGGTGGATTGATTCCACAATGCTTTGGAAATACCTCCTCATCTCTTGAAATGATAAATATGGGGAATAATAGCTTTCAAGGAACAATTCCAAACGTATACGGGGATTGTGGAAGTTTAGAAGGGCTTATTTTGAATGGAAATCAATTAAGAGGAGAGGTGCCGATTTCATTGTCCAAATGTCAATCCTTGAAAGTAGTCGATTTCGGAAAAAACCATTTGAATGGTACATTTCCTGGTTGGTTAGGAGCTCTTCCAAATTTGCAGGCTCTTGTCCTCAAATCAAACAACTTTCATGGTCACATTCAACCCTCTGCTACTGTTGAATACCCCTTTCCAAGTCTTCGAGTTCTTGACTTATCTCATAATAGGTTTGTAGGTCAACTCCCTGTAAAATATTTTCAAAATTTCAATTCCATGAAGAATGTTGTTAAAAACAGCACAACACCAGAATATTTAGACCTTGGTAATGGAAATTATTACTCATTTGTTGTTGCGGTGAAAGGGGTGGATCGAGAAATTCCAAGACTTTTTGTTGGCCTAACTATTATTGATTTATCAAACAATTATTTCGAAAGGGGGATACCAGGAATAATCGGAAATTTGAGTTCTTTGAAAGTGTTAAACTTGTCCCACAATAGCCTTAATGGTCGAATACCAAACTCTCTTGGTAAACTATCAGAGATTGAATCATTAGACCTTTCTTGGAACCAACTCACAGGAAATATCCCTCAAAGCCTTGCAGGAATCAAGGGCCTTGAAGTCTTAAATCTAGCACAAAACCATCTCGTGGGGCGTATTCCAGAAGGAACACAGTTCAACACATTTCAAGAGAACTCATTTGAAGGGAATTTGGGACTCTGTGGGTTTCCACTGCCCAAAAAGTGCAGTGAGAATGCACACAAACCACAGCTTGAAGCAGAAGAACATCATGAGGAGGAAAGTGGATTTACGTGGGAAGTGGTGACGTTGGGATACGGATGTGGGACCCTACTTGGATTGGTGATGGGTTTTTACATGTTGTCAACAAGAAAAGTGAAATGGTTCAATGCAATTACTGATGCAGCCGAGAGTTTGGTCAAGAAGAAGAAGAGAAGACATGTTTACATCGGGAAATGACATCAGAAAATCAAAAGTATGATTTTTCACATATTTTCTTATTTCATCAAATTGTGCAAAATGTCTTACTCTATGTCATCTCTTGCTCTTAAAACAGATTATGATGCAGGTAGAGGAGTTCAGGGTGGGGCTGGGACCTTTTGAGTTATGCAGTCGTGTATCAGTTTCTGCTTCTGATTTATGATGTTTGTGTTTTGTATCTTTGAATTATTGTTGTATGTAATACTAGTGTGTTGTTAGGATTATAATATAGATTTACTGGTGATTGTGTATAAATGTTGTTGACCTTTGTGTAATTCAGTAAGTTTTTTGTTATTTTGATGATCATACAACCATAGTGTATGCTATAGAATTGTAGACACAAGTGACAAGGCAACACACATTTCCTTTTGTTGTATAAATCCAATGGTGGCAATGGGATCTGAGTACCACTAGTGTTTGTTACCGAATTGTCACGTATGGTTTCTCATCGTGTATGATAAGGTGTGAAACGGAAAGCATTATTAATAATAACTTGTCTTTGATCTGTTCTAAATATAAATAAAGCAGCAAATCAGATGATTGTGATGTGTTTTAGAGGAAGCCAAAAGTATCAAGTAACATTGTTTGCCATCGTTATCTGCCACCACCTGCTTGGTGAGTTGATTATGAGACCAAATTGCCAGTGACCCTGCACTTGAATAACCATCTACCCGAAATTTTATCATATACCAACTACTCCTTATGTCCTGTAAAACGTGCCATGGTTCTATTTTAGGGTACCTGCAAAATGTGTCCTATTTACTGATGTAGGTTGGATGTTATGGCTGAAGCTGAACGTTCTGAGATATATAGCTGCTAAATTTGTAGTGGATATGCTAGCTGTCATTTATGTTATTGTGCTGTATTATTAACCTTAAAGACAAATGATATGTGTGTCTGAGTAAATAATACAGCGTACATCTTTTTGCCATCTAGTTTAATCCGTCTTTTGTTCGGATTTACAGTAGACCAGTACATTTTTTTCTTTTCTGTTACAGCAGTTTTGAGATAATTCAGAGATTAACTGACAGATTAGTTGATGACCTGATGGTACTATATATAACACACTTTCTGACCTATCAAACAACCAAAGTTATGATCAGTAATTATAACTGAAAAATTCAGCTTTCATGGTTTCTGATGCACAGATGTCCAAAACTGTAGAAGGGCAACAGGATGACTGAGGCAATGAGAATAAGACTAGCGGTCTCAAAATGGCAGGACAGGTCTGGTTATGGGTCAAAATAAGTTTGGCTCAGTTTCAAGAATAGTCATGGGTTGAACAGGTACTTTTCACCATTTTTTTTCTTCCCTTTTTTGTGTTTACAAAATACAATTTCAGAATATAATCAATATAAGTATTTCTAAAACTAAAGGAGACAACTCAGACAACCAGCCGTGGAAAAATAAAGCAATGACCGGGTTTACTTATTATTATCTTCTTATAACTTGACCAGCGAAGTCTTAAGTTTTATCCTTAGGTAATCGTGTTTTTGTGTGGTTGAACCTTCAATATAAATTATCACGTTTCTATTATTTTGCTGCTCACATATCCATTTATATTTCAGAAAGAATGTGTTTCGCCAAACTATAAGCATGCTAGACAAGGATCATTGTGGCATGTTTTATTTTTGAAATGATTATACTTGGAATGTTGAAGAGAGGCAAACTGCTTAATGCTTTTGCCTTATGAGGAGTAATTAACACATTACTGGTAATAAAATTATCAAGCTTCTTTGTGTTCCCTCACGCATAAGTATAAGAAGTAAGGACACACAGGAAATGAACTTTTCTACTACTATTCAAACGAGTGGCTGCAGTAGGCTCTTATATTGTTTCATATCTTTGTTTCCAAGTGCAATTTTCCAAGCTTCAAAGTGATTAACCATGATCAAGTTCATGTTGCGGATATGCTGAAAGTGTGGGTAAGGAAACCAATTCATGAAAACATACATATATGATTCATTGATTCCAGAAGTGAGCTTTCTGAACAAGACTTAAAAATCCAAATTTGAAATATCAACCTGCCCTGCCTTAAACGTTACACATAACACATCTACATATTTAATATTCTCATTTCACTTTATTTCCGTTAGTGGAAAACAAATTTAATACATAATCGATCCCTAAACAACGTATAATTTAGTGGAGTTTAATAAATAAATTTAATCTAAGAAAAAGTTTAAAGACGTACTCTAAGAACCTCAACTATTTTTGGTCAACTGCTCCATTCAACTGAAAGACTAGATATCAATCATAGTCTATGCCTCTATGGCATGTAATAACATGTCACAGTCTAGAGATTTATTAGCTAAGTGAGCTTAAATCGAAATTTCTGTTAACCTAAATTATGGTAAATTGGATTCGTTATCTATCTATGGTTAAAGTTTTGAGTGATAGTTGTGTGAAGACCCTACGTGGAATTCATAGACATGGATGACCCCAACTCCAAGTCGTCAAATGGAAAGTTTTATCATTGGACGATAGTATATTCAAAATCCAACTCATTGGTTGAGAAAAGTATTCTTATCTGACCATAGAATAATTCAAAACTCAATCAACGTCCATTTATGAGACCACCCGTGATAGGGGATGGACGACTTGATGTTGGGCACTGAAGACGTGCCCACCCGTATTAACTAGGATCAAATATGACTGGGTGCACAAAAGAATTTGAGAACTAATACTAAAAACAAATTTCGATGGACCAGGTGCATTTAAAATGACTTTAGGAAAAATCGATGTTTTATTCAAAAATTAACACCAAATCAAAAAAATCCATGTGGTGCCTGGGCACCCGCGGGAACCCCCTGTTTCAGTCCCTGCATATTAGGGTCACCAATTCGACCCCGTTTCAATGGAAAAAAGACAAGACAGTCGATTGCAAGACCGAGTTGTGGGAGAGTTTTGTGCGGGCCCAAGTGAGTTGTGTGAGTTTATTTTGTTTATGTGTGGTATATTTGCGTATAAGCGGGGTATATTTGGAAGGTGAAGTTGGTTGTAAAAAAAGAAGAAATGAAAAAGAAAAGAAAAAAAAAAAAACCCTAAGGTGACATTGATGTGGCGTGATGAATGCGGTCTTGAGGGCTCCTTATTACACTTAGTCTTATGCTTTATGCATGGTGCTGTTTTATCCCTACATGTTTGGAAATTTTCGAAAAACAAACAACAATGTAAAGCTATAATCAAGCCTTCAAGCTCTAGTATTTGATTTACATGTACAACGTATCAATGAACAAAGTATACATGAACTAGTTGTATTCTTTACATGAATTAATTTCTGCATAACCACTTGATGCAACGAAAACATCAACATCTATGCGGTCGACTGCTAAAACAGAATTATGAAAAGAACATATATTTTTTGGTGTGGTAAAAACATGACTACTTTATATGCTTAAACTATTCAATATTTTACATATGTGTTGCTTGTTTTCTCTTCTTTCATAGAGCACCTCCAATGTTAAATTTGAGAATAGCTCTTTTTTCAAAGAATATTTTATAAAAAACAAATTAGATCCAATGCAAAAAGCTTTCAAAAACTACATAATCTATTAAAAATAGTTAAAATAATGAACAGAGAGGATGTAAAAGTAGGTCTAACTTGAGTTCTAACAAAGCATAAAAAGTTTCCATTCAGATGTTCTTATACAACTTTTATGTTGACTACTCAAGTAAAATAGTCATCTCGATCATTGTTCAACTTTCTTTTTTTTACCGATGGTCGAGTCCGCATTTAGCCCCCTTTACTTTTGGCCTACCAAGTAGGGGTGAGCAGAAAAACCGAAATATCCGAATAAACCGAAAACCGAAACCGAAAATAACCGAACCGAACTAATAACCGAACCGAATTTACCAAAACCGAACCAAACCGAACTTTTAATTCGGTTCTCGGTTTGGATATGGTTTTAGTAATCAAAACCGAAAACCGAACCGAAAACCGAATTCATATAAATTTATGTATTTTTTATATATTTATTTATATAGAAAGATTAATAAAACGTTGTATATATATTTACATTTATATTTATATATATAAAAATAACAATAAAATTTTATCCTAATATTAAAAAATAATTTTTATGTTTGAAATAACTTTTTTGGCTAAATATATTTGTATATATATATATATATATATATATATATATATATATATATATATATATATATATATATATATATATATATATATATATATATATTTTAAATAAAGTGTGTAATTCGGTTAAACCGAAAACCGAACTGAACCAAACCGAACTAGAATTCAACCAAACCGGACCAAAAACCGAATTTGAATTCGGTTTGGTTTGGTTCACGGTTTGACTCTAAAAAAACTTTTAACCGAATTAACCGAACCGAATTAACCGAATACCCGAAAACCGAACCGATCAACACCCCTACTACCAAGCAAGGAATGGCTTATAGTTGAGCCTTCTATGTATAAATAATAAAAAGAATTTTAGAAGCCCAATGGTTAGGCATAGTATTAGTGGATAATTTTGTTTGGTACTTGGCCCAACACCAAATTCAACCCCATTTTCTTCCAGGTGTAAGGATATTATATAACGGTTATTTGATACCTTTGACTCGATGGCCCGCCACCATTGTGAATGAGAGAAACGAGAAGGTGAACAAATACGGTGGTCAGTGACAATGCCGTCACCGTCGCTAATAATTTCGGCGATCCTGCACCACGGTTCTCTTTGCTAATAAACTATTTCTTAAATGAGACCAAGAACAACATTAAATGTATTTTTTTTTGGGTAAAGGGCATTCCACCCGGTAAAATAAGAACAACATTAATGTACGGATAACTTCCGGAGGTTATCTCATCATATTGCAAACTATGTGTGTGCACCAACGGTATTATTTTTGTAGAATTCATAGCAGTAATAAATGCATTTTTCTTAAACGAGTTTTTTGTCGGTTGACAATAATCCTAAACAACACATAATGTAGTCGGTTGAGTTCTTATATATAGCTTTTAAATTAAAATAACATTTAAAGATGTCCTTGGAGAATCTCAAGTCATTTGGTGAACTATTCTACTCAACTGACAGACGAGCCATTGAGATATCAATTGTAGTATGGTATAAGGGGAGAACCTAGGGGATTTCTGGAGGTTCACAAAAACCCGATGGATATTTGATGTCTAGTGTAAATTTTCGTTTAAAGTCTCGATTTCTCCGAAATGAACATGGTCCCGAAATTTTGTGTCACATAAATATATATCTTTTTTAGTTAGTCTACTAATATGTCAAAATAAATACACGTCTACTTAATTTGTTTACTAGTTTTAATGAAATCGTATTTTTATTTAAAAAAGTATTGTTTATACTCATAAACAAGTGTGTGTCTGATGACTTAAATTACTTGTCCGCCCCTAGTATATAGTCATAATCTAAGATACTTGGAATGAAAAAAAGTCGGCATTTTGACATCAAAATTCAAAACCCAACCACAACTCTCACAAGTAATAGACTACACTATGTATTTAAAAACTCTATTACACCTAGATGGACGTATATAACATGTCATAGACTATTTGAACTAAATCCAAATTGAAATAATATACATTTATTAGCTAAGTGTTAAATTAAATCAAAGATGGAAGGAAATATCAAAATAATAAAAATTGAAATTTGGAAGCCCAATAGTTATGTATAATGGCCAATAACTGTTAGTAAGATTGGCCCAACCCAACCCACAAAACATACAAGATTAATTGGAAGCCCGATTTATATTTGGCGGTAAATCAAAACTCGCATTTGCAATCACCGCCTTAACCGCCTGAGCAGGTGACGTCACCGTCGGTAACAATTTTTTATTTTTAACCCTAATTCATAAAATTATTTGTTATTATTTCATTTTTATGAATTATTTGTTAGTGTTTGGATATACAATCAGAGTTAGGTAACAATATTATTAGGTTTGTAGCAACTAGATTTTGGACTTTGGCTATACCTCTCTCTTTTATCAATATAGTTGGTAACCTAGCTCTATATGTAATTTTAATGTGTAAAATGACATAGAAGCTAACACTAAAGGCTTATTTATATTAGTGTTTCATTTAAGAGCGTTTAAACAAAGTCTATTTGTTGCCAAACAAGCATTACATTTTAAAAGCTAAACGCTTCTAATCGCTCCAAAAAGCTTGTCGCCAAACACATTGTGATTGAGATATAGTAGTAGGTGTGATATCGGAAGATTGAAATATATCTTTGTTTAGTTTGATGTTACATTGTGATTTCATATCCATTCGGTTAGGTTGCTTTAGTTGTTCGTTTTACATGAACGGGATGCAAATTGATTTTTTATTTATTTTTTTTGAGTTTGTTGCGATTGTTGTTATTTCTTAGTGTATGTGCTATTTCAGTTGTTATTTCTTTAGGTGAAATGTAGGGATATGTGAATCACTCGATGTTTTAGGGGTGAGAGTGTTCGTGCTTTTTAGTAAGTAAGTTGAGTGTATAAATCCTCTAAAGTGTTGTCTGTTGTAGATTTCTGATAAGAGTTAGGTAACTTTTAACCATTAGGTTCAAATCCTGCTAGCTGCAAACTTCATAGGGCCATAGTTGTGGAGGGCTAGTGATTTACTAGGCTCTATAGGTCTTTTTTTTTTTTTTTTTTTTTGGTAAAAGGGACAATACCCCGACAAATATATAAAAACAAATCAAAGAATACAAATCAAAGCCTTACATGAGAAACCATGTAAGCTTAATAATGACATTCCCAAAACATGCTTCGGGAACATAACAAGAAAAGAAATTGGACTATAAGTCTCTACACAATAGCATAAAATTACAAGACCAAAATCATGACAAAAATAGCAATAATTTCTCCAAAAATGTATACTAGTGCTCTTCTCCAATAAACTACATACTCCCTTTTGTTTATCATAACTTCGATCCAATAAGTCCAAACTCTTCAATTCAACAGTATCCATATTTAGCCAAAAATGAATCTTCAAAATGTAACCCATATACGTCCAAATAAACTTCTCATAATTCCTTAGAACGAGTGTCATAGACGTATAAATCCAACAATAATTATTAGCAACCTTACTAAAGGTACAACAACAACAACAACAACAATACCCAATCCCGCGGAAGCGAGGTATGGGGGAGGTAGAATGTAGACAGATCCTACCCCTACCCCAGCAAAACTGGGAGTAGAGAGACTGCTTCCAAGAAGCAACCTTACTAAAGGTAAAATGCCAAATAAGATCAGCAACCAGCAACAATGAATTAATAGTCTTCATTATGTTAACATACTTCTGGCCCCAAGGCCAAAATGAAATAACAGACTTAGCAAGCCAACTCTCCATGACATATCCCCAACACCCGTTATTCAACTTACAAACATAACCCAAACACCCCTTATGCTCCATACTAACCATACAAACATCTCCCAAACACTGTTTATGCATCAGATACCAGCCATCAGCAAAAAGCCAGTCAAAAACACCAATTTCCCCATAAATAGCATACATCTTCATTAGTTCTAATGATCACACAGCAATCTAATACACCATCAAACCATTTCTTCCAAAGATTAAGCACCCTATGCAACCAGATGTGAAACTTTGATTTAAAACCATAAAGCACCCAACAACACAACAACAAAGATATAGCTAACATATGGTTTTCTCTTTTGAAGAAAACTTAACTCTTCTTGAACCAATATCAGACACTACATGGAATCCCCACATATCAGCATCCTCAAACACTTGAGCAGATGAGTTTAAACTCAAACTCATCACTCTAAGTCTCACTATATCTTTTATTTGGTTGTAAACTTCGTCTAAAGATCTAAATCTTCCCTGAAAAGTTCTAAGATTCCTTTCCTGCCATAGAACATACACGGAAGCACCCAAAACTAACCTCTGCAAAATGCTCCAAATGGATTTGTTAGACGACGTATAGCCAGAAACACGCTCCAAATAAAATCTCTCATCAATCTTTCTATTTCAGCAGAGATCGCAACAGGTAAAATGAAAACAGAGGCCCAAAACACTTGCATAGAACTAACAACAGATAACACTAACTGAAGCCTACCAGCAAACGACAACGTTTTATTTTTCCAATCTAAAACCCTCTTTCTGACCTTATCAATTAACAACTGACAGTCTTTAATATATAATCTCTTAGAAATTAGGGGAACACCTAAATATCTAACGGGAAGTTTTCCTACTTGGAAAGGCATAACCTGTAAAATATTTCTTCTACTAACATCTTTAACATTTCCAAAAAAGACAACACTTTTAGCTTTACTAGGAACAAGACCAGAAATACCTCCAAATTCATCCAACGCCATTTTGAGGACAGCTGCAGATTTGCTATGACCATGACAAAACAGAAGGAGATCGTCAGCAAAGCATAGATGAGTAAGCTTAATCTCTTTACAATGCCAATGATATTTGAATGAAGGATTCTTCGAAATTAGTCTTTTCAGCACCAAATTGAAAACTTCCATCACGAGCGTAAAAAGATAAGGGGATAGAGGATCCCCTTGTCTTAACCCTCTCATTCCTTTGAAAAAGCCCAAATGATCACCATTTACATTAATAGAGAAAGATGTAGATGACACACAGCTCATAATCCATTTGATCATAGTGTCATGAAAGCCAAAATTCTTCAAACAATTAGAGAGAAATTCCCATTCCACGCTGTCGTAAGCTTTCTGAATATCGACCTTAAATGCACATTTAGCATAGCCCCTGTTTCTATGGTACCCACTCATTAATTCTTGTGATAGAAGAATATTGTCACTGATTTGTCTTGTAGGGATAAACGCACACTGATTTTCATCAACTAACGATCCAAGGACCCCTTTCAACCTGTTAGCAATGACCTTACTAATGATCTTGTAGATCACATTGCAACATGCAATGGGTCTATAATCCGACACTTTAGAAGGAGTGGCAAGCTTTGGGACAAGAGAAATGACAGTGGCATTAATTTCTTTGAAAAGTTTCCCATTTGCGAAGAAATCTTTAACAGCCTTGCAAACTTCATTACCAACCACACTCCAAGAGGCTTTAAAAAATTGTGAAGAAAAGCCATCCGGGCCAGGCGCCTTATTTCCATCAATTTCAAAAAGAGCAGCTTTAATTTCATCATCCGACACACCCCTAACCATATTCAAAGCTTCCGTTTCAGGGAGTTTCTTAAAGAACAAACCAACAGTGAAGAAAAACTAAACTTGCCCAATTAGATTGATAACAATAAAAGGTTTACAACCAAACTGTTCTCAATCTGTTACAAATACAGAATAATACTTGATCTCAATCAAGGAACACAAAACTGGAAATACAAGAGTATGAAGAGTATTTTGTGATGATCAACATGTGAGAGAGTAGATGACATATATAGATCAAACACCATGATCAGTCGTTTTCTTGAGAGAGAGACAAAGAAAACGGCTAGGTCAAGACTGGCAAATGAGCCAACAAGATGGGAGTATAACTTCTTCACAAGTGCACACACACACCCTCAAGTCTTTATCTCTTTATTAATAGGCAGCAACACTTTCACACTTGACACAATCAATCCTTTAACTCCAAACCTTCTTCAAGAGAGATCAAAAAAGGACAAAGCCTGAAATAATAAACATGCCAAGTTAGTCCTTGTGGTTAGTACCAGATAACTGATGAGGTCCTTTTTTCAACATCCCCCTTCATCTGATATCTGTACAAGTCTATTAAACCCAGCTTTTTTACCAAACACTTATGTTGATCTGTATCCAACCCTTTGGTAAGGATATCTGCAATTTGATTTGCAGAATCCACCTTAACAGTCTTAACCACACCCTTTAAAATCTTTTCCCTCACAAAGTGTAAATCAATTTTAAGGTGTTTAGTTCTTTCATGAAAAACAGGGTTGGCTGCAACCTTGATTGCAGAATTACTGTCACAGTGAAGAGAGACAGGAAGAAAATTTTCCAGATTTAAATCCTTTAAGACTTTTAAAATCCAAATTACTTCACTGGTTACTGAAGCAAGAGCTCTATACTCTACTTCAGTTGAGGATTTAGAGAGAGCAGGTTGTTTCTTGCTTTTCCAAGAAACAAGAGTGTTATTAAAGAAGACACAAAAACCAGTTACCGATCTCCGGGTAATTAGACATTTAGCCCAGTGAGCATCAGAGTAGGCAGAAAGAGACATACCTGAACCTTTTGCAATATTAATGCCCATACTTGGAGATCCTTTAAGATACCTCAATATTCTGAAAGCAATTCTGAGATGAGACTTAAGAGGACAATGCATGAATTCACTCAGACAATGAACCGCATATGAGATGTCAGGTCTAGTATGAGTCAAGTAAATCAGTTTACCCATGAGTTTCTGATAATCAGTTATATTATCAAGAATAGGATCATCATCAGTGGGTTCATTTGTTAACACAAGCTTAGATTGCAAAGGGGTTTTGGCTGGTTTACAAGCAAGCATACCATATTCAGCTAACAAATCAAGACAATATTTTCTTTGGTTGATGCATATGCCTTTGTTAGTATCATTAACTTCAATACCAAGAAAGTATTTGAGTTTTCCCAAGTCTTTTATCATGAACTTAGAATTAAGAAAGCTTTTAAACTTTTCAATCTCAGTGATGCTATTACCAGTAATGATAATATCATCAACATAAACCAGCAAAGCAAGGTAAGCACCCTTATCAGACTTAGTAAACAAAGAGTAATCAGATTTACTTTGATTGAACCCATTTTCTTCTAAAGTAGAGGTCAGTTTGGCATTCCATTGCCTCAGGGCTTGTTTGAGCCCATACAGAGACTTCTTGAGTCTACAGACTCTAGTATCCTCCTTAGGGAAGAACCCTTTGGGTAATTTCATATAAACAGTCTCATTTAAATCACCATACAGAAAATCATTGTTCACATCAAGCTGAAAGATAGGCCAACTATTTTGAATAGCAACCACAAGAAGACATCTAATAGTGACCATTTTGACAACAGGAGCGAAGGTTTCATCAAAGTCAACCCCCTCCTTTTGGTTGCAACCTTTAACAACAAGCCTAGCTTTGTATCTATCAACTTCTCCATTAGACTTAAACTTAATTTTCCATACCCACTTATTACCTATGGCCTTTCTACCTGGAGGTAACTCACATATTTCATAAGTGTCATTTTTATTTAAAGCTTCTACTTCATCATTCATAGCATCAATCCAGTAGGGGTATTTAGAAGCTTCAAAGAAGGACTGAGGTTCACTCAGTTTATTAAGTTGGGTAGTAAAACAATAATTTGCAGAGTCAAGATTGGAGTAGTTGACATATTTCTCAAGACCATATTTGACTTTAGAGTCAATAACAAAATCATTATAATTTTTTGGAAACACAGAAGGCCTAGAAGACCTTCTTACAGGAACATCAACCTGAACCGAAGGATTTGAAACTTCGTTCAAATTGCCCTCAGAGATTTGAGTTTCTCCAAGTGTAGCAACCCTCTCATCCTTATCAGCAAAGTCATCGTCACTGTTTTGATCAGTGACATTGATTCCGCCAGATATAGGAGAGTAGTTGCCTTCACTTTGTGACACAGGGTCACTATTCAGTTTGTGGTCTACTCTCTCTTCATCATCGGGCAGTTCAGGGGTTTCAATATCAAAAAAGTTCACATGATTCAAGCCTTGTAAAGCATTTTCGGAAGCATCAGTATTAGGAACCAACTTTTTAAACGGAACTATATTTTCAAAGAACTTTACATCCCTTGAGAAAATAAACTGATGTTTATCAAGACTATATAACCTATATCCCTTTTTTGAATTAGAATACCCCATCATAACACATTTCTCAGATCTACTACTCATTTTATCATTGTTGTTAACAACAGTAGCAAAACATAAGCATCCAAACATACGTAAATCAGAGAGAGCAGGTTTGTTGTTATATATCATTTCAAAAGGAGACTTCCCATTAAGGACAGAGGAAGGTAATCTGTTAATAAGAAACGTAGCAGTGAGAATACATTCAGTCCAAAATTTAAGAGGAATCCCCCCCTGAAACAGAAGGGATCTAGCCACATTCAATAAGTGCCTATGTTTTCTCTCAGCAATGCCATTTTGCTGTGGAGTGTAAGCACAAGAAGTCTGGTGGATGATACCTTTTGTTTCACAGAACTTGAAAAAGATTTGATTGACAAACTCAGTTCCGTTATCGCTTCTAAAACTTTTAACTCTTTTATCAAATTGAGTTTCAAGTAAGTTATAAAACACAGTGATATAATGAAAAACTTCATCTTTAGTTTTGATAAGGTATACCCAAACAGCTCTAGTGAAGTCATCCACGATAGTCAAAAAATATCTATAACCTTCTCTACTAGCAACCTTGTAAGGTCCCCAAAGATCTAAATGAACAAGATCACCTAAAGCAGTAGTAGAATGATCACTTAAAGGAAATGGTTCTCTAGTTTGTTTAGCTCTTTGACAGGTTTCACAAACCATTTTTTGAGAGTTAGAGTTCAATTTTAAATCAGGTCTCAGAACATTTAGAACAGGGTCTGCAGGGTGACCAAGCCGGCAGTGCCAGTCATAGTGAGAGAGGTTAGTAACAAAGGAAGAAGTATTACAAGAAATACCTCCAGAATTGAAATAATATAGACCACCACATTGGTCACCAATCCCCAGAACCTTTCCCTTTTTCAAATCCTGGTCCAAAAAGTAACATTTGTTCTCATCAAAGGCGGTAAAAACTTTATTATCCTTAGCAAGTTTGTGAACAGATATCAAGGTGACACAATATTCTGGTATAACCAGGACATCATACAATGTTAAGGACTCATTTAGCTTAAGATTTCCAATTTTAGTTATAAAGGCTTCTGATCCATTAGGATGACCAACCTTTATTCTAAAATTGGAAATATCAACAACATTGACTAAGTCCTTATCAGTGTATGTCATGTGTTGGTTAGCGCCAGAATCAACAATTTTTCCATTTGAATTTAAGTTAGGCTTTAAATTACTATTAGTGGAAAAAAACTTATGAAAATTTTGATTAAAAATTTTACTCTTGTTGTAATATGTACCTGCCATAGTTACTTGCACATTATTTTCTTTGAGAGAGTTGTCTTTGATGAGAGACATAAGAGTATGAAGCTGTTCATCCATAAAACCCGAGGATGAACCAGAACCAGAGGACGAACCAGGACCAGAGACAAAGGAGTTGTTATTAGCGTAAGATTTCTTGTTGTTGTTCTGAAATCTCTGATTGTTCCCTTTTTTTCCAAAATTTGGAGGGAACCCAATTAATTTAAAACATCTTTCCTTAGTATCACCAACGTAGCCACAATGATCACAAGTAACAGTGGGACCAGCACTAGTGTTTCTTCTATAATCAGGAGCTCTATTAAAGTTAGCAGAAATATTATTGGTCTGATTAAGAGTGGAGTTACTAGGTTGGTCAGGTTGATTAACAACTCTGGAAGAGAAAGCAGAATTATGGGTTCTGCTAGAACTTCCAGCAACAACATTTCTGTGAGATTCCTCACTAGAAATGATAGCATAGGCACCTTTCACATCAGGCAAAGGGTCTCTAGACAGAATATTGCTTCTAATTTGCATGTAAGTATCATCAAGACCCATTAGAAATTGCATCAGTTTCATCATTTGGTTATGCCTTTTAATAGCATCAAATTGCTTCCACAAAGTGCTCAATTTGTTAAAGTATTCAGAAACAGTTGAACCATGTTGAGTTAATGAGTTTATTTTATGATGCAAGTTAAATGTAACAGACCCATCAACCCTATCAAAAGTTTCCTTTAATTCATTCCAGACATCACAAGCCTTTTTAGAAAAAATTTGCCCAAGAAACAATTCTTCTGAGATGGAGTTTAGAATCCATCCCAGCACAACAGCATTGACCCTATCCCATTGTCTACCCAAAACAACATCAGTATGAGATCTTCTACAAGTACCATCTATAAAACCAGTTTTATTTTTGCCCTCAAGGGCTAAGAGCATAGCACAAGATCACACATTGTAATTCTCAGTTCCTTTTAATTTTATAGAGATAACAGTTAAAGCAGCAGAATCATTAGGGTGTAAGTGCAATGGGTGACTTAGGTCAAGTTTACTGATTAAAGTGACATTATTATCAATATTAGCATCATCAATATTATTATCATCAACATCATCATCAGTATGTCCATGAAGAGACATGATTAAAAAAAAACTAAGCACACCAGAGAAAAGGAGAGAGGAAGTTCCCAGGCTTCCGTACCACTCTAGGTGGCAGGTCAAGGGCTTTATCTACCAGCAATAAACAAATCAAAGACACAAATCAAGCAATAACAACAACAACAACAACACTCACATCCTACTCCCTATCATTAAACAGAGAAATAAGCAACATAAATTAAAAGAGAGAGTGTGCGAGGTGTTACAGAGTACGCAAAGAGAATTGCAGCGGAATAACAGCCCTACTATACTCTAGATTCACTTAGTCTAGAGATATAGCAGGAAAAACAGCACGAGCCCAGAACAGAATCTCCAAAGATCACCAAACCCTAATTTGAAAATTAGGGCAAACCCAAATTGCCACCTCCAATCGATAGATCAACACCAGATATGTAGATAAACACCACTTAATTAACCCCAGAGGCTTCCAAAAGACAAAAAAGCCCCAAAGGTTATCAACCCAAGGAACGATATTCAGAGCAAGTTTCAACAACCTGGCTCTGATACCATGAAGAAAAACTAAACTTGCCCAATTAGATTGATAACAATAAAAGGTTTACAACCAAACTGTTCTCAATCTGTTACAAATACAGAATAATACTTGATCTCAATCAAGGAACACAAAACTGGAAATACAAGAGTATGAAGAGTATTTTGTGATGATCAACATGTGAGAGAGTAGATGACATATATAGATCAAACACCATGATCAGTCGTTTTCTTGAGAGAGAGACAAAGAAAACGGCTAGGTCAAGACTGG
Organism: Artemisia argyi; assembly: GCA_030686995.1. NCBI lineage: Eukaryota > Viridiplantae > Streptophyta > Magnoliopsida > Asterales > Asteraceae > Artemisia > Artemisia argyi. Next base: position 149,987,424 of record CM060709.1, on the reverse strand, counting down.
CAAATGAGCCAACAAGATGGGAGTATAACTTCTTCACAAGTGCACACACACACCCTCAAGTCTTTATCTCTTTATTAATAGGCAGCAACACTTTCACACTTGACACAATCAATCCTTTAACTCCAAACCTTCTTCAAGAGAGATCAAAAAAGGACAAAGCCTGAAATAATAAACATGCCAAGTTAGTCCTTGTGGTTAGTACCAGATAACTGATGAGGTCCTTTTTTCAACAAACAGGATCCTCAATAGGTTTGACAAAAGAGCTAGTACCGAGAACGTTCTTAAAATGAAGAACGAACTGATCACCAACCTTATTGCCATGAAAAGGGTTACCATACATATCTTCAACATAAGAAATCCTATTCCTATTAAGCCTACCCTTCACCACATTATGGAAATACTTAGAATTTCTATCACCCTCATTAAGCCACTCCACCTTAGCTTTCTGCTTTAAAAATGACTCCTCATCTTTAAGAGCTGATTTATACGCTTTTAAAAGCCTAAGTTCATCAGCTCTCAATGATGAATTGTCAGGATCAGCAGCCATATCACATTGTACATTAGAAAGTTCAGCTCTAAATTTCTTTACATTTTCAAACAAATTTCCTTGGTCATAATTCAATTTCCTCAAAGGTTTCTTAAGCATTTTAAGCTTAGAAACAAGAGAAAACATAGCAAAACCTTCCACCTTATAACTCAAAATCTTGTTAACAACAGGGAGAAAGTCATCTTTTGAAGACAAATAGTTGTGGAACTTAAATGGCTTAGGCTTAGCTTTTTCAACATTGGGAATGACTAAAACAGTCGGGGTGTGATCAGAAAGCATAAATGGCAAAAATTGTGCGAACGAGTTAGGAAAAGAAGTCATAAAAGGAGCATTACCTAAGACTCTGTCCAGTTTCTTTAAAAGTCCCCCAACCTTACCAGGCCTTTTATTCCAAGTGAAGTTTAACCCATTCATAGCAATATCATCCACTTCAATGTTCGCAACACATTCACTAAAGTCATTCATGGCTGTAGTAATCTTTGAACCACCAGACAATTTTTCAGAAGGATCAAAGCAAGCATTGAAATCTCCAAGAATAACCCATGGTCTATTTTCCACAGATAGCTTGTGTTTAAGCAAAGCTTTCCATAAACTTCTTCTATCAACCGTTTGGACCATTGCATAAACAAAAGAGCAGAAGAAACTAGGATCACCATTTATAGGTTCCACAAAGCAGTGCAACACTTGGGATGTCTGCTCCAAAACCATTACATTGATACAATTGGGGTCCCATCCAACAATGATTCTAGTACCACTGATACAAGAAGAACTGTTGGATACCCATTCCCAATTCCCCAAAACACGATTACAAACCTTAGACAAATTTTTCTTTTTGACATGAGTTTCCAAAAGACCACATAATCTATAATTGTCTTCCCTCAGCAGTTGAATTACTTGATCATGATTAGGGGTATTGTTAAGTCCCCTAACATTCCAAGCAAATGCTTTAAATACCATTAGAAACCTCTTGATTATCCGCTGAATCATTCACTAGAGCATCAGCAGTATTGACATTAGATTCTGGCTTCATGTTAGTAGCAACACCATTAGTTTCTGACTCAACATCTTCTTCCTCATCTTCACAAGCTGGGTCAAGATGGAATTTATGGCAATTTTTATAAAAATAATCCATCTGATGCAAAGACCAATTTGCTCTGATTGCTTTTGAAGGATAGATACCAGCTTCCATAATATCATCAACTTCACCTTTAAGCTTAGGCCAAACACTACTTTCAAATTCCTCATTCATCACGTCATCAGATAAAAGATCAAAAGTATTAGAAACAGGGACAACTTCTTCTTGAATTTCCATTGGATTACTTCCAGACCCAGAACCTCTAATAATAACTCTTGGTTTGAAATTAGGATCATGACTTAATTGTCTAAGACTCTTCTTTTGATTTCCCACAGTACCTTGATTATTACTTTTTGAGACATTCTTCTGTACAAAACTCTTCTTTACAAAACCTCCTTGTTGGTTAACTTTATCATTACGACCAAAACTCCCATGTTTTTTAAAGCCCTTATCAAATTGCCCAAACCTATCCCTACCGTTACCATCTTGTTGATTACCCTGTTTGCCACTAAAATGAATGTTACCAGCTCCACTTTGCCTTCCAGAGTCAAAAGTACCCCTGTTTTGAACTCTAAAACCAGCCTTCATTTGGGATGGCATAACATTATTCTTAACAGGTTTGTTGTTCTTTCCTACTGTAGTAAAACCATCATCATTCACGCTGGATACTTTTTTCTCTGTTGGAGAGGAACTAACTTTAAGAGCATCTTTCAATATAGCAGCAGCCATTTCTTCCTCGGTCCTAGGTCTCACTTTACACGACAAAGTAGTGTGACCAAATGATTTGCAATGGGTACATAAAGGGGGTTTCCACTGATACTTCACCTCAAGCCTTCCCGTTCTAGCAGGTTTGTTTCCTAGAGGAGGATAAGCGATTTCCAAAACACTAGGTAGATCATCATCAGCTGAAACCTCCACAAGAACTCTAGCGTAATCAAGTTTCCCAGCTTTCTTTAAACACCTCTCTTTAGTCAATTTGTCCATTAACAAAGGCTTGCCAATACCACTCATGATCTTTCCAATGGGAATGTTATAAACACATACCCAAATGGGAATGTTATAAACACATACCCAAATGGGAATTGTAGATGGTTCCACCTTTTCTATCCAAATTCCTGGTTCCCAAACATTAAGGACCAACGGAATGTTCTGCACCATCCACGGGCCACTTTCCAAAACATTTTTCAAGCCTTCTTCGCTTTTGAATTTAAAGTAGAAAATTCCAGAACTAGTTTTAGTAACTTCCTCAATGTCATGCACTCTCCACATTCTCATTAAGTTATCTCTCACCACTCTATAATCCATAGAAGTTCCTACGAAATAGCCATACAACTGAAGAGAACAATCATCACCACCATTAAACACTTCTTCAGCAGTAAAAGCAATTCTTCTGCTTCCATTCTCAAGTTTTGAAACAGCACTAGGCTCATATTCCATTTTCAACGCTAAGTCTTCTGAACCCTTCTTAAGTTTCTCAGCAAATCTATCGGCAAATGCAGTGTAATGGTTTGACATTATCTTTGAACCAAAAACATTTCCCACATCAGAAATCCAACTACCATTTGCAACATTATTTATAGGCATCTTACTAAAAGGATTGCTACCCACATTATTACTAAACTTAACTTTCAACAACGGGGCAGATGGCTTTTTCAGAATACCTTTAGAACAATCAACCTTTCCAAATTCAAAATCCATTCCTGTCTTAGCAGAGATAGTGGAATCCAAAGGAGTAGATTGAGCAAAACTAGCATTACCTACATCTCCAACACTAGTATGCTCAACACTATCCTTAGGACCACTATCATTAGCCACAGGACTCCTGGAATCACTATCAATGACATAATCATTAGAAGGAATCAGTGGTTCCTTGATAAATGACCCGTCATTAATAGGATTCAAACCATTATTGACCTTAATCATTCGCTTAATACTATCACAACTACCAGCAGAAAACTTCTTAAGACTAGGGTTTTCACAAGACTTAATGCTATTAAGAATGCTATGCATAGTATCAGATAAAGGAGTGGGATCAACACGCTTACCACCCCTAGAATCAACAGGAGAAGAATCAACTCTATTCCTAGCCTTACCCATCACTTTTGAAGCACGAAGCCGTTTTAGAACTGAACCGGCTCCAGCTGAAGCTGAATTAGGAGATACGGTCTTGATGATATTCCTAATAGAACGATATTGATGTTTCTTCGGTCTACCCCTACCTCTAGAAACCTTCAAATCGTCTTCAATCTTCATTTCCTGGCTATGGGGATTATTTGCTGACGTCACCATAGTGGGTGTAAAATTACTTTCTTCACTATTATCAAATGGGGGATCTGGGGGTTTATTTGAATCGATTGGCATGACAAGGTTTAAAGGTTAGATGAAATACAAGATGGATTACAGATAAGAATCACAAAAAACCACCCACAAATCAAGCAGGAAATGGTTTGTTGTGAAAAAGGGGCGAGTCGCCAAATTCGCCTGGAGAGAGAGAGTTGATTGGACTGGTTGTATCAGGCTCTATAGGTCTTGGTCATCAAAGGTGGCTCGCTCGGGTGGGGTTACCTTGTACCCCCAAACCCCCCCCCCCCCCCCCCCCCCCCCCCCAAAAAAAAAAAAAAAAAAAAAAAACAAAACAAAACAAAACAAAACGTTCGATGAGAAGCTATGCGAATTGAAGATTCAGATGTTGTAATCGATCATTATGCAGATTGTAATGGAACGATGGCACATAAAGTCCCTATTAAACACAAATTATTTCAGTGACTACAACTATGCCCATCAAACACAATAACCAACGTATACGTAAGAAATAATCAAAGTTTAATAAGACGATTTTTAACATCATAATCGAGTAAAAACAAGTCACATTACTCTTTTGTTCTCTAAGTCGCAAACCAATTGCATACTATTGTAATACAGATAGGTGTCTAATTGCACAAGTAGTTAATTTGGATGCGTGATTATTGATTGAACTATGGCCTAGTGATAGCAAACAAAACAGCAAAGGATGAAAGATCTAAACAAAAAGTAAAAGCTTTAACTTATATGAATATAATAAGCATAGATAAAGATTTGTGGCCCCAACAAAACGGGAGGCCCCGTGCCTCCGCATCGCATGCACACCCTTAGAGTCGGCCTTGAGTTATAGGTTACTTGAGCTCTTGGCTTAAGAAGATTAGGGTCACAATATGATATTATGTAGTTAGGGGTCGTTTGCATATATAGGGATGATATTATGCCCCAAACTACTGATACCGAACCGATCCCGTACCGGTCATTGTTTTGCCTTGCAAAAATCAGTACATCCGGTACCAAATACTGAGAAAACCAAAACTAACAAATTAATACCAGAATACTGGAATAACGTTTTTAAGTTGTATTTGTTCAATGTCGGTGTGTAATGTTTACTTATCTTTGTTTAACAACAGCACTTTAAGTGGGGATTACAGTAAATGTGAACTAAGATTTGTTAAAAAACTCTTCTCTTTCTGAGGAGGCTGCCGCTGAAGTTGTTGGACTTTCTTCTTCTGCACAGATCTGGGATGCTGTCAAAAACGCATATAGCCACTCTTCAGTTGAACGTATACACAGTCTACGTGATTAACTTCGCCTCTTGGTCAAAGGAACCTCTTCTGTTTCTGATTTTGGCCGCAAATTTAAGGCCTTATGTGATTAGTTATCAGCCACTGGACAACCTGTTGATGAATCGGACAAGCGTCATTGGTTTCTTTTCTCGGTGCTTCATTTGAGACTTTTTCTACAGCCATTAGAGCCTCTAAACCGCGTCCATCCTTCTGTAATCTTCTTTCTCAAGCCGAAAGTCACGAACTTTTTCTGACATCTCTACATTGTTCGACATCCACACCCCCTGTTGCCTTTGTTACAGATCATTCTCAGCCTCCATACACTGGTAGACTCGGTGAGTTAGAGTCATAGTACCAATATATGTGTGTCAGTTTGGTTTTGGCCCATTATGTTTTTCCATCTGGTTTTGTTTTATCAAATAGAGGGTGGGGCGTGGGTCAGTGAGTTAGGATCCTTTGTTGTGTCAGTTATTGTGTGGTACTTGGCCCAATGATTGGATTCTTGTACTTTAGTCTTTTGTTTCTCTTCAATGGTCTTGTTGAGGAGGTGGGATGCCATTTCTTTTGTATTGTGTTCTTTGGTTCAATTCCTTTAATATATGTTGCTTTTCTAAAATAAAGCCTTATATCATGTAATATTTGCTTAAATGTTCAATAAAATCTGGTCATTTGTTCTTGCACTTTATTTTTCTGTTGATGTTCTATGTGCAGTCTTTCTATTCATTTTGAGTTTTACAAGTTGATTCCAAAATAGATGAATGTTGGTGTGATTTTAGATTACGAGTATTCACTATTGGGACTACGAGAAGATAGTATTGAGAGGGCAAGAGTTAAACATGAAGTCCACACCAGGAGTGCACGTAGGCTTGAAGAACTTTGCTTCAAAAACGGTGGAATATACATCAAGCTTGGTCAACATATAGGTCAATTGGTTGGACCTTTTTTCCTTTCTATTAATATTGGAATTTAAGTTTCTTATTTGGTAAATAGTATATGTAGCTTATGCATTTGGCTAAATGGAATGTTTTCATATAGGAATATTTAGTACCTCAAGAGTACATTAAAACATTAAGGGAGTCAATGTTGAATAGATGTCCGACTTCTTCGTACGATCAAGTGTGCCAAGTTGTTAAAAAAGAGCTTGGTGGGGCACCTGAAGAAGTATGTACACCTACTGTGTTTATTTTATTTAATATTTGGTTTTATCTTGGTGGGGCACATTCTTACTATAAACCAATCTTATTTTGGTTTTATCTTGTGCAATTTTTTATTAACAGCTTAACTTATTTTATACTCATTTTATACCGCATTCATGTTTCAGGTACAACATATGCACATGACAGATACTGCAGCTGCAGATTATGCAACAGTCGAATTCATTGTCAACACTTTACATCGGCTCTTTCCTTCATTTGATTACAGGTTTGTTTGTTAGAGCTTACCGCTTATCTTATTTTTGTTATTCGACTGCTATTTCTTTATGCATGTGTTTACTGATGGGGATATATGGCAATAACCATAGTTGTGCATGGGTTATAATGTAGGTGGTTGATAGATGAAGTACATGACAGTCAGGGGCGGAGGCATGTGTAAGCCAGGGGTAGCGGTCGCTACCCCTGAACTTTTACCCGGTAGTGTAATTTTAGCGATTTTTGGCGATTTTTGGCCATTTTTTGGCGATTTCGCTACCCCTGAAACAAATTTTCGCTACCCCTAAACAAATTTTCGTATTTCGCTACCCCTAAACTTGGCTCCTGGCTCCGCCACTGATGACAGTCTACCTAAGGTCAGACATATTTTCAACCTGTTATCTTCTCGTATTTTCATGATGTCCTGCTACATGCAGGGGCGGAGCCATGTGGTCACTAGTGGGGGGCGATGCCCTCAACGAAACTTTTGCGGACACAAAATTAATGTAGAAAAAAATCAAAATAATAGAAAAAATATTAAGTGCCCTCGGCATAGCAACAAAAGTGCCCTCTTCACTTCTTGATGAAACACGATATGAAAGTCAAATCGGTGGCTGAAAGTGATTTTTTTTTTTTTCGTTTAGTCTGGCCGGAAAAAATGGTGGAGTTGAAAAGGTTGGGGACTGTGAGGAAAGATGGGTACGTGGGAAAATGTGAACTAAAAAGTTTTTTAATAGTTTATCAATATAAGAAACCCATTAAAAAATATACTACTGTACGTATTAAGTACTTAAAATTTGTATTTTTTTAAAATAAGATATCAACCTAATACTTTTTGAACTTGTTATGTAGCTGAATAAATTAAAGATTTTATAATTGTAATATTTGATATGAATATGTCGTCAGATAATATATTTATACTTGTGACTACAATTTGCTCTTAAGATTTATTTTTACTTTTTTATTTATTTTTTTAACATAGGTTTCCGGCTCGACGTTAAGAGCCGACTAATCCCACGGCAACTACTCTTTTTGAATAGCCCAGAGTCGGCACAGGTGAACCTCCGTGACCAAAACAGAATTAATTTTCTCCCCATTGAATTCGAACTCTTAAGTTTTTTACATTGCTTTATAGTGATATCAACTTAAAAATAAGTGTTTTAGTGTTTGATCCTTGTTTGATTTCTTTTTCTCGATGTGTGTTTTTTATGTATCAACACAATATTCAAAGTAAGTGATTCTTTATAAGATAAATTAGTTAAAATTGTCAATTAAAATTCAATACGTCCTAATTGCGCATTAGATTTTTTTCGCCTTTAATGACCCGACCCGACATATTTCAAATGACCAAACTTGACATGCTATCTAACGAAGTTCTATTTCTGAACCAACGCCCCCCGTGATCACTTTTTCTGGCTCCGCCACTGGCTACATGTGTGTATTTATGCTAACTCTTCAGATATCCTTTAAAATAGTGTTGTTAATAAGTTACGATTATGATCAGGAACTTGATTTCTTAAATGAGGCCAAGAACAGCGTTATTTGTATGGATAACTTTCGAAAGTTATCTCCACATAATGCAGACTATGTGTATGCGCCCAAGGTATATTGGAACCTAAGTACCACAAAATTGTTGACCATGGAGTTTGTTGAAGGCGCAGAAGTCAATGACTTGCAGAGCATCCAAAAACTTGGAATTACCCCACATGACATTGCAAGGCTAGTAAGTATCTTTTCTCTGCACTACCAATTGGCTAGTTGCCGCAGTTTTCCTGCTGGGAGCTATTATCCAATTCATGTTGTTTATTGGTTAATGTTTATGGTAAGGGTTTTGTTTTACACAATACAGGTAAGTAAAACATTTGCTGAAATGATGTTTAAACATGGATTTGTGCACTGTGATCCACACGCTGCTAACTTGCTAGTTCGAACGCTACCTTTTTCAAAAAGGGGAATTTTCGGTAAGGCATCTAATTTTTAAACAAGACACTTGGAATCATACATTTTTTATACCATGATTTACTAGAGCGCTTTTAGTCGACATGGTTAAAGTTTTTTGTTGTTTTAATGTACTGCTTCCTATTTACAAGCTTGTGAAGGGGTGCTACCTTCTTGCAGAACATATATGATCAGATTTGTCAATTGGGGCTCTTGAGTCTTGAGATTGCAACTTTAGATGAGCTTGTTTTTTCAAATATCGTTGCGTATATTCTTATAAATGTATTTGTTCTAATTCATATAAGGTCTTGAAGACAGGAATTCATTACTCAGAAAGCGTAATTAGTTAAGGCATGACAAGAATATTGCCTGTCTTCAGGACCTCATATGAATTAGAGTAAAATATACATCTGAATACGTTAAGAGCGACAAGCAAATCAAAACAAAATATGAATTATATGAGATGACATAATAATAGATATGTTTTAGTTTAAATAGTTATGTTGGAAGGTCTTGTTTTGTTAAATAAAAGGCATAGACTTCTTCAATTGACCATTTGGCATTTATTTCTCAAATGACACATGCACTTGCTGGACTAATTGCTGCTAGTAATCTAAGCCTTTTTGTCATCACCAACCTCCTTTTTTTTTCCTCCATATATTCAATTTTCCCGTATTTTATATTTGTGATCCAATGTTTTCCTTATTGATGCTGTTTAGTTGTTTACAGGAAGGAGAAAACCACAACTGGTACTGCTGGATCATGGTCTATACTCTATACAAAGTACTTGACAATTCGATTAGGACTAACTATGTTGCACTTTGGAAGGTGCACCATGCAATTTCTTGAATATTAATGACTTTTTATGTCATCTATTATTACCTTTTCTTCACGTCCATTTTCGCATGTTACCGCTTTAGAGCATCATTAATCTCTGCACTGTATGGCTTGCTTACAGGCTTTAGTACTGGCTGATGCAAATGGAATAAAGGAAAATTGCTTGAAATTGGGTGCTGGTGAGGATTTGTATGCATTGTTTGCAGGGATTCTTACAATGAGGCCTTGGAATAGGGTTATTGATCCTGCCGTTGATCATCTTGCCATTCAAGGCAATGCCAGTGACCACTCAGAACTTCAGGTTAGCTTACATTATATAAGACAATGCCATTGACCCTGCTGTTAATCATCTTCCCCATTTCAAAGTTTTTGGTGTATCTCGTATTTTGACTCCCTGTTGGTCATGTCCTTCAATTTAAATAATCATCCACATGAAAATTTACCATACAAACTGCTCCTTATGTCTTGTAAAAACGGCCACAGGTACATGAACATATTTAGGGTAATATGTTTAAGTTTAAGTGGGAAGTTTTTATTTGGTTTAGTTGTTACTGTCTTATCTTTAAATGTTCTCTTGTTTATGAAAATTTAGCATCTGCATCTTGAAACCCAAGTGTTACGGCTCTATTGACTAATAGAGCCTTTTTCTTGTTTTGCAGATGTATGCTTCCCTATATTTTCCTCAAATCACAGAACTTCTACATAAACTGCCACGTGTCATCCTTTTAATGTTAAAGACTAATGATTGCTTGCGTTCAGTCAATAACGCATTGGTATGTCTTTAGCCAATCTAATTTTATAAGGATCTACAGAATATCTATAATTGTTAAATTTGATCAGATAAAAAGACCGTCTGTGGAGTCTTTCATTATTATAGGACGAGTTTCTTCTGAGGCACTGATCGAGGAAAAGTTATCACATGCAAAGTCTCTCTTTGGCTTGCTACATGTTTGGCTGGAGGATATTTCACTTCAAGCCCGTTTTTTCATAATGCAAGTTGCCTTGTGGATGCTACAGTTCCGTTCAGCTTTGGCTCTGTGAACACTTGGCCAATTTATAAAAATATACATAGAAGACAGAAATCATACCGAAAGAGATCATTGGGTGTTCAATCGTTGTTGGTTTTTGATTTGAAAGTAGTGCATTATTTGGCTTTAAGCCCCTTGTTCCTAACCCATAATTGTCTGGGAATTATAAAGTGGACAGAGTATAGATGATGAGAAGTGAAGTTTTGTGCCTGGTATCCTCAAAATATGAGATGTGGGTCTTTGGTTATAGTTTTGGAAATTGTAACAGATATACTTGTGAATTTTATTTATGAAGCAATTTCATGTTTTTGAACCAATAGTTTATGTTACATGACATTTGCATAAGGGCAAAAGTCAAAAATGAAAAACATGTTTTTCTAATTGTACCAAACGTGTACATTTAAGTACCAATATCCTACACGTAAGTTCAAATTTGTACATAAGTGAAATACTTCTTCACATTCATCTTCTACCTTTCCAAACCCAGATTCCGGCTATTATTTCCGGCCACCAACTACCCATCTTCGATAATTTTTCCGTCATTGTTAAACCGTTTTTTAGTTCAAACACGAACCTCCAATTGATTGATATCTTGTTATAGAAAAACATTCCCAGATTTGTATCACGCCTACCCGCACCACCAGTACCACCACCAAAATCAAACAATAGTTCAAATAACAGTCAACAAATAAACCCATTTCACTCATTCATATCATTCCATCAACAAATCGTTCCATAATAACAGTCAACAAATCTTGAGTTCATATAATTCCATCTTCAATTCATGCATCTAAACACTAAACCAACAAAACTTCATATCATATTATCAAATCTAATCTAAACCCAATTTGGCTTCGAACCCGAATCGCTATTTGATATGCACACAGGTGATTTATTGAACCCCACATCCACCAACAAAGATTTTCTGATTTGTTCATAAGAAATAAAGTAAAAATGATATGTAAAAACAATGAATTATTTTGGGAGTGGTGATTAAACGAAGTGTGTGAAGAAATATTTGAATGTTTTTCAAAAAGAACGAAATTCTCATTTTCTAAATTTTAACTAAGAAATTGAAAAGCACATTCCACACTTCTAACTTTTTTATTTCACATTTTTTCAATAAAAAGATATGGGATCTCATTTTTTTCTCTTGTGTCCTCCTCCACCGCCCACCGTCGCCTCCACCACCCGCCGTCGCCGCCACAATCCCAATCCGAGGTAATATTCTTATCATTAAAATATATATATATATATATATATATATATATATATATATATATATATATATATATAACTACGGCTAAACGGGTTTTCAAAATTCTCAACTCTTCTCTGAAGAAGAAAAATCATTCACTTCTCAAGAAATTTAGAAAAAGAAAAATAGAAAAATATTTCTACAAATAAACGACACCTTATTTTTCTGAAAAAAATAAGCTCGTGCTATGATAAGTTAGCGCGCCAAACATGCCCTTTATATGATGTTCACATTTTTTTAGAACGGCACCACACTTGAAATCCGACCCCCGAGTTAAACCATCCAAACGGGCAGGCCCCGGGATCCAAACCACTAGGAGAGACCCGCGAAGGGAAACCCTAAAACTCACGGCTTCGCACTTGGAAGAAACCTGGATTTTTTTTGTCTCTTGCGAGACTTGAACCTTGGATAAAACCTCCCCCAGGCTTCAGAAGGAGCCCAGATGTTCACATGTATATGATGGAGTGACTAATGAGTTGTAGACCAAGACGGGTTTACTTTGAATGTCTATACTAGTAGACAACAACATCAAACTCTAAACATTATCGGAGTTATTATCTCCGATTAAAAGTCTTCTTAAATCCTCACATAGTTCAAAATACCTTTTGAAGTACGCATACAAATAACACAAACATTAAGAGCCACACCATAAATAAACTAGTAAACCTCAAAAAACCGCCACACAAGCATTTTTTTAATGGGAACTTACAATTGCACAAGATTTACACTACAAATTATTCCACACATCTGAAGCAAGAGTTGAACCCACAAGCATTTGGTTGGGAGCTTCTCACACAACAAGATGTACCATTTGGAAACAAGCCCTTTGGTCACTATGCAAGCAATTGTTTGTGAAGTTTTAATAAGTTCTAAGCGCAATATTGAAACCTCAATTAAATTAACCTCAAAAAGTTCTAATGAAAACCGACTAATAAATGTGGTTTAAAGTTTGAAAATTTTGCACAATAAAACATGAAATGAAATTTAAGGGCAATTCGAGTCAAACAATTTGTATAGCCGACTCTTTGGATCATAAATGTAACATTAAAACTGAAGAGTATGTATATTCAATAAATTTAGAGAAGCCACAAATCTCTATGCAAAGTCTTTGGTTGGAAAGCATTATTGTGGATGACAAAATTTTCATTCACACAGTATTTTTTATCGCAATCAAAAGTTAGAGATTTTTGCATAATCAAACAAAAAATAAAAGTCTAGAGTCTACCGCTTTAATAAATTTCCACGGCCCAAACGTTACGTTTATCAATGAAATATAAACCACAAATATATTCTCGGTCATATTATTATGAAAGCAACTACAATAATACCAGCGACATTATATATATATTTGTAGCAATTTGATTTTTATAGCAATCAAAAATAAAAACACAATGAGTAGTTCAATATCTAGCGTCTTTTTCTTTTCTTATTGGAACACAAGCCCTTTGATGACTATGCAAGCAATTGTTTGTGAAGTTTTAATAATTTCTAGACGAGATATTGAAAGCATTAAATTAACCTTAAAAAGTTCTAATGATTTTTTTTTTATTTTTTTTTATTATTATTTTTTTTAATGGCGGTTTGGAGTTGATTTTTATTTTTGGTAACCATGGTTTACGACCTTTTTGGCTGACTAATTACCGAGATTGGAAGTTGAAAATTTTGAAAAAATAAAAAATTGAATGAAGTTTAAGGGCCTATCGAGTCAAACGATTTGTACAACCAACAAACAGACTCTTTGGATAATTAGCGTAAATTGGTTATGAGTGTGCTAGTAACATTAAACTGAAGAGTATGTTTATTCAATAAATTTAGAGAACCAAAAAATCTCTATGCAAGTTTTGGTTGAAAAACATTATTGTGGATGACAAAAATTTCATTGACGCATTCTTTTACATCGCAATCAAAAGTTGGAAAATTTTGCATAATCAAACAAAAAATAAAAGTATATAGTCTACCACTTTAATAAATTTCCACAGCCCAAATGTTACGTTACCAATTAAACATAGACCACAAATATATTCTCCATCATATTATTATGAAAGCAACACAATGATACCATTGATAGTATATATATATTTGTAGCAATTTGATTTTCTATAGCAATCATAAAAGAAAAAATAAATAAATAAATAAAATGTGTAGTTCAACGATATCTAGTGTCTATTTTCTTTTCTTTCTTATCATCAGCACGTTTGCTTCTTCTTTGAATAGGAGTCATAAATGCCCTAAAAAACAGAGTGAAGCTTTGATTCTCTTTAAACATAACCACCTTTCCTCCATCAATTACCCAAACGATTACTGTGCTGTTCCTGATTATCATCCAATAATGATGAGCTGGAACACAAGTACTGATTGTTGTAACTGGGATGGAGTTACTTGCGAATACTCCACCGGTGATGTCATCCGTCTCGTACTCGGTTGCGGAATGCTACAAGGTACTATTCAACCTGACAGCTCCCTCTTCAACCTCACACACCTTACTTATCTTGATTTATCATATAACAAACTTAATGGGACATTGCCATCTTGGCTGTTTACTTCCCCCTCTTTACAATATCTCTTTCTAAGTTATAACATGTTCAGTGGAAATGTTCCTTTTGAGTCATTTGCTCTTCCATCATTAAAAGAGTTAGAGCTGAGTAACAATCAGTTAGGTGGCCAAATTGATGTGCAAACATTTCCACAACTCACCAACCTCACTAGACTAGACCTTTCATATAATAATTTTAGTGGTGAATTGGAGTTGGATACATTGTTATCAACCCTCACAAACCTTGAACGTCTATATCTCTCATACAGTGGTTTCTCTGTTACCACAAAGAATGCCTATCATTATGTCAACCCTGGTTTTATATCCTTATATTTGGCCTCTTGCAAGCTAAAGGTGTTTCCAAATTCACTTCGAGCCATGAAACAACTTTATCGTTTAGATCTTTCTAGCAACGAAATCCATGGCCAAATTCCTCATTGGGCAGGGGAGATAGGCATAGGAAGTACTTATGGGTTGGGATATGTAAATCTGTCACATAACTTCATAACAGGCTTGCCACAATTTCAATGGTATGGACTATCTGAACTTTATTTGCAATCCAACTTGATTCACGGACCATTCCCTCCATCAATTTGCAACATGAGTAATCTAAGTTATTTGGATATGTCCAATAATAGCTTTGGTGGATCAATTCCACAATGCTTTGGAAATATCAGCTCATCTCTTTATATGATAGATATGGGGAATAATAGCTTTCAAGGAACAATTCCAAACACATTCGGAGATTGTAGAAGGTTAGAAGGGCTTATTTTGAATGGAAATCAATTAAGAGGTGAGGTGCCGATTTCCTTGTCCAAATGTCAATCATTGAAAGTAGTTGATTTCGGAAAAAAACCATTTGAATGGTACATTTCCTGGTTGGTTAGGAGCTCTTCCAAATTTGCAGGCTCTTACCCTCAAATCAAACAACTTTCATGGACACATACAACCCTTTGCAACTGTTGATTCTCCCTTTCCAAGTCTTCGAGTTCTTGACTTATCTCATAATGGGTTTGTAGGTCAACTCCCTACAAAATATTTTCAAAATTTCAATTCAATGAAGAATGTGGTGAAAAATAGCACAAAACCAGAATATTTGTCCACGGGTGGATGGTATTACTCATTCGTTGTTGCGGTGAAAGGGGTGGATCTAGAGTTTCTACAAATTTCGGTTGACTATATAATTATTGATCTGTCTAATAACACATTTGAAGGACAGATTCCAAATGTCATAGGAGGTCTTAATTCACTAATAGTGCTCAACTTGTCCCACAACAGCCTCATTGGTCCAATTCCACATGCTCTAGGGAATCTCTCTGAAATTGAGTCGTTAGACCTATCTTGGAACCAACTCTCAGGAGAGATTCCTCAAAGCCTTGCAGACATCAAGACCCTTGAAGTGTTAAATCTCTCGCAAAATGATCTTGTGGGTCATATACCAGAAGGACCTCAGTTCAGGACATTTGAAGGGAACTCTTTTGGTGGGAATCCAAGACTCTGTGGGACTCCACTGCCAAAAATGTGTAGTGAGCATTCACATGAACCACAACTTGAAAGAGATGAAGAAAGTGGGTTTACGTGGGAAGTGGTGATGTTGGGATATGGGTGTGGAACATTAGTCGGATTGGTGATGGGATATCTCATGTTGTCAACAAGAAAAGTCAAATGGTTCAATGCAATTGCTGATGCAGCGGAGAGTTTGGTCTTGAAGAAGAGGAAGAGAAGACATGTATATATCGGGAAATGACGTTAGATAATGAAAGGTATGCTTTTTCACATGATTTCTTATTTCATCAAATTGTGCAAAATGTCTTACTCTATGAATTATCTTCCTCTTAAAACAGATTATGATGCAGATAGATTTCAGGGTGGGGCTGGGACCTTTTGAGTCATGCAGTCGTGTATCAGCTTCTGCTTCTGAATTATGATGTTTGTGTTTTGTCTCTTTGAATTATTCTTGTATGTAATATTAATCTAAATCTCTTTGTTGATTTTTGGTTTGATATTAATGAAACATATAACAAGTTTCACAATACCAGTTAATAAATTATGAACTATACATATCATATTATCTTACTTACCTTACTTCGCATTCTGTAAAACAGACATGAATACTCTGCATTACTTGCTTCCTTTTCCTTCTATATTCATCTCTAGATACACATGCCATTATACTTGAATTTTGAAGCGTATGAATTGGGATTTATTGCTTAATTACTTGTTCAGTTGAGGTTGAGCTTATAAAGTGAACATAAAGGAAACATGTACTTTGGAGATAGTGTTGGTTGTTATTAGTAAACAGGTTTCCAGATTAGGGTTAAGATAATCAATAAGGTACCGGATATTCACTTGAAATCGTGGTATCACTTTCCAATAGAAACTATTCGACCCTATGCCTGGGTTACTTTCCATAATAGTAGGAATCAGTGGTTAAAAACGAGCAGCAGAATAAACTGATGCCGTCCGCAGAATCATCTAGCAGCAGATTCTACTAGTAGAATCCATCAGCAGAATCTTTCATCAGCAGAATCAAATCAGTAGAAACATTCTACTATTTCATCAACAGAATCAAATCAGCAGAAACATTCTACTAGTAGAATCCATCAGCAGAAACATTCTACTAGTATAACCACTATTGAGTCAGGGTGTTCATGAACCAAATGGGTGTACACTCCGTACCTCCAAACCCATTACCAAGTGTGAACTCATCCCTTCAGTGTACTAAATTTTCTAACAATCCTTCCCAAATTTAGTTCACTTCCTTTGCATGAAAAATCAAACACAAAACAAAACAAGTGCATAAATGAAAATATCCTGAGGATTGAATTTCCACATTAGTACATATACTTTCAAACATTCGAGAATCAGGGTGTTCTAAGAATTGAACCCTTCAACCCATTTGAATACCTGATGATAAATACACACAAGTTTTCAAACACTAAAATACTCCTGACACTATACAAGCCATGTGTCCATATCCAATTCATAAATGTTGTAAAAGCTAAAAATCCAAAGCTTCCTGAAGCGGCAAAACTTCAACATTCACATAGGTGGTTCATCTTTAATTCATGCTCCTGCTTAGCACTTTTTCAAAGAAAATTAACCATTAAGAAGTGAAGACTTCATCCTCCTTTCAACAGGTAACAAGCACAACCTTGGGATGTTTGTAATACATGTGCTTCAGTCCACTAAACGATCAGCTTTCCACATTGAACTCAGCTTCCAAGTTTCCTTAGAAGGGAGTTGGGTATCCTTGCATTCAGTGACTAAGTTGGACTTAATCCCATCCCTTGAGCAGACTTTAAAACCAAGTCTCTAGCCAAACCCTTCGTCAAGTGATCAGCTAAGTTTTGTTGAGATCTAACAAACTCTATAGATATCACCCCATTCATTATAAGTTCACGAATCATGCTATGCCTGACACCTAAGTGTCTAGACTTCCCATTGTACATCTGGCTATAAGCCTTTGCCAATGTAGCAGCACTATCACAACGGATAGAAATAGGTGCTATAGGTTTAGGCCACAATGGAATCTCAAGAAGCAAGTTTTTCAACCATTCAGCTTCTTTTCCAGCAGCTGCTAAAGCCACAAATTCAGATTCCATTGTTGAACTGGTAATGCAAGTTTGTTTCTTGGATGCCCAAGAAATTGCACCTCCACCAAGTAGGAATACCCAGCCACTAGTAGACGAGTTGTCTTCAGTGTTACTGATCCAACTTGCATCAGTATACCCTTCTAAGACAGAAGGATAACCAGTATATGAGAGACTATAATCCATATTTCTCTTCAAATACTTAAAGACCCTGTGAATTGCTTGCCAATGATGAGCACTAGGATTACTAGTATACCTGCTCAGTTTACCCACAGCAAAAGCAATGTCAGGTCTTGTACAAGTCATGGCATACATCAAGCAGCCAATCACCCTAGAATACTCAAGTTGAGATACAGCTTTGCCAGTATTAGGCATTAGCTTCTCACTTGTATCCATAGGAGTACTCACTGGAGTACAATCAAAGTAATTAAATTTCTTTAACACCTTCTCAATATAATGAGATTGAGATATAGAAATCTTGTTACTTTCATGTTTAATCCTAATACCAAGGATAACATCAGCCTCCCCCATATCCTTCATGGAGAACTTTGATGACAAAAATTCTTTTGTAAGATCAACTTGATTTTGGTCAGTGCCAAAGATCAACATGTCATCAACATATAGACAAATGATGACTCCTTTACCAGATTCATCAAATTTGCTATATACACATTTGTCAGATTGATTAAGTAAATAACCACTAGACAAAACCACTTCATCAAACTTTTGATGCCATTGCTTAGGTGCCTGTTTTAGTCCATAAAGAGACTTAATCAGTTTACACACCTTGTTTTAATTTCCAGGCATGATGAAGCCCTGAGGTTGGTTCATGTAAACCTCCTCATCTAAATCACCATTCAAGAAAGCTGTCTTCACATCCATCTGATGAATAATCAGATTGTAAATTGATGCCAAAGCAATCAGCAATCTTATGGTACTGATACGTGCCACTGGAGCATAAGTATCAAAGTAGTCTATTCCTGACTTTTGTTTAAAGCCTTGAGTAACTAATCTCGCCTTGAACTTTTCAACAGTTCCATCTACCTTCATTTTCTTTTTGAAAATCCATTTGCTACCTAAAGGTTTGCAACCAGGTGGTAGATCAGTCAACACATAAGTGTTGTTGCCCATGATAGAGTCCATCTCATCATCAATTGCTTCTTTCCAGAAAGCAACATCCTGGGACTTCATTGCTTCTTCAAATGTTTTGGGATCATCCTCCACAATGAAGCAATAGGAGTATTGGTCAGAGACCTCACTCCTTGTACCTTCAATTAAATATAATTGAAACTCAGGTCCAAATGACTTTGGAGTCCTCACCCTATTGCTCCTTCTGAGCTCAGGTTCAGGTTGTTGTTCCACAACCTCAGCAGGAACCTCTTCAGCAGGAACCTCATCAGTAGGAACCTCAACAGCAGGAACCTCTGAAACACCATTGTCATTGGTTCCATTTGGAATCCTTTGACTTGGTCTAGGGATAGATGAGAATCTGTTCTCATCAAAGAGTGCATCCCTTGATTCAATTATTGAGTTAATTGAAACAGACTCATTAGGTTCTATAACATAAAACCTATATGCCTTAGAATGCTCAGCATATCCAACAAAGATGCATTCAATGCCTCTTTCACCCAAAGTTTTCTGCTTTGGATCAGGGAGTCTTACAACAGCCCTACAACCCCATATCCTAAGATAATTAAGGTTAGGTTTCTTTTTAGTCCAAAGTTCATAAGGGGTAACTTTGTTCCTTTTGTTGGGAACCCTATTTAATAAATAGCAAGCTGTTAACATAGCTTCACCCCAGAACCCTTGACTCAGCCCTGAATAGGACAACATGGAATTAACCATCTCCTTCAGCACCCTGTTTTTCCTTTCAGAAATACCATTTTGCTGAGGAGTATAAGGGGCAGTCGTTTCATGGATTATACCAACAGACTGAAAATACAGAGTATCCATGTACTCACCTCCCCTATCAGTCCTTAATCTTTTGATCAGGGAACTTTGTTGCAATTCAACTTCAGTTTTAAATACTTTAAATTTATCTAATGCTTCATCTTTAGAATGTAATAAATAAACATGACAAAACCTAGAAGCATCATCAATAAAAGTCACAAAGTATTTCTTATTCCCCAAAGAGGGAGTAGCATGTAAATCACAAAGGTCACTGTGAATTAACTCCAAAACTTTAGTTTCATGTTTTACTCCTTGAAAAGGTTTCTTAGTTATCTTGTTCAACATACAAGTTTTACACTTTCCAGTGTTCATATCAAAAGCTGGTATTAACCCATCCTTAGACATATCTTGCATTCTTTTAAAATGTACATGGCCAAGTCTTGCATGCCATAGGTTTGAATCATAAAGTTTAGATGTAGATATAAAAGCAGAATCAATATTATCATGAACAATATTAAGTCTGAACATTTGATTACACAAATAACCAAAACCAATAAACACACCATTTTTAGACAAAACAAACTTATTAGATTCAATCACCTGTTTATAACCACAATTATTCAAAACACTACTAGAAACCAAGTTTTTTCTAATATCAGGAACATGTAAAACATTAAATAAAGAAACAATCTTTCCAGAACTAAACTTCAAATCAACACATCCTTTTCCATGCACCAGGGCAGTTGACTTGTTTCTCATATGAAGAATAGAACCATCATTCATTGACTCGTAGGTCTTGAACCAGCTTCTATCTTTACACACATGAATTTTTGCACCAGAGTCAACCCACCAAGCAACATCATCATCCTGCACAAAATATATTTCAGATATATATGTAACATAATAAATCTCAAAAGACTTATTAAATATATTCTGACCTTTCAGAGAATTGGTGTTACCATTCCCTCCACTTGTGCCTGATCCATTGGATTTGTTTCCAACTTTACCACCCTTGCAATCTTTCCTGAAGTGTCCAGGTTTCCCACACTTCCAACAAGTCACCTTAGGTTTCTTGTTAAGATCTGATTTGGTGTTATCTTGATGCTTACGCTTGCCCTTGTTGTCATTGTACTTGGTGGAGTTGTTATGTTCCACCATATTAACAATTGATGGACCAGTAGCAGTGCTACTCTTAGGCTTGTCAGTATCTTGCACTTTGAGTGAATCCTCAATACGCAAGTGACTGCCCAACTCAACAAGAGTTAACTCCTCCTTCTTATGCTTAAGCATATGCTTGAAATCTTTCCAAGAAGGAGGCAGTTTATCGATGATACAAGAGACCGAAATAGCCTCATCCATGTTCATCTTGTGTTGTGTGAATCGACCAAGTATACCAAGAAGTTCATTGTATTGTTCCATGACAGGTCTTGAATCAACCATTTTGTAATTGTTAAAATTACTTACAAGGAACTTCTTACTTGATGCATCCTCAGCCATATACTTGGCTTCCAAGGAATCCCATAGTTCTTGTGAAGTTTCAACATTCTGATAAATATCAAATAGAGAATCAGACATACCATTGAGAATTAAACCTCTGCATATGTAGTCATCATTCTCCCACTTGCTTCTTGCCCTCATCTGTTCCATAGTAGCATCTTCTCCAAAATCTTCTGGAATCTCAGTAGTAAGAACATACACCACGTTCATGCTGGTCAGCAAGAATTGCATCTTCTTCTGCCATCTTCTGAAATCCACACCTTCAAACTTTTCCAACTTGGAAAAGTTAGCAGCTATTTGTCTCATAGCAGCAACCATTGATTATCACAAATAGTTTCTCTTGATTGTTGGTTGTTATTAGTAAACAGGTTTCCAGATTAGGGTTAAGATAATCAATAAGGTACCGGATATTCACTTGAAATCGTGGTATCACTTTCCAATAGAAACTATTCGACCCTATGCCTGGGTTACATGAATATCTCTATGGGATAAGACCAAGTGATGTTCTTGTTTTAGGCACAAACCAAGAACCAGATGCGTATTAAAGTGTTTAGGGTTTTGTGATTTCGTCTCTCATGCATATGTGTTATGACCTCTATTTATAATAGAGAATACTCAAACCTAGCCCATGGAATTATGTATAATTAACGGCCCATTAATTATAACATAATACTTTCCATAATAGTAGGAATCAGTGGTTAAAAACGAGCAGCAGAATAAACTGATGCCGTCCGCAGAATCATCTAGCAGCAGATTCTATTAGTAGAATCCATCAGCAGAATCTTTCATCAGCAGAATCAAATCAGCAGAAACATTCTACTATTTCATCAGCAGAATCAAATCAGCAGAAACATTCTACTAGTAGAATCCATCAGCAGAAACATTCTACTAGTATAACCACTATTGAGTCAGGGTGTTCATGAACCAAATGGGTGTACACTCCGTACCTCCAAACCCATTACCAAGTGTGAACTCATCCCTTCAGTGTACTAAATTTTCTAACAATCCTCCCCAAATTTAGTTCACTTCCTTTGCATGAAAAATCAAACACAAAACAAAACAAGTGCATAAATGAAAATATCCTGAGGATTGAATTTCCACATTAGTACATATACTTTCAAACATTCGAGAATCAGGGTGTTCTAAGAATTGAACCCTTCAACCCATTTGAATACCTGATGATAAATACACACAAGTTTTCAAACACTAAAATACTCCTGACACTATACAAGCCATGTGTCCATATCCAATTCATAAATGTTGTAAAAGCTAAAAATCCAAAGCTTCCTGAAGCGGCAAAACTTCAACATTCACATAGGTGGTTCATCTTTAATTCATGCTCCTGCTTAGCACTTTTTCAAAGAAAATTAACCATTAAGAAGTGAAGACTTCATCCTCCTTTCAGCAGGTAACAAGCACAACCTTGGGATGTTTGTAATACATGTGCTTCAGTCCACTAAACGATCAGCTTTCCACATTGAACTCAGCTTCCAAGTTTCCTTAGAAGGGAGTTGGGTATCCTTGCATTCAGTGACTAAGTTGGACTTAATCCCATCCCTTGAGCAGACTTTAAAACCAAGTCTCTAGCCAAACCCTTCGTCAAGTGATCAGCTAAGTTTTGTTGAGATCTAACAAACTCTATAGATATCACCCCATTCATTATAAGTTCACGAATCATGCTATGCCTGACACCTAAGTGTCTAGACTTCCCATTGTACATCTGGCTATAAGCCTTTGCCAATGTAGCAGCACTATCACAACGGATAGAAATAGGTGCTATAGGTTTAGGCCACAATGGAATCTCAAGAAGCAAGTTTTTCAACCATTCAGCTTCTTTGCCAGCAGCTGCTAAAGCCACAAATTCAGATTCCATTGTTGAACTGGTAATGCAAGTTTGTTTCTTGGATGCCCAAGAAATTGCACCTCCACCAAGTAGGAATACCCAGCCACTAGTAGACGAATTGTCTTCAGTGTTACTGATCCAACTTGCATCAGTATACCCTTCTAAGACAGAAGGATAACCAGTATATGAGAGACTATAATCCATATTTCTCTTCAAATACTTAAAGACCCTGTGAATTGCTTGCCAATGATGAGCACTAGGATTACTAGTATACCTGCTCAGTTTACCCACAGCAAAAGCAATGTCAGGTCTTGTACAAGTCATGGCATACATCAAGCAGCCAATCACCCTAGAATACTCAAGTTGAGATACAGCTTTGCCAGTATTAGGCATTAGCTTCTCACTTGTATCCATAGGAGTACTCACTGGAGTACAATCAAAGTAATTAAATTTCTTTAACACCTTCTCAATATAATGAGATTGAGATATAGAAATCTTGTTACTTTCATGTTTAATCCTAATACCAAGGATAACATCAGCCTCCCCCATATCCTTCATGGAGAACTTTGATGACAAAAATTCTTTTGTAAGATCAACTTGATTTTGGTCAGTGCCAAAGATCAACATGTCATCAACATATAGACAAATGATGACTCCTTTACCAGATTCATCAAATTTGCTATATACACATTTGTCAGATTGATTAAGTAAATAACCACTAGACAAAACCACTTCATCAAACTTTTGATGCCATTGCTTAGGTGCCTGTTTTAGTCCATAAAGAGACTTAATCAGTTTACACACCTTGTTTTAATTTCCAGGCATGATGAAGCCCTGAGGTTGGTTCATGTAAACCTCCTCATCTAAATCACCATTCAAGAAAGCTGTCTTCACATCCATCTGATGAATAATCAGATTGTAAATTGATGCCAAAGCAATCAGCAATCTTATGGTACTGATACGTGCCACTGGAGCATAAGTATCAAAGTAGTCTATTCCTGACTTTTGTTTAAAGCCTTGAGTAACTAATCTCGCCTTGAACTTTTCAACAGTTCCATCTACCTTCATTTTCTTTTTGAAAATCCATTTGCTACCTAAAGGTTTGCAACCAGGTGGTAGATCAGTCAACACATAAGTGTTGTTGCCCATGATAGAGTCCATCTCATCATCAATTGCTTCTTTCCAGAAAGCAACATCCTGGGACTTCATTGCTTCTTCAAATGTTTTGGGATCATCCTCCACAATGAAGCAATAGGAGTATTGGTCAGAGACCTCACTCCTTGTACCTTCAATTAAATATAATTGAAACTCAGGTCCAAATGACTTTGGAGTCCTCACCCTATTGCTCCTTCTGAGCTCAGGTTCAGGTTGTTGTTCCACAACCTCAGCAGGAACCTCTTCAGCAGGAACCTCATCAGTAGGAACCTCAACAGCAGGAACCTCTGAAACACCATTGTCATTGGTTCCATTTGGAATCCTTTGACTTGGTCTAGGGATAGATGAGAATCTGTTCTCATCAAAGAGTGCATCCCTTGATTCAATTATTGAGTTAATTGAAACAGACTCATTAGGTTCTATAACATAAAACCTATATGCCTTAGAATGCTCAGCATATCCAACAAAGATGCATTCAATGCCTCTTTCACCCAAAGTTTTCTGCTTTGGATCAGGGAGTCTTACAACAGCCCTACAACCCCATATCCTAAGATAATTAAGGTTAGGTTTCTTTTTAGTCCAAAGTTCATAAGGGGTAACTTTGTTCCTTTTGTTGGGAACCCTATTTAATAAATAGCAAGCTGTTAACATAGCTTCACCCCAGAACCCTTGACTCAGCCCTGAATAGGACAACATGGAATTAACCATCTCCTTCAGCACCCTGTTTTTCCTTTCAGAAATACCATTTTGCTGAGGAGTATAAGGGGCAGTCGTTTCATGGATTATACCAACAGACTGAAAATACAGAGTATCCATGTACTCACCTCCCCTATCAGTCCTTAATCTTTTGATCAGGGAACTTTGTTGCAATTCAACTTCAGTTTTAAATACTTTAAATTTATCTAATGCTTCATCTTTAGAATGTAATAAATAAACATGACAAAACCTAGAAGCATCATCAATAAAAGTCACAAAGTATTTCTTATTCCCCAAAGAGGGAGTAGCATGTAAATCACAAAGGTCACTGTGAATTAACTCCAAAACTTTAGTTTCACGTTTTACTCCTTGAAAAGGTTTCTTAGTTATCTTGTTCAACATACAAGTTTTACACTTTCCAGTGTTCATATCAAAAGCTGGTATTAACCCATCCTTAGACATATCTTGCATTCTTTTAAAATGTACATGGCCAAGTCTTGCATGCCATAGGTTTGAATCATAAAGTTTAGATGTAGATATAAAAGCAGAATCAATATTATCATGAACAATATTAAGTCTGAACATTTGATTACACAAATAACCAAAACCAATAAACACACCATTTTTAGACAAAACAAACTTATTAGATTCAATCACCTGTTTATAACCACAATTATTCAAAACACTACTAGAAACCAAGTTTTTTCTAATATCAGGAACATGTAAAACATTAAATAAAGAAACAATCTTTCCAGAACTAAACTTCAAATCAACACATCCTTTTCCATGCACCAGGGCAGTTGACTTGTTTCCCATATGAAGAATAGAACCATCATTCATTGACTCGTAGGTCTTGAACCAGCTTCTATCTTTACACACATGAATTGTTGCACCAGAGTCAACCCACCAAGCAACATCATCATCCTGCACAAAATATATTTCAGATATATATGTAACATAATAAATCTCAAAAGACTTATTAAATATATTCTGACCTTTCAGAGAATTGGTGTTACCATTCCCTCCACTTGTGCCTGATCCATTGGATTTATTTCCAACTTTACCACCCTTGCAATCTTTCCTGAAGTGTCCAGGTTTCCCACACTTCCAACAAGTCACCTTAGATTTCTTGTTAAGATCTGATTTGGTGTTATCTTGATGCTTACGCTTGCCCTTGTTGTCATTGTACTTGGTGGAGTTGTTATGTTCCACCATATTAACAACTGATGGACCAGTAGCAGTGCTACTTTTTGGCTTGTCAATGTCTTGCACTTTGAGTGAATCCTCAATACGCAAGTGACTGCCCAACTCAACAAGAGTTAACTCCTCCTTCTTATGCTTAAGCATATGCTTGAAATCTTTCCAAGAAGAAGGCAGTTTATCGATGATACAAGAGACCGAAATAGCCTCATCCATGTTCATCTTGTGTTGTGTGAATCGACCAAGTATACCAAGAAGTTCATTGTATTGTTCCATGACAGGTCTTGAATCAACCATTTTGTAATTGTTAAAATTACTTACAAGGAACTTCTTACTTGATGCATCCTCAGCCATATACTTGGCTTCCAAGGAATCCCATAGTTCTTGTGAAGTTTCAACATTCTGATAAATATCAAATAGAGAATCAGACATACCATTGAGAATTAAACCTCTGCATATGTAGTCATCATTCTCCCACTTGCTTCTTGCCCTCATCTGTTCCATAGTAACATCTTCTCCAAAATCTTCTGGAATCTCAGTAGTAAGAACATACACCACGTTCATGCTGGTCAGCAAGAATTGCATCTTCTTCTGCCATCTTCTGAAATCCACACCTTCAAACTTTTCCAACTTGGAAAAGTTAGCAGCTATTTGTCTCATAGCAGCAGCCATTGATTATCACAAATAGTTTCTATTGATTTTTGGTTGTTATTAGTAAACAGGTTTCCAGATTAGGGTTAAGATAATCAATAAGGTACCGGATATTCACTTGAAATCGTGGTATCACTTTCCAATAGAAACTATTCGACCCTATGCCTGGGTTACACGAATATCTCTATGGGATAAGACCAAGTGATGTTCTTGTTTTAGGCACAAACCAAGAACCAGATGCGTATTAAAGTGTTTAGGGTTTTGTGATTTCGTCTCTCATGCATATGTGTTATGACCTCTATTTATAATAGAGAATACTCAAACATAGCCCATGGAATTATGTATAATTAACGGCCCATTAATTATAACATAATACTTTCCATAATAGTAGGAATCAGTGGTTAAAAACGAGCAGCAGAATAAACTGATGCCGTCCGCAGAATCATCTAGCAGCAGATTCTACTAGTAGAATCCATCAGAAGAATCTTTCATCAGCAGAATCAAATCAGCAGAAACATTCTACTATTTCATCAGCAGAATCAAATCAGGAATTATCATTTGTGGTGACAATATTGTGAACTAGCGATTTGATAAGACTGGATGATAAGTAAACACGTTAAAAAGTGAAAAGTAAGAATGTTTGTTTAGTCTTTGACTTGAGTTGGTTTTTGAGTTTACTATATACATAAAAATATGAATCATTATGTTTGTGGGAGAAAATCTGAGTGAAGCTGAGTTACCATGGATCGGAATCTTATAAGTGAATATTTATAGAACGCACGCTGTGGAGGTTAGCACATATTGTTAACCCAACCAGGAATTATCATTTGTGGTGACAATATTGTGATTTATAGTTTCATCGCTTCCTCCCTTTTGTCTTCTATATCATCTCTAGATGCACATAATTTTATACTCGGATCTTTGCCACTTTTGCCACTAGGACACTAGGAGTCGATAAATTTTCAATAAATATATCTTTACGGATCATCATATCATGGCATGAAACTTTAATTTAGTACATCCTGCTTATATGGTCTCTGTGAAATCCATATATGGTTATTACATTTTAAATAAGCAGATAACTAGTTTGAGCCTTTGCTAATTCTCATCTCTCTTTTACATTGCTTGTTTGGGTGTTATTTGTAGTGAAAGTTAGCCCACATTACGATGTACAACTACTGACAACTGAAGGACTGACAAGGTCATTAAATACAATATGTATCAAAGACGTAAGTAATCATCCTACATTGGGTTTTAATACATCCTCGCTGTGCTGTTTTTGATCAGTTGTATTGCGCTCGTTTTTATCTATTCATAGATTTCCAGCATTCTCGGGGAGAAAGATGAGATGATTGAATACATTTTTAGACGATCAGAGGCCTCAATTGCTATAATAACAGATTTAAGAGCAATGCAGTATCATGAAGCAACAATTGAATTTTCTGGCACTGTAGCACAAATTAAAGAGGCTATCAGGCTCGTGTCACAGGCAATTAAAACGGTATGATAACCTTGACCCTCTGTTATTACTTGATACATTCCTGTTTTGAAAGATGGTGAAACTGACGTGGTTAAATGAGAGATGTAGTGCAGGGCATCTAATTATCTAATTGACTTTTTAGTTGCTCTTGTGTGAAATCTATTGTTTTATGTCAATATATAATGGCTACTAACAAGAACTTGGAAAAGCCTAATTCCCTATAAACGGGCTATCCCACAAGTTTTATGGCCACATCCATCACTGTAACTTCTTCGATAAAATGCTTATGAGTTTCAATTTATTTGATTAATTCATGTACGATGGTTATCAGCTATTATGACTACTTGAGTTGTAAATTTGGGTTTTTTTTTTTTGGCCATCTATTATCTGTTTTTGTTTTGTATATGACTTATCTGAGTGCTTATTTTCAAAAAACTAAAGTGCAGATGTTGTTTGGGATTCAACATTTTATTGTAAATATTGGCTTATTGTTTTATAAAAGAAATAGTCTTTTGAAGTGTTTGGATCGGTAAGCGTGTATTGGCTTATATGTTACTATTAAAGTAGGATATCTAAATAATCGCTTAGGGAAGTGCTTATCTTAAAGTGTTTATAAGCCATAAACACAAACCAAAACTTGCAACCCCCCACCCAAAACAAAACTTCGAATAATTTGGCATTCCATTAGAGTATTTATGGCTTGCTAAGTTGCTATACAGTTCACATGATCATTTGTTTTGTGGTTTGCTCTTGGCAGAGGTATCCAGTGGAATCTGTTATAACCACCAAACTATATATAGAGTTATTATTCTGAGAAATCGATGTATTACTTTATAACTTTGAGGGAAGAGGAGAAAATTATTTATCATAAATGGTAAAAGGGGTAAATGGATTAATTTAAAATGTGTACATCTACAGGCTTGTCACTTAATAGGCATGAAAAGTCTTGTAGAAATTGAGGCAGCGTCTTCTACTTGGCTTAAGGTTAGCTATTACTACTCATCTATTTACCAAAGTCGTGAGTCTTGAGTTGTATCCTAACAATTTATATGAATCCAGCTTGAGGAATCTGAGCTTCCAGCAGATGGAAAAACGGGCATGGTTGACATCCTTATTTCTGGTACTATGGAGAACAATGATCGTGCTAAGACTATGATCAACGCAATAGTGTCTAAGGTGAGTTTTTACACTTTTTTTACTATGTAAACAAAAATTGCATACTTTGTTTATTTTCAATTGAGTAAAAAACTATTTGATTTCTTTAATCAAAGAAACTCAATTTCATTTTGATCGTATCATTTTGGTGAAGGCAAACCAGAAGGCTGCAAAGCCACCAAAGATGTTTGAGTTCAAGATGGGAGATTTTCGATGCGAATGGATAAGAGGCACTGCACTAAAGAGATTTGAATGGGGCTGTGGATGTTGTGCTTTAAAGACGCAAACAGGAGAAGATAAAAAGCCCACCGACAATGTGGACAACTCCATTGAGGTGAAGCAAGTACCAACAGTTGTCGAGGTGAATAATCAAGTACCAGTTGTTGAGGTGAATAATCAAGTACCAGTTGATGCGGTTCGAGATGTGGGTCCTAGCATGTCTTATATTGGTGATGGTGATGGGCATTATGTGAATGGTCATAATGCTGGATATTATACGGGTGGTGCTGGTGCATATAGTGTTGGGGCTTATGGTGAATTCTATCCGAGTGGATATTGGGTGGGTGGTTCTAGTTAGCGGACAAGATGTTGAGTGAGATGCTATGGGAATGAAAACTATCTCTCTGCTTCAACTTTAAGGTACATCTGCTTGACTGCTTGGTTTTGAACCACTGTAAATGTAGGTAACCGGAGAACACAACAAGCTCATATAATAACTCTCTTTTTCTTTATATACTAATAATGGAATAACAAACTTAATCATCTGTTCCACAGAAAACATATTGAATCTGAGACATAGTGTCATTTTAAGACAATCTTGAATAAGTGATGCTGTATATTCTGTAACAGCCCTCATTGAAATAGTTATGGCCGACTTTTCCTTCCATAATATTGTGGACGCCTTGTCTGGTGTTATTACAGCCTGCTACCCTGATTTAATGATTCATATTGTAGTTGCTTTCACAATAATATGATCGAAATATGTTTGTGGTCTAGTTTTACAGACAAACGTAACACTTGGGTTGTACAAGTCTGAATTGATAGGCTTTCGTAATATATGTGTCTGATTATGCAAAAGTTCCAGCTTTTTATTTCCAAAAAAATTCATTTGATAAATTCTTTTGGACCTGCATAGAGGTTTTTGGATTCTCTTGACTGAATAGATATCCTCTAATGTTTAAAGTTATGTGTTTTGCTAAACATAGCCATCCAAGACGACCAACTTATGTTTATGAACCTATGAGCTGGATTGTACAAAGATTTTAATCCAAAGGCCAACAATTTTCATTTTATTTTATATGAGAGAATTTCATATGCACTCAAAATTTGATTTTGGGTGGAAAGTGAAATCTACTTCTACTATCTTAATAGAACAGGGTTTTGAACTCTAATCTACCTCTCAAAATATCTTAAAACCTGCCACCTGGAAATTCATTTTGATCCTACGGCCATAAACAAATTCTTCTTCTAAGCATTGACTTTGGAAAAAATTTGGGCGGCATCCATGACCAGCTTCTCATTTGATACAACGCACACAAAAAAAAACATACTTATCTCTCTCTACAACTCCTTTCTAAACACTAAATCCAGAACGCAAGATCCAATCCATTTTGATTTTCTTTAATCAAATGAAAAGGTACACAATCAATATATTCGTTTCACAATCACACTTTCTGTTCACAAATTAATAGATTCACAATCAACATATTAGTTTCAAAATCATATCTTCACAATCACTAATCATGTTTATAAACAAAACTTAATCTTTAGTCACAATTTTGGGGGAACAATCATTAATCTTGATCCAATTAGTGATTATCGTATGAACAACATTAATCTTGATCCAATTAGGGATATTGATATGAACCCTAATTTCGCCTAATTTGTTAACCCCTAATTGAGTCTAACAAATTATGTATCTTCTCATTGTAGCAAACACTAATTGGGTATATGATACTCATAAACCAAGATCCGAAATTAAACTGTTGGATTGCGTTTTTGTGTTATTATTCTTTGAATTATGTTTTTCTTTGTTATTCATTGAATTATGTTTTTCTTTGTTATTCTTTGAATTATGTTTTTCTGTGTGATTTAGGGTTTTTTTGAAGATGTTGCATTCTTCAGGTTTGATGATCAACACATGTCCGGTTTTTATGTATTTGTTTGTTATTCCCATTATTTTAGGGTTACAATTAGGGATTATCATTTGATTCAAAGAAACGCCCAATATTATTTATATTATTTACTTGACTTATGTTTACAAATATAGATTAGACATTAAAATACTTTTACAATTGTTCCAGGAATGCAATGTTATTGTGTATGCTAAGATACACAAAATTCATCGAGAACACGGATGGGCGTACATTGCATGTAAAATATGTGGTAGTGCTGCTAAGGAGGTTCAGGATACTACTTCTTCAAGTGGTTCAAAGTACAAGAAAAAGCAAACTTGGAAGTGCAAACAACAAAATGAGATCACTAACGTTGGAATGAGGTATGCATACAAACATTCCTTTTTTACTTTAAAGAAACATTAACTGTTGTTATATTATCCCCTGTGAAGTAACTGTGCTTAGCAATCCCAAACATACACAAACATGTGATTATCAATCAGTCAAGTAACTGTCATTAGACTATAGTATCCTCTTTAACTTGACACAAACACTGTTCATTGCTACTATATTCTGATGCTACTTTATGTTATCGTCTTTGAATGTTGACCAACTCATTACGTATAATTGTTTTAAACCAAATTGCTTACTGCATTGTTTGGCATTGCTAAGATACAAAAATGCAGAGTACATGTATTTAGGATTGCTAAGAAAACTACAGTGTTTGGGATTGCTAACTTTTAAATTAATTAAAAACATACATTTGCTTTTAACTACAAACTAACATCAAATCAAATGTTTAAAAGAAAAGTGCACCCTCAAATCCATAACGAAAACTGACACAAAGTCAACAAAGAACTGAAACCCGACTATAACTTTTATCTAGATGTAAAGTTTTTAATTTCTATTGGTAATCCCTAATTGTGTATCAAATGTAATTTTCAAATTTATGTTTCGGAGTTTGGATAAGTTTCTTTGTAAGACTGTTAGCTGTTTCGATGGCTAATGAATAGGATTAACATAGAGCAACTAAATAGGATTAACATAGGGTAGCTAGAAACAACACGGTGTTACTTGTGACTGATTTTCCTTCGACGCCACTTATGGGAATTTCACAAAATATAATCCAATCTCAAGTTTTTCGACTACCGACCATATTGTGTCCTTGATATTGTTAGTAGTTCACAAATCACTACAACTCAATGTCGTGAGTCTGCATTTGCTTTTCTTATATCTGGAAAAATATGTGTTCACTAGAGGCGTCGAATATTTGATAAGGGTGTAGCTTCAGCTGCTAAAGTTGTTAGTAAGATGTCTTCTTCAAATGATTTTAATAGAATACAGAAAAGTAGGAAAACATGTAAAGATGTATTGATTTACAGCCTAATTAAATGCATACCCTTAAGATAATGTTGGTGTATTTTTACATCTAGGTAAAGGAGGTCCTGTAACTGTAGTTGAATATAGTGAGTTACATCAGTTACTCGCGAGTGAAATTAACCAATGAACTGGACGACTTAGATGTTGTTGGAGTAATGTAGCTATAGCAATCCTTTACATTGCAGGTATTGATTTTCAAACACCACCTAAGCCATCCTTTATTTTTTTGGTAAAATTGTAAAGCTATAGCAATTTATAATGCAGTTAAATTTATGTAATTACCAAATACATGTATTTTGTTAATTAGAATTTAACATTAAATATGAAAGGGCGATCTTGCCAACCCACTATCTATATTAAAAATTAAGACATATGGTCTTATGGTTTATATGATTATGTCATACATTGATATGACTTGGTGGGTGTTTGGATGTGGGATTCAAATATGTATCATCAAAAAATTAGGCCTAAATGACCCCATGTGCTAACTGTGTATGTTCACAACCGTGCATGAATGATTTTGTTTATACAGAAATTCATTATATGTATCTGAACTTTGCTTGTGTAGTGAGACTTCTTTATGCAAAATTTATTGAGTAGTGGAAACATATAATCTACGATTTTTGAAAATTTTGGAAATCATGACTAATATGAAGATTTTGCAAATCTTTCTTACCTATTTAACAAAAACCAAATTAAGATAAATTAAATAATTACATATTCATGGGTGAAAATCAAACTGTCATTTAGTAATTCCAGTTGAGTTCATTGAATTCTCAAGATACTACTTTTTAGTATGTTTTTTATTCATTCATTGTTATATATTGGAGTCCCATTGCTAATAGTATAGAATTAACAGAACCATAGCAGAGGGAAAAAGGAGCGGCTCGCAAACGACAAAAAACCTTATAAGAAGCAATCCTATCAAGTTCAACAATAAACTTTTGTAGGCACAATATGATAGTTGGAAAGTTCGTTCAAAGAAGTTATGTAGCACGTGGTATCAATATAACATGATTATGAAGATGAATTTCACGGTGGGAAGCCGCATAATTGATGAAAAGGTTTTTGAGAAGCCCTATCACATTGCCCAAGACTTAAAAGAAGACTCAATATAGAATTTCAATTGTTTCTGGCGTAGTATATTGAGATTTGTTATTGAAGCTTATAATAATCTTTGAGTGTTCTTGATAGAACTTCAATTGCTTATGTAACTTTTGCCCAAAATTTTGTCGGAAAAAATAGTCACTTGATTAGACAACTGGTAATTTGTAATGTAAGACACATGTAGGTTGATGCTTGGCCCTTATTCTATTCAAAATGTTAGGGTGGCTTGCTTTTCTTTTGGTTGTGTTGATCAAGAAATTAGCAGTAAACTTGCTTGAAATATTGTCTTTGACCTCGCAATTGGATAAAAAATTAAGTTAGTAGATTACATGGATAAGCTTATCGGAGAGGCCTAAAAATACTACTACTTCTTTTATCTCTTAAAGTATTTTTGGAGCTAGCCGCCCATCGGGCAGGCCTTGAAGCTAGTAAAGTGAATAAAACAAAAATAAGGATGTGTTCTTTTAAAGAGCCAAAGTAAAAGTAAATTGTGAAAAGGGGGACGAAAGTGGTGAGCGTTTTGTTTCAAAACTTTCATCTTATTTGTGAGGTGAAAATGAAGTAAAGATGATATTTGTTGTTTAAATTACTTAGTTGTCCTTTTAACTTTATATTTCAGTTACATTTTGATTTTTTATTTGTACATTATATGAATAAATTTTATACAAAATGACTAACCAAAATATTAGAATTATAATTATACGTCGCTAATAAAAATACAAATGTATACATGGATACTCGTATAGTTTGCTAGAAAAAGAAGAAAACAACCTATACTCAATTCCCAAACATAAATATCAAACACAATCACTGAACCAAGTAACAAACAAAACACAATTTATTTGAAAACCACCATCATTACCCCCCGTATTTAAAGTTTTAAACCCAACCCTACCCCACCACACCCTGTCACTATTGTCAGTCCCTACTTAACCCACTCCCCCTTCATCCAATTTTCACACACTCCCAAAATGAGACTTCTCATGTTCCTTCTCTTCCTCCTCCACCAAACCACCATTACCCTCACCGCCAAACCCCTACCATTATACCAAGCCTTACTCTCACTCAAATCCTCAATAACCCTCGACCCACAATCCTCATTAACCTCATGGACCAACACCACTCACCACTGCACATGGCCACACGTCGCGTGCGACCACACGCGTCACGTGACTTCCCTCGACTTATCAAATCTCAACTTACCTGGAACCCTAAACCCAGACATCCAATACTTGACTCGTTTAGTAAACATAACCGTCGCTAATAATAGTTTCGTCGGTAATATCCCATCGCAAATATCAAACTTGTCAAATCTCAAGTACCTAAACTTATCCAACAACGTTTTTAACGAGACTTTCCCGCCAAATTTGTTTAAGTTAAGCCTTCTAGAAGTGATGGATTTGTATAATAATAACTTGACTGGAAAGTTACCGGTGAATGTGACAGAGATGGTGAATCTCCGACATCTTCATTTAGGCGGAAACTATTTTTCCGGCGAGATTCCATCGAGTTACGGTAACTTTGTGAATCTAGAGTATCTGGCGGTTTCCGGTAATGATCTGACCGGATTTATTCCGCCGGAGATCGGAAATGTGACGACGTTGAAGGAGCTTTATTTAGGTTACTATAACGTATATTCCGGCGGAATACCGCCGGAGATCGGAAAGTTGAAGAATTTAGTCACATTTGACGCCGCGAACTGCGGTATCTCTGGCGAAGTTCCTGTGGAGATTGGAGATTTGAAGAATTTGGACACGTTGTTTTTACAAGTTAACGAACTTAACGGAACATTAACGGAATTGTTAGGGTCGTTAAGTAGCTTAAAAATGTTGGATTTGTCGAATAATATGTTTACAGGAATGATACCAAAGTCTTTCGAAAAGTTAAATAAATTAACTTTGCTTAATTTATTTCGCAATAAGTTGAATGGTGTGATACCTGATTTTATTGGAAAGTTACCGCAGTTAGAAGTGTTACAGTTATGGGAAAATAATTTTTGTGGTGAATTGGAGTTGAATACATTGTTATCCAACCTCACTATATTAGACCTTTCATCTAATAATTTTAGTGGTAAATTGGAGTTGAATACATTGTTATCCAACCTCACTATATTAGACCTTTCATCTAATAATTTTAGTGGTGAATTGGAGTTGGATACATTGTTATCAAGCTTCACAAACCTTGAAATACTCAATCTCTCATACAACAATTTCTCTGTTACAACAAAGAATGGCAATCATTATGTCAACCCTCGGTTTAGATACTTAAGATTGGTCTCTTGCAAGCTGAAGGTGTTTCCGAAGTCATTTCAAGCCATGAAACAGCTTGAAATTTTAGATCTATCTAGCAACGAAATCCATGGCCAAATTCCTCATTCGGCAGGGGAGATAGGAGGTGATTATGGGTTGAAATCTTTGAATCTCTCACATAACTTCATAACAGGCTTGCCACAATTCCAATGGTATGGACTATCTGGACTGTATCTGCAGTCCAACTTGATTGAGGGGCCATTCCCTCCATCAATTTGCAACTTGAGAAATCTATCGTATTTAGATATGTCCAATAATCGCTTTGGTGTAGTGATTCCTGAATGTGTAGGAAGTATGAGCACAAGTGTTCTTAATGTCAAGTCAAACAAGATTGAAGGGTCATTCCCTCCATCAATTTGCAATATGAGCAATCTACGTTCATTGGATATGTCCAATAATAGCTTTGGTGGAGTGATTCCAGAGTGTGTAGGAAGTGTGATGAGCACACTTTACATGATAAATCTGGGGACCAACAATTTTCATGGTACCATTCCAAATGTATTCAATAAATGCGGAGATTTAGAGGGGTTTATACTTAATGGAAACCAGTTAGAAGGGGAGGTGCCACATTTCTTGTCCAAGTGTCAGTCCTTGAAAGTACTCGATATTGGAAACAACAAACTAAATGGCACATTCCCTGAATGGTTAGGAGGTCTTTCAAAGCTGCAGGTTCTTGTACTAAAATCAAACAATTTCCATGGTCCCATTGAAACCTCCACTCCAATGGAACTTGCATTTTCTAGTTTACAAGTCCTTGACTTATCCCATAATTGTTTTGTTGGCAAACTACCTGGATTTTGGTTTCAAAATTTCAAGGCTATGTAGAACATGGTAAGAAACAGCACCACACCTGAATATTTGTCAGTGGGTGTCAACTATTACTCTATCATTGTCGTGGTGAAAGATGTGCAACTGACATTCACCCAACTTTTGGTTGGCTACACAATTGTTGATCTATCAAACAACAGATTTGAAGGAGAAATTCCAAAGGCTATTGGTAGTCTCAACTCGTTGAAAGTGCTCAACTTATCCCACAACAACCTCAATGGTGAGATCCCAAATGCTCTAGGAAAATTATTGGGGACTGAATCGTTAGACCTATCATGGAATCAACTCATCGGAGAGATCCCTCAAAGTCTTACAGAAATCAAGGGTCTTGAGGTCTCAAATACTTAAGAATATGCTTAACAGCAATCCAATGTTTTTCACCTGGATTCTGTTGAAATTGACTGGTAATATTTTGAGCAAATGCCACATCTGGCCTTGTGCACTTAACCGCATACATAATAGATCCTACAGCCGAAGCATAAGGAACTTTATCCATGCGAGCCACCTCAGCAGGTGTTGAAGCACAAAACTCATTACATAAGCCATGTTTTACTTCCATCGGCAAATATCCTTTCTTGGAATTTTGCATATTGAATTTTTTCAATATTTTGTCAATGTAAGCACTTTGACTTAATCCAATTAACCGCCTTGATCTATCTCTATAGATTTTGATTCCCAGAATGTATGCAGCTTCTCCTAAATCTTTCATAGAAAAGCACTTTCCAAGATATGCCTTAACAGCTTGTAAACTTGGAATGTCTTTTCCCATGATCAATATGTCATCAACATATAGAATTAGGAAAGTTACATTATCACTCCCACTAGCTTTGTGATACACACATGGCTCATCAAGATTTTGAGTGAATCCAAACTTTTTAATTTCAGCATCAAACCTCTTGTTCCATTGTCGTGATGCTTGCTTTAATCCATAAATGGATCTCTTAAGCTTGCAAACACGATTTGGAAATTCTGGATTTTCAAACCCTTCTGGTTGTGCCATATAGATGTCTTCATCTAGATGACCATTTAAGAAAGCGGTTTTCACATCCATTTGCCAAATCTCATAGTCATAGTACGCTGCTATAGCTATGAGAATTCTTATAGCTCTTATGTCTGCCACAGGAGAAAACGTTTCCTCGTAATCAACTCCAAAAGTTTGAGTAAAACCTTGAGCAACTAGACGAGCCTTATAAATGTGTGCATATCCATCCATGTCAGTCTTGATTTTGTAAAGCCACTTACTCCCAACTACCTTGGCACCAGGAGGTAAGTCAACTTCTTCCCAGACTTCATTGTCATGCATGGATTGTATTTCCCCATCCATAGCAGCTTTCCATTTAGCTTTTTGAGGGCTATTAATGGCAGCTCTATAACTAGTAGGTTCATTAAGATCCCCTAGTGTATGCTCATCAACCTCTACATTAAGACATAGACGGTCAGGAGCTTTCACAGGTCTTGAAGATCTGCGAATGGGAACTACTTCAACTTCCGGTGGAGGACCCAGACTTTCCGGTTCTATAGGAAGTGTGCTAGTGTTTTCTGAAGGTAATGCATTATCTAGATTATCTTCTAGATCATATACTCTCCCACTAATTTCTTGAACCACAAATTCACTTTCAAGAAAATCACCATATCTTGCAACAAACACTTTGTTCTCAGGTGGATAGTAAAAGTAGTAACCCATAGTTTCCTTAGGGTATCCTACGAAAATGCATTTTACAGATCTTTGTTGGAGTTTATCTTGTGAGTCACGTTTAACATACGCCTCACAACCCCAGACCTTTAAATAAGACAAGTT
The DNA here is from genome assembly GCA_030686995.1 of Artemisia argyi. Taxonomy (NCBI): domain Eukaryota; kingdom Viridiplantae; phylum Streptophyta; class Magnoliopsida; order Asterales; family Asteraceae; genus Artemisia; species Artemisia argyi. Next base: position 149,948,516 of record CM060709.1, on the reverse strand, counting down.
CGGAGCTTTTCCAGTCCACATCTCATATGGTGTCTTATCAACCTTCTTGGTGGGAACCATATTCAAAATACGAACAGCTGATTCAAGAGCATAATCCCAAAAAGACAAAGGAAGATTAGTAAGATTATACATTGATCGAACCATGTCCAACAATGTACGATTCTTTCTCTCAGATACACCATTTTGTTGTGGAGTATATGGAGATGTGAGATTCTGGACAATTCCATTCTCAGTTAAGAAATCTTTAAAATCTTGACTAAGGTATTCACCACCTCGATCAGAACGAAGAGCTTTAATCTTCTTTCCCAATTGCAATTCTACTTCTGCTTTGAAAACTTTAAATGTTTCAAACACCTCATGTTTATGTTTAAGTAAATAAACATAACCATAACGGCTGAAATCATCTGTAAAAGTTAAGAAGTAAACAGCACCTCTCCTAGACACATGTCTAAGTGGTCCACATACATCCGTATGTATCAAACCAAGTAGATCTGAAGCTCTTTCCATATTACTATGAAAAGGTTTCTTCGTCATCTTCCCAGAAATACAAGATTCGCATTTATCAAATGACTCATCATTGATATTATTCAAAAGCCCTTCACGTTGCAGCTTTTGCATGCGAGTCTTGCCTATATGGGCAAGTCTACAGTGCCAAAGGTAAGACGAATTCAAGTCATACTTCATTCTCTTACTTATGCTGTACATCGAATTATTATTATTGCTGGAAGTCATACAATTATTCATATCAATTTCAAACACACCATTCACAGCAACAGCATTAAAATAAAATACACCATTTAAAGAAATAGAAATTTTATTGCCATCAATAGTATGAGTAAAACCAAGATCCAACAAACATGAAAAGGAAACAACACCTCTAATTATAGAAGGTATATAATGACAATTGTTTAAACAAAGTACTAAACCCGAAGGTAAAACTAAATTAAACATTCCTATGGCTTCAACTGCTGCTTGTGCTCCATTTCCCACATGCAGAAATTGCTCCCCATAAGCTAGTCTCCTTTCCTCTCTAAACCCCTGTAGTGTATTACAAATATTAATACCACATCCAGTATCATATACCCAGGAATTTATTATACGAGATAAAGTAAATAATTCAATGACAAATAAGTTACCTGAAGTGCTGGCGCCCATGTGCCCAGTCTTCTTAACCTTATTGTTTCGCAAGTCATCGAGATAAAGAGGACAATTCCTCTTCCAATGGCCCATCACCTTACAGTAATGGCATCCTTGATCCTTCTTTGGATTATTCTTGACAGGAGGGTTCTTCTTAGGTTGAGGTGGTTGATAAGCCATAACTTGCTTATTCTTATCAGCCTTCTTCTTTCCTTTACCCTTCTTCTTGTTCGCATTTGGCTTGTTAATTCTACCCCCTTGTATAGCAAGAACTTGGGGCGTAGGAGCCTTTGGTGTCAACCCTTTCTCATAATCAATGAGCAGTGCGTGCAATTCACTTACTGTCTTCCCCACGCAATGCATATTGAAGTTCCTCACAAAACCATTAAAATCCTTGTTAAGGGATCTATTGATTAAGTTCACAGCCATATCATTGTCATAGGGTTTCTTAAGTGTTTGTAGTTGATCCATGAAACTTTTCATCTTCAACACATGAGCACTCACAGGTTCACCATCACCCTGCTTACAACCATGTAGAGCCTCCATCAAATCGTAAATCTCTACATTTGATGGTTTCTCATAGAGTTTCTTGAGTTCATCAATCATGTTCATGGGGAAATACTCCTCAAACTGCCTTTGAAGAGGTGTGGACATCGCCCCTAACATCATTGCGGCCACATCAATATGTTCCTTGCAATCAAGATTCCATTTAGCCTTAGCAGCTTCAGTAGCTGCCTCGCCTTCAGGTTCAGCAGGACAAGGCGTTTTCAAGATTTCAAGTTGACCAGTCACTCGCAGGACAATCCTGAGTGAACGATACCAATCATTGAAATTCTCTGAGCCAGTCAATTTTTCTCGTTCAAAATAAGTTTTGAACACAGAACGAAAGTTGGTGTTATCAGTTTGAGCCATTTCTACAGATAAAGAAAGTTCAAAACATTAGTATTTTTGATAATACAATTTTTCAAGAAAATTAAAATACCCAAGGAAATCATATCCATAGAATAATCTTGAAAACTAGGATCCTCCATAAACATAGTATTATCACATCAGTTGATCTGCTAGTAATGAAAGTATAATATGAGGTAACTCGTCGTACAAGTAATTGGCATAACTTTTGTCCAATTCCTAGATTTATGGGATTTACAATCACAAAACATTTGTATTGTAAGCATGTTTAGTCCCCATCTTAATGCCTTGAGTCAAGTCTCACTTCCTACTCAATTTAAGTCGTCTAACTTAAAAACTGCAAACTCACAAATCCATCACATCAGTTGATCTGCTAGTAATGAATTTATGAAATTTACCTCTCCATTGCAATCTCGCCAAGTCTCACATGACGTAAATTACAACTTCAAGTGTTCTTAATTAGATGGCATTCAACTTAATTTTATAAGGGTATAACTATTTTGATGTGATCAAAATAATGTATGAAGAAGCATGCATACAACTTCATAACATTGGTTTTACAAAACATTTTTATTACCAATTAGCTAAGAGTAAAATAACAAAGTTTTGATTGAGGTATCGGGTTCACCAATTAAAGAATAACCATCAATTATCGTCCACTAAAAGTGGAATTGTGGATTATTCACCCTTAAGATGACAATGTACATGTATTGGTTGTTCGGTAAGTCTAATTTACACACAAACGAGCGTTAAGACAGAATGTTGTCTATCTAAGGCCACAATTTAATGCGATGCCATCCTTATACCTAGGGGTGTAATCGAGCCGAGACAACTCGCGAGTAACTCGAGATCGACTCGAAAAATACTCGATTCGACTCGATTTTAAACGAGTCGAGCTCGAGCTCGAGCTACTCGTGTAAGATGTCGAGTCGAGTTCGAGTTCTATGTTACTCGGCTCGTGAAGCTCGCGAGCCTTAACGAGCTTTTCTACAATTACATATATGCCCTTCAAGAATATACGAGCCGAGCCGAGCCGAGCCTCGAGCTCGAGTTTTAGTGATCGAGCCGAGCTCGAGCTTGAATTTTGAGGCTCGGTCGAGCTCGAGCCGAGCTTCGAGCTCGAGTATTATGTGTCGAGCCGAGCTCGAGCTTGTCAATACTCGACTCGACTCGGCTCGTTTACACCCCTACTTATACCCATCTTGTAGTGTGTAAACTTCGGTCGAGCCTATTTAACCTGTAACGCCCCAACCCGGAAGGGTAGAAACATTACAATATGGTTTCACATCAGATACACACAAGTCCAAACCAAACAGCGGATGTCTCAAATAAAAGTCAACAAAGAGTAATCATCAGGGTCTTAACAAACATCAATGTACCGGAAATAAACAAGACATGGTACGGGTACAAGTTCCAAAATCCAGAAATAATAATAAAGAAAGAGTTCCATTATTCAAATAAAGCTCTAGGGTGGTCCACTCTCTCTTGTCCCCAAAGCTAAACCCACGTCCTAGCTTAAGTACCTGCCGCATGGAAAAGAAACGCGGCTGAGCATAAAAAGCTCAGTGAACAGATATCAACAAAATAACAACCGATACAATAGAGTTATGAATAATCAAAGGGATATGAAGATAGAATTACATGTGGTATCCAAGAGGGTAATCAAAAGATGACATGGTTAAATGTAAAGCATAGTGTATGTAAGTTTTCAGTATTTTACCCAAGGCCAATCAATACTATACAATACAATAGTAGCCCAATATGGAGTGATCAACTCCCAATATGTGAGGGGTTGCAATGCACGCACCCAGTCACCAATACAATATGCAGCAATGTAGACAATGTAGTAGCTCCAATAATCAATCAATCAATCAATACAATACAAATCTAGGATGCATCCATACGCCCCCGTAGGCCAATAACAATCACAATCAAAGCAGTAGTCAATAGTAGATCGAGGACGGCGTAGTACATCTCTCCAACTACGCTAGAGTACATAACATTGGTGCATCAATGCTATGGTTGTGGCTACTCCACAACAAGTAATACCCCGGGTAAATACTGAAGGGTCAAGTGGTCAAGGTTCAATATCAAGGTTTATTATCAAAGGTTCAATATCCAAAGGTTCAAATACCCAAAGGTCATTATCGATAGATCATAGGTCAATATCAAGAGGTAGGTCAAAGGACCAATATCAATGGGTCAATCAAAGTTCAATATCAAGGTGCAATAATATAAGGAGAGAGAGGAAGTCATGAGAGAGAAATAAAGTTGTACTCTTGCTGAGAGAGTACGGAATATCTGTACCTTATTCAAATCGTGCAAACAGAAAATGACAAGTCAAGCCAAAAGGATCACTCCCGCTTCACGGAACCTATATGAATAATTTATCACATATTACTTTAAGTTAATTTGAATTAGGTTACTCCTTTAGTATACTTTCCATTTTTAGTACTTTCTATTTTTGTAACCTATCAAATATAGTAATTTAATACTTTAAGATTATAATAGACAATTAATAATATTCAAGGGTTGGAATGACAATAACAATGGTTTAGGGTTAATTATGTCAATTATATATAATTTAGGGTTATAAATGTAATTTATCCATATTTAATATTAAAATGTCTAATAAATTATTTAAAGTTTATTTTAATAAATCAATATTAAGATAATAATTTTGAACCCCGTCATTATAATTTTACATAATTTATTAACGTATCCACGGTCTTAAGGTTTATGCCGCGACGACCCAAAATATGATTTTTCATATATTATACTCATACACACACGTATATGTACAGAGTTTAAAACAAGATATACCACAAATATATATACACGTTCAAAATTTCCCATGCACATATAACCCCACAATTTCATAGCCACAACAATTATATATAGTACTCTTCTTTTCAGCCCTTAGTTACACACAACTTAACTATGTATTTACTAAATAAAACAAGACACAACCACATCTCTTTTCAGCCATTTCGAAACCATAAAAGCTTTATCGCTCGACCGTTTTCAAATCACACTCCTCAATAGATCAAAAGTGTATTATGTCATTCTGATATAAATCTCCATGATAGAAATGATTTAAATTTTTTTTATGCTCATGCTTCTAACGATTCATATGTCGACTTCTATTTATAAGCGTATATTAGATAATATGTGTATGCTACCAGTAGGTTCGAAGGACCCGAAACATAAAGAAAAATCGACTTATATAGTTAATATATTTCTGATTTATGACCGCGTATATATAGGTTACTCATTCACAGATCGACTGCTTTCAAAAAAATAACGATCGACGTATACGTATCATTGATTCGTGATTTCATATGCTTTATTCTATTTCATTCGACCCATGTTTGTTAACCAAGGTTTACTAGACGTAAGGGAAGACTAGAATTCAAAAGAAAAGAGAAAGAGATATACCTAGGCGTCGACCACAAAACAATGCGCAAGGAAAAAGGACCAAAACGAAATCGACACCCACCCTTCTTGAGCCTATTCTCTCGTACCAAGTAACAACCCAAAGGAAGAACACCACAATTTACTCTTGCACTCTTGTTGTTGTCGATCAGAAACAAAAGAAAAGAACTAGAAAAGATAGGCAGTAGCTTTGAGGATAAAGTTTTTTTGTTTAGAGTTTAAGGGAAGAGAAACGTGTATGTGTGTATATAGGGAGAATAACCCATATGTTTGTGTGGAAGGATAAAAGGAAACGTGTACTATGTTTTGGCGGTAAATATTCGGTTGTTATCAAAATAATATCAAGTAAATTAATTTTTGATCTTGTATTAATTTGTACTTATCTCTTCTTGTTTGACTTGGCCAAATTTTGTGCATGATCCATAAAAACATTCGGTTTACAATTTTCTTTATTAGGCTACTTTGTTAGGGGCAAAGTTTATTTAGTTTAGGAATTAATTTTATAACATAAGTTTTATTAATTATATAGACTTTAGTTAGAATAAAATGATATTCATTTGTACACTTTGAGTATTCTTAGGATTTTTTTTTTTTTTTTTTTTTTTTTAGGGGCATTTTGGTCATTTCAAATTTATCGAATTTTAGGGTTTTACAACTATTCCCCCCTCAAAAAGAATTTTCGTCCGCGAAAATGAAAGAAGGAATAGGTAACGAAACAAACGAAAGCGTACCAAACTACAGAGGAAAATGAGGGTAGCTAGCTCGCATAGACTCCTCGGTCTCCCAGGTCGCCTCCCGAGGTGGATGATTCTTCCAAAGTACTTTGACGAAACGAATCACTTTGTTCCTCATGACCCTCTCTTGTCTATCAAGAATAGCTTCCGGTTCTTCTGGAAGTGACATGTCTGGTTGAATTTGATCCAAGGGATATGATACCACATGTAAAGGATGATAGTTGTACCCCCGCAATAGAGATACGTGAAAAACGTTATGCACATGTGCCAGCTGAGGTGGAAGAGCCAAACGATAAGACACCTCACCAATACGTTCCAAGATTTCAAAAGGACCAATAAAACGAGGACTCAACTTGCCCTTAATACCAAAACGTTTGACACCGCGAAAAGGAGAAACTTTCAAGAATACTCGGTCGCCCACCTGGAACTCTATCTCACGTCTATGTCTGTCGGCGTAACTCTTCTGTCGAGACCTGGCTTCCTTAAGCCTTTCTTTAGCAATATTCACCTTCTCGTTGGTGATTTCAATCATTTCTGGACCCTCAATAATCCGTTCGCCTACTTCATCCCACATACTAGGTGACCTACACTTGCGCCCATATAACATCTCGTAAGGTGCCATCCGAATACTAGCGTGCCAACTGTTGTTATATGCGAACTCAACTAAACATAAGTACTCATCCCAACTGCCGGTCCAATCAAGTGCACAAGCTCGTAACATGTCTTCCAACGTTTGGATAGTCCTCTCCGATTGACCATCCGTCTGTGGATGAAAAGCGGTACTAAACTTAAGACGAGAACCCCAAGCCTTATGTAATGCCTTCCAAAAACGTGAAGTAAACCTCGGATCCCTATCTGAAACAATCGAAACTGGAGTACCGTGCAACCTAACAATCTCCTGCTGGAAAATTTCTGCCAATTTCGCTACACCATAACCCTTCTTGATCGGTAGGAAATGAGCTGACTTGGTTAGTCGATCAACGACTACCCAAATCGCATCATGTCCTTTTCGTGTGACCGGTAAACCCGTAACAAAATCTATAGTGATCTCTTCCCACTTCCACTGGGGAATTTCTAACGGCTGCAAAAGACCACTAGCTCTTTGGTGCTCGATCTTTACCTGCTGGCAAACCAAACACCTAGCAACATACGAAGCTACATCCTGCTTCATCCCGCTCCACCAAAAATGATGTTTCAGATCCCGATACATCTTCGTAGACCCCGGATGTATGGTGAAAGGAGAACTGTGAGCTTCTGACATAACTATCTCACGAAGTTCAGGATTACTCGGAACACAAAGGCGATCTCCTAACCAAACAATACCGTCGTCGTCGACCCGAAATTCAGACTGTTTCCCCTCTTCTATACTTTGAACAATTGCCCATAACTCCCCATCATCACGCTGAGCTTCCTTAATCTTCAAGATCAAGTTAGACTCAACTTTCAAACTAGCCCAATAACCGTCGCGTCCAGGCAAACAAAACTCCACCTCCATGAGTTCAAGATCATGCAAAATATTAGACTCAAATTTCAGACTAGCCAACATACCCGACTTACGACTAAGGGCATCAGCAACTACATTAGCCTTTCCTGGGTGATATTGAATGTTGGTGTCATAGTCCTTGAGTAATTCCAACCATCTACGCTGTCTCATATTCAACTCCTTCAGGGTAAATATGTATTTGAGACTCTTATGATCAGTGAAGATATCAACAGAGTCCCCATATAGATAATGTCTCCAGATCTTAAGAGCAAAGACAACTGCAGCCAATTCTAAGTCATGCGTAGGGTAGTTCACCTCATAAGGTTTCAACTGACGAGAGGCATACGCGATAACTTTCCCATGCTGCATCAAAACGCAACCTAACCCTTTCTTGGAGGCATCACTATAAATCTGATATCCGCCTGTACCAGATGGGAGTGTCAAGATAGGAGCTGATACAAGTTTCTGTTTCAAGGTCTCAAAACTCTCTTCTTGCTCATCGGTCCACTCAAACTTCAATCCTTTCCTCATCAACTTAGTCAAAGGTGAGGCGAGTTGGGAAAATCCCTCGACAAATCTCCGATAGTAACCCGCCAACCCAAGAAAACTCCTGACCTCGGTCACCGTCGTAGGTCTAGGCCACTTAGTGATAGCCTCGACCTTTGCCGGATCCATAGTAATGCCACTCGCAGATACCACATGGCCAAGGAAAGCAACTTGACTAAGCCAGAATTCACACTTGGAGAATTTCGCATACAACTTCTCCTGCCTCAAAATTTGCAAAACTGTACTAAGGTGCTGCTTATGTTCTTCCTCGGACTTCGAATAAACCAAAATGTCGTCAATGAAAACGATCACAAATTTATCAAGAAAAGAACTGAATACGCGGTTCATAAGGTCCATAAACACTGCCAGAGCATTAGTCAGCCCGAAGGGCATAACCAAGAACTCATAGTGTCCATACCTAGTTCGAAAAGCAGTCTTTGGAATATCCTGCTCTTTAACCCGAAGCTGATGGTAACCGGACCGAAGATCAATCTTAGAGAAACATTTAGCTCCTTGGAGCTGATCAAACAAGTCATCAATGCGAGGCAAGGGATAACGGTTTCGGATGGTGATACGATTCAACTCCCGGTAGTCTATACACAACCTCATACTACCGTCTTTCTTTTTCACAAATAGCACAGGTGCTCCCCAAGGAGATACACTCGGACGAATGAATCCATTCTCAAGGAGTTCCTGTAGTTGATCTTTCAACTCTTTCAATTCGGTAGGGGCCATACGATAGGGAGCCTTAGAAATGGGTTCAGCACCCGGAACTAAGTCAATGCCAAATTCTATGTCGCGATTTGGAGGAAGACCAGGAAGCTCCTCTGGGAATACATCGGAAAAATCTCGGACAACACGAATACTGTCAATAGAAGGACTCTCCATCGAAGTGTCCTGAATAGAGGCAATAAAACCCGTACAGCCATGGGATATCAAAGTACGTGCTTTCAAGGCAGATATGATTTTAACAGATCGAAGTGGTTGAGAACCATAGTACACAAATTCAGGTTTAAACAAATCACCAAATATAACCTTCCGCTCATGACAAACAATAGTGGCTCGATGAGAGGTCAACCAATCCATACCAAGAATCAAATCAAAATCAAACATATCAAGCGGAAGAAGATTAGTCGGACGTATGCGATCATCAAAACGTAGCGGACAATCAATAAACTCATGGTCAATGATAACGTTGCTTTTCATAGGTGTAGATATAGATAAGGGAGTTATTAATGGTGTTGGGGTTAAATGTAGTTTCTTAGAGAAAGCGACCGATATAATGGAATGAGTTGCGCCAGTATCAAATAAAACAAAAGCGGTATAATCACCAATATGAAGAAAGCCTGTAATGATACCTGAAGAGTTACCCGCCTGCTCGCGAGTAAGAGAGTGAACACGGCCTGTAGATGGCTGAGAAGAGTTGGCAGGAACAATGCTGGTTTTCTTCGGGCAATTCTTCACCTGATGCTCAGTGGAACCGCACTCATAACAAGCTCCCGTGGCCTTACGGCATGGCCCAGGATGTGCATTACCACAAATAGGGCAACGCGGTGGAGGTGGTAAAATCTCAGTGTGCCTCTGCTGACCTGACGAGTTCCCAGAACGATACTGCTGATGCGAAGATCCAGAACTCGAGTACCTGTTATTCTGGTTGCCCCTAGAAAACTGCCTCTGGTTAGTGTTACCAGACCTGTCAACCTGTCTACCCGAAGACCTATAATCCGAACCTCTCTGAACCTGTCGACCCTGGTCATGTCCCCGGTTAAACTGTCCCCTGTATTCATGCTGACGGTCCGAACGACCGCGGTGATCAACACTCTGCTCAGAACGACCCCGATGGTCAAAACTCCGGGGATACAGACCCGAAGACCCAGACTGAATCCTCTCACCATCACGAGTCCGTTTGTTGGACGTTCCACCCTCATACAACAGCTCAATGTTACGTGCCGCGTCACAAACCATCGACACATCATCATAATCCGTATTAACAATACGGTCAAGTACCCATCGCTTCAAACCCCACTTATAGTGACGAGCCTGCCTAGCTGCATCCCCTGACACGGTAGGCCCCACGAAGCTAGCCAACCTGAGAAAACGCTCCATATACTCTGCCGCATTCTCCCGCTCTAACTGATAAATGGTACCATACTCTCTCTCGTATCGCTGCTGTTCCGAGAGAGGGATGAACCTCTTGTAAAAGGCCTCACGAAACGCCGCCCAAGTACATGTCTCAACAAAACCATCACCCTTCGCCTGAACATACGACGTCCACCAGTTGAGGGCGTCACCATCAAACTTGAAAGCTGCTAAACGAGCCTTCACCCCATCAGGACAACCAATCACCTGAAACAATTTTTCACAATGGGTAATCCAATCACCCGCTTCAGTCGGAGTGGTAGCTGATAAGAAGGAATTGGGCTTCAGCTTGTTGAAGCGTTCAATCCACACATGAATGCCCTCGTTCCTGCTTCCAGCCCCATCCCTACGCTCATTACGTAAATTCTCAATAGCAGCAGCGACGGCTTGAGCAACAATCTCCTCAATGTTGGGAGGGTTAGCATCACCACCTCCGTTCCGAGTATTCACCATCTTAAAATGATACCAAACAATTAGCAAAAGACAAATAGTATGAACACGAAAGGAGAAGACGAAACTAAAACCTAGTGTCTACCCAATCCTCACAGGTCATGGCCTAAGCCCTGAAAGTTCGAAACCGGGCTCTGATACCATAAATTGTAACGCCCCAACCCGGAAGGGTAGAAACATTACAATATGGTTTCACATCAGATACACACAAGTCCAAACCAAACAGCGGATGTCTCAAATAAAAGTCAACAAAGAGTAATCATCAGGGTCTTAACAAACATCAATGTACCGGAAATAAACAAGACATGGTACGGGTACAAGTTCCAAAATCCAGAAATAATAATAAAGAAAGAGTTCCATTATTCAAATAAAGCTCTAGGGTGGTCCACTCTCTCTTGTCCCCAAAGCTAAACCCACGTCCTAGCTTAAGTACCTGCCGCATGGAAAAGAAACGCGGCTGAGCATAAAAAGCTCAGTGAACAGATATCAACAAAATAACAACCGATACAATAGAGTTATGAATAATCAAAGGGATATGAAGATAGAATTACATGTGGTATCCAAGAGGGTAATCAAAAGATGACATGGTTAAATGTAAAGCATAGTGTATGTAAGTTTTCAGTATTTTACCCAAGGCCAATCAATACTATACAATACAATAGTAGCCCAATATGGAGTGATCAACTCCCAATATGTGAGGGGTTGCAATGCACGCACCCAGTCACCAATACAATATGCAGCAATGTAGACAATGTAGTAGCTCCAATAATCAATCAATCAATCAATACAATACAAATCTAGGATGCATCCATACGCCCCCGTAGGCCAATAACAATCACAATCAAAGCAGTAGTCAATAGTAGATCGGGGACGGCGTAGTACATCTCTCCAACTACGCTAGAGTACATAACATTGGTGCATCAATGCTATGGTTGTGGCTACTCCACAACAAGTAATACCCCGGGTAAATACTGAAGGGTCAAGTGGTCAAGGTTCAATATCAAGGTTTATTATCAAAGGTTCAATATCCAAAGGTTCAAATACCCAAAGGTCATTATCGATAGATCATAGGTCAATATCAAGAGGTAGGTCAAAGGACCAATATCAATGGGTCAATCAAAGTTCAATATCAAGGTGCAATAATATAAGGAGAGAGAGGAAGTCATGAGAGAGAAATAAAGTTGTACTCTTGCTGAGAGAGTACGGAATATCTGTACCTTATTCAAATCGTGCAAACAGAAAATGACAAGTCAAGCCAAAAGGATCACTCCCGCTTTACGGAACCTATATGAATAATTTATCACATATTACTTTAAGTTAATTTGAATTAGGTTACTCCTTTAGTATACTTTCCATTTTTAGTACTTTCTATTTTTGTAACCTATCAAATATAGTAATTTAATACTTTAAGATTATAATAGACAATTAATAATATTCAAGGGTTGGAATGACAATAACAATGGTTTAGGGTTAATTATGTCAATTATATATAATTTAGGGTTATAAATGTAATTTATCCATATTTAATATTAAAATGTCTAATAAATTATTTAAAGTTTATTTTAATAAATCAATATTAAGATAATAATTTTGAACCCCGTCATTATAATTTTACATAATTTATTAACGTATCCACGGTCTTAAGGTTTATGCCGCGACGACCCAAAATATGATTTTTCATATATTATACTCATACACACACGTATATGTACAGAGTTTAAAACAAGATATACCACAAATATATATACACGTTCAAAATTTCCCATGCACATATAACCCCACAATTTCATAGCCACAACAATTATATATAGTACTCTTCTTTTCAGCCCTTAGTTACACACAACTTAACTATGTATTTACTAAATAAAACAAGACACAACCACATCTCTTTTCAGCCATTTCGAAACCATAAAAGCTTTATCGCTCGACCGTTTTCAAATCACACTCCTCAATAGATCAAAAGTGTATTATGTCATTCTGATATAAATCTCCATGATAGAAATGATTTAAAATTTTTTTATGCTCATGCTTCTAACGATTCATATGTCGACTTCTATTTATAAGCGTATATTAGATAATATGTGTATGCTACCAGTAGGTTCGAAGGACCCGAAACATAAAGAAAAATCGACTTATATAGTTAATATATTTCTGATTTATGACCGCGTATATATAGGTTACTCATTCACAGATCGACTGCTTTCAAAAAAATAACGATCGACGTATACGTATCATTGATTCGTGATTTCATATGCTTTATTCTATTTCATTCGACCCATGTTTGTTAACCAAGGTTTACTAGACGTAAGGGAAGACTAGAATTCAAAAGAAAAGAGAAAGAGATATACCTAGGCGTCGACCACAAAACAATGCGCAAGGAAAAAGGACCAAAACGAAATCGACACCCACCCTTCTTGAGCCTATTCTCTCGTACCAAGTAACAACCCAAAGGAAGAACACCACAATTTACTCTTGCACTCTTGTTGTTGTCGATCAGAAACAAAAGAAAAGAACTAGAAAAGATAGGCAGTAGCTTTGAGGATAAAGTTTTTTTGTTTAGAGTTTAAGGGAAGAGAAACGTGTATGTGTGTATATAGGGAGAATAACCCATATGTTTGTGTGGAAGGATAAAAGGAAACGTGTACTATGTTTTGGCGGTAAATATTCGGTTGTTATCAAAATAATATCAAGTAAATTAATTTTTGATCTTGTATTAATTTGTACTTATCTCTTCTTGTTTGACTTGGCCAAATTTTGTGCATGATCCATAAAAACATTCGGTTTACAATTTTCTTTATTAGGCTACTTTGTTAGGGGCAAAGTTTATTTAGTTTAGGAATTAATTTTATAACATAAGTTTTATTAATTATATAGACTTTAGTTAGAATAAAATGATATTCATTTGTACACTTTGAGTATTCTTAGGATTTTTTTTTTTTTTTTTTTTTTTTTAGGGGCATTTTGGTCATTTCAAATTTATCGAATTTTAGGGTTTTACATAACCATTACGTACAAAAACATCAATCAACCAATCCTTTGAAATTTTAACTCTTAAAAACCAAAACAATTTCGCCATTATTTAGTCCGTATTATTTTTCTATTCAAAAATTACCCTTTGTTTATAAACATGTCTAACACAATAAATAAACAAAACAAGTAATAAACAATAAAAAATAAAACAACTAAATAAACAAATATACATAATCATAACAATTAAATATGTATAAAACATGTAGCCACATGCAAATCTTATTCAATAGTCATATTAATAATCAAATCTAGGTGTATAACGTATCAACTCAATTAGGGCTTTCTTCTTCTTAGAAAAAGAGCCACATACATCGATAAATCGATTGCGTAAGCCAAAATTAAATAAATACCACATAGCACACAATTGATTACTTAATATTGGAGTCTTCCCCAATTCGACATCTATTAATAAATTTACATGTTTTAATATATAACTTAACCATTAATATATATATCTATCCATGCAAATATGCACTTTTTCATGGATTTAGCTTAACAATTAACATATTGCACCAAGATCATTTACTAAAACGCATAACAATTACATGACATCCTAGGGTTTCTAATCATATTAAAAAATTAAAAACCATAAACCCTAAAAACCCTTAAGGTCATTCGACCCAAAAAAAAATTTAGGGTTAGGGATCTAACAAATAAACCCTAAAAACATGTAACTAAACGAATCAAATCCAATTTTTATGCGTTTCGATAATTAATTACACATTATAACGGCTCTAGATGCCACTGTTGGAATTATTACATCATGACATTCATATATAATAGACCAAGTACATCAAAGTGAGCATAGCGGAAGCAATTATAATAGAATCAAATAACATGTAATTAATTAATCAATATTTAAATAGTAAACATACCTTAATGATTCTAGCTCGAACAAGAATCAATGCAATCTTCCGGAACCAATTTAACCCTAATTTAGGGTTTATAAGGATTATAAGAATTACCCCTTACCTTTTTGTAATTCAATCCAAGAATCAAACAATAGTGTGTTTGATTCACGTTCTTGTACACACGTACTAATTCAAGAAAAAGTTTATGCAAGTAATAAACACAAAACCCTTTTTAGACACAAGAAAATCGAAACCCTTAGGGGTGTTCGGTTTTGGATCGACCAAGGAGAGAAAGAAAAAGAAAACACCAAGATGTGTGTGTACAAGTTTTGAGAAAAACCTACATCTTGGGTTTGCTTATATACTATTCAAAACTTGGAGCTCAAGGCACAAAGGAGGTGGGTTACCCCCTTGGGCCGATCGGTTTGGAACCTCCAAGAGGTATCTGGAACCTTCTCTTGTTTCCATGTTTTGTCTAGTATTACTTTCCTAATCTTTGTTTAATAAATAATTAGTCATTAATCAATAATACTAATTATTATTATTTTTTTTGTGTTTAATAATTAATTATAACATTTTATAAATAATTATTACTTTTTCTCTTCATACGTATTGTGTGCAATCCCGTGATCTCAAGTTCGATCCTAACACACGACTATTATTATTTTGTCTATAAAACTAACAGGATATGCACAGATGTTTCCAAAACCTTAGAATGAACACAAGATGACTCGGGCAATGAGAATACAACTAGCGGTGGCAAAATGGTAGGTCGGCTCAGGTAATGGGTTGAAATAGTGCGGGTCAGTTTCAAGATCACGGGTCAACCTGTTACTTCTTACCAATGTTCCCCCTTTTATTTGTGTTTACTACACAATTTCAGAATATAGTATTTGTTGATGTAACTATTTCCAAAACTAAAGGTGACAAATAGGCGTGAAACTAAAAGTAATGGCAGAGTATATTTACGAACTAAAAGGTCTAAAGTTTTATCCTTTGGTAATTGTGTGTACACAAGCAAACTACACTCGTGTTAATATGTTGGACTTGTGATGTTGAAGAGAGACATAATGCTTAATGCTAATGATATATGGACAAATTGGTGGTAACGAAGTTTTAAAGTTTCTTTTGTGTTCCACATGCATATGAAGTAAGGACAGTGCAGTAAACGAACTTTTCAAACGATTGGCAGGAGTAGGCTCTTGATCATGTTTCATATCTTTGCTTACAAGTGTAATTTTCTAAACTTTAATGTGATTAACCAGGAACAGGTACATGTTAATGAATATGCATGCTCAAAGTGTGTAAATGAAAGCAACTGATGATAAACATATTTTATTTTTTTTAACAGCAAAGAAGGGGGCTTTTTCTAACATGTGTCACCATGACATTTGTTAAACACAATTAGTAAACTTAAATTAACATGTTTAAATGTCAATTTTCATTAATAATTTTTTAAATTTCTTTTAATTACTGATTCGCCTGAAAACAGTCTACTTATTTAGTCAACCACTTGTGAGAGGTCAACTTGGCAAGTCAAACTAGAAGGAGGCAAATGCAATAATCAAAGGTAGTACAGTTATATCCCCGGGTCGTTAATTCCCCAACGAGGTTGTGATATCCTGTGATTGAACGAATATGTGATATAGTTGGTTGATCAGGAATAGGGTTATGATTGATTCGTCACAATACTAAAAGTATAAATAACTCAAATGAGTTATATCAACTAATAAGTACGATCAAAAACCCTAGAAACGTAAAACGTATTAAAAACGTACGTTTAAATTAAATTAAACGTAAACGTACAAAAATAAAAGTAAAAAGTGATCAATATAAACCCCACAAATGTGAAATTTATATTTTTGAGATCCTAAGAATAAAAGAAAATTATGATAAAAAGAAAATTATTATTTAAACTATTATATTATTTATTATTAATTAAAACCTATTTAATACTATTTATTAATACACTAATTAATTAGAAAATGTAAAGTAAATCTAGAAAAATAAAATTAAAACTTAGAAAAATCTAAAATATTATAAAACTTATTTTAAAACTAAAAATATATTTATTACACTATATATCTAATTATTATTATTTATTAACTATTTGATTATTATTAAACTAATTAAACTAATTAAAATATAAATATTAGAATATGAACAGTAAAAATTCTATAAAAATTCCTAAAAATGTTATAACTTGTATAAAAGCTAGAAAAATTATAAAAACTATATGGTATTTAATAAAATATAATAATGCTATTTATTTATTTAATATTATTTAATTATTAATTAAACTAAAATTAATTCTAAAAACCACTAGATGACAAAAGAAAAATCTAGAAAAATTTATAAAAGTACTTTAATATAAAAGAGATTTAATAAAAATATAAAAATACAGAAGTGCTTATAAATAAGCTAAAAAGAAAATTAAATAGATAGTTTCTATTAAATAGAAGCTATCACTATAAGTAAGTTTGGCTTTTTGTGGTTTTTCTTTTATAAAACTATTAAAATACTTAAAATAAGAAATTAATACAAAAACAATTAACTTGGAAACTCAGAATAAGCACTGTAAGTGCTTATTTGCCCAAACAGTTGACTTTTTGTTGACTTTAAAGGAAGTGAGCTCAAATGAGCTTATGTGGGGTCCACAAGGGTGAAATTCGGTTCACCTAAGTTAATTGGACTTTAATAAGCTAGACTTGATGATATAAGCTCACTGAATAAGCCAAAAGACCACAATAAGCACTTGCCTATTTGGTTCCTGAGACAGAAAATGGGACAACCTTTTGAGGCAATTCCAGGTGGGGTCCACAGGTTCCAAGTTCAAACAAATAGTCAAAACTTCAACCCTGGTAGGAGGAGGGTTGAAAGGAACAAAATTTGGGTCGTGGGGACCACTGGTTAGCCTATTAAAGGCTTATGAAGATTGGTGGGTTGACTGAGTCACTCAGTTAACTGAGTGAATGGAACAAGCTTCAAGCTTGTTGCAGCCCTAGTAAAAGGCTTTGAAAATGAAAGTTTAAGCTTGAATTTGATAGATGAGCTGCTTAGCTTCTAAATGAGCCTAAGATCACAAGCTAAAGCTCAGTGATGAGCTTATGATGGGCTTGTGATTTTGCTTGTTTACACTGAGTGATCAGTGGTATGGTTTATTTGATAGCACAAGTTAAGCAAGATAAGCAGACCAAATAAGCAATCAAAGGGCAAATAAGCACTCACTCAAGTAACTAGCCACAAGGGCATCACAAATATCCAAAATACACAGGCCAACACTCACTACACAAGCTTATACAAGCTTGTGAAAGAGGGTGTCAAATCTGAGTACAGGGGAGGCTTGTGAAGAATCACTTAACAACAAGCACAGATTAAGCACTTTAATCAGCTAGATAAAAATTAATAAAAATAGTAACAAGGAGATCAGCAACAAGACTATATAAACCTACAAGCTCAAGTCCTAATATCAAATAACAAGCTCACAGTGAAATTCCAAAGTTTATTCAAAAAACATGTAAGCTGCAAATTGAATTTTTTATGTAAACCAATATGTTGACTTAAGTGAGCTTTGATCCTAATTTACTGATTAACTAAGTTAAGTTAAGCTATGATAAGTTGAAATTAAGCTAAGTTACAAAGTTCTAAGCTAATATGTGGAATATGAGACTTATTACACTAACAGTTAACAGATAGGGTAGAATTACAACCTATTTTGACTTTTACACTAATAAGACCTAAATATGATGACTG
The DNA here is from genome assembly GCA_030686995.1 of Artemisia argyi. Taxonomy (NCBI): domain Eukaryota; kingdom Viridiplantae; phylum Streptophyta; class Magnoliopsida; order Asterales; family Asteraceae; genus Artemisia; species Artemisia argyi. Next base: position 149,930,049 of record CM060709.1, on the reverse strand, counting down.
AAATGGACTAGTGTGATCTAAATAAACATGCACAAACAAGAATTAAGCACAATAACAGGCATATACCTAGTGAAACAGCTTGATCCAAACACACCTTAGCAAGGGTATTCTTTTGATTAGTGTTGTATAACACTGATTTAAACCATGAAATTGACTCCTAACACTTGATTATGATGAAATAAGATCAGATAGACACAATTACACAGCAATTAACAACTATTAACTATGAATCACTACTAAGCTAATTTTAACTGTCTAATTTTAACAGCTAACAACTATGACTTTTCCAACTAACAACTATCAATATTACACTAGATTACCACTAACCAACATCAACTAAGCAGGAAACAAGAAGAATTACACTAAATTAAGAACTAATACAGTAAAATGCTAAAAATAATGAAAATGCTTACAACTTGGAAATGAGATGAACACACAGAACCAAGAACCAATTAACACTCCTAAATGCTCTCCACAGAGCTCTAAACCAAGGCAATCCAAGATAGCACTTGCTCCTTTGCTTTCTTCACAGAATTTCTAGTTTATTTTCCTAAGTACTTGATTTCTTTTTGGTTTTTCCTTTTTTTTTACTGATTATTGTTGGTTAATAAGATCCAAAATCTTGCAATAGCTGACTGAGAGCTAAGTAGTGTTTAAGAGATCATTAAAACAACAACCCTAAACAGTATTTAAGAGACTTGAAATGAAAATGGGACAAAAATTGAAATTCTTGAAAACTTAAAAGATAGATTGAAACTGAGTAACCAAGTTGTTTATTACACTTAGCAAAGCTAATAAACACTTACAACAACAGAATTTAAAGATTACACTACTAGTGACAACTATTTAATTATGCTACGTTTGATCATAAACTAGATTAATATTATGATGCTTCTCTTCTTCTCTCTTTCTCTGTATTTATCACTTGAAAGCATCCCACCAGCTCATAGATATTTTCCCATTTCATCTTGGCCTTTGATTTAGTCAAATTGATCAAGACCGTTTAAATCCAAAATTGGCGCCAAATCTCTCCACGTGTGATTGAGGCGGTTCCAGAGCAATTAAGGATTCTTGTTGTAATGTGGAGGTGTCAGGAAGAGTAAGGGACAAGTTTTGTGAATTTTGGACCAAGTTGGGATGCTTTTGCTCAATACTGTGGGTAGTAGTGGTATTGGGGTGAAAATGGGTGGGAATGGCATTAATTGTGGCAGTTTTTGTGGAAAGGGGTGGTGGAGAGTGGGTAGGAATATAGGGTGAGCTGTAAGAGGGTGAGATGGAGAATTACAGGTGGAAGGGGAGGGAGGTGGAAGAAGAAGAGGGAAAGACGGGGGTGTGGTGTTTGTCTGTTTTATTTATTTACAAAGGGTGGGGTTTGGGCTGGTTGTATTGGGCCAGGGTAAGGATAGGTTAGGCTGGGGTTTGTATTTGTTTTTGTTTTGGTTTATAAATAATACAAAGGGCCCGTTTGGTATTTAGTAAACACAAGGACCATATTTGCATTTTCTGATTTCTTGAAGGGTTAAACCTGCCAAACATACAAAGTTAACACAAGGACCAAATATGCCAATTATGAATAGTACAAGATTTATTTTGATTATTTTCCAATTTTAAAACCTTAAGGACTATTTTTGACAGTTTAGAAAGTTGAGGGATCAAAGTTGTAATTTTGAGATTTTTAACTTCAAAGGATTATTTTGAACAACTTATGAATCCCAAGGACCTTTTATGATATTTGTACAAGTTTTTAGTGACCAGGGACTAGATTTGCAATTTTATCAAAGTTCAGGGACTGAAACTGTAAATTATGTATGTTTTGCATGTTTTTCATCAGTTTTCATCCCTTTTGCACTTTAACACCTAAAAACACAATTTGGAGATAATTCCAATATTTTGAAGCATATTTGTATGTTTTCAGATATTTTTGTAGCTTAAATGTGAACGAAATGATGAGTATTTAGACACTCATCAATTACCATGATTAACTTTGTATTATTTAGAAATATATTTATTTTAGGAAGCAATTTACTTCATTTAATACTTCTAAACAAGTGCCATGATGGCACATATTAGAAAATCCCTATTAGATACTAGCAAGAAGCTAGGAAACAATTACAAAAAAGATGATATAGCTTTACAAGGATCACAAAAAAGATCATAAACATAAATGAGCTTTCTGAACAAAAGACTTTGAAATTCCAAAAATGAAATGTCAACCTGCCGTGCTTGAAACGTTAAACTTCTTTTTAGTACATTCCATTTTCTCATTTCACTTTATTTTCATTCATGGAAAATATCTTAATACATAATACCTAAATTCTAATCAAAAAAACATTCAAAGACGTACCGAGAGAACTTCAAGTCTTTTGGTCAACTATTATATTCAATTGAAAGATGATTCGATAAGATATCAATCGTAATATATGGTCATAATTTGAGATACTTTGAATGAAAAAAGTCTGCATGATTATGTCCTTAAGTGGGTCAAAATTGCTAAGCATGGGTTTTCAATCCCTATTTGATTAGGTTCTTAAACTTCTTTGAAGGCTGTGATCAAGTTTGTTAACTAGAGCTGAATTACTAAACTGAAAATGGAATTTATAGTGAAAGTTACATCGAGCACCATCATCCCAGTTGCTCCGTCATCTTATGAACAAAAACGAAAAACAGTAACAACATATAAATGAAGAATTACATTATCTGAACACTTAATATGCAACAACGACACCTTACTTATAAAAAATCTCGTTCAAGACTTTCATCAAACACTTAATATGCAATATTATTGGAACCAACAAAAATATGCTGCACTCTGGAAGGTGTAGTTTCTGGCAAATGGAATAAGAGGTTGATTGACAGTAGTTTCGTTGATGACCTGTTTCACATCTTTGTTTCTAAGTGTAATTTTCCATACCTCAAATTGATTAACCACAAACAGGTTCATGCTAATGAAAGCAATTCATGAAAACCAGGGGCGGAGGAGGTAGGGGGACTGGTGGGTGTTGAGCCTCCCCCAACCTGTCCAACTACCTTAGTTGTGTACAATGCTAAAGCTTATATTTCACGTATTTTTGTCTACGAGCCTCCCTTAACAATTGGCCACACATAAAAACAAGCGTTGTAAGATATAAGTATATTTAGTTGGTTATGGTAATCAATTATGTTTACATAATATTTCTAAACAATAACTAGCTTAAACTTTAGGTGTATTCATTTACACAAATTATGTTCATTTCCAATAGACTAGCCTAGTAAAATACAATTCCTCAAAGCAAGCAAAGAAAACCAACAATTTTAAATATATTCAATAATCTTCAATCTCCATTTTTTTTACCATATTTTAATAAAAGCTAGAATAATATAACTAATTTTGAAATTCACTTGTAAATTTGTAATATTGAAGGTGTTTGTATGAATTAAAAGATATTAGTATGATTAATGTTTGGTGCATAGAAAGGTACTAGTATACAAGAGTTTCTTACTCTTACTTGGCTTGCATATAAAATCATGAACAACGTTAGAAAAACTATATATAATCTAATTTTATAAGCAAAGAGACGAGTTATTCATAACCAACAACACAATCACAACCACGATATGACCTATAGGTTATAAAATCTATATTGAAACTTCAGACTACGGGACATGATGGTTCTGTTTGCATATACGTAGTAATATTTATCGCTATTTTATTTCAAGAAAGTCAGCACCCCTAACTATAAATCCTGGCTCCGCCCTGATGAAAACCTACACTCCTTTTTCTTTTCCAAATCTTTCAAGTACATATTCAGATAAAGAAAACGTTTAAATGAAAAGTATTATTAGTAGAAAAAAAAAGGATCAAAACTCAATCAAAGTCAATGGAGATCGAAGTATCTTTTACGCATGGTGTTATTTTATTACGTAACAACATAGAAATGAAGTTTGGAAAATTGCTGGCATTGGGTCCATGGACTGGAGCGAGCAATGTTGGGCCTTAAAATATAGAAGCCCAATGGCAAATTATAGTATGTTTGGCCCCATTTTCTATTTGTCGGGAAATCAAAACTCGCATTGTGATTTAATATCCGTTGAGTTAGTTTTATTTATTCGCTTTACATGAGCGGGATGCAATGTAATCGAATTCTAATTTTTTCAGTTTGTTGTCATTGTTATTTCTTTATTGTATGTGCCATTTCACTTGTTATTTCTTAGGTGAAATGTAGAGAACTAGGGATATGCGCAGGGTCAGTCCGGTCTATGATGTATTGAACGAGTCGATCGAAATATGACCCTTTTAAACTAATAACATGCTACGTTTTAGAGGTTTGGAATTTGGTGGGGCTCATCTAATGTCCGACTTTTATTTAATAAATAAGGGGTTATGTATTGAGAGGTCACCCAACTATTAAATTTTATTCTTTTAGGTCATCAATTTATCAAAATTAACTTATGTGCCACCCATTTATGTGTTTGCTTTTGTTTATACCAATTTTAGATAAGTTTTTCTTGAAAATCTTTGAAACAACTAGAATAAAGCTAAATATAACGTATTAAAAAACAGAGTTAATTGCATTTTTGGTCCCTGTGGTATGGCCAAATTGCAGATTTGGTCCCTAAAAGTTTGAAAGTGCAGTGGTAGTCCCCATTTCGAAGGTTTCGTTGCATGTTTGGTCCCTCACCAACATCAAATGACTAAAATACCCTTGTCTTTTTCTTTTTTATTTTCTTTTTAGTTTTCTTACATAAATTGTCCCTGTGACAAGCCAAATTTTACAGATTTAGTCCGATTTTTTTTTAACTATTAATATTAGTATTATTTTGAGTTAACTACATTTTTTGTCCTTGTGGTTGTATCAAAATCTCACTTTTGGTCCAATTTTCAAAACACGTGAGATTCCAGTCCAATAGTTTGAGTTTTGTTCCACTTTTGGTCCAATTTTCTAACAGAGTTTGTTTAGTCGTTAAGTCTAATTGTAAAGTGGCAACATTAGTCTTTTAACATAACGGTCGTGTGCAACGTTCGTCCTTTATACCAAAGATCGTTTGCAATGTTTGCACCGTCAGTCCTTTCAGTTAGTTAATCTTTTAAAAAAAAATTCTAAAAAAATCGAAAAAAATTAGAAAAAAAAATCCAAACAAATGATTTTTATTCCAAAAAAAATAATTTGAAAAAATAGATTTTTTTAATTCGAAAAAAATTCTAAAAAAAAATTATTTGACGAAAAAAAAAATTCCAAAAAAAATTTGAAAAAAAAATTTCTAATAAAAATTTTTGATAAAAAATTCAAAAAAATTCTAAAAAAAATTTTTGACAAAAAATTAATTTGAAAAAAAATTGTGTAATAAAAATTTTTGTTAAAAAATTCAAAAATAATTCTAAAAAAAATTTTGACGAAAAAAAATAATTTGAAAAAAAAACCTAATAAATTTTTTCTTAAAAAATTCAAAAAAAAATATTTTGACGAAAAAAAAATAATTCGAAAAAAATTTTGATAAAGAATTTTTTTTTTAGAAATGTTTTTTCTTAAACAAAATTTTTTCCGAATTATTTTTTTTGGAAAAATTTTTTTTCGTCAAATATTTTATTTTAGAATTTTTTTCGAATTTTTTAACAAAAATTTTTATTAGAATTTTTTTTTCAAATTAATTTTTTAGTCAAAATTTTGTTTTTAAAATTTTTTTTGAATTTTTTAACAAAAGCTTTTATTATAATTTTTTTTTAAATTATTTATTTTGGAAAAAAAAATTCGTAAAATATTTTTTTTTAGAATTTTTTTTGAATTCAAAAAAAATTATTACAATTTTTTTTTCAAATTATTTTTTTTTGAAAAAAATCATTTTTAAAAAAAAAATTTTCTAATTTTTATCGATTTTTTTAGAATTTTTTTTTAAAAGATTAACTAACTGAAAGGACTAACGGTGCAAACTTTGCAAATGATCTTTGATATAAAGGACGAACGTTGCAGACGACCGTTAGGTTAAAGGACTAATGTTGCCACTTTACAATTAGACTTAACAACTAAATTAACTATGTTAGAAAATTGGTCCAAAAGTGGAACAAAACTCAAACTATTGGACGGGAATCTCACGTGTTTTGAAAATTGGACCAAAAGTGTGATTTTGATACAACCACAAGGACAAAAAATGTAGTTAACTCAAAATAATACTAATATTAATAGTTAAAAAAAATCGGACTAAATTTGTAAAATCTGGCTTGACACAGGGACCATTTATGTAAGAAAACTAAAAAGAAAATAAAAAAAGAAAAAGACAAGGGTATTTTAGTCATTTGATATTGGTGAGGGACCAAACATGCAACGAAACCTTCGAAATGAGGACTACCACTGCACTTTCAAACTTTTAGGGACCAAATCTGCAATTTGGCCATACCACAGGGACCAAAAATGCAATTAACTCTATAAAACACAAATAACTATTGAAATATAAAATATTAGGAGTTAATGTCATTTTTCGTCCCTGTGGTTTGCCGGGTCAATCATGTTTAGTCCATGCCGTTAAAATTCGTCGGGTTTGGTCCCTGTGGTTTACAACCCATACGGGTTTGGTCCCTTGACCAAGTTTGACTGTTATACTGAAGGGTATTTTTGTCATTTGATCTGGCAGGGACTATTCGTGATTGACCCAGAAAACCACAGGGACGATTTATGACATTTACTCACACTCTTCACACCACCTTCACCACTTAACATCGCCACCACCCACCACCACTTAACACCGCCACCACCACCACCACTTAACACCACCACCACCACTTAACACCACCACTACCACTTAACACCGACACCACCACCACCACTTAACACCGCCACCACCACCACCACTTAACACCACCACCACCACTTAACACCACCGCCACCACCACCACCACTTAACACCACCACCACCACTTAACACCACCACCACCACCTAACACCGCCACCACCCACCACCACTTAACACCGCCACCACCACCACCACCACTTAACACCACCACCACCACTTAACACCACCACCACCACCACTTAACACCACCACCACCACTTAACACCGCCACCACCACCACCACTTAACACCACCACCACCACCACCTAACACCACCACCACCACCACCTAACACCGCCACCACCCACCACCACTTAACACCGCCACCACCACCACCACCACTTAACACCACCACCACCACCACCTAACACCGCCACCACCCACCACCACTTAACACCGCCACCACCCACCACCACTTAACACCGCCACCACCACCACCACTTAACACCAGCACCACCACTTAACACCACCACCACCACCACTTAACACCACCACTTAACACCGCCACCTCCACCACCACTTAACACCACCACCACCACCACCACTTACTGCTATCCATGGTGGCGGTGTTAGGTGGTGGTGTTGGGTGGTGGTGGGTGGTGGCGATGTTAAGTGGTGGTGGGTGGTGGCGGTGTTAGGTGGTTGTGGATGGTGGCGGTGTTAGGTGGTGGTGGTGTTGGGTGGTGGTGGTGGTGTTGGGTGGTGGTGGGTGGTGGCGGTGAACTCAAACGCAAGCAACAAGCTACGGCCGTGAGATTATGATCACGGCTTGACCACGACTCGACCACCAATCGATCTAAAAACACCAAACCCACACATAATTGAAATGGTAATTGGGTAATTTAAAATACAAATTTAATTTTAAAATTAGTTTTAAGTTATTTTAGATTTTTCCAAATATTATTTTCATCCCTCTAGTGTAATTTAAAAAAAAAATTATAATGTTTTTCGAATTTTTTAAGAAATTTTTTTATTAAATTTTTTTTTATAATTTTTTTTATTAAAAATTTGAAAGTTTTTTAAGAAAATTGTTTTCGAAATTTTATTATAAATTTTTTTTTTTGGGAAAAAAAATTTTCGTCAAATTTTTTTTCTTTAGAAATTTTTTCGAATTTTTTAAGAAAAAATTTATCAGAATTTTTTTTTTCAAAACTTTTTTTTTTGAATAAAAATTTTTCGTCAAAAAAATTTTTTTTTTAGAATGTTTTTCGAATTTTTTAGAAAAAATTTTATTAAATATTTTTTTTTGAATTTTTTAAGAATTTTTTTTAGAATTTTTTTATTATTTTTTTTTTAATCAAGATTGGTCCCTGTGGTTTGCATATATATATAGCTAAGGGTGATTTTGTCTTTTTGCATATATTTAACGGTCAACTGACGGTCAAGGGACCAAACCCGTATGGGTTGTAAACCACAGGGACCAAACCTGACGAATTTTAACGGCAGGGACTAAACATGATTGACCCGGCAAACCACAGGGACGAAAAATGACATTAACTCAAATATTAGTTTTAGCTATTAGTTAAGTGCAACTTTATTTAGTCGAAATAATTTTAAACTTTTTGTCCATGTGGGCAACATGTAACATTTTAAGGGGGCTAAAAGCGGGTCCGATTGGGAAAAAATGTAAAACACGGGGATCCAAATGAAGAAGATTATGAAACTTAATGATGACGTTCACGCTTTTCGCGTTTCACCTTTTTTATCCGGGATATTTAATTATGTACAATTGATTGTTTCAAACTTTCAATATCCAACTTTGCTATTTGTTGTAGTAAATTTTTTTTATTATATTTGGTATTTATTCATTTTCTTGAAATAAAGATGATAGTATCGGAAATTATAGTGATCTTCAACTTTTTATTAAACAAACTAGACAAGTGCCACAATATAGCAAATGAATTTTATAACGGCAAATATTTATAAATGTGGTATTAGGATTGAAATGCGGATCGAGATTAGGAGCAAGGTTTGGTGGATCTGGTGCGTTGTCTTATGCATACTCTCATTATGAAGAAAAAAACATGTAAACTTACGTAGTGTTTGGTATGTCGTAATCAAAGGGGAATGAAAAGAATTATTACGATTGAATGAGAAAATGTTGTTTGTTCATATTTTTGTAATGTAATAATTCATTACAAGGAATGACTCATTACACCAAAATCATTCCTTAGGGGCCCCCTACTTTTTTTTCCATTACATCCCGTAATGTGATCAAAATTACATAATACTTCACCATTAACTAACCATATTAATGAAACTTCTCATCAATAATGGACATTTTAGTCTTTTTATTATGATTCTATTACGTCTTCACCATCCATGTGCATATACACCCGGTATACATGTGGGTCCGTCCACGTGTTCAATACATTCAAACTTCATCAAAAGACAATCCATGGTTTATACAAAATCATAGACCTAAAAAACATCAACTTAAGACTAAATATAAACGATTCAACTTTTATACAATATTTAGGTATATATGATTTTGAATAAACGATTGGACTCGTTCATGTTTGTTTTTGTAGGTAGCGTGTGGTATATAGTGTTGTACGTACTCATATTGCATATGAAAATCCGAAGATTTCATTAACGTACTGTAGTCGAGTTAATTGAGGTACCAAGGTTTTCAACTTTAAAAAATAATAATAATAAAATAACAGACTAATGTGAGAGTATTAGAGAAAAAATTAACTAAACTCTCTAGATCAAGGGTGTTTTGATTTTGTTACTTTTCCAAAATATTAAATTTTAAAATAGTCTTAATAAAATTCACTCCTATTAAAACTTCATGCATGTATTATTAAATTTTAAAATTGTTCGTCTTGATTCGATCCTGTTTAGCCCTTACCCGATTGACCCGCACCCGTTTGAACCGAGCACCTTTGGCCTGAGTTTTAAACTTACCCATTTGGCCCGTGCCCATTAGAACCCACGCCCATTTGAATCCTTGCCCGAACCCGCCCGTTTTGCCACCACTAATATAAACGAAAACCAACACATATTTGAGTGACCCATAAATTAGTTTAAATAAATGAGTGATCTAAAAGTAAAATATCTAATAGTTGGATTGCCTCCATATACATAATCCCAATAGCTAAAGAGATACAATACGGTGGAGATAAATTCCAAATTACAAGTCTAACATCGTTGTGCATTTTTAAAGCAAAAACATCAATTATGTTATTGCACTCCATGTTTTGAAACTAATAAGTATGTAGTTTCCAAACTATATAAACATGATCAAATAATAAAACATTCAAAAACTAATTACGTAGTTTACAAAAATTTTGGCAACTCATTAAGACATTTTTCTAATATACCTACGAAGGATACCAACATGTCTATTTTATGCCAAAATACTCATAAAAAGTAGACTTCTTTGTGAGCGTTACGGTACGTATACGTACTTAAAAAAAAAAAAAAAAAAAAAAAAAAAACCCATTTTGGCCCCTAAAGACTAATATGACCGCTTTTAAAGATATTGAACCGCCTTTTGAACCTTCTCAAAAGCTACAAAGTTACAAAACCAGCATTTGAATCCTCTCAACCTTTTTGAACCTCTGCTCCACTCTTTCCCTAGTCCATCCTGCCAAGTTTTTGCAGCCACCCATTTGAACTCCTAAATTCACATCAAGCTTTATCTTTATTATAACATAAATTGCATCTGAATTTGTCATTATATCTATTAATGAAGCCAAGAACAGCATTAACTTTCGGAAGTTATCTCCTCATATTGCAGACTATGTGTATGCGCCCAAGGCATATTGGAACCTAAGTACCACAAAATTGTTGACCATGGAGTTTGTAGAAGGCGCAGAAGTCAATAACTTGCAGAGCATCCAAAAACTTGGAATCAACCCACATGACATTGCAAGGCTAGTAAGTATCTTTTATCTGTACTACCAATTGGCTAGTTGCAGCAGTTTTCCTGCTGGGAGCTATTATCCAATTCGTGTCCCATGTTGTTTATTGGTTAATGTTTATGGTAAGGGCTTTGTTTTACACAATACAGGTCAGTAGAACATTTGCTGAAATGATGTTTAAACATGGATTTGTGCACTGTGATCCACACGCTGCTAACTTGCTAGTTCGCACGCTGCCTTCTTCAAAAAGGGGCATTTTTGGTAAGGCATCTAACTTGCAATCATACATTTTTATACAATGTTTTTACTAGAGAGCTTTTAGTCAACATGGTTAAAGTTTTTTTGTTGTTTTAATGTACTGCTTCCTATTTATAAGCTTGTTTTTTTTCCCAAATATCTTTGCGTACATTCATTATCCTAGTATGAATTAGAATAAAATATACATCTGAATACGTTAAGAGCAATAGGCAAATCAAAACAAAATATAATATATATGAGATGACATGATAATAGATATGTTTTTAGTTGAAATAGTAATGCTAGAAAGTCTTGTTTTGTCAAATGACACATGCACTTGCAGCTGGACTAATTGCTGCTAGTAATCTAAGCCTTTTTGTCATTACCAACCTCCTTTTTCTTTTCTTTTTTTCATATATGCATTTTTCCCATACTTTATTTTCATGATGCGATGTTTTCCTTATTGATGCTGTTTAGTTGTTTACAGGAAGAAGGAAACCACAACTGGTACTGCTGAATCATGGTCTATACAAAATACTTTGACAATTCTATTAGGACTAACTATGCTGCACTCTGGAAGGTGCACCATGCAATTTCTTGAATATTAATGACTTTTTTATGTCATCTATTATCACCTTTTCTTCACGACCATTTTCGCATGCTGCTGCTTTCGAGCATCCTTAACCTCTGACCTTTATGACTTGCTTACATGCTTTAGTACTGGCTGACGCAAATGGAATAAAGGAAAATTGCTTGAAATTGGGTGCTGGTGAGGATTTGTATGCATTGTTTGCAGGGATTCTTACAATGAGGCCTTGGAATAGGGTTATTGATCCTGCCGTTGATCATCTTGCCATTCAAGGCAATGCCAGTGACCACTCAGAACTTCAGGTTAGCTTACATTATATAAGGCTATACAAGGCAATGCCAGTGACCCTGTTGTTAATCATCTTCCCATTTTTAATGTTTTGGTGTATCTCGTATTTTGACTCCCTATTGATCTCTCTATGTCCTTCAATTTAAATAATCATCCACGTGAAAATTTACCATACAAACTACTCCTTATGTTGTAAGAAGTGCCACAGTTCTTTTTTTGGGTACATACAAATATTTAGGGTAATTGTTATTGTCTCTCTTGTCTATGAAAATTTAGCATCTGTATCTTAGTACCGAAGTGTTATGGCTCTATTGACTAATAGAACATTTTTTTTGTTTTGCAGATGTATGCTTCCCTATATTTTCCTCAAATCACAGAACTTCTGCATAAACTGCCACGTGTCATCCTTTTTATGTTAAAGACTAATGATTGCTTGCGTTCAGTCAATAACGCATTGGTAGGTCTTTAGCCAATATAATTTGATAATTATCTGGATCCACAGAATATCTATAATTGTTAGAATTTGATGTTTGGGTATTACTTATCGACGGATAAAAAGACCCTCTGTGGAGTCTTTCATTATTATCGGAAGAGTTTCTTCTGAGGCACTGATTGAGGAAAAGTTATCACATGCAAAGTCTCTCTTTGGCTTGCTACATGTTTGGTTTGAGGAGATTTCACTTCAAGCCCGGTTTTTCATAATGCAAGTAGCCTTGTGGATGCTGCAGTTCCGTACAGCTTTGGCTCTGTGAACACTTTACCAATTTATAAAAATATACATAGAAGAAAGAAATCATACCTAAAGAGATCATTGGGTGTTCAATCATTGTTGGGTTTTTATTTGAAGGTAGTGCATTCTTTGGCTTCAAGCCCCTTGTTCCTAACCCATAATAGCCTGGGAATATAAAGTCAATTTTTTTTATTCTTTCTGAACAGAGTATAGATGATAAGTGTAATTTTGTGGCTCGTATCCTCAAAAGATAAGATGTGGGTCTTTGGTTATAATAGTTTTGGAAATTGTTAATGCCCAAAACATAAAAAGGCACCGGATGAAAAGACTGGCAAATGACTTTAGACCAAGATGAGTTTACTTTTAAAGTAGACAACAACATTTACTTTGAAAGATTTTGGTCCACAAACTCACCCTCGTATACTTCAAAGTTTTTGGTCTACAAACCTTCACAGTTACATCCCAATCAATCTTTCTTAGACATTTCTTCACTGCATTGCCTTTCGTAGATGTTTCATCCATCATCCAAGTTTCTTCACAACATTGACAATGATAGATATGATCTATTTATTTAACTCATATGTACCTCGGAGTTAAATTTATGAACCAATTCATGTTTCTGAACCAATAGCTTATGTTCATGTATAGAAGGGCCACCAGATGGAGTGACTAATGAGTTGTAAACCGAGACGAGTTTACTTTGAATGTCTATACTAGTAGACGAGTTTACTTTGAATGTCTACAATAGTAGACAACATCAAATCTAAACGTTATGTGACTTATCTCCAATTAAAAGTCTTCTTAAACCCTTACATACTTCAAAATACCTTTTGAAAAGTGTGTACGCATACAAATAACACAAACATGAAAACCACACCATAAATAAACTACTAAACCTCAAAAAACTGGTACGCAAGCATTTTTTTTTAACGTGAACTTACAATCTTACAATATTTATGCTACAAATTATCTTACACGTCCAAGCAAGACTTGAACCCAGAACCATTTGGTTGGGAGCTTCTCACACAACAAATGATATCATTGGGAAACAAGCACTTTGGTCACTATGCAAGCAATTGTTTGTGAAGTTTTAAAAACAATATTGAAACCTCATTTAAATTAACCTCAAAAAGTTCTAATGAAAGCATTTTTTTTTTTTTTTGTCAATTTGAAGTTGGTTTTTTAGTTTTGGTAACTATGGTTTCCGACCTTTTGGCCGATTAATTCACGGGATTTAAGGTTGAAAATTTTGCACATTAAAAAATGAAATGAAGTTTAAGGGGCTATCGAGTCAAACGATTTGTACAACCAGACTCTTTGGATCATAAGCGTAAATTGGTTATCAGTTGTGCTAATAACATTAAAATTGAAGAGTATGTTTATTCAATAAATTTAGAGAATCAAAAAATATCTATGCAAGTTTTAGTTGAAAAGCATTATTGTGGATGACAAAATTTCATTGACACATTCTTTTAATCGCAATCAAAAGTTGGAAAATGTTGCATAATAAAACAAAAAATAAAAGTCTAGAGTTGACCAGTTTAATAAATTTGCACAATCCAAGTGTTATGTTTATCAATGAAAGAAACATAGACCACAAACATATTCTTGATCATATTTATGAAAGCAACTACAATAATACCATTGACATTATATATATTTGTAGCAATTGTGAATTTTTATAGCAATCAAAAATAAAAACACAATGACTAGTTCAATATCTGGTGTCTTTTTTCTTTTCCTAATTTTCACCACATTTGCTTCTTCTTCAACTTCTTCATTGAATAATAATAATCATAAATGCCCTAAAAAACAGAGTGAAGCTTTGCTTCTCTTTAAACATAACCTTTCCTCCATCAATTCAACATTGTGGGATGACTTATGTCAACGTTCGCTTGGTTCTGATTATCATCCAATAATGATGACCTGGAACATAAGTACGGATTGCTGTAACTGGGATGGAGTTACTTGCGATTACTCTACCGGTGACGTTATCGATCTCGATCTCAGTTGCGGAATGCTACAAGGTACAATTCATCCTGACAGCTCCCTCTTCAACCTTCCTCACCTCCAAACACTCAATCTTGCTTTCAATGTTTTCTTTCTTTCCCAAATTCCAAATGAAATAGGAAGGTTTTCAAATAGTCTCACACATCTCAACCTCTCCAATTGCTGGTTTTCTGGCCAAGTCCCAACGGATATCACTCACCTTCATAAATTGGTCTCTCTTGATCTCTCTTTCAATAATTATGATTTGAAGATTGCACCAGATGTTTTCATCAATATGTTTCGAAATTTTACTAATTTGGAAGAACTTTCACTTGTATATGTTAATATCTCTTCGGTTTTACCTACGAGTCTTAACATCTCTTCTTCTTTGAAATTACTAAATCTTCGCGGCACTCGATTGAAAGGAAAATTACCTCATTACATTTTCAATCTTCATTCTTTGGAAACACTTGACTTGTCCCAGAACACTCTCACAGGTGATATCCCTTCGGAAATCTTAGCTAATGCAACTCACCTTACTTCTCTGGATTTATCATATAACAAACTTAATGGGACATTGCCATCTTGGCTGTTTACTTCCCCCTCTTTACAATATCTCCGTCTAAATTATAACATGTTCAGTGGAAATGTTCCTTTTGACTCATTTCCTCTTCCATCATTGAAAGTGTTAGACCTCAGTAACAACAATCAGTTAGCTAATAACAACATTTGTAATGTGGATGGCAGCTCAAGAAAAGTTACTGACTCAAGATAGAATAGCCAAGTGGAAGCCTAATGAAGTGTTTAAATCCCTCTTTGTAGCCAATGCCTTATAGTATATACAGAATAGTGTTAATGGTTGTTTTCATGTTTAGTATAAAGAACAGGTTGGAATAAAGAAGTTAGTATAGATGGTATAGATGGTATAGAATGCTTTGTTAGTAAAGCATGTTTATTTTCAAATCTTGTCTGATGATAAGCTTGGGAATGTCCAATGCTATCCTCTACTGATATGCAAACCATTCGACAACTCACCAACCTTACTCACCAGCACCTTTCACATAATAATGTTAGTGGTGAATGGGAGTTGGATACATTGTTATCAAGCCTCACAAACCTTGAATCTCTCGATATCTCATACAACCGTTTCTCTGTTACAACAAAGAATACCAATCACTATGTCAACCCACGGTTTAGTTACTTAGGATTGGCCTCTTGCAAGTTGAAGGTGTTTCCGAATTCATTTCGAGCCATGAAACAACTTGCAGTCTTAGATCTCTCTAGCAACGAAATCCATGGCCAAATTCCGCATTATGCTGGGGAGATAGGAGGTAATGAGTTGTATCATTTGAATCTCTCACATAACTTCATAACAGGCTTGCCACAATTACAATGGTATGGACTAAAACAACTGTATCTGCAGTCCAACTTGATTCAGGGACCATTCCCTACATCAATTTGCAATCTGAGCAATCTATATTCTCTTGATATATCCAATAATAGCTGTGGTGGAGTGATTCCAGAATGTGTAGTAAGTATGAGCACGCTTTTTCATGATAGATTTGGGGACCAACAATTTTCATGGTACTATTCCAAATGTATCCAATGAATGCAGATATTTAGAGGGGCTTATATTAAGTGTTTGTTAGTAATACTACTGCTTTGCTTTTGGTAAAACAATACTGTAACAAGAGATATCAATTGTAAGTTACAAGCTTAACAAGAAGCTGTCGTAGAAATAAATGTGTGTAAATGAAAGCTGATCAATGATAATAACTTGTGGTTTATTATATATACCATCCGGTAATGTGTTTTAGAGGAAAGTATGAGTGTTAGTTCTTTTTTCATTTTTGATTCAAAAGTAGTCTGAGAAATTTAACCTGTACTAGTCTGAGAAATTTAACAAATTAGCCAACTATATAGAGGGCCACACACACATGGTTGATGTCTACAAATTAATTTATTTTCTTGGACAAAGTAAATTTTTTTGAGAAGTGTAGTTTTGTGTCTCATATCCTCAAAGGATGAGATATTGGTTGTGGGTATATGGTCACAATATGAGACAAGCTTTTTTTTTTTTTTTTTTTTTTTTTTTTTTTTTTTTTGAACTTCTAAGCTGAATTTATCAATATGTTTACGAACCAGTGGTTTAAATTACAAGATATTTCGTATATATATGTCCAAAACCTTAGAAGGACCGGCCACCAGATGATGGACGAAACGTGTTGTCGATTAGATGTGTTTACATGGAAAGTCTACATTAGTAGACAACAGCATAATTTATGAAAGGTATGTGTTTCACTTGTTCTCTTGTTTCATCAAGTTGTGCAAATTGGCTAACATTATTCTCTTTTAAATTCTTCAAAAATTTATGATGCAGGTATGGAAATTTGGGGTGGAGCTGACACCTTTTGAATTATGTAGTCATATAGCAGCTTCTGGGTGTATTTTTTAAGTCTCTTTGAGTAGTTGTGAATGGCAAGTAAACGCAGGTGCCAACGAGTTTTGACTTTTGACAATGGACTTTTCAAGCATGTAGACTTTTATCTACCTCTCAGTTCTCACCATCAAATTGATTCAGCAATTTCGTGTAAATGACTATATAACTTCCACATTTGTGGGTCACGGTGGAAAACAACAATAAATACTGGACCCTCAGCCAGTTGAACCGGTCACATATAATTATATCCCCATTCAACTCTTTTATTAGAAGTTTCTTTCATCATCTGATCTTTCTTCATGGCATCGACAACGAGATTAGTAGATTTCTTCTAATCATAGTAATTAAGAAAAACAAGGTCTTGAATCCCCTTAAAGCTTTCTTACTTCTTTCAACTTTTAAAACAACCCATAATGGTTTTTTTCTAAATGGTTTGTACCAGCATTTTTTTTTTCTCTCTTAAACAAATGGCAGGGGTATGCTCCTGATTATGTTTCATATCTTTGTTTCCAAGTGTAATTTTCTAAACTTCAAAGTGATTAACCAGGAACAAGTACATGTTAATGGATATGCTCAAAGTGTGAAAATGAAAGCAATTAAAAAATGAAATATCAACTTGCTGTGATTTAAACGTTACACTTCTCTGAAGTACATTCCATTTTCTTCTCTTTATTTTCGTTCATGGAAAACAATTTTAATACATAATACCATAATTTAGTCACTTGAGTTTTTAGTAATAAATTCTAATCTAAAAAACATTCAAAGACGTACTGAGAGAACCTCAAGTCTTTTGGTCAACTATTCCATTCAATTGAAAGATGATTCCATAAGATATTGTAGAAAATGGTCATAATTTGAGATACAAGTATGAAAAAAGTCTGCATAAGAAATCAAAACCCACCCACAAGTCCTTTACATAAGTGGTTCAAAATTGCTACTACTTGTAGGACACGCATATGGCTAAGCATGGGATTTCATCCCTATTTGATTATGTTCTTAAACTTCTTTGAAGACTGTGAGCAAGTTCGTTAACTAGAGCTGAATTACTAAACTGAAAATGGAATTTATAGCAAAAGTTACATCGAGCTCCGTCATCCCAGTTCCTCCGGCATGTTATGAACAAAAACGACAAACAGTAACAACATATAAATTAAGAATTACATCTGGGAGATTAATCAAACACTTAATATGTAACACCAATACCTTCCCAATAAAAAATCTCGTTCAAGACTTTCATCAAACATATGCAACAGATAAAAAGGCCCACTGTGGAGTCCTTAAATATCAAACACTTGCATGTGATGCCCAAAACACAAAAGGGCCACCAGATGAAAGTGGTGACTAATGAATAGTAGACTTAACAGCTCATTCATGGTCAACTCAGT
This sequence comes from Artemisia argyi, assembly GCA_030686995.1. Classification (NCBI taxonomy): domain Eukaryota; kingdom Viridiplantae; phylum Streptophyta; class Magnoliopsida; order Asterales; family Asteraceae; genus Artemisia; species Artemisia argyi. The sequence goes on along the minus strand of CM060709.1, from coordinate 149,911,721 downwards.
GTCAAGGACTTCTAAACCAAACAAGCTGTATCAATCCATGTCCAAGCAACAAAGAAACAAGATGAATGCTATGTGTGTATGTAATACAGTGTAGTAGCTTAGTTAGTTAAAAGTCAAAGTAGTAAAAGTCAATGTGTAGCCTTAGTATAAATACTTGTATTCATTTCATTTCTCATTGTATTGATTCATTATGAAATAACAAATCACTTTTTCCCTCTCATCTCTCTGATTACAACTCTTATCATGGTATCAGAGCTAACCACCATTACCGGTGGTTCATAACAAACTCCACCACATATAACAAACTCCGGTGACCTGTAACAACTTCCGGCCACCACAAACCATCATAATTGTTACCAATTTCACTAAATCAACCATCAAAACCCATCAATTTTGATCAAGATCACGAATTCAACCATCATATCATCCAAATTCATAAAAATCATCACGAATTAATCAAGAAAATGGATACAACACAAACCACCACCACAAGAACATCACAAACCACCACTTCAGTTGATTTCACATCACCTAATCACCCACTCTATCTTCATCCCAATGATCATCCAGGCTTAGTTTTGATTTCAAAGAAGCTAACTGGATCAGATAACTACAGTTCTTGGAAAAGGAGTATGATGATAGCGTTGAATGCAAAGAACAAGTTGAAATTTGTTACTGGTGAATTCATGGAGCCTCATGGTGAATCACAAGAGAAAGTCATGTGGGAAAGAACTAATGATATGGTCATCTCCTGGATACTTAACACCATTTCAGATCAGATAAGTAATAACTTGAATTTTGTGAATACTGCTTATGGTTTGTGGAATGAATTGAATGAACATTATGCTCAGTTAGATGGTCATAGAATTTATCAGTTAGCACAAGACATAGCACAATTGAAACAACAGAATTGCACTATTGAGGTCTATTATCATAAGCTAAAAGGGTTATGGGATGAACATGATGCTTTAGAATCTCCTTATCTGTGCAATTGTGCTTGTAACTGTGAAAATGGTAGACATACTTGATGCGTGGGAATCGCACCTTGCTTTACCTCTCGAGGGATCTCGCGAGGCTTACAACCCCCACCAGGCAGTGTACCTGATCGTTGTAGTATAGTATAGTGGCAGGTACCGGGGGATTGATCGTTCAGCTTGGGAATAGTGTCGCTAGGATTAGAAAACCTAATTAATAGTTCTAGAGGTGAGAGATGATTATTTTTGTGTTTTTATATTTTTTAGAAAGCAATTAAAATCTCGGGTTTGAAGGATTTGGGCGGAATTAGTTGTTATTCAACTAACCCAGAACTAAGATGCAATTAAATTAAAACTAATTAAACTAATATTAAACTAAAGTTGTGAGCAAGAATTGGAGAAAATGTGTTTACTTAGATTTCCTTACTCCCTAGATATCTTTTATATGTTAATTACTTGTTATAGTTGCATGGATGACGGGTTGTATTCCTTAATACCATTCATGGGGTGATGCACGTAACTCCCCAGTTCTATGAGCTCTTATCTACTCCTACACCATGCCCAGCACAACTATAGGGATCAGAAACAGTGGCTCATGCATTAAATACTACCAATAAAGACCTAGTGCATATCGGTTCAGTGTTTCCTAAGACGTTCAAGCATGTTACCATTTGGAGATCTGCCAGTTTTCTTAAGCCTAACACAAAATCATTCATCCATAAACAACTACAAGCAAGTAATCAACACATAATCAACATCTAGGTTTCATTAGATCTAAGCAAACACAAAGATAGATTAGCCTAACATAGTAGAATCAAGACAAGAACAAAAGATAAACAACCAACACATAGACATATTGATTGAATAAAAGAATACTTATCTTAATTAAACTTGAAAGGTATCAAGGGTTTGGAACCCTTGAAAAACCTGCAAAGTTACACCAAATTCGTATCTAGGGTTTCTCTCCAAAGCTCTCTCTTAAAACTAAAAAACTAGAAAAATATATATAGGAAAACAGGTCTGACGGCGTCAAGAACAAACTTGTGACGCCGTCAGATCGCCGCCAAATAGTTACTCGGACGGGCTAGATCTACTTTTGACGCCGTCACCCCTTGACCGTCATAAAAATTACTCTTGACGCCCTTCATGTGACGCCGTCACAAACCTTCGGTAAAATATTCCATGCACGTGGACGCCGTCATCCTTTCCTTCTTGACGCCGTCATGAACTCTCGGTAAAATTATTTGAAGATGCATCTGACGCCGTCAGATTGATACTCTTGACGCCGTCAGGAACTTGATCACAGCAAGGAAAATAGAGACTTAGCCGTTTTCTTCACTTTTATGCTCCAAAAACGTCCAAAACAGCTTCTTTTCCAGAATTCACTCTCCAAGTACCTAAAATTACAAAAGGAACGATTTAGGGCAATATTTGATCAAATAAATTCAGTTCCGGGCTTAAATGACCCCTTAAAAGTGGTTCATTTTTCGCCTCATCAAATACCCTTACACTTGAGATTTGCTTGTCCTCAAGCAAATATGCTTTTATTCTAATCAAAAGACAAGTTAGAGGTCATTTAACACTAATATAAAAGTAATTACAACAAATAATCGTTCCACTAAAGACCAAAGACAAGCTCGGAGGTCATACACTTAGCACCTCACAAATAGTGTTTAGATACTCACATCTCTCGGGTGTAATAAAGTAATAAAACATTATGGAAATGGAAGATATCTCTCACTACCTGTCATAACAAAATAGATTACCATAGGCTTGGGAAAGGATCAAACCTCCACCACATGGCGTAAGCACCTAAGATAAACTATCAAAGAGGTCTTTCAAAGGGTTGTAACGTTAGGTATAGGGATATGAATAACACGGTTTTGTTGGATAAAGGAAGTTTTACTGGTGGCGAGCTAACAATCTTGGTTAATTACATGTACAATATGGCGTTGCTAAGCCAAGACTAGACTCGACTTAAGCTAATAAATGAAAAATAACAAAAACATAAAATAAACAAAGAATAAAAAGAAGATGGTAGTCCGTATGTTTTTCTCTTTTCTTTTTCTATTTTTTTTTTCTTTTCTTTTCTTCTTTTTTCGATTTTTTTTTTTTTTTTTTTTTTTTTTTTTTTTTTTTTTTTTTTGCATACACTCTTGCCCTACCATCCAAAATAATACATCAAAGGGAATGGAAATTTCCCTTACACTTGAATTTTTACATACTTTACATAAAACTAATCTAACGACTCGAATTAAGAAAATCAAAACACTTGGAGCACTTTTAAGATTAACGTACATATGGGGGTAATATATGATGTTCTTCCCCATTACTCCATAAAATAAGTACTTACCCATGAGTCCCAATCGTCCCAAAACAATATGTACAAGGATATGACTCGACTTAGCAACCATGTAACCAATTAGAAAGTTAACTAAGGGTTTAACAAATAACAATAATGCACTAAAGATGAGTGCATACACGGAAGGCTAAGGCGATTTGGGTGTACATTTAAGTGGGGTGTAACAAATTCTTCCTTTAAGTAAAATGCTTAAAGTTAGAAACGAAAAGATAGGCTCGGAGGGGTGTACTAGGGGTATCGTGTACTAAAAATGAGTACAACGCTAAGGGTGTGGGAAAAATTAATTGACTTAACTAGTCAAACAATATGACTTAAGTGGTCAAGAAATTATGATACGGGTTTAACACAAGGGTGATCCTAATGCCTCTTATCATTTAGTAAATCCTACTACACGAATGTAGTCTCACTAGCGGTCTTGGGATGCATCACTAACGCAAGTTCTAGAATCTAAATGCTACCGGTACACTCATAAGCACTAATAGTAAATGCTTTTCCTATCAAAACTAAAGGCGAACCTCACATTTTTGGGTGGAAAATTTTTCTGAATATACGGTTATGTGCTAGTTATACAATCTCCTATCCATGAGACGCTTGCTATGGCTAAAGTTTCACTCCTAAATGTTGTAAAAAATTTTAAATTTGGCGCTAAAATTACACTAACAAGTATTTATCATAGTTTTATTACACATCTACTATCAAACAAAGCAAACTCAAGTGAAAGTGTATTGTATTGTATCATCAATTTACCCTCCCCTTACACTTAAGATGAACATTGTCCCCAATGTTCAAGTAAAGAATGTAAAAGTAAAAAAGAAGTAAAAAGAATGAAATCAAATACTCCCCTGATTCGCTCGGTATGGATTAAAGGTGGCCAGGTTAAATCTTCTTCCAAGAAAACGAACAATCAAAGCTTCCCTTCCAGAATATAAATCATCTTCTTGTCCAATATAACCTGTAAAACCTGAGAAAGTAGACAAGACAACCTCGCGTAAAATCGGCGGCATCCTATATAATTTACAAAATCCTAGAAAACAAAGTAAGATATAATGCTTGTAAATGAAGTTTGCAGATTTCCTGGAGATTATAAAACTTAATAATTTACAAAAACTTAAAGACTCCGTTAGAAAAACAAAACTGGTAAAATTTCCAGATTTTAACTCCTGACGCCGTCAAGAGTAATCTCCTGACGCCGTCAGAATGGACCTGCAGAAATTCTGGTGTTAAGTTTCCGGAAAATTTCTGGAAAAACTTGGTTCTACTTCCTGGAAAATCCTGCAAAACTTCATTATGACTCAATACAAGCATTTGACTCTAACAAATACTAATATACATGCTCACTTAATATTGTGGAAGACCATGATCATGTGTTTCTTAGAAACAAATTTGGGGTTTCCCCTTACACTTATCTTTTGCAAAAATACTTTTAGGTTGGAGTTAAGACTAGGCTAAACAGCATAATAAAGTATTTCCACTTTTTAATTTTGAAACATGATCTACCAACAATAAAAAATGAAGCATGCATACGGAAACAAATAACAAACAAACAAAATAAAACACACAAAGCATGGGTTGCCTCCCAAGAAGCGCTTTTCTTTATTTACGAGTCTTGTAGCTAGACTCAAGGCCATGGGTTACTACGTGATTCGAGTGAGTTCCTCATTGAGGACATCTTTGGGATCAAACTTTGGTTTCAACTTCCTATCGGTTTTCTTAGTGTGGTATGACCTTTCAAACTTCTCCCCATCCGGATCATACAAAGTCATCTTTATATGCCATGATCCATCACCTTCTTTAGGTGGCTTGTCCCACCTCCATTCACATTCTTCTCCCTCTCTTTTCCACTTATTCAACTCTAAATTAATAGGCATTACGCTCAAGAATTCAATCATTTTCCTAAAAACTAACGGGTCCTCAAATGGGTCTAGCTCTTCATCTCTAGCTATGAGTTGTTCTACCGAATGTGTCTTTGCAACGAAATCTTTCTCTAGATAGAAGGGGCATTGAGGTCCTATAAAGTTCCTTTCTATCCAAGGCCCATATCTAGACGGTCTCCTATTCATCTCTACCCAATGTGGTGTTGGTTCATCATCACAATCATAACTATGCTTCTTCACATCGTACACCGACCAAGTATCGCCTTCACCTACCGCTATTTTAGACTCCTTACAATCTATCATGGCACTAGCGGTCGCTAAAAATCCTCTTCCTACCAATAGTGGGCATGTAGTGTCACTAACCATGTCAAGGACATGAAAATCTGCTAATATGGTTAACCTTCCTACGTGAACAACTACATCCTTAATCATTCCAACCGGGTGGGCAATACTCCCATCCGCTAGCCCTATCAATACCTCCGTTTCCTCTAACTTTCCTAGCTTAAGAGCGGTGAATAAGGATAAGGGAATCAAGTTGAGGCTTGACCCTAAATCAGCTAGTGTGTCGAAAGCTTCGGATCTTCCTATCTTACAAGGCAAAACAAATATACCCGGATCATCAAGCTTTTTAGGTAACTTGTTTTGAACGAAGGCGGTCCCTTTCTCACCTAGTTTAAACTTCTCATATTTTTCTAGGAGGGCACTATAGTAAGGAGCACGCGCTAAGACATCAATAACGGGGCGTTCAAGGTGAAGTTCCTTGAATTCACCGTCAAGGTCTTGCGTAGGAGGTGTTTCAACTATGCTTTTGACCGGTTCTATATTGGGTGTTTTGTTTGATTGGTCTTTTTGAAGAACTTGATTTTGTTTGAAACACGTGCTCGTTGATTTAACCGAGTAGTATTGTGGACACGAAGTGGGTGACGAAACTGAAGATATGGAATTAACGTTTAGTTTCGGATTCTTAACCGTGTCGCTTGGGAGTGCTCCCATTTCTCGGTCATTGAGAACTTTCAACAATGCGTCAATTTTGGTGGTCACCTCGCTTTGCTTTTGTTTGAAATCGGCTTCAAACTTAGATATGCGAGCTTCTTGAGATGCCACGAACTTGGACATCAACCCTTCAAGATTGTTGGTACTACCATAGTTGTTAGAAGGATTGTTGTTGAAAGCACGGTCGGAGGGTGGACCGTTTGGTTGGTAACGATTAGGTGGATTGGAAGAATTAGCTTGATTTTGTTTCCACCTAAAGTTTGGGTGATTTTTCCAAGAGGGGTTGTATGAATCACCATAAGGGTTGGGCTCGGGTTTGAAAGTGTACCACTTATCTCCCGCTTCGTCGGTACGCGTGGATGCGTAGTCCGCAAAAGCTGTTCCGGGGAGTTCCACACAATCACGAGTGTCATGGGGACCACTACATAATTCGCATGAAGAAGTGATTTTATTCACTTGGCTTGAAGGCTTAGGAGCTTCGTAAGATTTCATGAGAAACTTGACTTGATCTTCAAGTTCCATGATCCTACGGTCGGGAGTGCTAGATTTGTTCGAAGGCAAATATATTGCCTTGACCGTTTTGTTCAAATCACGGGGATCGTTCCAACTTTCGTTGTCATAGAGAGCAAGATCTTCTATGAGTTCCCATGATTGTTCCGCACTTAGATCACGTAGCTTACCACCAGCCGATTGGTCAATGGTTCGCCTCGTGGAGAGATCGATATGGTCATAGAAGATTTGGACTTGGAGCCAAAGATCTATGCCATGATGAGGGACTTTTTGGAGTAAGTCCTTGAATCGAGTCCATGCTTCATAGAGAGTTTCACCTTGACGTTGTTGGAACATCAAGATGTCATTCCTAAGCTTAGTAGTTCTCCCCGGTGGGAAAAATTGAGCAAGGAAACGAGTGGTGAGATCATCCCATGTGGTGATGGATCCCGCGGGTAAACGCTCAAGCCATTGACTAGCTTGATCCCGTAGAGAGAATTGGAATAGGCGTAAACGGGTAGTCTCTCTAGTTGCAACATCTAGGTCTATGGAATCAACGATTTTGAGAAAGTCCTTAAGATGTTGGTTTGGATCTTCGGAACGAAGTCCATGGAATGCACATCCGCTTTGCACCAACCGGATGGTGTCGGATCGCAAGGGAGTCACATTGGCTCCGGTGAGCTCAATGGTGTTTCGATAGCCTTGGTGGCTAGGTCGGGAGTACTCTCCTAGGGTTCGGGGTCTAAGGGGTTCTAAAGGTTGTTGTGGTGGGATGATGGGTTCAAAGATGTTACCACCTTCCATGATGTCGGATGGTAAAGGTTACGAACAAAGACACGAAGAAAAAGATAGACTAAAGAAGACCTAAAAAAATAAAAATAAAATCATACTAGAAAGGAATCTAGCAAGTAGACCTAATAAAAAGATAAACTAACCTAGACAATAACTATTCCCCGGGCTGCGGCGCCAAAAACTTGATGCGTGGGAATCGCACCTTGCTTTACCTCTCGAGGGATCTCGCGAGGCTTACAACCCCCACCAGGCAGTGTACCTGATCGTTGTAGTATAGTATAGTGGCAGGTACCGGGGGATTGATCGTTCAGCTTGGGAATAGTGTCGCTAGGATTAGAAAACCTAATTAATAGTTCTAGAGGTGAGAGATGATTATTTTTGTGTTTTTATATTTTTTAGAAAGCAATTAAAATCTCGGGTTTGAAGGATTTGGGCGGAATTAGTTGTTATTCAACTAACCCAGAACTAAGATGCAATTAAATTAAAACTAATTAAACTAAAGTTGTGAGCAAGAATTGGAGAAAATGTGTTTACTTAGATTTCCTTACTCCCTAGATATCTTTTATATGTTAATTACTTGTTATAGTTGCATGGATGACGGGTTGTATTCCTTAATACCATTCATGGGGTGATGCACGTAATTCCCCAGTTCTATGAGCTCTTATCTACTCCTACACCATGCCCAGCACAACTATAGGGATCAGAAACAGTGGCTCATGCATTAAATACTACCAATAAAGACCTAGTGCATATCGGTTCAGTGTTTCCTAAGACGTTCAAGCATGTTACCATTTGGAGATCTGCCAGTTTTCTTAAGCCTAACACAAAATCATTCATCCATAAACAACTACAAGCAAGTAATCAACACATAATCAACATCTAGGTTTCATTAGATCTAAGCAAACACAAAGATAGATTAGCCTAACATAGTAGAATCAAGACAAGAACAAAAGATAAACAACCAACACATAGACATATTGATTGAATAAAAGAATACTTATCTTAATTAAACTTGAAAGGTATCAAGGGTTTGGAACCCTTGAAAAACCTGCAAAGTTACACCAAATTCGTATCTAGGGTTTCTCTCCAAAGCTCTCTCTTAAAACTAAAAAACTAGAAAAATATATATAGGAAAACAGGTCTGACGGCGTCAAGAACAAACTTGTGACGCCGTCAGATCGCCGCCAAATAGTTACTCGGACGGGCTAGATCTACTTTTGACGCCGTCACCCCTTGACCGTCATAAAAATTACTCTTGACGCCCTTCATGTGACGCCGTCACAAACCTTCGGTAAAATATTCCATGCACGTGGACGCCGTCATCCTTTCCTTCTTGACGCCGTCATGAACTCTCGGTAAAATTATTTGAAGATGCATCTGACGCCGTCAGATTGATACTCTTGACGCCGTCAGGAACTTGATCACAGCAAGGAAAATAGAGACTTAGCCGTTTTCTTCACTTTTATGCTCCAAAAACGTCCAAAACAGCTTCTTTTCCAGAATTCACTCTCCAAGTACCTAAAATTACAAAAGGAACGATTTAGGGCAATATTTGATCAAATAAATTCAGTTCCGGGCTTAAATGACCCCTTAAAAGTGGTTCATTTTTCGCCTCATCAATACTGGTGATAGAGAACAGAGGAAAAGATTAATTCAATTTCTCATGGGTCTAGATGAGTGCTACTCCAACCTAAGGGGGCAAATCCTACTGTTACAACCACTTCCCACAGTTGCTAAGGCCTATAGCATGATTAGACAGGAAGAAAAACAAAGAGAAGGAGTTTTACCAAAACCCTTAGGATCCACTGCATTCTCAGCACACTCATCACAGGAAAATAGGAACACTTATAGAAACTACAACACTCAAAGTGGAACAAATGCACAATCTGGGAATAGACCAACAACTGGTAGAAGAAGTACTTTCAAGACAGGGGTATATTGTACACATTGCTCCAAAGAGGGACACACCAGTGATGAGTGTTACAGGTTGAAAGGTTATCCAATTGGCCACCCCCTACATGGCAAATACAAGCCACCTGTGGTTAGGAATGTGTATGATAATAAGGGGACAAAGACTGTCAATTCTATTCAATATCAAGATGCAGAACAACCAGGTTTAAATCATGGGGAATCTAGCAATGGAGGAAATGGGAATGAAGCAGTGTTTGTGAAGATTAATCAACTCCAGAACCAGCTGAATCAAGTAATGATGCTGATGCAGCAGTGCCAAAAGGATCCTCCAACTGGTATTGTCAACTCCCATACTATTAGAAAGTTTAAATTTGTTGCATCTGTCATGACTAGATTTAAGGCAGCTTGGGTAGTAGACACTGGAGCCACTGATAGCATTAGCATCACTTTAACCACAATGCATGACACATATTTTTGCAATCCACCAATTCACATAACTTTACCCAATGGTCAAACTGTGGAGGTTAAAATCTGTGGAAAAGTTAAGATCAACAAAGATATCACCCTCACTGATGTATTCTACATACCTACATTTGCTTATAACCTACTATCTGTTAGTAAGTTAACCAAGCAAATGTCTGTGACAGCTATTTTCACATCCCTATTTTGTTATTTCCAGGGTCTCAACAAGAGGATTGCACATGGCAACCTTTGTGAGGGACTCTACATCATCTACCCTAACCACACTTCAACACCAACATCTACCATCCTTTCATCAAGCAGGAATGACAACTCTACACTGTGGCATTCAAGACTGGGCCACCCTTCATCTTCTACTCTCAAAAACATCAAAACCATTTCAATTTCTTGTACAAATGACATTTCAAATTGCATTGTATGTCCTTTAGCTAAACAACACTCACTTCCTTTTTCACAAAGTACATCTCATGCAACTCAACCATTTGAACTTGTACATATGGACATTTGGGGACCATACAAACACTCTACTATCAATAAATGCAAGTATTTTCTAACAGTTGTGGATGATTTCTCAAGGGCCACTTGGACCTATTTATTACCAAGCAAAGATCATACACCATCACAAGTAAAAACATTTCATTCCTATGTGCACAACCAATTTCACAAAACAATTAAGAAAGTGAGAAGTGACAATGGTTCTGAATTTCTAAACACATCTTTGTCCACTTTCTTTGATTTCCATGGAATAATTCACCAGACATCTTGTCCTTACACACCACAACAAAATGCTAGGGTGGAACGTAAACACAGACAACTATTGGAAGTAGCAAGAGCTCTCAGATTTCAAGCAAATTTTCCAATTCATTTTTGGGGTCATTGCATTCTAACTGCCACTTATCTTATTAACAGACTTCCTTCCAAACCCATAAACAACAAAAGTCCTTTTGAGTGCTTATATGGAACACCACCACCTCTTGATCACTTGAGAATTATTGGCTGCAAAACCTTTGCACACCAACACTTACTTGATAAATTTGAAGCCAGAGCAATCCCATCTGTTTTCATTGGCTATCCACCCACACAAAAAGGTTACATATTATAAAACCTTGAAACCCACAAACTTTTCACAAGCAGACATGTTACGTTCCATGAAGATGCATTTCCATTTCACACAAAACCTCACACAACATCACCACAACAAACCACACCTAATCATTTCAACCCACCTCACTTCAGTTCACCCACACCAACTGCCACATCTACATCAACAGCTCAACCATCATCTGTACCTCCTTCTCCTGATCCTTCCACAACTCAACCATCACCTCTTCCAAACAACTCCACAGAACAGGACACCATTTCAGATCAGTCACCTCCTTCTCCACAACCATCACCAATACCAGCTCCTTCTCCACCACCTCCTCAACCTCAACTCAGAGCTTCTACAAGGACTTCTAAACTTCCAACCAAGCTGCAAGATTATCATCTCAACCTTCCCAAATCATCTAAACATCACTTCACAAACTTCATTAATTATAACAACATAAACACATCAACCACAAGACATTTAATAAATACAATCAACCAAATCATTGAACCTAAGTCTTATACTCAAGCTGCTAAGAATCCAAAATGGATAGGTGCAATGAATTTAGAACTAGCTGCTCTAGAAAGAAATGGTACTTGGACCATTGTTGAACTCCCAGATGGCAAAATACCCATAGACTGTAAATGGGTTTTTAGAATCAAATGTAGGGCAGATGGCACAATAGAAAGGTTTATAGCTAGGTTAGTAGCCAAAGGGTTTACTCAGAAAGAAGGTGTGGACTTCCATGAGACCTTTGCTCCAGTAGCAAAGATGGTCACTGTGAGAGCATTATTAGCTGTTGCTACTCACAACCAGTGGCCTATTGCACAATTGGATATAAATAATGCCTTTCTCCATGGAGATTTAACTGAAGAAATCTGCATGAAGCTTCCTCCAGGCTACCCTGGCTCTCATTCTAAGAACAGTGTCTGCAAACTCCATAAGTCATTTTATGGATTGAAGCAGGCCAACAGACAATGGTTCATCAAACTCACCTCTTTTCTTCAAAGTCTGGGCTTCATTTAAAGCTATGCAGATACTTCTCTATTCACCTTCAAGAAAGATCACAATTTTCTTTGCCTTCTGATCTATTTGGATGATATTTTATTAACTGGCAACAATACTTCACTCATCCAACATATCAAAGGTCAATTACATCAAGAATTCAGCATCAAAGACTTGGGAACTCTCAATTATTACCTAGGTATTGAGGTACTCAGAAATTCTACAGGCCTAATGATGACTCAGAGGAAATACACTTTGGAACTCATCCAAAGTGCAGGGCTACTAGATGTGAAACCTTCTTCAATTCCTTTTAATCCACTGACAAAGTTGAATCATGAAGATGGTGAACCACTTGATGATCCCATTCAATACATAACATTGGTAGGAAAGCTGCTATATCTCACCATAACAAGGCCTGACATCTCATATGCAGCTCAGACATTAAGCCAATTTACCCAATCACCAAGAACTCCTCATCTAAAAGCATTAATCAAAGTCCTCAGGTACTTAAAGGGATCTCCAGGCCAAGGACTTCTATTTCCATCCAAGACCAGTCTTCACCTTAGAGCTTATTGTGACAGTGACTAGGCTAATTGTAGCTTCTCAAGAAGATCTGTTTCAGGGTATTGTATATTTCTGGGCTCATGTTTACTCTCTTGGCAATCTAAAAAACAACATGTGGTTTCAAGAAGCTCAACTGAAGCAGAGTATAGGGCCTTTGCAGATGTCACATGTGAATTATCATGGATAAGATATCTACTTAAAGATCTTGGTGTTCTTATTTCAGATCCCACCACTGTCTACTGTGACAATGCATCAGCAATAGCCTTAGCCTCAAATCCAGTACAACATGCCAGGACCAAACACATTGAACTAGACTGTCACTTTGTCAGAGAAAAGATCAAGCAGGGTCAGATTACTCCTTCCTTCATTTCAACAAAGAATCAATTGGCAGATGTTCTGACTAAAGGCCTATCAAAAGCACCTCATTATCATTGCTTGTCCAAGTATGGCATATGTGATCCATACACATTGCCAACTTGTGGGAGGGGTAACAGCTCATTCATGGTCAACTCAGTGTCAAGGACTTCTAAACCAAACAAGCTGTATCAATCCATGTCCAAGCAACAAAGAAACAAGATGAATGCTATGTGTGTATGTAATACAGTGTAGTAGCTTAGTTAGTTAAAAGTCAAAGTAGTAAAAGTCAATGTGTAGCCTTAGTATAAATACTTGTATTCATTTCATTTCTCATTGTATTGATTCATTATGAAATAACAAATCACTTTTTCCCTCTCATCTCTCTGATTACAACTCTTATCAAGACTAAGATGTGTTTACATTGAAAGTTTAAACTAGTAGACAACAACATTAAATTTGAATCCCTACCTCAAATTTAAAGTCTTCTTAAACCCGCGTATACTTCAAAAAAGTTGGTCACCGCATTTATATCCCACAAACTTTCTTAGACATTTCTTCCATCATTTATGCTTCTTAACTGCATTGACAATGCTATTAGCACTATTATACTTAGTATATATATTTGCAGAACCTATGAATGTTTTTAAAATATAAAACACAATGAGTAATCCAAAATTGTTTATTATCTTTTTTCTCTTCGTTTTCTTAACCACTTTTCCTTCTCCTGCTTTTTTATATAGGATTAAAAAATGCTCTGAAAAACAGAGTGAAGCTTTGCTTCTCTTTCAACGTGACCATTCCTATGATTATGACTCAATAATGATGAACTGGAACACAGGTACAGATTGCTGTAATTGGAGTGGAGTTACTTGTGACTACTGTACCGGTGACGTTATTGGTCTCAAAGTTAGTGGCGGAGGTCTACAAGGAACCATCAATCCTAACAGCTCCCTCTTCAACCTTCCTCACCTCCAAACACTCAACCTTGCTTTCAATGATTTCGAAGGTTCAGAAATTCCAAGTGAAATTGGAAGGTTTTCAAATAGTCTCACTCATCTCAACCTCTCTGGTTGCTTGTTTTCTGGCCAAGTCCCACCGGATATCACACTCCTTCATAAATTGGTTTCTTTTGATCTCATTCATAACAATGGTTTGAAGCTTAGACCAGATGTTTTCATCAATATGTTTCGAAATTTAACTAATTTGGAAGAACTTTCACTTGGAGGCGTTGATATCTCTTTGGTTTTACCTACCAGTCTTAACATCTCTTCTTCTTTGAAATTACTAAATCTTGGCTCCACTGGATTGAAAGGAAAGTTACATCATTACATTTTCAATCTTCATTCTTTGGAAACACTCGACTTGGAAGGTAACTATTTCACAGGCGATATTCCTACGGATATCTCAGTTAACCTAACACACCTTACTTATCTGGATTTAGCAATTAACATACTTAATGGAACATTGCCATTTTGGCTGTTTACTTCCACCTCTTTAGAATATCTTTCTCTAAGTGGTAACATGTTCCATGGGAATGTACCATTTGAATCATTTGCTATTCCATCATTAAAAGACTTATACCTTGGTTACAATCAGTTATGTGGCCAAATTGATGTGGAAACATTTCGACAACTCACCAACCTCACTGATCTAGACCTTTCATTTAATAATTTTAGTGGTGAATGGGAGTTGGATGCATTGTTATCAAGCCTCACAAACCTTGAATCTCTAGATCTCTCTTACAGCGGTTACTCTGTTACAACAAAGAATACCAATCATTACGTCAACCATGATTTTTTGTTCTTAAAATTGGCCTCTTGCAAGCTAAACGTGTTTCCAAATTCATTTTGAGCCATGAAACAACTTGTTGACTTGGATCTCTCTAGCAACGAAATCCATGGCCAAATTCCTCATTGGGCAGGGGAGATAGGCACAGGAGGTACTTATAATGGGTTGAGATATGTAAATCTGTCACATAACTTCATAACAGGCTTGCCACAATTTGAATGGTATGGATTACAATTTTTGTATCTGCAGTCCAACTTGATTGAGGGACCATTCCCCCAATCAATTTGCAACATGAGCAATCTAAATGTTTTAGATATGTCCAATAATCGCTTTGATGGACTGATTCCACAATGTGTGGGAAATATCTCCTCATCTCTTGTAATGATAGATATGGGGAATAATAGCTTTCAAGGAACAATTCCAATCGTATACGGGTATTGTGGACGATTACAAGGGCTTAGTTTGAATGGAAATCAATTAAGAGGGGAGGTGCCAATTTCCTTGTCCAAATGTCAATCCTTGAAAGTAGTTGATTTCGGAAGCAACCACTTGAATGGTACATTCCCTGGATGGTTGGGAGATCTTCCATATTTGCAGGCTCTTGTCCTCAAATCAAACAACTTTCATGGACACATTCAACCCTCTTATGCTATTGAACCCCCCTTTCCAAGTCTTCGAATTCTTGACTTATCTCATAATGGGTTTGTAGGTTACCTCCCTGCAAAATATTTTCAAAATTTCAGTTCCATGAAGAATGTGGTTAAAAACGGCGCAACACCAAAATATTTGTCCATGGGTGGAAAGTATTACTCATTCGTTGCTGCGGTGAAAGGGGTGGATCAAGATTTTCCACAAATTTCGGTTGACTACACCATTATTGATCTGTCCAATAACACATTTGAAGGACAGATTCCAAGCGTCATCGGTGGTCTTAATTCGCTAATAGTGCTCAATTTGTCCCACAACAGCCTCATTGGTGTAATTCCACATGCTCTGGGGAATCTCATAGAGATTGAGTCGTTAGACCTATCGTGGAACCAACTCTCAGGAGAGATCCCCCAAAGTCTTGCACGCATGACCACCCTTGAAGTGTTAAATCTCTCACAAAACCATCTTGTGGGACGCATTCCAGAAGGACCACAGTTCAGCACATTTACCGGTTCGGCCAAGAACCGGAACCGGTTCCAAACCGGACCGGATAATAGTCAAAGTCAAAGAACCGGATCCGGTTCCAAACCGGATCGGATAATTTCGGATCTTGGGTCAAAAAATCCGGGACCGGTATGACCGGTTCCGGTTCGGTTCCAAATCCGGTTCCACATTTGGATCCGGTAGAACCGGTTCCAAAGAACCGGTGTTATATAAGTAGACAGTAGCATCGCAAAATTGTATTTTTCGGGGTTTTTTTTTTTTCGTTCGCGCTTTCCACACAATAAACTTAATAAACAACGACTTTTATTAAAAAAACTAATAAACATCACACATAAAGTACTTGAATCACAATTTTAATACATTTCGACTATTTATTCTTCATCGGTTTCATCTTCATCTTCATCTTCAATTTCAACTTGAACGGCGGACCTTGCGGCGCTTGTAGCTTCATCGTAAGCGATTTCTTCTTCGCTAAGGTTGATTACATAACCTTCTTCCACCTCGATCTCTTGTAATTGTTTTTCGTATTCCATCGGTTCTTCAAGTATTGAAACGTCTTGTATACGTTCATTCCCATCTAAATAATCCTTCAAGCAAATACACATCTCCAACGATAAAGGTGTGAGTCTTGTTCTTCTTATCGACAATACCCTTCCACTTGTAGAAAAAGCGGATTCCGAAGCAACGGTTGAAGCTTGTACACTTAGTAAATCCCGGGCCATTGCGGCTAGAACGGGAAATTGAGGTTCCCTTTGTTTCCACCATTTCAAAACATCAAATTTCTTGAACTCTTCGGCCGTGATAGTGGCTAACCAATCGGTTCCCGTAAATCTCCCATATTCGTTGGTCGATAAATTCTCACTCCTAGCCCGTTTACCACTTTCTTGTCTTAAACTTGAAAATAAGTCCAAATCCGGATCCACGTTCGAAGACGAAGTCCACACACTTGGAATCGAACTCGTTCCCACATTTGTTGCACCATATTTCTCAAAATAAACATCAAATAAACGTTTGAAATTTTGTTTAAACAATGCTTGTGCATTTGTTACATAAAAAGGGTCTATTTCGTTCAAATCCAAGTCGTTACCAATCTTGTCGATAAGATATTCCACCCCGCTAATGTTTAAACATGGGTTTATTGCGGCGGCACAAGTAATTACCGGTGGAATTTCTTGAAAATATTTTTTAAGTTTTTGTTTCATCGGTACAACCATATACGCAAAAAGTGGACCATCATATTCGTATGCTCCTAATTTTCTACACATAATATAAAGTTGGTTGAGGACCAAATGACTCGTGGGATAATAAACACCCGATAACATAGTTGTTGCGGTTTTAAAAACTAGGAGTAAATCGGTTATTTTTTCAATAAGACTCCAATTTTCAACCGAAAATGGTACCAAATTTTCTCCACGCTTTTGTCTAGCACAAAGGTTATCATGAAAATGTTGTAACGAATGTTTTTGGCGTAAAGCACTAATAAACATATTATAAGTCGAATTCCATCTTGTTGGCATGTCCCAATTTGGTGTTAAAAAAATGGAATTCGATTCATGACACAATTTCATATAGTCCAAATATCGGGTCGGCCCATTTTGAAAAACATCTTGTAACATTTTCCTAAAAGATTCTCTTAAATTAAACATTTGTTGGGTCGCTAGTCCGCTTTGCACAACCAAGTTAATGATGTGTGCAACACATTGACTATGATAAAAAAAATGCCATCAACAATCGGTCGGTATCTTAGTTTTAGTAATCCTACCGCATTTGTATTATTAGAAGCGTTATCGAATGATATTGAAAAAACTTTTTCTTCTATTTTAAACATTTTCATAACACATCTCAACATTATACTTAAATTTTCACCCGTGTGCGGATTTGGAAAGATTTCAAAACCAATAGTACGTTTCATCATTTGCCAAGTATCGGGGTCAATCCAATGTGCGGTAACACAAATGTACGAACCCGGCAAACCATGACCCGCCGACCAAACATCGGTTGTTAAGTTTACACTAGTTTTTAAAGCATCAAAACCAAGTACTAATTCCTTTTTAACCTTTACCCAAGAATTAATACAATCACGTTTAAGAGTTTGACGACTTACATGATTGTAGCGTGGTTGAAGCCTTTTTTGAATCAATCTCGTTAACCGAGGGTTGTCGAAGTGGTTGAACGGCAAACCCTCTTGAATCACAAAGTGAGCTAAATCAAGACGAAGCGCCCTCTCGTCATATACAAAAATATTCCCATCCGGTCTGATAACATTTTGTGACGATGCCGGAACGCCTTTTGTTGCTTTACAATGATTTTTCGTGTGCTTCTTCAACGTAGAATTCCCCGATGAAGAGATATAAGTGTGACAAGCTTTACAACGAGCCTTTGTTGAATTATCCGAAAACTTAACCAAGTCAAAATTAGACCAAATTTCTTGGTTTCGGGTTGTTGGTATAAGCCCAACTTCAAACGGTTGGTTTGTAGAACCTTGACCTTGAGAAGCGTCATTATTTGATGATGTTGGATGAGATTGAGAAGCTTGGTTTGTTCTAGACATTTTTGATCAATTTGTGAGCAATTTTTGAGTGTTTTTAGTGTGTTTGATTGTTGTGATTCAACCAAAATCATGGATGGTATTTATAGGAATGTTTAGGATGTTAAAATGGGACAAATGGGGGACAAAAACGTTTGGAAAATGCAGAAAAACGGTAATATTACCGTTCCACTGCTGCTAAACATGCTACTGTCCCAGAAATGCAGAAAAAAAAATGTATCCGTTGGAACCGGTTCCCAAGAACCGGTTCGCGATCCGGTGAGAAATTATCCGGTTTGGAACCGGATCTAGGCGCGAAAACATGGAACCGGGTATGATCCGCCGGATATTCTTGGAACCGGAACCGGATCTTGCCGGAACCGGTGTTGACCGGATTCAGTTCCGGTTACTTTTTCGGTTCCGGTTCAGGAACCGGTCACAATGGCCACCACTAATAAACTATATAGACTTATAGAGGGTGTTGCGTATTGTTTGGTTTTTCTAGCCCCATTGTTTCTTAATTACCACCCGGTGCTAGTCTGAGCAATTCAATAAATCCTACAATTTTGCATCTCTTGTGATTAGGATATAGTCTCACTATCCAATTTTATACGGCGTAGCTTTTAAGGAAAATATGAATGTATACTGGTAAAGGACTACTTTGTAATTATATTGGTCAGTCAAATAGCAAGTAAACAGAGGCGCCAACATGTGAGAACTTTATCTCAGTTCTCACCATCAAATTCATTCAGCAGTTTCGTGTAAATGACTATATAACTTCGGCAGAAAACAACAATAAAAACTGGACCCTTATCCAGTTGAACCGGTCACAGATAATTATATCCCCATTCAACTCTTTTATTAGAAGTTTCTTTCATCATCTGATCTTTCTTCATGGCATCGACAACGAGAGTAGTAGATTTCTTCTAATCATAGTAATTAAGAAAAACAAAGTCTTGAATCCTGATATGTGGACATGTTGAAGGGCTCAACATCACCGTTTCTTTTATTGTTGCATAGTGGTCAGCGTGTGCCACATTTTAGGCTAGTAAAATGCACGTTTCTATCCATGCAAGTTTCTATTTTATAGGTTAGTGGGTTAAGTTGTTAGTTATCAGTTTGCATCTTTCATCTATATATATATATATATATATATAGGGAAGGGATCCAATAAGAAGAATAATTAAAATAAGAAGGGTAAGAAGTAATTCTAGCCACACATTTTAATGTAGGAGGGAAAATTTGAATGAAGATGTATCTATTTTTGTAGGTGCATCTAGAATGTGTGGTTGTGGTTACTTCCTATCCTTCCTATTTTTATTATTCTTCTTATTTGATCCTTACTCTATATATATATATATATATATATATATATATATATATATATATATATATATATATATATATATATATATATATATATATAGAGTTAGGATCAAATAGGAAGAAAAATTAAAATAAGAATGATAAGAATAAACTATAACCACTCATTTCAGATGCACCTATAAAAATAGATGCATTTCCCCTTAAATTTCTCCCTCTTATTTGAAATGTGTGGCTAGAAATTCTTCTTATTTTTCTTATTTTAGTTTTTCTTCTTACTGAATCCCTTCCCTATATATATATATATATATATATATATATATATATATATATATATATATATATATATATATATATATATATATATATATATATATATATAAGCTTTGCATTAGTAGCAATTATGAAATGTATGAAATGAATGATAAAGAAACTTCAAGTCTCGTCTCTCTATATTTGGAGTCTTGCCCGCTCAAGGGCTTTATAAAATCTATCTCTTATCTAGTTCTTAGGATATTGACCGCCTCAAGTAGTCCCTACCATATAACAAATCCCCTTAAAGCTTTCTTACTTCTTTCAACTTTTAAAACAACCCATAAAGGTTTTTTCTAGATGGTTTGTACCACAAATTATGCATTTTTTTTCTCTTAAATGTAAAGGCTATGTTTAGTAAACTTTTTTTATTAACTAAAATTAAGTTGTACTCTAAACTTATGTGTTGGATGGGAAAATACAAAAAGGTTTAGCTCATCCGCCTAATTTTAGACGTTAAGTATATAGTATATAAATGGAAAATATCGAAAGATTTAACTCATTTGTCTAACTATAAACGTTAAGTATATAGCATATGAATATGAAATATTCATTTTCTCAATCATTGTATTTATATCTTAACCAGTTTTAGATCTCCGTGCACGCACGGGGTTTTTCGATCGATGTTTGTTAGATTTGTTTTCGCATATCGTACATGAACATGTCTAAAGAAAAACAAGAAGTCTTTCCACTAATGAAGTATTTTTAAATATAATACAACTTGTAAAGATATTAATGAAGTTTAAATTTCTATAATGCATAATAAAATTCAAGTAACAAAAAAAGAAAATGTATGTAGCTGACATCGAGAGCACTTAAAGTTTTTTGTTTTTTTTGTAACTTTATTTTGTTCATCTTGTTCATTCTTTTGAATAAGACGCTTTGGACTAAATTAGTTTTTTTTTTTTTTTTTTTTTTTTCTTCCCCTACCCATCATGTATTTTTAATTTATTTAATGTTTGCATACTATTGTATCATAGTGTTACATACCATGTTTGTCCCATTTTTCCCCTTTTCGTGTTTGAATTATCAATAACTTTTGTAGACGTTTATCCAGCCTTACAAACTATTGCCTTATTGTAACACTTTGTATTATAGGTTATTTTAATTTAATTTTTAATTGTTAGGATAAAACTCCTTGGATGTGAAAATTTACATTGATGTAACGTGATCGTGAAATGGAGATCTAGGCTGTTCAATTTTGGAGGATAATTCTGAAGCCACAAAAGAATTATATTTAGAATGCTTTTTTATTAGTTAGAAGTTAGAACCACAAGCATGTACGTATTAATTATGTTTTGTAATTTAAATATTGATATTAAGCTACAGAGGATTTGAAGAGACATATTTTAAAAGTCATTGTAAGGTGTTGCTCAATATGCTTTCTCCATCAAAATGTAGCATCAATGTACCATCATAAATCTGTAAGTATCAATTGTAATATACTAGAACGGTACCCGCATAATGCGACAACGAGTACCTTGTGACTATATTTTGCGGTCGGTTACAACTTACATATTTAATTGTCTTCATGCTTTATAAGTAGTTCTGCTTTTGCTTTTTTTTTTTTTTCGTTTTGTTTTCAGTTTTTTTGTTTTTCGGGTTTTCAGGTTTTCTAGTTTCAGTTTTTCAATTTTCTGCAATTAATGTTTGAAATCCTTCTTCAATCAATATTTGAAATCTTTTCCATAATAAGAAATAAAAAGTCCAAATTTTAAGTCTTCTAATTATAGAATAGTCTCAAATCTATACTACTATATAATGTACTAGATTAACAACCCGCCCGATGGGCGGGCTAGTTTCAAAATATTATTTACATATATTTAAGATAAGTGTAATGTAATTATATGTCGTTTAATAAAAATTGTAATAAATGAAAGAGTTATTTAAATGTAACATATACTTAATGTTGTAATTATATTAAGTTATTCATGCATACAATAAAAATCGACATCATTGCTTCATATAAATCATATCAACAAAAGTACAAATGAAAGCGCAAACATTAGCATTTAAGTTTGTTTAAAACTTCTTTAAGTATAACGTTGTTTGTTTTATCAGTATAGTTACCCTTTCGGTCGCAACAAAGAACTCTCAACCCTTCTTTGCTCTTAACCCTTGAAACATCAACATACAACTGGCCATGAGAAAAAAATAGGACGCTTTAAAACAGGCCCAACTTTCGACAAAGTTTACCCTTGACTTTTAGACACTTCTTGCTTTTGACTCTTGTTAGAGCTACATAAAATTGTCCCGTTACAAAGTCCGGCCCTTTGATGGGCGGGCTAGTTTCGTTACATTTTTTACATGTATTAAAAGTAAAGTGTAATGTAATTATAATAGATGATGAAAATTAATGGATTTGTCTTGTATTCTTGAATTAAGGGCCGCTTCAACAACTTGAAAATCCAAAATCAAAATTGTTATTATAACTTGGCACAGAGCGTACCTACAGTTCTAACTACTGTGAAGTGTGACACAGAGACATGTAAATTTATGTTTATAAATAAATAGTAAAGGTCTTATAATAGAACTTGCCCTAGTAACCGGTCTGCCTATTTTTCTTTCAAGCTGATACAATAACAATGCCAAATATCCAACGGCGAAGGCCTGCACAACACCATAAACAAATCTAAGTGCCAATCATCGATAACACATAAACAAATTAATCTAAGAACAAAAAATTAAAAACCAATCAACAACAGAAATCAAGTAACCAAACATTGATAAACCAAATTAATTGATATTAAACCTAATTTTTATTAAACCTAATTTCGTATAGCCGCTGGATGTTAATTGATAAACCAAGAAGCAAACGCTGCCGGAAACCACATAAATCAAAGCACAATAACATGATCAGGCATGATGCACACATGATTTCGGTTTGTTTAAACGGATTTATTTTTGGTGAATTAAGAAAAACGTAAGCGATAGTTGTTTTAGGGGAGAGAGTTATTTTAGGTGAGAATGAATGATATTGAATGTTGATAATGGTGCGGTCAAAGCGTGGATGCCTACATGGCAATTCTCTCTCCTCCACCTAATTATTTAGTTGTCATGTCATCAATCCAAAACCCTCTATTATATAGGTTGGGATTTGGGACATCTATAATTAGAAATGCTTAAAAATTCAGACTTTTATTACTTATTATGGCAATAAATTGCAGAACACAGCAGTGGCGGTTGCAGTTGGCGGACGACGGCGGCAGGTGGTGGCCGGTGGCGGTTTCCGGCCAAACCAAACTGAAACAGCCTCAGAGTGGTGTGGGGAGTCTACACTCGCCGGAGGTGAGACCCAGAACACCGTCACGCCTCTCTCCGGAGAGATAAATTGCAAAAGTCACTGTAGCTCTACAATTCCGGCGCGTGGAGAAGCGTGGCCAAGTTATATGGGCTGCATATTGTGGGGTTTTGGTCGGAAAATATGTTGCAATCGATATTAGATATTAATTGCTTCAACTCGCCGGAAATTTTTTAAAATTCCGGCAGCTTTCCCGGCGCGTGGAAGATCCTGTAGGCTTTTGGTGTGTACCGGGTAAATCGGGGTGAGATGGTGAAAATGAAAGGAAAAAAATTGAGCTGGAAGTAAAGATTTTTGCAGGAAGAGCTATGAAAGAAGATGGAGAAATAGTAAGACAAACAGAATGCTTATGAGTGGTCAAAAGTTTTGGGGTTATACGTAGTAGGCAACTCTACGTATACATCAGGTTTTTTGTTTTTTTTCAACGTCATTTAAAAATATAGATTTTTAATAAAATATTATTAAAGAGGACTATTATTTGTCTATTTTTATGTTCTCACTTGTATAATGTTCAAGTTTTTATGTTGTGTTATTCTTCAATTGTAAGAGTTTGTAGTGAAGTGTTGCACATTTTTTTCTTTTTTATTTGATAGGAAAATTTAAAATACGTTAATGAATGGTATTCGTTAATGAATGGGAGATGATTTGTGCACATTTTTTTTTTTTGCTATACATCACTAAATTACACCAGTACACAGTACAACAATGCTATGCATAATTTAGTGGTGGATGGCAAATAAAAATTACCCTCTGGATACTTGAACCGACCAATCAATCGGCTAATTAACCAACCAATCGATTTTTCCCGAATAAAATTGGGTACCACCTTGGTTTCCCGGCTAGATCCGCCACTGGATGATGGTAGTGGAGTATCCGGTTATAAGTCTGAAGTGATTATTTGATTATTGGGGGTGTTTGCGTTAGCTTATTTATGAGGTTTTAGGCTTATTTGGAAAGCTTATATGCTTTAGCTTTAATATGTGAAACACCTTAGTTGCATCTTGAATAAGCCAAACACTCCGAGTATCCGCCCCGCATCGCGCGGGCACCATTCTAGTACATTATAATGTAGTATAGATATATAGATATCCAGGATAATAGTTCAAAGCAACATCTTGCAAATAGTTAACACATACAACCGAGAGAAAATAGAGTGCCAAGGAGTGATGTGTCATCCACCCTTATGATTAGCAACTAATCATAAAGCTCAAAAAACTAATCAAGGGTTACACAGAAGGTAATTCAAGTACTTTTGGGAGTAGTTGTAACAGTGGAACAATAGACTTAGACAAATGTTAATCCACATTTGGGCAACCAAACACAATGTGCAGTAGCTTATCTAACTTAAAAGAAAAGAGAGAACAACTTAATACTTACTTGCCACTAAGATGCGGATTACCAAACTCATTCGAGTGATAACCATAAACCAAATGATAATAATAATATGACAAATTAATTATTGATAGTGTGGACTGAATTCGGAATGCAGTCACAGTTGGTCTTCTTATACACTAAAAAAAAAAAAAAAAAAAAAAAAAAAAAAAAAAAAAAAAAAAAAAAGGAATGCAGTTTTACTTGATTTAGCTCACATTGATCAAGAAAACAGACCATGTCAACCAATATTTTGAGTTTTACTCACCTTTGATTTCGTAAGAAAACTATAAGTGTCCCAAAAACGGGCATGTGGTCAGAAAACCGTGAATCCTGTATATGACTTCTGATGGATCCCTTTCGCGTACCAAAGTATTATATCACACCTATAAACTTTAGGTTGTCAATCAAATAACAATAAGAAATCACTGCTGCTGTATTGAATGCTTCAATCTGGACAAAAGAAAAAACACAAAAAAAGGTGGAGCATGGTTTGACTTTTATAGTCTAATGATTTCTTTATTGCACCTTTATCAGGAATGAACTCATTACCATGCTAATGTTCTCATTTTTCTCTTTGATTTTATGCTGTCTATGGCATTGAAATCCGAATTGCAGGAGTATTTTTAAGTTGGTGGGAACCAGTCAACCAGATCCATCCTCTTTCTATCCTTCAAATACTCTCCCAGCCCCTTTTTCGATCTTGAGCTATTCAAATATCTGAACGAAACACAACAGAAAAACATTAAAACATGCGAACGCCTGCTCATGTCAAAATGGGTTAACTTCGGGTATATTTTTAACGCCAACTGCCAACTGGTCAAATGTAAGAACCTGGACAAGCTGAAATGGGGGGGGGGGGGGGGGGGGGGGGGGGGGGGGGGGGGGGTTGAAAGCCGCTCAAAGTGTTGTTTGAACGTTTCAACCTTCTAAACCGGCATCCAGACAATCAAATAGTACTATTTTTTAAAATATATTTTAAGATTCAAAATGACAGAAATTATAAGGGTCAACTCTACCCACCCGTTTTAAGTTTTAACTATCATAAAATGCCTGTTTTGTCGTAAAAAGGGTCGGCCTTGACATGAAACCACCAATTTGCAACCTCTGATAAAAATCAAAGAACATGGTACATTTCTACAGGAGAAGAGAATTTACAGAGATTCCTGCGGCCTTCCCCATCCCCCGCATGTGACACATGTTGCTCTATCGGTCTATCCACTGTCAAGCAGTAGGGGTTTGAGATCATATACAGAAAGAATAGAAAAAATAGTCTTATACTAACAATTATGAATTACCTTCTCTGATTAATGCATGCTGCAGCTACAGATGACGCCATTGTAGTATGTATCCGAATGTTCTTCTGCCAATTTGTTCAACGGATTTAACTGATGTTCAAGTGTTGTATTAGCCACCGATAACTGGTCTCCATGTGTCTAAGGACTTCTGGGGGTTGGATTTTTGCCAATTTTTACATCCCCAACCATAGATGGGGTGGATGACCCTCCTGTACCAGGCCATAAGTTTAGGGAAGTTAGATGAAAGTACAGATGAAATGATCTATGAGTAAAATCGGTAATTTTACCTGTTTCATTAATGGCGGCAATGAAAATTTGGCCCTCTCATGATCCCACTTTCCTTTTAAGACAAAGTGAATTACCTAAATAATCCATTTCAATACTCATTTTACAAATACAAACTTTTTTTCAATAGTTTACAAGAATGACCGACAAGTGTCACATCAACTGTACAATATAGGGGACCATTTTGTTTTCTTTCGTCAGGCATCTCAATGCCCCTCATCCACTCATATCAATATAGGGGACCATTTTCTTTTTCTTTCTTTTCTTTCATCACTCACTCATATTCAACCATCTTCACAAGCCATGAATTTTTTTTCTGGCACAACCATCTTCACAATCCAATGGCAACAGCTTGAGCCACATTATGTCAGCCACCTTTGCAGCAGCTACATGCTATACATGAAGGTGTCTTTGAGAATCAACTATGTTGCACACAAAGAGCCCAGCCCCTCGCCTACTCTCTCGCCCAACATCAAGCATAAATTTCATTCACTCGCCCGTTTACTCGCCCAAATCTCATCTCGCTCGCCCAGCACATAAGCCTACTCGCCCACCTTGCTCCCTTCTCACCCAGCCTACTCGCCCAAACAAAAAACAACACCTTATCGCCCAGAATCTCATCTCACGACAGCTCGCCCCATCACTTGCCCATCATTGCCCCACCTCGCCCCTGTCCTCCCCCACCACTCGCTCAGACCTCACCTTGGCTCAACATTGGACGAAGACTCGCCCCACAGTCGCCCAACACTTGGGTGATACACGTGTATGGTTAAAAACTACTCTACTAATCAATCTGACGGTTAATATTGAACCGTCCATTTTGGAAAAATATATGTGCGAGGTTCTTATTCGTAACGTACCCATACAGATGGTTCATTTAAAAAATTTGTTCTTTAAGACATCACCAACAACGTCTTCTAGTGGCGGAGCTCTGGTTGCATTCTGCAAGTCACAAAAATCCAGTAAGAAAAATCAGAATTTGCCACAAAAATACTGATGAAATATAATTATTATAAATCCAAACACATCTAAACACTATCTTCAACAGGCTGTTTTATAAAAAATGATGATTTGGCATTGATTATTGAATAGCGTTTATCACTTCCAAAACACATCCAAAGTTCCAAACACCCCTTAAAAAGATGGGAGAGAGAGAACCTGAGCAGAAGAAATAACTTTTAGGGAAAACCGTACATAACGGTGGCTTCCATAAACTTTTCCTTGTGCCATACAGTGAGCCATTGGGGCTATAATATGCATGACGTCTAAATTTTCCAGATGTTGGGCCCCACTATAAGATGAGAGATTAACAACACCAAGGTAATTAAGTAATGCAGCAACCACTGCTGTTGTCTAAATTTGGTCCTTCTAATGTTTGTATGAATATATATAATGGTAATCTGCCTAAGACCATATGTTTAAGGATGTTAAATGTAACAGATGAAATGATCTATGAGTAAAATCGGTAATTTTACCAGATTGGCAGCAATGAAAATTTGGTCCTCCTAATGATCCCACTTTCCCATCACTATTAACCACTTAAAATCACCCCAAATTCAATTCAGTTTTCAAATACTCCATTCTAGGATTTATCTACACCACCAAAATCCAGTTGACCACTCTCACAATCCAATTCATATCCAATTACTAAACGTAACCATAAAATTCACACATAGGCTAAATAAAGATATAAAAATCAGGTAAAATTTAGCAAATTAATACAATTTATAACACTGTAACAATTAACGCATCTTCACATAAAAAAACTTGCGGGTTGCTTTAAGATATGAGTATCTGATCCAATTCTTGATATTTGTTACACTTATACGTGCCTATTAGTATCAAAATTAGTGACAACATCATTACAGCTATTTTCACTCAACATGATTAGCAGTGAGGAAAGCACCCTATAAAACCTAATCTTTCAACATTTGCAAGAGCAACCGTAATGTATTACACCACCAACTATTGAACTACTATATATACTTAGACGCAAAACTAAATCAGAATGACTACGTATCACAAAAAACAGTTGTATAATTGCTTAAGCACAAAAGATTCTCCATACTAAGCCAAGTAAACTAATCCACCACCAAATTAATCCCAGTATATCGTATTAGCTTAAACAAAACTACAGTCCACAAATACGTTTGTGAATGCTTCTTAAGATCCTCACGCAGTTTGCTAACCCTTGTTAACCGCTTCCAACCACTGAGTTCACATTCGCTTTCAATATCAAGTAATCAATAAAACCAATGTAAAGTGAGCTTAATAGAGTTTTATTTTACTCACAACTAGTACAACTATGTATCCCCTGTCACGCTAAACGTGG
Organism: Artemisia argyi; assembly: GCA_030686995.1. Classification (NCBI taxonomy): domain Eukaryota; kingdom Viridiplantae; phylum Streptophyta; class Magnoliopsida; order Asterales; family Asteraceae; genus Artemisia; species Artemisia argyi. The sequence continues at coordinate 149,883,144 of CM060709.1, read as the reverse complement.
TTAGAGTGCTTAAGTTACACTTCCTGTATATTTATACTATACCTCTACCCCTGTCGGCCTATATGAAATAAAAAGTATCAAATTTTAACACAAAAACTGCATAATAAATAAAAAGCTTCAATTTTTAACACAAAATTGTACAGTATAAAAATAGTAAAAAAAAAATACCAAAAAATAGCAAATTTGCCAACCAGCTATTAAAATCAACTAATCTGAAAAAAAAAATTAATAAAAAAATAAGCAAATCGGATTAGTAGAATCAATTGACTGAAATGAACCGCAAATCCAATTGAAGGGTATCCATTAATTCGATTCAAAATGTTAAAATGTTAAATTTGCAGAAGTAAACGAAAATCATACCATAATTGCTGAATTTGTGAGGATCGGTGATTGATGGTTGATTTATAATTAAAATATTAATTTATATGTTCGTGAATTTTTATCATTGAATTGGAGATTTTTACTATCCCAAGGTGTGATGGTGGCGGATGAATGAATCGAGTCATGATTTGATTTTTTTTTTTATTATTATTATTTTTTAATTAAAAATCATGAGAATAATTAAAAATCCGACACTTTAAGAAATTGATCAATCAGAATGTTCATTTGCAAAATTGAAACCTCCAATTTTAGCCAAAAAGATGTACTATAAAAGATTTCGATTTGCAAAACGAAAAAGCTTATATTCCAATGGTATCTCAAATTGTGTGAGACGCTTTCCAAATAAATGGTTGCGGGTTCAAGTACTGCTTATGACATGTGAGATAGATTTGTGATAAAAATATTGTGAGATTTTTAGTTTAAAAAAATCGTTTTGCAAATCTTTTATATAATAAAAGAATTACATCATTTCGGAGTATTTTTGCAAATCCCTTCTCATTGAAAAACAATTGGACCAATAGCAGAGCTCAATTTTGCCATGTAAGCGAAATCGAGCAACGTGATTGGTCAATAGAAAGTCAAAATTAAATTGATTTTGGTCAAACTTTAAAAAATTTGGTGGAGAATTTGATTGTGGAAAAAAACACATGAAAATATAGGTGTCAAATTTAGGAAAATAAAAACTTAAAAAAAGAGGAGGTAATTAATAAAACATTAGTGGTTGAATTTTAAATATACTATCTGGAGTTAAGTGTAAAATTATAAATCTCCATGCTTTTTAATAACTTTAAATAATAAACAAATAACCCCTTACACTTTATACCCCCTACACTTTATAATATAAACTTTGTTTACAATTACATGAGTATTAGTATTGACTTGAGACTTCCATCCATTAAACTTACAAAATTTTATAAATATACGAATTAGGTTTAATATAAGTTAAATATTTTTAAAATATTAGTTTTAAATTTTCATCTATTAAAATATTTTTTTACTATGTCGTTAAATAAAGACTCATGTTATCCTATTTAAAAGTTTAATCTATGGGTACATGAATTTGAATATTAAATATAGCTAAATTATTATTAACGGTAATATAAATATCAACGACTAATGTAATTACTACGTATTATTTAAAGTTTATATATGGATATCCTGACAACATTTTTAAAAAACTTTACAGAGTATATTTTAACTTCATCAGCTCATTATGTGCTACTAAACTTGCATATTTCGTACAACATGATACCAATTGTTAAAAGTTAAACAACAACATCGACCATAACACCTATGTCTGCTAAATAAAAGTTTATATACGTATATATTTTAACTTATAACAATGACAACGCTCGTGCTACTAAACTCGCACATTTTGTATAACATGATATCAAATATACGTGATTGTACTTATAACAACGACTCATGTAATTATTATTTAAATTTTATATACGGATATCCGGAAATACATTTTTAAAAAACTTTACGGAACATTAGATTATTAAGTGGGTAAAATCTAACTTAGGCTGATAATTTATAGGTTAAGATTTGATATTAATGACTTAAAGTAGCTGTGAGCTTAATGAGACTGTTGTTAGATTTCAAAACACATCTTTTTTAAATTTAAGATTTTGAATTTAAATTAAGCTGAACTGAATTTGGTGCATCATATATATGTGAATTGATGTTTAACGATTAATTTGAAAACCCTAATTTGTTGTTGGAGAAAATTTTGAATTTTGGATTTTAATTAATGTGTTTTACTGATCATTTCGATACTTTAATAATATTTGAGAAGCCAGAACTAATGGGCATCGAATAAGACACTAAATGTTGATTTAAGTTGTGGATTATAAACAAAAGGTTCGAATTTCTAAATTCAAAATTATTGATCACATTTGATCTAATTCTTTGTTTAAATCTTGAATATTTATTAAGTTCTAAGTTTGATCAGGTTATGGAGATTGGATTGTTTTAATGTTTTTTTTGGATGATAATTCATCTATTTTGAGGTCATTTGTAAAAGGGTGGGTTTTAATATTTTATTAATGTTCCTTACGTTAATTTTGGAATTTATATAGACCGGTAGTAAACGATGAGTTAAATGCAGGTTTTAACTTGGAATACTGATGTGTGGGCTATGGGATTGGAGCTACATCTTTGTACGGTTATACCAGTCACATCCTTCTTCCTAATGGAGAGGCATTTGGGAAAGGCACCAGAGCATGTGAAACGACATTCAACATCGAGCAAAATAAGTTTAAATGATCTATGTTATAATGCTAAACATGTAAAACGAGAATCATATATTGCAATATCTAACAAATAGGGCTTGGAATTTAATTTTTTTGTGTTTTTTTAATCGACAGAGGCTGTCATTGCAAAATGATGGTTACGTTGGGATAAGTCGAAAGATGTTCCGCCAAAGGTACTTCTACAAAAGAATACATAAAGCCTTACATTTTACTTGAAGTTGCATTCTCGATGTATCTTAAGTGAAGTGTGAAGTTCAGTATAGTTTGTAAAACTAAATTTAATTTCAAGAGGTGTTATTAGTGAGTTTTTGGAAGTATAATTAATATTTTTCATATACTGTATACTGATATTACAATTTTTAAAATTTTAACATCTACACTATAGGCATACGTTAGATTTATTAGGTCCATTCTTATATGGTCTAAAAAGTTGTACAAGTCAATACTGAATCGAGCATAATTTTTTATGTAAATATTTGTAAATGATAGTTTAACTTTCCCGACCTGTTTCATAATGGTCAACTTTATTGGTGCTATTGCTACACTTTCAACTTACAATAGCTCAACATATTATACAGGCGTGATATAATAGTCCACAATATAACTAACAACATAATATAGTATTACCAAAAGCTTCGATATCTGTTTTTGTTTAAGAAATTAAAATAGAGACTCAATTTATGGGTGGTGATTAACAAAATGGCAGCAAGACAATTTATACAAATCACCATTGGCGAATAAGACCTTATCACTCTATGTCACGAGTCATCAACACTCCGCTTCTACTCATTTCAGTAAAAAACTTATTTCTAAAACTATTAGTTATACAAGAACCCAAACATAACAACTTTAACAGACTAACAAATAATTGACAGAGAGATCATCAAATGGACCACACGACTTTAAAAAAGTTACAATAAAATAATATGTACATTTTGTAATGGTATCATCAAAATGCAAATCGTGTTATGCTATTTGTTTACATCAATAAAAAAAACTAACGTGTAAAAAAAGGAAGATACGAGGGTGAAAATAGAAGATTCATAAGCAGTAGATCGTAATAATTTTGTATCAAGTCTTTAGATGCGTCATTGATATACATTATTAAAAAAAAAACGGACAATAACATTTAAAGTAAATGTGATCCATCTAAAAGTGTCATGTGTTATATTAGATGAATAAATGTAAAGTTCAATACATTTTAAGACAATATATTCGGTATTAAATACATGATAAAAGTTTTATATCAAAACCCTGTGCGTGCACGGGTATTATAACTAGTAAATTTTAAAATGAATAGTGTTTTGAAGATTATATTGTCTTTCTTTGTTTCAGTAGCTCTTTCATTAACTTTCTCAACTATTTTGATAAGATAGTTTTGATTAGTGATTTACATCTAAATGTACAAGCTTTGATTAGTGATTTATATCTAAATGTACAAGCTTAGAGATTATATGAGTTCTTATAACTGATATTGACGAAGTTATTCTAAATTTTTCGAAAGCCAACTAAGCTAAACGTCAAAACGTGCTTATCCGTCGCAATGCTCAAGCAAATAAATTATACTCCGTACTAGTAGTTAACATCATTTGATAACCACAAGTATGATGACGTTCATGTTAGACATAAAATTATAAAAATATAAATCTAAAACTCAGGGCCGTCATATGAATTTATTAATTTTTTGAGAGCCCTGGACGTAATAACATAATTAGACCTTTCGAGAAGAAATGTTATATATATATAGTGTCACCATTTATAAGATATAATGCAATTAGTTATCTAAACGTTCTAACATATTACTCATTTAAAATATTTCTCATTTAAATACTTTTTTCTTTATGAAAAATATGTATACACATTCATATAATTATTAACGGGAAAAATTTTGAGAGCCCCTAAATATTTTGGACCCTGAACGGTGGCTCACCTTACACACCCTCAAACACGGCCTAAAACTTATATATATGAGTTTATGAATAAACCAATGTTTTAAAAACCGGTTTTTTTATTGACCCGGCTTAGTCGCAGGTTCACCGGGTCATCGGTTCAACCGGTTGAACCGTCGGGTCGAACCGGTTCTATACATATATATACTTTTTTCAATATTTAATAATTAGTATTGCATAATCTTATAATTTATCCGCTTTTATTCATACACTCGATTAAACCGATGAAGAAGATTGAGACTATATCGATAAGTTTTGTTTTTTAAGTTATATCTATAATAATATGGCAAAAATTTTCAACAAATGATTCTAAATAATAATGGTCTATAGTAAAACTATATTAATTGGTGATTCTAAGATAGTGTATAACTATAATTTACTATTTTACAAAATTTTAACAAATGTTAGCCATCACTACTTCAAATTTTCAATTAAACTTAGAAAAGTTAATTGGAAAAAAAATCATTTTGTTAAAATTTTTGATAAAAAGTCATGACCCGGCCGGGTTTATCAAACCGGGTCAACCCGGGTCAACGAAAAACTGGCGGTTCAATCCTGTTCTCAAACAAGCAAAAACCCGGTCTCATCCGGCCCAGTCTCCTAGCCGGTTCCCGGTTCAACTGGTTGAACCGGCCGGGTCAACCCGGGTTTTAAAACATTGGAATAAACGACTTTGATACTTCATATTTCCATAGTCTACTTTCCTAGGTGTAATAACTAATAAGCGTGCATAGCTTTTTTTTAGCATGGGCGAGACCTTTATTAAAATTCCAAAGAGATACAAAGATATTTTTGGAGTCAAAATTTTGAATTCAGCCTAATACATTTACTCAACATATACTTGGACATCATCACAACAAAATATATTATAAACATTCTCATGATTAGTTAGATATCATAATCTTACAAATGTCTTTTTAGTGAGATAACATAATTAATACATAACTGGAAAGATATTACATAACTGCCACAAATTAGTCGCCAGCATAACAAACGTGATGGGTTGGACAGGGGAGGATCATCTTTAACTCGTAGGATTTTTCTATATGGTTTATGTAAGGGTTGTTTGGAAGTAGAATGTACATGGTTGTTGTTAAGAGTCGTTTGTAGTTCCATATGGCTATGTAGAGGTCGTTTAGATGAGTTAAAAGTTGTATTTGTCGGTTAGAGTCACTGTAGATTGTTGGTTTGGACAAAATTATCATATATATACATTTATATATTTAAAGTAACAATGGTGTCATTTTTGTATAGTTCCATTGCTTGAAGCAACCTTTTAAAAAATGTTTTTATTCATTAATATTTTCATCAAAATTCTAAAAATTTGGAGTAAAATAATAGGGAAACAAATACTCGTATTTTTATATCTTATATCACTTATCCCACAAATGTCTTTAACAAAGATTGAACTCACAACATTTAAGTTGGTGGGCAACTCACATGCTACTGGACCAAAGGCGACATCAAGTAATACTCATAGGGTATGTTTGGCAGCGGGTTAATGAACGTTTTGAAGCAACTAGCAACTAACATTTAATATTTTGTACACAATGCTTGTTTGACAAATAACAACTAGCATTCTTAATTTTTATAAACGCTCCAAATCAAAAGTTACAAATATACAATTGTGTTACCAAACAATATATCAAAACAAAATGTTATTATCTACTACTTAGTGCTACTACTTGTCGCTACTACTAATTGCTACTCTGTATTTTCGTTAAATATACATGTAGTATTACAGAGTACTAGTATAAGTTTGTTTATGTTGGAAAATTGGTTTTGCAAAATGAGTTTTTGCAAAAGTTTGGACATAATTTAATATATGTATTTGTTATATATATTAGTGTTTATTGGAGGCGTTGTGTTCTCCTCCAAGAGAGCTTCGTAACAAGCTAAAGTATGTCCAATATAGAGCTAAGATGAATGAGATATCGTGTCTCGAAGTGGGACACTTGAAACACAAAACTTGGAAACAAAACACATCCCACATCGCCTAGTGAAGGAAGTGAAGACTAGTTTATAAGGATTTCCTTGTACTAGCTTTCAAATTCCTTTAGATGAGCTATGCTCCCACTCCTACGTGCGCGCGCGCAGGGGGGGTGCAGATTGTGGGATTTCTGGGCCAAAATGAGTTCGAAGCTTCTGAACTCATGCGAGCCCGCGCAACCTGCGGACACGAATGCAGCTCCGAAACCTCGCCTACGTGCGAAAATTTTTGCTGCTAGTTCGGGTCAGTTTTTCCAAGATATTCTGTAAATCTATTTTAGGAATAGATTTGAACTTATTGTACAAGTTTTACAGAATTCTGTTTGTGTAACATATTATACGAAAATCTGTTTTGATTATAACAGATTTCGTTTATTATGGCTAAAATTTAATCTTGGAGAACAAGATAGGTTTTTAGTATAAATATAAGCCACAGCTCATTCGGTTTTAACACACAGAAAACGCAGCTCTATTCCAAACGTTTCCAGCAGTACCTTCGATCAGAAGCACACGAGTTTTCGTGATCTTTCAGGCAAGGTTAGTCAGGTCCGGCTGTACAACAGCTTAGTACGTTGTACCCTGGGAAACAGACGGCGAATCTGTTTTAAGGGAATCGTGTCTAACACGAGCCTCGTGCATCTACTGCTTTCATTTAATTTACGTTATAATAGTGTCTGTCTTCTGCTTCTACTCCATTCTGTCTGTATTTATTTTCTGTTATTTACATTCTGTTAATTTTATTATTTATTGTAATCTGATTAATTAATAAAAGTGTTCACCGTTACCCACAGTCTTAAAACAGATTCTGTTTAACAGAATTAAACACTTTTCGTATAATCGGATTAATTATTAATTAACAGATTTATAAACTGTTTTCTGTCGAAACCTAGTTGAGTTTCTTTGGAAATCAGTTTTAATTAAAACAGGATTTTACTTTCAGATTTGGTGTACAGATCTATAACGTTTTAAAGCAGTTGTTTTGATCAGTTTATAACGAAACCAAGATTGAGTTTCTAATAACTGATTTATCGAAACCAAGTTAGAGTTTCGTTTAGTCAGATCTGGTACAAGTAGATACCGATTTGCAACAGTTTGTTTAACTGTTTGTGTTTATCTTTCAGGATGACAAACACTACTCCTCTTGGGACTACTATTGTGCATGGATCTGGTGCGCCAGTTACCAACGCAGTTGTTAATCATGCTGAGAAACCAGAGAAATTCAATGGGCAGAATTTTAAGAGGTGGCAACAGAAGATGCTCTTCTATCTCACTACTTTGAACCTTGCGCGGTTCTTAAAAGAGAATGCACCTCAAGTGGAACCTCCTGCTGAAGGTCAATCCTCTAATCAACAGGCTGTTCAAGCCTTGGAAGCATGGAAACATTCAGACTTTTTGTGTCACAACTATGTTCTGAATGGTTTGGTCGACTCTTTGTACAACGTGTACTGCAAGACCAAGACTGCCAAAGAATTATGGGAGTCATTGGAGCGCAAGTACAAAACTGAGGATGCTGGTACAAAGAAGTTCGTGGTAGCACGCTTTTTGGATTACAAGATGGATGATTCAAAGAAAGTGATGAGTCAGGTTCAAGATCTGCAGATTTTGCTACACGACATTCATGCTGAAGGAATGACTTTGAGTGAAACTTTTCAAGTTGCTGCTATCATTGAAAAGTTACCTCCAAGCTGGGTAGAATTCAAGAACTACCTGAAGCATAAGCGAAAGGAGATGAGTGTTGAAGACTTGGTTGTGTGTCTTCGTATTGAAGAGGACAACAAGCTGGCTCAGAAAAACACTTATACGCCTGATTCTGCCAAGGCAAATTTGGTTGAGCATGCTTCGTCATCTTCAAAGTCTCATGTCAAGGGAAAAGGCAAGGGCAAAGGAAAGAATGACAAGAAGGGCAAAGGGAAGTCTGAGTACCTTGCTCCTAAAGCTGCAATTGTGAAACAACAGTTCCAAGGGGTGTGTTTCAATTGTGACCAGCCAGGTCACCGTGCTGCTAACTGTAAGATGCCGAAGCGGGTGACTCCACGCGAGGCAAATATGGTGAATGATGTGGACATGATTGCTATGGTTTCTGACGTCATTGCCATGATCTCTGAAGTTAACCTGGTAGGTTCAAACAACAGGGAATGGTGGGTTGATACTGGGGCTACCCGTCATGTGTATGCTGATAAGAGTATGTTTCACTCTTTCAGAGCGGTTGACAATGGAGAGAAGTTGTACATGGGCAACTCTGCAACTGCTGATATCAAGGGCGAAGGAGATGTAATCCTGAAGATGACATCCGAGAAAGAGCTCAAGTTGACTAATGTCTTGTATGTTCCAGAGATACGCAAGAATCTTGTGTCTGGATGGCTGTTGAACAAGTTTGGTTTTCGTCTTGTTTTTGAGTCTGATAAGTTTGTTCTTTCTAAGAATCAAATGTATGTTGGTAGGGGATATGCCCTGAATGGTATGTTTAAACTCAATGTAATGGTTGTTAAGAATGATATCAATAAAATGAATTCTTCTGCTTATTTGATTGAGTCTTCTAATGTGTGGCATGGCCGTCTTGGACATGTAAATTTTAATTCAATGCGTCGTTTGATTAAATTTAACTGCATACCTAATTTCCATATTGACTCAAAATATAAATGTGAAACTTGTGTTGAAGCCAAACTTACAAGAGCATCTTTCAAATCGGTTGAACGAAAAACCGAACCACTTGATATGATACACACTGACATATGTGATTTGAAATCACTACCCACAAAAGGTGGCAATAAGTACTTTATCACGTTTATTGATGATTGTACAAAGTATTGCTACGTTTACTTGTTAAAAAGTAAAGATGAAGCTATAGACAAGTTTGTTCTATACAAAAACGAAGTTGAGAATCAACTTAGTAAGAAAATCAAGGTGGTACGAAGTGATAGAGGAGGTGAATATGTGTCTCCATTCGCTGATCTTTGTGTGAAACATGGAATCAGACATGAGTTCACTGCTCCTTACTCACCTCAACAGAACGGTATTGCCGAAAGGAAGAACCGTACCTTGAAGGAAATGGTTAATGCCATGTTGATAAGTTCTGGTTTAAACCAGGACATGTGGGGGGAAGCCATTCTAACGGCTACTTATCTTTTAAATAAGATACCTCGTAAGGAAAAAGAAGAGACCCCTTATGAACTATGGATGGGAAGAAAACCATCATATCAGTACTTACGAGTGTGGGGGTGTCTAGCAAAGGTAGCTATACCGACTCCCAAGGCCCAAAAGATTGGACCTAAATCTGTGGATTGTATATTCATCGGATATGCTAGGAATAGCAGTGCTTATCGTTTCATTGTACATGATTCGAAAAATCCGGATATACAAAAGGGTTCTGTAATGGAATCAAGGAATGCTTCCTTCTTTGAAGATATATTTCCTTGTTTAACGAAGGAAACTGGAAGTTCATCTAGAATAGATGACAATGTTGTCCAAGATAAGAGACAACGAGATGATAATGATCTCCAAGATGAGAGACAAGATCAAATCGAGGAAGAAGAAGTTGAACCTAGAAGAAGCAAAAGGGCAAGAACCGAGAAATCGTTTGGACCCGATTTTGTTTCTTTTATGGTAGAACATGAACCTACTTCTTATCGAGAAGCGGTAACTTCCTCAGAAGGGCCTCAATGGAAAGAAGCCATTAAAAGTGAAATAGATTCTATTTTACAAAATCATACTTGGGAGCTCGTGGATTTACCTCCTGGTTGTAAACCACTAGGCTATAAATGGATCTTCAAGAAGAAGATGAAAGCCGATGGCACCATTGACAAGTACAAAGCAAGATTGGTTATCAAAGGATTTAGACAACTTGAAGGTCTAGATTATTTTGATACATATTCGCCTGTTACGCGAATAACATCGATCAGGATGATACTTGCTATTGCCGCTTTAAGAAATTTGGAAATTCACCAAATGGATGTGAAAACGGCTTTTCTAAACGGGGATTTAGAAGAAGAGATCTACATGAACCAACCTGAGGGTTTCATAGCTCCTGGACAAGAGAACAAAGTTTGTAGGCTTGTTAAGTCATTATATGGCTTAAAGCAAGCTCCCAAACAATGGCATCAAAAATTTGACCACGCCATGCTAGAGAGTGGATTCAAAATTAATGAATGCGACAAGTGTGTTTATGTAAAAGACACAAGTAGTGGATATGTAATCTTGTGTTTATATGTTGATGATATGCTTATCGTTGGCAGTAATGACAAGATGATCAAATCTACTAAAGACATGTTGAAATCTAAGTTTGACATGAAGGATATGGGTTTGGCTGATGTGATCCTTGGAATAAAGATCATACGAACTCAAAATGGACTTGTGTTGAGTCAAGCACATTATGTTGACAAAATTCTGGCTACTCATAATGCGGGGGATTCCGGCCTAGCTAGAACTCCAATTGACACCAGCAAGCATCTATCTAAAAATAGAGGCGCAGGTGTTGCCCAATTAGAGTATTCAAGAATTATTGGCATGTTAATGTACTTGATGACAAGTACCCGACCTGACTTAGCATATGCTGTTAGCAGGCTAAGTAGGTATACTAGTAATCCAAGTTATGCACATTGGGGAGCTATGACTAGGGTACTTCATTATTTGAGATACAGTCGTGATTATGGACTGCATTATGAAAGATATCCAGCTGTTATCGAAGGATACAGTGATGCAAATTGGATATCTGACATACACGATTCTAGATCAACTAGTGGATATGTGTTTACACTAGGAGGAGCGGCTATATCTTGGAAGTCTTCCAAGCAAACTGTTATAGCTAAGTCCACGATGGAATCAAAATTTATCGCGTTAGATAAATGCGGACAAGAGGCGGAATGGCTACGTCAATTCGTAGAGGACATACCAAGGTGGCCTAAACCGGTAACGGCCATTAGTATACATTGTGATAGTCAATCGGCAATTGGCAGAGCTCATAGCATAATGTATAATGGAAAGTCCAGACATATCCGTCGTCGACATAATTCGATACGACAACTACTCTCAACAGGAGTTATCTCAATTGACAATGTGCCGTCAAAGGATAACATCGCGGATCCGCTTACGAAAGGCTTAAGCAGAGAGTTAGTTAGTAAGTCGTCTAAAGGAATGGGACTAAAGCCCTTAAAGGAATGAGTTTCTATGAAGGAAAACCTAACCCAGTTGACTGGAGGTCCCAAGATCTGGGTTCAATAGGACAACCTAATCATAGAAATGTGGGGGAAGTCACGTCAATGTGGGGGAGTTACTTATATATTGTAACTTCCTAGTCCATTCCTATAACAAATGCGACTTGTTGAGAGGTTAAACATATGGCTTTTATGATTCAGGATGAAATCATAAAGCATAATGATTCACGATGAAATCACAAAACATGTGTTTTTAATGGTTCAAGATGAAATCACCTATGTGAGAAAGAAGTGGGGTCGCTTCGAAGGGAATTGTGGGGGCGCAATTCCTAAGAGCTCTTGCAGAACCAGGCTAGTATTCATGACCATAACGAATACGACTATGAGGACTTGACAAAGTCAGGGAGAGTCTTGTGTGAGTATGTATTGTCGTCTACGTAAACAGATGTTGAGTTCAAGGACATCGCGTCTACTCAGATCTAGGAGACTAAGTGCATCTCACAAGGGAAGGTTCAAAGGGTCACACCTACCTATCCTATGCAAGACTTAACCGCAGAAATTTCGCGGAAAATTTCGTGTGTTTTCGACCGATCTCCATTCATGTGGGGGATTGTTGGAAAATTGGTTTTGCAAAATGAGTTTTTGCAAAAGTTTGGACATAATTTAATATATGTATTTGTTATATATATTAGTGTTTATTGGAGGCGTTGTGTTCTCCTCCAAGAGAGCTTCGTAACAAGCTAAAGTATGTCCAATATAGAGCTAAGATGAATGAGATATCGTGTCTCGAAGTGGGACACTTGAAACACAAAACTTGGAAACAAAACACATCCCACATCGCCTAGTGAAGGAAGTGAAGACTAGTTTATAAGGATTTCCTTGTACTAGCTTTCAAATTCCTTTAGATGAGCTATGCTCCCACTCCTACGTGCGCGCGCGCAGGGGGGGTGCAGATTGTGGGATTTCTGGGCCAAAATGAGTTCGAAGCTTCTGAACTCATGCGAGCCCGCGCAACCTGCGGACACGAATGCAGCTCCGAAACCTCGCCTACGTGCGAAAATTTTTGCTGCTAGTTCGGGTCAGTTTTTCCAAGATATTCTGTAAATCTATTTTAGGAATAGATTTGAACTTATTGTACAAGTTTTACAGAATTCTGTTTGTGTAACATATTATACGAAAATCTGTTTTGATTATAACAGATTTCGTTTATTATGGCTAAAATTTAATCTTGGAGAACAAGATAGGTTTTTAGTATAAATATAAGCCACAGCTCATTCGGTTTTAACACACAGAAAACGCAGCTCTATTCCAAACGTTTCCAGCAGTACCTTCGATCAGAAGCACACGAGTTTTCGTGATCTTTCAGGCAAGGTTAGTCAGGTCCGGCTGTACAACAGCTTAGTACGTTGTACCCTGGGAAACAGACGGCGAATCTGTTTTAAGGGAATCGTGTCTAACACGAGCCTCGTGCATCTACTGCTTTCATTTAATTTACGTTATAATAGTGTCTGTCTTCTGCTTCTACTCCATTCTGTCTGTATTTATTTTCTGTTATTTACATTCTGTTAATTTTATTATTTATTGTAATCTGATTAATTAATAAAAGTGTTCACCGTTACCCACAGTTTATACGTGGAGCAAAATTATCCACGCAAAGAAAATTAAGGGGCCGTTTAGTTGGTGAAAAATTTCTCAATTTTTCCATCTCTAAATTCTTTGAGAAGGGGATGATTTTTCTTCTCTAGAGAAGAGTTGAGAATTTTGAAAACGCGTTTAGTTGGAGTTATATTTTTCTTTTTAAAAAATGATAAGAAGATTACCTCAAATTGCGACGGTGACGGTGACGGCGACGGTCGGGTGTGAAGGATGACACGAGAGATTAGAGGTAGAATGGTGTATGTGTTTTTTTTTTTGAAAATTGTAGAATGGGCTTTTCAATTTCTTAGTTAAAATTTAGAAAATAAGAATTTCATTTTTTTTTAATTGTTGAAAAAAAGTGCGACTAAACGCGTTTTCAGTTTTTTCATTTTCTTACAAATTTTTTTTTGAAAAAATGAAGAATTTCTTTACAACTAAACGCAACCTAAATTTCCAGCAACCCAAATACCTATTCCCCAAAAAAGACTACGTTTAAACAAACAAAACAAAAACAAAAGAACAAAAGAAAGAAATGGTGGTTAGCCGATCTATAATTGGCGCTAAATCAAAAATCGCATTTGCAATCACCGCCTTAACCGCCGGAGCAGGTGCCGCCACCGTCGCAACATCCGAAGACCCAGCCACGTCACTCAAACTCTGCACCACTGTCCCTCTCCGCCTCTTTCGCGTCTCCCTCACCGCTGCCTCCATTGCATTCGGTATCAATATTTATTTAACCCTAGATTTATAAAATTATTTATTATTATTATTATTTCATTTTTATAAATATTTTTATGTTAGTTTTGGATATACAGTTAGAGTAAGGTAACAATGTTTGTTTTACAATTTTTGTTGGTAAGATAGCTGGATGATCTAAACTCTTATTTTTATTAGGAGAGTTTAGACAAAATCCAAAAGCTAAACGCTCGTTGCCAAACACGCATTATATTCTAAACACTTTAAATTTTTTCAAAATGCTCGTCGCCAAACACAGCCAAATTTGTGATTGAGATATAGTACTAGGTGATTTCGAAAGATCGAAAGTATCTTTGTTTAGTTTGATACTTTGATGTTACATATTGTGATTTGATATTCATTCGGTTAGGCTACTTTAGTTATTCAACGTGGTTTAATTCTTATTTCTCAATTTGTTGTTGTGATTGTTGTAATTTCGAGCGTATATGCAATTTCACTTGTGTTAAAAGTTTTGGTAAAATGTAGGGGTATGTGAATCACTTATGAATTGATGTTTTAGCGGTTAGAGTGTTTGTGCCTTTTAGTAAGTAAGTTGATGCTACTGTTTGATTATTTGGATCTGTATTTTAAGTATATAAAGTTTACTACTCTTCTTAATCCCCTGCATACACGGGGGCTTATGATACATCATTTGTATAATTTGTTAAAGCTATCTTTTGTGCTGCACGTGGTAACTGCGAAGTACTAGTTATAATTGTGTTTAAAGTGAGTCATCGAATAGTAATAGCTTACATCTCTAGTAAGTATGATCCAAGATTGTTGATTTAAGTGAGTAACAACACGTAACATGTGTTTTAAAGAAAATCATTTGAAAATGTCTAGATTTTCATTCCACTAATCAGATTTTAAGTAGTAGCTTAGTCGTTAAGGAATTCTAAAACTATTGAAATGAGTAAAATTGTGTCCATAGGCATATCACAAGTGAAGAAGCATTTACTAGCATCTAGTGTTTAGCATTTTGTACATAATGCTTGTTTAACAAATAACAACTAGCATTCTTAATTTTTCTACACGCTCCAAATCAAAAGACTACTTGAAGAAGCATTTACTAGCAACTAGGGTCTACACTTAATAGTTACAAATATACAGTTATATTACCAAACAATTTATCAAAACAAACAGCTACCGTCTACCACCACCACCACCACCACCACCACCACCACTACCACTACCACTACTACGACTACTACCACTACTACGACTACTACGACTACTACACCACCACCACCACCACTACCACCACGACCACTACCACCACCACGACCACTACCACTACCACGACCACTACCACTACCACTACCACTACTACCACTACTACTACTACGACCACCACCACTACTGCCACTACTACGACTACCACCACCACCACCACTACCACCACTACCACCACCACCACCACCACTACCACCACTACTACCACTACTACTACTACTACTACAATTACGACTACTACTACAATTACGACTACTACTACGACTCCGACTACTACTACTACTACTACTACGACTACGACTACTACTACTACGACGACTACGACGACTACGACTACTACTACGACTACGACTACTACTACTACTACTACTACGACCACCACCACCACCACCACCACCACCACCACCACTACCACTACTACCACTACCACTATCACCACTACCACCACTACCACCACTACCACTACTACGACCACCACCACCACCACCACCACCACCACCACTACCACTACTACTACCACCACCACCACCACCACCACCACTACTACCACTACCACTACTACGACTACGACTACTACTACTACTACGACTACTACTACTACTACTACTACTACTACTACTACTACTACTACTACTACTACTTCTACCACCACCACCACCACCACCACCACCACCACCACTACCACCACCACCACTACCACCACCACTACCACCACTACCACCACCACCACCACCACCACCACCACCACGACGACTACTACTACTACTACTACTACTACTACTACTACTACTACTACGACTACTACTACGACTACTACGACTACGACGACTACGACTACTACTACTACTACTGTTTACTGCTACTAGTTGTTGCTGGCTGCTGCTGCTAACCGCTATTTTCGCTAAATATAGATGTAGTATTATACTAACAGTATAAGTTTGTTTATACGTGGAGCAAAATTAACCACAAAAAAGAAAATTAAATTTCCAACGACTCAAATACTAATTCCCCCAAAAAGACTGCCTGCCGATCTATATTTGGCGCTAAATCAAAACTCGCATTTGCAATCACCGCCTTAACCGCCGGAGCAGGTTCCACCGCCGTCGCTACTTCCAAAGACCCAACTACGTCACTCAAACTCTGCACCATCGTCCCTCTCCGCCTCTTCCGCGTCTCCCTCACCGCTGCCACTATTGCCTTTGGTATCAATGTTTAGCCCTAAATTTATAAAATTATTTGTTATTATTATTATTATTATTTCATTTTTATAAATATTTTTATGTTAGTTTTGTATATACAGTTAGTGTTAGATTTGTAGTTGTTTGTTTTATAGTTTTTGACTTTTTGTTGGTAAGATAGCTGGATGACCTAAACTCTTATTTTTATTAGCGTTTCAAAATAGGAGTGTTTAAACATAATCTAAACATGTTAAATTGCTCCACAAAGCTTGTCGCCAAACAAGTATTATATTCTAAACACTTTAAATTGCTCCACAAAGCTTGTTGCCAAACACAGCCAAATTTGTGATTGAGATATAATACTAGGTGATATCGGAAGATTGAAATGCATCTTTGTATAGTTTGATGTTACATATTGTGATTCGATATTCGTTCGGTTAGACTACTTTAGTTATTCAACGTGGTTTAATTCTAATTTCTCAATTTGTTGTTGTGATCGTTGTTAATTTCAAGCGTATATGCAATTTCACGTGTGTTAAAGGTTTAGGTAAGGGGTATGTGAATCACTTATGAAATGATGTTTTAACGGTTAGAGTGTTTGCGCTTTTTAGTAAGTAAGTTGATGCTACTGTTTGATTATTTGGATCTGTATTTTAAGTTTATAAACTGTACTAGTTCTTAATCCCGTGCATACATGAGGGCTTTATGATACATCATTACTTCATTTGTATAATTTGTTATGGTTATCTTTTGTGCTGACACGTGGTAACTGCTAAGTACTATTTATAATTGTGTAGTGCATGAGCTAACTTTATTCTAAAGGCACAACTCATATGCCTACTAAGCAGTAACAGAAATGAAAACTTGTGATGCATTTTATTCTTCTAGTATACTTCTTAAAATCTTTTAAGAATTATAAGTTGGGTTGAATTTATATGCTATTATACATGATTTTTTACCCTGAAAATTATAAAATTAACACCTGAGCACTAGTAGAATTATAACTCTAAACCTTCAGGTCCAATATCTGAATGTTTTTAATTCATTCAAGAAATATCTAACCCTTAATCACCTCAATTACATGCTTAATGGGTCATAATGGTCGTATAATGGGTCAAAAGAGGTTGGGTAGATCGAACTTGAGCTGTGGATGCAGCAACAATTAGGTGGTTTATCAATGTATAGACAGAAAAACTGACACACCGTGCATATGGAATCAGCTACCAAATATTATTATATAACTAGATCCAAAAAATCAAAAGAAACACAAAGGTCGACAAACTGAGTCATTGAATAGTAATAGCTTGCATCTCTCTTAAGTCTGTTCCATTTAAGCGAGTAACAACCCGTAACATGTGTTTTAAAGAAAATCATTTGAAAATGTCTAGATTTTCATTCCACTAATCAGATTTTAAGTAGTAGCTTAGTCGTTATGGAATTCCAAAACTATTGAAATGAGTACGTAAAATTGTGTCCATAGGCATATCACATGTATAAAATTTGCATAAGCTTTTTTTAGAGCATCGAAAAATACTCATGTTAACCCAAAACCAAGTTTGGCCCACTTTTAATCAACCCATCATTTTGCTACCTTTAGTTTATGATACAAGGTGCCAAAGGATCAATTAATAATGTTGATATTAATCTTCGTATGTAACAAAGTGCCAAATGATCAATTAATAAGTATAACATATAGAGCTTAAATGTACTTTACTTCGATTTAGGTGAGTTCATCTTGCAAACATGAGTGAAAATTGTGATAGTATTCAAACCATGAGTGAACGACCATCATTTTAAGCATTAAAACATGATAAAATAACACTGAAAAATGGTCATGTGTCGTGAAAAGTTTCAATCAATTATAATGTAAGAATTATTGGTATATGCTCAAGTCATAATCGATAATTATGCGGTTGGAAACGCATGAGCCTATGGGGACACACATGTATACATCGAGGGAACACTTTTAATAAAGTAATTAATATATTTATAGTAATTATATTAATTATATCAGTTATATTACACGATTTAACTTAACGGTTGTTAATTAGTCCGTTAGACGCAATAATTAACTTAAGGCTACTATTAAACATGTAATGGATATGATTTAATGGACTTAACTCAAAAAACAATATGGGAAGCCCATGGAGGGTTAAGTGGCCGGCCATAGGGGTTCTATAAGGGAGGAGTTTGTGTTTTACTTGGACTCAAAGTAATCCAAGAGCCTATATGATGAATAGGTTTATTCATTATTTGCTCTCTTGGAAAAACCTAACAAACAAATAACTCTCCCCTATCCCTTCAATATAAACGATTGACTCCTTTATCCCTTGAGGATATTTGGGTCGATTTACATAAGGCAAAACCAAGGGTTCTTGTTGTCTTGTTTGTGAATCTTCAAGAACTAGCATTCAGGTGTTCTACAAAGACGTGTAGTGTATGCAACATAGAGGTTACCTTTTTTTTTTTTTTTTTTTGGTAACCATGATTTCCGACCTTTTGGCCGTCTAATCCACGGGGTTTGAACCCACCGCCACAGACTCAAGCCAAGTAAAGCCCTCTCTTTTCAGGAGGTTGGCGTGACCACTTAAGGTTGTTTGCACCGAGTAGGAATTGAACTTGAGACCTGACTCATTTTAGAGTGATAGTCATAAGCCCTTGTTGCCTCTAGGCCACTCTTAAGTGGTCGAGGTTACTCATTTTAGAAACTAAGGGTTTTGTTTGGTTTGATTCGTGGGTATCAAGAAGGAGAAAAGGTGTTTTCGTTCTTGCTCCGTTACTTGATCATCCGATAACAAGATGTTAGTAACTTGATTATTATTGTGTTAATTAAATACATCATATGCATCCCTTTGGGATGATTCTCTGCTGCGTATATTTCTTGTTAATATGTATTAAACAGTTAATAAATCCCAACAAGAATAACTGGCTAAAATTCAGATCAACTGAAATTAAGGGGAGAGGATTAAAAATCATTATAGTATTCCTATAATTGATGATGATACGTACACGCTTGCCTATGATATTTAACAAGAAAAAAGTAGGAAAGATGAAGGTGCATGTGAAAGACTGAAGAATGGAAAGTATAATTTATTAGAAATTTAAAAGGTTTATGACATCAACCATAATCAAAGCTTTCAAATTGGATAAATAAAGTATTTTGATTGGCCAATTGGATTGATTTTTGCTATTGATGAGAGACTTAGGATCAAATGAGCAGAAATCTTAAAATGAGAAGGATGAGAAATAACTATAACCACATATTAGAGATTTGTTGACTTAAATTAGTTGCATCTTTAATCTTTTAGATGAACCTAATATATTTTCTAGCTAAAGATTAGATACATACACATATATTAGATGCATTTCATCAAGTTAAGCGAATCTTATGTATTTTTCGTCATAGGCGGGTCAATTTGTTGGCTTGTTGCTAGCACTACTTTGCATTGTTTTCACTTCATAATCATTTCCAAAACGATGCATTTAAATAAATAGAGATGCATCTAATTCAAGTCGATGCATCTCAAATGTGTGGTTATAGCTATTTCTCATCCTTCTCATTTTAAGTTTTCTTCTCACTCAATCCCTACACATTGATGACATCTGTGACAACCGGCAATTTAGGGAGTTATTTTGAAAACCCGCATTACGATTAAAGTTCGTTTATAATTTTTATTTGAAATTTTATTTCACAACGAACTTGTAAGACCTATTTTATGGATATTGATAATTATTGATGTTATGGAATTCGTGAATTATGTTCATAATTCATTTTTGATTTAATGCTCGGTGATGTATTCTTAAATTCTCACTTGGTACTACGTTGACTCTGGCACTAGGATTACCTAACGAAAATTTTATGATTCGTCTTACGAGTCCGACTATATTTTATTTATTTACGAGATGTTTTCGGAAGATATTGAAAGATTGGAATGAGTTCGGGTTCGGGCCACATGTTTTACATTTACCCACTTTACCCACTCTTACTATTAGTAATATTATTATTACTATTATTATTATTATTATCATTATTATTTTTAGAAAAATAAAATGGAAAAGAGTTAATACAAAAGGGTTGTGTTTGGTTCGGTTTCTCACAATCGCACCTCACCCTCACCACTTTATTCTTATCTCTCTCATTATCTCCCTCTCCTCTACTTCTCTAACCCTAGCCGCCTCTTTAATTTCCAGCCACCACCACAGCCACCGCCGGCCACCACTAAAGACCACTACCATATTCTTAATCTCCATCATCTAATCCTTTAGATCTACTACTCCACGCGCCCCATACCACCCTTTTATCTCACGAATCACCACCATCTTTCACCACAAATCATTATTTTCGAAGGGTCATACGGTTTGGAGCTTTATTGATCGAAGGTGAGGCGAGTGTGACTCGCATTTTTGATAAAAACGTGACCCTTGGTCACGATATGTTGAGTTTCGAATGGGTTTTTCATATTAAAACGTGATATGCTATTGGGTTTTTGTTGGAAACTCGTTTTTATTAAAAGGTTTGGTATCCGGGTTGTTAGCCGTGGGTTTGGTTCGAACCGTGAGTCCTCGACTCACGGCTTGGTTATTGTTTCGAGCTGTGGTACTTGTTTTTCTTGTTGGTTGATTCGAACCGTGAGTCTAAGACTCACGGCATGGTTACTAATGAGCCTTGGTGCTCGATTTCTGTTATTGTGAGTCTTGGTTTATGGCTCGCGTTGATTCTTACTTGGTTCGACTCATTGGAGTCGCGGCTCGATGTCGTGTATTTGTTAATGTTGCCGTGACCCGTGTGGTCATGTTGGCATTTTGGAGTGCTCCTTGGAGCCGTTTATGTGAAATTTGATGCTTGGTTCGAGCCCCTCTTGGCTCGTGGTGTGTACCGCGACTCAATCGAGTCGTGTGGACTCGGGTTTGGCTTGGTAAACCAGCCCGAATGTGACCTTGGTTATGGTTGTTTCTTTGGTGTTAACTTGGTTTTGGATTTGGACGGAGTTGATTTATTTATTTTGACTTGGTTACTTATTATTTTGGACTTGGACAATGAGCCGAGAGTCATGACTCGGACATGTGACCATTTCGTATGACTCGATAGTTATATACAAATTAAAACGCGAATAATAAAACTCGTAATAATATTGTTGATAATATGAACGTTTATATAAATATATAGACGTGAATAACGGATATATAATTATATAAGTGCGTATATTAATAATAATAATAATCACGAGTCATATTATAAAATAATACAACTAGATACATATTATGCTACGAAAGTGGAATAATATTATCGAACGTATTATTATTATAAAGAAAGTGTTATTAAAGCGAGGAATTCTCGACAATTACTAAATATTAAATCAAAATGTCATTTTTATATATATATAACGAGTAAACCTATCGAGTTATGTGGAGTCGTGGTCACTTGAGTCCAGGTAAGTCATTGTTTGTGACTTTTGTGTTGTCACGGATATATGACGATTAATATAAACGTTTTCTATAACTAAATAACCACTTAACCGAAGGGTTGAACCGGGTTATTTGGCTATATGAAATGAGTATATTAATGGGCATCGTATCCTACGACGCCCATAGGTTGTGGTATATGTAAAGTGTAATAAATTGCGAATGTATATATCGGGAAATCTGGCCAATTTGGCGATATATATGAGGAATTTATTAAACTATGATATATACTATATAGTGTTTATGTGCTATGTGCTATGTGCTTTAGGATTGGGTGTAATCTTGGAACGGTATATTACGTAAATAAATATGGGGATTATCAAATCGGCGGATTTGATAAACTTTGGCGATTTATTTAAATGATATATTGGGCTAATATTAGATCTATAGTTGGTTTTATTATTTTTTTGTGAGACTTTTTGGTTTGTTTTGTGTCGACCCACCACCCATATGGATACCAAACGTAAATACACCAAACTAATACGAAATGGATTTTCGGAAATAAAACGGATTCTCGTCCGGGTTTGGGAATATTATATATTTGAGGAAATGAATTCTGAAAGAGTTAATATTGTTAGGTCGTGCCAAGTCCGTAGTTGCCGTTTCGTGAGTTATCATACATCTTATTTCTACCTACCTCGTCTTGCTATTTTCTGGACTTGAGGTGAGTCATAGCCCACTTTTACTCTTGAACTATGTTTTCAATACTTGGGGTGAGAAACGTGCAAATTATTTCATGTGGACTATTATCGCTTTTATATGCTTTCAAATCTTGCTATGCGTATGGACTAGGATATATTGTCAGCTTTAGTCACATATATTTGGTATGTACTATTCAAGGTTGGCTTATTTGGTTGTTGTTTGGAATTGTCAGCTTTAGTCACATATATTTTGTGTGCACTATTCAAGGTTGGCTTATTTGGTTAATTGGATTGTCAGCTTTAGTCACATAGTTTCGTGTGTACTATTCAAGGTTGGCTTATTTAGATACTGTAGTGTGCACCTATAGGTTATTAATACTTCGGAGATTATCCGAGTTTTTATTGGTATTGCGGGGGTTACCCGAATATCTATGTTATTACGGAAGGGTATCCGTGTGTTATGTTATTACGGAAGGGTATCCGTGTGTTATGTTATTACGGAAGGGTATCCGTGTGTTATGTTGGAGCGGAAGGGTATCCGCAGGCTTTTAGTTAATCCTTTAGTCTAGCTAGCAAGCGTTTTGCGTACAGGTCCACTATATTGTTAGTTGAATTTAAACCTATGATCTCACCAGCGAAAGCTGACTTTTAGCACGTTTTCTCAGGTAATTAAGTGATGATCTGGATGCATGGATTGGATGGCTCGGCTAAGGCTCATGGTTTATGGATCTATATTTTCTAAACTCTGATAATTAATTTTGGACCTACTGTTATTTTCTTTTGGGCCTGACTCTGTATGAATGTTGGGATAAATGTAAACTTTAAAACCCCGTATTGGTTGTGTTTTCATTATGTTTGTTTTATCTCGTTCTATATTATCTTGTGTTGGATACCAATCCCCGTAGCACCCCGAAAGCTTGTTGAGTCTTCCGCTGTATCAAATTTTGGGGGTGTTACAACATCATTAGAGGTTTCTTTTCTTATAGTAAGAGATATAAGTGACGTGAATTGTAAATTCATGTGGTGTGAATGATCGTTTTGCACATTGTGATCGAGCGACCATAAGTTTGACCAAAAGATTAAATGCAAGTCAAATTTGGCGTGCTGTTACCTTGTGTCTTGGTATTCGTTCATATGAATCCTATTAGGTATTTAAGTAACTTTGTTCTTTTCTTAAGCCGATCTGGAACGCAATAATGCAATATGATATTCTGTACTTAACATCCATTCTTTTTTAGGGAAGGCATCAATTTTATTAAACAACAAAACAAAAGGAACACAGAGAATAAATACAATTGGAACAATCAAACACAAGAAAGTACCCTACAAAACTTGAACTGCACCATGAGAAAGGGGAGCTAGACGCAAAAACTAGCTAAAAAAAACTACAAAACAAAACACCACCATGACATAAAGTCAAAAGAAACTAAAAAGACAAAACTCCAGCAAGATGCCTGGAGTTCAATTGACACCAAGAAAAATGACAAAAAGTATAAATGACTAAACTTAAGCCCAATTATGAGTGCAGGGACTAAAAAACTCAGCATTTGCCTTCATATCCAACACTTATGAGTGTATCTTCCATGCCCCACTCAAGCCTCTATTTGACCAAGGATCCATTCCAAACCTCCTCAAAACATTTAACCTCTATCCACTTTCGATTGTGCCAAAACCATAGCTTGATCCTAAACTCACCAAAGCCAAACTGAAATTATATGCCAAAGAATACGACAAAGTCTCAACTACTGTTTTAAAAAAGGGGAAAAGGAGTGGGGGGTTCATCGATACCCTCTCAAACCACACACACAATCCATTGCTATCCTAATTTTACATGGTTTCTAGGTTGCATAGGGGAAACCAGTTTCTGTTTGCTAAGGGTGATATAATCAGCTGTATCATCTAATATTATCACAAATGTCTAATAAAATTTGATATTCTATATTAGTACTTACTTTTCAGTTGATTTTCTATTTGCAGTCTTTCCATTCATTTTGAATGAGCTATAATATCCTATAATTGATGTAAAATTAATGAATGTTGGTGTGCTTTTAGATTACGAATATTCACTGTTGGGACTACCAGAAGATAGTATTGAAAGGACAAGAGTTAAACATGAAGTCCACACCAGGAGTGCACGTAGGCTTGAAGAACTGTGCTTTAAAAACGGTGGAATATACATCAAGCTTGGTCAACATATAGGTCAATTGGTCGGACCTTTTTTCCTTTCTATTAATATTGGAATTTAAGTTTCTTATTTGGTAAATAGTATATGTAGCTTATGCATTTGGCTAAATGGAATGTTTTCATATAGGAATATTTAGTAGGGTTAATGGCATGTAATAGCAACGTACTTTCCCATTTGTGCCATTATCAGATACGAACCCAAAATATTACAGATATCAGATACGAACTTTCAATTTTTTTTTCATTATCAGATACGAACTTTTTTATATCAGATATCAGATACGAACTTTCAAATTTTTGTTTCATTATCAGCAACGTACTTTTTCATTTGTTTCATTATCAACAATTTTTATTTTTAAAGTTTTTCTTATATTTGAACAAAGGAGAAAAGTACGTTGCTGATAATGAAACAAAAATTTGAAAGTTCGTATCTGATATCTGATATAAAAAAGTTCGTATCTGATAATGAAAAAAAATTTGAAAGTTCGTATCTGATATCTGTAATATTTTGGGTTCGTATCTGATAATAGCACAAATGGGAAAGTACGTTGCTATTACATGCCATTAACCCTATTTATTACCTCAAGAGTACATTAAAACATTAAGGGAGTCAATGTTGAATAGATGTCCGACTTCTTCGTACGATCAAGTGTGCCAAGTTGTTAAAAAAGAGCTTGGTGGGGCACCTGAAGAAGTATGTACACCTACTGTGTTTATTTTATTTAATATTTGTTTTCCTAATCTCATTATGCCCTTACTTTTGTTTTAGCTATTTTGAGTCATCGAGTTTATGTTAACTATTTACTTTTACAGATATTTGATGAGTTTGACCCAGTCCCTATCGCAAGTGCTTCCCTTGCTCAAGTTCATGTTGCTCGAACTCATCAGGGCCAAAAAGTTGCTGTAAAGGTTTTACATTCTTACTATAAACCCATCTTATTTTGGTTTTATCTTGTGCAATCTTTTATTAACAGCTTAACTTATTTTATACTCATTTTATACTGCATTCATGTTTCAGGTACAACATATGCACATGACAGATACTGCAGCTGCAGATTATGCAACAGTCGAATTCATTGTCAACACTTTACATCGGCTCTTTCCTTCATTTGATTACAGGTTTGTTTGTTAGAGCTTACCGCTTATCTTATTTTTGTTATTCGACTGCTATTTCTTTATGCATGTGTTTACTGATGGGGATATATGGCAATAATATAGGTGGTTGATAGATTAAGTACATGACAGTCTACCTAAGGTCAGACATATTTTCAACCTGTTATCTTCTCGTATTTTCATGATGTCCTGCTACATATGTGTATTTATGCTTAATCTTCTGTTATCCTTTAAAATAGTGTTGTTAATAAGTTACGATTATGATCAGGAACTTGATTTCTTAAATGAGGCCAAGAACAGCGTTATTTGTATGGATAACTTTCGAAAGTTATCTCCACATATTGCAGACTATGTGTATGCGCCCAAGGTATATTGGAACCTAAGTACCACAAAATTGTTGACCATGGAGTTTGTTGAAGGCGCAGAAGTCAATGACTTGCAGAGCATCCAAAAACTTGGAATTAACCCACATGACATTGCAAGGCTAGTAAGTATCTTTTCTCTGCACTACCAATTGGCTAGTTGCCGCAGTTTTCCTGCTGGGAGCTATTATCCAATTCATGTTGTTTATTGGTTAATGTTTATGGAAAGGGTTTTGTTTTACACAATACAGGTCAGTAAAACATTTGCTGAAATGATGTTTAAACATGGATTTGTGCACTGTGATCCACACGCTGCTAACTTGCTAGTTCGAACGCTACCTTCTTCAAAAAGGGGAATTTTTGGTAAGGCATCTAATTTTTAAACAAGACACTTGGAATCATACATTTTTTATACCATGATTTACTAGAGAGCTTTTAGTCGACATGGTTAAAGTTTTTTGTTGTTTTAATGTACTGCTTCCTATTTACAAGCTTGTGAAGGGGTGCTACCTTCTTGCAGAACATATGATCAGATTTGTCAATTGGGGCTCTTGAGTCTTGAGATTGCAACTTTAGATGAGCTTGTTTTTTCAAATATCGTTGCGTATATTCTTATAAATGTATTTGTTCTAATTCATATAAGGTCTTGAAGACAGGTATTCATTACTCAGAAAGCGTAATTAGTTAAGGCATGACAAGAATATTGCCTGTCTTCAGGACCTCATATGAATTAGAGTAAAATATACATCTTAATACGTTAAGAGCGACAGGCAAATCAAAACAAAATATGAATTATATGAGATGACATAATAATAGATATGTTTTTGTTTAAATAGTTATGTTAGAAAGTCTTGTTTTGTTAAATAAAAGGCATAGACTTCTTCAATTAACCATTTGGCATTTATTTCTCAAATGACACATGCACTTGCTGGACTAATTGCTGCTAGTAATCTAAGCCTTTTTGTCATCACCAACCTCCTTTTTTTTCCTCCATATATTCAATTTTCCCGTATTTTATATTTGTGATCCAATGTTTTCCTTATTGATGCTGTTTAGTTGTTTACAGGAAGGAGAAAACCACAACTGGTACTGCTGGATCATGGTCTATACAAAGTACTTGACAATTCGATTAGGACTAACTATGCTGCACTTTGGAAGGTGCACCATGCAATTTCTTGAATATTAATGACTTTTTATGTCATCTATTATTACCTTTTCTTCACGTCCATTTTCGCATGTTACCGCTTTAGAGCATCATTAATCTCTGCACTGTATGGCTTGCTTACAGGCTTTAGTACTGGCTGATGCAAATGGAATAAAGGAAAATTGCTTGAAATTGGGTGCTGGTGAGGATTTGTATGCATTGTTTGCAGGGATTCTTACAATGAGGCCTTGGAATAGGCACTACAAAAAAAGAGCCTTTTAGTGACACCATTTTTAATGACACACAAAAAAAGTGTAAGTGAAAGTATATGTTTACTTACACTTTTAAAGAAAAATGTAAGCAAAAATTTAGTTTTGCCTACACTTTTCAAAAAGTGTAAGCAAAAGTTTAACTTTTACCCACACTTTACATAAAATGTAAGCAAAAGTCTAGTTATGCCTACACTTTTAGAAAAGTGTGAGCAAAAGTCTAATTTATACACACACTTTACGTAAAGTGTGAGAAAAAGTGCAATTTTACTCACATTTTTTGAAAAGTGTAAGTAATATTTTTATTTTTACTCACACTTTTTAAAAAGTGTAAGTAATAGTTTTATTTTTGCCCACACTTTTTGAAAAGTGTGAGTAATAGTTTTATTTTTACCCACACTTTTTAAAAAGTGTAAGTAATAGTTTTATGTTTACCCACATTTTTTCAAAAAGTGTAAGTAATAGTATTACGTTTACCCACACTTTTTAAAAAGTGTGAGCAAAAGTATAGTTTGTATTAAAAAAAAAAAAAAAGTCTACATTTTATCTATACTTGTTGAAAAATATAAATACGAGCCTCATTTTTGTTTACAAGATTGTTAAAGTTTACGTGTATTTAAGTGAAGTTTGTTTTTACCATTGTTTTAAACACCTGATTGAACCGTGAACCGGTTGAGTGGCCGGAAGGCGGTTTTGAGGGAACAACCCGGTTGAATCGTGACTGACCCGATGGCTCGGCCACATCAATTAAAAAATCTGTTTCTAAAACATTGGTTTTTACTCTTCAAATTATTTAACAAAATATTTTATAAAAAATTTACTACTTGTAATATTTAACAAAATAATCTGATTTGACTAAATCCCTAATAATACATTTGACCATTTATTAACTCCTTTCCAAATCATTTTCCCCAAATCGTCTACTCATCACTTTCCCCAAATCATTTTCTCGTTATGGCTTAATCGTTCTGTTTCGAAGCTCGTTTAAGCTAATTTTCGATACATAGATGTATTAGAAATCGAAGCTCAATCGTTAGGGTTTAATCGTCACACAATTCGGTAAGCTTTTTGGTTTAATCGTTCTGCTTCAGATTTTTTTTATTTTGTACCGATTGGTGTATATTTTGTACCGATTGATGTAATTTGTGTGGTGATAGATGTGAATTAGGTGTTCCATTTGGTATAGTTTGAAGCTTGTGTTAGTATGGTGATTTAGGTTGTGCACGAAAGGTGTTTGATGAAATGTCCATTAGGGAAATAACTGCGTACTCTGTATAATTATCTATACTTCTGTTAGGCCTTCTATTAATGGTAATTACAATCTACTGTGACGGATTTATGTTAGAGGACTTTATATCTATGAGATGATGAATTGATCTAGCTATTTACGTTGCATTTTCTAATGATGTTGCGGAAGCAAAATTACTTTCCTGAGTTGAGATCTTTGTTTAAGTTGCCCATATTTTCATTAAATGGAGCTTGTTTCGTTGTAATTTTTGGATGAGGTTTATATATCAGAATGAACATGTACTTATTGGTTTGGTATGTTTTATGTTTGCATATGATGCTACTAGGTGTGCTCAAGTAATTAAAACTTCCTTAGGTTAGCTTAGAGATCTGAGATTGAATTCTTTGCTTAAGAACTTCTCATATGATCACTGTGGATGGGTCATAAAAGATTTATCTCTTTTAGATTCTTTTTCGCGACTATATTGGTTATTTCCTATATGTTGTGTTATCTAGTAAATTATGGAGTCACGAAACTGTGTATGCTATATAAGTTGTGCTCCATATATTGTTTCCTATCCTTTTATTACCACTCGTAGGTGCTAACATAATCAGTAAGGATCCATGATAAGTGCTTTATTCTGTTTTCATAGTTTCATGGTAAAATCAAGGACATAAACTGGAAAATTCAGCATATGTCATAAAGGTAATCACCTAGTTTTTATTGTTCACTACTTTTTAAAAAATCAACTGGGTGTTCAGTTATTTGATATTATACGTTTAATTTGACTGTTCCAGCGTTGGAGCAGTTGTTGAAGCAGAAGGAAGAGAGGAGAAAGGAATTCTTGGATGTACAAACACAAATAAAAAAAATATGCACGGAGATTGCAGGGGGTAATCAGCATGCAGGAAGCCCAACAGTTGACGAGTCTAACCTATCTTTAAAGAAGTTGGATGCATTTCGTGACCAGCTGCAAGAACTCCAAAAAGAGAAGGTACAAGTTTACTACCTCAGTTCCTTAGCCATACGTTAGTTACAGAGAACGTTGTGAGATCACTAACGTGGATATACTGTTTGTTTTGACAAAGTGATAGATTGCACAAGTTCTTGGAGTTTCTGAGCACTGTACATGATCTTTGTGCTGTTCTTGGGCTCGACTTTTACACTACTGTTACAGAGGTTCATCCAAGTTTGAATGATGCAACTGGTGTGCAGTCTAAAAGCATTAACAATGACACACTAGCTAGGCTTGCTAACACTGTCTTAGCTTTGAAAGAAGATAAGAAACAACGTTTGAAGAAGGTATATCATTTTGCACCTCTTTGTTTTTGAGTAAAACTCATTAGAATTTTATTATTGGTAATAGGCAGAGACCTTAGCTAAACTATGTGCCAACTCCCAAGTGCCCAAGTCAGATACTGTATTTGCTAAACATGGCTGGCAAAATAAATACTTTTTAATTTTTATGAATGATTAGAGTATAAACTTTAATATCATGCTGATGTGCAAACCTAATTGCCTTTGGTTCATGCTTCCAGTTAAGGAATCTCTAATGGGCAGCCACAAAGCACGATCTCTACCTTATGCAAAACTATTAAAATGCGTCAGATTAGTTTATATTGATGATATCCAGTGTCTTTTACTATCATTTAAATCGTCCTGACGTATTATTTATGTTTGCAGTGTTCATGGTAATTTCTTATTAGACTTTCAAGCCTTAAACTGTATTTATATATGCAGGCCTTCAATAGTTTTTTTGTGCAGTTCTTCCAGTAAAAGAATCGACTATTCAAAAAAGTGCTCTCAAAAAATTAGGTGGAACTCGTCATCATGCTTCAGGTAATTGTAGACTGTAATAAATTTAAAACGTACAATTCATTAGCAAACCTTAAATAATACTTGCAGCCCTTTAAGTACTTTAAAAAAATTTTGTATGTGCAACGTTTACAGGAAACAAATCAGCTGATCATGATACTCTCAAAAATCAGGCCCAAGTGGTCTTCATACTTCAGGTAGTTGTTTAGTTTAATAGTTCTGATACCTGCAAGTACTTCAAGAGGCCTTAAATAGTATTTGTTAGCCATGTAAAATTTTTAAACGTGTGAGCGTCTAATAGTCTTTGTATGTACAGTTTCTGCACGAAATCAGTCAGGCGGTAATCGTCATCATACTTCAGGTACAAGTCAGTTGTCCTAAAACACAAAATCATTCATGTCTAATAGCCCTTTAACTGACATTATATGTTCAACTTGCACAGGAAACAAATTAGTTCTCTTAAAATACTTGGAAGCCCTTTAAGTGATACTGGCAACAAATCAAACTCAAGTCGCCTTCATACATCAGGTTGTTGTTTAGCTTAACAGTTTTATATGTGCTTCAATAAGCCCAGTGTCAGACGGGTCGGGTTGGTTTGGGTCATGGGTCAAGTGGGTTATATGGGTCATATGAGTCATGGGTCAAAGAGGTCATCTTTTAGAATAGGGTCAAAAGGGTCGTAGGTCAAACGAGTTGATGAAAGAACTATCCCAAATCACCTGTTATGTGTTTTTGATCTTACCTGGTTCAACCCATGATGATGGAAATCTTACCCACCTGACCCAATTTTTCCTAATCTGGGACAGGTTTGCCAACACAGTTATGTAGTTTTTACGCGTGCAAGCCTTTGAGCAGTTTTTGTATGTGTAATATTTACAGGAAACAACACAGTTATGTAGTTTTTATACGTGCAAGCCTTTGATCAGTTTTTATAGGTGCAAGCCTTTGAGCAGTTTGCCAACACAGCTATGTGAGGATTGCGAAGACCAAGCGTGACTATTCTCTTCTTTTCTTAGCTCGGTTATAGTTAGTTGGATTGCGATAATCATTGTACTTGCATTTCATACTTGAGAAAGATGTTCGATTCTTGTTTGTGGTTAGGCAAAATACTTGGTCTATATCGATTTTTGGTTGAAATAATAAATAGGTTTGAATCTCAGTTTATTTGTTATTAATTACTAGATTTTCATGTGTTAATTTGGAATAAATATAGCAGGACTAACATGGGTACAGAGAACAATATTGAGTAGCTATGGTGACACATGCATGTGTCTGAAATAGACTCAACCTATTCTGACACTATTAAGTGTCAGAAAACTGTGTCACTATATACTTTTACCGCCTGGACTTTTAATGACACTTTTTCAAAGTGAAGGTGAAAAGAAAAATTATTTAGTGACACTTTTTTGGACATTTTCTGACACTTTTTGTGTGTCACTAGAAGACTTTTTTCTTGTAGTGAGGGTTATTGATCCTGCCGTTGATCATCTTGCCATTCAAGGCAATGCCAGTGACCACTCAGAACTTCAGGTTAGCCTACATTATATAAGACAATGCCATTGACCCTGCTGTTAATCATCTTCCCCATTTCAAAGTTTTTGGTGTATCTCGTATTTTGACTCCCTGTTGGTCATGTTTTTCAATTTAAATAATCATCCACATGAAAATTTACCATACAAACTGCTCCTTATGTCTTGTAAAAACGGCCACAGGTACATGAACATATTTAGGGTAATATGTTTAAGTTTAAGTGGGAAGTTTTTATTTGGTTTAGTTGTTACTGTCTTGTCTTTAAATGTTCTCTTGTTTATGAAAATTTAGCATCTGCATCTTGAAACCCAAGTGTTACGGCTCTATTGACTAATAGAGCCTTTTTCTTGTTTTGCAGATGTATGCTTCCCTATATTTTCCTCAAATCACAGAACTTCTACATAAACTGCCACGTGTCATCCTTTTAATGTTAAAGACTAATGATTGCTTGCGTTCAGTCAATAACGCATTGGTATGTCTTTAGCCAATCTAATTTTATAACTGTCAGGATCTACAGAATATCTATAATTGTTAAATTTGATCAAATAAAAAGACCGTCTGTGGAGTCTTTCATTATTATAGGACGAGTTTCTTCTGAGGCACTGATCAAGGAAAAGTTATCACATGCAAAGTCTCTCTTTGGCTTGCTACATGTTTGGCTGGAGGATATTTCACTTCAAGCCCATTTTTTCATAATGCAAGTTGCCTTGTGGATGCTACAGTTCCGTTCAGCTTTGGCTCTGTGAACACTTGGCCAATTTATAATAATATACATAGAAGACAAAAATCATACCGAAAGAGATCATTGGGTGTTCAATAGTTGTTGGTTTTTGATTTGAAAGTAGTGCATTATTTGGCTTTAAGCCCCTTGTTCCTAACCCATAATAGTCTGGGAATTATAAAGTCAATTTTTTAATTCTTTCTGGACATAGTATAGGTGATGAGAAGTGAAGTTTTGTGCCTCGTATCCTCAAAATATGAGATGTGGGTCTTTGGTTATAGTTTTGGAAATTGTAATAGATATACTTGTGAATTTTATTTATGAAGCAATTTCATGTTTTTGAACAAATAGTTTATGTTACATGACATTTGCATAATTGCATATACATGCCCAAAACATTAAAAGGGCCACTAGATGAAAAGACTGGCAAATGACTTTTAGACCTTTTGAAAGTCTACGCTAGTAGACAACATTTAATTTGAAGAGTTGCGATCCCTTGCAAAGGGGATATAAATTAAAAAGTCTAAAAAGACTTTTCCACCGTCCGATCATCTACTTATTTCATCGCACCGTCCAATTTAATTGAGAGAAAAAATGACGCTCCATTCAATTTAAAAGGATAAAATAGTCATTTAACAAACAAAACCCGTCATATCTATCTTCCCTTCATCAGCCCATATTCTCACTCACATTCATTTCACTCTCTATTCGCTCTCAATTCTCTCACTAAAAAGTTGGGGAAAAAATTAGGGTTTTGATTCTCATATTTCTGATCAAAATCTCCAATAATCTACTCGAGAAGATGAATCCTAATCGTAAGTTTATCAATTATTCTAATTCATACATCTAATTTCATTATCCAGGTTTTTAATTTATCTAATTTTTCTTATTTAATTTTCCCCCAAATTTTACTATTTTATAGAATTTTGTGAAATTGTTTTTTATATGGGTTTTTTGAGTTACTGATGTATGTTGTATTTTTGGGATTGAATTTGATTTAGTTATATTTTTTGTGATTTAATTAAGGGTATTTAAAGTGATCATTTTATTTTGCGTGTTGTCATGTGGATGATGTTATAAATTTTGGGTTTTTTTTTGAGATTATAAAGTTGCTTGCTTGTACTTAAAATTGTTTTTTATTAAAAAAAATATATTTTTTTTTCTGTCAAATTGATAAAAAATTTTGATTTTTTTTTTGTTTTTTTTTGTCAAATTGATGAAAAGTTTTGATTTTTATCAGTATTTTTGTTACGTTCATTAGTATTTTTGCTTAGTATAATATGTTTAAAAAAAATTTCATCAGTATTTTGTTTATTTAATCAACGGTTATTGTTTTGTTTATCAGTTCTTGCACATCATATTTGGTTCATCAATTATTGTCATGTGTTATGTGTTATTCAACTGTTTTTGTTTGTTCATCTGTTGTTGTAGTTCATCATCTTTTTAATTTAGCTACTAATTAACAGGATGAACAACACCTTATTCTAAATGATGAAAAAATAACAGTGTTTTTTTTCATCAGTTAGCGTCGGTTGTTTTTCAAAGTGTTTTGGCTATATATAAGTTATTGCTATTGTGTTTGATCATCAGTTATTTAAAAATTAGGTTCATCAGTTATTGCTAATGCGTTTGATCATCAGTTATTTGAAAATAGGTTCATCAGTTATCGCTAATGTGTTTGATCATCAATTATTTGAAAATAGGTTCATCAGTTATTGCTAGTGCGTTTGATCATCAGTTATTTGAAAATAGGTTCATCAGTTATTGCTAGTGCGTTTGATCATCAGTTAATTGAAAATATGTTCACCAGTTATCGCTAATGGGTTTGATCATCAGTTATTTGAAAATAGGTTCATCAGTTATTGCTAGTGCGTTTGATCATCAGTTATTGCTAGTGGGTTTGATCATCAGTTATTTGAAAATAGGTTCATCAGTTATTGCTAGTACGTTTGATCATCAATTATTTGAAAGTAGGTTCATGAGTTATTGATAGTGCATTTAATCATCAGTTATTTGAAAATAGGTTCATCAGTTATTGCTAGTACGCTTGATCATCAATTATTTGAAAGTAGGTTAATCAGTTATTGATAGTGCGTTTGATCATCAGTTATTTAAAAGTAGGTTCATCAGTTATTGTTAGTGGTTTGATCCTCAGTTAATTAAAAGTAGGTTCATCATTTATTGCTAGTGGGTTTGATCATCAATTATTTGCTAGTGTTTATTGGAAATAGGTTCATTTGTCATTTTGAAAGTAGGTTCATCAGTTATTGCTAGTACGTTTGATCATCAATTATTTGAAAGTAGGTTCATCAGTTATTGCTTAGTACGTTTGATCATCAATTATTTGAAAGTAGGTTTATCAGTTATTGATAGTGCGTTTGATCATCAGTTATTTTAAAGTAGGTTCATCAGTTATTGCTAGTACGTTTGATCATCAATTACTTGAAAGTAGGTTCATCAGTTATTGATAGTGCATTTGATCATCAGTTATTTTAAATTAGGTTCACCACTTATTGCTAGTGATTTTGATCATCCGTTATTTGCTAGTGTTTTATGAAAGTAGGTTCATCAGTTGTTGTGCAAGTATCAGTTATTGCTAACGAGTTTGTGTTTATTTTAGTGCGTTGGTGTTTGTTTCAGCTTATATAGCTGGCATTGTGGCTTATGTTGAAAATCTTCAGTTTATATGCCACAAGCCGGCTATATAATATGAAACAAACACCACAAACACCACCTCTATGGTTGGTGTTTGTTTCATCTTCTATAGCTGCCGTTGTGGTTTGGTATCAGTTATTGCTTGTGCGTTTTTGTTTATATTGATTCAGTTATTGTGTAAGTAGGTTTATTAGTTACTGCTAGTGCGCTTGTGTTTCTTGAAAGTATGCTCATCAGTTATTTGAAAATTAGGTTCATCAGTTATTACTAGTGTCTTTTATCATCAGTTATTTGCTAGTGTTTTTTAAAAGTAGGTTCATCAGTTGTTGTGCAAGTAGGATCATCAGTTATTGCTAGTGCGTTTGTGTTTATTTTGGTTTGGCTTCATCTTTTATTTTGATTTTTTGTTTATTTTGGTTTCAGTAGGTTCATCAGTTTCACAATTATTTGTTTTATTGGATAGGTAAAAAGCTAAAAAAAAGGAAAGAAACCTATGGTTTAGTGATTCGATGCTGGATTTGTAAGAGAAGGAAAGGAACAAGACAAACAGATGGAAGACTTGAGAAAGAAGTACCTAGCAAAGATTCTGTTGACCGAGTCTAATGAGAACAGAAAAATAGTGGAGAGCGTGGTTCATGAATATCAAAGTTTAAGTCTGAAAGAAAAGAGAATGCTCCAAAAGATGTCAAAGAAGTCTATTTGCCGAAAGTACCAGCGCTTATTTCGAAGAAACTAGTGCTCTTCTTCGAAAGTGAACACAATGGTCAAGTGAAAACAATCTGATATAATTGATGAATGTTTGGAATATTTGATTGCTTGGTATGGTTAAATAGTTTCTCGAACAATCTGATGTAATTGATGAATTGTAAAAATATTAGATTTTTTTGTTCATCAGTTGCCGATTGGTATGGACAAGTGATTTTGGTTGGTTGGTATCGACAAGTTATTTTAGTTTAATAGAACTCAGTTTATTTTAGTTTTTTTTGTTCATCAGTTGCCGGTTGGTATCGACAAGTGATTTTGGTTGGTTGGTATCGACAAGTTATTTTAGATTAACAGGACTCAGTTTATTATAGTTCTATTATATAAACTGATGAACATCTCTTAAATAAAATTGATAAACATGTGAAAAAGAACTTTTATAAATAAACTGATGAACATACAATAAACTGATTTCTGATTTCAACACAGATCTAAATTTTGACAATAAGCTCTGAAATATTGCACTAAATAAACTGATGAACATATAATAAAATTGATCATTACGGAATGAAAATATAATTAAAAAAATATCACTTTTTAAATCTTATATTAATAAAACGATTAGTGATGCGTTGTGGTACAAAAATTAATGCATTTAACACAATTTTAACACTAAAAATCTAAGTTAGACATTTCATCAAACATGTGGTGTGCAACAAAAATGACTAGAACGTCATCTTTAAAATGCGATATCTCACTCATGTTATATCGAATTTGAGTGATTCAAATTTCTTGATAAATAGTGAACCAAAATCTACAACTTTCGTGTTTTAAGTTTATCATGATTTGATAGATTTAAAGGTAAAAAATATGGTCAAAAATACCAAAAACATCAAGAAAATCAAAAACCATTGAATATGTAAAAAAAAAGTTTGAAATAATTAACAAGATTTATATCAAATTAAAGAGAATTAAATTTTAAAAATTATGGTGAAATCGGTTTTTTCTAAAAGTTTGTCGTTTAAGAGATATGTGCGTTTGAAATTTGAGGTGGAAAAAGAAAAAACGGGTAATTTTACGATTTTGCCCCTATACAGATTTTTTAAATAAAATTGGTGGGGACACTTGTCAGCCCAGGAACACTTTTTAGACTTTTTATTTTTTTCTACTTTGTAAAGGATCGGGAGTCGGTTAGAATCCCTACCTCCAATTTGAAGTCTTCTTAAACTCTTGTATACTTCAAAGTTATTGGTCCACAAACTCACCGTCGTATACTTCAAAGTTTTTGGTCCACAAACTCACCATCGTATACTTCAAAGGTTTTGGTCCACAAACTTGCACAATTACGTCGACCAAAACTTGCACTCTTACATCCCAATCAATATTTCTTAGACATTTCTTCACTGCATTGAGATTCACAAAGAGATATATCCAAACCAGCCTTTCGTAGACGTTTGTTCCATCGTCCAAGTTTCTTCACAGCATTGACAATGATAGATATGATCTATTTATTTAACTCATATGTACTTTTGAGTTAAATTTTATGAAGCAATTCATGTTTATGAACCAGTAGCTTATGTTGGGAATGTTTGGCACTAGTAGGAGCTCGAGCTGGTTGCTAGAGCTTTTTTCTAAATGCTAGTTTAACTAGAATTTCATTTAGTAGTTTATTTTTTTTACATGCTCCTTCAAGCTATGTCAGCCAAACGAGACTTATTTTTAATGGTAGCTTAGGGTGCGTTTTGTTGGTGAAAAATATTCCATTTTTCTAGGAGATTTTTCATATGAAAATGAAAATTTTGAAAATCCGTCTAGTCATACTTTTTTTCAACAATTTTCAAAAAGACCGAAATTCTCATTTTCTAAATTTTAACTAAGAAATTGAAAAGCACATTCCACACTTCTAACTTTTTTATTTCACATTTTTTCAATAAAAAGATATGGGATCTCATTTTTTTCTCTTGTGTCATCCTCCACCGCCCACCGTCGCCTCCACCACCCGCCGTCGCCGCCACAATCCCAATCTGAGGTAATATTCTTATCATTAAAAAAAAAAGAAAAATATAACTACGGCTAAACGGGTTTTCAAAATTCTCAACTCTTCTCTGAAGAAGAAAAATCATTCACTTCTTAAGAAATTTAGAAAAAGAAAAATAGAAAAATATTTCTACAAATAAACGACACCTTATTTTTCTGAAAAAATAAGCTCGTGCTATGATAAGTTAGCGCGCCAAACATGCCCTTTAAATGATGTTCACATTTTTTTAGAATGGCACCACACTTGAAATCCGACCCCCCGAGTTGAACCATCCAAACGGGCAGGCCCCGGGATCCAAACCACTAGGAGAGACCCGCGAAGGGAAACCCTAAAACTCACGGCTTCGCACTTGGAAGAAACCTGGATTTTTTTTGTCTCTTGCGAGACTTGAACCTTGGATAAAACCTCCCCCAGGCTTCAGAAGGAGCCCAGATGTTCACATGTATATGATGGAGTGACTAATGAGTTGTAGACCAAGACGGGTTTACTTTGAATGTCTATACTAGTAGACAACAACATCAAACTCTAAACATTATCGGAGTTATTATCTCCGATTAAAAGTCTTCTTAAATCCTCACATAGTTCAAAATACCTTTTGAAAAGTCTATGTACGCATACAAATAACACAAACATTAAGAGCCACACCATAAATAAACTAGTAAACCTCAAAAAACCGCCACGCAAGCATTTTTTAATGGGAACTTACAATTGCACAATATTTACACTACAAATTATTCCGCACATCCGAAGCAAGAGTTGAACCCACAAGCATTTGGTTGGGAGCTTCTCACACAACAAGATGTACCATTTGGAAACAAGCCCTTTGGTCACTATGCAAGCAATTGTTTGTGAAGTTTTAATAAGTTCTAAGCGCAATATTGAAACCTCAATTAAATTAACCTCAAAAAGTTCTAATGAAAACAGACTAATAAATGTGGTTTGAAGTTTGAAAATTTTGCACAATAAAACATGAAATGAAATTTAAGGGCACTTAGAGTCAAACAATTTGTATAGCCGACTCTTTGGATCATAAATGTAACATTAAAACTGAAGAGTATGTATATTCAATAAATTTAGAGAAGCCACAAATCTCTATGCAAAGTCTTTGGTTGGAAAGCATTATTGTGGATGACAAAATTTTAATTCACACATTATTTTTTATCGCAATCAAAAGTTGGAGATTTTTGCATAATCAAACAAAAAATAAAAGTCTAGAGTCTACCGCTTTAATAAATTTCCATGGCCCAAACGTTACGTTTATCAATGAAATATAAACCACAAATATATTCTCGGTCATATTATTATGAAAGCAACTACAATAATACAAGCGACATTGTATATATATTTGTAGCAATTTGATTTTTATAGCAATCAAAAATAAAAACACAATGAGTATTTCAATATCTAGCTTCTTTTTCTTTTCTTATTGGAACACAAGCCCTTTGATCACTATGCAAGCAATTGTTTGTGAAGTTTTAATAATTTCTAGACGAGATATTGAAAGCATTAAATTTACCTTAAAAAGTTCTAATGATTTTTTTTTTTTTATTTTTTTTTATTATTATTTTTTTAATGACGGTTTGGAGGTGATTTTTATTTTTGGTAACCATGGTTTACGACCTTTTTGGCTGACTAATTGTTGGAATTATTACATCATGACATTCATATATAATAGACCAAGTACATCAAAGTGAGCATAGCGGAAGCAATTATAATAGAATCAAATAACATGTAATTAATTAATCAATATTTAAATAGTAAACATACCTTAATGATTCTAGCCCGAACAAGAATCAATGCAATCTTCCGGAACCAATTTAACCCTAATTAGGGTTTATGTGGATTATAAGAATTACCCTTTACCTTTTTGTAATTCAATCCAAGAATCAAACAATAGTGTGTTTGATTCACGTTCTTGTACACACGTACTAATTCAAGAAAAAGTTTATCCAAGTAATAAACACAAAACTTGTTTTGATCAAGAAAATCGAAACCCTAAGGGTATAACGTAGCCACATGCAAATCTTATTCAATAGTCCTATTAATAATCAAATCTAGGTGTATAACGTATTAATTCAATTAGGGCTTTCTTCTTCTTAGAAAAAGAGCCACATACATCGATAAATCGATTGCGTAAGCCAAAATTAAATAAATACCACATAGCACACAATTGATTACTTAATATTGGAGTCTTCCCCAATTCGACATCTATTAATAAATTTACATGTTTTAATATATAACTTAACCATTAATATATATATATATATATATATATATATATATATATATATATATATATAATCTAAACAATTTAAAAGTCACACAATATATAATCCATGCAAATATGCACTTTTTCATGGATTTAGCTTAACAATTAACATATTGCACCAAGATCGTTTACTAAAACGCATAACAATTACATGACATTCTAGGGTTTCTAATCATATTAAAAAATTAAAAACCATAAACCCTAAAACCCTATTAAGGTCAATCGACCCATAAAATATTTTAGGGTTAGGAATCTAACAAATAAACCCTAAAAACATGTAACTAAACGAATCAAGATCCAATTTTTATGCGTTTCGATAATTAATTACACATTATAACGGCTCTAAATGCCACTGTTGGAATTATTACATCATGACATTCATATATAATAGACTAAGTACATCAAAGTGAGCATAGCGGAAGCAATTATAATAGAATCAAATAACATGTAATTAATTAATCAATATTTAAATAGTAAACATACCTTAATGATTCTAGCCCGAACAAGAATCAATGCAATCTTCCAGAACCAATTTAACCCTAATTAGGGTTTATGTGGATTATAAGAATTACCCCTTACCTTTTTGTAATTCAATCCAAGAATCAAACAATAGTGTGTTTGATTCACGTTCTTGTACACACGTACTAATTCAAGAAAAAGTTTATGCAAGTAATAAACACAAAACTTGTTTTGATCAAGAAAATCGAAACCCTAAGGGTTTAGTTTGATGAAATCGACAAGCACAAAGAGAGGAGAGAAAAACACCAAGATGTGTGTGTACAAGTTATGAGAAAAACCTACATCTTGGGTTTGCTTATATACTAATCAAAACTTGGAGCTCAAGGCACATAAGGAGGTGGTATCCCCCCTATGCCGATCGGTTTTGGATACCCCTAAGGTATTCCGGAACCTTCTCTTGTTTCCATGTTTTCCTTAGTATTACTTTCCTAATCTTTGTTTAATAAATAATTAGTCATTAATCAATAATACTAATTATTATTATTTGTTTTGTGTTTAATAATTAATTATAACATTTTATAAATAATTATTACTTTTTCTCTTCATACGTATTGTGTGCAATCCCGTGATCTCAAGTTCGATCCTAACACACGACTATTATTATTTTGTCTATAAAACTAACACTAATTACCGAGATTGGAAGTTGAAAATTTTGCAAAAATAAAAAATTGAATGAAGTTTAAGGGCCTATCGAGTCAAACGATTTGTACAACCAACAACGAGACTCTTTGGATCATAAGCGTAAATTGGTTATCAGTGCGCTAGTAACATTAAACTGAAGAGTATGTTTATTCAATAAATTTAGAGAACCAAAAAATCTCTATGTTTTGGTTGAAAAACATTATTGTGGATGACAGAAATTTCATTGACACATTATTTTATATCGCAATCAAAAGTTGGAAAATTTTGCATAATCAAACAAAAAATAAAAGTCTATAGTCTACCGGTTTAATAAAATTCCACAACCCAAATGTTACGTTTATCAAAATGAAATATAGACCACAAACATATTCTTGATAATATTATTATGAAAGCAACTACAATAATACCGGTGACAATATATATATTTTGTAGCAATTGTGAATTTTTATAGGAATCAAAAATAAAAACAGAATGAGTATTTCAATATCTAGAGTCTTTTTTCTTTTGCTAATTTTCACCACGTTTTCCTCTTCCACTTCTTCTTTGAATAATAATATTCATAAATGCCCTAAAAAACAGAGTGAAGCTTTGCTTCTCTTTAAACATAACCTTTCCTCCATCAATTACCCAAACGATGACTGTGGTTCTGATAATCATCCAATAATGATGAGCTGGAACACAAGTACTGATTGTTGCAACTGGGATGGAGTTATTTGCGATGACCTCACCGGTGACGTCATCCGTGTCGATCTGTATTGCGGAATGCTACAAGGTACAATTCTTCCTGACATCTCCCTTTTCAACCTCCTCACA
Source organism: Artemisia argyi (assembly GCA_030686995.1). Taxonomy (NCBI): domain Eukaryota; kingdom Viridiplantae; phylum Streptophyta; class Magnoliopsida; order Asterales; family Asteraceae; genus Artemisia; species Artemisia argyi. The sequence continues at coordinate 149,840,528 of CM060709.1, read as the reverse complement.
CACCTTACTTGGCTTGATTTATCATATAACAGACTTAATGGGACATTGCCATCTTGGCTGTTTACTTCCCCCTCTTTAGAATCTCTCGGTCTAAGTTATAACATGTTCAGTGGAACTGTTCCTTTTGACTCATTTGCTCTTCCATCATTAAATTGGTTAGACCTCAGTCGCAACAATCAGTTAGGTGGCCAAATTGATGTGCAAACATTTCCACAACTCACCAACCTCACTTACCTGTACCTTTCAAATAATAATTTTAGTGGTGAATTGGAGTTGGATACATTGTTATCAACCCTCACAAACCTTAAAGTTCTCATTCTCTCATACAGCGGTTTCTCTCTTACAACAAAAAATGCCAACCATTATGTCAACCCTAGATTTTTTTGGTTAGAATTGGCCTCTTGCAAGCTGAAGGTGTTTCCGAATTCACTTCGAGCCATGAAACAACTTAGAATGTTAGATCTCTCTAGCAACGAAATCCATGGCCAAATTCCTCATTGGGCAGGGGAGATAGGAACTACTCATTATGGGTTGGAATATTTGAATCTGTCACATAACTTCATAACAGGCTTGCCACAGTTTCAATGGTATGGACTAAAAGAACTGTATCTCCAGTCCAACTTGATTGTGGGGCCATTCCCTCCATCAATTTGCAACATGAGCAATCTATGGTATTTGGATATGTCCAATAATCGCTTTGGTGGATTGATTCCTGAATGTGTAGGAAGTATGAGCACACTTTATACGATGGATTTGGGGACCAACAATTTTCATGGAACCATTCCAAAAAATATCAGCTCCTCCTTACAAGTTCTTAATGTCAAGTCAAACAAGATTGAAGGGTCATTCCCTCCATCAATTTGCAATTTGAGCAATCTACATTCATTGGATATGTCCAATAATAGCTTTGGTGGAGTGATTCCTGAATGTGTAGGAAGTATGACGAGCACACTTTCCATGATAGATTTGGGAACCAACAATTTTCATGGTACCACTCCAAATGTATTCAATGAATGCGGACCTTTAGAAGGGATTGTATTGAACGGAAACCAGCTAGAAGGGGAGGTGCCACATTCCTTGTCTAAGTGTCTGTCCTTGAAAGTACTTGATCTTGGAAACAACAATTTAAATGGCACATTCCCTGAATGGTTGGGAGGTCTTTCAGAGCTGCAGGTTCTTGTACTCAAATCAAACAAATTTCATGGTCCTATTGAAACCTCCACTGCAATGGAACATGCATTTTCTAGTTTACAAGTCCTTGACTTATCCCATAATTGTTTTGTTGGCAAACTACCTGGAACTTTTTTTCAAAATTTCAAGGCCATGCAGAACATGGTAAGAAATAGAACCACACCTGAATATTTGTCCATGGGTGGCGAGTCTTACTCTATGATTGTCGTGGTGAAAGATGTGCAACTGACATTCACTCAAGTTTTGGTTGGCTACACAATTGTTGATCTATCCAACAACAGATTTGAAGGGGAAATTCCAAATGCTATTGGTAGTCTCAACTCGTTGAAAGTGCTCAACTTATCTCACAACAATCTCAATGGTGAGATCCCAAATGCTCTCGGAAATATCTCGGTGATTGAATCGTTAGACCTGTCTTGTAACCAACTCATCGGAGAGATCCCTCAAAGCCTTGCAGACATAACAGGTCTTTCAGTCTTAAATCTTTCACAAAATCGTCTTGAGGGACGTATTCCAAAAGGATCACAGTTCAACACATTTGATGAGAGATCATACGGAGGGAATTTGGGACTTTGTGGGTTTCCGCTGTCCAACAAGTGTGAGCATTTGAGTTCCCCAGACGTTTATGGTGACGGAGATGAGGAGGAGGTGAATGAGAGTGGATTTACATGGAAAGTGGTGACGTTGGGATTTGGATGTGGGACTATACTTGGATTGGTGATGAGATATCTCATGTTGTCAACAAGAAAAGTCAAGTGGTTCAATGCAATTTCTGATGCAGCCGAGAGTTTGGTCCTGAAGAAGAGGAAGAGAAGACATGTATACATCGGGAATCTTATTTCATCTGATTATGCAAATGTCTTACTCTATAATTTATGATGCAGGCGGAGGAGTTTGGGGTAGAGCTGGAATCTTATGAATTGTGCAGTCGTCATATTTCTGAATTACGTTTTGTTTCTTTGAATTATGTTGTATGTATTATTAGTGTGTTGTTAGAATTTTGTAATAATCAGATGTTTGTGATGTGTTTTAGAGGAAATTAAAAGTATCAGGTTGTAGGTTTTCAAGTAACATTGTTTGCCATATTGCATTTTTCGATCTGCCCACCATCTGCTTGATGAATTGATACTGAGACCAAATTGCTTTGGATACTCCAGTTTGGTACAGCTTTGGTTCTATGAAATCAGTACCAAAAAGAAATCATTGAGTGCTCAGTTATTTTTCTTTTTTGATTCAAAAGTACTGGTCTGAGAAATGTACTAGTAATAAATTAGCTAACAATATAGAAGGCCACATACACATGGTTGATGTCTAAAAATTCATTTATTTTGTTTGGGCCACCAGCTGATGGAAGGAATGTGTTGTAGACAACAACATAATTTGGTTGGAGGATATTTCACTTCAAGCCCGGTTTTTTATAATGCAAGTTGCCTTGTGGATGCTGCAGTTCCGTACAGCTTTGGCTCTGTGAACCACTTAACGATTTTATAACTATATACATAGAAGACATAAATCATACCGAAAGAGATCATTGGGTGTTCAATCGTTGTTGTTTTTTGATTTGAAAGTAGTGCATTATTTGGCTTTAAGCCCCTTGTTCCTAACCCACAATAGTCTGGGAATTATAGTCATTTTTTTTATTCTTTCTCGACAAAGTAAGATGATGATAAGTGTAGTTTTGTACATTGTATCCTCAAAAGATGAGATATGGGTCTTTGGTTATACTTTTGGAAATTGTATCAGATATAGTGTACTTGTGAATTTTATTTATGAAGCAATTCATGTTTTTGAACCAATAGTTTATGTTACATACATGCCCAAAACATTAAAAGGGCCACCAGATGAAAAGACTGGCAAATGACTTTTAAACCAAGATGAGTTTTCTTTGAAAGTAGACAAATAATTTAATTTGAATCCCTACCAGTCTTCTTAAACCATTATATATATACTTCAAAGTTTTTGGTCCACAAACTTGCACAGTTACATCCCAATCAATCTTTCTTAGACATTTCTTCTGCATTGAGATTGACAAACAATTATATATCCCAACCAGCCTTTCGTAGACGTTTTTTCCATCACCGAAGTTTCTTCACAGCAATGACAATGATAGATATGATCTATTTATTTAACTTAGATGTACTTCTAGTTAAATTCATGAAGCAATTTATGGTTTTGAACCAATAGCTTATGTTATACGATGTTCACATGTATATGCCTAAAACATAGAAGGGCCACAAGATGGACTGACTAATGAGTTGTAGACCAAGACGAGTTTACTTTGAATGTCTACACTAATAGACAACAATATCAAACTCTAAACGTTATCTGACTTATCTCCAATTAAAAGTCTTCTTAAACCCTTACATACTTCAAAATACCTTTTGAAAAGTCAGCCACACCATAAATAAACTACTAAACCTCAAAAAACCGCTACGCAAGCATTTTTAATGGGAACTTACAATCTCACAATAGTTACACTACAAATTATCTCACACGTCTGAAGCAAGACTTGAACTCATAACCATTTGGTTGAGAGTTTCTCACACAACAAGGGTACCATTGGGAAACAAGCCCTTTGGTCACTCTGCAAGTATTTGTTTGTGAAGTTTAATAAGTTCTAAGCACAATATTGAAACCTCAAAAGTTCTAATGAAACATTTTTGTGTGTGTGTGGGGTAACCATGGTTTTCGACCTTTTGGCAGACTAATCCATGAGGTTTGAAGTTTGAAAATTTTGCATAATAAAAAATGAAATGAAGTATAAGGGCCTATCGAGTCAAACGATTTGTACAATGAGACTCTTTGGATCATAAGCGTAAACTGGTTACCAATTGTGCTAGTAACATTAAAATTGAAGAGTATGTTTATTCAATAAACTGGTTATCAGTTGTGCTAGCAACATTAAAATTGAAGAGTATGTTTATTCAATAAATTTAGAGAATCAACTCTATGCAAGTTTTGGTTGAAAAGCATTATTGTGGATTTGTGGATGACAAAATTTCATTGGCACATTCTTTTTAGTCGCAATCAAAAGTTGGAAAATTTTGCATAACCAAACAAAAAATAAAAGTCTAAAGGTCTACCAGTTTAATAAATTTCCACGGCCCAAATGTTATGTTTATCAATGAAATATAGACCACAAACATATTCCGGATATTATTATTATGAAAGCAACTACAATAATACGCGCGACATTATATATATTTGTAGCAATTGTGAATTTTTATAGCAATAAAAAATAAAAACACAATGAGTAGTTCAATATCTAGCTTCTTTTTTCTTTTCCTAATTTTCACCACGTTTGCGTCTTCCACTTCTTCTTTGAATAATACTAATCATAAATGCCCTAAAAAACAGAGTGAAGCGTTGCTTCTTTTTAAACAAAACCTTTCATCCATCAACGACACATCATTTGATTACTACTGTCAAGATTGGCTTGGTTCTGATTATCATCCAATAATGATGACCTGGAACACAAATTCAGATTGCTGTAACTGGGATGGTATTACATGCGACTACTCCACCGGTGACGTTATCGGCATCGACGTTAGTTGCGGAATGTTAAAAGGTACTATCCATCCTAATAGCTCCCTCTTCAACCTTCCTTATCTCCAAGCACTCAACCTTGCTTTTAATGACTTTCGTGGTTCCCAAATTCCATGTGAGATTAGAATGTTTTCAGATAATCTCACACATCTCAACCTCTCTCATTGTGCATTTTCTGGCCAAGTCCCACCGGATATCACACTCCTTCATATCTGGTCTCTCTTGATCTCTCTTCTAATTATTATATTACTGGTTTGAAGCTTGGACCACATGTTTTTATCAATATGTTTAGAAATTTTACTAATTTGGAAGAACTTTCACTTAGATTTGTTAATATCTCTTCGGTTTTACATACCAGTCTTAACATATCTTCCTCTTTGAAATTACTAAATCTGGCTGGGACTCAATTGAAAGGAAAATTACCTCATTCCATTTTCAATCTTCATTCTTTGGAGACACTTGACTTGTCATTTAATGATTTCACAGGCAATATCCCTTCGGATATCTCAGTTAACCTAACTTATCTATATTTAGTAGGAAACAAACTTAATGGGACATTGCCATCTTGGCTGTTTACTTCACCATCTTTAAAATATCTCAATCTATATGATAACATGTTCAGTGGAAATGTACCATTTGAGTCATTTTCTCTTCCATCAATAAATTGGTTAGTCCTCGATCACAATCGGTTAGCCGGCCAAATTGATGTGCAAACTTTTCGACAACTCACCAACCTCACTGTTCTAGGCCTTTCTCTTAATAATTTTAGTGGTGAATGGGAGTTGGATACATTGTTATCAAGCCTCACAAACATTGAATATCTCGATCTCTCTTACAGCGGTTTCTCTGTTACAACAAACAATGCCAATCATTATGTCAACCCTAGTTTTAGTGAATTATATTTGGTCTCTTGCAAGCTCAAGGTGTTTCCGAATTCACTTCGAGCCATGCGACAACTCGAACGGTTAGATCTCTCTAGCAACGAAATCCATGGCCAAATTCCTCATTGGGCAGGGGAGATTGGAGGTGATTATGGGTTGGAATTTTTGAATCTCTCACATAACTTCATAATAGGCTTGTTACAATTTCAGTGGTATGGACTATCTGAACTTTATCTGCAGTCCAACTTGATTCAGGGACCATTCCCTTCATCAATTTGCAACTTGAGCAATCTATCATTTTTGGATATGTCCAATAATAGCTTTGGTGGAGTGATTCCTGAATGTGTAGGAAGTATGAGCACACTTGCCATGATAAATTTAGGGACCAACAATTTTCATGGTACCATTCCAAATGTATTCAATGAATGCAGAGATTTACAGGGGCTTATATTGAATGGAAACCAGTTAGAAGGGGAAGTGCCACATTCCTTGTCTAAGTGTCGGTCCTTGAAAGTACTGGATCTTGGAAACAACAATTTAAATAGCGCATTCCCTGAATGGTTGGGAGGTCTTTCAAAGCTGCAGGTTCTTGTACTGAGGTCAAACAATTTCCATGGGCCGATTGAAACCTCCACTCCAATGGAACTTGCATTTTCTAGTTTACAAGTCCTTGACTTATCCCATAATTGGTTTGATGGCAAACTACGTGGATTTCTTTTTCAAGATTTCAAGGCCATGCAGAACATGGTAAGAAATAGCACCAAACCGGAATATTTGTCCACATATGGCAACTATTACTCTATCATTGTCGTGGTAAAGGATGTGCAACTGACATTCACCAAACTTTTGGTTGACTACACAATTGTTGATCTATCCAACAACAGATTTGAAGGGGAAATTCCAAAAGCTATTGGTAGTCTCAACTCGTTGAAAGTGCTCAACTTATCTCACAACAACCTCAATGGTGAGATCCCAAATGCTCTAGGAAAATTATTGGGGACTGAATCGTTAGACCTATCATGGAATCAACTCATCGGAGAGATCCCTCAAAGTCTTGCAGAAATCAAGGGTCTTGCGGTCTTAAATCTTTCACAAAATCATCTCGAGGGACGTATTCCGCAAGGAACACAGTTCAACACATTTGATGAGAGCTCATATGGAGGGAATTTGGGACTTTGTGGGCTTCCGCTGTCCAACAACTGTGAGCATTTGAGTTCCCCGGACATTTATGGTGACGGAGACGAGGAGGAGGTGGATGAGAGTGGATTTACATGGAAAGTAGTGACGTTGGGATATGGATATGGAACATTAGTCGGCTTGGTGATGGGATATCTCATGTTGTCAACAAGAAAAGTCAAGTGGTTCAATGCAATTGCTGATGCAGGAGAGAGTTTGGTCTTGAAGAAGAAGAGAAGACACATATATATCGGGAAATGATGTTAGATAATGAAAGGTATGATTTTTCACATGTTTTCTTATTTCATCTGATTATGCAAATGCCTTACTCTATAATTTATGATGCAGGCAGAGGAGTTTTGGGGTGGAGATGGAATCTTATGAGTTGTGTGTTGGTTATTATTTGTAAACAGCTTCCAGATTAGGGTTAAGATAATCAATAAAGGTACCGGATATTCACTTGAAATCGTGGTATCACTTTCCAATAGAAACTATTCGACCCTATGCCTGGGTTACACGAATATCTCTATGGGATAAGACCAAGTGATGTTCTTGTTTTAGGCACAAACCAAGAACCAGATGCGTATAGAAGTGTTTAGGGTTTTGTGTTAATCGTATTGTTAAAACGTATATCATGCAGAATGATGTGACCTCTATTTATAATAGAGAATACTCAAAAACCCTAGCCCATGGTATTATGTATAATTAACGGCCCATTAATTATAACATAATAATTTCCATAATAATAGGATCAGTGGTTATCAGTGGAAACGTTATAACTAGCAGTGGTAATGTTAACACTATCAGTGGAAACAATAACCCTTGCAGTGGTAACGTAAACACATCAGTGGAAACACTAGCAGTAGAATGCCAGCAGCAGAATCACACTATCAGCAGGATCATGCTGTCAGCAGAATCCTATCAGCAGGATCAGCTGTCAGCAGAATCTTATCAGCTGATTCAATACATAACCACTATTGAGTCAGGGGATTCAGTGACCAAATGGGTGTATACTCCATACCTCCAAACCCATTACCAGGTGTGAATTGATCCCTCAAGATCACTAAATTTTCCAACAATCCTCCCCAAATTTAGTTCTCTTCCTTTGCATAAAAAATTAAACACAAAACAAAACAAGTGCATAAATGAAAATATCCTGAGGATTGAATTTCCACATTAGTACATATAATACCTGATGATAAATACACACAAGTTTTCAAACACTAAAATACTCCTGACACTATACAAGCCATGTGTCCATATCCAATTCATAAATGTTGTAAAAGCTAAAAGTCCAAAGCTTCCTGAAGCGGCAAAACTTCAACATTTACATAGGTGGTTCATCTTTAATTCATGCTCCTGCTTAGCACTTTTTCAAAGAAAATTAACCATTAAGAAGTGAAGACTTCATCCTCCTTTCAGCAGGTAACAAGCACAACCTTGGGATGTTTGTGATACATGTGCTTCAGTCCACTAAATGATCAGCTTTCCACATTGAACTCAGCTTCCAAGTTTCCTTAGGAGGGAGTTGGGTATCCTTGCATTCAGTGACTAAGTTGGACTTAAACCCATCCCTTTAGCAGACTTTAAAACCAAGTCTCTAGCCAAACCCTTCGTCAAGTGATCAGCTAAGTTTTGTTGAGATCTAACAAACTCTATAGATATCACCCCATTCATGATAAGTTCACGAATCATGCTATGCCTGACACCTAAGTGTCTAGACTTCCCATTGTACATCTGGCTATAAGCCTTTGCCAATGTAGCAGCACTATCACAACGGATAGAAATAGGTGCTATAGGTTTAGGCCACAATGGAATCTCAAGAAGCAAGTGTTTCAACCATTCAGCTTCTTTACCAGCAGCAGCTAAAGCCACAAATTCAGATTCCATGGTTGAACTGGTAATGCAAGTTTGTTTCTTGGATGCCCAAGAAATTGCACCTCCACCAAGTAGGAATACCCAGCCACTAGTAGACGAATTGTCTTCAGTGTTACTGATCCAACTTGCATCAGTGTATCCTTCTAATACAGAAGGATAACCAGTATATGAGAGACTATAATCCATAGTTCTCTTCAAATACTTAAAGACCCTCTGAATTGCTTGCCAATGATGAGCACTAGGATTACTAGTATACCTGCTCAATTTACCCACAGCAAAAGCAATGTCAGGTCTGGTACAAGTCATGGCATACATCAAGCAGCCAATCACCCTAGAATACTCAAGTTGAGATACAGCTTTGCCAGTATTAAGCATTAGCTTCTCACTTGTATCCATAGGAGTACTCACAGGAGTACAATCAAAGTAATTAAATTTCTTTAACACCTTCTCAATGTAATGAGACTGTGAAATAGAAATCTTGTTACTTTCATGTTTAATCCTAATACCAAGGATAACATCTGCCTCCCCCATATCCTTCATGGAGAACTTTGATGACAAAAATTCTTTTGTAAGATCAACTTGATTTTGGTCAGTGCCAAATATCAACATGTCATCAACATATAGACAAATGATGACTCCTTTACCAGATTCATCAAATTTGCTATATACACATTTGTCAGCTTGATTAAGTAAATAACCACTAGACAAAACCACTTCATCAAACTTTTGATGCCATTGCTTAGGTGCCTGTTTTAGTCCATAAAGAGACTTAATCAGTTTACACACCTTGTTTTCATTGCCAGGCATGATGAAGCCCTGAGGTTGGTTCATGTAAACCTCCTCATCTAAATCACCATTCAAGAAAGCTGTCTTCACATCCATCTGATGAATAATCAGATTGTGAATTGATGCCAAAGCAATTAGCAATCTTATGGTACTGATACGTGCCACTGGAGCATAAGTATCAAAGTAGTCTATTCCTGACTTTTGTTTAAAGCCTTGAATAACTAATCTTGCCTTGAACTTTTCAACAGTTCCATCTACCTTCATTTTCTTTTTGAAAATCCATTTGCTACCTAAAGGTTTGCAACCAGGTGGTAGATCAGTCAACACATAAGTGTTGTTGCCCATGATGGAGTTCATCTCATCATCAATTGCTTCTTTCCAGAAAGCAACATCCTGGGACTTCATTGCTTCTTCAAATGTTTTGGGATCATCCTCCACAATGAAGCAATAAGAGTATTGGTCAGAGACCTCACTCCTTGTTCCTTCAATTAAGTATAATTGAAACTCAGGTCCAAATGACTTTGGATTCCTAACCCTATTGCTCCTTCTGAGCTCAGGTTCAGGTTGTTGTTCCACAACCTCATCAGCAGGAACCTCATCAGTAGGAACCTCATCAGTAGGAACCTCATCAGTAGGAACCTCATCAGTAGGAACCTCATCAGCAGGAACCTCTGAACCACCATTGTCATTGGTTCCAATTTGAATCCTTTGACTTGGTCTAGGGATAGATGAGAATCTGTTCTCATCAAAGATTGCATCCCTTGATTCAATTATTGAATTAATTGAAACAGACTCATTAGGTTCTATAACATAAAACCTATATGCCTTGGAATGCTCAGCATATCCAACAAAGATGCATTCAATGCCTCTTTCACCCAAAGTTTTCTGCTTTGGATCAGGGAGTCTTACAACAGCCCTACAACCCCATATCCTAAGATAATTAAGGTTAGGTTTCTTTTTAGTCCACAGTTCATAAGGGGTAACTTTGTTCCTTTTGTTGGGAACCCTATTTAATAAATAGCAAGCTGTTAACATAGCTTCACCCCAGAATCCTTGACTCAGCCCTGAATAGGACAACATGGAATTAACCATCTCCTTCAGCACCCTGTTCTTTCTTTCAGAAATACCATTTTGCTGAGGAGTATAAGGGGCAGTCGTTTCATGGATTATACCAACAGACTGAAAATACAGAGTATCCATGTACTCACCTCCCCTATCAGTCCTTAATCTTTTGATTAGAGACCCTTGTTGCAATTCAACTTCAGTTTTGAATACTTTAAATTTATCTAATGCTTCATTCTTAGTATGTAATAAATAAACATAACAAAACCTAGAAGCATCATCAATAAAAGTCACAAAGTATTTCTTGTTCCCTAAAGAGGGAGTAGCATGAATATCACATAGATCACTATGAATCAGCTCCAAAACTTCAGTTTCACGTTTTACACTTTGAAATGGTTTCTTAGTAATTTTAGTCCTCATGCAAGTTTTACACTTTTCAGTGTCCATATCAAAGGCTGGAATTAATCCATCCTTAGACATATCTTGCATCCTTTTAAAATGTACATGGCCAAGTCTTGCATGCCATAGGTTTGAATCATTAAGTTTAGATGTTGAAATAAAAGCAGAATCAATATTATCATGAACAATATTAAGTCTGAACATTTGATTACATAAATAACCAAAACCAATAAACACACCATTTTTAGATAAAACAAACTTATTAGATTCAATCACTTGTTTATAACCACAATTATTCAAAACACTACTAGAAACCAAGTTCTTCCTGATATCAGGAACATGTAAAACATTAAATAAAGAAACACTCTTTCCAGAACTAAACTTCAAATCAACACATCCTTTTCCATGCACCAGGGCAGTCGACTCATTTCCCATGTGAAGAATAGAACCATCATTCATTGACTTGTAGGTCTTGAACCAGCTTCTATCTTTACACACATGAATTGTTGCTCCAGAGTCAACCCACCACGCAACATCATCATCCTGCACAAAGTAAATGTCAGATATATATGTAACATAATAAATCTTAAAAGACTTATTAAACACATTCTGACCTTTCAGAGAATTGGAGTTACCATTCCCTCCACTAGTGCCTGATCCATTGGATTTGTTTCCAACTTTACCACCCTTGCAATCTTTCCTGAAGTGACCAGGTTTCCCACACTTCCAACAAGTCACCTTAGGTTTCTTGTTAAGATCAGATTTGGTGTTATCTTGATGCTTACGCTTGCCCTTGTTGTCATTGTACTTGGTGGAGTTGTTATGCTCCACCATATTGACAACTGATGGACCAGTAGCTGTGCTACTCTTTGGCTTGTCATTCTCTTGTACTTTGAGTGAATCCTCAATGCGCAAGTGACTGCCCAACTCAACAAGAGTTAACTCCTCCTTCTTATGCTTAAGCATATGTTTGAAATCCTTCCAAGAAGGAGGAAGTTTATCGATGATACAAGAGACTGAAATAGCCTCATCCATGTTCATCTTGTGTTGTGTGAATCGACCAAGTATACCAAGAAGTTCATTGTATTGTTCCATGACAGGTCTAGAATCAACCATTTTGTAATTGTTAAAATTACTTACAAGGAACTTCTTACTTGATGCATCCTCAGCCATATACTTGGCTTCCAAGGAATCCCATAGTTCTTGTGATGTTTCAACATTATGATAAATATCAAATAAAGTATCAGACATACCATTGAGAATTAAACCTCTGCATATGTAGTCATCATTCTCCCACTTGCTCCTTGCTCTCATCTGATCCATGGTAGCAGCTTCTCCAAAATCTTCTGGAATCTCAGTAGTAAGAACATACACCACGTTCATGCTAGTCAGCAAGAATTGCATCTTCTTCTGCCATCTTCTGAAATCCACACCTTCAAACTTTTCCAACTTGGAAAAGTTAGCAGCTATTTGTCTCATAGCAGCAGCCATTGATTATCACTAATAGTTTCTATTGATTGTTGGTTGTTATTTGTAAACAGCTTCCAGATTAGGGTTAAGATAATCAATAAAGGTACCGGATATTCACTTGAAATCGTGGTATCACTTTCCAATAGAAACTATTCGACCCTATGCCTGGGTTACACGAATATCTCTATGGGATAAGACCAAGTGATGTTCTTGTTTTAGGCACAAACCAAGAACCAGATGCGTATAGAAGTGTTTAGGGTTTTGTGTTAATCGTATTGTTAAAACGTATATCATGCAGAATGATGTGACCTCTATTTATAATAGAGAATACTCAAAAACCCTAGCCCATGGTATTATGTATAATTAACGGCCCATTAATTATAACATAATAATTTCCATAATAATAGGATCAGTGGTTATCAGTGGAAACGTTATAACTAGCAGTGGTAATGTTAACACTATCAGTGGAAACAATAACCCTTGCAGTGGTAACGTAAACACATCAGTGGAAACACTAGCAGTAGAATGCCAGCAGCAGAATCACACTATCAGCAGGATCATGCTGTCAGCAGAATCCTATCAGCAGGATCAGCTGTCAGCAGAATCTTATCAGCTGATTCAATACATAACCACTATTGAGTCAGGGGATTCAGTGACCAAATGGGTGTATACTCCATACCTCCAAACCCATTACCAGGTGTGAATTGATCCCTCAAGATCACTAAATTTTCCAACATTGTGCAGTCGTCATATTTCTGAATTATGATGTTCGTGTTTTGTCTCTTTGAATTATGTTGTATGTATTATTAGTGTGTTGTTAGGATTTTGTAATAATCAGATGTTTGTGATGTGTTTTAGAGGAAATTAAAAGTATAGGTTGTAGGTTTTTAAGTAACATTGTTTGCCATATTGCTTTTTTTGATCTGCCCACCATTTGCTTGATGAATTGATACTGAGACCAAATTGCTTTGGATACTCCAGTTTTGGTACAGCTTTGGTTCTATGAAATCAGTACCAAAAAGAAATCATTGAGTGCTCAGTTATTTTTCCATTTTGATTCAAATGTACTGGTCTGAGAAATGTACTAGTAATAAATTAGCCAACAATATAGAGAAGTCTTTCAGAGCTGCAGGTTCTTGTACTGAGGTCAAACTATTTCCATGGTCCCATTGAAACCTCCACTGCAATGGAACATGCATTTTCTAGTTTACAAGTCCTTGACTTATCCCATAATTTGTTTGCTGGCAAACTACCTGGAGTTTTTTTCCAAAATTTCAAGGGCATGCAGAACATGGTAAGCAAGAGCACCGAACCAGAATATTTGTCAGTGGGTAACAACTATTACTCTATGATTGTCGTGGTGAAAGATGTGCAACTGACATTCACCCAACTTTTGGTTGGCTACACAATTGTTGATCTATCCAACAACAGATTTGAAGGGGAAATTCCAAACGCTATTGGTAGTCTCAACTCATTGAAAGTGCTCAACTTATCCCACAACAACCTCAATGGCAATATCCCAAATGCTCTTGGAAAATTATTGGGGACTGAATCGTTGGACCTATCATGGAATCAACTCATTGGAGAGATCCCTCAAAGTCTTGCAGAAATCAAGGGTCTTGCGGTCTTAAATCTATCAGAAAACCATCTCGTGGGGCGTATTCCAAAAGGATCACAGTTCAACACATTTGATGAGAGATCATATGGAGGGAATTTGAGACTTTGTGGGTTTCCGTTGTCCAACAAGTGTGAGCATTTGAGTTCCCCAGACGTTTATGGTGACGGAGATGAGGAGGAGGTTAATGAGAGTGGATTTACATGGAAAGTGGTGACGTTGGGATTTGGATGTGGGACTATACTTGGATTGGTGATGGGATATCTCATGTTGTCAACAAGAAAAGTGAAGTGGTTCAATGCAATTGCTGATGCAGCCGAGAGTTTGGTCTTGAAGAAGATGAAGAAGAAGAGAAGACACATATATATCGGGAAATGATGTTTGAAAGGTCTGATTTTTCACACGTTTTCTTATTTCATCAAATTATGCAAATGCCTTGCTCTATAATTTATGACGCAGGCAGAGGAGTTTTGGGGTGGAGCAGGAATCTTATGAGTTGTGCAGTCATCATATTTCTGAATTATGATGTTCGCGTTTTGTCTCTTTGAATTATCGTGTATGTAATATTAGTGTGTTGTTAGAATTTTGTAATAATCAGATGTTTGTAAAATGGACAACTATATTTTTCCAAAATTTATCATGCAGGTAAAGAAGTTTGGGGTGGAGTGACACCTTTTGAATTATACAGTCATATACCAGCTTTTGAATGTCTCGTCTGGTTTATATTTTTAGTCTCTTTGAATAGTTGTTAATGGTGTTTGACTCTTGCTGGCAGTTCAGTACTTTTTTCGTTATTTTGATGATCATACAACAATTGTAGTCACTGATATAAAACCCGGAATGCTCATCTCGAAAACTATAGTGTATTAATTCAATAAATTTATATTTGAGAACCCACAAATCTCTATGCAAATCAAAGTAGAGAAGCATTAATGTACCACAAAAATTTTATTGAGATATTTTTAATATCACAATCCGAAGTTGAAAATTTTGCATAATCAGACAAAAAACTGAAGTTTAGAACCCATCAATAATAGACTTGTACAACCCAAGTGATACGTTAATCAATGGAACTAGACCATAAACATATATTATCAATCTTATTATATTCTTGTAATACCATTGTTTTGTATATACATTTGTAGCAAATGTTAATGTTCATAGCAATTAAAACATCACAAATATATGTACACCACAAAGAAGTAGCGACATATACTAAACTACGATGGTTTCCATAACAGGATATGCACACATGTTTCCAAAACTTAGAATGAACACAAGATGACTCGGGCAATGTGAATAAAACTAGCGGTGGTAAAATGGTAGGTTGGCTCAGGTAATGGGTGGAAATGAGTTTGGGTCAGTTTGAAGATCAGTCACGGGTCGACCTTTTACTTCTTACCAACTTTCCCCCTTTTTTGTTGTTTACTATACAATTTCAGAATATAATATTTGTTGATGTAACTATTTCTAAAATTATAGGGGACAAATAGGCGTGAAAATAAAGGTAATGGCAGAGTATATTTACGACCTGAAAAGTCTAAAGTTTTATCTTTTGGTAATTGTGTTTATACAAGAAATCTACACTCATGTTAATATGTTGGACTTGCAATGTTGAAGAGAGACATATTTCATTATTGTGCCTTATGGACAAATCGGTGGTAATGATATTTTTGAGTTTTCGTTTTTGTTTCCACACGTAGTAAACTTTTCAACTTTTCAAACGAATGGCAGATTGGCAGGAGTAGGCTCTTGATTATCTTTCATATCTTTATTTCAAAGTGTACTTTTCTAAAATGAAAGCAACTTATGATAACAAAAATGAGCTTTCTGAACGAGAGACTTTGAAATTCCAAAAATGAAATGTCAACTTGCCGTGCTTCAAATGTTAAACTTCTTTGAAGTACATTCCATTTTCTCATTTAACTTTATTTTCATTCGTGGAAAACAATCTTAATACATAATAACTAATTATAACATCAGATAATTTACTCAGTGGAGTCTTTATTTATAAATTTCACTCTAAAAAACATTCAAAGACGTACTGAGATACAAGTAAAAAAAAGTCTGCATAAGAAATCAAAACCCACCAACAAGTCTCACAGGTTACTCCACATGTCTTTTACGTTAGTGGGTCAAAATTGTTATACTTGTATGACATAGATATGGCTAAGCATGGGCTTTCATCCCTATTTCATTATGTTCTTAAACTTCTTTGAATGCTGTGATCAAGTTTGTTAAGCAATGCTGAATTTGTAGTTACTAAATTGAAAATGGAATTTATAGCGAAAGGTGCATCGAGCACCATCATCCCAGTTGCCTCGGCATGTTATGAACAAAACGACAGACTGTAACAACATATAAATTAAGAATTACATCTCGAACACTTAGTATGCAACACCAACACCTTACCTATAAAAAATCTCATTCGAGACTTTCATCAAACACCTATTATGCAATATTAAACGAACTAAATTTGCTGCCCTATCAAAGGTACAGTTTCTGGTCATCAAACACCTAGTATAAATGGTTATAGTTATCACTAGAATTTAGTTCCTCCAATGAATAGATCTAAGTCCAGCTTGCGTTACATAACCCATCAATTAAGTGGTTGTGAGTTTAAGCTGCAACTGGTACAAGAAAGAACGGTGTTCGGGTCTATAAGTAAAAAAAAAGGTTTGCGACCAATTTAAGTAAGTTGTACGAGAGAGCATAAGTAACCTTAACTTGATTGAAAGAAATCTCATCAATATATTCTTGTTTATTGTTACTGGATCTACGTTTGGTATGTTGCCATGAATGACAATGGGTATAAGTTTGATAGTAGTGGTGGGTCCCTAACCTATAAAAGATCCATACCTAGCTCTCTTGATGTATATGGAGTATAGATTATATCTATCATTTATTACCATAGTTGTGGGCCCCTCATCTTGAACAAACACCTTTAATCACTTTCATAGTTATAGTCTCATTCCCATAGTGACATACATACTTGTAAATTGGAAGCCTTACAGTTATAAACAAATGTAATTAAGTTCATGACTTGGTTTGTTTGAAATGTCTATATATAGCACAAAGAAAGAACATAATAACTGGGGACTTAGAGTAATAAATAAATGTTACTACTAGATTGTAAGTTGTTCATTCAAAAAGTCAATGTAAACGTAGAAAGAGGACATAAGACACTTAAATTTCTCTATGCATAGACAAACAAATACCTCTTGAAAAGTCTATGTACACCGTGTAAAGAACACAAACATTACCACCCACTAGTAAACCTCAAAAAAGAATATATATATATATATATATATATATATATATATATATATATATATATATATATATATATATATATATATATATATATATATATATATATATATATATATATATATATATATATATATAGGGGGGGGGCTTTATTTTCAGAACCCTGTTAAGTGCGGGAACTGCGAGAACTCCAATTATGCATTAGAAAACATGCATGTTCATATAAAACATGTATGTTTTCTTACATACACCTTAATACACATTCCTGCGTATTAAGGTGTATGTAAGAAAACATACATGTTTTATATGAACATGCATGTTTTCTAATGCATAATTGGAGTTCTCGCAGTTCCCGCACTTAACAGGGTTCTGAAAATAAAACTATTTTGCATTGATCTATTGCACTAAACAGGCTTTTATATGAACATGTATGTTATGCATGTATGTGTATTAAGGTGTATGTAAGAAAACATACATGTTTTATATGAACATGCATGTTTTCTAATGCAAAATTGGAGTTCTCGCAGTTCCCGCACTTAACAGGGTTCTGAAAATAAAGATACACTATATATATATATATATATATATATATATATATATATATATATATATATATATATATATATATATATATAGTGTAACTTTCAAATGAGAACCATTTTAAATGCAAGAACTGCGAAAACCACTTTTATCCAATCAGAATTTAGTTAATTGATTTCATTTTATTTTATTTAGTTAATATTATAAGGGCATTAATGTAATTTGCAATATATTTCATTAAACCTGGTTTTTTTTTCATTAAACCTAATCTTTTTCAAATTCAAATTTTCCTACAAACATGGAATTGATTCCTACTCAGTATAGATCAAGAAATACGGTTTCATATTTTTTTTCCCAGATCCTCTTTTTCAATTCATTCGTATGAAACAAACCCTAAATCAATTTAAACATTATATCAAACACACAATTATTTTATACATTACGCAAGATTAAACATGGAAAACATTGTTCAAGAACAAGATGAAGAAATTCACGACATTCAGACCAGAATAATCGATTGCTTATGTTATCTGAGCAAGCATTTGATTCCGAGTATATGAAACATGATCAAGACGTGAACATTGGTATTATTTAGATTTAATGTTATCCACAAATTCGTATATTACGAGAGCCTTTCCTTTACGGATCAATATTTTTACGCATTTATTATTGTATGTTCATGCATGTTATTTAGTGTGTATAAGTTGTGTTTGATTTTTTTTTTTTTTTTTTTTTTTTTTTTTTTTTTTTGTTGTTGTTGTTGTTGTTGTTGTTGTTGTTGTTGTTGTTGTTGTTGTTGTTGTTGTTGTTGTTTTTGTTTTAGGGTTTTTATCATTGTTGTTCCCATGTCATTATTGTATGTGCATGCATGTTATTTATTTTGTCTAAGATGGGTTTTTATTAGATTTTTTCATGTTTTATGGTCTGTCCATTTGTTGCGCGTTTGTTTAAACCTGTTTTTTAAATGTTGTGTTGTTGTTTTATTTTATGTTGTTGCAGGTTAATTTTTAAAAACTGCTTTTTAAAATGTTATTAGTGTTTGATCATGTGATTCGTGTTTGTTTTTGTGTAGATTCTAATGATGTCGATATTTATGAGCTTGATCCGGAGTGTATTCCCACACCCCATGGTGGTAGATATTGGGTTCCTGATGTCCCTGTGAATGAGAAGCCTAAAGAGGGTGATGAATTTGCAACTTTTGAAGAAGCATATAACGCGTACAAGGAGTACGCTGCTAAGGCTAGGTTCTGTGTTCGTAAAGGTGGAACAAAAAACAAGGATGGCCAAGTAACACACAAGCACTTGGTATGTCATAAATATGGTAAACCTAGGAAGAGTGTTGAAACAAATACACTTACTGATTCTCCAAATCAGGACGTTGAAGATGTTGAGAATGAAAATGTGAAACGCAAAAGGAAACGTAGATCGACGACGTCCGTTACTAATTGCAAATCACATTTAAGTTTAAAACGTATTGTTGGAACAAATTCGTACATGATACTCAAGTTTGTGGAGAATCATAATCACAAACTCATTGACCCGGCTAATATGGATCTTTCTCGAGCTAGACGACAGTTGGAATTTGGTGATCATGTTTTCATTCATCGTGCGTCATTATCTAGTATTGGTCCACAGAAAGCACATAAGCTACGAGTTGCACTATTGGGTGGGTTTGATAAAGTCCGTGGCATGCCTGTTGATTGGAACAATTTTCACCGGGGTATGAATTCATTCATAGGTGAAAGGGATGCTCAAATGTTAGTGGACAAGATGCTAAAGAGGCAGGAACATGTACCTGGTTTCTCGTTTCATCATCACAAAAAAAAAAAAAGAGCTCTGCCGTATGTTTTGGGCAGACGAAACCATGAAGTGCAACTATGTTGCATTTGGTGATGTTGTTTCTTTTGATGCTACTTACTATACTAATAAGTAAGTTCCATCACTATTTTATGTTTTCATTGTAAGGATACAATCACATTGTCGTGTTATAAACTAATATATCTGTATAACATGTTTGTTTTAGGTATGACATGATTTTCGTTCCCTTTACTGGTGTTGACCACCACCAAAAATGTGTAACTTTTGGTGCCGCTTTATTGTCTAACGAAAAGTATGAATCGTATTGTTGGATCCTTGAAGCATTTTTAAAGGTTCATGGGAAGCAACCACCTCTGGCTCTTACAGACCAAGACGATGCGGTGCGTAAGGCTATTCTAAAGATGTTTCCCGAATCACATCACAGGTTATGCATGTGGCACATTACCCAGAAACTCCCCGGAAAGGTATACTTATTATGTGCATATCTATTTTACATATTAATTTTTTGTTCATTAAATGAAGATTCAAGTATATATTCATGTATGCCCAACAGACCAATATAATATAAAACCATTGATATACTTTCAGGTAATGGGTGATGTCGATAAAGACTCTCAATTTAATAAAGAGTTTCACAAATTAGTTTGGAATATGTACATTGATCCTCAAATATTTGAACAACGTTGGCATGATTTAATAGATAGGTATAATCTTGGTGAGAACAAGTGGTTAACTGATATGTTTGCTATAAGGGAAAGATGGGCTCCAGGTTACTTTTCCACGATACCTATGTGTGGTTTGATGAAGACAACTTCTAGATCGGAGAGTTCCAACGCATTTTTCAAGTGTTAATCAAACCCAGGCAACTCGTTAGTCCATTTTATGTTGTGCTTTGAATCGGCTATGGAAAAATAGAGGTATACCCAACGTGTGTTAGACAACACATCGGAAGAAAAGACTCCTGTCATGAAGACACATTTACCTATCGAGTCTCATGCGCGTGAGGTGTACACACATTCTATTTTCAAGGAAGTTCAACACGAAATTGAGAAATCCTTATATGGATGTTCACAGATTGGTTCTCGTATTGAAGGAGATGTTGAATATTGTTCGATACAACATAGGGATAAGAGATATAATACGGTCGTACACGTAACGGTATGTATCTTATTCATACATGTTTCTAAAACATTATTGTTCTTTAAATATAGTTAATAGTTAATTTTTTAATAACCGGGTCGTTTCTTACGTTTTTTGGTACTACTTTTTTTCACATTAAGTTGGTACATGTATGTTTTTAATATAACACACCAAGTTTCATCATATTTTTTATTTATTATCATTTTATATATTTTCTTTATCAACCGTTTTAGGTTTCTGTAAATCATTCGGATGGTACATTTGAATGTTCTTGTGGTCATTTTAACCGCCATGGTTATTTGTGTAGACATGTTTTCGGTGTTTTTTGTATTCATGGAATAGACGCCATTCCACAAAACTACATAACTAGTCGTTGGTGTAAAAATGTACTACCTGCTCATTTACTTGATAAGCGTCATCGCTATGGTCCGTGTATTGAAGAAACGGAGGTTATAGCATCCGAAATTATGTCAACAGTTGAAGCTTCTATAAATACGATTAGAAATGACACCGACAAGTTATCTGATCTTCTTTCAAAGGTTAAAGGTTTGAAGACAAATATATGTTCTGATGTCCCCGTACAAAGTGATCCACAAAACAAGGATGCATTGTATGAGGATCTTTTAGGTGTTACCGCTCCTTCTAAAGTTGTCATTAGGAATCCCAAAAAATGTAGACCTAAGGGTTCTACACGAATTAAAAGTGCAGTTGAAAAAGCTAAAGATCAAAAGAAATCAAGAATTAACAGGAAAGTACCTTTCAGACAACGCGCGTGTAGTAACTGCGGTGAACTAGGTCATAATAAAGCAACATGTAAAAATCCAAAGGCCAAGTTAGTAGACGAGTTTGATGCGGAAGCCCAGGAAGATGAGGAAGATGAACAAGATATAGATGAAGACCAGGAAGACGAGGAAGATGAACATGAAGACATTGATCAAGATCCAGAACATGATGAAGATGATCAACCTGAGTCATCTAGTGCGGATGAATGAATATTCATTCGATGCGTAATATGCTAGGAATTTTAAATTTTATTATGCATCAAATACAATATATTATGATTTTATTTTTGATACTTTTTGGATATTTTCAATATTCATATTATGTTATTGTGTTTTTTAAATTTCATGTTCTTACTTAATAAACATACATGTTCTTAATCCTTTAAAATACATGTTCACAGAGAGCATACATGTTTTTATTACATTTTATTACTTATTAAACATGAATGTTCATATAAAACATATATGTTTTCATACAATAAACTATATGAATAACATATATGTTATTATTCCTATAAAATACCTTTAAGAAAAACCATGTATGTTTTTACCCTATCACTTAAAAACGTGTTTTTTTTACCATATAACTTATTAAGCATACCATATAACTTATTAAGAATACCTTATAAACATACATGCTTTTTATCCTTTAAACTAACACACTTGGATGCTTTTAACAATACAACTTCCCATACTTAGTACACATATATTTTATTATTTAGAAACATGAATGTTCACAAAAACATATATGTTTTCCTATAAAATAACCTTTAAGAAAAACCATGTATGTTTTTACCCTATCAATTAAAAACATGTGTTTTTTTACCACAAACTTATTAAGAATACCATATAAACATTCATGTTTATAGGAAACATGTATGTTTTTCAAATAATAACTACACATGCTAACTATATACATACTAGATACAAAAACATGTTAATTAGAGCAATCACATTCATTCACTAACATTTATGCATAAATAAAATTGCCAAAACAAACCCATAATTTATAAACCACAAAATCTATTGTTCAGATACGTTTCGAACAAAATAAACCATAAACCCATAAACACCTTTTTAAACAATTCATAACGTATATGCATTCAAATGGTTCATGCATATATGTATCTAACAAAATCAACCAGAAAACAAATGTTTCTAACAAATAATAAAATATTTCCATTCAAACACCCCTTTTTGTTACTTTCTTTTTCTTGGCAATCGCATCTCGAAATTTCATCATATCTGCGACAATTTTATCCTTCTTTATGTTGCAATCTGAAAGCAATAGTCTAGCGGCATACTTCTTACTCAATTTTCCCAACTGGTTTGTTTGCTTCCTACCTTCATCCTCTATTCCGCAATCCCACCTTAGTATATTCATCCCCATGTAATCCTCCATGTGCCGCATAACGAATACGCCACAATCCTTTGGCCTTTTATCAGTTTTCCAATGAAACTCCCACGAGTTATTTCACTTTTCAATATATCAACGGCTTTTTCATGATTTCTATTTTTCATGAAGTTTCCAAACTTCTTTTGCTGCAATCATTAACGTTCCAATAAGTTGAATTTCATAAACAAATCAACAATACATATGATAATTAGTCAATCATTAATGTACATACCAGGATTGTCGCAACTCGCATGCATTCTGTATCGGTAGGATTCTGTATTTTCTTGTTATCAAACACCATAACCGCCAGTTTCTTTATATTCAAGCAGACAACGAATTTATGTTCACCATTACTAACCGGTATGAAAACCTATGTTTATTTATAAGATTAACAAAATCAGGTTATCCATATTATTTTCTATAACCCAATACACCTAAACACCCATTTCCCTATACCACAATAGTTAAGAAATACAAACACTTCCATTATTATAACCAACACCCTTAAACACCTATGTTCATATTAACCCCCACTGTTTTGTAACAAAACACCCCTGTTATTAAACCAGAACACCCATGTTTTTTTAACAAGAACACCCTTGTTTTTAACTGCAAGACAACCCTTGTTTTTAAACCAAATCACTTAGCAAAATAATCGAGGACGATAAGTATTTTACTTACAATGTCCACATCCTTGAGCATATGTCGTTTCCCTGCACGAGCAGCCAACAACTCCACATTAGCTAAATAAGCTTCCACGATATAACCTGCCCTTATGTCGCTAGTAAATTCCTTCTTATCCTGTTTACATGTTAACTTTCAAGATACAACTTGAGTATGGAAATAAACATTTTGTACATGTAAATTAAATAACTTACCACATCAAAATTCGGTAAATAGAATCTTGAATGGCTCGCTGGATCTTTATATTGCTCCAACGAATTAAGAAATAAACTCCAGGCGTCCACAACACGACTATCGATATTATCTACGCCCATTAACGTCATTAACTGTGAAAATGTAACCTTCACACCAGTTGCGGACTCAAACAAAACATCACTGTCATAAAATAGCCACAAAAATTAAAAATATATTGAAAATAATCATATGTAAAATTAATTAACAAAAATATTCACAAAAATAATTAAGAGCATACTTGAACTCAATGTCGGTTGTGGTTAACAGGTATGATTCCAGTAGCTTTTCTTCCGTTGTATACCTAGCATCAATATCAATCACTCTTGATAAGAAAGGGGATAACATCGTTCCCGGTTTCGAACATACCCGTTTCTCACGAACACAGTCTGGTTTAACAACACTTAATGGGACTGCATTCACCGCCTTTCCTTTATCTTCAGTCCCACTTCCTTTTCCCGCATTCACGTTACTAGCACTTCCATATTTACCTATCTCAGTTTCTTTTACAGCTACTTCATGTTCGTGAGCCTTTCTTGACCCACTTCCTTCACCCTCTTTCTGTGTTGCCCCACTTTTTTTTATCGACAGCTACTACATGTTCGTGAGCCTTTCTTGACCCATTTCCTTCCCCCTCTGTCTGCGTTGCCCACAACGGGTCTTGTGTGAACCCCAGGTTGAAACTCGATTTATCCATTTCCATTGTATTTTTTTCAGCATAGAAATCTTCACATGCCTTGTCGGATGATCTAAACACCTCCAACTGTGTTTGCGGCCCCATCCTGAATCCGGGCGAACCAAATGGCTCTTCATTCGAAGCATTTATCCTTTCCTCATTAGTACCTTTTCCACTTTCCTCACCAGCCTTTTCTTTCAAACCATCTCTCCCTTCCTCATTAGTACCTCTACCACTATCCTCGCCTGACTTTTTAATCATCAATGTTTCACGGTATTGTTGATTCAAATCAGAAATCAACAAGTTACCTGGGAACATTACTAGTCCCGACTCCAAAGTCTTTTCAAAACAGCTCCTAGCATTCCTTATACCTTCTACCAGTTTCGACAATTTCCATACAAATCCCTACATGCAATGAAAATTCTCCTATGTTACAATCATACTTGTCACGTACGTAAAACACGTATTAAATAATTATAATATATATACTACATTACCTCCTCATCATTTGGCATTGGATCCGCATCTTCTTTAATATATGGTCCTTGTTTAGCACCCATCCCTAGTCCTACCCCATCACATTCTTCTTTTTCCCTTTCTTTCAGCAACTCAAATGTCCAAAATTTAGTTGGTGGTCTAATACGAGGCACATAGAAGCTGTCACACACGATTCCATCAACGTACGCCATCTGTTTCATACATAAATCTCAAATTAAAAAAACATTCATGATAACAAAATTTATAATAAATGTAAAGTTATATAATAAAAACAATATCAAACTTACAGTTAGCAATGTTAATGGGCCCAGAAAATAACTGTTTGTCATTTCTCGTTTCCACCCATCTTTACAGCTTTTCAGCCCTCGATAAACATACTCGCACCAGTTAATTGAAGCGAGATCCGTATCACTTCTTATATGATCTAGAACCCTAAGATCACGCACTGCCTTCCCTTTGACACCACCCATAACATTAGCAAACAAGACAATGAAATTTAGTTTAAAATTCATGCCCGCTACCTTTGATTTCCTAATCTCAGCCTTAACGTCCCCTGTTAGAATTTCCTTTTTATCAAATTGTTCATTCCAACTATCCACCATCTCTGTATCCTTCTCAATTTCTTCATCCATTATATCCTTCCCATCATTCCTAATTCCTAGCAATTCTCCTATCAAATCCTTAGTAATAACAATAGCATCATTTACAAGCTTGATCTCCATTGTTTCTGGATTAAAATTATCAACAACATAGAATGCTAGCTTATTTGGAATTCCATCTAGCTTGAAGTCCAGAAGCCCTCCGAACCCAATACGTTCCAAACACATTTTCTGAACTGGCATTAGTGTTTGTATAGCATTAAAGAGCTTTTTGGGACTACTTCTAGTCTGGAACGTATACGTTCTACTACATTCTACTATAGAAGTTTCACCCTTCTTTCGCTTAGGTTTCTAAACATTCTCAATATCATCACCTATGATTAATAAACACTAATTCAGTATACGTATAATTTAAACTGTATTAACTTAAAATGTTAATTCAAACAATCCTTATCAGTATACCACTTCAAACTATATAAACACTAAGTACGTACTACTTACATTTAACAACTTTTTTCCTTTTCGACCCTGCTCCTGT
The DNA here is from genome assembly GCA_030686995.1 of Artemisia argyi. Classification (NCBI taxonomy): domain Eukaryota; kingdom Viridiplantae; phylum Streptophyta; class Magnoliopsida; order Asterales; family Asteraceae; genus Artemisia; species Artemisia argyi. The sequence goes on along the minus strand of CM060709.1, from coordinate 149,814,352 downwards.
ATCAACCTTGACTCCTTTGTTCTCATTATCATCTGTCACATAGATATCATATTAACAACGCTCTTAATATACATTTTATATTTGCACTTGTGTTTATCGAATTAATTAACAACGCTCTTAATATTAACAACGCTTTCATTGCTTTATTTTGTTAACTATATCACAGTTGCTATACATGCACAACAACATACCTTTGTTACCCGAACTCCCTTTTACATCTTTTCCTCCTTCTGTTTCCGCGTTTCCTTTCTTCCGTCCGCTTCTTCTTAAACCTAAAAGGTATACATTACACTATTGTTTAGTACACTCATAACTGATGCGTGGGAATTGCACCAGGCTTTACCTCTCGAGGGATCTCGAGAAGCTTACAACCCCCACCAGGCAGTGTACCTGATCGTTGTAGTATAGTATAGTGGCAGGTACCGGGGGATTGATCGTTCACCTTGGGAATAGTGTCGCTAGGATTAGAAAACCTAAATACTAGTTCTATAGATGAGAGATGATTATTTTTGTGTTTTTTTATGTTTTTTTAGAAAGCAAGTAAAATCTCGGGTTTTGAAAGAGTGGGCGGAATTAGTTGTTATTCAACTAACCCAATACTAAGATGCAATCAAAATAAAATACTAGAAAAGAAAATAAACTAATTATACTAAGGTTGTGAGCAGTAATTGGAGAAAATGTGTTTACTTAGATTTCCTTACTCCCTAGATATCTTTTACATGTTAATTACTTGTTATAATTGCATGGATGACGGATCGTATTCCTTAATATCATTCATGGGGTGGCATACATAACTCCCCAATTCTATGAGCTCTTATCTCCTCCTACACCATGCCCAGCACAACTATAGGGATTATAAACAGTGGCTCATGCATTAAATACAACCAATAAAGACCTAGTACGCCTCGGTTCATGTTTCTTAAGACGTTCAAGCATGTTACCATTGGAGATCTGCCAGTTTTCTTAAGCCTAACATATAAAATCATTCATCCAAGACAAGAATAAACAAGTAATCAACACATAATCAATATCTAGGTTTCATTAGGTCTAAGCAAACACAAGAAAGATTTAGCCTAGCATGATAGAATTAAGACAAGAACAAGATATAGACAACCAACACATAGACATATTGATTGAATTAGAAGAACACTTATCTTGATTAATCATGCAAGGTATCAAGGGGTTAGAACCCTTGAAAAACCTGTAAAGTTACACCAAAATCGTACTAGGGTTTCTCCCAAAATCTCCTCTTTAAAACTGAAAAACTAGAAAAGTATATATAGGAAATCCGACCTGACGGCGTCAAGAACAAACTTGTGACGCCGTCAGACCGCCGCCAAATAGTTTCTCGGACGGTCTTGATCTACTTTTGACGCCGTCAACCCTTAGGCCGTCATGCAATTAACTCTTGACGCCCTGTGTGTGACGCCGTCACCATCTCTCGGTAAATAATTCCATCATCTCTGACGCCGTCAGCATGTGCCTCTTGACGCCGTCACGAACTCTCGGTAAAATTAATTGTAGATACGTCTGACGCCGTCAGGTTGTGACCCTTGACGCCGTCAGGAACTGTTCCCAGCATGGAAAATAGAGACTTAGCCGTTTTCTTCACTTTTATGCTCCAAAAACGTCCAAAATAGCTTCTTTTCCAGAATTCACTCTCCAAGTACCTAAAATCACAAAAGGAACGATTTAGGGCAATATTTGATCAAATAAGTTCGATTCCGGGCTTAAATGACCCCCTAAAAGTGGTTCATTTTTCGCCTTATCATATACCCTTACACTTGAGATTTGCTTGTCCTCAAGCAAATTTGCTTTTATTCTAATCAAAAGACAAGTTAGAGGTCATTTAACACTAATATAAAAGTAATTACAACAAATAATCGTTCCACTAAAGACCAAAGACAAGCACGGAGGTCATATACTAGCACCTCACAAATAGTGTTTAGATACTCACATCTCTCGGGTGTAATAAAGTAATATAACAATATGGAAATGGAAGATATCTCTCACTACCTGTCATAGCAAAATAGATTACCATAGGCTTGGGAAAGGATCAAACCTCCACCACATGGCGTAAGCACCTAAGATAAACTATCAAAGAGGTCTTTTAAAGGGTTGTAACGTTAGGTATAGGGATATGAATTACACGGTTTTGTTGGATAAAGGAAATTTTACTGGTGGCGAGCTAACAATCTTGGTTAATTACATGTACAATATGGCGTTGCTAAGCCAAGACTAGACTCGACTTAAGCTAATAAATGAAAAATAACAAAAATATAAAATGAACAAAGAATAAAAAGGGATGGTAGTCCGTATGTTTTTCTCTTTCTTTTTCTATTTTTTTCTTTTCTTTTTCTTGATTTTTTTTTTTTCTTTTTTTTTTTTTTTTTTTTTTTTTTTTTTTTGCATACACTCTTGCCCTACCATCCAAAATAATACATCATAGGGGATGAGAATTCCCCTTACACTTGAATCTTTACATACTTTACAAATGAACTAATCTAATGACTCGAATTAAGAAAATCAAAACACTTGGAGCACTTTTAAGATTAACGTACATATGGGGGTAATATATGATGTTCTTCCCCATTACTCCATAAAATAAGTACTTACCCATGAGTCCCAATCATCCCAAAACAATATGTACAAGGATATGACTCGACTTAGCAACCATGTAACCAATTAGAAAGTTAACTTAGGGTTTAACAAATAACAATAATGCACTAAAGATGAGTGCATACACGGAAGGCTAAGGCGATTTGGGTGTACATTTAAGTAGGGTGTAACAAATTCTTCCTTTAAGTAAAATGCTTAAAGTTAGAAACGAAAAGATAGGCTCGGAGAGGTGTACTAGGGGTTTTGTGTACTAAAAATGAGTACAACGCTAAGGGTGTGGGAAAAATTAGTTGACTTAACTAGCCAAATAATATGACTTAAAGGGTCAAGTAATTATAATACGGGTTTAACACAAGGGTGATCCTAATGCCTCTTATCATGTAGTAAATCCTACTACACGAATGTAGTCTCACTAGCGGTCTCGGGATGCATCACTAACGCAAGTTCTAGAATCTAAATGCTACCGGTACACTCATAAGCACTAATAATGAATGCTTTTCCTATCAAATCTAAAGGCGAACCTCACATTTTTGGGTGGAAAATTTTTCTGAATATACGGTTATGTGCTAGTCATACAATCTCCTATCCATGAGACGCTTGCTATGGCTAAAGTTTCACTCCTAAATGTTGTAAAAAATTTTAAATTTGGCGCTAAAATTACACTAACAAGTATTTCTCATAGTTTTATTACACATCTACTATTAAACAAAACAAACTCAAGCGAAAGTGTATTGCAAGGTATCATCAATTTACCCTCCCCTTACACTTAAGATGAACATTGTCCCCAATGTTCAAGTAAAGAATGTAAAAGTAAACAAGTAAAAAGAATGAAATCAAATACTCCCCTGATTCGCTCGGTATGGATTAAAGGTTGGCCAGGTTAGATCTTCCTCCAAGAAAATGAGCAATCAAAGCTTCCCTTCCAGAATGTAAATCATCTTCTTGTCCAATATAACCTGTAAAATCTGAAAAAATAGACAAGACAACCTCGCGTAAAATCGGCGGCATCCGATATAACTTACAAAATCCTAGAAAGCAAAGTAAGATATAATGCTTGTAAATGAAGTTTGCAGATTTCCTGGAGATTATAAAACTTAATAATTCACAAAAAACCATAAGACTCCGTTAGAAAAACAAAACTGGTAAAATTTCCAGATTTTTACCCGTGACGCCGTCAAGAGTAAACTCGTGACGCCGTCAGGATTGACCTGCAGAAATTCTTGTGTTAAGTTTCTGGAAAATTTCTGGAAAAACTTGGTTCTACTTCCTGGACAATCCTGCAAAACTTCATTATGACTCAATACAAGCATTTGACTCTAACAAGTACTAATATACATGCTCACTTAAAATTGTGGAGAATCATGATCGTGTGTTTCTTAAAAAACATATTTGGGGTTTCCCCTTACACTTATCTTTTGCAAAAATACTTTTAGGTTGGAGTTAAGACTAGGCTAAACAACATAATAAAGTATTTCCACTTTTTTAATTTCGAAACATGATCTACCAACAATAAAAATAAAGCATGCATACGGAAACAAATAACAAACAAACAAAATAAAATCACACAAAGCATGGGTTGCCTCCCAAGAAGCGCTTTTCTTTATTTACGAGTCTTGTAGCTAGACTCAAGGCCATGGGTTACTACGTGACTTCGTCATTGGTTCCACTTTCTAGGTCGTCTCCTAAATTGGTTTTGTATTCCGGACCTAGTTGTAAGCATTCTTTGTAGAAACCAAGTATCCTACTCATAACATATTCAACTCCTCTACGTCTATCCTCCTCATTCCTATAGTAAACCGCTTGCTTGTGTTCCTTTTCTATGTTAGGTAGAAGGCGGTATTGTTCAATCATGTAAGGCATTTGATAGGCAACCTCATCATTCTCTTCCTTAAATCTAACTATCCCTAGAGTCGGATCATAACTCATCCTAGTGGTCTCAATGAATGGTTTTCCAAATATTACTTGGCTTAGGCAAGCATCTATCACCGGACGAGTGTCTTCAACTATCACAAAATCTATCTCGTAGGTGAGATTACCTATAATCACGTGTAATCCTTTCACTCTCCCTACAAAATTACTTATGAGGTTCCTATTGGGCATCTTCCTAAAATTAAGTTGCTTTTTCATTACCCAATTATAGTATGTCCTAGTCATGATGTTTATAGGGGACCTAGGATCTATATATGCTTTCCATACATGCATATGCCCAATGTTGCATGGTATGTTGATGTTAGAGGGGTCTCCTACTTTAATAAGGGGTGAACCAAGGATATAAGGTGTCTCGGGGCCATCGAATAAATCCTTATGATATTCCCATTCTTCCTTGGTGGGAAACTTATCGAAGTATTTTTCTATGTTATCAACTTCCTCTAACTCTTCTTCCTTATTAACTTCAACTTTCTTACTTTCATCCCTAGGCTTGGTCTCTATTCCAACTCCATCCGATTTGCCAGACTCTTGCGCGGTGTATTTCTCGGATGAGTTGGAAATATTTCTGGCCGAATCGTGGTCTACCTTTACGGTCTCATCATTAGCTGTATGACCAGATTTGTTAGTTCGTTGTTGGGTTGGGTTGGGTGTAGAAGCAGATATTGTGGTGATGGTATTTACGAAATGGATTGGTCCTAGAGGGTTGACAGGTTCTTTCCCTTTAGGGGATAGATGCTTGAATAGCTTGCTAGGAATTTTTATTTTAACAGGGGAGGTTGGTGGTCTTGAGATGGTAACAGACTTAACTTCGTCAACGTGGAGAGGTTTATTAACAACATGCTCTTTGATAGCAGTCAACAGATTACAAATCTTGTTGTTCACATCAGCCTGCTGTTCTCTAAATTTAGCCTCGAGCGTAGAGAGCTGTACTTCTTGAGATAAGATGAATTTTTTTAGAGTATCTTCACAGCTTTGCCTAGGGATGCCTTGTGATGGAAAATGCTCGGACCAAGTGAGTGGTGAGGAGTTATTGAAGGATACGCTTCTCGTTTGGTGCCCTCTAAAATTAGGTTTATCCTTCCATGCCTCATAGGCTTCGGCAGAAGTTTGAGGACCCTGACCTATGTGCGATGATGTGAATTCGTTATAAGCACGCTTTGGAAGCTCCATGCAGTTATGAGTCTCATGAGGGCCATTGCATAGCTTGCATGTAGAATAGATTCTGCTTACTTGGCTTGGAGGTTTTTGAGCTTCGTAAGATTTCATGAGAGACTTGACTCGACCTTCAAGTTCCATGATCCTACGGTCGGGAGTGCTAGATTTGTTCGAAGGCAAAGATATTGCCTTGACCGTTTTGTTCAAATCACGGGGATCATTCCAACTTTCGTTGTCATAGAGAGCAAGATCTTCTATGAGTTCCCATGATTGTTCCGCACTTAGATCACGTAGCTTACCACCAGCCGATTGGTCAATGGTTCGCCTCGTGGAGGGATCGATATGGTCATAGAAGATTTGGATTTGGAGCCAAAGATCTATGCCATGATGAGGGACTTTTTGGAGTAAGTCCTTGAAACGAGTCCATGCTTCATAGAGAGTTTCACCTTGACGTTGTTGGAACATCAAGATGTCATTTCTAAGCTTGGTAGTTCTCCCCGGTGGGAAAAATTGAGCAAGGAAACGAGTGATGAGATCATCCCATGTAGTGATGGATCCCGCGGGTAAACGCTCAAGCCATTGACTAGCTTGATCCCGTAGAGAGAATTGGAATATGCGTAAACGGGTTGTCTCTCTAGTTGCAACATCTAGGTCTATGGAATCTACGATTTTGAGAAAGTCCTTAAGATGTTGATTTGGATCTTCGGAACGAAGTCCATGGAATGCACATCCGCTTTGCACCAACCGGATGGTGTCGGATCGCAAGGGTGTCACATTGGCTCCGGTGAGCTCAATGGTGTTACGATAGCCTTGATGGCTAGGTCGGGAGTATTCTCCTAAGGTTCGGGGTCTAAGGGGTTCTAGAGGTGGGTTTTGTTGTGGTGGTATGATGGGTTCAAAGATGTTACCACCTTCCATGATGTCGGATGGTAAAGGTTACGAACAAAGACACGAAGAAATAAGATAGATTAAAGAAGACCTAAAAATAAAAATAAAATCTTACTAGAAAGGAATCTAGCAAGTAGACCTAATAAAAAGATAAACTAACCTAGACAATAACTATTCCCCAAGCTGCGGCGCCAAAAACTTGATGCGTGGGAATTGCACCAGGCTTTACCTCTCGAGGGATCTCGAGAAGCTTACAACCCCCACCAGGTAGTGTACCTGATCGTTGTAGTATAGTATAGTGGCAGGTACCGGGGGATTGATCGTTCAACTTGGGAATAGTGTCGCTAGGATTAGAAAACCTAAATACTAGTTCTATAGATGAGAGATGATTATTTTTGTGTTTTTTTATGTTTTTTTAGAAAGCAAGTAAAATCTCGGGTTTTGAAAGAGTGGGCGGAATTAGTTGTTATTCAACTAACCCAATACTAAGATGCAATCAAAATAAAATACTAGAAAAGAAAATAAACTAATTATACTAAGGTTGTGAGCAGTAATTGGAGAAAATGTGTTTACTTAGATTTCCTTACTCCCTAGATATCTTTTACATGTTAATTACTTGTTATAATTGCATGGATGACGGATCGTATTCCTTAATATCATTCATGGGGTGGCATACATAACTCCCCAATTCTATGAGCTCTTATCTCCTCCTACACCATGCCCAGCACAACTATAGGGATTATAAACAGTGGCTCATGCATTAAATACAACCAATAAAGACCTAGTACGCCTCGGTTCATGTTTCTTAAGACGTTCAAGCATGTTACCATTGGAGATCTGCCAGTTTTCTTAAGCCTAACATATAAAATCATTCATCCAAGACAAGAATAAACAAGTAATCAACACATAATCAATATCTAGGTTTCATTAGGTCTAAGCAAACACAAGAAAGATTTAGCCTAGCATGATAGAATTAAGACAAGAACAAGATATAGACAACCAACACATAGACATATTGATTGAATTAGAAGAACACTTATCTTGATTAATCATGCAAGGTATCAAGGGGTTAGAACCCTTGAAAAACCTGTAAAGTTACACCAAAATCGTACTAGGGTTTCTCCCAAAATCTCCTCTTTAAAACTGAAAAACTAGAAAAGTATATATAGGAAATCCGACCTGACGGCGTCAAGAACAAACTTGTGATGCCGTCAGACCGCCGCCAAATAGTTTCTCGGACGGTCTTGATCTACTTTTGACGCCGTCAACCCTTAGGCCGTCATGCAATTAACTCTTGACGCCCTGTGTGTGACGCCGTCACCATCTCTCGGTAAATAATTCCATCATCTCTGACGCCGTCAGCATGTGCCTCTTGACGCCGTCACGAACTCTCGGTAAAATTAATTGTAGATACGTCTGACGCCGTCAGGTTGTGACCCTTGACGCCGTCAGGAACTGTTCCCAACATGGAAAATAGAGACTTAGCCGTTTTCTTCACTTTTATGCTCCAAAAACGTCCAAAATAGCTTCTTTTCCAGAATTCACTCTCCAAGTACCTAAAATCACAAAAGGAACGATTTAGGGCAATATTTGATCAAATAAGTTCGATTCCGGGCTTAAATGACCCCCTAAAAGTGGTTCATTTTTCGCCTTATCAATAACATATAATATTGTTAACCATACATACTGTTTTATAACACTTGTTTTATACTATTTGTACCAATATACTTAACAGGTATGTTGGTTAACTTTTGTTGTGCAATAACATAAACAAAGAACCCTATTACCACTTACCTGAGTTGTTCCATTCAACATCAACAAAGTCATCATCATCATCTTCTTCAACATCAATTACCTTTTCTTCAACGGCTTTTTCCACAACGATCTCCTTCCCTTTTCTCTTTGAACCTAATGTACGTAAATTATTAACATATATTAATAATAAAGATCTATTATTCACAACGATCTCCTTCAAAATCAACAAAACAAATTCATTTATGTAATAACAACTAAACACCCATGTTTAATTATTTATTTTAGGACTTACAACTAAACACCCCTGTTTAATTCACACACCAATGTTTCCTTCAAACAGCCTTTATAATAGCATGCAATATACTGGTACTTACATCCAAACACCCCTATTTCATCCAAATACACATCTAACGTTTGTAAATAATTAACATGAAATAGTATACATCTAATAGCCCTTATCCTCAAATCCAAACACACCTAAACACACATGTTATTACTTTGTCCATATCCTATACACCATATACAATTTCACATATGCTTAATAAAAAACACCCCTGTTTCAAAAACACATTCATTTATGTTATGCACATCCTAACAATCATGTTACAAACAATTACAAATCCAAAAACCCAACAAAAAATCGTTACCAAACACCCCTGTTTCACCACCTCTATACAATTAATACACATAAAAACAAAAAAATTATATATGAACCTACTACAAAGACCACGGTTAAACCTATTCAAAATACCAATGTTGGACATTTTCAAAACACATCAGTTACAACTTTGTCAAACATCCATGTTACACCTTTTTCAAACACCCCTGTCACCATTTGAGATATCCAAATACCCATTTTAATCCAAACATCCTTGTTTCTACATTCATATATCCTATCAACAAATTTTTTTCACATATCCAAACACCCATGCTACATTCACAACAACCATTTATCTAACTAACCACATCAAAACACCCCTGTTACATCTTTCCCATTAACCCCAACCAAATACTTCATCTTACGCACATCCTAACATCCATGTTACCACTACACTAAACTTAACACAAATTTTACCATTCAACCACGTATCAAAAAAAAAGAAAAAGAAAAACACTAAAAGCCACGAAATTATCAACAATCACATTAATTTAATACAATCAAACATTCGAATTAAAAAAAATTGCATTCAAAATTACAGTCGGTATCTCCTTCGACAATTAAAAATTAATTCACAAACAAATTGATGACAAATAACAGTGATGTCATACCTTGGATAGATGTATTTGTCATTTGAATCAAAGAAAAACAAAACTCCGCTTGATTGATTTTGATTCGTATTGCGTTTTTTGATATTTTGGGGGTTTAGGTGAGAGAAACTAAATGTTGCTATGAGAGATTTAATGAATTTTATAAATATATATTTAATTTCGTGTGTGTTATATGCAGCAACTAGTATCATGATCATTATCACTGAGAAAAATTTGGAAGAAATCCCTGTATTGTAGCTTGCAGTTAATGAGAGTCTAAAAAATAAAATACCTCTTTTAGCCTTTTCATTAATGTTTCTAGGGAATGTAGTTTCAATTAATTACAAAAAAACTGTTAGCATTAAAAATATATATATAGAAGTGATGGTCATTCTCATATTGTAACTTTGTGTCGTTTGTTGAGTTTAGTAATTGTTTAGTCATTGGGCTTTGGACTTGGCAAGCTAATATGTTATGTGCTATGTTTCATAAGCCTTGTTATCTAATCATGTAACCAAGTCCAAGCCCAAGTCCATTAGAAAGCCCATGAGGCCTTTCTCTCTAACTATTTAAGGCACTTACCTAGTCATTTGTAAGTGTGCTTGTGTGTGTATTTGTGTGTGTTTCTCTTTGAATAAAAGTTCCATATTTCTCTCTTGTCTCTCTAATATACACGACATACATATACTACATCAAGTCACCATCTTTCATCTCTACTTCATCTAGTGCTTCTATATTGGTGTGATAAAGTTGTGATATTTAAAGTCCTACAAGTGGTATCAATCGCCTAACAATGATTTAGGAGGGTTGAGGGGTTGTTTGTTTCGTGTTTTTTAAGCTTTCTTCACGTTTTTCTTTTCAAAAAATCATTACTTTTCTTGTTTGTTTTGTGTTTTTAACACTTTTTTGATTACAAACTAGTGTTATAAACCTTTCCCAACAAGAAAGTTTCAATCTTTTGAAAGATCTTAGCTTAAAAAACTCGTAGTTGGTTTTTGTACTTGTTTTCTAGAACACGAAAAAGTTTCATAAAAATCATCAAGTTTTGAACTTTCTTCAAGTTTTGGTGTTTTTTAACATAGAAGTACAAGAATCTTGGACTACAAACTTCATTTGGGTGTGCTTTAAGCGAAATCAATAATCTGCCATAATTTCGAAATCCTATATACATGTTTTCGAAATCCTGACTGCTTTTCGAGAACACAAGAATCGGCTCCATTCGTGCTCACCGTTGGATACTCGGTATTGTCTCTCTTGTATAAGAAAGAAAATACTTCGACTTTTGGATAAATTTCGAAATTGTATAATTTCGAAATTTCGTTGTGAGATTGGGTTTTCGAAAAATTGCAAAATTTTCGAGAACACTGTTTTTTCGAAATAATCCATAACTTTCGAGAACACTGATTTTTCGAAAAAGTCCAAAACTTTCGAGAACTTATATTTTCGAGAACACAAAATTTCGCAATCAGAAGTTTCGCAATCCAGAAGTTTTCGCAATCACAAAGTTTCGAGAACACCAAGTTTCGCAATTAGAAGTTTTCGCAATCACAAAGTTTCGAGAACACCAAGTTTCGCAATCATAAATTTCGCAATCCAGAGTTTCGAGATCACAAAGTTTCGCAATCCCAAAGTTTCGAGAACACCTAAGAGTTTCGAGAATACCTTAAAGTTTCGAGAATTCTGACTTGCATCAACTTACTCTAAACACACTTCCTATTTCGTTGGAACGATCCTATAATCAACTTTATACTATCTTTCTTTAAAATTAAAAAAAAAATTTACTGGAGACTAAACGTTCAACTTTATCCTTGGCGGGAAAATTTGAGTAAAATTTATTTTTTACTGGTGTTGACCACCACCAAAAGGGGAAAATATATCTGTATAACATGTTTGTTTTAGGTATGACATGATTTTCGTTCCCTTTACTGGTGTTGACCACCACCAAAAATGTGTAACTTTTGGTGCCGCTTTATTGTCTAACGAAAAGTATGAATCGTATTGTTGGATCCTTGAAGCATTTTTAAAGGTTCATGGGAAGCAACCACCTCTGGCTCTTACAGACCAAGACGATGCGGTGCGTAAGGCTATTCTAAAGATGTTTCCCGAATCACATCACAGGTTATGCATGTGGCACATTACCCAGAAACTCCCCGGAATGGTGTACTTATTATGTGCATATCTATTTTACATATTAATTTTTTGTTCATTAAATGAAGATTCAAGTATATATTCATGTATGCCCAACAGACCAATATAATATAAAACCATTGATATACTTTCAGGTAATGGGTGATGTCGATAAAGACTCTCAATTTAATAAAGAGTTTCACAAATTAGTTTGGAATATGTACATTGATCCTCAAATATTTGAACAACGTTGGCATGATTTAATAGATAGGTATAATCTTGGTGAGAACAAGTGGTTAACTGACATGTTTGCTATAAGGGAAAGATGGGCTCCAGGTTACTTTTCCACGATACCTATGTGTGGTTTGATGAAGACAACTTCTAGATCGGAGAGTTCCAACGCATTTTTCAAGTGTTATTCAAACCCAGGCAACTCGTTAGTCCATTTTATGTTGTGCTTTGAATCGGCTATGGAAAAATAGAGGTATACCCAACGTGTGTTAGACAACACATCGGAAGAAAAGACTCCTGTCATGAAGACACATTTACCTATCGAGTCTCATGCGCGTGAGGTGTACACACATTCTATTTTCAAGGAAGTTCAACACGAAATTGAGAAATCCTTATATGGATGTTCACAGATTGGTTCTCGTATTGAAGGAGATGTTGAATATTGTTCGATACAACATAGGGATAAGAGATATAATACGGTCGTACACGTAACGGTATGTATCTTATTCATACATGTTTCTAAAACATTATTGTTCTTTAAATATAGTTAATAGTTAATTTTTTAATAACCGGGTCGTTTCTTACGTTTTTTGGTACTACTTTTTTTCACATTAAGTTGGTACATGTATGTTTTTAATATAACACACCAAGTTTCATCATATTTTTTATTTATTATCATTTTATATATTTTCTTTATCAACCGTTTCAGGTTTCTGTAAATCATTCGGATGGTACATTTGAATGTTCTTGTGGTCATTTTAACCGCCATGGTTATTTGTGTAGACATGTTTTCGGTGTTTTTTGTATTCATGGAATAGACGCCATTCCACAAAACTACATAACTAGTCGTTGGTGTAAAAATGTACTACCTGCTCATTTACTTGATAAGCGTCATCGCTATGGTCCGTGTATTGAAGAAACGGAGGTTATAGCATCCGAAATTATGTCAACAGTTGAAGCTTCTATAAATACGATTAGAAATGACACCGACAAGTTATCTGATCTTCTTTCAAAGGTTAAAGGTTTGAAGACAAATATATGTTCTGATGTCCCCGTACAAAGTGATCCACAAAACAAGGATGCATTGTATGAGGATCTTTTAGGTGTTACCGCTCCTTCTAAAGTTGTCATTAGGAATCCCAAAAAATGTAGACCTAAGGGTTCTACACGAATTAAAAGTGCAGTTGAAAAAGCTAAAGATCAAAAGAAATCAAGAATTAACAGGAAAGTACCTTTCAGACAACGCGCGTGTAGTAACTGCGGTGAACTAGGTCATAATAAAGCAACATGTAAAAATCCAAAGGCCAAGTTAGTAGACGAGTTTGATGCGGAAGCCCAGGAAGATGAGGAAGATGAACAAGATATAGATGAAGACCAGGAAGACGAGGAAGATGAACATGAAGACATTGATCAAGATCCAGAACATGATGAAGATGATCAACCTGAGTCATCTAGTGCGGATGAATGAATATTCATTCGATGCGTAATATGCTAGGAATTTTAAATTTTATTATGCATCAAATACAATATATTATGATTTTATTTTTGATACTTTTTGGATATTTTCAATATTCATATTATGTTATTGTGTTTTTTAAATTTCATGTTCTTACTTAATAAACATACATGTTCTTAATCCTTTAAAATACATGTTCACAGAGAGCATACATGTTTTTATTACATTTTATTACTTATTAAACATGAATGTTCATATAAAACATATATGTTTTCATACAATAAACTATATGAATAACATATATGTTATTATTCCTATAAAATACCTTTAAGAAAAACCATGTATGTTTTTACCCTATCACTTAAAAACGTGTTTTTTTTACCATATAACTTATTAAGCATACCATATAACTTATTAAGAATACCTTATAAACATACATGCTTTTTATCCTTTAAACTAACACACTTGGATGCTTTTAACAATACAACTTCCCATACTTAGTACACATATATTTTATTATTTAGAAACATGAATGTTCACAAAAACATATATGTTTTCCTATAAAATAACCTTTAAGAAAAACCATGTATGTTTTTACCCTATCAATTAAAAACATGTGTTTTTTTACCACAAACTTATTAAGAATACCATATAAACATTCATGTTTATAGGAAACATGTATGTTTTTCAAATAATAACTACACATGCTAACTATATACATACTAGATACAAAAACATGTTAATTAGAGCAATCACATTCATTCACTAACATTTATGCATAAATAAAATTGCCAAAACAAACCCATAATTTATAAACCACAAAATCTATTGTTCAGATACGTTTCGAACAAAATAAACCATAAACCCATAAACACCTTTTTAAACAATTCATAACGTATATGCATTCAAATGGTTCATGCATATATGTATCTAACAAAATCAACCAGAAAACAAATGTTTCTAACAAATAATAAAATATTTCCATTCAAACACCCCTTTTTGTTACTTTCTTTTTCTTGGCAATCGCATCTCGAAATTTCATCATATCTGCGACAATTTTATCCTTCTTTATGTTGCAATCTGAAAGCAATAGTCTAGCGGCATACTTCTTTCTCAATTTTCCCAACTGGTTTGTTTGCTTCCTACCTTCATCCTCTATTCCGCAATCCCACCTTAGTATATTCATCCCCATGTAATCCTCCATGTGCCGCATAACGAATACGCCACAATCCTTTGGCCTTTTATCAGTTTGCCAATGAAACTCCCACGAGTTATTTCACTTTTCAATATATCAACGGCTTTTTCATGATTTCTATTTTTCATGAAGTTTCCAAACTTCTTTTGCTGCAATCATTAACGTTCCAATAAGTTGAATTTCATAAACAAATCAACAATACATATGATAATTAGTCAATCATTAATGTACATACCAGGATTGTCGCAACTCGCATGCATTCTGTATCGGTAGGATTCTGTATTTTCTTGTTATCAAACACCATAACCGCCAGTTTCTTTATATTCAAGCAGACAACGAATTTATGTTCACCATTACTAACCGGTATGAAAACCTATGTTTATTTATAAGATTAACAAAATCAGGTTATCCATATTATTTTCTATAACCCAATACACCTAAACACACCTAAACACCCATTTCCCTATACCACAATAGTTAAGAAATACAAACACTTCCATTATTATAACCAACACCCTTAAACACCTATGTTCATATTAACCCCCACTGTTTTGTAACAAAACACCCCTGTTATTAAACCAGAACACCCATGTTTTTTTAACAAGAACACCCTTGTTTTTAACTGCAAGACAACCCTTGTTTTTAAACCAAATCACTTAGCAAAATAATCGAGGACGATAAGTATTTTACTTACAATGTCCACATCCTTGAGCATATGTCGTTTCCCTGCACGAGCAGCCAACAACTCCACATTAGCTAAATAAGCTTCCACGATATAACCTGCCCTTATGTCGCTAGTAAATTCCTTCTTATCCTGTTTACATGTTAACTTTCAAGATACAACTTGAGTATGGAAATAAACATTTTGTACATGTAAATTAAATAACTTACCACATCAAAATTCGGTAAATAGAATCTTGAATGGCTCGCCGGATCTTTATATTGCTCCAACGAATTAAGAAATAAACTCCAGGCGTCCACAACATGACTATCGATATTATCTACGCCCATTAACGTCATTAACTGTGAAAATGTAACCTTCACACCAGTTGCGGACTCAAACAAAACATCACTGTCATAAAATAGCCACAAAAATTAAAAATATATTGAAAATAATCATATGTAAAATTAATTAACAAAAATATTCACAAAAATAATTAAGAGCATACTTGAACTCAATGTCGGTTGTGGTTAACAGGTATGATTCCAGTAGCTTTTCTTCCGTTGTATACCTAGCATCAATATCAATCACTCTTGATAAGAAAGGGGATAACATCGTTCCCGGTTTCGAACATACCCGTTTCTCACGAACACAGTCTGGTTTAACAACACTTAATGGGACTGCATTCACCGCCTTTCCTTTATCTTCAGTCCCACTTCCTTTTCCCGCATTCACGTTACTAGCACTTCCATATTTACCCATCTCAGTTTCTTTTACAGCTACTTCATGTTCGTGAGCCTTTCTTGACCCACTTCCTTCACCCTCTTTCTGTGTTGCCCCACTTTTTTTTATCGACAGCTACTACATGTTCGTGAGCCTTTCTTGACCCATTTCCTTCCCCCTCTGTCTGCGTTGCCCACAACGGGTCTTGTGTGAACCCCAGGTTGAAACTCGATTTATCCATTTCCATTGTATTTTTTTCAGCATAGAAATCTTCACATGCCTTGTCGGATGATCTAAACACCTCCAACTGTGTTTGCGGCCCCATCCTGAATCCGGGCGAACCAAATGGCTCTTCATTCGAAGCATTTATCCTTTCCTCATTAGTACCTTTTCCACTTTCCTCACCAGCCTTTTCTTTCAAACCATCTCTCCCTTCCTCATTAGTACCTCTACCACTATCCTCGCCTGACTTTTTAATCATCAATGTTTCACGGTATTGTTGATTCAAATCAGAAATCAACAAGTTACCTGGGAACATTACTAGTCCCGACTCCAAAGTCTTTTCAAAACAGCTCCTAGCATTCCTTATACCTTCTACCAGTTTCGACAATTTCCATACAAATCCCTACATGCAATGAAAATTCTCCTATGTTACAATCATACTTGTCACGTACGTAAAACACGTATTAAATAATTATAATATATATACTACATTACCTCCTCATCATTTGGCATTGGATCCGCATCTTCTTTAATATATGGTCCTTGTTTAGCACCCATCCCTAGTCCTACCCCATCACATTCTTCTTTTTCCCTTTCTTTCAGCAACTCAAATGTCCAAAATTTAGTTGGTGGTCTAATACGAGGCACATAGAAGCTGTCACACACGATTCCATCAACGTACGCCATCTGTTTCATACATAAATCTCAAATTAAAAAAACATTCATGATAACAAAATTTATAATAAATGTAAAGTTATATAATAAAAACAATATCAAACTTACAGTTAGCAATGTTAATGGGCCCAGAAAATAACTGTTTGTCATTTCTCGTTTCCACCCATCTTTACAGCTTTTCAGCCCTCGATAAACATACTCGCACCAGTTAATTGAAGCGAGATCCGTATCACTTCTTATATGATCTAGAACCCTAAGATCACGCACTGCCTTCCCTTTGACACCACCCATAACATTAGCAAACAAGACAATGAAATTTAGTTTAAAATTCATGCCCGCTACCTTTGATTTCCTAATCTCAGCCTTAACGTCCCCTGTTAGAATTTCCTTTTTATCAAATTGTTCATTCCAACTATCCACCATCTCTGTATCCTTCTCAATTTCTTCATCCATTATATCCTTCCCATCATTCCTAATTCCTAGCAATTCTCCTATCAAATCCTTAGTAATAACAATAGCATCATTTACAAGCTTGATCTCCATTGTTTCTGGATTAAAATTATCAACAACATAGAATGCTAGCTTATTTGGAATTCCATCTAGCTTGAAGTCCAGAAGCCCTCCGAACCCAATACGTTCCAAACACATTTTCTGAACTGGCATTAGTGTTTGTATAGCATTAAAGAGCTTTTTGGGACTACTTCTAGTCTGGAACGTATACGTTCTACTACATTCTACTATAGAAGTTTCACCCTTCTTTCGCTTAGGTTTCTGAACATTCTCAATATCATCACCTATGATTAATAAACACTAATTCAGTATACGTATAATTTAAACTGTATTAACTTAAAATGTTAATTCAAACGATCCTTATCAGTATACCACTTCAAACTATATAAACACTAAGTACGTACTACTTACATTTAACAACTTTTTTCCTTTTCGAACCCTGCTCCTGTATCAACCTTGACTCCTTTGTTCTCATTATCATCTGTCACATAAATATCATATTAACAACGCTCTTAATATACATTTTATATTTGCACTTGTGTTTATCGAATTAATTAACAACGCTCTTAATATTAACAACGCTTTCATTGCTTTATTTTGTTAACTATATCACAGTTGCTATACATGCACAACAACATACCTTTGTTACCCGAACTCCCTTTTACATCTTTTCCTCCTTCTGTTTCCGCGTTTCCTTTCTTCCGTCCGCTTCTTCTTAAACCTAAAAGGTATACATTACACTATTGTTTAGTACACTCATAACATATAATATTGTTAACCATACATAGTGTTTTATAACACTTGTTTTATACTTTTTATACCAATATACTTAACAGGTATGTTGGTTAACTTTTGTTGTGCAATAACATAAACAAAGAACCCTATTACCACTTACCTGAGTTGTTCCATTCAACATCAACAAAGTCATCATCATCATCTTCTTCAACATCAATTACCTTTTCTTCAACGGCTTTTTCCACAACGATCTCCTTCCCTTTTCTCTTTGAACCTAATGTACGTAAATTATTAACATATATTAATAATAAAGATCTATTACTCACAACGATCTCCTTCAAAATCAACAAAACAAATTCATTTATGTAATAACAACTAAACACCCATGTTTAATTATTTATTTTAGGACTTACAACTAAACACCCCTGTTTAATTCACACACCAATGTTTCCTTCAAACAGCCTTTATAATAGCATGCAATATACTTGTACTTACATCCAAACACCCCTATTTCATCAAAATACACATCTAACGTTTGTAAATAATTAACATGAAATAGTATACATCTAATAGCCCTTATCCTCAAATCCAAACACACCTAAACACACATGTTATTACTTTGTCCATATCCTATACACCATATACAATTTCACATATGCTTAATAAAAAACACCCATGTTTCAAAAACACATTCATTTATGTTATGCACATCCTAACAATCATGTTACAAACAATTACAAATCCAAAAACCCAACAAAAAATCGTTACCAAACACCCCTGTTTCACCACCTCTATACAATTAATACACATAAAAACAAAAAAAATTATATATGAACCTACTACAAAGACCACGGTTAAACCTATTCAAAACACCAATGTTGGACATTTTCAAAACACATCAGTTACAACTTTGTCAAACATCCATGTTACACCTTTTTCAAACACCCCTGTCACCATTTGAGATATCCAAATACCCATTTTAATCCAAACATCCTTGTTTCTACATTCATATATCCTATCAACAAATTTTTTTCACATATCCAAACACACATGCTACATTCACAACAACCATTTATCTAACTAACCACATCAAAACACCCCTGTTACATCTTTCCCATTAACCCCAACCAAATACTTCATCTTACGCACATCCTAACATCCATGTTACCACATTCTACACTAAACTTAACACAAATTTTAACATTCAACCACGTATCAAAAAAAAAAAAAAAGAAAAGAAAAACACTAAAAGCCACGAAATTATCAACAATCACATTAATTTAATACAATCAAACATTCGAATTAAAAAAAATTGCATTCAAAATTACAGTCGGTATCTCCTTCGACAATCAAAAATTAATTCAGAAACAAATTGATGACAAGTAACAGTGATGTCATACCTTGGATAGATGTATTTGTCATTTGAATCAAAGAAAAACAAAACTCCGCTTGATTGATTTTGATTCGTATTGCGTTTTTTGATATTTTGGGGGTTTAGGTGAGAGAAACTAAATGTTTCTATGAGAGATTTAATGAATTTTATAAATATATATTTAATTTCGTGTGTGTTATATGCAGCAACTAGTATCATGATCATTATCACTGAGAAAAATTTGGAAGAAATCCCTGTATTGTAGCTTGCAGTTAATGAGAGTCTAAAAAATAAAATACCTCTTTTAGCCTTTTCATTAATGTTTCTAGGGAATGTAGTTTCAATTAATTACAAAAAAACTGTTAGCATTAAAAATATATATATAGAAGTGATGGTCATTCTCATATTGTAACTTTGTGTCGTTTGTTGAGTTTAGTAATTGTTTAGTCATTGGGCTTTGGACTTGGCAAGCTAATATGTTATGTGCTATGTTTCATAAGCCTTGTTATCTAATCATGTAACCAAGTCCAAGCCCAAGTCCATTAGAAAGCCCATGAGGCCTTTCTCTCTAACTATTTAAGGCACTTACCTAGTCATTTGTAAGTGTGCTTGTGTGTGTATTTGTGTGTGTTTCTCTTTGAATAAAAGTTCCATATTTCTCTCTTGTCTCTCTAATATGCAGCAACTAGTATCATGATCATTATCACTGAGAAAAATTTGGAAGAAATCCCTGTATTGTAGCTTGCAGTTAATGAGAGTCTAAAAAATAAAATACCTCTTTTAGCCTTTTCATTAATGTTTCTAGGGAATGTAGTTTCAATTAATTACAAAAAAACTGTTAGCATTAAAAATATATATATAGAAGTGATGGTCATTCTCATATTGTAACTTTGTGTCGTTTGTTGAGTTTAGTAATTGTTTAGTCATTGGGCTTTGGACTTGGCAAGCTAATATGTTATGTGCTATGTTTCATAAGCCTTGTTATCTAATCATGTAACCAAGTCCAAGCCCAAGTCCATTAGAAAGCCCATGAGGCCTTTCTCTCTAACTATTTAAGGCACTTACCTAGTCATTTGTAAGTGTGCTTGTGTGTGTATTTGTGTGTGTTTCTCTTTGAATAAAAGTTCCATATTTCTCTCTTGTCTCTCTAATATACACGACATACATATACTACATCAAGTCACCATCTTTCATCTCTACTTCATCTAGTGCTTCTATATTGGTGTGATAAAGTTGTGATATTTAAAGTCCTACAAGTGGTATCAATCGCCTAACAATGATTTAGGAGGGTTGAGGGGTTGTTTGTTTCGTGTTTTTTAAGCTTTCTTCACGTTTTTCTTTTCAAAAAATCATTACTTTTCTTGTTTGTTTTGTGTTTTTAACACTTTTTTGATTACAAACTAGTGTTATAAACCTTTCCCAACAAGAAAGTTTCAATCTTTTGAAAGATCTTAGCTTAAAAAACTCGTAGTTGGTTTTTGTACTTGTTTTCTAGAACACGAAAAAGTTTCATAAAAATCATCAAGTTTTGAACTTTCTTCAAGTTTTGGTGTTTTTTAACATAGAAGTACAAGAATCTTGGACTACAAACTTCATTTGGGTGTGCTTTAAGCGAAATCAATAATCTGCCATAATTTCGAAATCCTATATACATGTTTTCGAAATCCTGACTGCTTATCGAGAACACAAGAATCGGCTCCATTCGTGCTCACCGTTGGATACTCGGTATTGTCTCTCTTGTATAAGAAAGAAAATACTTCGACTTTTGGATAAATTTCGAAATTGTATAATTTCGAAATTTCGTTGTGAGATTGGGTTTTCGAAAAATTGCAAAATTTTCGAGAACACTGTTTTTTCGAAATAATCCATAACTTTCGAGAACACTGATTTTTCGAAAAAGTCCAAAACTTTCGAGAACTTATATTTTCGAGAACACAAAATTTCGCAATCAGAAGTTTCGCAATCCAGAAGTTTTCGCAATCACAAAGTTTCGAGAACACCAAGTTTCGCAATTAGAAGTTTTCGCAACCACAGAGTTTCGAGAACACCAAGTTTCGCAATCATAAATTTCGCAATCCAGAGTTTCGAGATCACAAAGTTTCGCAATCCCAAAGTTTCGAGAACACCTAAGAGTTTCGAGAATACCTTAAAGTTTCGAGAATTCTGACTTGCATCAACTTACTCTAAACACACCTCCTATTTCGTTGGAACGATCCTATAATCAACTTTATACTATCTTTCTTTAAAATAAAAAAAAAAATTTACTGGAGACTAAACGTTCAACTTTATCCTTGGCGGGAAAATTTGAGTAAAATTTATTTTTTTCTGGTGTTGACCACCACCAAAAGGGGAAAATATATCTGTATAACATGTTTGTTTTAGGTATGACATGATTTTCGTTCCCTTTACTGGTGTTGACCACCACCAAAAATGTGTAACTTTTGGTGCCGCTTTATTGTCTAACGAAAAGTATGAATCGTATTGTTGGATCCTTGAAGCATTTTTAAAGGTTCATGGGAAGCAACCACCTCTGGCTCTTACAGACCAAGACGATGCGGTGCGTAAGGCTATTCTAAAGATGTTTCCCGAATCACATCACAGGTTATGCATGTGGCACATTACCCAGAAACTCCCCGGAATGGTGTACTTATTATGTGCATATCTATTTTACATATTAATTTTTTGTTCATTAAATGAAGATTCAAGTATATATTCATGTATGCCCAACAGACCAATATAATATAAAACCATTGATATACTTTCAGGTAATGGGTGATGTCGATAAAGACTCTCAATTTAATAAAGAGTTTCACAAATTAGTTTGGAATATGTACATTGATCCTCAAATATTTGAACAACGTTGGCATGATTTAATAGATAGGTATAATCTTGGTGAGAACAAGTGGTTAACTGACATGTTTGCTATAAGGGAAAGATGGGCTCCAGGTTACTTTTCCACGATACCTATGTGTGGTTTGATGAAGACAACTTCTAGATCGGAGAGTTCCAACGCATTTTTCAAGTGTTATTCAAACCCAGGCAACTCGTTAGTCCATTTTATGTTGTGCTTTGAATCGGCTATGGAAAAATAGAGGTATACCCAACGTGTGTTAGACAACACATCGGAAGAAAAGACTCCTGTCATGAAGACACATTTACCTATCGAGTCTCATGCGCGTGAGGTGTACACACATTCTATTTTCAAGGAAGTTCAACACGAAATTGAGAAATCCTTATATGGATGTTCACAGATTGGTTCTCGTATTGAAGGAGATGTTGAATATTGTTCGATACAACATAGGGATAAGAGATATAATACGGTCGTACACGTAACGGTATGTATCTTATTCATACATGTTTCTAAAACATTATTGTTCTTTAAATATAGTTAATAGTTAATTTTTTAATAACCGGGTCGTTTCTTACGTTTTTTGGTACTACTTTTTTTCACATTAAGTTGGTACATGTATGTTTTTAATATAACACACCAAGTTTCATCATATTTTTTATTTATTATCATTTTATATATTTTCTTTATCAACCGTTTCAGGTTTCTGTAAATCATTCGGATGGTACATTTGAATGTTCTTGTGGTCATTTTAACCGCCATGGTTATTTGTGTAGACATGTTTTCGGTGTTTTTTGTATTCATGGAATAGACGCCATTCCACAAAACTACATAACTAGTCGTTGGTGTAAAAATGTACTACCTGCTCATTTACTTGATAAGCGTCATCGCTATGGTCCGTGTATTGAAGAAACGGAGGTTATAGCATCCGAAATTATGTCAACAGTTGAAGCTTCTATAAATACGATTAGAAATGACACCGACAAGTTATCTGATCTTCTTTCAAAGGTTAAAGGTTTGAAGACAAATATATGTTCTGATGTCCCCGTACAAAGTGATCCACAAAACAAGGATGCATTGTATGAGGATCTTTTAGGTGTTACCGCTCCTTCTAAAGTTGTCATTAGGAATCCCAAAAAATGTAGACCTAAGGGTTCTACACGAATTAAAAGTGCAGTTGAAAAAGCTAAAGATCAAAAGAAATCAAGAATTAACAGGAAAGTACCTTTCAGACAACGCGCGTGTAGTAACTGCGGTGAACTAGGTCATAATAAAGCAACATGTAAAAATCCAAAGGCCAAGTTAGTAGACGAGTTTGATGCGGAAGCCCAGGAAGATGAGGAAGATGAACAAGATATAGATGAAGACCAGGAAGACGAGGAAGATGAACATGAAGACATTGATCAAGATCCAGAACATGATGAAGATGATCAACCTGAGTCATCTAGTGCGGATGAATGAATATTCATTCGATGCGTAATATGCTAGGAATTTTAAATTTTATTATGCATCAAATACAATATATTATGATTTTATTTTTGATACTTTTTGGATATTTTCAATATTCATATTATGTTATTGTGTTTTTTAAATTTCATGTTCTTACTTAATAAACATACATGTTCTTAATCCTTTAAAATACATGTTCACAGAGAGCATACATGTTTTTATTACATTTTATTACTTATTAAACATGAATGTTCATATAAAACATATATGTTTTCATACAATAAACTATATGAATAACATATATGTTATTATTCCTATAAAATACCTTTAAGAAAAACCATGTATGTTTTTACCCTATCACTTAAAAACGTGTTTTTTTTACCATATAACTTATTAAGCATACCATATAACTTATTAAGAATACCTTATAAACATACATGCTTTTTATCCTTTAAACTAACACACTTGGATGCTTTTAACAATACAACTTCCCATACTTAGTACACATATATTTTATTATTTAGAAACATGAATGTTCACAAAAACATATATGTTTTCCTATAAAATAACCTTTAAGAAAAACCATGTATGTTTTTACCCTATCAATTAAAAACATGTGTTTTTTTACCACAAACTTATTAAGAATACCATATAAACATTCATGTTTATAGGAAACATGTATGTTTTTCAAATAATAACTACACATGCTAACTATATACATACTAGATACAAAAACATGTTAATTAGAGCAATCACATTCATTCACTAACATTTATGCATAAATAAAATTGCCAAAACAAACCCATAATTTATAAACCACAAAATCTATTGTTCAGATACGTTTCGAACAAAATAAACCATAAACCCATAAACACCTTTTTAAACAATTCATAACGTATATGCATTCAAATGGTTCATGCATATATGTATCTAACAAAATCAACTAGAAAACAAATGTTTCTAACAAATAATAAAATATTTCCATTCAAACACCCCTTTTTGTTACTTTCTTTTTCTTGGCAATCGCATCTCGAAATTTCATCATATCTGCGACAATTTTATCCTTCTTTATGTTGCAATCTGAAAGCAATAGTCTAGCGGCATACTTCTTTCTCAATTTTCCCAACTGGTTTGTTTGCTTCCTACCTTCATCCTCTATTCCGCAATCCCACCTTAGTATATTCATCCCCATGTAATCCTCCATGTGCCGCATAACGAATACGCCACAATCCTTTGGCCTTTTATCAGTTTTCCAATGAAACTCCCACGAGTTATTTCACTTTTCAATATATCAACGGCTTTTTCATGATTTCTATTTTTCATGAAGTTTCCAAACTTCTTTTGCTGCAATCATTAACGTTCCAATAAGTTGAATTTCATAAACAAATCAACAATACATATGATAATTAGTCAATCATTAATGTACATACCAGGATTGTCGCAACTCGCATGCATTCTGTATCGGTAGGATTCTGTATTTTCTTGTTATCAAACACCATAACCGCCAGTTTCTTTATATTCAAGCAGACAACGAATTTATGTTCACCATTACTAACCGGTATGAAAACCTATGTTTATTTATAAGATTAACAAAATCAGGTTATCCATATTATTTTCTATAACCCAATACACCTAAACACACCTAAACACCCATTTCCCTATACCACAATAGTTAAGAAATACAAACACTTCCATTATTATAACCAACACCCTTAAACACCTATGTTCATATTAACCCCCACTGTTTTGTAACAAAACACCCCTGTTATTAAACCAGAACACCCATGTTTTTTTAACAAGAACACCCTTGTTTTTAACTGCAAGACAACCCTTGTTTTTAAACCAAATCACTTAGCAAAATAATCGAGGACGATAAGTATTTTACTTACAATGTCCACATCCTTGAGCATATGTCGTTTCCCTGCACGAGCAGCCAACAACTCCACATTAGCTAAATAAGCTTCCACGATATAACCTGCCCTTATGTCGCTAGTAAATTCCTTCTTATCCTGTTTACATGTTAACTTTCAAGATACAACTTGAGTATGGAAATAAACATTTTGTACATGTAAATTAAATAACTTACCACATCAAAATTCGGTAAATAGAATCTTGAATGGCTCGCCGGATCTTTATATTGCTCCAACGAATTAAGAAATAAACTCCAGGCGTCCACAACATGACTATCGATATTATCTACGCCCATTAACGTCATTAACTGTGAAAATGTAACCTTCACACCAGTTGCGGACTCAAACAAAACATCACTGTCATAAAATAGCCACAAAAATTAAAAATATATTGAAAATAATCATATGTAAAATTAATTAACAAAAATATTCACAAAAATAATTAAGAGCATACTTGAACTCAATGTCGGTTGTGGTTAACAGGTATGATTCCAGTAGCTTTTCTTCCGTTGTATACCTAGCATCAATATCAATCACTCTTGATAAGAAAGGGGATAACATCGTTCCCGGTTTCGAACATACCCGTTTCTCACGAACACAGTCTGGTTTAACAACACTTAATGGGACTGCATTCACCGCCTTTCCTTTATCTTCAGTCCCACTTCCTTTTCCCGCATTCACGTTACTAGCACTTCCATATTTACCTATCTCAGTTTCTTTTACAGCTACTTCATGTTCGTGAGCCTTTCTTGACCCACTTCCTTCACCCTCTTTCTGTGTTGCCCCACTTTTTTTTATCTACAGCTACTACATGTTCGTGAGCCTTTCTTGACCCGCTTCCTTCCCCCTCTGTCTGCGTTCCCCACAACGGGTCTTGTGTGAACCCCAGGTTGAAACTCGATTTATCCATTTCCATTGTATTTTTTTCAGCATAGAAATCTTCACATGCCTTGTCGGATGATCTAAACACCTCCAACTGTGTTTGCGGCCCCATCCTGAATCCGGGCGAACCAAATGGCTCTTCATTCGAAGCATTTATCCTTTCCTCATTAGTACCTTTTCCACTTTCCTCACCAGCCTTTTCTTTCAAACCATCTCTCCCTTCCTCATTAGTACCTCTACCACTATCCTCGCCTGACTTTTTAATCATCAATGTTTCACGGTATTGTTGATTCAAATCAGAAATCAACAAGTTACCTGGGAACATTACTAGTCCCGACTCCAAAGTCTTTTCAAAACAGCTCCTAGCATTCCTTACACCTTCTACCAGTTTCGACAATTTCCATACAAATCCCTACATGCAATGAAAATTCTCCTATGTTACAATCATACTTGTCACGTACGTAAAACACGTATTAAATAATTATAATATATATACTACATTACCTCCTCATCATTTGGCATTGGATCCACATCTTCTTTAATATATGGTCCTTGTTTAGCACCCATCCCTAGTCCTACCCCATCACATTCTTCTTTTTCCCTTTCTTTCAGCAACTCAAATGTCCAAAATTTAGTTGGTGGTCTAATACGAGGCACATAGAAGCTGTCACACACGATTCCATCAACGTACGCCATCTGTTTCATACATAAATCTCAAATTAAAAAAACATTCATGATAACAAAATTTATAATAAATGTAAAGTTATATAATAAAAACAATATCAAACTTACAGTTAGCAATGTTAATGGGCCCAGAAAATAACTGTTTGTCATTTCTCGTTTCCACCCATCTTTACAGCTTTTCAGCCCTCGATAAACATACTCGCACCAGTTAATTGAAGCGAGATCCGTATCACTTCTTATATGATCTAGAACCCTAAGATCACACACTGCCTTCCCTTTGACACCACCCATAACATTAGCAAACAAGACAATGAAATTTAGTTTAAAATTCATGCCCGCTACCTTTGATTTCCTAATCTCAGCCTTAACGTCCCCTGTTAGAATTTCCTTTTTATCAAATTGTTCATTCCAACTATCCACCATCTCTGTATCCTTCTCAATTTCTTCATCCATTATATCCTTCCCATCATTCCTAATTCCTAGCAATTCTCCTATCAAATCCTTAGTAATAACAATAGCATCATTTACAAGCTTGATCTCCATTGTTTCTGGATTAAAATTATCAACAACATAGAATGCTAGCTTATTTGGAATTCCATCTAGCTTGAAGTCCAGAAGCCCTCCGAACCCAATACGTTCCAAACACATTTTCTGAACTGGCATTAGTGTTTGTATAGCATTAAAGAGCTTTTTGGGACTACTTCTAGTCTGGAACGTATACGTTCTACTACATTCTACTATAGAAGTTTCACCCTTCTTTCGCTTAGGTTTCTGAACATTCTCAATATCATCACCTATGATTAATAAACACTAATTCAGTATACGTATAATTTAAACTGTATTAACTTAAAATGTTAATTCAAACGATCCTTATCAGTATACCACTTCAAACTATATAAACACTAAGTACGTACTACTTACATTTAACAACTTTTTTCCTTTTCGACCCTGCTCCTGTATCAACCTTGACTCCTTTGTTCTCATTATCATCTGTCACATAGATATCATATTAACAACGCTCTTAATATACATTTTATATTTGCACTTGTGTTTATCGAATTAATTAACAACGCTCTTAATATTAACAACGCTTTCATTGCTTTATTTTGTTAACTATATCACAGTTGCTATACATGCACAACAACATACCTTTGTTACCCGAACTCCCTTTTACATCTTTTCCTCCTTCTGTTTCCGCGTTTCCTTTCTTCCGTCCGCTTCTTCTTAAACCTAAAAGGTATACATTACACTATTGTTTAGTACACTCATAACATATAATATTGTTAACCATACATACTGTTTTATAACACTTGTTTTATACTTTTTATACCAATATACTTAACAGGTATGTTGGTTAACTTTTGTTGTGCAATAACATAAACAAAGAACCCTATTACCACTTACCTGAGTTGTTCCATTCAACATCAACAAAGTCATCATCATCATCTTCTTCAACATCAATTACCTTTTCTTCAACGGCTTTTTCCACAACGATCTCCTTCCCTTTTCTCTTTGAACCTAATGTACGTAAATTATTAACATATATTAATAATAAAGATCTATTACTCACAACGATCTCCTTCAAAATCAACAAAACAAATTCATTTATGTAATAACAACTAAACACCCATGTTTAATTATTTATTTTAGGACTTACAACTAAACACCCCTGTTTAATTCACACACCAATGTTTCCTTCAAACAGCCTTTATAATAGCATGCAATATACTTGTACTTACATCCAAACACCCCTATTTCATCCAAATACACATCTAACGTTTGTAAATAATTAACATGAAATAGTATACATCTAATAGCCCTTATCCTCAAATCCAAACACACCTAAACACACATGTTATTACTTTGTCCATATCCTATACACCATATACAATTTCACATATGCTTAATAAAAAACACCCCTATTTCAAAAACACATTCATTTATGTTATGCACATCCTAACAATCATGTTACAAACAATTACAAATCCAAAAACCCAACAAAAAATCGTTACCAAACACCCCTGTTTCACCACCTCTATACAATTAATACACATAAAAACAAAAAAAATTATATATGAACCTACTACAAAGACCACGGTTAAACCTATTCAAAACACCAATGTTGGACATTTTCAAAACACATCAGTTACAACTTTGTCAAACATCCATGTTACACCTTTTTCAAACACCCCTGTCACCATTTGAGATATCCAAATACCCATTTTAATCCAAACATCCTTGTTTCTACATTCATATATCCTATCAACAAATTTTTTTCACATATCCAAACACCCATGCTACATTCACAACAACCATTTATCTAACTAACCACATCAAAGCACCCCTGTTACATCTTTCCCATTAACCCCAACCAAATACTTCATCTTACGCACATCCTAACATCCATGTTACCACATTCTACACTAAACTTAACACAAATTTTAACATTCAACCACGTATCAAAAAAAATAAAAATAAAATAAAATAAAAAAAAAACACTAAAAGCCACGAAATTATCAACAATCACATTAATTTAATACAATCAAACATTCGAATTAAAAAAAAATTGCATTCAAAATTACAGTCGGTATCTCCTTCGACAACCAAAAATTAATTCACAAACAAATTGAT
Source organism: Artemisia argyi (assembly GCA_030686995.1). Taxonomy (NCBI): domain Eukaryota; kingdom Viridiplantae; phylum Streptophyta; class Magnoliopsida; order Asterales; family Asteraceae; genus Artemisia; species Artemisia argyi. The sequence goes on along the minus strand of CM060709.1, from coordinate 149,784,447 downwards.
GACAAATAACAGTGATGTCATACCTTGGATAGATGTATTTGTCATTTGAATCAAAGAAAAACAAAACTCCGCTTGATTGATTTTGATTCGTATTGCGTTTTTTGATATTTTGGGGGTTTAGGTGAGAGAAACTAAATGTTGCTATGAGAGATTTAATGAATTTTATAAATATATATTTAATTTCGTGTGTGTTATATGCAGCAACTAGTATCATGATCATTATCACTGAGAAAAATTTGGAAGAAATCCATGTATTGTAGCTTGCAGTTAATGAGAGTCTAAAAAATAAAATACCTCTTTTAGCCTTTTCATTAATGTTTCTAGGGAATGTAGTTTCAATTAATTACAAAAAAACTGTTAGCATTAAAAATATATATATAGAAGTGATGGTCATTCTCATATTGTAACTTTGTGTCGTTTGTTGAGTTTAGTAATTGTTTAGTCATTGGGCTTTGGACTTGGCAAGCTAATATGTTATGTGCTATGTTTCATAAGCCTTGTTATCTAATCATGTAACCAAGTCCAAGCCCAAGTCCATTAGAAAGCCCATGAGGCCTTTCTCTCTAACTATTTAAGGCACTTACCTAGTCATTTGTAAGTGTGCTTGTGTGTGTATTTGTGTGTGTTTCTCTTTGAATAAAAGTTCCATATTTCTCTCTTGTCTCTCTAATATACACGACATACATATACTACATCAAGTCACCATCTTTCATCTCTACTTCATCTAGTGCTTCTATATTGGTGTGATAAAGTTGTGATATTTAAAGTCCTACAAGTGGTATCAATCGCCTAACAATGATTTAGGAGGGTTGAGGGGTTGTTTGTTTCGTGTTTTTTAAGCTTTCTTCACGTTTTTATTTTCAAAAAATCATTACTTTTCTTGTTTGTTTTGTGTTTTTAACACTTTTTTGATTACAAACTAGTGTTATAAACCTTTCCCAACAAGAAAGTTTCAATCTTTTGAAAGATCTTAGCTTAAAAAACTCGTAGTTGGTTTTTGTACTTGTTTTCTAGAACACGAAAAAGTTTCATAAAAATCATCAAGTTTTGAACTTTTTCAAGTTTTGGTGTTTTTTAACATAGAAGTACAAGAATCTTGGACTACAAACTTCATTTGGGTGTGCTTTAAGCGAAATCAATAATCTGCCATAATTTCGAAATCCTATATACATGTTTTCGAAATCCTGACTGCTTTTCGAGAACACAAGAATCGGCTCCATTCGTGCTCACCGTTGGATACTCGGTATTGTCTCTCTTGTATAAGAAAGAAAATACTTCGACTTTTGGATAAATTTCGAAATTGTATAATTTCGAAATTTCGTTGTGAGATTGGGTTTTCGAAAAATTGCAAAATTTTCGAGAACACTGTTTTTTCGAAATAATCCATAACTTTCGAGAACACTGATTTTTCGAAAAAGTCCAAAACTTTCGAGAACTTATATTTTCGAGAACACAAAATTTCGCAATCAGTAGTTTCGCAATCACAAAGTTTCGAGAACACCAAGTTTCGCAATCAGAAGTTTTCGCAATCACAAAGTTTCGAGAACACCAAGTTTCGCAATCATAAATTTCGCAATCCAGAGTTTCGAGATCACAAAGTTTCGCAATCCCAAAGTTTCGAGAACACCTAAGAGTTTCGAGAACACCTTAAAGTTTCGAGAATTCTGACTTGCATCAACTTACTCTAAACACACCTCCTATTTTGTTGGAACGATCCTATAATCAACTTTATCCTATCTTTCTTTAAAATAAAAAAAAAAATAATAATAAAAAAACTGGAGACTAAACGTTCAACTTTATCCTTGGCGGGAAAATTTGAGTAAAATTTATTTTTTACTGGAGACTAAACGTTCAATTTTTACGCGGAATTCAAATTTTGGTATAACATTGAAAATTTTGGCCCGAAATTCAAATTTTTAGGCCAAAATTCAAATTTTTTCGGTAAAATTTGGCGTCAAAATTTTGAAAACTCAAATTTTTCTGGTAACCTTAGAATTGTATTTCTTTGAGATTTTCAAATTTTGAGAAAGAAAATTTTCGTATTTTTTTGGAGGAAAATTTGAAATCACAAAAAATCAACCGAGAACGTTCTTCACCTTCACCAAAACATCTAATCTTCAACAACAACCGTTGTTATCTTTCAAAAGATCCTAACAACTTTTCACTTTGAATTGATTCAATGGCTACTCACCATAACAGTTCCATCATTGCTCTGTCCAATGCTATTGCCTCATTCTTGAAGGTAGTAAACATCCAACAACAGAATGACAATCTGCAAGGATATGCTTCGACTATACAGATGGGGAATCAAATGCAATATGCAGGGCAGTATGTTGGAAATCAAATGAATCAGAATGTGAATCAGAATGTGCTTAATCACAATGGGATTGATTGTTTCATGATTTCTCAACAGGCAACAACTTCAAGCAGTGATTATGATCTTCCTCCTACCTATGATTCCGATTCATTCCATGAGGTACCAAATTATGGTAATCTGTTTGCTCATGAGAAGCCACATTATGTGCCACCTGAACCTATTTATGATACATATGTGGGGGAACAAGTTAATAGCAATATTAACTATGAAACTCCAGATATGAATCCTAATGGTGTTCAAGTTGCACAAAATGGTGCTAATGATGACGAAACCCGTGCTTTCTTTGAATCATTAATAAATAATTGTGGTATTGAAATCGAGAAAGTGAAAAAGGTCAATCGCGATGTTAAGGCCGCGAATGAGAAATTGACCACTGAGCTTGAGAGATACAAGGAAAATGCAAAAAGTTTTCAAATTCACAAAGAACGCGAGTCAGAATTTGAAATTGGTTATAAGAAGTTACTTGTTAAAGATAGGGAATGGAAAAACAAGTTTGCTAATCTTGAAATAAGTTCAACAAAAACCATCAACTCTTTAAATCAAGAAATTTCTGAGTTAACAAACCAACTTTCAAAACAAAAAACAGCTTATACCAATCTTGAAAAAGAAAGGGATGAGTTGAAAAAGGACTTTGCAAAGAAAAAAGATAAACTTTTGGAAGAAATCGTAGAGTCAGAACACATGATTGCTCATTTAGAAGAGTTAGTGGTTAAAAAGGGTCAGTCAAGTCAAACAATGCACATGATTGCTAATCAAACTAATCCGATTTACCACACAAAACATAAAATGGCTCTTGGTAACAAAACTCCTTGTAATCTCAAGAAAGCTCAGCAAGAACAGAATTGCTTGTTTAATGGAAATGTTTTGTTGACTAAGCATGATCCTCCTATTGTTCGTGATTCTGTGGAAATGATTGAATTGGTCGAAGAGAGCATTAATAAAATGAAACAAAAGAATCCTGATTTGAAACCGATTGATTACAATAAATTGAACAAACTTTCGGGAATTACTTTTGTTCCACAAAAAGAACCATCAGTGTTTTCCATACAACGTCCATTCTCAAAAATGTTTTCGAAAAAGGTAGTTGCATCCAAATCGATTTCAAACATGGAACAGATTTCCTCAAACAACACTTTTAACACAAGTGCTGCAAGATGATATCTTGACGATCTTAACACCAGAGTTGGGCAACTTAAAACGACTTTAGAATCTAAAATGTTTTCGAAAAAGGTAGTTGCATCCAAATCGATTTCAAACATGGAACAGATTTCCTCAAACAACACTTTTAACACAAGTGCTGCAAGAGGATATCTTGACGATCTTAACACCAGAGTTGGGCAACTTAAAACGACTTTAGAATCTAAAATGAAACTTAATGAGATCAATTGGAATTCTACGGTTCATTTACAGCTTTAAAAGATTCTTGAAAATGAATTTGCTCCTCAAATTAATAACATTCATGCTCGTGTAATTCATTTTGAACAAGCTTTTTTTGAAAGAAACAGCTGACTTCGTCACGGATCACAAATCCCTGATAAAGAAGGCTAATGAATCTTTTGAGCAAATCAATGTTTTGGAAAACCTAAATGATTCTCTCTTCGAAGCTGTTATGACTACTGATATCATGTCCATCATTTTACAAACATATTCTGTTCAAGACGATGAAAGACTTAGAGCTGATACATCTGAAATTATTTCAAAATATGAAACTGCTCTTGTAAAACTTGAAAAAGAAAACATGTCATTCTTCAAACAACTTTATCGAAAATCAGAGAAATGCAAGTATGACAAATTGTCGTATGAGCATGCCTACAAGGACATGAAAGAGCAAAATGATCTTTTGAGAGCTCAGCTTGTAAGTATAAAAGGGAAGGGTGTGGATACTAAGTTTGCAAAACCATCGACTTCGGAGAAACCAAATGTTTCAAAAACGGTTGAAAAACCAAAAATGTCAATTTCACGGTTTGCTCCTAAAGTCGATGAGAACAAGGATTTGACAAAACCAGTCACTCCACAACCCTTGCTCAAGAAAAAGGAAATGGAAAAGATTGTTGAAAAACGAAAATTGGTTGTTGAAAGAAACACAAATGTGAGTGCATCTGGCTCTTCCAGGAATAGTACACCGAATGTGACCACAAAATTTGTAAAGGAATCTGTTGGTTCAAATGACATGGTCCAAAATCACCATCTAGAAGAAGCTAGGAAAAAGGCACAACTTCGAAAAAATGGAATTTTAGGCACAAAACCTAGTGTGATGAATTCTACAAGATTCCAAAGCACTGCTAGTAGTAGTAAACCATTACCTAGGAACTATCTACAAACTACTAGGGATTGGATTGCATCTAAGAGTAGTGGCACAAAAGAGAATGCTAGGAACGTAGAATGCAACACAAAGAATTCCAAAGTCTCATCGAACAACAAACAATTTTCAAAAGACTGTAGTGACAAAGTTAAAGTTGCTGTGTTAAACAAGAATGTTGAATTTGTCTGTCCTACATGTCAAGAATGTGTTTTTTCAGCTAATCACGATGTATGTGTTGCACAATTTCTCAAGAAAGGAAAATCAAGTGTCATGGCACAATCCATTAAGATGCCAAATAGAAACAAACCCGTTGACAACAAGAAAATGGATAAGAAACCTAATAGGTGGATATCTAAAGGATGTAGTCTTTCAAAAACTAAGACTTCCGCTGCATCTGATAAGAAAACTACGTCTAGATCTTACCTTAGGTGGATTCCCACGGGAAAAGTTTTTAAAACAATTGGTCTTAGATGGATTCCCACAGGAAAGATTTTTGATAGTTGCACCAAGACAAATAATAGTGATAATCATCAGGATAAGGAAGTAGAAACCATTACTACCGTTGATAGTCAACACCCGCAGAGTGATGATTCATGTACTTCTAATACTGTTATTTGTGAAACCTCTTCGTCTTCGGTTGCAGGTGCTTCAATTATCTCCGAACCCAGTTCATCAGAGGGTTCAAATTCTGTAAATTCTATAAAATCATTCTTTCAATCTTCTATCTTTGATTTTCCATTTCTTTTATAAAAACCAAAAACAAAATACAAAAATAGAAAATTTTCAGAAAAATACAAAAAACAATATAAAATCAAAAAATCCAAAAATATTCTTCACACGACATGTCTCTTGTATAATCGATATTCTGTACGTTTCTAGAAATGTCATTCAACAATGATACGGATATGTACAGATGCTTGAGCGAGAGTTCTCTAAAATATTTTTTTCTAAAACATGTCGTTTCTAAAAAAAAAAGAGTTTCTTCAAAATGGCTTTCGTACACTTCAGTACGAAACCCGGACAGTAAATGACGACTTCTGATTATTTTCAAATCAAGGACTCGTACGTTCAAAGACGAAATCATTTTCAAAAAGTTCGAGTCTAAACAAACGAAAAAGATTTCAAACACAAACTCGTTTTCAAAACAGAATTCTTGAGCACTTTTTCAAGATTGTTCAAAAGATTTCTCAAAATATCTTTCAAATGAGTGTTCATTAAGGGGGAGTTTAAAAACAAAATGTTCCAAATTCATGCTAAAAACAAAATGTTCCAAATTCATGCTATTTTTGATATCAAAAATATCAAAAATCGAATTTGTCTTTCTCTCCAAAAAGCTTTTCCTTAATCAGTTGATATAAAAAATATCACCATATGCTATTTTTGAGGGGGAGAAGACATGATTCAAATGTGATCAAAGATGTTTAAAGATTGTGACTGAATCTCAGAAGAGCTCGACTCAGTAAGTACCAATGAATTGACGAAGCTTAAAATGTCAGTAATCGAAAAGACTTGTCCTGGACGGGTAATAATTTCAAGCTAGTCTAACTAGTGATGTAAGCGTGTCTTGAATAGGACTTGTCTGAGTAGAATGTACCGTATCGAGAAATTTTCTTTGGACTTGACCAGGACGGGTAATAATTTCAAGCTAGTCTAGCTAGTGATGTAAGCGTGTCTCGAATCGGTCATGTTCAGTGAAAGTGGATCAATTCAAAAGTGCAAACTTCTCTCGCATGTGCAAATTTCTTAATTATTACATGAGCACATGTGAAAGGGGAGTCCTTCAAAAGTTGCAAAACTCTCAAAGTGGTAACAACAAGATGTTTAATCAATCATAAACACTTTGAGAGATTTTCAAATAAATGGTTTCATGGCAATTATAGGATAGTCATGGTGTTATAAGGTGACTAAGGTTAGGAAAAACCGTCCTATGATCCGCCAGAGCCGGAGGGATCTACCCAAGGACAAATCCAATAGATTAGTATTAGAAGTCCTTAGGTATGATTGAAAAAAGGAGATAATGAGAAAGGAGAAAGAAGGGGTTGAAGAATTAAAAAGAAAAGTTATGAAAAAGGGTGAAAAGAAATAGCCCTCCATATGTTCAGCCTTAGGGCAGACACCGGGTACAATTCGTATGCTACTGGTTGTTACTAAGGTGACTCCGGTATTGAAGACAAAGACGTCATGGACCCAATGACGCACTGCACTTATAACACCCCCATTTTAGGATCGCAGCGGAAAGGGACATGGGGTGCTATACATCAATCACATTGTACAAATATAGTAAACAACTTTAAAACAAAGTCGTTATTAATAAAAGTTCTTACTTCACATTCGATAATTATCAGAGTCAACAAAGGTCCCAAATCCGTTTTACATAGTACAAAGATACATAAGTTTTAAGTTTGAACATTATCGAATGAAAATATTTTATTTAAACATGGGCCATCAAGAAGATATCCATTCTTTGCGCCGCCCATCCAAGCAGAAGTTACTTACGGACCTGAGATAAACATGCTAAAAAGTCAACATAAAGTTGAGTGAAATCATAGAGTTTAATAAGTAAGCAGTTGAATACAAGCATTATTTATCGGGCGACAAGTATTGCAATTACATGTCGGTTTATTTGATTATAGTATTGAGTTCATGAAACCGAACCTGAACGTAAATTTAATAATGCCCCGGAGAAGGTAAAAATTTTCCATTTACCACAATTCTAACTATTATGTGTCCGTATCCCAAACAAGGCCCGCCAAGCCTAATATGCATATCCATAATACTAGCGTTTACTACTCGAGTAATTAACGGTTCATGAGGGGACTTAATTGGCAAAAAGCATTCAATATCTATTATCATATAATCGGGTCCAGCATACCAAAAACTACTTGTATTCAATTTGTAAAAACTAGCATGTATCCCCCTCGCGAGGTTTATAAAAACATTTAAATGAGTAAAGGCGAGGCTATGAACTCACCGAGAGCAAAGAAAATAGCAATGAACAAGCAAACGAAGGAATAGCCGCAAAAGCTCTACGATGAACCTAATTAATATACGTTGTCTTAGTTTATGAAAATAGATATCGATGTACTTTTGATTATATAGATTATGATCTTACTTAAGCTTGGTACAATACTCCTAGACACATCACAAGGTTTTAGTTACATTACCTACAAATTATCCAAAAATATACTCTTGCATGTTATATAAGTATGAAACTTATATTTACCCTAGGTTCAATTATGATGTAAAGGTTCAAATTAACTCTAAGGTTCAAATTAGTCCATGGGTCAAGTTTTTGGTCAAAAAGGTCACATTAGACCTAAGGGTTCAAAATATACTAGGTGGTTCAAAATAGTTTTAAAAGGTCCAATCCTTAAAGTGTATAACACTTATATACTTTTTATAACTAGTGCTGATGGAATTTTTATTAACTTTCCTATGTTTAGAAAATCGCCATTTGCAAACCGTAAGTCCTCAAGTCTCGTTCTTTATATCCCCGGAAAGGTCTATTTCTGTACTAACGAGATTTATTGGTCCCATTTAGCTAAAAATTACATAACCTTAGTAAAACAGTCCATTTACCCAAACAATCAATCCATTCAGCTTTCAAATTTTCAATGGTCTCACGAAAAGTGCGATATCTAGAGTTTTACTAACCCGATTTATTCCCCGTTTTCGGACACGTTTAAGTTAAGATGTCCTCTAAAACTTTTATTCTTTGAGTAACAGAGGGTTATATACAAAAAAAAATGACTTTTTCACGTTTCAAATCTGTTACTCAGATTGTGACTAGTTTCACCAAAATAATTTTAGTTTAATCATCGTAAGGAGTTATTCGACGAAATACCCGTCAAAATGACCACAAGACATAGGGCTACAACTACATATTTTTAGTTTATGTCCATTGTCTACTGATTAGAACAGTTTAATACTTTTATACACGGATCTTAAAAAAATACAGTTTCAAGTTTAGCCTTTCTTTGGTTTTAAGGTTTTCTAACTTAAGTACCAAGCTTAACTAAGAATTATAACTTATATAATGTTCAAATACATCAAGATAGTGAATAAATGGAAGTATGAAAAGATGAAAAATATAACTTGAAGCTTACAAGTGAAATGATGAGGTTTAAGGTAACAAGGTTTCCTAATACTTCATAGTTTTTATTTCAAAACTAGAACAAGAAGTAAACTAGGTTTAATATTCTTGATAAAATCTTGATCTCCTCCCTATTGTTGTTGTGTTTTGCCGTCCACCACAAAAGAGAGAAAAGAAAAATATAGAGCTAGTTTGTAATTTATAAAATGAACTCATTTACTCTTGTTGTTGATATATATTATTTCCTAGACAACCAAGTACACTTAATAATTGAGATGAGTAAAAATTTCAAGGTTGTAAGGTGAAGGAAATGGGGGGGGGGGGGGTGTGGGTTTTGGTGATTGAGTGGGTATGTGTAAGAGTTTAGGTATTATTTAGGTAGTGTAGTGTAGATATTATTAGTTTTAGGGAGTACCGGGTACCGGGTTTGTTAGAAATAAATTTAACTGTACTAAATAAACTGTAAAACTTGTGAAAATATTAAAACTAGTTTTCATGATGAATTTTTGAAATATAGATGAGTGATGAGATTATCGGAGGATTTATTTGAGGTAAAACGTGAAACACGAATTTAAACCGCGCGATAAAAAAAATAAAAAGGTGGACGTAAAAATGAAATAAAATGGATAGTGAATTAAAATAAGATTGAAATACAACAATGGTGCATAGAAAACGTAGACTGAGCATAGTCTAGTCGCGATAGAATTTATTTAAACGTACGCGGATATCTTCCGACTAAGTAAATAAATTAAAATAAATTATTTAAATAATAAACCATTAAATTAATTGACATGAAATTTTTAGAAATGTCACAGCACGTACCCCTTAAGAGAGCTCCGTCCCGGAGCTCAGCTCGCTTTAACTCCAGACGGTTCACTCGTGAAAAGATGAGGATACTTTCTCTTGATCTGGTCTCCGCGTTCCCATGTGAACTCAGGTCCTCGTCGGGTGTTCCAACGAACCTTAACAATGGGGATGCGACTTTGCTTGAGTTGCTTCACTTCACGATCCATGATCTCTATTGGTTCTTCTATGAAGTGCAGCTTGTCATCGATTCGAAGTTCTTCTAATGGAATGATAAGACTCTCATCCGATAAACACTTTTTGAGATTAGAAACGTGAAAAGTGTTGTGAATGCCTTGAAGTTCTTCCGGTAGTTCTAACTTGTACGCCACTGGACCAACCCTAGCCAGGATCTTGAATGGTCCGATGTATCGTGGACTTAGCTTCCCACGTTTACCAAAACGAATTACACCCTTCCATGGCGAAACCTTGAGCATAAATCTATCACCTACATTAAACTCCAAAGGTCGGCGTCTAATATCGGCATAGCTTTTCTGACGACTACAAGCAGTTAACAAACGGTTCTTGATTTGGACAATCTTCTCCTTTGTTTCACGAATCATTTCTGGCCCTGTGAGTTGACTATCCCCAACCTCACTCCAGCAAACTGGTGATCTACACTTTTGCCCATAAAGAGCTTCGAACGGTGCAGTCTTGATGCTTGCGTGATAGCTATTGTTGTAGGAGAATTCGACTAATGGTAAATGTCGATCCCAACTACCTCCAAAGTCGATCACACACGCCCTTAGCATGTCTTCTAGAGTCTGTATTGTTCTCTCGCTTTGACCATCCGTCTGTGGGTGGTACGCCGTACTCATATCCAGATTTGTATCTAAAGCCTTCTGGAGTGACTTCCAGAATCCCGATGTAAATCGGCTATCTCTGTCGGATATGATAGAAATAGGCACGCCATGTCTACAAACAATCTCTTTTAAGTATAGTCGAGCAAGTTTCTCCATACCGTCGGTTTCTTTTATTGGTAGGAAATGAGCAGATTTGGTCAAACGATCCACAATGACCCAAATTGCATCATACCCACTTGGAGTTCTAGGGAGCTTAGTGATGAAATCCATGGCGATTCTTTCCCATTTCCAAATAGGAATCTCGGGTTGTTGAAGAAATCCGGCTGGCTTTTGATGTTCTGCTTTAACCTTCGCACATGTTAGACACTTGCCAACATAGGTGGCAATCTCAGCCTTCATATTCGGCCACCAATACAATTGCTTTATATCATGGTACATCTTATCTGATCCCGGGTGGATAGAGTATTTGGATTTATGAGATTCGTGCATGATTAAGTCTCTCAAACCTCCAAACAACGGTACCCAAACACGTTTATCAAAACATTTGGTTCCGTCAGGGCGAGTCTCAAATATTGGTTTGATCCCCCTCCCTAGATTTTCGGCTTTCACATTTTCTTCTTTCATTGCTTCCTCTTGAGCCTTGAGAATTTGTTCTGGTAACTTGGGGAGAATCGTGGTTGTCATTACCAACGATCTGACCCGCAATGGTTTTTCTCTTTCTTTTCGGCTTAAGGCATCAGCCACCACATTGGCTTTTCCAGGGTGATAACGGATGTCGCAATCATAGTCGCTTAGGAGTTCAATCCATCTACGTTGTCTCATATTAAGCTCTTTTTGGTCAAGGATGTATTGGAGACTTTTGTGGTCGGTATACACCGTGCACTTCGTACCGTACAAGTAGTGTCTCCATAATCTAAGAGCAAAAACCACCGCACCCAATTCTAAATCATGGGTCGTATAGTTTTCTTCATGTTTTCTCAATTGTCTAGAAGCTTATGCTATGACTTTTTGTCGCTGCATCAGCACTGCTCCAAAACCTTTGATCGAGGCGTCACAATAGACCACAAAATCTTCTGCCCCATCCGGTAGTGCTAAGATAGGCGCGCTACAAAGTTTTTGTTTCAATATTTGGAAAGCCTCGTCTTCATCTTTACCCCACACATACTTCTTGTTCTTTTCGGTCAACTTGGTAAGAGGTTTGGCTATTAAAGAAAAACCTCCGATGAATCTTCGATAATAACCAGCAAGTCCTAAGAATTGCCTCACTTCAGTTGCTGTTGTTGGCGGAGCCCAACTTTGTATAGCTTCAATCTTCGAAGGATCCACCTGAACACCTATACTATTGATCACATGGCCGAGAAATTGTACAGATTCTAGCCAAAAGTCACATTTCGAGAATTTGGCATACAATTGCTCTTTCTTGAGTAACTCCAAAATAATCTTTAGATGTTCTTCGTGTTCTTCTTTACTCTTGGAGTAAATCAAGATGTCATCAATAAATACAATTACAAACTTGTCGAGGTATGGTTTGCACACTCGATTCATCAAGTCCATGAATACTGCCGGTGCATTGGTTAACCCAAACGGCATCACTTGGAACTCATAGTGACCATACCGAGTTCTAAATGCAGTAATTTGAGTGTCTTCTTCTCGGATACGGAGTTGATGGTAACCTGATCGTAGGTCAATCTTGGAATATACACTTGAGCCTTGAAGTTGGTCAAACAAATCGTCAATTCTTGGAAGTGGATAACGATTTTTGATCATCAACTTGTTAAGCTCACGGTAATCGATACACATACGAAAGGATCCGTCTTTCTTCTTCACAAACAGCACCGGAGCACCCCAAGGCGACGAACTCGGCCGAATAAATCCTTTCTCCGACAGTTCTTGTAGTTGATCCGATAGCTCCTTCATTTCTGATGGTGCCAACCGATAAGGTGCACGTGCTACAGGTGCAGCACCAGGCACTAAATCAATCCGGAACTCTACTTGTCGAGGTGGTGGAAGCCCTGGTAATTCTTCGGGAAACACTTCTGGAAAATCACGGACAATGGGCACATCTTCTAATCGTCTTTCAACTGATTCTTTCTCTGTCACTTGTGCCAAATACATCTGGCACCCTTGCTCAATGTACCTTTGGGCTTTAATACGAGATATGATTTTTAATTGGGAAGCGTCTCGATCGCCTTTGATTGTTAATATTTTGTTGTTGTGTGGAATACGAACAATCTTTTCACTACAAATAATAACCGCCTTTCGATCGGATAACCAGTCCATTCCAATAATGACATCAAAAGTCCCAAGTTCAATTGGCATGAGGTCAATACTAAATGGGTGGTTCGCTAGATTTATGGTACAATTCCTTAGAATAGTGTTGGTACTAACCAGTTTCCCATCGGCTAATTCTACTTCATAATTATAGCTTAACTTAATCGGGTTAATATTTATCAATGCACTAAAACTAGTGGACACAAAGCTCTTGTCTGAACCCGAATCAAATAAAACTTTAGCATAACGATTATCAAGTAGAAACGTACCCGTCACGACATTCGGGCCTTGTTGCTCCCCCATCACATACACTCGACCACGAGCATTCCCAGTCTGATCATCCTTCTTATTCGGGCATTTGTTGTTGTAGTGCCCTTTTTCCCCACAACCATAGCAAGTTACGATTGGTTGTAAGTTAGCACCAGTAGCCTTAACCTTACAGCTTATCGCCGCATGACCCTGCTTTCCACATTTGGTACATATCGCAGTACAGCGGCCAGCGTGATGCTTTTTGCAGCGATCACAGTGAGTACGGGAACCATTATATCCACCTCTCTCGGTTGGGGCATCAGTCATTGCCCTAACACTCTCTTGTCTTCTATTTTGCTGATGATGACGATCATTGTTGCGGCCCTGGTTGTTGTTGTTATACCCTTTCTTTTCATCATCCCATTTTCTTTTGTTCTGTTGGTTGTTGTTATTGTTGTTAGCATTTTGAATTGTTCCATACTCCACCACTTGAGCCATAAGTTTTTGAGTCATACGAATAGCCATATCTAGAGTTTGTGGATTAGAGGATGTCACACTTCCTTTGATGCTTCGCGGAAGACCCTTAACAAAAGCTTCCATTTCCTTTTCGAAATCCGGAACCATACTAGGACATAAGACTTTTAGCTCTTGAAACCTTCGAATATAAGTTTCGATATCATAACCTTTCACCTTAAGATCATAAAACTCGGTTTCAAGCAACCTTATTTCACTACGGGGACAGAACTTATTGATCGCCATTTTCTTGAAGTCAGTCCATGTGGTTTCGTAGGCTTTTTCTATCCCGATAGGCTGAGCATACGAATTCCACCATGATTTAGCATAATCTAACATAGTACCCACGGCGTACTTGACTTTGCAGTTCTCTGAGCAGTCACTGAGTATGAATGTGTCTTCGATACTTTCAAACCAGCGTGTCAATGCAACTGCTCCTTCATTTCCTTTAAATTTAGTTGGTCCACAACCCAGAAATTGTTTATAAGTGCAACCATGCACTACACCACCGGCTGCAGCCCCAGCGGCTCCAGCACCGCCACCGGCAGCCCCAGCGGCTCCAGCACCACCACCTGAAGCCCCAGTGTCATTTTCCCTTGTAGCACGATCCTCGGCTATAGCCTGGGCTATACTGTCAGCGACTAGCTTTCGAATAGCTGCATCAGACATTTTCTTCGGTGGCATGATTCTATCATAACACAAGAAAATCTTGGATGAGTAATCATACATTGATATAGATATATTCATACATGAATAAATTGAATATGAAAAATATCACAACAATATATAGTAGAATTAAAGGAATATAACTTCATCATTCATTACAAAAGATCAATACATTGTTGGATTGTATTACAAAATTTGACGAAGTCATTACATTCAACGATACTAGTTACTAACTGATAGTAATTTACAAAGTAGAAGTACAACAACGAAATACAACAAGAGAACAACAAAGTACATAAACTACTGAGGGTCGCGGGGTGATTCATTTGGCTTGGGCGGTGGGGTCTCTCCATACACTGCGAATACATCTGTGGCCACATAAGACCTCTCCTCATCATACCCCAATCGCATCATCTCTCCCCAGCGAGCGTAAGTCCAACACCTCAACTCATAAAGATCCCTCTCAAGGCGCTCATTTTTCATACGGTCAAATGTGCGGGACAACCTAACATCTCCCAACTCATGCTTCAACTTCTTGTTTTCAGCCCTTACACCCACATCATCTAACTCTCGAACATGTTTACCCAATACATTCACCTCGCGCTTAGTCTCATCTTGTTGGTGCTCTACCACACCCAAATCAAAATCTAGTAAGTCCATGCGCTTATGCGCAAGCTTATCCCTAGATAAAGAACATTCCCCTTCCGTTTCTCTCACCATCATTTGCCTTTCTAACACCATAACCTTTCCATAAAGAGAGTCGATAATTCTCCTCATGGTCCCGGGTACTAGATCCTCAAGCTCATAAGTGATAGGAGTAGCTGAAGATGATCCACCCCTTTCATGGATACTACGAGGAAATCTACGTCCTGTAAGTGGCACTTGTGTGATAGTACCTACAGTAGCAACTTCTTCGGGTTTAGGCTCAGAATCGGAAGAAGTGTCCGGTGAAGAGGGTGGATAAGGTGAACCCGGTGCTGCATAAGGATAGATTAGTTCGGGTTCATTCATCTCTTCGTCGGAACTTACATCTTGAAGTATCAACATATCATCTTCATCATCTTCAAATGGCTCTTCTTCTTCTTCATCTTGGTTTTCTTCATCAATGTTTGGATGAATGCGATTCGGTAGTGGAGGTAGATGTTGAGCCTGTGCAAGCTCAGGTTGAGCGGGCTCGATCTCTTGGATGTCTACCTCGTGATCAGGAGGAAGTAAATGTGCCATGACAAATCTGAAAATCATATATACATATAATTAGAATAAGAATAGAAATATTATCACAAAAAAAAATATTTTGTGTAAGTAAGTAAACAAATAGTGATGCTTTATAAATAAGCAAAATAATCAATAAACATTACATGTACAAATGATAACATTTGTTATGTGCATACGTATAACAACGGCACAATCAAAGAGATATGTATAAATTTCCGGATGGAAGTTTATAACGCTCATAAATAGCATAAAATTTAACAAGTGCATAATGTGCGTATAAAAGGAGTGATATTTTGCGGATTATCGAACAAGATAGGAAATAATTATAGTGCTTATAATTATTTTTAGAATAGCATGATTACAATATATATATATATATATATATATATATATATATATATATATATATATATATATATATATATATATATATATATATATATATATATATACGAGGGAGAAAATAGGAAGCTCGGGAGTAGGCGCGCATGGATATCGGACAAGATGATGGAAGCTCATGATTTAAAAATAATAATAATAATAATAATAATAATAATAAAATGTTTATGATTATAGTCTAGGTTTTTAGAACATAAAGACCTAGTTCACTATAATTTGTGCTCTGGTACCAATCTATAACACCCCCATTTTAGGATCGCAGCGGAAAGGGACATGGGGTGCTATACATCAATCACATTGTACAAATATAGTAAACAACTTTAAAACAAAGTCGTTATTAATAAAAGTTCTTACTTCACATTCGATAATTATCAGAGTCAACAAAGGTCCCAAATCCGTTTTACATAGTACAAAGATACATAAGTTTTAAGTTTGAACATTATCGAATGAAAATATTTTATTTAAACATTGGCCATCAAGAAGATATCCATTCTTTGCGCCGCCCATCCAAGCAGAAGTTACTTACGGACCTGAGATAAACATGCTAAAAAGTCAACATAAAGTTGAGTGAAATCATAGAGTTTAATAAGTAAGCAGTTGAATACAAGCATTATTTATCGGGCGACAAGTATTGCAATTACATGTCGGTTTATTTGATTATAGTATTGAGTTCATGAAACCGAACCTGAACGTAAATTTAATAATGCCCCGGAGAAGGTAAAAATTTTCCATTTACCACAATTCTAACTATTATGTGTCCGTATCCCAAACAAGGCCCGCCAAGCCTAATATGCATATCCATAATACTAGCGTTTACTACTCGAGTAATTAACGGTTCATGAGGGGACTTAATTGGCAAAAAGCATTCAATATCTATTATCATATAATCGGGTCCAGCATACCAAAAACTACTTGTATTCAATTTGTAAAAACTAGCATGTATCCCCCTCGCGAGGTTTATAAAAACATTTAAATGAGTAAAGGCGAGGCTATGAACTCACCGAGAGCAAAGAAAATAGCAATGAACAAGCAAACGAAGGAATAGCCGCAAAAGCTCTACGATGAACCTAATTAATATACGTTGTCTTAGTTTATGAAAATAGATATCGATGTACTTTTGATTATATAGATTATGATCTTACTTAAGCTTGGTACAATACTCCTAGACACATCACAAGGTTTTAGTTACATTACCTACAAATTATCCAAAAATATACTCTTGCATGTTATATAAGTATGAAACTTATATTTACCCTAGGTTCAATTATGATGTAAAGGTTCAAATTAACTCTAAGGTTCAAATTAGTCCATGGGTCAAGTTTTTGGTCAAAAAGGTCACATTAGACCTAAGAGTTCAAAATATACTAGGTGGTTCAAAATAGTTTTAAAAGGTCCAATCCTTAAAGTGTATAACACTTATATACTTTTTATAACTAGTGCTGATGGAATTTTTATTAACTTGCCTATGTTTAGAAAATCGCCATTTGCAAACCGTAAGTCCTCAAGTCTCGTTCTTTATATCCCCGGAAAGGTCTATTTCTGTACTAACTAGATTTATTGGTCCCATTTAGCTAAAAATTATATAACCTTAGTAAAACAGTACATTTACCCAAACAATCAATCCATTCAGCTTTCAAATTTTCAATGGTCTCACGAAAAGTGCGATATCTAGAGTTTTACTAACCCGATTTATTCCCCGTTTTCGGACACGTTTAAGTTCAGATGTCCACTAAAACTTTTATTCTTTGAGTAACAGAGGGTTATATACAAAAAAATGACTTTTTCACGTTTCAAATCTGTTACTCAGATTGTGACTAGTTTCACCAAAATAATTTTAGTTTAATCATCGTAAGGAGTTATTCGACGAAATACCCGTAAAAATGACCACAAGACATAGGGCTACAACTACATATTTTTAGTTTATGTCCATTGTCTACTGATTAGAACAGTTTAATACTTTTATACACGGATCTTAAAAAAATACAGTTTCAAGTTTAGCCTTTCTTTGGTTTTAAAGTTTTCTAACTTAAGTACCAAGCTTAACTAAGCATTATAACTTATATAATATTCAAATACGTCAAGATAGTGAATAAATGGAAGTATGAAAAGATGAAAAATATAACTTGAAGCTTACAAGTGAAATGATGAGGTTTAAGGTAACAAGGTTTCCTAATACTTCCTAGTTTTTATTTCAAAACTAGAACAAGAAGTAAACTAGGTTTAATATTCTTGATAAAATCTTGATCTCCTCCCTATTGTTGTTGTGTTTTGCCGTCCACCACAAAAGAGAGAAAAGAAAAATATAGAGCTAGTTTGTAATTTATAAAATGAACTCATTTACTCTTGTTGTTGATATATATTATTTCCTAGACAACCAAGTACACTTAATAATTGAGATGAGTAAAAATTTCAAGGTTGTAAGGTGAAGGAAATGGGGGGGGGGGGGGGGGGCGTGGTTTTTGGTGATTGAGTGGGTATGTGTAAGAGTTTAGGTATTATTTAGGTAGTGTAGTGTAGATATTATTAGTTTTAGGGAGTACCGGGTACCGGGTTTGCTAGAAATAAATTTAACTGTACTAAATAAAGTGTAAAACTTGTGAAAATATTAAAACTAGTTTTCATGATGAATTTTTGAAATATAGATGAGTGATGAGATTATCGGAGGATTTATTTGAGGTTAAAACGTGAAACACGAATTTAAACCGCGCGATAAAAAAAATAAAAAGGTGGACGTAAAAATGAAATAAAATGGATAGTGAATTAAAATAAGATTGAAATACAACAATGGTGCATAGAAAACGTAGACTGAGCATAGTCTAGTCGCGATAGAATTTATTTAAACGTACGCGGATATCTTCCGACTAAGTAAATAAATTAAAATAAATTATTTAAATAATAAACCATTAAATTAATTGACATGAAATTTTTAGAAATGTCACAGCACTAAACCTTCTTAACCACTCAAGTTCTCTTAAAAGAGCTTGTTTCATTCTCACGGGGAACCGGTGTAATCTATCGACTTGTCTCTTAGAGATGGTTGATATTGAAGCAGGAGACCCCTCCCTAGTCTCCGCATAGGAAACCTAAGTATGCACTTATCGAGTCTAGAGCCATGAGATACATCAAAGATCTCTTAGGAACACTTAGTATTTCTACAACTTGTGTTCTACATCAATGGACATCAGCTGTAAATTATTGAGTCCTACGCAGATCTTAGCAATCTGCCAGAACATTTATGAGAGGATTCACTTTTGTGATTCTCAATGATTGAATGGAAACTCCTGCCTGGGTCAACATCAAACAGCCCTGACAGCAGGTCACTTCGGTAATTCTTTATGGGTTACGCTTAGTGTTCGCGGTGGTTTCAAGCGGTCTACAGTCGTGGAGTGATCCCCAGCGACTCACCCAGTCATTGACCTACTTAGTAGGTCTCGCAAGCTCTCTCGAGAGTATCTGACATGGGAACGGCCTTGGTAAGGGTTAGAAGGAGTCTTCTCACTATGCTGTTGACGATCTCTAATTCCTTATCTGTAAGTACCGGATGTTTTATTGCTAACTGTTTATATGCAGGGACACTTCATCTCCATGGCGACGGATTCCACATGCTCATACATACATCTTGAAGTCATTGAAAGCTCCCTCAAAGATCTAAGCAAAGCAAAGTTCAAAGAAAAATTTTACGCCAAAAAGAAGAATCTACAAAGTATAAAGACTAAAGATCAAAGTGAACGAAAGGGAACTACGTGCATATAAATGTCAAAGTTCAAAGATGTATGAGCATGTTGGAATGGCAGACAACCACCACAGACGCAGAAGTGACGAAAGGCAGATTGCTCCATATCACAAAGGAACAAAGAACGATGAAAATCAGTTATCAAAGATCACAAAGCATGAAGGAACGAAGACTAAAGACTATTCTACAACGACACACAAAGTTAAAGACAAAGAACACGGAAAACCCACTCACGTGGAGCATCATTCGAATGACCACCCCTTAGGGGGAGATTGTTAGCATTAAAAATATATATATAGAAGTGATGGTCATTCTCATATTGTAACTTTGTGTCGTTTGTTGAGTTTAGTAAGTTTTTAGTCATTGGGCTTTGGACTTGGCAAGCTAATATGTTATGTGCTATGTTTCATAAGCCTTGTTATCTAATCATGTAACCAAGTCCAAGCCCAAGTCCATTAGAAAGCCCATGAGGCCTTTCTCTCTTACTATTTAAGGCACTTACCTAGTCATTTGTAAGTGTGCTTGTGTGTGTATTTGTGTGTGTCTCTTTTGGAATAAAAGTTCCATATTTCTCTCTTGTCTCTCTAATATACACGACATACATATACTACATCAAGTCACCATCTTTCATCTCTACTTCATCTAGTGCTTCTATATTGGTGTGATAAAGTTGTGATATTTAAGGTTCTACAAAAACCATTTTGCATTAATATGTTGCACCCTATCCTTTAATACTAGTACATAAGTGGTTTACGCAGTTCTTGCGGATAATATGGTTCTCGTAAGAAAGGGACCCTATATATATATATATATATATATATATATATATATATATATATATATATATATATATATATATATATATATATATATATATATATATAGTGTATCTTTATTTTCAGAACCCTGTTAAGTGCGGGAACTACGAGAACTCTAATTTTGCATTAGAAAACATGCATGTTCATATAAAACATGTATGTTTTCTTACATACACCTTAATACACACACCTGCGTAATATAAATGTTTATATAAAACCTTGTTAAGTGCAACATATCAATGCAAAATGGTTTTATACGAACATGTATGTGTATTAAGGTGTATGTAAGAAAACATACATGTTTTATATGAACATGCATGTTTTATAATGCAAAATTAGAGTTCTCACAGTTCCCGCACTTAACAGGTTTTGATAATAAAGCCTATATATATATAGAATCTAGATCAAATAAGATCAATCTTAAAGATGTAAAAATAAGATCTAACTAAAATTTGACAAGTGACACTCTCGTTAAAGTAAAATTAAATTTTGTATTAAGTAAAACTAAAATTGTTAAAGTTCCGATGGTTTTCTTTTTTAAATTGACGAAACTAAGGTGATACACTTTGATTCGACATGTAATGTATCATGTTAAGGTGATACACTTTGAATCGACATGTAAATTTATAGTTGTATATCACTAATCAAAACTCATGTATCAGTTGGTTAATTAGTTGCTAAAATGTTAATTCGTATTAATACTTTATTTTTTGTGTATTATTGCTAATATGGTTATTTATAAAATGGTTTTAGTGGTTGTTTAGACTAGATCTTATTTTTACAACTTTAAGTTTGATCTCACATTAACCCTCCCCTATATATATATATATATATATATATATATATATATATATATATATATATATATATATATATATATATATATATATATATATATATATATATATATATATATATATTACGAGAACCACTTTTATCTGCAAGAACTGCGAGAACCACTTTTTAACCATTAGATTAGTTGATCAAGGGTCAAAATTGAATGTGCCATTTATGTAAATAACCAAAAGATCATGTAGGTTGTTGTAATTAATGTAAGGGTAATTAAGGGATATCACACTTATATTTTTTTTAAACCGTTCATATGTATAGGGATTAAGATTTGCTTTAACCTAAAAAAAACCTCTCCCCCTCTCCAAAAAAACCTGCCGCCTCCATCTCTAAAAAATCCACCATCCCATTTTCAAGTTTGATTCTTCAAACACGAATAACAAATACACTTTTGTTGCTCGTTTCTTTTCTATGCCGAAAACAAGTTACAACCCAGTTTTGATATTTCAACTTGGGGCCTTGAATCATGTTTGATACATAATTTTTGACGTGCAAATTGATGTCAAGATGAAATATTTTTTACGTTTTTTATTCCTTATGTGCAAAGATTGGAATATTTTTTACGTGCAAATTGATGTCAAGATGGATATGCAATTCGAGTGATTGGACTGCCAAATAACATATAAAATGATGGATCTGCAATTCAAGGCGCTATAGGTATGTTTGACTTGTTTATTTTAGTTTATTTATTTCGTTATCAAAAAGATTGTGGTGGAGATGTGAAAGTTCCCCGAATGACTCATAAGCATAAATTGGTTATCAGTTGTGCTAGTAACATCAAAACTGAAAATATGTTTATTCAATAAATTTAGAGAACAAAAAATTTCTATGCAAGTTTTGGTTGAAAAGCATTATTGTGGATGACAAAATTTTCATTGACACATTCCTTTTTATCGCAATCAAAAGTTGAAAATTTTAGCATAATCAAACAAAAAATAAAATAAAAGTCTAGATATTCAACACTTTAATAAATTTGAACAACCCAAATGTTACGTTTATCAATAAAGTATAGACCACAAATATATTCTTGATCATATTATTATGAAAGCAACTACAATAATCACAAATGCTTTGAAACACAGAGTGAAGCTTTTATTTGCTTTTGTTTAAACAAAATCTTTCTCACATAACAAGGGGTACTATTGGAACACAAGCCATTTGGTTACTATGCAAGCAATTGTTTGTGAAGTTTTAATAATTTCTAGACGCGATATTGAAAGCATTAAATTAACCTCAAAAAGTTCTAATGAAAGAATGTTTTTCTTTTGTTATAGCGATTTGAAGTTGGTTTTTTTTTTTTTTTTTTTTTTTTTGGTAACCATGATTTACGATCTTTTTGGCGTACTAATTAACGGGACTGGAAGTTGAAAATTTTGCACAATAAAAAATGAATTGAAATTTAAGGGCCTGTCAAGTCAAACGCTTTGTACAACCAAACTCTTTGGATCATAAGCGTAAATTGGTTATTAGTTGTGCTAGTAACATTAAAATAGAAGTGTTTTTTTAATAAAAATTTAGAGAATCAAAAAATCTTATGCAACTTTTGGTTGAAAATCATTATTGTGGATGACAAAAATTTTCATTGACACTTTCTTTTTCTTTTTCTTTTTTTTATCGCAATCAAAAGTTGAAATTTTTTGCATAATCAAACAAAAATTAAAAGTCTAGACTCTACTAGTTTAATAAATTTGCACAGCCCAAGTGTTACGTTATCAATTAAACATAGACCACAAATATAGTTTCCATCATATTATTATGAAAGCCACACAATAATACCATTTATAGTATATATATATATATATTTGTAGCAATTTGATTTTCTATAGCAATCATAAAAGAAAAAATAATAAATAAATAAATAAATAAAATGCGTAGTTCAACGATATCTAGTGTCCTTTTTCTTTTCTTTCTTATCATCACGTTTGCTTCTTCTTTGAATAATAATCATAGATGCCCTAAAAAACAAAGTGAAGCTTTGCTTCTCTTTAAACATAACCTTTCCTCCATCAATTACCCACACGATGATTGTGGTTCTGATTATCATCCAAAACTGTTCTGGTACTCCAAAAATGATGAGTTGGAACACAAGTACTGATTGTTGTAATTGGGATGGAGTTACTTATGACAATTCCACCGGTGACGTCATCGTTCTCCATCTCATGTGCGGAATGCTACAAGGTACACTTCATCATGACATCTCCCTCGTCAACCTCACACACATTACTTCTCTTGATTTATCATATAACAGACTTAATGGGACATTGCCATCTTGGCTGTTTTCTTCCCCCTCTTTACAATATCTCGATCTAAGTGGTAACATGTTCAGTGGAAATGTTCCTTTTGAGTCATTTTCTCTTCCATCATTAAAAGGTTAGACCTCAGTAACAACAATCAGTTAGGTGACCAAATTGATGTGCAAATATTTCGACAACTCACCAACCTCACTTTCCTCAGTCTTTCATATAATAATTTTAGTGGTGAATGGGAGTTGGATACATTGTTATCAACCCTCACAAACCTTCATTCTCTCGATCTCTCATACAGCGGTTTCTCTGTTACAACCAAGAATGCCAATCATTATGTCAACCCTGTTTTTTTTTTTCTTATTTTTGGCCTCTTGCAAGCTAAAGGTGTTTCCAAATTCATTTCGAGCCATGAAACAACTTTATCAATTAGATCTCTCAAGCAACGAAATCTGTGGCCAAATTCCTCATTGGGCAGGGGAGATAGGAACTACTCATTATGGGCTGCATCGTTTGGATCTGTCACATAACTTCATAACAGGCTTGCCACAATTTCAGTGGTATATATGGACTAGAAATTTTGTATCTGCAGTCCAACTTGATTGAGGGGCCATCCCTCCATCAATTTGCAATATGAGACACCTAAATTATTTAGATATGTCCAATAATCGCTTTGGTGGAGTAATTCCTGAATGTGTAGGAAGTATGAGCACACTTTATATGATGGATTTGGGGACCAACAATTTTCATGGGACCATTCCAAAAAATATCAGCTCCTCCTTACAAGTTCTTAATGTCAAGTCAAACAAGATTGAAGGGTCATTCCCTCCATCAATTTGCAATTTGAGCAATCTACAATCATTGGATATATCCAATAATAGCTTTGGTGGAGTGATTCCAGGGTGTGTAGGAAGTATGAGCACACTTTACATGATAAATCTGGGGACCAACAATTTTCGTGGTACCATTCCAAATGTATTCAATGAATGCAGGTATTTAGAGGGGCTTATATTGAATGGAAACCAATTAGAAGGGGAGGTGCCACATTCCTTGTCTAAGTGTCAGTCCTTGAAAGTACTTGATCTTGGAAACAACAATTTAAATGGCGCATTCCCTATATGGCTGGGAGGTCTTTCAGAGCTGCAGGTTCTTGTACTGAGGTCAAACAATTTCCATGGTCCCATTGAAACCTCCACTGCAATGGAACATGCATTTTCTAGTTTACAAGTCTTTGACTTGTCCCATAATTTGTTTGCTGGCAAACTACCAGGAACTTTCTTTCGAAATTTCAAGGCCATGCAGAACGTGGTAAGCAGTAGCAGCGAACCACAATATTTGTCCACGTATGGCAACTATTACACTATTATTGCCGTGGTGAAAGATGTGCAACTGACATTCAGCCAATTTTTGGTTGGCTATACAATTGTTGATCTATCAAACAACAGATTTGAAGGAGAAATTCCAAAGGCTATTGGTAGTCTCAACTCGTTGAAAGTGCTCAACTTATCCCACAACAACCTCAATGGTAAGATCCCAAATGCTCTAGGAAAATTATTGGGGACTGAATCGTTAGACCTATCATGGAATCAACTCATCGGAGAGATCCCTCAAAGTCTTACAGAAATCAAGGGTCTTGAGGTCTTAAATCTATCAGAAAACCATCTCGTGGGGGGTATTCCAAAAGGATCACAGTTCAACACATTTGATGAGAGATCATACAGAGGGAATTTGGGACTTTGTGGGTTTCCGCTGTCCAACAAGTGTGAGCATTTGAGTTCCCCAGACGTTTATGGTGACGGAGATGAGAGTGGATTTACATGGAAAGTGGTGACATTGGGATTTGGATGTGGGACTATACTTGGATTGTTGATGGGATATCTCATGTTGTCAACAAGAAAAGTCAAGTGGTTCAATGCAATTTCTGATGCAGCCGAGAGTTTGGTCCTGAAGAAGAGGAAGAGAAGACATGTTTACATCGGGAAATGACGTTAGATAATGAAAGGTATGATTTTTCACATGTTTTCTTATTTCATCTGATTATGCAAATACCTTACTCTACAATTTATGATGCAGGCACAGGTGTTTTGGGGTGGAGCTGGAATCTTATGAATTGTGCAGTCGTCATATTTCTGAATTATGATGTTCGCGTTTTGTCTGTTTGAATTATGTTGTTTTCTTATTAGTGTGTTGTTAGGA
Organism: Artemisia argyi; assembly: GCA_030686995.1. Taxonomy (NCBI): domain Eukaryota; kingdom Viridiplantae; phylum Streptophyta; class Magnoliopsida; order Asterales; family Asteraceae; genus Artemisia; species Artemisia argyi. The sequence continues at coordinate 149,758,877 of CM060709.1, read as the reverse complement.
ATTAGTAATAAATTTACTTGGTCTTTGGCAAAATGGTAGGTCGGCTCAGGTAATGAGTCGAAATGAGTTTGGGTCAGTTTCAAGATCAGTCACGGGTTGACATGTTACTTCTTACCAACTTTCACCCTTTTATTTGTGTTTGCTATACAATTTCATAATACAATTTTTGTTGATAAAACTATTTCTAAAACTGAAGGTGACAAATAGGCGTGAAAATAAAACTAATGGCAGAGTATATTTACGACCTCAAAAGTCTAAAGTTTTATCCTTTGGTAATTGTGTGTATACAAGCAAACTACACTTGTGTTAATATGTCGGACTTGTGATGTTGAAGAGAGACATTATGCCTAATGCTTATGCCGTATGGACAAATTGGTGGTAATGAAGTTTTAATGTTTCTTTTGTGTTCCCACATGCATATGAAGTAAGGACAATGCAGTAAACGAACTTTTCAACCTTTTAAACGAATGACAGGAGTAGGCTCTTGATTATGTTTCATATCTTTGTTTCCGAGTGTAATTTTCTAAACTTTAAAGTGATTAACCACGAACAGGTACATGTTAATGGATTTGCTCAAAGTGTGTAAATGAAAGCAATTGATGATAACATAAATGAGCTTTCTGAACAAGAGACCTTGAAATTCAAAAAATGAAATGTCAACCTGCCGTGCTTCAAACGTTAAACTTCTTAGAAGTACATTCCATTTTCACATTTCACTTTATTTTCATTTGTGGAAAAAATCTTAATACATAAATACATAATACCTAAATTCTAATCTAAAAAACATTCAAAGACGTACTGAGAGAACTTCAAGTCTTTTGGTCAACTATTCCATTCAATTGAAAGATGTTTCGATAAGATATCAATCGTAGTATATGGAGAGTATCTTTTAATGCATGGTGTTATTACTAATATATACATTTCCCGTCCCCTTTGATGAATAGTAACCCGGGGTACTATTCTTTCTACAGTAACGGGCCTTGGGCCTTTTTTTTTGTTCGGGTGGGCATGCGTTCTAAGTCCAGCCCGTTTCATTTGTGGCCCCCTTTTTTTGAAGATTACTCGAACCCGGGTGGGCATGCATACCTGAAACATCCCGCGACAAAGTGCGGGTTTAAAACCTCGTTTTATAACAACATAGAAATGAAGTTTGGAAAATTGTACAAACCACAAGAAAAAGCTAATCAAGTGCCTTATCCATACGGCCATACCATGGGATCAATTTGGAAAATTGTTCTATTATATTCCTGGCATTGGGTCCATGGCGCAAGTGAGCATTGTTGGGCCTTGAAATAAAGAAGCCCAATGGCAAATTATAGTAAGTTTGGCCTCATTTTCTATTTGTCGGTAAATCAAAAACTCGCATTGTGATTTGATACCCGTTGAGTTAGTTTTATTTATTTGCTTTACATAGCGGGATGCCGGGATGCAATGTGACTGAATTCTATTTTTTTTAGTTTGTTGTTATTGTTGTTATCTTAGTGTATGTGCCATTTCACTTGTTATTTTTTAGGTGAAATGTAGAGTATGCTATGTTTTAGAGGTTTGGAACTTGGTGGAGCTCATCTTATGTCGATTTTTATTTAATAAATAAGGGATTATGTATTGCGAAACTACCCACTATTAAACTTTATTCTTTTAGGCCATATCAAAACTAACTTATAAGCCATACATTTATGTGTTTGCTTTTGTTTATACCAATTTTGATTAAATTTTTCACAAAAATATTTGAAACAACAAGAATAAATTTAAATATAGCATATTAAAACAATAAAAATAACTATTGAAATGCACAATGTCAGTTTTTTTTATTATTTAACTGCAACTATATCTAGTCAAAAATAATTTATAACAATTTAACAAATGTTTTATGTTCAAATTTTAAAGTTTATTATTTTAATATGATAAATTTAGATTTATTCTTGAAATAGTACAAATTTTCGGCAACTCTTTAAGACATATTTCTACTATAACTACGAAGGATACCAACATGTCTGATTTTTTGCCAAAATACTCATAAAAAGTTTTACTTCTTTGTGAGTTTCGGCACACATACATTTAAAAACCCTTTTTGGCCCCTAAAGGAACCGCCATTTGACCCCTCTGAACCCTTTTGAACCTCTGTTCCACCCTTACCAAGTTTTTGCAGCCACCCATTTGAACTCCTAAATTCACATCAAGCTTTACATTTATTATAACGGAAAATGATTGATATGACTAATTTATAAACCTAAAGATAAGCCTAACCCATTAAATAAGTGACACGTGTATTCCACTACATCTCTCTCATTACATACCATTGATCTTGACATGTGTTTCAAGATCCTAGTTAGGCATAAAATTAGGCATATGATTTAGACATGACTATCATTGCTCTATTATAACTAAACCTTAAAAACCAAATATTATTCAAAATCAACAACAAAACGGGCAGCTCTATTTATAACGAACCGGTACTCAACAACAAAACAGGCAGCTCTATTTGGTAATAACCATAGTCTACCTAAGGTCAGCAATAAATTTTCGACCTAATTGCGTCTGAATTTGTTATTTTATGCTTTAAAATAGTTTTGCTAATAAGCCACAATGAGGCCAAGAACAGCATTAAATGTATGGATAACTTTCGGAAATTATCTCCACATATTGCAGACTATGTGTATGCGCCCAAGGTATATTGGAACCTAAGTACCACAAAATTGTTGACCATGGAGTTTGTTGAAGGCGCAGAAGTCAATGACTTGCAGAGCATCCAAAAGCTTGGAATGAACCCACATGACATTGCAAGGCTAGTAAGTATCTTTTCTCTGTACTACCAATTGTCTAGTTACCGCAGTTTTCCTGCTGGGAGCTATTATCCAATTCGTGTCCCATGTTGTTTATTGGTTAGTAGAACATTTTCTGAAATGATGTTTAAACATGGATTTGTGCACTATGATCCACACGCTGCTAACTTGCTAGTTCGAATGCTACCTTCTTCAAAAAGGGGAATTTTCGGTAAGGCATCTAATTTTTAAACAAGACACCTGGAATCATACATTTTTATACCATGATTTTGCTAGAGAACTTTTATTGTACTGCTTCCTATTTATAAGCGCAATAGGGAAATTGGGTCTCTTCAGGACCTCATATGGATCACAGCGTACATATACATCTAAATACGTTAAGCGCAATAGGGAAATCAAAACAAAATATGAATTTTATGTTGGAAAATTTAGTGCGCTTGAGGGATCAAATCATACTTGGGAATGGGTTTGGAGGTACGGAGTGTACACCTATCAAGTCCCAGATTACCCTGACTCAATAGTGGTTGTACTAGTGTGAATCTGATTCTGCTGATGCATGAATCTGATTTTGCTGCTAGTGTTGTGAATCTGCTGCTAGGATTCTGCTGCTAACTGATCCTGCTGATAGGATTCTGCTGCCAGCTGATCCTGCTGCTAGCTGATTCTGCTGCTGATAGCATTCTGCTGCTAGTGTGAATCTGCTGATAGCATCAGCAATTCTGCTGCTCGGTTTTAACCACTGATTCCTACTATTATGGAAAGTATTATGATATAATTAATGGGCCGTTAATTATATATAATTCCATGGGCTAGGGTTTTGAGTATTCTCTATTATAAATAGAGGTCATAACACATCTGCATGAATATACGAAATCACAAAACCCTAAACACTTGAATACGCATCTGGTTCTTGGTTTGTGCCTAAAACAAGAACATCACTTGGTCTTATCCCATAGAGATATTCGTGTAACCCAGGCATAGGGTCGAATAGTTTCTATTGGAAAGTGATACCACGATTTCAAGTGAATATCCGGTACCTTATTGATTATCTTTACCCTAATCTGGGAACACTCAAACACATAATAACCAACAATCAATAGAAACTATTAGTGATAATCAATGGCTGCTGCTATGAGACAAATAGCTGCTAACTTTTCTAAGTTGGAAAAGTTTGAAGGTATTGATTTCAGAAGATGGCAAAAGAAGATGCACTTCTTGTTGTCAAGTATGAATGTGGTTTATGTTCTGACAACTGAGATTCCAGAAGATTTTGGAGAAGATGCTACTATGGATCAGATGAGGGCAAGAAGCAAGTGGGAGAATGATGACTACATTAGCAGGAGTTTAATTCTCAATGGTATGTCTGATTCTTTATTTGATATTTATCAGAATGTTGAAACTTCTCAAGAACTATGGGATTCCTTGGAAGCCAAGTATATGGCTGAGGATGCATCAAGTAAGAAGTTCCTAGTAAGTAATTTTAACAATTACAAAATGGTTGATTCTAGACCTGTCATGGAACAATACAATGAACTTCTTAGTATACTTGGTCGATTCACACAACACAAGATGAACATGGATGAGGCTATTTCAGTCTCTTGTATCATCGATAAACTGCCTCCTTCTTGGAAGGATTTCAAGCATATGCTTAAGCATAAGAAGGAGGAGTTAACTCTTGTTGAGTTGGGCAGTCACTTGCGCATTGAGGATTCACTCAAAGCTCAAGACATTGACAAGCCAAAGAGTAGCACTGCTACTGGTCCATCAGTTGTCAATATGGTGGAGCATAACAACTCCACCAAGTACAATGATAACAAGGGCAAGCGTAAGCATCAAGATAACACCAAATCTGATCTTAACAAGAAACCTAAGGTGACTTGTTAGAAGTGTGGGAAACCTGGACACTTCAGGAAAGATTGCAAGGGTGGTAAAGTTGGAAACAAAACCAATGGATCAGGCACAAGTGGGGGGAATGGTAACACCAATTCTCTGAAAGGTCAGAATATATTTAATAAGTCTTTTGAGATTTATTATGTTACATATATATCTGAAATTTATTTTGTGCAGGATGATGATGTAGCTTGGTGGGTTGACTCTGGTGCAAAAATTCATGTGTGTAAAGATAGAAGCTGGTTCAAGACTTATGAGTCAATGAATGATGGTTCTATTCTTCATATGGGAAACGATTCAACTGCCCTGGTGCATGGAAAAGGATGTGTTGATTTGAAGTTTAGTTCTGGAAAGATTGTTTCTTTATTTAATGTTTTACATGTTCCTGATATCAGGAAGAGCTTGGTTTCTAGTAGTGTTTTGAATAATTGTGGTTTTAAACAGGTTATTGAATCTAATAAGTTTGTTTTGTCTAAAAATGGTGTGTTTATTGGCTTTGGTTATTTGTGTAATCAAATGTTCAGACTTAATATTGTTCATGATAATATTGATTCTGCTTTTATATCTACATCTAAACTTTATGATTCAAAATTATGGCATGCAAGACTTGGCCATGTACATTTTAAAAGAATGCAAGATATGTCCAAGGATGGGTTAATACCAGCTTTTGATATGAACACGGAAAAGTGTAAAACTTGTATGTTGAACAAGATAACTAAGAAACCTTTTCAAGGAGTAAAACGTGAAACTAAAGTTTTGGAGTTAATTCACAGTAACCTTTGTGATTTACATGCTACTCCCTCTTTGGGGAATAAGAAATACTTTGTGACTTTTATTGATGATGCTTCTAGGTTTTGTCATGTTTATTTATTACATTCTAAAGATGAACCATTAGATAAATTTAAAGTATTTAAAACTGAAGTTGAATTGCAACAAAGTTCCCTGATCAAAAGATTAAGGACTTATAGGGGAGGTGAGTACATGGATACTCTGTATTTTCAGTCTGTTGGTATAATCCATGAAACAACTGCTCCATATACTCCTCAGCAAAATGGTATTTCTGAAAGGAAAAACAGGGTGCTGAAGGAGATGGTTAATTCCATGTTGTCCTATTCAGGGCTGAGTCAAGGGTTCTGGGGTGAAGCTATGTTAACAGCTTGCTATTTATTAAATAGGGTTCCCAACAAAAGGAACAAATTATGAACTTTGGACTAAAAATAAACCTAACCTTAATTATCTTAGGATATGGGGTTGTAGGGCTGTTGTAAGACTCCCTAATCCAAAGCAGAAAACTTTGGGTGAAAGAGGCATTGAATGCATCTTTGTTGGATATGCTGAGCATTCCAAGGCATATAGGTTCTATGTCATTGAACCTAATGAATCTGTTTCAATTAACTCAATAATTGAATCAAGGGATGCACTATTTGATGAGAATAGATTCTCATCAGTCCCTAGACCAAGTCAAAGGATTCCAAATGGAACCAATGACAATGGTGTTTCAGAAGTATCTGATGAGGTTCCTACTGAGGTTCCTGCTGAGGTTGTAGAACAACAACCTGAACCTGAGCTCAGAAGAAGCAATAGGGTGAGGACTCCAAAGTCATTTGGACCTGAGTTTCAATTATACTTAATTGAAGGTACAAGGAGTGAGGTCTCTGACCAATACTCCTATTGCTTCATTGTGGAGGATGATCCCAAAACATTTGAAGAAGCAATGAAGTCCCAGGATGTTGCTTTCTGGAAAGAAGCAATTAATAATGAGATGGACTCCATCATTGGCAACAACACTTATGTGTTGACTGATCTACCACCTGGTTGCAAACCTCTGGATAGCAAATGGATTTTCAAAAGGAAAATGAAGGTAGATGGAACTGTTGAAAAGTTCAAGGCAAGATTAGTTATTCAAGGCTTTAAACAAAAGTCAGGAATAGACTACTTTGATACTTATGCTCCAGTGGCACGTATCAGTACCATAAGATTGCTAATTGCTTTGGCATCAATTCACAATCTAATTATTCATCAGATGGATGTGAAGACAACTTTCTTGAATGGTGATTTAGATGAGGAGGTTTACATGAACCAACCTCAGGGCTTCATCATGCCTGGCAATGAAAACAAGGTGTGTAAACTGATTAAGTCTCTTTATGGACTAAAACAGGCACCTAAGCAATGGCATCAAAAGTTTGATGAAGTGGTTTTGTCTAGTGGTTATTTACTTAATCAAGCTGACAAATGTGTATATAGCAAATTTGATGAATCTGGTAAAGTAGTCATCATTTGTCTATATGTTGATGACATGTTGATCTTTGGCACTGACCAAAATCAAGTTGATCTTACAAAAGAATTTTTGTCATCAAAGTTCTCCATGAAGGATATGGGGGAGGCAGATGTTATCCTTGGTATTAGGATTAAACATGAAAGTAACAAAATTTCTATCTCTCAATCTCATTACATTGAGAAGGTGTTAAAGAAATTTAATTACTTTGATTGTACTCCTGTGAGTACTCCCATGGATACAAGTGAGAAGCTTATGCCTAATACTGGCAAAGCTGTATCTCAACTTGAGTATTCTAGGGTGATTGGCTGCTTGATGTATGCCATGACTTGTACAAGGCCTGATATTTTTTTTGCTATGGGTAAATTGAGCAGGTATACTAGTAATCCTAGTGCTCATCACTGGCAAGCAATTCAGAGGGTCTTTAAGTATTTAAAGAGAACTATGGATTATAGTCTCTCATATACTGGTTATCCTTCTGTATTAGAAGGATACACTGATGCAAGTTGGATCAGTAACACTGAAGACAATTCGTCTACTAGTGGCTGGGTATTCCTACTTGGTGGAAGTGCAATTTCTTGGGCATCCAAGAAACAAACTTGCATTACCAGTTCAACCATGGAATCTGAATTTGTGGCTTTAGCAGCTGCTGGCAAAGAAGCTGAATGGTTGAAAAACTTGCTTCTTGAGATTCCATTGTGGCCTAAACCTATAGCACCTATTTCTATCCGTTGTGATAGTGCTGCTACATTGGCAAAGGCTTATAGCCAGATGTACAATGGGAAGTCTAGACACTTAGGTGTCAGGCATAGCATAATTCGTGAACTTATCATGAATGGGGTGATATCTTTAGAGTTTGTTAGATCTCAACAAAACTTAGCTGATCACTTGACGAAGGGTTTGGCTAGAGACTTGGTTTTAAAGTCTGCTCAAGGGATGGGTTTAAGTCCGACTTAGTCACTCAATGCAAGGATACCCAAATCCCTTCTAAGGAAACTTGGAAGCTGAGTTCAATGTGGAAAGCTGATCATTTAGTGGACTGAAGCACATGTATCACAAACATCCCAAGGTTTTGCTTGCTACCTGCTGAAAGGAGGATGAAGTATTCACTTCTTAATGGTTAATTTTCTTTGAAAAAGTGCTAAGCAGGAGCATGAATTAAAGATGAACCACCTATGTGAATGTTGAAGTTTTGCCGCTTCAGGAAGCTTTGGACTTTTAGCTTTTACAACATTTATTAATTGGATATGGACACATGGCTTGTATAGTGTCAGGAGTATTTTAGTGTTTGAAAACTTGTGTGTATTTATCATCAGGTATTCAAATGGGTTGATGGGTTCAATTCTTAGAACACCCTGATTCTCGAATATTTGAAAGTATATGTACTAATGTGGAAATTCAATCCTCATGATATTTTCATTTATGCACTTGTTTTGTTTTGTGTTTAATTTTTCATGCAAAGGAAGTGAACTAAATTTGGGGAGGAATTTAGTGCGCTTGAGGGATCAAATCATACTTGGGAATGGGTTTGGAGGTACGGAGTGTACACCTATCAAGTCCCTGATTACCCTGACTCAATAGTGGTTGTACTAGTGTGAATCTGATTCTGCTGATGCATGAATCTGATTCTGCTGCTAGTGTTGTGAATCTGCTGCTAGGATTCTGCTGCTAGCTGATCCTGCTAATAGGATTCTGCTGCCAGCTGATCCTGCTGCTAGCTGATTCTGCTGCTGATAGCATTCTGCTGCTAGTGTGAATCTGCTGATAGCATCAGCAATTCTGCTGCTCGATTTTAACCACTGATTCCTACTATTATGGAAAGTATTATGATATAATTAATGGGCCGTTAATTATATATAATTCCATGGGCTAGGGTTTTGAGTATTCTCTATTATAAATAGAGGTCATAACACATCTGCATTAATATACGAAATCACAAAACCCTAAACACTTGAATACACATCTGGTTCTTGGTTTGTGCCTAAAACAAGAACATCACTTGGTCTTATCCCATAGAGATATTCGTGTAACCCAGGCATAGGGTCGAATTGTTTCAATTGGAAAGTGATACCACGATTTCAAGTGAATATCCGGTACCTTATTGATTATCTTTACCCTAATCTGGGAACACTCAAACACATAATAACCAACATTTTATGAGATGACATAATAATAGATCTGTTTTTACTTTAAGTACTTATGTTAGAAAGTCTTGTTTTGTTAAATAAAAGGCATAGACTTCTTCAATTGATCATTTGGCATTTATTTTTAAAATGACATATGCACTTGCTGGACTAATTGCTGCTAGTAATCTACGCCTTTTTGTCATCACCAGCCTCCTCCTTTTTTATTTATATATTCAGTTTTCCCATACTTTATGAAGCGATGTCTTCCTTATTGATGATGTCTAGTTGTTTACAGGAAGAAGAAAACCACACAACTGGTATTGCTGGATCTTGGTAGTATTTGACAATTCTATTAGGACCAACTATGCTGCACTCTGGAAGGTTCGGCTTGCAGTTTCATGAAATGGCTTATCATTTTATCTATTATCACTTTCCCACATCCATTTCGCATGTTACCGCTTTAGAGCATCATTAATCTCTGCACTGCATGGCTTGCTTACAGGCTTTAGTACTCGCGGATGCAAATGGAATAAAGGAAAATTGCTTGAAATTGGGCGCTGGTGAGGATTTGTATGCATTGTTTGCAGGGATTCTTACAATGAGGCCTTGGAATAGGGTTATTGATCCTGCCGTTGATCATCTTGCCATTCAAGGCAATGCCAGCGACCACTCAGAACTTCAGGTTAGCTTACATTTTATAAGGCTATATAAGGCAATGCCACTGACGCTGCTGTTATTCATCTTCCCCGTTTCATAGTTTTTGGTGTATCGCGTATTTTGACTCCCAATTAGTCATGTCCTTCAATTTAAGTAATCATCCACATGAAAATATAACATATATACTGCTCCTTATGTCGTGTAAAAACGGCCACAAGTACATGAACATATTTAGGGTAATATGTTTAGGTTAAGTGGGAAGTTTTTATGTGGTTTAGTTATTGTCTTATCTTTAAATGTTCTCTTGTTTATGAAAATTTAGCGTCTGCCTCTTGAAAGTGTTATTGCTCTATTGACTAATAGAACCTTTTTTTTATGTTTTACAGATGTATGCTTCCCTATATTTTCCTCAAATCACAGAATTTCTGCATAAACTGCCACGTGTCATCGTTATAATGTTAAAGACTAATGATTGCTTGCGATCAGTCAATAACGCATCGGTATGTCTTTTGCCAATCTAATTTTATAATTATCTTTCCAGGATCCACATAATATCTATAATAATTGTTCGAATTTGATGTTTCGATATTACTTATCGACAGATAAAAAGACCCTCCGTGGAGTCTTTCATTATTATCGGAAGAGTTTCTGCACTGATTGAGGAAAAGTTATCACATGCAAAGTCTCTCTTTAGCTTGCTACATGTTTGATTAGACAAGATTTCACTTGAAGTCCGTTTTCTCATAATGCAAGTAGCCTTGTGGATCTGCAGTTTCGTTCAGCTTTGGCTCTGTGAACGCAGTATCAGTTTATTAGCCTTATTGGTTTTTGATTCAAAAGTAGTACATTCTTTGGCTTCAAGACCCTTGTTCCTAACCCATAGGAAATTCAATAAGTTGGCTAAACTACAGGTACACACTTATTTGATTGACGTGGAACTAAAAAGTCCAAATTATTACTGTAGATCATGATAAGTATAGATTTATACCTCATATTCTCAAAATATGAGACGTGGGTCTAAGGTTATAGTTTTGGAAATTGTAAAGATGTACTTCCGAGTCAAATTTATAAAGCAATTCATGTTACATGATTTTTGCGTGTGATGCCCAAAACACAAAAGGGCCACCAGATGGAAAGTGGTGACTAATGAAGTGTAGAATAAGATGAGTTTACTTTGAAAGTCTACACAACAACAGTGAATTAAATCCCTACCTCTAATTTGAAGTCTTCTTAAACCCTCTTATACTTCAAAAAAGTTGGTCATAAGCAGTTGTATCCCACAATCATAGACATCTCTTCCATCATTTTTGATTTCTTCACTGCATTGAGAATGACAGTATGATCTATATGTTTCCTGGAAAACTTCTTTCAAGTATTTAACCTTTTATAAAAATGCAAGCATAGCATTTAAAAAGTTTTTGAGCTCTACGTAAACTGAATTACTTTCTTATATGTGTGAGCTTTAAGTTGAATTTGAATTGTCATAAGTTATTGCTAGATTTTAGTTTCTCCGTTTATATCTAAGTCGTCCACCTTGCGTTGTATAACCTAACCCATTAGTTAAGTGGTTGTGAGTTTAAGTTTCATCCAAGAATGAATGGTGTTGGAGTCTGTAAGTATAAAAAATGATTGTGACCAGTTCACGGGAGGTGTAGGAGAGAGCAAAGTTAACCATAACTTCATAAAAAGAAATCAAATCAATTAATATATTACTCCGTTTTGTTGATAGTTGCCAGATCAAAGGACTTGTAAAATCGAGGTCGAACAGGTTTGGATAGTTCATGACTAGGTTTGTTAAAGTCTTCATAGAAACATAGAAAGAATATTATAACTGAGTTAAAGTAAAAGATAAATGTAAGATTGTAAGTTCATTTGCAAAAGTCTATGCACGCGTAGAAAGTAAACTAAACATTGACCCACCATACTTTGATAAACTAGCAAACCCAAATCATACGCTTATAAAAATTTAGAAAACCAAATAAAAATGTTTATTCAATAAAAATCATACTTTGATAAACTAGTAAAATGTTTATTCAATAAAAATTTAGAGAACCAAAAAATCTTATGCAAGTTTTGGTTGAAAATCATTATTGTGGATGACAAAAATTTCATTGACGCATTTTTTTTTCTCGCAATCAAAAGTTGAATTTTTTTGCATAATCAAACAAAAATTAAAAGTTTAGACTCTACCGGTTTAATAAATTTGCACAGCCCAAGTGTTACGTTATCAATTAAACATAGACCACAAATATATTCTCCATCATATTATTATGAAAGCAACACAATGATACCAATGATAGTACATATATATTTGTAGCAATTTGATTTTCTATACCAATCATAAAAGAAAAAATAATAAATAAATAAAATGTGTAGTTCAACGATATCCGATGTCTTTTTTATTTTCTTTCTTATCAGATGTTTTAGTTGTTGGAAAGCTTCCTCTGCTTCCTCTGTCCAACGAAAATCTCCTTTTTTTTGTACACTTCGTGAGTGTTTTAAAGAGAGGGAGTGATTTTTCTGCTGACTTGGATAAGAAACAGTTTAGCCCTGCAAGCTTACCGTTTAATGACTGGACTTCTTTTAGTGTGCGCGGTGAGGGGAGGTCGATAACAGCTTTTGTCTTTTCTGGGCAAGGCTTGATACCATCTGGTTCAATTAAGTACCCGAGGAACATGCCTTCTGACGCGCCAAATGTGCACTTTTTAGGATTCAGCTTCATGTTTATCTTCTCTAACGTTTTAAACGTTTCCTCGATGTCGCGCACTAATTCTTCCTCTGTGTGGCTTTTTATGACAAGGTCGTCTACACACACCTCCAAGTTGCGACCCACTTGCTTTTCAAAAGCCGTGTCTACTAGTCGCTGGTAAGTTGCGCCAGCGTTCTTTAGACCGAAGGGCATTTTTGTGTAGCAGTAGACCCCTTGACTTGTGTGGAAGGCTGTTTTTTCTTCATCTTCTACTGCCATTTGAATTTGATGGTATCCTTTATATGCATCTAAGAAGCATTTGAGGGGATACCCGCACATGGATTCGACCTTCCAATCTATTTCTGGCAGTGGGTAGCAGTCATGTGGACATGCTTTATTGAGGTCCGTGAAGTCCACGCACATCCTCCAACTGCCATCACTTTTCTTTACCATCACTGGATTAGAGAGCCAATCGTGATAGTAGACTTCGCGCGGGTGGAAGGTATTACTCATTCGTTGTTGCGGTGAAAGGGGTGGATCTAGAGTTTCCACAAATTTCGGTTGACTATATAATTATTGATTTGTCCAATAACATATTTGAAGGAAAGATTCCAAATGTCATAGGAGGTCTTAATTCGCTAATAGTGCTCAACTTGTCCCACAACAGCCTCATTGGTCCAATTCCACATGCTCTGGGGAATCTCATAGAGATCGATTCGTTAGACCTATCTTGGAACCAACTCTCAGGAGGGATCCCACAAAGCCTTGCAGAAATCAAGACCCTTGAAGTGTTAAATCTCTCGCAAAATGATCTTGTGGGTCGTATACCAGAAGGATCTCAGTTCAGGACATTTGAAGGGAACTCTTTTGGTGGGAATCCAAGACTCTGTGGGACTCCGTGTTAAATGTTACGTATAACATTAATATGTAAATGTCTAGTATCGAACCCGAGACCTCGGGATTGCACACATTACAAACGAGAATTAAAGATTAATAAATATTAATTGTTAGATATATTTATTAATAACACAAGAATAAGGACTAATGATCGTTAGTGATTAAACGTATGGACTAACTATCATTAATTAATAAGGAAAAGGACTAGAATGTAATTTGGGAGTCAAGAAGGATCCGGAAACAGCTTGTGGGGTGTATGGCCGGTCGACCCAAACCCAATAGGGTCGATCCATGCTTGCTTGGTCTCCAAGATATCTTCTAGTATATATACAAACCCAAGGGTCAATTGTTTCTCATCTTTTGTGCACACACAATACCCTAAAGTTTGGTTTTTCCTTCTCTTTTATTCCAGCCGATCGAACACCCCTAAACCTTTAGGGTTTCGATTTTTGGTTCTTCCAAAACAACTCTTGTGTTTAATCTTGCAATTAATTTGATTCGGTATTAGTTTGTATGTACAAGAACGAGGTAATAACTCATTATAGTTATTATCAAGAGATCGATAAACAAAACGGTATGGGGTTTATCATTGATCTATTTACACAAGATTCAAGGTTATTTGAAGTGCATCGGGTACGTTACTATTTATGTTTTAGTTAATATTTATGTGTTATACTTGATCCTAGCTTCCGCAATATGTATTATTTGATTGTCAAACTATAATAGTGGCATCACGAGCCATGTATAACATGTAATTGATTACTAAAACGTAATAAAAATCGGATCTTTAATTGTTTTAGATACATGTTTTTGTTCTAGGGTTTTCTTTTAATTTTTTTTTTAAATTCGAAAACCTAACCCTAATTTAGGGGGGGTCGATTGTCCATGAAACCCTAATTAGGGTTTTGTGGTTTTCTTGGATTATATGTAATCACTAGAAACCCTAGGTCATTAACCGGTTAAGTGGACGTATCTTGTGACCTATGTGCTAACTGTTAGGTTATAATCCGTGACAAAACATGCATGTTAGTCATGGATCTTGTTTTTTTTACATTAACACATGTTTTAGATATATCTAAAATTGGGGAAGACTCCAATATATATTAAAATCGATTAATATGCTATGTGGTGTGTTTATTAGCTTTGGCCTACGCAATTGATTCGTCAATGTATGTGACTCTCTTCCATCAAGAGGAGAAGGCCTTAGTCGATTACATGCATTATTATACCTAGAATTGATTTTATTAGGATCTTTTCTAATAAGGATTGCATGTGGCTAATTGTTTCACTTTATTTATTATTGGTTGTTTTGATTTTCTTTGAATACTTGTTTTATTGTTTTGTTTGACAAGTTGTAAGCAATAAAAAGGGTGATTTTCATAAAGAAAATAATACGGACTAATAATGGTGAAACCCTAAGTGATAAAGATTGAATCTTGCGGTGTCTTATGTGCCAACAACGGTTCGCTTCGCACGGTAATTCGCTCCAAGGCGAGACTAGAAAGATACAAACTTTATTACATGTTTTGAGATTGAATCCATAAACTTTTGCTTGATTGATGTTTTGTACAAACATGGTTTTTAAAAGTAACTCTTTTGAGACTATATTCATAATCGTGATATGAAGGCTTAGAAAAGAGCCTTAGAGTCTGCCTTGGTTATCACAATCTTGAATAAATCTTAAACGAATTTCTTTTAAAACCATGATTGTAGAAAGTCATCTTAGGGTTTTGGTAAAACCTCAAGTAAAACTTTGTGTATTAATTTCACAAATTGGATATAAAAAGTTTTATGAAAACTTATGCTATAAAGATGAGTGCATGCATCTTTATACATATTTTGATTAACATATCAAAAATGAATACCCTTAAAATTTAAGTTACATGCCATCTATCTATAAGGAACACTTGGAATTTTAATTTGGTAAACGTGAGACCTAGGCTAAATTATTATGACAAGGTAAAATTCTGTTAATGCGTGAGACCATAGATAGTAATTTTACAGTTTCTAAGGTAGACGACTTAATTAAGTTGTGCGTGAGACCTAGAAATTAAGGCATGAGATGGGATGAAACATGCTTACAAGGCAAATTGATGAATCAATTTGATGTAAATCCCATAATGATCTAGGAATTGGAAATCTTGTTTGCCAATTATTGTTCGACAGATTACCATCTTTTATACTTTTACCACTAGCAGATCAACTAATGTGGTAAAATATATGTAAAGTTGGATCCTAGATTTTTAAGAAAATTAGTTGGTTATATGAATATAGCCTTGGGTATTTTATTTTCTTGAAGATATTTATTATCGAAAAGACTAATATTTGAACTTTATCTGTAGATATGGCTCAACCCGATAACCCAACTGTGATTTCTGCTTTCAAGAGTCATCTTGAAAGAGAAAAATTGACTGGAAAGAATTTCAATGAATGGCACCGTTCGCTCAGAATTGTCTTGAGGGCATCCGGAAAGCTAGATTATCTGACCGAAGAATGCCCAGCTGAGCCTGCTGCTACTGAACCAGAAGCAGTTAAGGCGGCATGGAGGGTGGTACATGCTAAGTATAATGAGGTTGCTTGTTTAATGCTCACTAGCATGAGTGCTCAGTTATAAAAGAAGTTTGAGTACTTTTTCCCAAAAGATATGCTTGATGTACTTTAGCAGTCTTATGAGAAACCACCTGCAGTTGAATTGTATGATGAACTTGACAAGCTACACAACTGTAAGCATGGTGATGGTAAACCAGTTGAAGATTATGTGACTGAGATGAAAGAATACTTTGATCAACTTCACAGAATTTGATTTGGTTACCCTGACAATGTGCAAGTGCACTTGATCAACAGGTCTCTTAACAAGGACTTTGCTGGTTTTGTGCAGAATTTCAACATGCACTACTCGGGGAAGACCGTCTCAGAATTACTCGCATTGCTTGTTGATTATGAGAAAAGTCTACCAGCCAAGGTCAAAGCTCCTACCCCGCAAGTGTTGGCGATTCATGGGGGGAGAATCCAGAAGAAATCGCATGTGAACAAAGGCAAAGGGAAAGGTGATAAAGGCAAGCAGGTCATGGCCTATCAACCACAACCCAAGATGAAACAGCATCAGCCTAAGCAGAACAAGACAAATCCTCCAAACAAGAAGGATCAGGCTTGTCACCATTGTCATGAAAAGGGCCATTGGAAGCGCAATTGTCCTCTCTACATTCATGACTTGCGACAGAAGAAGCAGGGTAATGAAGCTGGTAACCCAGTTCATCAGGTGCGTTCTTTATGATTGAATTATTCACTCTTACTCCTAAATTGAATTCATGGCTATATGATACGGGATGTGGCATTCATATTTGCAATACCTTGCAGGGGTTTAGAGTTGAGAGAAAGCTGGCCTATGGACAACAATTCTTGCACGTGGGTAACGGAGCACATGCAGAAGTTGAAGCTATATAAGTTTTTAATTTAGTGTTGCCTTCGGGCTTAGTACTATCTTTAAATAATTATCATTATGCACCGTCAATTGTTAGAGGTGTAATTTCATTTTCATGTTTGTTAAACCTTGGTTTTCATCATACTATTTCTAGCAATGGAATTTTAGTTTCTTTAAATAATGTTTTTTATTTTAATGCTATTGTTGTGAATGGTATATTTGAAATTGATATGAATGATAATGATAATGCTTTTGTTAAAAATAATTCAATGTATAGCATCAATAATAAGAGAATCAAGAAAGGTCTGGATTCGTCTTATCTTTGGCATTGTCGACTTGCTCACATTGGCAAGGCTCGCATGGAAAAGTTGCAACATGATGGGCTTTTAGATAAGATCAATGATGAATCATTTGATAAGTGCGAATCTTGTATTGCTGGGAAGATGACAAAGAAACCCTTTAAAAATAGGATTGAAAGGGCTAATGATCTACTTGGTCTTATTCACACAGATGTGTGTGGACCACTTAGACATGTGTCAAGGACAGGTGCTAGCTACTTCTTAACATTTACGGATGATTACAGCCGCTATGGTTATGTTTATTTACTTAAACATAAACATGAGGTATTTGAAACATTCAAAGTGTTTAAAGCAGAAGTAGAGTTGCAACTTGGAAAGAAGATTAAAGCTCTTCGATCCGATAGAGGTGGTGAATACCTGAGTCAAGAGTTCATAGATTATCTAGCTAAGGAGGGAATTGTCCAGCACCTTACTTCTCCATATACTCCACAACAAAATGGTGTATCTGAGAGAAGGAATCGTACATTGCATGACATGATACGATCTATCTATAATCTAACAACTCTTTCCTTTTCGTTTTGGGATTATGCCTTTGAATCTGCGGTTCGCATTCTTAATATGGTTCCAACAAAGAAGGTTGATAAGACACCATATGAGTTATGGACTGGAAAAGCTCCTAACTTGTCTTATCTTAAGGTTTGGGGTTGTGAGGCGTATGTTAAACGTGACTCAGCAGACAAACACCAACAAAGATCTGTGAAGTGCATCTTCGTAGGATACGCTAAGGAAACTATGGGTTACTACTTTTATTATCCACCTGAAAACAAAGTTTTTGTTGCAAGGTATGGAGACTTCTTTGAAAAAGAGCTCATATCTCAAGAATTCAGTGGGAGAGTATATGATCTGGAAGACGGTCAGGAAGATGTAGCACCTTCTGAAAACACTAGCCAACTTCTTGTGGAACCTGAAAGTTTAGGTCCTCCACCTGAAGTTGAAGTGGTTCCCATTCGTAGGTCAACAAGACCAGTGAAGGCTCCTACACGTCTATGTCTTAATGTAGAGTGTGAGGAAAACTTACTGGGAGATCTTGATGAGCCAACAAGTTACAAGGCTGCCATTAATGGTCCTGAAAAGGAAAAATGGTAGGTTGCTATGAATGGGGAAATGCAATCCATGAAAGACAATGTAGTCTGGGAAGAAGTATACCTACCTCCAGGTGCCAAACTAGTTGGGAGTAAATGGCTCTACAAGAAAAAGACTGATATGGATGGCATTGTACACACCTATAAGGCCCGTTTGGTAGCTAAAGGCTATACTCAAACTTTTGGTGTTGACTATGAGGAGACCTTTTCTCCTGTAGCTGACATTAGGGCAATTAGGATTCTTATAGCCATAGCCGCTTACTATGACTATGAGATTTGGCAAATGGATGTCAAAATCGCCTTCTTAAATGGTCGCCTAGATGAAGACATCTATATGGCGCAGCCTGAGGGGTTTGTGAATCCAGAATTCCCAAATCGTGTATGCAAACTTCAAAGATCCATTTATGGATTGAAGCAAGCATCACGACAATGGAATAAGAGATTTGATAGTGAAATTAGAAAGTATGGATTCACTCAAAATCTTGATGAGCCATGTGTATATCACAAAGTTAGTGGGAGTAATGTAATTTTCCTTATTTTATATGTTGATGACATATTGATCATGGGAAACGACATTCCAAGTTTGCAAAAGGTTAAGGCATATCTTGGAAAGTGTTTTTCTATGAAAGATTTAGGGGAAGCTGCATTTATTCTGGGAATCAAGATATATAGAGATAGATCTCAGCGATTAATTGGATTAAGCCAAAGTGCTTACATTGATAAAATATTGAAGAGATTCAATATGAAAAATTCCAAGAAAGGATATTTGCCAATGCAAGAACAACATGGCTTGAGCAACAAAGTTTGTGCTTCAACACCTGCAGAGGTGCAACGCATGAAGAGAGTCCCTTATGCTTCAGTTGTGGGATCTATAATGTATGCGGTGAAAAGTACAAGGCCTGATGTGGCGTTTGCTCAGAACTTAACCAATCGATATCAGCAAAATCCAGGTGAAGCTCACTGGACTGCTGTTAAGAATATTCTTAAGTATGTTAGGGCTACTAAAGAGATGTTCTTAGTTTATGGGGGTACTCCATCTGCAGAACTTGATGTTACAGGTTACTGCGATGCTTTTTGGAAAGGTGATAAGGATGATACGAAGTCTCAGACTGGTTATGTCTTTGTCATTAATGGAGGAGCTGTGGATTGGAGGAGCAAGAAGCAGAGTGTACTGGCGATGTCTGCTACAGAAAGTGAGTATATAGCTGCTTCAGAAGCTGCAATGGAAGCTGTTTGGATTAGGAAGTTTGTTTCAGGGCTAGGGGTTATGCCTTCGATTCAACGACCTATAAAAATGTATTGTGACAACTCAGCTGTAATTACATTTGCCAATGAGCCTGGCATCATGAGAGGCACCAGACATTTCCTGTTGATCCCAGTTGAGCTTAAACGATCTTATATAGAAGTTAACTTGATTAAACACTTAAGCTAATACGCGGAATATAAAAGCTTAACTTAAGAAGAAGAATGATTCACTTTCAACACTTCAATATTATTAATACGAGCACTCGACAATGCTAGGGTTTTACAACCTTGAAGTGTAAACAATACGTATGCAAACTAACTCTAGAATCCTCCTTTTATAGACTAAGGAATCCTACTGGGTTTACAATACCTTTCTCTACACGATAAGAATATTCTAGACATATATAATATTTACACAATCTATTCTATAATTATCTAAATCGTATACATTCTTATCCCTTCAGCAGTAGATTCTGATAGCAGCATTTTAACCTTAGCAGCAGTTTGTCATCAGCAGCAGAATCATTATAGCAGCAGTTTCAAACCCAACAATCCTCCCCTAAACTTATTATTTATTTCTAAATAAGTAAGTTTCTTCAAAGCTCAATTAGTCACTAGGAGGATGCTTCCAAACACTTCAAACCTTGAGAATTCAGTTGACCAAAGATATTCTTATACTTTGATAGCAAATTAAATGCTTGATCATCTGAATCATAGCCTTTCAGCAACTTAAGTGATCCAGTACTATTAACCATCTGATTGACAGTTTTCCAGTATCTTACCACTGGGTAATGCTTTTCAGCTAGCATATATAAGATAATTGGTCCAATAGTTAACATATAAATTCCAGAGTCTTGAAAAAGTCTCCATTGCTTTACCTTATATTCTACTATCTCTGTCCATTCAGAATCATCCATGGAAGGTTCATACATAAGTTTCAGAGCTCTCCAGAGAACATTATCATACTTAGTCTTTATATGATCCATTTTCTCTATTTCATATTTTTCACCATCAAACTTCTTAGCTCCAAACTTTTCCTTATACAACTTCCATAAATCATCAACATCCTCTCTATCAAAGTAGTATAGCATTTGTTGAAATCTGAGAAACCTATGAGTTTGTCCATTAGATCTCTCCACATCATGAAATGCTCCAATCTTTGTATCATACCCTGTAGTTACTTTGATGATAGGATATTTAATTCCAATTGGCTTGGCATCAAATACTTCAGGTTCTTCCATCTTTCCAATCACAGTGAGAACCTTCAACTGTTCTTTCAAATGCTCAGAAGGAATATGATCATAATCATGTTTAAACTCATCTCCTTCAGGCATAGAACTGATTCCTTCCCCTATCTTTCTCTTCTTCTTTGCAAATGATTTATGAATAACACCTTTTATTTTACCACCTTGCACAGAAGAAGCAGTCTTAGCTGCATCAATATCAAGCTGCTTTAGAACATCAGCTTCTTGAACATGCTCTACTTCAGTCACTTTTTCAGGTTCCAACTTTTTATTCATTTTAGCAAAATATTCCAAGTCTTCAGCACAACCCATAGGATAAAAAGTATCTGTTCTCCTTTTAGCTTGTTGATACAAGTCAAAAACCTCTTTATCAGACTTAGGCTTCAACTGTACCAATTTCCATCCAGCCATATTCTTTAGATACCTTTCATACTCTCTTCTTTGTTGTAATGCAGTTGGACCTCTAAGTATCTTTTTCTTTCTTCTAGTAGCAGCATCTTATTTTCTTTTCTTAATAGTGAACTCTCTTACCCAAGATAGCACATCAAAAGTTGGAACTTCATTTTCTTCAACCTTGATCATCTTATTGAGTTCAATGTCAGCATCTATTCTTTTCCTTTTCCTCTTGAAACAACTGTTGCTCTTCCATATCAATCAACTCTTGTGCTTTAAGTGCAGCAGCTGTATCATGTTCAACTTGTAATTCCTTAGGCCAAGATTCAAAAGGTACATCAGTGAAGTCAATGCCTTTATACATTATCCTGGGATTTTCAACTTGCTTGCCCTTCCCTTTATCAGTAGAAGATGAAGAAATAATCTTCTTTTGTTGAGCAACAGGTTCTCTTATAACAATCCCTTTTTGAGGTTTTCTAGGTGCTGATTATGTGATTGTTGTTGTTGTTTGTTGTGGTAGTGAAGGAGTTGGTAGTGGTGTAAGTTTTGAAGATGACTCAGATGGAACTTGTGATGTCTTCTTACTTAACAAAACCATGGCTTCAGTAGCAGCATTGTCACCAGACCCAACAGCAGAGTCTTGTGCATCAGCAGATTCACTAGCAGCAGAATCAGCAAGATCCTTAGCAGTAGATTCCTAAGCAGCAGCAGAGTCAACCATCTTGTTTTTTACTAAGTCACCCAACTTCATCAAAGCTTCACCCATCAACCCTGTTGCCTTAACTAGTTGCTCAAGCTCCAAAGTTTTAATTTGTTCCGCCACCTTCTCTTGAGTAGCAATCACCTTTTCCATAACAACCTCATTCCCTTATTGATCATCAATCACAAAATTTTCAGCATCCGGAGGACTTTCCACATCCATTTCTCCAATCTCTGGAACCTCCCCTGAAACCATTTCATCATTCATAACCTGAGCACTATCAACCCTCTTCAAAATTGCCTCCCCTGAACCCATTTTCTCTTCATTCCTCCCTTGTTTGGAAGCATCCTCTTCCAAGTGAGTAGAGAGATCAGGAGAACTAACAACCTGAGAAGTGCCCACTTTCTTCAATCTTTTCAAGGAGGTTGAAGATCTTGATTTCTTGAAGTTCTTAATCTGTTTTTGCAATTTGTGAATGAGTATGTTCTGATCAGTAACAACAGAAGATAGACTAAGAACTTTGTCCTCCAATGAATTACACTTCACCTCCAAGTTGGTACAAGTAACCGTCAATTCCTTAATGAGTTGCATAGTAGTCTCATCACTTCGACCTGTGTTACCAAGTCCGAGAGGTGAATCATGGACATTGTCATCATGTACAATATTTTTCGTCAATTCATTTGTCTCTGTCCTGTCCTCATCACTTCGACCTGTGTAACCTGGTCCGAGAGGTGAATCTTGGGACAAAAACTCAGTATCAAACCTAGTTTGATCATCTAAGCCCCCTGTATTTGCCATTTGGCTAGGGTTACCATCCTGAGAATTTGATTCAGAAGAATCATCTTCTCTAGATGTTGCCTTGGTTTGGGTCTTAATTATGTTATCACTGTCCTGCTCTGCTGCTAAGCTAGAAGCAGTAGTGACAGCCCTTGCCAACATGTCCTCTCCATCACCTAGGACAGCCTCATCTGGTACAGCCATACTAACACTATCCTGAGGTAGATCAGTGTTCTTTTTGGTTTTCCTACGGGTATAGAGTATTCTGGGTTGTGTAACAGATGCAGTAAAATTGGGTGTGTGATGGGAGTCAGTGGGATTTCCTGATCCTTCACCCTGATTATTTTGCACAAGTTGCACCATATAACGTGTAAGATTTGTATGTGTGCCTGAAAAACTTTTGCCATGCTTAACCAAGAAAGTAAAAGTTTTTGAAACCAATTTTGGAACATCATAAGTAGCAGCATGGGCTCTAAAAGTTGTAAGTTGATTTGTAATAAAGAGCTGGATAAACCTTGGATAAAGCAAATAAGAACCAGACTCCTTAACACCTTTAAACAACCCCTCCAATATCATCTTTGAAAAATTGAATGGTTGACCTTTGCTCAGGCATACCATTGCAGAAGCAATAGTAGCACTAAACTCATGCCACCCAGAAGTTTTAGGACTCAAACAATGAAGGAGAAGGTGTACCAAAAACTTGTATTGAGGACAGAGGAGAGCTTTTTGAAATTTTAAATTTGTATGATTCCCCTCATATCCCAAATCTTCTAGCCCAGCAAAAATAGCAGAATTGGCAAGACAAGTGGTCTCTGTTTCATCGTTTAAAAGAAGAGTTTCTCTTATTAATGATTCAGTTATACGAACCTTTTGCCCATCTACTAAAGCACTTACATATTTTTCCCCATTCATAGTTTTGACTTTAGCAGTAAGCCAAAACTGTTTGATGTAGGAAACAAATATAGTAGGATTCACAGTGAGTGCATACCTAAGAGAAGTAGCATTCAAAAATGTTACCATATCTGTGAGTCCTTCAGGAACTAACTCTCCATCCAAAACGACCACACTATTGTGTTGCTCTGCCCATGTACGTACACAATCCATGACTTAGGGTTTATAGAAATTGGGAATAATTGACTTTGAGAATTATGGAGTGTTAGGGTTTGTGATAACTTCAATTTGAAACGTGGAAAAACCAATTATGAAGATCAATTAGGTTTTAAACTGATTGAAAGAAGTTACACATACCACCCTCACACTTACAACCGTAGTAGCACAATACTACTAGCAGCAGAGTTATATAACTAGCAGCAGAGTGTAATAGTCCAGCAGCAGAGTTGACTAAATAAGCTTGGTCAAAAAGTCAAAGATCCATAGCAATGAATGCTCTTTATACTTTGTAATCCCTATAAAAACGGACTAAATCTTTTCCCTAATTCACCACAATCAAACCCTAATCGCAATCAAAACGCCAATCAACCAAATCAAGACTTCCAATTACCCAAATCAAATCAAATCACCATGAAATCTTCACCCGAAATTATCAACATATCATCCGATTCTTCTTCAGAAGATGAAACACCCTTTGAAACATATGTGCCTCCTTTCCGTCCTCCTCACAATGGTTGTAGAACCAAGGAGCAAGCCAGAAAGAGAAAGCATGATCTCCCTGTTTTCAAAGATCTCCTCAATTTGAATCAAACCCCAAGCACTTCCAGGGGTAAGGCGGTGATGTCCCCCAAGTCTCCATCGTCTTCAGAATCATCAGAAGACCCTGCTTGGATCCCTGTAAGGCAACCATCTCCAAGGGAGCTTGTTTCCCCTTTCATCTACACTTCTTTGGATGAGGATGAGCCTCCAAGTGAACCACTTCCACTCCTGAGAGACCACAGTCATCAAGGCCAAGACCCAAGACATCCACCAAGACAAAGAAGAAGACAAACCCTCCTCTCCCTAAGGAAAGAGAGATTGTTCTTGGGCTTCCATGACCTAGGAAGTGATGCTTTGTAGTCTTTTAATTTCATCCTTTTATGTTGCAATCTTTTGAGGTTTCAGAAGTAGTCTTTGTATGTTCTCTTTTGATGTTGGATCTTTTGAACTTGTGATGAAATGAATGAATGAAAAATGCTCTCTTTTGATGTCAGATCTTTTGTAATTGCAAATCATCTTTTAATATTATTCCTGCAAAATATTAGTCCAAACACCACAAATCAAACAAGCATATGTACTAGCAGTAGAGTTAGAAACAACAGCATAGTACATTCCATCACAAACATATGCTTTAAGATAAGCAGCATAGTAACAAGCAGCACAGTACCTTTACATACTCTTACAAAAACAAAGAGATAAGTTTTTCAAAGATTGATCATACCAATGTTTGCAATTAAAAATTGAAACCTCCCCACATCAAAATGTTTAGTGAGAAGATTAGCAACATTGTTATCAGTATGAATTTAACAATTTGAATCAACTTCTTTTCATAGCAATCCCTTATAAAGTGATGTCTTATCTCAATATGTTTTGTTTTAGAATGAAAAACAGGATTTTTAATTATGCAAAGTGTGCTGTTGTTATCAATATGAATTTTGGTATTTATGAAATTGTACCCATAATCTAATAATTGATTCTGCATCCATAGAACCTGTCCACAACAACTTGAAGCAGCCACATACTCAGCTTCTGTTGTAGAATTAGCCACCACAGTTTGCTTCTTGCATTGCCATGACACCAATCTGCTTCCTAGAAACTGACAACCTCCTGTTGTAGACTTTCTATCCAAAGAAGCTCCAGCATAGTCACTATCTGAATATGAAACCAAATCAAAAGGTGAATCCTTAGGATACCAAAGGCCCAATTTTGGTTGATGCCTTAGATATCTAAAAATTCTCTTCACTGCACTAAGATGTGATTCCTTGGGACACACTTGAAATCTTGCACAGGCACATACAGCAAACATGATATCAGGCCTTGATGCTGTAAGATACATCAATGAGCCAATCATAGACCTGTACAAGTGAATATCCACTTCTTTTCCATATTCATCCTTCAGTAATGGTTTATTGGTTTCCATGGTAGTCTTGGCAGGCTTAGCATCTTCAAATCCAAACTTCTTCAAAATATCATTGACATACTTATCCTGACTGATAAAGATACCATTATCTTTCTGTGTAACTTGCAGACCTAAGAAGAAGGTGAGTTCTCCCATTGAACTCATAGCAAACTTGTCCTTCATAAGTTTCTCAAAACTAACACACATAGCTTTGTTTGTAGACCCAAACATGATGTCATAAACATAGATTTGAACCAGCAAAATATCATCCTTTTGTCTTTTGAGAAACAGAGTTTTATCAATCTTTCCTCTACTAAACCCAGAGCTTAACAAATATGTTGACAGGGTATCATACCAAGCTCTAGGAGCTTGATGTAAACCATATATTGCTCTATTCACCTTGTAAACTTTGTCAGGATGATCAGGGTCTTCAAAGCCTGGTGGTTGAGACACATAGACCTCTTCTGTGATGGTCCCATACAGAAAAGCACTCTTGACATCCATTTGATACACCACAAAATCTTTGTATGAAGCATAAGCCAAGAATAATCTAATTGCTTCTATTCTTGCCACTGGAGCAAACACTTCATCATAACCAAGCCCTTCTTGCTGTGTGTATCCTTGTGCTACTAACCTTGCCTTATTCCTTATGACAATTCCTCTCTCATCTCTTTTGCATCTGAAAACCCATTTAGTGCCAATCACTCTTTTTCCATTTGGAAGCTCAACCAAAGTCCAAACTTCTTGCAGCTTGAATTGTAGAAGCTCATCTTGCATTGCTTCTAGCCAACTTGCTTCTTGTAGGGCTTTGTAAGTATTCTTGGGTTCTATCTAAGAAAGAAAACATGCAAACAGGCAATTCTGAAGATCTTTATGACTGTTTCTTTGATGCAGAGATCTGGCAAAGAAACTTTGATGTTGAAGATCTTTCAATGCTTTTGTCATCTGCCTTGTTTGAATAGATGATTGTGGATCACTTAAAATTTGTTCTTTAGGATGATCCATATGAACTCTTGTGATAGTAGTGGGACTAACAGGAATATTAAGTTCCAAGTTAGTAATGTCTGCATCAGCTCCAAATAACTTACCATCAAGGGCATCATCATCTGTGTCATAGTAGATATTCTCAAGAGGAGGCATATTTGGATCATCAGGATAGATTAAATCATCAATAGGTCTACCCTGAGTGTCCAAATTAGGAAACATTAATGTAGCAGTAGAGTTAGTAGGCTTGGCAGCAGAATTTGTTGGAGCAGTAGTTGCATCTTTTGGCTTAGCAGTAGAGTCTTCTGAGTCAGCAGCAGAGTCTTCTGGCCTTGTAGGAGTAACATCAACAACCACTTTGGGAACCCCATTAGTCACTTTTTCTGCTTCTATTGGTATTTCAATACCTTCTTCAGTTTCCTTAGGTTTCTCATGAGTAACAACATCTTCATCAGGAATTTGATCTTTCTGAAAAGGTAGTAAAGTAGGACCAACCTTCAATTTCTCAACCAAAATAAATTCTTCTTGTGGTTTGTTAGTGTCAACACTAGCAATAACTGGTACATAATTCATTGTTTTGGTAAGCATATCAACATTAAAAAGCCATTCTGGTCCTTTTCCTTCAGGATTAGATGTGTTCTCAGAAAACTTGATATGCAAATTCTCCTCTACATGTTTGGTTCTCTTATTGTATACCCTGAAAGCTTTACTATTCACAAAGTAACCAACCAATTTTCCTTCATCAGCTTTTTCATCAAATTTGCCTAGCTGATCCTTAGTGTTCAAAATAGTGACAGGACATCCAAATGGTTTGAGAAAATCAATCATTGGCTTCTTTCCATGAACTAACTCATATGGAGTCTTGTTATGAGGCTTGACTACCTTACTTCTGTTCTGCACAAAGCATGCAGTGTTCACAGCTTCAGCCCAAAAAGGTATAGGTAGTTTTGAGTCAGATAACATAGTTCTTGCAGCCTCAATAAGTGTCCTATTTCTTCTTTCTGCAACACCATTCTGTTGTGGAGTTCTTGCTACACTGTACTGTCTAAGAATTCCTTTCCCCACACAGAATTGATTCATCACACTGTTCTTGAACTCAGTACCATTGTCACATCTGATTATCTTCACCTTGTGATTGTGTAGGTTTTCAACTCTTGTAATGAATGCCTTGAGTATTTTTGGAGTTTCATCTTTAGAGGCTAGAAACAATACCCAAGTAAACCTGCTAAAGTCATCTGTGACAACAAGACAATATGACTTCTTGTTCAAGCTTTTTACAAATACAGGCCTAAATAAGTCCATGTGTAGCAAGTGTAATGGCTCAGTATTTGTGTTCACAATCTTGGACTTGAAATAAACTCTATGTTGTTTACCCTTTTGACAGGCAACACAAGTTTCACAATTTTCAAAAGTCTTTGTGGGCATCCCTCTGACAAGATTTCCTTTTACCAATTTGTTCATGGTCTTGTAGTTCAGATGTCCCAATCTTCTATGCCATAATTTGGACTCATCAACAGTGGCTTTTGTAACACCCCCAATTCATGATGCAGCGGAATTCAACTTGGGTGTTACTCGACGGCACAACAGTCATAATAATAGAAAACGATCTCTAACTGAGTCGTTATAAAAAGAGTTATCATTCGAATTTATTCAAATATATCAGAGTTTACATAATTAGGTCCCAAAAAGGTTCCATGTTTCAAAATACATCAATATAAAGTCTTTTGATGTTTTATCGAATGACAAGTAGTTTATAGTCTTCTTCCTTTAGTACGTGCCCTTCCGCTCCATTCTTGATTTTCATGGACCTGAAATACATGCTTAAAAGGGTCAACACAAAGGTTGAGTGATATTCATAGAGTTTGTTTAATGGTTGAACACAATATGTTGGTAGTATGAGTTAATTAGACTCATACACATGGTTGGAAAACAAAATGGGCTACGATGTTATATGCCCGGAATGGTTATTATCACACTAAGCTTATGGCACCAATACGTTAACGTGTACCAATATCGATCGGCGGAGTTATCCCGGTAGGTATTTTGCCGCTATACCCAGGTCTCAAATATTAATGCATTTGTATGAACGTATTCACTACAAATGGGATTCGTCAATCCTAATAGGCCTATTCACAATATTCGCGCTCACTATTTCTAGTGATTAAATGGTTCATAATAAGGGATCTTGGTTCGGCAAGGATGGTACTTAGTGATAATAAAACAATCAGGCAAGCATACAATTTGAAAGCATTGTGTTCGGTTAAAATAGCATGTATTCCCCCCCCCCCCCCCCCCCAAGGGTTTGTAAAACAATTAAGTAATGAAATGTGGGGCTATGAACTCACCTTAAGTAAGATAGCAAGTAATGAAGGTAATGGTTGGATCGTGAAGGTTTCTACGAGCAACCTATAGCAGAATGTTGCGACTTAGGATTTGAGTAAAGAATATGAAGAAGTGCCTATATATATATCTTGCATTTAGTCCATGATGTGGTATGATGTATAGTGTAAGTCTTTGAAAGAAATGATTCATGAAACATGTATAGTTTATATATCGTTTACTACCGTTCGGACCGGCATAATTCAGAAGTCATGTTAGTAAACGTTCGAGGAGCCAGGACACTTTAATTCGTAAATCCACAACTCATCTCGACGGCTTACATAATGAACTCCTCACATGAGGCTCCCTACTATTGTAGTAGTTGATAAAATATATATATATAAGTTTTGATCCGAAAAGTTACATGTCCAAATATTTGAGTAAACTTAGGAAAGTTTACTTTTAAATGAAGATTGTTATTACAATGAGTTTCTTATAACTTGTATGACCATTTTTCTTTGTAATATCTCATGGTTCTTTTAAGTGAAGTAGATCCAAATTGCTTGTTCAAGTTATCGCCAATTCTTTGGTTGATGTTTTCGCCTAAGTAAGCTTCTATGGTCATTTAGTCATGGCCTTTCCATGACCTTTGGTCATTATTCCAAGGTCTTGAGACTCAACCTTGGCTCTAGCCATGGTTGTGGTCTTGATTCTAGGTCATAAGACCTCTTTGGTCTTTATAAACATAACCATTATGTAGTGACTTATATATATGTAAATAGCTGTTAAGAAACTGAGAAATATCTCATTCGTTATTGATTTTCTGGAGACGTGCTCCTGAGTTTTTGTAGAAAACGTGATTCCGGACAACTTTCGTGCCTTAACTTTTTCATGAAATGGACCAAAAAGGCCTCTTTTTGCGTGTTTTATGTTCTGTCACAGAAGCTATTAGGCAGTTTTGCCGCAAAGTTGTGGTAACTTCAAATGGTCATAACTTTTGACTCGTTTGCTCATTTTAGGTGGTTCAAGTTGCTATGGTTTCCTTGTTAAGTCCTCTACTACAATATGTAATTGTCTAATATCATTTATATACTGTAATTGTCCTCTACTACAATATGTAATTGTCCTCTACTACAATACGATTTGGCCGGATTTTTCTTTGGAAGTCACTAGTTTACTTGTTTAAATAACTTATCTTAACAATCATATACAATAACTTGTTTTACTCATTTTTATACATCATGGACATGATCACAAGACATAATATAGCATGAATAATATGTAAATAACATGAACATGATATTTAACAAGAAGCATGTTAGGGTTTGGCTTACAACTTTTGGCTTTCAAATAAGAAAGGAAGTTAACATGTAAGGAAATGGACTTTGATAGACTTTAGCTTCAACCTACTTCACTTCATGCAATCCTTCTACTCTTGTAATCTTGAAAGATATATGATGAAAGTTGAGGTGACTTGAGTGGATTCAAACTCAAGAGAAATCACCAAAGTATATGAGGTTTTGGAAGTGTTTTGATTACCTAAAAGAAACTAGGGTTTCTATCTTGAATAAGCACTTGAACCTTGCTAGAAATTAGAAGGAAATAAACTAAGTGTGGAGTGGTTTTGGTGTTGGATATGCACGGCAACAAAGGGGAGGGGGGGTATTTATAGGTCCATGAGGAGGTTACAAATAAGACTTTGTCAAAGCTTCCTAAGTACACTTCAACACATGTAAACCATCTAAGCCCTAAGTCATGAGATCAAGCCACATTAAGGAGTGACTCCCCCCTTATTGGTGGTTCACAAGAGCTAGGGGAGTGAGGTGTGCTTGGCTTGATAATATCTAAGATATTTGGTTAGTTTTGACTCCGGGAAATGCCAATCGTAAATGATTAAGCCTCAAAACGTAAAACCGGGTGTCGTAAAAATGTGAGATTTGAAAGAATGACCAAACATGTCATTATACTTCATAATAAAATATAAAATGAGTGGTAGGTTCCATTGGGGTGCTCAAACCCTGCTAAAACTGGAAACACGGGTCTAAAACGCGTAATACGTAAAACGTACGAATATTGTGTAAAATTGAGAAAAGTAAAAGGTTACTTTTCAAATAGGATAATATTGATTTAAAATGACTTATAATGTCTAGACTGGGCTCAGTCTAGTGTCGGTTGGTATTTACAGTCTTTTAGACTTAAAACCAGAAGCCTAAAAATCAAGGAATGATTTATAAAATCAAGGAATGATTTTTGGTCAATGGAGGAGGGAAAAATATGTTGACTTATTCCAAAAATGTGAAAACTCAAATCGTCTTAGAAACGCGGTGCAGGTATAGGCTAAGGTTACGGCTGAGTAAAAATGCTTAAAAACGAAAATTCCTGTTTTTCACGGCCGAGGTTTATTTGGTCATGTTTTTCTCAGTCATGATTTATTCTCAAATAAATCATGAGTGTATCAAACATTTTTCTGATGCGGGGAAAATTAACGCGGTCGAGTTTCGTTGTGCGTAGGATTTTTGAATGACGTTTTACCCTAAAACGTGTAGTTCCTTAATAACTTTCGCGAAAATGATCTGATGAATGTCATACATTTAATTTGCCATGGAAATGATTTATCACACAAGAATATGAAATAAAAATCAAATTTCAGGAAGTGAATAGTAAAAGTGAATAGTAAAAGTGAATAGTGAAATTTTCCGGGAATAGTAATTAACCTGAAATTGTGAATTGTTACAGTCTCCACCCCATATGAGAGCTCCGTCCCGGAGATCAATTTGCGTTGGGAGTAGAAGCTTTGTTGGTAAAAAGGTGTGGGTATTTCTTACGTATCTGGTCCTCTCGTTCCCATGTGTATTCAGGACCACATCGTGAGTTCCAACGAACTTTGACAATTGGAATTCGGCTTTGCTTGAGTTGTTTGACCTCTCGGTCCATGATTTCTACAGGTTCCTCGATAAATTGAAGGTCGTCATTGAGTTGAATTTCATCGAGTGGAATAACGAGTGATTCATCTGACAAGCATTTCTTTAGGTTAGATACATGGAAAGTGGGGTGTACACTACTGAGTTCTGCTGGAAGCTCAAGTCTGTACGCCACAGGGCCAACCCTGGCTAGGATTTTGAATGGTCCGATGTATCTTGGGTTTAGTTTTCCTCGTTTACCGAATCGTATCAAGCCTTTCCAAGGTGATACTTTTAGCATAACCCTATCTCCGACTTGGAATTCTAGGGGTCTGCGTCGTGTGTCGGCATAACTTTTCTGTCGATCTCTTGTGGCTTGTAGTCGACTTCTGATTTGTACAACCTTATCTGTTGTTTCTCGAATGAGTTCTGGACCAGTAAGTTGAACTTCTCCTACTTCAGCCCAACAAGCAGGTGAACGACACTTTCGACCGTAAAGTGCTTCAAATGGAGCTGCTTTAATACTTGTATGATAGCTGTTGTTGTAGGAAAATTCGACTAATGGTAGATGAGTATCCCATCCTTTTCCAAAGTCTATTATACAAGCTCGAAGCATGTCTTCAAGTGTTTGAATGATTCGTTCACTCTGACCACCGGTCTGAGGATGATATGCTGTACTCATGTCTAGATTTGTTCCAAAGGCGTCTTGGAGTGACTGCCAAAAATTGGAAGTAAATCTACCATCTCGGTCAGATATGATGGATATCGGTGCACCATGTCTTGAGACTATTTCTTTGACGTACAGTCGAGTTAGTTGTTCCATTTTGTAAGTCTCTTTGATTGGTATAAAGTGTGCGGATTTTGTGAGACGATCAACTATGACCCAGATGGAGTCATAACCGCTTGATGTCTTTGGGAGCTTGGTAATGAAGTCCATAGTAATTCTTTCCCATTTCCACATAGGAATCTTTGGTTGTTGCAATGGACCGGATGGTTTTTGATGTTCGGCTTTTACTTTGGAGCAGGTAAGACATTTGCTACCGTATGTTGCAATATCGGCCTTCATGTTTGGCCACCAATAGAGTAGTTTAAGATCATGATACATCTTATCAGATCCTGGATGTATGGAGTATTTGGATTTGTGTGATTCATGCATGATCAAGTCTCGTAAGCCACCATAAAGTGGTAACCAACTTCGACCTTGGAAACATAGAGTTCCGTCTGAACGGGTTTCAAATTTCTTCTGTATCATGCCATCCAACTTTTCCTTTTTGATGTCTTCTTGTTTCACCGCCTCAGCTTGAGCGTGAAGGATTTGAGTAGGAAAGTTTGAATTTATGGTTAAAACTAAGGCTCGGACTCGTAGTGGTTTAACCCGTTCCTTTCGGCTCAGGGCGTCGGCTACTACGTTTGCCTTTCCTGGGTGGTAACGAATGTCGCAGTCATAATCACTTAGTAATTCTAACCAACGACGTTGTCTCATGTTTAGTTCTTTTTGGTTCAAAATGTGTTGTAGACTTTTATGATCGGTGAACACAGTACATCTAGTACCGTATAGATAGTGTCTCCAGATTTTTAGAGCAAAGACTACAGCTCCTAACTCTAAGTCATGAGTGGTGTAATTTTCTTCATGAACCTTGAGTTGTCTTGAAGCATAAGCCATGACTTTATCGCGTTGCATCAACACGGCACCTAAACCTTGGTGCGATGCATCACAATAGACTACAAAATCTTCGATCCCATCTGGCAATGCTAGAATAGGAGCACTACAAAGTTTCTGTTTGAGGTTTTGGAAATCTTTTTCTTCGTCTTCATCCCACACGTATTTCTTGTTTTTTTAGAGTTAGCTTGGTCAAAGGTTTTGCTATCGAGGAAAATCCTTCAATAAACCTTCGGTAATACCCAGCTAGGCCCAGAAATTGACGAATTTCTGTAGGTGTGGTAGGTGTTGGCCAATCTTTGATAGCTTCAATCTTAGCAGGATCAACATGTAAACCAGTCTTGTCAATCACATGCCCAAGGAATTGTACTGATTGAATCCAAAATTCACATTTGGAAAACTTTGCATACAATTTCTCTTCCTTGAGTAATCCTAAAATTGTTCTCAGGTGTTCTTTGTGTTCTTCTTCGTTTTTGGAATATATGAGAATGTCGTCTATGAATATGATCACCAATTTGTCCAGATATGGCTTACACACTCGATTCATGAGATCCATGAATACTGCTGGTGCATTTGTCAATCCAAATGGCATCACTTGGAATTCATGGTGACCATATCGTGTCCTAAAGGCTGTTTTTGGAATGTCTTCCTCACGAACCTTAACTTGATGGTAACCTGATCATAGGTCAATTTTTGAGTAATAGGTTGAACCTTGTAATTGATCGAATAAATCATCAATTCTTGGTAGTGGGTATCGGTTCTTTATGGTTAATTTGTTTAGTTCACGATAGTCAATACACATTCGTAATGACCCATCTTTCTTTTTCACGAATAAAACTGGAGCTCCCCAAGGTGAGGAACTGGGTCGAATAAATTCCTTGTCCGAAAGTTCTTGTAATTGATTTGCTAGCTCTTGCATCTCTGACGGTGCTAACCTGTAGGGTGCGCGGGCAACTGGTGCCGCTCCTGGTATTAAATCAATTCTGAATTCTATTTGACGATTTGGTGGAAGTCCGGGTAAATCTTCCGAAAAGACTTCAGGAAATTCACGGGCGATAGGAACATCTTCAAGACGCTTTTCATCGAATTTCTTTTCGGTTACGTGGGCTAGGAAAGCATAATATCCTTTCTCAATGTACTTCATGGTTTTGATACATGAGATGATGTTTATTCGAGTTCCACTTTGATCACCACGAATGATCAAAGTTTCATTGTCACATGGAATGTGCACAACTCTTTCTCCACAAATGATGTTAGCTTGATGTTTAGACAACCAATCCATGCCAATGACAACATCAAAACTTCCGAGTTCGATTGGCATAAGATTGATGTTAAAGGGGTGGTCTAAGAGATTAAGGGTACAGTTTGGGATTACGGTATTAGTATTTACTAAGTCACCGGTAGCCAGTTCAATACTATAACTAGTGGTTAAAGTGATTGGTGGGATATCAAGTAAAGGCGCAATTCTAGTAGATATAAAGCTCATATCAGCACCAGAATCGAATAAGACTTTAACAGGAATGTTATTGAGTAAGAACGTACTGGTAACCACGTTCGGGTCTTGGTGTGGTTCTCCATTTCCCATGACATAGGCTCTACCGCGAGCACCTCCGCCTTGTGGTCCTTGGTTTTGAGGACATTGGTTCTTGAAGTGTCCTTTTTCTCCACACCCAAAACATGTAACTATGGGCTGAGTGTTAGCCACAGTCCTGCCGCCTCTACAATCTTTGGTAAGATGTCCTGGCTTGTGACACTTGTTGCACTTGGCCGGGCAGGGACCTGCATGATGGTAGTTGCACTTGGTACACTATGGTAGAGTCCCAGTGTATTTACCTCCGGTTGGTGTAGCAACATAAACCATTGCGGCTTCTTGTCTTTTGTTTTGTTGGTTGTGATGGTTGTTGTTTCTAGTTGGGTTGTTGTTGTTGTTGTTACTTCCACGGTTACCATCCCATGGTCGCTTGTTGTTGTTGTTCCTATTGTTATTGTTGTTACGGTAGTTAGAGTTGTTGGCGTTATTGGTATTGTTGGTGTTGTTTTGTCTTCGGGTTTCTGTCGTACGCACCACTTGATCCATGAGGCTACGATACATCCGCATAGCTTCATCAAGTTCCTTGGGATTGGTTGAAGTTACAAGCCCTTGTATACTTGATGGAAGTCCCCAGATATACCGTTCCAACAATTTCTCATTTGTTGTAACCATTGTTGGACACAGTACCCTCAATTCTTGGAATCGACGGTTGTAAGTTATGATGTCATTTCCCTTAACAGAATGATCCCAGAATTCTACCTCTAACTTCTGCATTTCACTGCGAGGGCAGTACTCTTTGATCATCATTTTCTTCAGATTATCCCAAGAAATCTTATAAGCATTTTCAATGCCCATTGGTTGAGATATTGAATTCCACCATGATAATGCCTCATTCAACAGTGTACTCGTGGCATATTGAACCTTATCACTCTCAGTACATTTACTGACCAAAAATACCGACTCCGCTTTTTCAAACCAGCGAGTCAAACCTACAACTCCTTCAGTACCCTTAAACTTTATGGGTTCGCATTTCAAATAGGAAATGAATGAGCAACCCTTAGGTACTGAAGCAACATTTGTCACTGGAGGGCTAGTTGGGTTTGGTCCTCCAGTGTCAAGGTTGGCAATTCGGGCAGCTTCTACAACTCTAGCAACTTCCGCAGCGGTGGCGGCTTCAGCGGCTGCTGCAACATCAGCATCTGTAGCATCTTCAGCGGCTGCTGCAGCACCAGCAGCTGTGGCGGCTTCAGCGGCTGTTGCAGCTACAGTTGCTCGTTCCGTTGTGAGTGCTGCGTTGACACTGTCCTTAACTAGTTTGCGAATAGCAGCTTGAGTCATTGTTGGTGGTGTCTTCTTCTTTGGCGCCATGATTCTATTATACAAAAGATACGTCGTAGTTAGAGAGTTGTGAAATGAGCACAATTTTTTATAAGAATAATATGATAATAATGTTGAAACTTAAAAGCATAACACATGATAGTATATAAAACAAGAGTTTTATTCATATAACGTTGATTGATTTACAAAATCGAAACCTATTACAAGCTTCTTCAAAATTTACTAACTGATACTTTCAGTTAGTAATTACAACGTTTCTACTATCGCTAGCTATTACATAGATTTTACAACATTAGTACAAAAGATAACTAGTACTATAACACTAGTCTAACATCGGTTGGAAGGTTGTTGTAGTCCGGACGGATTATTATTTCCGTATGTTGCTAACACATCCACACTTTCATTGGGATGGTATTCTTTGACATCCTTCTGGTATAGTCTTTGTTGTATGGCATACATTTGAGATTGCATTCCATACATCTCATTCCTGAGTTGATACCGGTCAAAGTTAGCAACATCCAATCGGATTTCTGCGGTATTTAGGCGGTTAAGTAGTCTGTGAATTTGTGCCGCATCTTGTTCTTGGGCCCTCTCAACCAATGTAAGTCTATCCTTGACGTCATCCAAGCCGGTCAAGGGATTCAAGACTATTTCCCCAACATGAGTCAAGTCTCTCTTCACATAGCTCATGTCAAGCTTAAACCAATAGAGGTCTTCTCGAGCATTCATGGCATCCATTTTGGCAGAATTTACCTTGGATATATAGTCATTCATTTGACTTGCCATGCTTTAAACTTTGAGTTGAGTTAGGTTGAGGGCTTGTTTCAAAGAGTATATTTCGTATTGAGCAGAGTTCACGAACATAGGTGTAGATGTAGATGTTCCGCCGACTTCGTAAGTAGACTTTGGAACTTGAGCTGGAGTGGTACTATTAGATTCGGATGAGTTTGGTGAAATAGGAGGTGGTGATGTTAATGGTGATAGATGTTGCACCACCATTTGCTCCTCTACTTCCTCAATGTCATCGATGCCTTCAATGTCAATATCCATTTCAGGATCTTCTTCGTAATCATCGATGTTTATGTCCATATCCATTTCAGGATCTTCGTCCGAATCTTCTTCATTGTCATCGACTAGATCCTCATAAGGCTCTTCCTCGTCGTCGTAGTCAATTGCTTCTAAGTAAGGATCATCGGGTCCGGGAAGAATCGGTAAATAAACGGGCATAGCAGGAAGATGATCGGGAGATGGAGGTGCGGACATGATGTCTACAATGAGTATTGTTATGTCAAAATAAATCTAATGTTTATGGAAAATGCTCAAAATATGGCAATGTGTATATAACAATATACAAATATGTTCATGTAGCATAACATGCCTACGGGGAAATGCTCAATTTGTCAAGGGTACATATATCAATATGCTAAAATGTTTGTGTAATATAAATGCTTACGAAGTCCATAATCATCTGGATGATGGAAGGCACGAAGAGCGGAAGGCTATAAAAATGTTTTTGCTTGTAATTGTAGTTATAGTTTAGGTCTCAATTAGACCCGTTTCTCTATAACCATGGATCTGGTACCAATCTGTAACACCCCCAATTCATGATGCAGCGGAATTCAACTTGGGTGTTACTCGACGACACAACAGTCATAATAATAGAAAACGATCTCTAACTGAGTCGTTATAAAAAGAGTTATCATTCGAATTTATTCAAATATATCAGAGTTTACATAATTAGGTCCCAAAAAGGTTCCATGTTTCAAAATACATCAATATAAAGTCTTTTGATGTTTTATCGAATGACAAGTAGTTTATAGCCTTCTTCCTTTAGTACGTGCCCTTCCGCTCCATTCTTGATTTTCATGGACCTGAAATACATGCTTAAAAGGGTCAACACAAAGGTTGAGTGATATTCATAGAGTTTGTTTAATGGTTGAACACAATATGTTGGTAGTATGAGTTAATTAGACTCATACACATGGTTGGAAAACAAAATGGGCTACGATGTTATATGCCCGGAATGGTTATTATCACACTAAGCTTATGACACCAATACGTTAACGTGTACCAATATCGATCGGCGAAGTTATCCCGGTAGGTATTTTGCCGCTATACCCAGGTCTCAAATATTAATGCATTTGTATGAACGTATTCACTACAAATGGGATTCGTCAATCCCAATAGGTCTATTCACAATATTCGCGCTCACTATTTCTAGTGATTAAATGGTTCATAATAAGGGATCTTGGTTCGGCAAGGATGGTACTTAGTGATAATAAAACAATCAGGCAAGCATACAATTTGAAAGCATTGTGTTCGGTTAAAATAGCATGTATTCCCCCCAAGGGTTTGTAAAACAATTAAGTAATGAAATGTGGGGCTATGAACTCACCTTAAGTAAGATAGCAAGTAATGAAGGTAATGGTTGGATCGTGAAGGTTTCTACGAGCAACCTATAGCAGAATGTTGCGACTTAGGATTTGAGTAAAGAATATGAAGAAGTGCCTATATATATATCTTGCATTTAGTCCATGATGTGGTATGATGTATAGTGTAAGTCTTTGAAAGAAATGATTCATGAAACATGTATAGTTTACATATCGTTTACTACCGTTCGGGCCGGCATAATTCTGAAGTCATGTTATTAAACGTTCGAGGAGCCAGGACAC
Source organism: Artemisia argyi (assembly GCA_030686995.1). NCBI lineage: Eukaryota > Viridiplantae > Streptophyta > Magnoliopsida > Asterales > Asteraceae > Artemisia > Artemisia argyi. Next base: position 149,719,886 of record CM060709.1, on the reverse strand, counting down.
TTTAATTCGTAAATCCACAACTCATCTCGACGGCTTACATAATGAACTCCTCACATGAGGCTCCCTACTATTGTAGTAGTTGATAAAATATATATATATAAGTTTTGATCCGAAAAGTTACATGTCCAAATATTTGAGTAAACTTAGGAAAGTTTACTTTTAAATGAAGATTGTTATTACAATGAGTTTCTTATAACTTGTATGACCATTTTTCTTTGTAATATCTCATGGTTCTTTTAAGTGAAGTAGATCCAAATTGCTTGTTCAAGTTATCACCAATTCTTTGGTTCATGTTTTCGCCTAAGTAAGCTTCTATGGTCATTTAGTCATGGCCTTGCCATGACCTTTGGTCATTATTCCAAGGTCTTGAGACTCAACCTTGGCTCTAGCCATGGTTGTGGTCTTGATTCTAGGTCATAAGACCTCTTTGGTCTTTATAAACATAACCATTATGTAGTGACTTATATATATGTAAATAGCTGTTAAGAAACTGAGAAATATCTCATTCGTTATTGATTTTCTGGAGACATGCTCCGTGGTTTTTGTCGAAAACGTGATTCCGGACAACTTTCGTGTTTTAACTTTTTCATGAAACGGACCAGAAAGGCCTCTTTTTGCTTGTTTTATGTTCTGTCACAGAAGCTATTAGGCAGTTTTGCCGCAAAGTTGTGGTAACTTCAAATGGTCATAACTTTTGACTCGTTTGCTCATTTTAGGTGGTTCAAGTTGCTATGGTTTCCTTGTTAAGTCCTATACTACAATATGTAATTGTCTAATATCATTTATATACTGATTTGGTAGGATTTTTCCATGGAAGTCACTAGTTTACTTGTTTAAATAACTTATCTTAACAATCATATACAATAACTTGTTTTACTCATTTTTATACATCATGGACATGATCACAAGACATAATATAGCATGAATAATATGTAAATAACATGAACATGATATTTAACAAGAAGCATGTTAGGGTTTGGCTTACAACTTTTGGATTTCAAATAAGAAAGGAAGTTAACATGTAAGGAAATGGACTTTGATAGACTTTAGCTTCAACCTACTTCACTTCATGCAATCCTTCTACTCTTGTAATCTTGAAAGGTATATGATGAAAGTTGAGGTGACTTGAGTGGATTCAAACTCAAGAGAAATCACCAAAGTATATGAGGTTTTGGAAGTGTTTTGATTACCTAAAAGAAACTAGGGTTTCTATCTTGAATAAGCACTTGAACCTTGCTAGAAATTAGAAGGAAATAAACTAAGTGTAGAGTGGTTTTGGTGTTGGATATGCACGGAAACAAAGGGGAGGGGGGGGGGTATTTATAGGTCCATGAGGAGGTTACAAATAAGACTTTGTCAAAGCTTCCTAAGTACACTTCAACACATGTAAACCTTCCAAGCCCTAAGTCATGAGATCAAGCCACATTAAGGAGTGACTCCCCCCTATTGGCGGTTCACAAGAGCTAGGGGGTGAGGTGTTCTTGGCTTGATAATATCTAAGATATTTGGTTAGTTTTGACTCCGGGAAATGCCAATCGTAAATGATTAAGCCTCAAAACGTAAAATCGGGTGTCGTAAAAATGTGAGATTTGAAAGAATGACCAAACATGTCATTATACTTCATAATAAAATATAAAATGAGTGGTAGGTTCCATTGGGGTGCTCAAACCCTGCTAAAACTGGAAACACGGGTCTAAAATGCGTAATACGTAAAACGTACGAATATTGTGTAAAATTGAGAAAAGTAAAAGGTTACTTTTATAATAGGATAATATTGATTTAAAATGACTTATAATGTCTAGAATGGGCTCAATCTAGTGTCGGTTGGTATTTACAGTCTTTTAGACTTAAAACCGGAAGCCTAAAAATCAAGGAATGATTTATAAAATCAAGGAATGATTTTTGGTCAATGGAGGAGGGAAAAATATGTTGACTTATTCCAAAAATGTAAAAACTCAAATCGTCTTAGAAACGCGGTGCAGGTATAGGCTAAGGTTACGGCTGAGTAAAAATGCTTAAAAACGTAAATTCCTGTTTTTCACGGCCGAGGTTTATTTGGTCATGTTTTTCTCAGTCATGATTTATTCTCAAATAAATCATGACTATATCAAACATTTTTCTGATGCGGGAAAAATTAACGCGGTCGAGTTTCGTTGTGCGTAGGATTTTTGAATGACGTTTTACCCTAAAACGTGTAGTTCCTTAATAACTTTCGCGAAAATGATCTGATGAATGTCATACATTTAATTTGCCATGGAAATGATTTATCACACGAGAATATGAAATAAAAATCAAATTTCGGGAAGTGAATAGTAAAAGTGAATAGTGAAATTTTCCGGGAATAGTAATTAACCTAAAATTGTGAATTGTTACAGCTTTTGCAATTAGAAAAGTCAAAGCCCTCTTAGGAACAATGTTCTTAATATGGTCACTGTATATATTCTCAGTTCTAGGGACCTTCAAAAGCACAGATTTGTCATCTGGCAATTGAAAATCAGGTGAAAGGATCATACACTCAGTGTCTGTAAAAAGAACAAAGCTCTTTTTGTCACACATTTGTGAGACACTAAAAAGGTTAAACTTAAGTCCTTTCATAAGAAACACCTTCTCAAAGTCCAAATTTCCAGTTCTTAGAGTTCCTCTTCCAACAATCTTTCCACCTTTTGGATCATTCCCAAAAGCAACATAACCACCATCAAAAGCCTCAAAGTCTTCAAGTTGAGACTCATCTCCTGTCATGTGTCCAGAGCATCCACTGTCAACAATAACCATATCCTTAAGCTCATCCAGTAGATTGACCTGCACATGAAAAGTAGAGACATTAGTTTCTCTTGACGACCCAAGCCATTACTGACTTGGATTTGCCTTGTGCATCAACATAATTAAATTTCTTTAAATCACTTGATGCACTACTATTCTTGGAAACAGAGTTTGAAACATATGATTTTGGTTTCCAAGTCCAGCAAGCTGAGGCCTTAACAGCATAAAAGTGATTACCAACAACTGTATTTGTTAAAACTTTTGGCCCAGAAGTAGAAAGTTTTGTACTAGCAGCAGATTGCTTACTAGCATCAGAGTGCATACTAGCAGCAGAATGCTTACTAGCAGTAGAGCCAGCAAAAGAACCAGTTGTAGTTTTGAAAACACCATTTGTTTTAGCAGCATAAATAGATCTAGTTGCACCAGATCTCAATAACACAGCTCTTGGAACCATATTCCTATTAGGATGAGGGTGAGTTTGTTTTGTTACATATTTGTGATTCACCCTAGTGTATTGATTCCAAACAGGCTTTTGGTATTCAGGACATCTAACAATCAAATGGTCAAAGCTACCACATTTATAACAAGCCTTCTTTTGTAATTGAAACTGATTACCTAATCTGTGTGAAACTAGGTTGTTGAATTTTCTCTGGTTACCCCTAGGCTTATTAATAAAACTTCCCATTTGTTCTCTAGGTATCTCATTGTACTCTACCAATTTCCTAGAGATGTTATTTCCTAACACATGTTTAACAAACTTAACCTGTTCCATTTTAGGTTTAAACTTTGTAGGACTTTCTTCCTTTTTCACACTTTGTTCTGGTTTAACCTATTCCTCATCACTATCACTATCAGAATACCATTCTTCTATAGTAGGAGCTTCAGGAAATTTTCTAACCTCAACCTTAGGTGTTTCTAAGACACTTGTGCTACATTCACCTACAGGTTTTTCAATGTCTAGCTCACTAATGAAGGATAGTTCTTTTCCTAGTGGAGCAAAAGCACTTTTGGCTGGAGGAGCCACTTCATTATATCCAATTCCACTACCTTTCCTCATCAAGGTATTCTCAATAGATTTATGAACCAAGTCAGAAGCATATTGTTGTTTCTGAACTCTTACTACATGTTTGTCTTTATCAGCAAGAGCAGCCTCTTTATCTTTTTCTGCTTCTTCTAATTTATTTTTACTTCTAATTCACAGTTTTTCTTAAAAATCTCTATATCTCTGTGGTTAAGTTGATCTACATATTCTTTCTCAAACTCTTTGAGATATTCTAACCTTCTTTCAACATTTTGAATACCTACTTTGTAACCTAAGTTATCAAGTTTTAGGTGTTCAATTTCTCTAATTAGACTCTCATTCCTAGACTTAAGTTCTTCTACAGTGTCAGCAAAAGATTTAAAAGAACACACAGATAAGTCTGAATCATTGGATACCTCAGAGTCAGATCCTGATGATGAACCATAAGCCATAAGTGCAAAGTTATGCACTTTGGGTTGAACAGCAGCCATCAAAGAGAGATTTGGTTCTTCATCAGCCAGTTCACTCCAATCATAATCTGCCAATCCATCACAAGACACAAGTGCAATTTTTGATTCTTCAGCAATCTTCTTTGGAGCATCAGCATTCTTCTTTGGAGATCTACACTCCCTGGCAAAATGCCCCTTCCTGTTGCAGTTGTAGCACTCTATCTCTGACTTGTCAAATCCTGGACTTTCTTTAGCCTTGTACTTGACTTCTCTTCCTGTCTTCTTCCAAAACTTTCTTGCCCTCAAGGTCAACATGGCCATTTGCCATTTAAGATCAATTTCTTCAAGATCATCTGGATCAATATGATCCATATCTTGATTTATGACATGTGACCTTAGAATGCACACAAAGAAATATCACTGATGGAAATCTTATCATTAGAACTAGCAGCAGATCCATCAGCAGCAGATACTCCATAAGCAGTAGAGTGAGATTCTTGAGACCCTTTCCCTTTTGAGGATACAAAGGCAAGATTTTGGGCACCAGAAGATGAAGTAGATGAAGTAGTCAGTTCTGATTCATACACCCTTAAGTTGTTGTAGAGACTCTCCAACCTCATAGTTTCAAAGTCAGGCTTGTTCCTCCAAACAACTGTATGCATACTCCATTCAGGTGCAAGACTTCTTAGAAACTTGAGATTTACATCTTCTTGTGGAACCGCATAGCCAACAACCTTTAAATGACTAACAAGTTGATTTAGCCTGTTGTAAGTGCCAATTATCTTCTCTCCACTTTCAGCAGTAAAGTTCTCAAATTGATGCTTCAGCATATTTTTCCTGGATTTCTTAGTAGCATCATTCCCTCCAAACCTGAATTCAACAGCATCCATCAATGCTTTTCCTGATTCACAGTCATCAAAGTCCATTTGAAATTCATTGGGTATTCCCATTAAGAGAATACTATGAGCCTTGATTTCCATCTTCCTTACTGTGTTAGCTTCAGCAGACTTAATTGGTATCTCCTTACCATCAGCACTCTTCTCTGGTACAGAATCACCATTAACAATCACATTCCACATGTTGAAATCAATCATGTGAATGTACTGTCTGATTCTTCTCTTCCATAGCTCATACTCAGAAGGATTTAGCATGGGCACCCTTGAAGCAGTCACCATATGAGTTTCATCACCCATCTTAGCAATTGATTTGGAACAGCAAACTCTTAAGAAACAAAATCTTCTTGATAATAACTTCTAGATCACAAGCTCTGATACCACTTGTTGATCCCAGTTGAGCTTAAACGATCTTATATAGAAGTTAACTTGATTAAACACTTAAGCTAATACGCGGAATATAAAAGCTTAACTTAAGAAGAATAATGATTCACTTTCAACACTTCAATATTATTAATACGAGCACTCGACAATGCTAAGGTTTTACAACCTTGAAGTGTAAACAATACGTATGCAAACTAACCCTAGAATCCTCCTTTTATAGACTAAGGAATCCTACTGGGTTTACAATACCATTCTCTACACGATAAGAATATTCTAGACATATATAATATTTACACAATCTATTCTATAATTATCTAAATCGTATACATTCTTATCCCTTCAGCAGTAGATTCTGATAGCAGCATTTTAACCTTAGCAGCAGTTTGTCATCAGCAGCAGAATCATTATAGCAGCAGTTTCACCATAGCAGCAGTTTCAAACCCAACATTTCCCGATTAAGCATCACTATGTTGGAGAACAAGTCGAAATAGGTGAAATCGAAATGCTCAAAGTTCACACAGATGAAAACTTAGCAGATCAATTAACAAAGCCTCTACCTGGTACCAAGCTTTACAAGCATGCTGAAGGTGTAGGACTTAGATTAGCTGAAAGTTTCATGCCCATTTATGATTAGTATTTGGATAAAGGATGTAATGTACAATTATTATTTTAATGAAATAAAATATGGTTTATGTTTATTTATTCATTGTCTTAATAATATATCCTATATTTGCATGTTTAAATCCATGAATAAATTATTATTCTAAATTGTCCGTTGTCGATTAATGATATGGGAATATCATTAAACTAAGACAAATTTGAGTATTGGTTTAGGATATACTTGAAAGTATATTGATGCGTAGTCATACCAATTTCACATGATATTCAATGAATTGAATATAGGACTTATCCCAACAATATGATTTAATATTTAATGTGAGAATCATATTTAAAGTTATCCTCAGACTTGAGATACCAGATAAGTGTCATGGATGTAGTGCATTTTGTGAAGCAATTTACCGCTCACCGTAACAGGGAGTTATAAGGATTGTTTTCAGAAGTGTTGAAAAGTTCATGGGTTATTCTTGTAGTCAAGAAAGAATTTATTCCTTCTGATTTGTTTGGAAGTTTAATACTGTTGGGCCCCTCGTAGGGTTGACAAAATGTTTGCGTGGCCACGCCCAAAGTCTATCTGGAATACGTTCAGATGTTTTGGTAATTTTGTTCAATCATATAGAGACGAGAAACAGAAATTTAATAAAGAACCTCACATCTTTATTAATGTAGTATTAGTAATGAAAGGATAATTATAATGATGAATCATTAAAGGTTTTCCAGGAAACCTAGCTCGGATTGAACTAGGGGCATTGGAGTGTTGCAAGACGCTAACCAATGTCAATTTACTATTAATGGATATACGAGTGGGAGCTGTTAAATGTTACGTATAACATTAATATGTAAATGTCTAGTATCGAACCCGAGACCTCGGGATTGCACACATTACAAACGAGAATTAAAGATTAATAAATATTAATTGTTAGATATATTTATTAATAACACAAGAATAAGGACTAATGATCGTTAGTGATTAAACGTATGGACTAACTATCATTAATTAATAAGGAAAAGGACTAGAATGTAATTTGGGAGTTAAGAAGGATCCGGAAACCCCTTGTGGGGTGTATGGCCGGTCGACCCAAACCCAATAGGGTCGATCCATGCTTGCTTGGTCTCCAAGATATCTTCTAGTATATATACAAACCCAAGGGTCAATTGTTTCTCATCTTTTGTGCACACACAATACCCTAAAGTTTGGTTTTTCCTTCTCTTTTATTCCAGCCGATCGAACACCCTAAACCTTTAGGGTTTCGATTTTTGGTTCTTCCAAAACAACTCTTGTGTTTAATCTTGCAATTAATTTGATTCGGTATTAGTTTGTGTGTACAAGAACGAGGTAATAACTCATTATAGTTATTATCAACAGATGGATAAACAAAACGGTAAGGGGTTTATCATTGATCTATTTACACAAGATTCAAGGTTATTTGAAGTGCATCGGGTACGTTACTATTTATGTTTTAGTTAATATTTATGTGTTATACTTGATCCTAGCTTCCGCAATATGTATTATTTGATTGTCAAACTATAACACTCCGCTGCCAAAAATGTGTAGTGAGCATTCACATGAACCACAACTTGAAAGAGATGAAGAAAGTGGGTTTACATGGGAAGTGGTGATGTTGGGATATGGGTGTGGAACATTAGTCGGAATGATGATGGGATATCTCATGTTGTCAACAAGAAAAGTCAAATGGTTCAATGCAATTGCTGATGCAGCAGAGAGTTTGGTCTTGAAGAAGAGGAAGAGAAGACATGTATATATCGGGAAATGAGATTAGAAAATCAAAGGTACCATTTTTCACATGTTTTATTATTTCATCAAATTGTGCAAAATGTCTTACTCTATGAATTCTCTTCCTCTTAAAACAGATTATGATGCAGATAGAGTTCAGGATGGGGCTGGGACCTTTTGAGTTATGCAGTCGTGTATCAGCTTCTGCTTCTGAATTATGATGTTTGTGTTTTGTCTTTTTGAATTATTCTTGTATGTAATATTAATGTGTTTTTAGTATTAATTCGTTAATTTATTGGTATTTTGATGACTATACAACCATTGCAGATACAGATGTTACCGCTGTAATAATTTGTATCGCTTTGCTTTTGGTAATATATATGCTTCTCATTTCTATCAATTGGTCCTAGCTATGCTTTCACTAAGGATTGGTGTTTGGGATTTGTAATTAGCACAGTTATTGTGTTTTTCCCATGGATGGAGTCTTCGCTAATGATGATGCCTACTGTTTGGTATTTCTCAGTTCTATCATGCTGTGAGGGTGTGCTGCATCATAGTTCTGGGAGATTACAGACTAGTTAGGAAATGTAGTTTTTAGCAGTAGAATTCATCTTATGGAGGTGAGCTAATGACCTTGTGTTTTTAGCATTAATGGTGTTTATTGATGAAATTTGTATAATATAGGAGGGGAAATGTAGTCATTGAGGGTATCATCTTGGTCTTCGATAATTTTTATATAAATGAGTTGTGGTGATTAATTTCATCATGTTGAATAAAAATTATCGACAACAGACAATTGCAATCATGTTGATTTACTAGCCATGTGCACATACCATTTATTGCTATGCACACACCATCTAACTGGTGGTATTATGTGATGAGATGCAGTATTGCTTACATAAATTAGGATTATTTTAGTAGTCCATGGTTGACTTATAGGTACTATATAATGTTTCACTGCATTGTTTGAGTGTTGCAGCAGCAAAGGGGGTTTCAAACGGGTTTATAGTTTGTGTAAATAGGAATCTAGTCATTAACGAGGGGCTGGTATGGTTAGGCTTAGGTTTGGTCTAATTTGTTCTCTTCAGCATAATCTAGCTGTTTCGTAAGTCCATTTTACTTGTATGGGTCAGGTTCTTAATTACCGATTTTGATAGTATGGGTCAGGTTTTTACCCATTTTGATTGCTGGGTCAGATTGTTTACTCATTTTGATACTATGGGTCAGGTTTTGACCCATTTTGATAGTAGCCATTATTTTGAGCTTGTGAGAGAATTTTCTTGATTGATAGAAATTAAAGAAGGATGACATTATCAATCAGGATGTGATATTTACACCATTTGTTTTAGGAAGGAACACGCCGAGCTACTCCTAGTCTAGGTACTAGGTGTCAGGTCACGTGTAAGACATAACCCCGTAATATCCGGGTTAGGCGGCGTAGTCCGGACTGCTGGGTAAAAAGATGTACCCGTATAAAAAGGAATATATACCTTTACGGTCCTTCGGCACATGCCCCTCGGACAAGAGTAGCATCCGCCTTCCGGTAATTCCCTTCGGACTGACGGAGACTCTTCGGTCCGGCACGTGTCGTCTGGGCACATACATCAACAAAAGTATAGATGGTAAAAGACTACTTTGTAACTATATTGGTCAGTCAATGGCATGTAAACACAGGCGCCAACATGTTTTGACTTTTGATAATTGACTTTTTAAGCATGTAGACATCTACTTCACACCCTCAAATTCATTCAGCAGTGTCGTGTAAATGACTACCCTAAAACTTCCACATTTGTGGGCCACAGCAGAAAACAACAATAAATAATGGACCCTCATCCAGTTGAACCGGTCACATATAATTATATCCCCATTTGAGGATGAACATTTCAGAGGATGAATATTTTGATCCGAATCTCGAAACCGAACCGGAAAATTTCTGATATACTGTATGGTACTGGGACTACGAAATAAGATGAAAGAAAATCGGGACTATTAATTGGTACGGGACCGGTACCAAATCGGGGAAATTCCTGAAAAAAAAGAGGGAAAACCCGATTTCCCGGTACCGGTATCCGAATCCCGTTCGGTACGATACCGGTACCACTAATTTATGTTCGGGAAAAAATCGGTACCACTAATTTGATACAGGATCGGTACCGTGCTCATCCATATACCCATTCAACTCTTTTATTAGAAGTTTCTTTCATCATCTGATCTTTCTTCATGGCATCGACAACGAGATTAGTAAATTTCTTCTAATCATGGTAATTAAGAAAAAAAATTCTTGAATCCCCTTAAAGCTTTCTTACTTCTTTCAACTTTTAAAACAACCCATAATGGTTTTTTCTAGATGGTTTGTACCACAAATTATGCATTTTCTCTCTCTCTTAAAAGTAACCCTTAAGGCCATGTTTAGTAAACTTTTTTTATTTATTTATTTATTATTTTTTTTTTTTATTAACTAAATATAAGTTGTACTATAAACTTATGTGCTGGATGGGAAAAGATCAAAAGGTTTAGCTCATCCGCCTAATTTTAGACGTTAAGTATATAGCATATAAATGGAAAACATTGAAAGGTTTAACTCATTTGTCTAACTATAAACGTTATATAGCATATGAATATGAAATATTCATTTTCTTAATCATTGTATTTATCTTGACTAGTTTTAGATCTTCGTGCACGCACGAGGTTTTTGGATAGATTTTTGTTAGATTCATTTTCGCATATTGTACATGAACATGGCTAAAGAAAAACAAACATTTTCAATAATGAAGTATTTTTAAATATAATCCAACTTTTAAAGATATTAATGAAGTATAAATTTCTATAATGCATAATAAAATTCAAGTAACAAAAAACAATGTTTGTAGCCGACATCGAGAACTCTTGAAGTTCTTGTAACACTTTGTATCATAGGTTGTTTTAATTCAATTTGTAATAGTTAGAAGAAAACTCCATGCACGTGAAATTTATAGGGGTGAAAACGAGCCGAGCCGCTCGTAAAAAGCTCGAGATCGGATCGCTAAAAAGCTCAAACGAGCCGAGCCTAAACGAGCTCGAGCCTGAGCTCGAGCCTAAATTAAAGCTCATTTAATAAACGAGCCCGAGCCCGAGCTTTACATATAAAGCTCGAATAGGCTCGCGAGCCTAAACGAGCTTTAGTATATAAATAAAATAATCCTTGCTATAAACGAGTAAATGATTCGTTAAATAATCTAGATAGTCCCACCCATGTGAAGCTAATACACGTGCACGGTGCACCTTATCTCCAAAAATTTCAAACCCTTTTGATTCATAAATTGACTTAAGACTACCAACAGCCTCTCAAACTTTGTTCTTTTTCATTTCAATCTTAGCCACACCACCTAAACTATTTCCTCCTCCCAATATTTCTTTCATCAAACCAAATCTCAAATAAAAGATAACCAGTTTTTCATGAACTCAAGACCCTCTTGTACATCTCAGTTTGGCTTCAAGATCTTGTTTTTAAGGTTTTGGGTAAGGTTGTTCTTCGTTTTCGTGTCGTATTGAACGAAACAAAGATTGAACATAACACGTTTGTTATCATTCTTTCTTTATTTTCGGATATAAAAGAGCAAATATTCTCATAGATCGATGATGATTGAGTTTCAAACTTAAAAAATCTATAGCGATTTTAAACAAGTTGAAACCAGATCTGAGATTGTTTCTTAGTCGAGTCTTGTTTGTTTGTGTTAGATGGATATGATCGATGAAATAGGTGCTTATCTTTATGGGAGCAAAACATTAACGTGGTTCTTGACATGGAAAAATCTATAACAAAAGCATTGTTTGTTGTTGGAAAATTTAGTACACTTGAGGGTTCAGTTCAAACCTGGCAATGGGTCAGGAGGTACGGAGTGTACACATCAGGTCCCTGAACACCCTGACTATTAATAGTGGTTAAGTGTTATTCAGTGTCTGATGAAGTTCAGTGAGTTCACTCTTTCAGGGAGTGATACTCTGGACGGAATGGTATTCATCAGGATGATGAGTTCGGCTCAGGCTGAAGGATCTCATCAGGGAGTTGATGTCCTCAGGGACTAGCTCATCAGTGAGTCTAACGAACTCACTGGACTGAATTCAAACTTGGTTGTAACTGCTTTGACCTATTCAATAGGCAGTGTATTAATGACCACGTTTAATTGGTCATGTAACCACTAATACCTATTATTATGGAGGCAAATTAAGTGGGTTTAATGGGCCGTTAATCACTCTTAATTCCATTGACTAGGATTGAGTAATCTTGCCTATATATAGGAAGATCAAATCATGCATGAAAGAGATATAGAAAACACATAACACTTATACACGAAGGGTTATTGATTTGTGCCTAAATCATTAACAACATTTGATCTTATCCCAAGTAGATATTCGTGCTACCCAGGCATTAAGGGTCGAATAGTTTACTTTGGAAAGTGATTACACGATTCCAAGTGATATCCGGTAACCTTCATTGGTACGTAGCTAGGTATTTGATTATCTTGACCCTGTTCTGGGCTAATAACCACCAACAATCAAAGTAAACTATTTTGTGATAATCAATGGCTGCTGCTATGAGGCATATGGCTGCTAGTTTTTCCAAATTGGAAAAGTTTGAAGGTGTTGATTTCAGAAGATGGCAAAAGAAGATGCACTTCTTGCTATCAAGCATGAATGTTATGTATGTTCTTAGCACTGCCATTCCTGAAGATCATGGAGATGCTGCTACTGTGGAACAGATGAGGAATCGAAGCAAATGGGAGAATGATGATTATGTTTGCAGAGGTTTAATTCTCAATGGTATGTCTGGCTCTCTCTTTGACATTTATCAGAATGTTGAATCTTCCAAAGAACTTTGGGATTCCTTGGATGCCAAATATATGGCTGAGGATGCTTTAAGTAAGAAGTTTCTTGTAAGTAATTTCACAAATTACAAAATGACTGATTCCAGACCAGTTATGGAACAATACAATGAACTTCTTGGAATACTTGGGAGGTTTACACAACACAATATGAATATGGATGAGGCTATTTCAGTCTCTTGCATCATTGACAAACTCCCTCCTTCTTGGAAAGATTTCAAGCATACCTTGAAACATAAGAAGGAAGAACTGACACTTGTTCAGTTGGGTAGTCATCTGCGTATTGAGGATTCTCTCAGGGCGCAGGACAATGACAAGCCAAAGAGTAGCAATGCTACTGGTGCATCTGTTGTCAATATGGTGGAACATAACAATTCCACCAGGTACAATGACAACAAAGGCAAACATAAACATCATGATAACACCAGGGCTGATCCTAACAAGAAGGCAACACCTACTTGTTGAAAATGTGGAAAATCTGGTCACATTAAAAGGGATTGCAAAGGTGTTAAGGTTGGAGGTAAATCCAATGGTTCAGGCACTAGTGGTTCAGGAAGAGGTGGTCCAACCAACTCACTGAAAGGTCAGAATATGTTTAATGAATCTCTTCAGGTTTATTATGTTACATATGTATCTGAATCTAACTATGTGCAGGATGATGATGTTGCGTGGTGGGTTAACTCTGGAGCAACTGTTCATGTGTGCAAAGATAGATGCTGGTTCAAGACTTATGAGTCACTGAATGATGGATCTATTCTTCACATGGGAAATGAGTCAACAGCCTTGGTGCATGGTCGTGGTTGTGTAGATCTTAGTTTTAGTTCTGGAAAGATTGTAACTTTGTTTAATGTTATTCATGTTCCTGATAAAAGGAAGAACTTGGTTTCAAGTAGTGTTTTGAATAATCATGGATATAAACAAGCTGTTATTGAATCTGATAAATTTATATTGTCCAAACATGGTGTGTTTATTGGTTTTGGCTATTTGTGTAATCAAATGTTCAGGCTGAATATTGTCACTGACATTGTTAATTCAGCCTTTATGTCAACCTCTAAACTGAATGACTCTACCCTATGGCATGCTAGACTTGGGCATGTACACTTTAAAAGGATGCAAGATATGTCTAAGGATGGGTTAATCCCAGCATTTGACATGGACACTGAAAAGTGTAAAACTTGCATGTTGACCAAAATTACTAAGAAACCCTTTCAGGGTGTAAAACGTGAGACTGAGCTCTTGGAGCTTATACACAGTGACCTGTGTGATTTGCATGTCACTCCCTCTTTGGGGAACAAGAAGTACTTTGTGACATTTATTGATGATGCTTCTAGGTTTTATTATGTCTATCTGTTACATACCAAGGATGAAGCATTAGATAAATTCAAAGTATTTAAAACAGAAGTTGAATTACAACTTGGGTCCCTGATCAAAAGATTCAAGACTGATAGGGGAGGTGAGTACATGGATACTCAGTACTTTCAGTCTGTTGGTATAATCCATGAAACGACTGCTCCCTATACTCCTCAACAAAATGGTATCTCTGAAAGGAAGAACCGGGTACTGAAGGAGATGGTTAATTCCATGTTGTCATACTCAGGACTGAGTCAAGGGTTCTGGGGTGAAGCTATGTTAACAGCTTGCTATTTACTTAATAGGGTTCCCAACAAAAGGAACAAGGTTACCCCTTATGAACTCTGGAATAAAAAGAAACCCAACCTGAATTATCTCAGGGTTTGGGGTTGTAGGGCTGTTGTAAGACTCCCTGATCCAAAATTAAAAACTTTGGGTGAAAGAGGCATTGATTGCATCTTTGTTGGATATGCTGAGCATTCCAAGGCATACAGGTTCTATGTTATTGAACCTAATGAATATGTTTCAATTAATTCAATAATTGAATCAAGGGATGCACTATTTGATGAGAATAGATTCTCATCAGTCCCTAGACCAAGTCATAGGATTCCAAATGGAACTGATGACAATGGTGTATCAGAGGTCCCTGATGATTTATCATCTCAGGCCCCTGATGAGGTTGTGGTTCAACAACCTGAACCTGAGTTCAGGAAGAGCAAAAGGGTCAGGACTCCAAAGTCATTTGGACCTGAGTTTCAATTATACTTAATTGAAGGTACAAGGAATGAGGTCTCTGACCAATATTCCTATTGCTTCATTGTTGAGGATGATCTCAAAACTTTTGAAGAAGCAATGAAGTCACAGGATGTTGCTTTCTGGAAAGAAGCAATAAATGATGAGATTGACTCCATCATGGGCAACAACACTTGGGTGTTGGTTGATCTACCACCAGGTTGCAAACCTCTTGGTTGCAAATGGATTTTCAAAAGGAAAATGAAGGTAGATGGAACTATTGAAAACTTCAAGGCTAGACTAGTCATTCAGGGCTTTAAACAAAGGTCAGGGATAGACTACTTTGATACCTATGCCCCTGTGGCACGTATCAGTACCATAAGATTGCTGATTGCTTTGGCATCAATTCACAATCTGATTATTCATCAGATGGATGTGAAGACATCATTCTTGAATGGTGAATTGGATGAGGAAGTTTATATGAACCAAACTCAAGGCTTCATCTTGCCTGGAATTGAAAATAAGGTGTGTAAACTGATTAAGTCTTTATATGGACTCAAACAGGCACCTAAGCAATGGCATCAAAAATTTGATGAAGTGGTTTTGTCTAATGGTTATGTTCTAAACCAGGCTGACAAATGTGTATATAGCAAATTTTGATGAATCTGGTAAAGGAGTCATCATTTGTCTATATGTTGATGACATGCTGATCTTTGGCACTGATCAAAATCAGGTTGAACTAACAAAGGAAATTTTGTCATCAAAGTTCTCCATGAAGGACATGGGGGAGGCTGATGTTATCCTTGGTATAAGGATCAAACATAAAAGCAATGGTATATCAATTTCTCAGTCTCATTACATAGAGAAGGTACTGAAGAAATTTAATTGCTTTGATAGTACTCCAGTGAGTACTCCCATGGATACCACTGAGAAGCTTATGCTGAATACTGGCAAAGCTGTATCTCAACTTGAGTATTCTAGGGTGATTGGCTGCCTGATGTATGCCATGACTTGTACAAGGCCTGATATTGCTTTTGCAGTGGGAAAACTGAGTAGGTATACTAGTAATCCTAGTGCTCAGCACTGGCAAGCAATTCAGAGGGTACTGAAGTATTTGAAGAGAACTATGGATTATAGTCTCTCATATACTGGTTATCCTTCAGTGTTGGAAGGATACACTGATGCAAGTTGGATCAGTAACACTGAAGACAATTCGTCTACCAGTGGCTGTGTATTCTTACTTGGCGGAGGTGCAATTTCTTGGGCATCCAAGAAGGAAACTTGTATCACCAGTTCAACAATGGAATCTGAATTTGTGGCTTTAGCAGCTGCTGGTAAAGAAGCTGAATGGTTGAGAAACTTGATTCTTGAGATTCCATTGTGGCCTAAACCTATAGCACCTATTTCTATCCGGTGTGATAGTGCTGCTACATTGGCAAAGGCTTATAGCCAGATGTACAATGGGAATTCTAGACACTTAGGTGTCAGGCATAGCATGATTCGTGAGCTTATCATGAATGGGGTGGTATCAATAGAGTTTGTAAGATCTCAACAGAACTTAGCTGATCACTTGACGAAGGGTCTGGCTAGAGACTTGGTTATAAAGTCTGCTAAAGGGATGGGTTTAAAGTCCAAAGTAGTCACTGAATGCTAAGACACCCAACTCCCTCCTGAGGAAACTTGGGAGCTGAGTTCAATGTGGAAAGCTGAACATTCAGTGTACTGAAGCACATGTTTTACTAACATCCCAAGGTTTGTGCTTGGAACCTGCTGGAAAGGAGGATGAAGTCACTACTTCTTAATGGTTAATTTTCTTTGAAAAAGTGCTTGGCAGGAGCATGAATAAAGAGGAACCACCTATGTAAATTTTGAAGTTTTGCCGCTTCAGGAAGCTATGGACTATTAGCTTTTACAACATTTATGAATTGGATATGGACACATGGCTTGTATAGTGTCAGGAGTGTTTAAGTGTTTGAAAATGTATGTGTATTTTATCTTCAGGTATTAAAATGGGTTGAAGGGTTCAATTCTTAGAACACCCTGATTCTCGAATATTTGAACGTGTAATGTACTAAGATGGAAATTCAATCCTTAGGATATTTTCATTTATGCATATGTTTTGTTTAATGTTTAATTTTTTCATGCTAAGGAAGTGAACTAAATTTGGGGAGGATTGTTGGAAAATTTAGTACACTTGAGGGTTCAGTTCAAACCTGGCAATGGGTCAGGAGGTACGGAGTGTACACCCATCAGGTCCCTGAACACCCTGACTCTTAATAGTGGTTAAGTGTTATTCAGTGTCTGATGAAGTTCAGTGAGTTCACTCTTTCAGGGAGTGATACTCTGGACGGAATGGTATTCATCAGGATGATGAGTTCGGCTCAGGCTGAAGGATCTCATCAGGGAGTTGATGTCCTCAGGGACTAGCTCATTAGTGAGTATAACGAACTCACTGGACTGAATTCAAACTTGGTTGTAACTGCTTTGACCTATTCAATAGGCAGTTATAACTGTATTAATGACCACGTTTAATTGGTCATGTAACCACTAATACCTATTATTATGAAGGCAAATTAAGTGGGATTAATGGGCCGTTAATCACTCTTAATTCTATTGACTAGGATTGAGTAATCTTGCCTATATATAGGAAGATCAAATCATGCATGAAAGAGATATAGAAAACACATAACACTTATACACGAAGGGTTATTGATTTGTGCCTAAATCATTAACAACATTTGGTCTTATCCCAAGTAGATATTCGTGCTACCCAGGCATTAAGGGTCGAATAGTTTACTTTGGAAAATGATTACACGATTCCAAGTGATATCCGGTAACCTTCATTGGTACGTAGCTAGGTCTTTGATTATCTTGACCCTGTTCTGGGCTAATAACCACCAACATTTGCATCCTATAAAGTACATCTATCTTTTTTATATTTGAAACATGAGGTTGTTTATGTGTGTATTAATAAAGTAAAGGTGTAGCCATTGATGGGGTAAAGATTCTTTGCAAATTTTCTAAGTTCAAACATGACGTGCAACAACTTTGAGGCCAACTTGTAGGCGTGTAGCTTGATTCGGAAAAGGTGACTTATTAAAAAGAAAATATTAACTGGGCTTGTTTAACGAGCTCAAAACAAATAAACAAACCCTATATAAACGAGCTCAAACACATTTTATAGTCACATCACAAACGAGCAGAGCTCGAGCTTTATATATATATATCACGAGCCGAGCTCGAGCTCAAATGTTAAGGCTCGAGCCGAGCTCGAGCTCGAGCTCGAGCTTTCTAAAATATAAACGAGCCGAGCTCGAGCTCTGGCAGGCTCGGGCTCGGCTCGTTTCCACCCCTAGAAATTTACATTGATGTAACGTGATCGTGAAATGGAGATCTAGGTTGTTCAATTTTGGAGGATAATTTTGTAGCCACAAAAGAATTATAATTAGAATGCTCTTTTATTAGTTAGAACCACAAGCATGAACTTATTGTAATTATGTTGTAATTATAATATAGATATTAAGCTACATAGGAATTGAAGAGACTTAATTTTAAAAGCCATTGTAAGGGGTTGCTCAATATCGTTTCTCCATACAAACCAGCAAAATGTAGCATAATAAATCTATAAGTATCAATTGTAATATATATCCAGGATAATAGTTCAAAACGCAACATCCTGCAAAAAGTTAACACATACAACCAAGAGAAAATAGAGTGCCAAGGAGTAATGTGTCCTCCACCCTTTTGATTAGCAACTAATCATAAAGCTCAAAAAACTAATCAAAGATTACAGAGAGGGTAATTCAAGACTTAGACAAATGTTAATCCACATTTGGGCAACCAAACACAATGTGCAGTAGAAATGTTGTCTAACTTGAAGAAAGAGAGAACAACATAATACTTACTTGCCACTAAGATGCGGATCACCAAACTCATTTGAGTGATAACCATAAACCATATGATAATAATAATATGGTACAAATTAATTTTTGATAGCGGACTGAATTTAGAATGTAGTCACAGTTGGTCTTCTTATACACTAAAAAAAGGGAATGCAGTTTTTAATTGATTTAGCTCACATTTAGGGATGAGCATTTCGACCTGAATCCCGAAACCGAACCGGAACCGTACCGATTCCCGATATACGGTACGGTACCGGGACTACGAAATAAGGTGAAACAAAATCGGGACCACTAATTCGGTACGGGACCGGTACCAAATCGGGAAATTCCCAAAAAAAACGTGGAAAATCCGATTTCCCGGTACCGGTATCCGAATCCCGTTCGGTACAGTACCGGTACCACTAATTTATGCTCGGAAAAAAATCGGTACCACTAATTCGGTAAGGGATCGGTACGGGACCGGTACCGTGCTCATCCCTACTCACATTGATCAAGAAAACATACCATGTCAACCAATATTTTGAGTTTTACTCACCTTTGATTTTCATAAGAAAACTATAAGTGTCCCACAAACGGGCACGTGGTCAGAAAACCATGAATCCTGTTTATGACTTCTGATGAATCCTTTCCCCGTACCAAAGTATTATGTCACACATGTAAATTTAGGTTGTCAATCAAATAACAATAAGAAATCACTGCTTCTGTATCGAATGCTTCAATTTGGACAAAAGAAAAAACACAAAAAAGACAGAGCATGGTTTGACTTTTATAGTCTAATGATTTCTTTATTGGTTTAGAGTGAAAAGTAATGTCTGTAACCAGTAAAGTCAAAGCATAATACACCATTATCAGGAATGAAATCCGAATTGCAGGAGTATTTGCAAGTTGGTGGAAATTCGATCCTTCCCTATCTATCCTTCAAATACTCTCCCAGCCTCCTTTTCGATCTTGAGCTATTCAGATATCCTAATGAAACACAACAGAAAAGCATTAAAACATGTGAACGCCTACTCATGTCAAAATGGGTTAATTTCAGTTATATTTTTAACGCCAACTGGTCAAATGTAAGAACCTGGCTATACTGAAAGTGTTGTTTGAACGTTTCAACCTTCTAAACAGGCTTCTAAACAATCAAATACTAGTTTTTAAAAATATATTTTAAGATTCAAAACGATAAAATTATAAGGGTCAACTCTACCCACCCGTTTTAAGTTTTAACTGTCATAAAATGCCTGTTTGATCGTAAAAAGGGTCGGCCTTGACCTAAAACCACCAATTTGCAACCTCTGATAAAAATCAAAGAACATGGTACATTTCTACAGGAGAAGAGAATTTACAAGGATTCCTGCGGCCTTCCCCATCTCCCGCGTGTGACACCTGTTGCTCTATCCACTGTCACACAGCAGGGGTTTTGAGATCATATATAGATGACACCATTGTATGTATCCCAATGTTCTTCTGCCAATTTGCTCAACGGATTTAACTGATGTTCAAGTGTTGTATTAGCCACCGATAACTCTCCATGTGCCTAAGGACTTCTGGGGGTCGGATTTTTGCTAATTTTTACATCGCCAACCATAGATGGGGTGGATAATCCTCCTGTACCAGGCTCACCTATAAATGTGAGGGTCACTAGGGTGCAGTAAGATAAAAAGCCATATGTTTAAGGATGTTAAATGTAACAGATGAAATGATCTATGAGTAAAATCGGTAATTTTATCAGATTCATTAATGGCAACAATGAAAATTTGGTCGGGGGTTGCAACATTGCCACACATTGCCTCATCTTTTAAAGCAAACAACCAATCATGGTTGTCCAACTAATTTTTTGCCTAATCTTGCCTAATCTTCATTTTTAAGTGGCAATCTTGCCTAATGGCAAGCATTAAATGTGTATTAATTATATAATTTAAATTAAAAAAACATAATTAAACAATTAATAAAACATTAAATGTGTATTACATAATACTTAAAAAAAAACATAAATAAAACTAAAAATTGCAAGGCCATCCATAGTTTGCTGCGAATTCACGTTTTTTTATTGCAATTTCCCGCATATCCGGATCTTCTATGTTATCGCGCGGTTCGTTGAAAAACTTAAAAGCTCGGATAAAGGCTTTTTCTTGCACACCTTGTACTTGTGCCGCCATCAATTTTTCGGCCAACTCATCCTTTGCACGTTTTTTCTCTAGCGACTCCTCTAATAGTTGTGATTTCTTTGAAGCATAAATTTCAAAAGTCGCAGCAACACTATTACTTGTGGACGACTCAGAAACGCTCTTTTTGCCCCGTCTTTTTCGGGTAGGAGTAGTGTCTTCATTCAAATCCGGAATAATTGTCTCAACATTGTCGTTGCTCGATTCAGACGACTTTTTCCGCTTATCAGAATTAGACGATGATGTTTGTCCCACAATTGGTTGTTCCAACCATTTGTCATTTTTCCTTACAATTTCCCAAGCATCAATGTGTCCAAAAGTCTTGCCTTTTGTTTTTTTTTTATATCGGCCATGGCATTTTTCATCACGTCAAGATCGTCACAACCACTATCTCGAAGACGGTTCTACAATTATAAAAGTAATAAATATAAATTAATACAATCATATCAAATATAAACTATATAAAAAAATATACTTCAAAAATATACCGATTGGATGTAGAGGCCGTTAAAAATATTCATTTCGGCATTCATATTTTTCCATTTTGTGTTCAAGCCATGGTGTGTTCGTTCATGATTTGGCACGTTTTGAGAGAAATGTTCAAGGATTCTTCCCCAAAAGCTTGCCGACTTTTGTTGATTCCCGACTCTTGGACAAGTCGAGATATGCACCCAAGCTTTTGCCAAAGCGACCTCATCTTCCGTTGTCCAAGGTATGCTTCTAGCTTTAGTTGGTTTTGGTATTTCTACAATTTCTTCATCATCATTTTCTCCTTCACCTAATTAATAACAAAACAATAATGTATACAATTTAAAAAAAATGTATACGATTTAAAAAAAAATACGATTTAAAAAAATTTATATATATACATATACGACTAAAAAAATTAGTAAAAGTTACCCGTTGTATTTGTAAATTGAGTTTCGGGGACAAATTCAATTTCTTCATCTTCATTATCGTAAATTGGTAATTGACGTTCTACACTCGGTTCACGTCTTGATCGACCGTCACGGTAGTCGTTGAATGGATTAAATTCATTAGTCATTAAAATATTATAATTGGCTGGATTCATTGGAGGAGGTTGTTGATAATATTGCGGTTGTGGTTGAGGTTGATTTATAGGATAAAAGTTTTGATTTGGAGGTTGGGGATACTAAGGTTGAGTTGGAATTTGGGTGCGATTTGGAGGTTGGGGATAGTAAGGTTGATTAGGAGGTTGCGGACGCATGAATTGGGATGGACCGGATTGTGATCGAGACCCACGTCCTCGACCTTTTTGTGAGCTTGAACCATGTTTGGATTGAGGCTCCATAGTTGTTTTTTGAAAGAGATTGATTTGAATGTTTGGAATATTAATTTGAAATATTGTGTGTAATTTAAATTGTAATTGTGAGATTTTATAGGGATTTTTTTTTTTTTTTTGGAAAACATCACCAACGTCCCCAAACATTGAATGCAACGTTCATATATTCCTTGGAACTCTCCTCTCCCGATTCGGTGTATGAAACCGCATAGCTCACCGATCGGTGGTTGCCGACCCAGTGGCAATCTTGCTTGCCGAGCCCTCCAAACCGCAAGGTTGCCACCCCCTTAATGATCCCACTTTCCCATCAGTATTAACCACTTAAAATCACCCCAAATTCAATTCAGTTTTCAAATACTCCATTCTAGGATTTATCTACAACACCAAAATCCAGTTGACCACTCTTGCAATCCAATTCATATCCAATTCCTAAACCTAACCATAAAATTCACACATAGGCTAAATAAAGATATAAAAATCAGGTAAAATTTAGCAAATTAATACAATTTATAACACTGTAACAATTAACGCATCTTCACATAAAAAAAACTTGCGGGTTGCTTTAAGATATGAGTATCTGATCCAATTCTTGATATTTGTTACACTTATACATGCCTATTAGTATCAAAATTAGTGACAACATCATTACAGCTATTTTCACTCAACATGATTAGCAGTGAGGAACGCACTCTGTAAAGCCTAATCTTTCAACATTTGCAAGAGAAATCGTAACGTACTACACCACCAACTATTGAACTACTATATTTACTTAGATGCAAAACTAAATCAAAATGACTACGCATCACAAGAAACAATTGTATAATTGCTTAAGGACAAAAGATTCTCCAGACTAAGCCAAGTAAAATAATGGGCAAATAATAAAAAAAGGTAATATACTTGCCACAATTTCATCGAATGGGTAGTGAACTATTTATTTATTTATTTTGAGGGTAATTTTCATTCAAAATCATCATCTTTAGGGTATTTTGTAAAAATTTTGGACAATTTTGCCCCTCATAGCTAATACAAAAAAAAATTTCCCGAAGGGCAAAATTGTCCAAAATTTTTGCAAAATACCCTAAAGATGATGAATTTGAAAGAAAATTACCCTCAAAATGAAAAAAAATTGTTCACTACCCATTCGATGAATTTGTGGCAAGTATATTACCTTTTAATATCATTTGCCCTAAAATAATCCACCACCAAACTAATCCCAATATTTTGTATTAGCTTAAAAAAAACTACAATCCACAAATATATTTGTGAAAGCTTCTTAAGATCCTCAAGCAGTTTGCCAACCCTTGTTAACCGCTTCCAACCACTGGGTTCACATTCGCTATAGCATATATATTTACAAATTAATTCCTACAATTCGCTTTCAATATCAAGTAATCAGTACAACCAATGTAAAGTGAGCTTAATAGAGTTTTATTTTACTCACAACTACTAAACCAATGTATCCCCCCTGTCACGCTAAACGTGGTTAGAGTGCTTAAGTTACACTTCAGGTATATTTATACTATACCTCTACCCCTGTCGGCCTAAATGAAATAAAAAGTATCAAATTTTAACACAAAATTGTATAAAAATAGTAAAAAAAGTACCAAAAATTAGCAGATTTGCCAACCAGCTATTAAAATCAACTAATCTGCAAAAAAAAAATTAAATAAAAAAATAAAATAAGCTAATCGGATTAGTAGAATCAATTGACTGAAATGAACCGCAAATCCAATTGAAGGGTATCCATTAATTCGATTCAAAATGTTAAATTGTTAAATTTGCAGAAGTAAACAAAAATCATACCATAATTGCTGAATTTGTGAGGATCGGTGATTGATTGTTGTTATGGTTGATTTATAATTAAAAGATTAATTTATATGTTCGTGATTAATTTTTATCATTGAACTGGATATTTTACTATCCCAAGGTGTGATGGTGGCGGATGAATGAATCGAGTCATGATTTTTATTTTTTTTTTTTTTTATTTTTTTTTTTTATAAATTAAAAATCATTAGAATAATTAAAAATCCGACATTTTAACAAATTTAAACCTCCAATTTCAGAATGTTCATTTGCAAAATTGAAACCTCCAATTTTAGCAAAAAAGCTGTGCTATAAAAGATATCGATTTGCAAAACGAAAAGGCTTGTGTTCTAATCGTATCTCAAGTTGTGTGAGAAGCTTCCTAAATAAATGGTTGCGGGTTCAAGTAATGCTTATGACATGTGAGATCGATTTGTGTTATAAATATTGTGAGATTTTTAGTTTTAAAAAAATCGTTTTGCAAATAAATTTTAAAATGGATAGTGTTTTGAAGATTATATTGTCTTTCTTTGTTTCAGTCGCTCTTTCATTTTAACTTTCTCAACTATTTTGATAAGATTGTTTTGAGAGTTAATTACATAGATGGTCATTGTGGTTTGGCGGATTTTTCACTTTCAGTCACTGAATTTTTTTTTGACAGGTTCAGTCGCTGTGGTTTGCATATGTTACCGGTCCAGTCCATATTTGAATTGAAATGACCAAAAAGCCCTTGTCATCTTCTTTTGACAATTAAGTAACGGCTGTTAGTCCTTTATACTAACGGTCGTTAGTCCTTTACATGATTTCGTCCGGTCTTTATACATTTTCGTCCGTTTTTACACCTTCTCGTCTGTATTTACATGTTTTCGTCCGTATTTACACGCTTTCTTCCGTATTTACACGTTTTCGTCCGTTTTTACACGTTTTCGTCTGTCTTTACATGTTTTCATCTGTATTTACACGTTTTCGTTCGTTTTTACACGTTTTCATCCGTTTTTACACGTTTTCGTCCATTTTTACACGTTTTCATCCGAATTTACACGTTTTCGTCAGTATTTACAAGTTTTCGTACATTTTTACACGTTTTCATCTGAATTTACGCATTTCGTCCGTATTTACATATTTTCATCCGTATTTACACGTTTTCATCCATTTGCAAGAGAAATTGTAACGTACTACACCACCAACTATTACACTACCACATTTACTTAGATGCAAAACTAAATCAGAATAAGTATCACAAGAAACAATTGTATAATTGCTTAAGCACAAAAGATTCTCCAGACTAATTAAGCCAAGTAAACTAATCCACCACCAAATTAATCCCAATATATCGTATTAGCTAAAACAAAACTACAGTCCACAAATACGTTTGTGAAAGCTTCTTAAGATCCTCACGCAGTTTGCTAACCCTTGTTAACCGCTTCCAACCACTGAGCTCACATTCGCTATACCATATATATTTACAAATTAATTCCTACAATTCGCTTTCAATATCAAGTAATCAGTAAAACCAATGTAAACTGACCTTAATAGAGTTTTATTTTACTCATAACTAGTACAAGTATGTATCCCCCTATCATGCTAAACGTGGTTAGAGTGCTTAAGTTACACTTCCGGTATATTTATACTATACCTCTACCCCTGTCAGCCTATATGAAATAAAAAGTATCAAATTTTAACACAAAAACTGCATAATAAATAAAAAGCTTCAATCTTTAACACAAAATTGTATAAAAATAGTAAAAAAAAAAATACCAAAAAATAGCAAATTTGCCAACCAGCTATTAAAATCAACTAATCTGCAAAAAAAAGTTAAATTAAAAATAAGCAAATCGGATTAGTAGAATCAATTGACTGAAATGAACCGCAATTGTTAAATTGTTAAATTTGCAGAAGTAAACGAAAATCATACCATAATTGATGAATTTGTGAGGATCGGTGAGTTATTGTTGTTATGGTTGATTTATAATTAAAAGAGTAATTTACATGTTCGTGAATTTTTATCATTGAACTAGAGATTTTACTATCACAGTGTGTGATGGTAGCGGATGAATGAATCGAGTCATGATTTGATTTTTTTTCTTTTTCTGTTCTTTTTTCTCTCATTTTTTACACAGTTTAGATTTTTTTTAAAACTAAAAATCATGAGAATAATTAAAAATCCGACATTTTAACAAATTGATCAATCACAATGTTCATTTGCAAAACTGAAACCTCCAATTTTAGCCAAAAAGATGTGCTATAAAAGATATCGATCTGCAAAATGAAAAGGCTTGTGTTCTAATCGTATCTTAAGTTGTGTGAGAAGCTTTCCAAACAAATAGTTGCGGGTTCAAGTACTGTTAATGACATGTGAGATAGATTTGGGGTAAAAATATTGTGAGATTTTCAGTTTAAAAAAAATCATTTTGCAAAAAAATCATTTTGTAAAAAAAATCATTTTGCAAATAAAAAAAATCATTTTGCAAACAAAAACAATCCTGCGCGAGATCGCGTTCTTGACAGCTTTGGTTTATGCTACTAAACAAGTAAAATAAATAAGGCAGAATTACATGTATATCCTTGAAAATTTCAAAAATTACATATATATCCTTTTTACTAGTTTTTTATGCATAAAGTACAATGCTTTTAATGCATTAAAAGGATATATGTGTAATTTTTAAAATTTTTAAGGATATATATGTAAATGATCCAATAAATAAATTAATAAATTAAAAAAAAAAAAAAAAAAAAAAAAAAAGTAAACAGTACAGTATAAGTTTATACGTGGACCAAAATTATCCACGGAAAACAAATTAATGAGTTATTTGGTTACATTTGATGGATATGACTATATGAGTCAAATATACACTTCGGGCCCACAATTGACTGCAAAAATTTATCAAGTCCAAAGACAAATATCAATCCATTTCACTTTATCATATAAATCCATTTCATTAAATAAAGTACAAATATATGTGCAGCATATATCCATTTCAGTTTGTCCATCATTAAAATTGCTTACGAAATCATCAAATTGTCCTTCAACATAAAACCATTTCACTTTATTTGCAGCAAAAATATATGTTGAAGGAGTAGGTTGTGGTGATGCATTCTATGTTCTATTTCACTTTATCATCTTTAAGAAGAATTGATGATGGGAGAAGATGACTCAATGGTGATGCGACTTGGAGACCTGACCGATCTATGATGACAGAAGAGATGGTGACGGAGAAGGTTTTCGGTGATGCAGCTTGGTGGATGAAGATGGTGACGGAGAAGGTTTCCGGTGATGCAACTTGGTGGATGAAGATGGTGACGGAGAAGGTTTCCGGTGATGCAGTTTGGTGGATGAAGAACTAGATTGAAAGTAAGGGCTGGTAATATGAGTGGAGATGAAGACATTTGTGTTGGTAAAAAAAAATGAAAAAGAGAACAAATGATAGAAATGACAAATGAGACTCATAGTCACCCCTAAGGGTAGTGGCAACCACAGCGGTTTGTCCAGCGGTTTGGCCATAACCGCCGGTGAAGTTATCATCACCATTGCCACCTCAGCGGTTAGCCCCGGCGGTTTGGTCCAGCGGCATCTTTCACCTCCGCGGTTTGAAGTTATCCTTTGAAAAAATATGAACGTTGGGGAGGTATGGGTTGGGAGGTATGAAAAATCTATGGTTGCCACTAAAAAAGGGTTGGGAGGTATGAAAAAAGTATGGATGGGGTGAAATGATATTATTGGTGAATTGGGAGGGATGAGTTTTTTTTAGAGGTATGGTTGCCACCACCCTAATGACCGGAATGGAGTATAGAAAATATAATGGTTTGACTCCTAAGATCTGAAATCTGTGCACATCAACCAAACATTAACAATCATATACATTACCATTCCTTCATTCTGATTACCCCCAACCAAACACACCCTAAATTTCCAACAACCCAAATACCAATTCCCCAAAAAAGACTGCGTGCAAACAAACAAAACAAAAACGAAAACAAAAAAAAGAAATGGTGGTAAGCCGATCTATATTTGGCGCTAAATCAAAACTCGCATTTGCAATCACTGCCTTAACCGCCGGAGCAGGTGCCGCCACCATCGCAACCTCCGAAGATCCTGCCACGTCATTCAAACTCTGCACCACTGTCCCTCTCCGCCTCTTCCGCGTCTCCCTCACGGCTGCCTCCATTGCTTTCGGTACCAATATTTATTTAACCCTAGATTTATAAAATTATTTGTTATTATTATTATTTCATTTTTATAAATATTTTTATGTTAGTTTTGGATATACAGTTAGAGTTAGGTAAGATAGCTGGATGATCTAAACTCTTATTTTTATTAGTGTTTCTAAATAGGAGAGTTTAGACAAAATCCAAAAGCTAAACGCTCGTTGCCAAACACGCATTATATTCTAAACACTTTAAATTTCTTCAAAATGCTCGTCGCCAAACACAGCCAAATTTGTGATTGAGATACTTTAGTTATCCTACGGGGTTTAATTCTAATTTCTCAATTTGTTGTTGTGATTGTTAATTTCGATCGTATATGCAATTTCACTTGTGTTAAAGATTTAGGTAAAATGTAGGGGTATGTGAATCACTTATGAAATGATGTTTTAACGGTTAGAGTGTTTGTGCTTTTTTGTAAGTAAGTTGATGCTACTGTTTGATTATATGGATCTGTATTTTAAGTTTATAAAGTTTACTAGTTCTTAATCCCCTGCATACACGGGGGCTTATGATACATCATTTGTGTAATTTGTTAAGGCTATCTTTTGTGCTGCACATGGTAACTGCGAAGTACTAGTTATAATTGTGTTTGAAGTGAGTCATCGAATAGTAATAGCTTACATCTCTATTAAGTCTGATCCAAGATTGTTGATTTAAGTGAGTAACAACACGTAACATGTGTTTTAAAGAAAATCATTTGAAAATGTCTAGATTTTCATTCCACTAATCAGATTTTAAGTAGTAGCTTAGTCGTTAAGGAATTCTAAAACTATTGAAATGAGTAAAATTGTGTCCATAGGCATATCACGTGTATAGCACTTGCATAAGCTTTTTTAGAGCATCGAAAAATCCAAGGTACCAATTTTGTCCCACTTTTAATCAACCCATCATTTTGCTACCTCTAGTTTTTGATACAAATTTGTGCGTTTCATTGTATTAAGGACTTAGAATGGGTTTAAATGAAGGGTTGAACATGATTTGTACCTTGGATTGAGTATTTCAAGTGAATTAACTTGTTTGGGCGGGGCTTAACTTGTTAAGCGAGCCACAAGTGGGAGTAGTACCGGGTGGGTGACCTACCGGGAAGTCCTCACTTGTGGACCATAATGCTCCAGAGATATTAGGCAATGAAGAGGAGTCTTTGAGCCATTGTTGCGGAGCCTTGAATCCGAGCCGGCCCCGGTTTTCATCCGGCTGTTACTCGAGCGAGTATTCTCGTGTGGAGGCAGAACGGTTTCCGGGCGGAAGTCGTTGAATCCCCACTACGCCAGCGTGGGCCCGGTTAATACAACCTAGTATGGGTATGTGGTGGATGAGGGCCTGCCTATGGCATGTGTGACTCTCTAAACCAAAAATTGAAAGTCACCTTCCAAAAAAAAAAATTAAATTGTTTGGATTTTATATTCAAACCATGAGCGAAAGACCCATTTTAAGCATTAAAACATGATCAAATAACACTGAATAATGGTCATATGTCATGAAAGGTTTCAATCAATTCTAATGTATGAATAACTGGCTAAAATTCAGATCAACTGAAATTAAGGGGAGAGGATTAAAAATCGTTATAGTATTCCTATAATTGATGGTGATATGCACACGCTTGCCTATGAGATTTAGCAAGAAAAAATAGGAAATATGAAGGTGTGAAAGACGGAAGAATGAAAAGTATAATTTATTACTGTAGAAATTTAAAAGGTTTATGACATCATTAGAGGTTTCTTTTCTTATAGTAAAGTACTTTGATTGGCTTATGGGATTGATTTTTGCTATTGATGACATCATTAGAGGTTTCTTTTCTTATAGTAAGAGATATAACTGATGTGAATTGTAAATTCATGTGGTGTGAATCATCGTCATGCACATTGTGATCGAGCGACCATAAGTTTGACCAAAAAGATCAAATGCAAGTCAAATTTGGCGTGATGTTACCTTGTGTCTTGGTATTCCTTCATATGAATCCTATTAGGTATTTAGGTAACTTTGTTCTTTTCTTAAGACGATCTGGAACTGAATAATGCAATATGATATTCTGTAGTTGGAGGAAACATCCGTTCTATCGTATGCATGTATATATAAATTCCCGCACTGTCTTGAATAACGTTAAAGGGGTCTTTCAACCCACACACACACACAATCCATAGCCATCCTAAGTTTACATGTTTTCTAGTTTGCATAGGGGATTCGAAAACCAGTTTCTGTTTGCAAAGGGTGATGTAATCAGCCATATCATCTAATATTATCACTAATAAAATTTGATATTCTATATTTGTACTTATTTTTCAATTGATTTTCTGTTTGCAGCCTTTCTATTCATTTTGAGTGAGCTATAATATTCTATAACAGATTTAAAATTAATGAATGTTCGTGTGCTTTTAGATTATGAGTATTCACTGCTGGGACTACCAGAAGATAGTATTGAAAGGACAAGAGTAAAACATGAAGTCCACACCAGGAGTGCACGTAGGCTTGAAGAACTTTGCTTTAAAAATGGTGGAATATACATCAAGCTTGGTCAACATATCGGTCAATTGGTAGGACCTTTTTTCCTTTCTATTAATATTGGAATTTAAGTTTCTTATTTGGTAACTGTGTAGCTTATGCGTTTAGCTAAATGGAATGTTTTCGTATAGGAATATTTAGTGCCTCAAGAGTACATTAAAACACTAAGGGAGTCAATGTTGAATAGATGTCCGACTTCTTCGTATGATCAAGTGTGCCAAGTTGTTAAAAAAGAGCTTGGTGGGGCACCTGAAGAAGTATGTGTACATACTATGTTTATTTTATTTAATATTTGTTTTCCTTATCTCATTATGCCCTTACTTTTGTTTTAGCTATTTTGAGTCATTGAGTTTATGGTAACTAGTTACTTTTACAGATATTTGATGAGTTTGACCCAGTCCCTATTGCAAGTGCTTCCCTTGCTCAAGTTCATGTTGCTCGAACTCATCAGGGCCAAAAAGTTGCTGTAAAGGTTTCGCATTCTTATCATAAACCCACTTATTTTTGTTCTATCTTGTGGAATCTTTTTTTAACAGCGCAACTTATTTTATACTCATGTTTTACTGTATTAATGTTTCAGGTACAACATATGCATATGACAGATACTGCAGCTGCAGATTATGCAACAGTCGAACTCATTGTCAACACTTTACATCGGCTCTTTCCTTCATTTGATTACAGGTTTGTTTGTTAGAACTTACCGCTTATCTTATTTTTGTTATTCGAATGCTATTTCTTTATGCATGTGTTTACTGATGGGGATATATGGCAATAACCATAGTTGTGCATGGGTTATAATATAGGTGGTTGATAGATGAAGTACACGACAGTCTACCTAAGGTCAGACATATTTTCAACCTGTTATCTTCTCGTATTTTCATGATGTCCTGCTACATATGTGTATTTATGCTAACTCTTCTGATATCCTTTAAAATAGTGTTGTTAATAAGTTACGATTATGATCAGGAACTTGATTTCTTAAATGAGGCCAAGAACAGCGTTATTTGTATGGATAACTTTCGAAAGTTATCTCCACATATTGCAGACTATGTGTATGCGCCCAAGGTATATTGGAACCTAAGTACCACAAAATTGTTGACCATGGAGTTTGTTGAAGGCGCAGAAGTCAATGACTTGCAGAGCATCCAAAAACTTGGAATGAACCCACATGACATTGCAAGGCTAGTAAGTATCTTTTCTCTGTACTACCAATTGGCTAGTTGCCGCAGTTTTCATGCTGGGAGCTATTATCCAATTCATGTTGTTTATTGGTTAATATTTATGGTAAGTGTTTTGTTTTACACAATACAGGTCAGTAGAACATTTGCTGAAATGATGTTTAAACATGGATTTGTGCACTGTGATCCACACGCTGCTAACTTGCTAGTTCGAACGCTACCTTCTTCTAAAAGGGGAATTTTCGGTAAGGCATCTAATTTTTAAACAAGACACTTGGAATCATACATTTTTATACCATGATTTTACTAGAGAGCTTTTAGTCAACATGGTTTAAGTTTTTTGTTGTTTTAATGTACTGCTTCCTATTTATAAGTTTGTGAAGGGGTGCTACCTTCTTGCTGAACATATGATCAGATTTGTCAATTGGGGCTCTTGAGTCTTGAGATTGCAACTTAGTATATTCGTATAAATGTATTTGTTTTAATTCATATAAGGTCCTGAAGACAGGTATTCATTACTCAGAAAGCGTAACTAGTTAAGGCATGACAAGAATATTGCCTGTCTTCAGGACCTCGTGAATTAGAATAAAATATACATCTGAATACGTTAAGAGCAACAGGCAAATCAAAACAAAATATGAATTATACGAGATGACATAATAATAGATCTGTTTTACTTTAAGTAAGTATGTTAGAAAGTCTTGTTTTGTTAAATAAAAGGCATAGACTTCTTCAATTGATCATTTGGCATTTATTTCTCAAATGACACATGCACTTTCAATCTTTCATGATCCGATGTTTTCCTTATTGATGCTGTTTAGTTGTTTACAGGAAGAAGAAAACCACAACTGGTACTGCTGGATCATGGTCTATACAAAGTACTTGACAATTCTATTAGGACCAACTATGCTGCACTTTGGAAGGTGCGCCATGCAATTTCTTGAATATTAATGACTTTTTATGTCATCTATTATTACCTTTTCTTCACGTCCATTTTCGCATGTTACCACTTTCGAGCATCATTAATCTCTGCACTGTATGGCTTTGCTTACAGGCTTTAGTACTGGCTGATGCAAATGGAATAAAGGAAAATTGCTTGAAATTGGGTGCTGGTGAGGATTTATATGCATTGTTTGCAGGGATTCTTACAATGAGGCCTTGGAATAGGGTTATTGATCCTGCCATTGATCATCTTGCCATTCAAGGCAATGCCAGTGACCACTCAGAACTTCAGGTTAGCTTTACCCATTTCAAAGTTTTTGGTGTATCTCGTATTTTGACTCCCTGTTGGTCATGTCCTTCAATTTAAATAATCATCCACGTGAAAATTTAACATACAAACTGCTCCTCATGTCGTGTAAAAACGGCCATAGGTACACGAACATATTTAGGGTAATATGTTTAAGTGGGAAGTTTTTATTTGGTTTAGTTGTTATTGTCTTAATTTAAATGTGCTCTTGTTTATGAAAATTTAGCAGCTGCATCTTGAAACCCAAGTGTTCCGGCTCTATTGACTAATAGAACCTTTTTCTTGTTTTGCAGATGTATGCTTCCCTATATTTTCCTCAAATCACAGAACTTCTACATAAACTGCCGCGTGTCATCCTTTTAATGTTAAAGACTAATGATTGTTTGCGTTCAGTCAATAACGCATTGGTATGTCTTTAGCCAATCTAATTTTATAATTGTCAGGATCTACAGAATATCTATAATTGATGAATTTGATGTTTGGGTATTACTTATCAACAGATAAAAAGACCGTCTGTGGAGTCTTTCATTATTATAGGAAGAGTTTCTTCTGAGGCACTAATTGAGGAAAAGTTATCACATGCAAAGTCTCTCTTTGGCTTGCTACATGTTTGGCTGGAGGATATTTCACTTCAAGCCCGGTTTTTTATAATGCAAGTTGCCTTGTGGATGCTGCAGTTCCGTACAGCTTTGGCTCTGTGAACACTTAACGATTTTATAACTATATACATAGAAGACATAAATCATACCGAAAGAGATCATTGGGTGTTCAATCGTTGTTGGTTTTTGATTTGAAAGTAGTGCATTATTTGGCTTTAAGCCCCTTGTTCCTAACCCATAATTGTTTGGGAATTATAGTCAATTTTTTAATTCTTTCTGAACAGAGTAGTTTTGTGCCTCGTATCCTCAAAATATGAGATGTGGGTCTTTGGTTATATAGTTTTAGAATTTGTAACATATATACTTGTGAATTTTATTTATGAAGCAATTCATGTTTCTGAACAATAGTTTGTGTTACATGACATTTGCATAATTGCATATACATGCCCAAAACATTAAAAGGGCCACTAGATGAAAAGACTGGCAAATGACTTTTAGACCAAAGATGGGTTTACTTTGAAAGTCTACTAACATATAATTTGATCCCTACCTTAAATTTGAAGTCTTCTTAAACCCTTGTATACTTCAAAGGTTTTGGTCCACAAACTCGCACAGACATCCCAATATCTCTATTAGACATTTCTTCATTTCATTGAGATTCACAAAACAGTTACATATCCAAACAAACCTTTCGTA
Organism: Artemisia argyi; assembly: GCA_030686995.1. Classification (NCBI taxonomy): domain Eukaryota; kingdom Viridiplantae; phylum Streptophyta; class Magnoliopsida; order Asterales; family Asteraceae; genus Artemisia; species Artemisia argyi. The sequence continues at coordinate 149,685,491 of CM060709.1, read as the reverse complement.
GACGTTTTTTTTCCATCATCCAAATTTCTTCTCAGCATTGACAATGATAGATATGATCTATTTGTTTAACTCATGTACTTTTGAGTTAAATTTATGAAGCAATTCATGTTTCTAAACCAATAGCTTATGTTATACGATGTTCACATGTATATGCCTAAACCACCAGATGGAGTGACTAATGAGTAGTAGATCAAGACAAGTTTACCTTGAATGTCTACACTAGTAGACAACAACATCAAACTCTAGACAATTATCTAACTTATCTCCAATTGAAAGTCTTCTTAAACCATTACATACTTCAAAAGTTGTTGGTCACAAACTTTTTTACACCAATCAACTTTCTTCATTGCATTGACAGTGACAATTATACTCTAATATGTTTTTACTGTGGAACTTATTTAAGCATCGAAGCATTCAAGCATAACATCTAAAAAGTTTTTTTTTTTTTTTTTTTTTTTTTTTTTTTTTTTTTTTTTTTTAGCCCAACTTAGCTAGAATTGCTTATGTGTGTGTATGAAGTTGAACTTGAATTTGACTTGTTTTAAGCTATCACTTTTGGTTTTCTATGTAGATATAGGTTTGTCTAGCATGTGTTGCATAACTCATCAATTAAATTGTTGCGAGTTTAACTCACAGCTGGAACTAGAGTGAAAGGTGTGTTCGTTCATGACTAATCAAGTAAGTGGTTTTGGTAGAGTAAATGTTTAACCAACTTGATTTAACATCAATAGTTCTTGTTTATTGTTACTGGATCAATGGACTTGTAAATCGAGGTCTTAATAAGTTCGTGACTTCATTCGTCTAAAAAGTCTACATATAAAACATAGAAAGAACATTATAACCAAGGACCGTATAAATAAATTTAAGATTGTGAGTCGGCTTATTCGAAAAGTCAATGTAAACGTAGAAAGAGTAAAGAAGACCCTTAAATTTATCTATACATAGACAAAAAAGAATACCTTTTGAAAAGTCTATGTGCGCATACAAAGGACGCAACATGACACCATAAATAAAGTAGTAAACCTCAAGAAACCATTACACAAGCAATATTTTTTAACGAGAACTTACAATCTCACAAAATTTACACTACAAATTATCTCACAGGTCCGAAGCAAGACTTCAACCCACAACCATTTGGTTGGGAGACAAGCTCACTTGGTCACTATGCAAGCAATTGTTTGTGAACTTTTATCTAAAGTTCTAATGAAAGAAATTTATTTATTTTATTTTTTAACCATGGTTTTAATCCTTTTCACCAACTAATCCATGGGGTTTGGAGTTTGAAAATTTTGCACAATAGAATATGAAATGAAATTTAAGGGCCTATTGAGTCAAATGATTTGTACAAACAGACTCTTTGGATAATTAGCGTAAATTGGTTATGAGTGTGCTAGTAACATTAAACTGAAAAGTATGTTTATTCAATAAATTTAGAGAACCAAAAAATCTCTATGCAAGTTTTGGTTGAAAAACATTATTGTGGATGACAAAATTTTCATTGATACATTCTTTTATATCACAATCAAAAGTTGGAAAATTTTGCATAATCAAACAAAAAATGAAAGTCTATAGTCTACCACTTTAATAAATTTCCACAACCCAAATGTTACATTTATCAAAATGAAATATAGACCACAAACATATTCTCAATAATATTATTATGAAAGCAACTACAATAATACCGGTGAAAATATACATATATATATATATATTTGTAGCAATTGTGAGTTTTTATAGCAATAAAAAAAAAAAAAACACACAATGACTAATTCAATGTCCGCCTTTTTTCTTTTCCTATTTTTCACCACGTTTGCCTATTCCACTGCTTCTTTTAATAATAATAATCATAAATGCCCTAAAGAACAAAGTGAAGCTTTGCTTCTCTTTAAACATAACCTTTCCTCCATCAATTTATACCCACACAATGATTGTGGTTCTTTTAATCATCCAAAAATGATGAGCTGGAACACAAGTACTGATTGTTGTAATTGGGATGGAGTTCGTTGCGACGACTCCACCGGTGACGTCATCGGTCTCGAACTCACTTGCGGAATGCTAAAAGGTACAATTCATCCTGACAGCTCCCTCTTCAACCTCACACACCTTACTTCTCTTGATTTATCTCATAACAAACTTAATGGGACATTGCCATCTTCGCTATTTACTTCCCCCTTTTTAGAATCTCTCTATCTAATGGCTAACATGTTCACAGGCGATATCCCTTTGAAAATCACAGTTAACCTCACACACCTTACTTCTCTTGATTTAGGGAATAACAAACTTAATGGGACATTGCCATCTTGGCTGTTTACTTCCCCCTCTTTACAATCTCTCATTCTAAGTGGTAACATGTTGAGTGGAAATGTTCCTTTTGAGTCATTTGCTCTTCCATCATTAAAAGAGTTATCCCTCGATCACAATCAGTTAGGTGGCCAAATTGATTTGCAAAAATTTCCACAACTCACCAACCTCACTCACCTGTACCTTTCAAATAATAATTTTAGTGGTGAATTGGAGTTGGATACATTGTTATCAACCCTCACAAACCTTACAATTCTCGATCTCTCTTACAGCGGTTTCTCTGTTACAACAAATAATGCCAATCATTATGTCAACCCTGGTTTTTGGTGGTTAGGATTGGCCTCTTGCAAGCTAAAGGTGATTCCAAATTCACTTCGAGCCATGAAACAACTTTATCACTTAGATCTTTCAAGCAACGAAATCCATGGCCAAATTCCTCATTGGGCCGGGGAGATAGGAGCTACTTATGGGTTAGGATATTTGAATCTGCAGTTCAACTTGATTGAGGGGCCATTCCCTCCATCAATTTGCAATATGAGCAATTTAAGATATTTGGATATGTCCAATAATCGCTTTGGTGGATTGATTCCACAATGCTTTGGAAATATCAGCTCATTTATTTATATGATAGATATGGGGAATAATAGCTTTCAAGGAACAATTCCAAACATATACGGGGATTTTGGAAGTTTACAAGGGCTTATTTTAAAAGGAAATCAATTAGAAGGTGAGTTGCCAAGTTCCTTGTCCAAATGTCAGCAGTTGAAAGTACTTAATTTGGGAAACAACCGCTTAAATGGCACATTACCCAGTTGGTTAGGAGCTCTTCCAAATTTGCAGGCTCTTGTCCTCAAATCAAACAACTTTCATGGACACATTCAACCCTCTGCAACCGTTGATTCTCCCTTTCCAAGTCTTCAAGTTCTTGACTTATCTCATAATAGGTTTGTAGGTCAACTCCCTGTAAAATATTTTCAAAATTTCAATTCCATGAAGAATGTGGTGAAAAACAGCACAAAACCAGAATATTTATACCTTGGTAATGGAAATTATTACTCATTCGTTGTTGCGGTGAAAGGGGTGGAGCGAGATATTCCAAGACTTTTTGTTGGCCTAACTATTATTGATTTATCAAACAATTATTTCAAAAGGGGGATACCAGAAATAATCGGAAATTTGAGTTCTTTGAAAGTGCTAAACTTGTCCCACAATAGCCTTAATGGTCGAATACCAAACTCTCTTGGTAAGCTATCAGAGATTGAATCATTAGACCTTTCTTGGAACCAACTCACAGGAAATATCCCTCAAAGCCTTGCAGGAATCCAGGGCCTTGAAGTCTTAAATCTATCGCAAAACCATCTCGTGGGGCGTATTCCAGAAGGAACACAGTTCAACACATTTCAAGAGAACTCATTTGCAGGGAATTTGGGGCTCTATGGGTTTCCACTGCCTAAAAAGTGCAGTGAGAATGCACACAAACCACAACTTGAAGCAGAAGAACATCATGAGGAGGAAAGTGGATTTACGTGGGAAGTGGTGACGTTGGGATACGTATGTGGGACCCTACTTGGATTGGTGATGGGTTTTTACATGTTGTCAACAAGAAAAGTGAAATGGTTCAATGCAATTACTGATGCAGCCGAGAGCTTGGTCAAGAAGAAGAAGAGAAGACATGTTTATATCGGGAAATGACATCAGAAAATCAAAAGTACAATTTTTCACATATTTTCTTATTTCATCAAATTGTGCAAAATGTCTTACTCTATGAATTCTTTTGCTCTTAAAACAGATTATGATGCAGGTAGAGGAGTTCAGGGTGGGGCTGGGACCTTTTGAGTTATGCTGTCGTGTATCAGTTTCTGCTTCTGATTTATGATGTTTGTGTTTTGTATCTTTGAATTATTGTTGTATGTAATACTAGTGTGTTGTATGGAATACTAGTGTGTTGTTAGGATTATAATATTGAATTATTGAAAAAAGTAGGAAAGATGAAGGTGTGAAAGACTGAAGAATGGAAAGTATAATTTATTAGAAATTTAAAAGGTTTATGACATCAACCGTAATCAAAGCTTTCAAATTGGATAAATAAAGTATTTTGATTGGCCAATTTCAAATTGGATAAATAAAGTATTTTGATTGGCCAATTGGATTGATTTTTGTTATTGATGAGAGACTTAGAATCAAATGAGCAGAAATCTTAAAATGAGAAGGATGAGAAATAACTATAACCATACATTAGAGATTTGTTGACTTAAATTAGTTGCATCTTTAATCTTTTAGATGAACCTTATATATTTTGTAGCTAAAAATTAGATACATACACATATATTAGATGCATTTCATCAAGTTAAGCGAATCTTATGTATTTTTCGTCATAGGCGGGTCAATTTGTTGGCTTGTTGCTAACACTACTTTGCATTGTTTTCACTTCATAATCACTTCCAAAACGATGCATTTAAATAAATAGAGATGCATCTAATTCATGTCGATGCATCTCAAATGTGTGGTTATAGCTATTTCTCATCCTTCTCATTTTAAGTTTTCTTCTCACTCAATCCCTACCCATTGATAACATCATTAGAGGTTTCTTTTCTTAAAGTAAGAGACTAGTTACGTCTTTTTGGCCGTGCTAAGCACGGCCCATGATTGTTGATGTTTATCTTTTAAGTTGTAATTTCGGAAGTATGAAAATGGAAAGAAAAGTAAATATATATGAAGTAAAACATAAAAATGAAAAGCAACTACATCATTCACTTATTGAGGCTTATTGAAAAGTTGCATGATTCACTTATTGAGGCTTATAGAAAAGTTCTCATTTATTCATGAATACGTGTATTCTAAATTTATATCTTGTGTTTCTTTGGCCTCTAAATTTGGATGGTCCTTCGCGCTGCAATGAATTGGCGTGTTTGATGCCTATGAGCTTCTTAATTTATTGAGGAGAGGGTGTCGTCATACTGATGATGATGAATTTACATTTATATCTTGCATCATTAATCATCGAAAATAATAAACAAAGATATAATGAACATACGACTCGCATGATTAACATACAAAACCAAGTTTGTACAAGATGTGACGTCATATCTTTTTTTTATGATCTTTATCTCAATTTAATAAGAATGTACAAAAGTTAGTAATTAGATAGCAAGATCATCCGGTTAAGAAAAAAGATACTACGTAGTTAGACGACAATCACCAAGTCGACTGACTCAACCACTCTAAGGGGCTGTTTGATAAAAAATAATGATTTAGCACTGAATGATTTAGTTCCCTGAATGACTCAAAAGCTCTGTATGATTTTGTTTTGACTGTTTGATAGCTAGTATGATTCAACATTCTGAATGTCTAACATTACGATTTTAATCTTTCATGGCAATAAATTTGTAGTTATTATAAAGGCATAATAGCATATATTTTTTCACTAAAACAGCACAAGAACCAAAATATTAAAAAAAATGCAAGAACGAAAAATATTAAAATAAAAAAAAATTTAAAAGAAAAACACAAGAACCAAAATGACCAGATTTGAAAGTACATTTGTCAGCTACTCCATATTCATTGAATAATACATCTATGCTTAGATTAAAGGACACACTAACACATAAATAAATAAATAACGATAGGGACATGTGGATAAAAAATGATTAATAAAAGGAGAGTAGGAGACACGTGACTCGCTGAATGGTTTAGGGGATGGATTTGGTGGAATCGGTCAGAGGCATTTCGCTAGTTCAGAGGTGCTTTTTTATTCCAGTCAAACACGCTGTATACTGTCCGCTTCAGCAATCAGCGCTGAACCATCCTATTATTCAGCAGACTGTTGACCACGTTTTCTTTACACATACTCAAACACCATCACCTCATTATTTAGAAATTTGAAATGATTTTTATAGATCATTTTTTTTAAATCTATTCATATCTCATGTGTCAGTTCAATTTTAAAATGTTTGTGTGACTATTTCAACGATTTTGTAAAGCCTTTTTTTTTTTTTTTTTTTTTTTTTCATCATTTTACTATGTTGTATCATCACTAAATTGAATTATACAATACTAATTTTCAGTGTTGCAAAAATCGGCCTACAAGGCCGATTAATCGGCGATTACAAGCTGAACGGCCTTGGACCTTGGAGCGAATTACAAGGTAATCGGCCGATTAATCGGCCTTGGACTTTGGAATCGGCGATTAATCGGCCAAAAATCGCTACACGGCCCTCGACCGCCTCGGGACCGATTCACGATTTTTGCAACATTGCTAATTTTTGAAAAGCAAGAACTCTCATATCTTAGAAATATATTTCAATCATTCATACTATTCCTTGTATACAACCTAACCTACCACTTACTTTACCTTGCCAAGTCCTACCCATTTTCTTACACCATTTCTAGTACTATTTTTTATGACATCCTTTAACTTTTGATAGATTACAAAGCAAAATTTTCTTCCCAAATCGGCAAACCCCAACTACTCACATGCTTCATCCCAACTACTCAACTGTTTAGCTCACACCTTCAAAGCTTCAACAGTTCAACCTCTCACTTCAACTTTCTAAAGTCCACACCAACCTTCATCATTACTTTATCTCTATTCATTGCCCACAAAATTTAATTTTAAATAACTACACATCAAACATAAACAATTAAATGACGTAAATAATGCTTGCAAAAAACTTTAGAGGTGATCTCATTACACTTTGGTAAAACGGGTAAAAACGTAGTATTAAATAAGATAGGAATTGTGTCAAGCTAATTTTATTAAAATCTTTAACTTTTGTTAGCATGTAGTTTCCCATCTTTATGCACCCACCAAATCTTTAAATCTTTATGCATCCACAGTTCAACACAGCTTCAAATCCCGCCACATTAATCACTCCTAACTATCCAACACACAAAAAAACCATATACTAAATTATAAGCAATATATGAGTTGTTTCATTATTCGTTATTTCCGGGTCTTTTCATTGACCACAAAGAAACAACGATAAAAAAAATAATAATAAATAAAATAAATAAAATAAATAAAAAAGGAAAGTACGGCAACATTACACACTACATACCTTTGATATTTTTTCCTTGAACACCACATACATCATATCTTTGAGGAGATGTCTTTTAAAAGTTGCAGGCGACGGTGGTTGATGGAGGCCTAGTGGAACAAATGACTGGACGAAGTTATAATAGTAGAGATCTTCAAAAAGCACATAATGAAAAATACTTTATGATCCACATTGTACCTTCAGTTTGAAAAAAAAAAAAAAAAAAAAAAAAAAAAAAAAAAAAAATATATATATATATATATATATATATATATATATATATATATATATATATATATATATATATATAATCTGGATCGATTGAGAAGGTTTTTATTTTGAGAAGATTGAGAAGGTTTTCAAAAACGATAGATTTTTAACTTTGATTCATGTTTTTCAAGCGTAAAACTCATTCTAATGTGATTAAAATTCAAAATGTGTAAAAAAAAATTAAATCAATGTTAAAAATCTCTCGATTTTGCGATATATGTAGAATACTGAATCATCTGTACAAATTTAATGAATCATCATCATAACTCGATTTTAACAATAATTTGTGAATCAAATTTGTGATTTATAGATTTGATTCACCATAAAATGATGTTTACTTGTGAATCATATAAAAAACATGATTCAATTTGCTCAAACGAAGATTTCTCAATCTTCTCAAAATAAAAACCTTCTCAATGGAACCGGATCCTATATATATATATATATATATATATATATATATATATATATATATATATATATATATATATATATATATATATATATAGGGAGGCTTTATTTTCAGAACCCTGTTAAGTGCGAGAACTGCGAGAACCCACTTTCTACCATTGAATTAACATGATCAATGGTTAAGCTGATACCATGGCATTTTTGTAATTAAATGTAAGTTCATTTCCTGGAAACATTAATATAAAGGGTACAAAAGGTATTTAACTTTATACACAATATCAAGAACTGCATACTAGAAAAACGGGATTGCATCTAAAATTTCTCTTTGATATGATCACATCCACTTGCTAAACATAAAACCAATAACCGATTTCATTTTATACAAATAAAAACATACACGATTACACCTAAACCCTAACCCCCAATTATAAAAACGGCGGCGACGATCATCAAAATCGATCAAATCATTGTTATTTCTTTCAGCAAATAGAAAAAACGATTAATGGAAGGTATGATCGTCATTGTCATTTTTTAATTTAAACTGGAGTATTGTTTGACTGGTGTATGTGAATGCATGCCTGTTATATTAATATATTGTTGTTCATGTTGAAGATGATTTTTAAATTATAATTATTAGTATTAGTTTTAGTACATATGTGTTTTCATTTGTGAGGTTTAAAAAAAAGAAAGAAAGGAAAAAAAATAGTATATCTGTTAGTTACAGGGTCTTTGGAAACAGGGTATGCGATAAACATTACGGTGTTTGATTAAATGTCATGTGATAAACATGTATGTTAGCTCATGTAGAATAACAGAGTTGATTGAATGACATAGTTGTTTGACTATTTTCGTAGAAAAACGTATTTGTTTTAATAACATAGTTGTTTGAATAACATACTTGGTTGACTATGTTTGAGTTTGTTAGAAAAGTAAAATAATTGATTGAATAACATATGTGTTTGAATAACATAAATGTTTGACTATGTTAGTAGAATAACATAGTTGTCCGTTTGTCACAATATATTAGATGGATCAATAACATAGATGTTTGTTTGCCACAATTTGGTAGTTAGGAGAAGTGGAAGGCGGAAGGATAAAGGGAAGGTGATTGAAGAGAACACGTTTGAAGACCCCATAGACGCATGTGCGGAAGACAGTGAAGACGACTTCCAAGATACCTTGTATGAAAACAAACTAGGTAGAGTAAATGCTGGAGGCAGTTTAAAAATTGGTGAACATTCTAACGTATCTGTTAGAAACGGTAAGCAACATGATATAGTATTACAGATTACATTTTTAAGTTACATAGATGTTTTTGAATATTTATTTTCATGGTCATATAAGTGATTTTTTTTTTGGGTTACCTTGTTTGGTTTAACAGATGCGAGAACAACAAATCAAAACAAAACTGAAAGGTTGCAAGTCAACAAAAGGAAAAAATTCCGTACGATGTCTGATTATACATTTCATTGTTAGTGAATGAGGTTAATAAAAGTAATATCAGTGTATTTTAAATTGTATATCATGAATGCAGGTGAAAGTTCAAAGGCGATTCCAGGGAAGAAGATAAAAGGAGAAGTTGAAAAGGCGTATGTGTGTTTCAAAACATGTGTGTTTTAATACATGTATGTTTCAAAACATAAATTCTATGTATACCAACATGATTCAAAACATGTGTGTTTCGAAATGTATATGTTTCGATGTTTCTATGTTTAATATTCTAATAGTCGTAGACTTGGTCATTTATTCTTTGTATACCAACAAGTTTTAAAAAATTTAGGTTGCAAAACATACTTGTTTCGAAACATGTATGTTTCTTCTAAACATGTATGTTTCTTCTAAACATGTATGTTTCAAAACATGTATGTTTCTTCTAAACATGTACGTTTCAAAGCATTTATGTTTCAATGCATGTATATTTTAAAACATCTATGTTCTCAAAAACACATATGTACAAAAACATGTATTTTACTAATACATGCGTGTTTTGACTGTATGCTAGAAAAGTGGTCTTTTATCAAAATTGAATAATTAGCAGCTGTATGTATGATATTATTGCATGGTATAATGAAAACAAAAAATAAGCCAAATTTTAAAATAAAAAGATAAACACACCAACTTAATATTGAATAAACCAACATATCCAATAACTAGTTAAACATGTAACTAGTATAAATCAAGCATAAAATAGTTTAAAAAGGGATAAAGTACAAATGGAATTGTCAATTAAGTGTATATACGTTGGAAAATAAACGATTATTGGACCGCATCTTAGTCTTCGTCTGAATAATCGTCATCTTGATCATCTTCCTCAAGTTCTATGTCTTCATAAAGGTCCTCAAAATCATCGTCGTTCGCATTTTCCTCATTTTCATCACTGTTATTTTCTTCATCAACTTTTTCATTGCCCATCATAAGCCCATCAACTTTACTCCACATAAGCTCATCATTAGATCCAGTCCACTGCTCCAAATGCCCATTATTCTTCTAATATGACCCATTCCAATAACCATTACAAAAAACCATATCCCACAACCACAAATAAAACTTCATATATACTACCAAAAAGTCCTCTTCAAATCTTCAATATAGCATCACACAACTTCAATAAGCCTATTGATAAAGGAGATGGTCCAAATAAGAAAACCATTTGATCCTGTCCACGAACCAGTCCAAAATACCATATCATTATAAATAGACCGAATATACATCTTTAACAGCAATGCTAAACACTCCACCAATTGCTTATTATCACCATTTTCCATCCTAAAAGACCATAAATTATCTCTAAACTTCTAACTATAACTCCAAATAGCAGCCTTTATCATATTCAAACCAAACCAGCAAAATGGCTAATCACATAAAATTCCAAAGCCTTCACCCAAACACCCCTTATCAGTAAACCATCAATACAACATATTCAATCTCATAACAGTAATTCGGCAACAAAAAAACTGATCATATTGTCATAAAAGAATACCTGCTCAAAACGGCCATCAGTCTTTGAATATGAACCGGTCCACATCATCAACAAGTATGAATTAGTTCCCAAAGAATAACTCCCAAACTCTTCCAAACACTCCTTAATTATGTCGCAGAAATCAGAAGAAGTCTTGTTCATTATCATGACGACAATCCAAGAATAACTACACCATTTTGAAACCAAAACAATCAAAATAGGTCTTCCAAAAGCCAAAGAAAACCTTATGGAATAATCAACAAAGACCATATAAGCAATTACAGCTTCCAAACACCAATTAAAAATCCAAAAAGCTCTGAAAATAACTCTAAGTCTCCAAACAACACTCTTTAAAGAGGAGAACTAGCAGATTAAGAATAACCACAAGAAACATTTGAAGACTTCACCATGTCACTCGGCAACACATGAAAATTCCATAATCTTGCAGCCTCAAAAGATTGCTTAGATTCGTATTAACAATTCCATATAAATTATAGTCAAATAAACATGCATGCACATGGGACAATTCGTATTACTAACAATTAAGAAAACAAACATTCATTCTCAGATTAAGAAGAAGAAAAAAACCATAGCTGTTATAAAAATGGAATAAAAACCATTGTTGTCTTGTTGATCATGCTGCTGATTCTCCAGTTCAAGATCTTGTTCCGATATCATAAATGTTTGATTATCCGTTTCTTGCACAACGGTATCATCTGGAAAAGTACGAATGTCGTTGGTGTGTAGTAATTACACACCTTTTTATTACCAAATATCGACCCAAAAATGACTATTTGAGCTAACAAATGCCAAGAAAACACGTGTTTTTATATTTGTGATGTGCAGGTACGGATATTACGAAAATCAAGCAAAAACCCGGAAAAATGGGCACGAGAGTATGAAAGGTTCAAAAGCCGGTGCCGGGAAGCAGTTTTCATGTTCGGATCATTATTCAAGCTCAATTTGTCAAAGTCAACCTTGAAGATTATCAATATGACAAGAATGGTCCTTGGATAATATTTCAGAAATGGCAGAATTGGTCCTCATAGTTTCACATAATACACTTATGGTCCTTGTAATTTTGTTACAAAAATCTGCCAAAGCCTTTCACCATACATTAGCCCAATCCACCAATATATACCCCAAAGCCCAAGCACCTAATATCTAACCTCAATATCCAATCCATTTCACACAAGCCCAAGGCCCTAATCCATTTCCCTTGACCCGGCCCCTTAATCAAAATAATATATAAAATCTTACCCGCCCCCCTTTTACCCCGTATACCCAGAAACCACTATTCACTCTACAGTAAAACAAGAACCCTAATTACCCTGACACCAAATTAACCACAATTAAGGGCAAGGTGGTCAAATCAAGTACTATTCTAGAAGATTTGGTGATGTCAGGACTTGTCAGAGGCAAAGAAACACACGCTTGGGACACTTGGCAGCCAAAGATTGGGAGGAACGCGTCACCAAAGAGAATCCAAGGGTTTCTATTGGATGACAATCATTGGGAATGATTTGAGTGGCTCAGAATGCTTGTCAGGAAACACACCACACGGATTGCCAACATGGCAATCCGTGGCTATCCTCCTACTAGAACCTTCACTAGGCTAGTATAAATAGAGGTGTTAGGTTATTGTAATGAGTGTGGAGTTTGGAGTAGCCAAACTCTGCCAAAATTTCTTTTGAATTGTAATTTAGATGTAATCTCTCTTATTTTCAATGAATTCAGTTTTCTTTAAATCTTTTATCTTAGTTATTCTTTACAGCTTATTGTTCTAATTAAATTGCTTTAGTTTAAATCTCATTTAGTTTCAGTATTGTCTCAGTTTTAAATTTACTTATTTACCATTTCTTTGCAAAGTAATATTAGTTGTTTACAATATTTTCATAAAAACAAACTCAAAAACATAAAAATAGATTTTGTAGATTCAGCTTTCTCATAAGCTGATAAATAGCTTATCTCATCTTTTTTAGCTTAACAGATATTGTTAAAGGGTGGTTTGAATTTACAAAAGTCCTAGTTCATTTTTCATAAAAAGTAAAAAGGGTCTACTGTCTTGGCATTTTGGTGATCCAGAGGTGGTATTGATAGGTCATATCAGACAAGAAGAAGAGTTGAGCCTATCCAAAGATAGGCAAGCATAGTGAACCCCCTCTTTTCATGCTGAGGGGGATGTTTTTGTAAGTTCTCATCTTATTATTTGTCCTTTTAGTTCATTTTTAGATATAGAGTAGTGTGATCTGATAGTATAGTATAGATTGCTACTATTTGTGTTAATTTTGGTGTATTCTAGCTTAATATGTGTTTATGTCATGCTTTTACATGGTTTAGTCTTTGCTTAGTATTTCACTGCCTTAATTTAGCTTAAACTGCAAATCTTAGCTCTGGTTGTTCTTTGTTGTTAAATCCTGTTCTAATAGCTTTAATATGGTTTAGGAAATGTGTTACAAGCAATAAACCAGTAGGGATAATTTAACGCTTGCCACTTGTAGTGTTATCTTAGGATTTAAGGACTGTTTGGTATTAGGGTGTTCTATAAGTTCTGGTTAGTTTCTTGGTGACTTTCCTGCATAAGTAGACTTCAATAGTGTAGTTTAGGTTAATCAAATAATAAAATTGGTGGTTCATTGGTTAAAAGTCAAATATCACTAGAAACTTTCATGACTGTTTGCTTTTATGTTGACTGTCCATCTGATTGTGCTCAATCTGTGTAATAGTTGTTTGTGATTGTCTCCTGAGTGCTTAAATATCAATAATACACTCATAGGTTTAGATTTAAGCTCTTGAAATTGGTTAAAGTCAAAGTTATCCTGCAAAGAAAGTCAACTGTGCATTCAGATTTGTTGATCATTGCTGCTGATTCTTGGGTAAATTTAGATGATCATTTGGTAGTTTAATATAGATTAATTGCTAGTTTTTGATTCTCTGCATAGTAGTATAGTAATTGCACCCATAATCTTTTAGGAGTGAGCTTATTAGAATCAGCTTATTGCAGCTTAAAGTTGACTGTGTGGGGGCTTATCTCCCCTGCACCACAGTTAACGACCATTGTTCATAGCATTTTTTAGGTTAGTAGCTTATAGCTCTAGCCTTAGATTTTTGTTTTTATTTCATCTCTGGTTGGTAGACTTTGAATTTTCATCAATAGTTTCTTCTTATCTGCTTATTTGAGTAGCTTATTCTGCCTTGCTTATTGGTAGCTTAGCTTAGTTTTCTGTTTTATATCTTGGGCTGCTAGTGTTCATTTGAGCTTGCAATTGTGTTTTAATGGCTTCTCTGAGTTCATTAGGAGTAGGTTTAGTATAGTTTATGGTCTGCTTATTCTGTTTGCTTATTCTGCATTGGTTTCTGCTTATTTAGCTTATCTTAGTAGCTTATTTGCTTGCGGCTTGTATTTCTGTGCTTATTGATCATCACTTCTGAGTATTTTTGAGCTTATAATAGTATAATACAGTAGTGATATCATTTTGGTAAAGTTTTGTGGCAAGTGCTTATTAATAAGCACTTGCCATAAGCTGATTAGCACTGTTTAAGCACTTCTGAGCATCTTTTTCTTTCCAAAATTTTTCTTCAAGCTTTTTATATTAATTTAGAATTTCTGGTAATTTTTCATAATTTTCTGAGTTCATTTGCTAATTTTCTTAATTTCTTTTAGATTATAATCAATTTTTAATCATTTTTAAATTCCAAAAATCCATAAAAAATAGAAAAAAGCCCTGAAAAATACAAAAATAGTTTTTAAAATTCTTTTATAATATTCTAGATTTTCTAAAATAGTTTTTATAATTTTCCCATTATTTTTCATAATTTCTTTTATTTCTAATTACTTTTTAATTCATTAAATAGATAATTAATTCTAGAAAATAAATAAAAAGTCCAAAAAATATTTTTCTTTTTCTAGAAATTCTCTTTTATCATTTAAGATTTTTAGAAATTTGTTTCACGTTCGTAGGGTCATTTCTTGTATATAAATCGCGTTTTATTTCGTACGTAACGTTATTTTCGCGTTTGAATTTCCGTTTTCACGTTTTTAACATCCGTACATATCTAGATTGTAAATTCTTCATATTTTACTATTACTTAGCATAACTTGAAACCCAAAACCATATTTTTCATTTTCCCGCTTTTCACGACACGATTTCTCGATCCGGTTATTCACGATTCCATTCCACCTTCGCTGGGAAAACGACCCGGGAAATACTTTCACGAGCGTTTCTTCGGAATATACTTAACTTATCAAAATGGCGCCGTTGCCGGGGAGGGTGGACGTGAGTTTTGAATAGTCGGTTTGAAAAATCGTGTTGCGTTAAGTTTTTTTCTACTATCTTGTGTATATTTTCTATAAAAAATATAAAAATTTTAAAATCAAAAACATAAATAATCTTCTTATCCTCTCATATTTGATTCTTCTTCTCAATCCCTCTTACGTTTAATTCTCATGGATACGTTTTGTTCTTATTGTGAAGAACCGTTCTTCGGAGGGTTGTGTGTGTGGTGTACGTGCAGTGAATGTGGAGATAATATTCGTGATGGCGTTTGTTTGAATTGTAATTCTCATTCGTTCAACAATTCGTCTAATTTCTATACACCACCACCACCGTCGTTTTCTTGCTATAATTGTGGAAACCCGTCCGAAGAAGGTAGGCCATGTGGAGGATGTTTTTGTGATGGATGTGGATACACCGATTGTATGTGCTATATGCCGAGTGCAGATACGTCTTACGCTTACGACTCGAGCTTCAATAATTTTCCTCAAAATGATTTTTATGAGCCAAATTCGTGCTACAACGGTGATTCATTTCAAAATCCATCGGGTTTTGAAAATTGTGGGGGATCGTTCGAAAATTCTTTTCTTGAATCAAATTCTTATTACGATTCTAATGATTTTTATCAACCCCCACAATCTTCCAATTACAATAATCAACTTCTTGAACTCAAATCAATGATGAACGAGTTGAAAGAGATGGTGATTAATCGTTATACATCTACTCCCGAGCCGAATGAGAGATCGATGGAAGTACCTCGTGTTGAAGAAAGAAGACTACAATTTTGTGAGTGTTGCTTATATGATGATAGTTCCACAATCACGATCAATATAAATCCTCAAAATGATTCTATCTCTTCTCCCGTGGAGCCCGTGGACTCTCTAATAATGGGGGACGAGCCTCTTGACACTATTCCGGCAACGGAATCTGACAAATTCAATACGTCAAGTGTTGAGAGCCTCGTTCCAATCCAAAGTGAGTCCGGGGAAATTTCTCACGGTGATTCTTCTTTCCATCCTTCTTTCACATCGGTGGAAGGGAGTGATGACGTTATTGATGAGGACGATGATGATCTCGTTCCGAGGGTTCCCGAAGTATTCGATAAGACTTTCACGAATCCGATGTTTGATTTTGAATCGGATTTTAATCAAATTTCAAATAATCCGCTCTTCGATCTTCTTAGTGATGAGTCCAACATGGAACCCGAGGTTCAGGACTCACATGATTCACTTGATGCTCCTCACGAGAAGTTCTCCGATGAACTTGCTCATATTATCCCTCCAACGGAGAATGATCCTTTTTATTTTGTGAAAGATCCAGACCCGGGGGGAGATGTTCTCAATCGTGAGAATTTTCTTATTGGTGATTTTACCCCGACCCTCCCTCCCGTGGTGTTTAATGATAAAACTGATTTTGATGATGAAGAATGGATTTTTATTCTTATAAAAATCTTTCTTCCATTCTTCAAATTTGATGTGATCTCTCTTATCCTTCACTCCACCGGGAGTGAGGATACCGTTTTTGATCCGGGCATCTCATTTGCCAAGTGGCCGTTTTCTCTGCTCTCCCCAAGGATGAATTAATTCGGGGATCGAGTCAAGCTCATGTGACTCGGTGAACAAAAACAAGCGCTTTGTGGGAGGCACCCCATGCTTATCATTTCATCTTCTTATGTTTCTAATTTCTAATAAATAACGTGAAGAGGGGGTACCTCTTCCAATCTCGTGTTTCGTGGTTGTTTGTGATGATTGTCCAGGATTGTCCCCGATTTATGATGACTCTCGTGCTCGTGGTTTTGTCTTTCTCTCCACTCGAGTCTCATTCATCGATGCTTTTGGAAATCCTATATCCGAAAATCTTATCGACTAACGTTTTCTTTGGCATACTTAATAAACGGCCCTAGATATTTGTTAGGATTACCTTTGCCCGTAAAACATTGAGGACAATGTTTCATTCTAGTCCGGGGGGGTGAATCTTCGATTCGATTTTGACCTTGCATTTTCACATGTCGTGTACTCTTGCAACTCCGTTTTTCCACAAAAAAATAAAAAAAAAAAAAATTGAAAAAATTGAAAAATTTCAATTTTTTGAATGAAAAAGTCATGAAAAAGCACAAAAAAATGAGAAAAAGTTGAAAAAGTTGTGCAAAAATATAATAAAGTTTGAATAAGTGATTTGACACCTTGTTGACTTTCTTGCTGGCGAGAGTAGGAATAAATATTTTGACTTGACCGGGCGTGTTGAGCCCTAGCTTGTTCCCTTAGCCTATGATAATCATAAAAGTTTGTGCTAGTCTTGTACACTAGGAGCTACTCTTTTGTCGGCTCCCGTACTTGGCTTTATACATGCACAACTTGAAAAGCTTCCGCTAGTCTTTTACATTAGGAGCTACTAAACGCGAATTCTTTTTAAGAGTTTGCAAAGTTCCCGTATTTGACTTTATATATCCGTGGCTGGTTATCGGCTAAGCATCTGCTAATCTCATTATTTGAGGTTTTAAAATCGCAGAGAACGAGAGATGATAGAGTTTATTTAGAAGTTAGATGCTAAACGTAGAGTAGTGGTTCTCTTTAAAGCTCATAAGAGGTACTTGTGGCTTTTTACTCCCGTTAGATACGTCACCAATATAAAATAGATGTTCTAGGTTAATTAGTGGTATTTCGGTTTAGATAATATTTAGTTCTTTATTTTCTTAAGAGAATTTTTTCTTTAGAAGTTGGGTACATATCAAGGAACACCAAAAATAAGAGCCGAAAGTGAAAAATCAAAAGTCAAAAGTTGATTATGCATGTGGTTTTGGAGCTACCCGATAAGCTTCCATTGATGTATGAGAAAAATCAAAGAAAAAAGTGAAAAATATGAGAAAAGTATGAAAAAAGTGAGAAATGAAAAATATGAAAGTTAAAAGTATTGTATGAATAAGAGTTTATGTATAAATAAGTTGTTGGCGCGTGAGGTGCATGTGATAAGTGATTAGTAATCAGTCACATGAGGTGCATGTGATTGTACTCCGCAACTTATTTTCTTGATATTGTATGTACCCCTAGTTCCTTGATGTGGACCGAATTTCTATTGCAGTGGTTCTTAAGAGAAAATGATTAACTACTTAGTGTTTAAACTTAGGTGTCACTATCGGACTAAAAAATTATCGAAACGAGAAAATATGAAGCGATTCATTTCTCAACAAAAATAAAATAATGAGATACAAAAACCTAGGACATGGGAGTAAGGAGTATCCACTAGTAACTATTATGAGTAGTGTTAGCATCTAATTTGTAGATAAGCTGTGATCTCGTTTTTACGCTTAGTTTGGGGGCTCGTGAAAAATCAGGGATGACGATTTTTATCCGTATGGTCACTTCGTAAAAGAAGTGTTTCTACTTGTCGACCCTAATAATTATTGCAAAAATAATGAAAGTTCAACAAACCGTCACATGTATGATGTATGAAAAACCCAAAAATAGAATAAAGTGGAATAAAAGGAAAATTTTGGAAAACGGAGCGTTTTCGGGAATAAATGATTTTGTAATCTCTTTTGAACCTCTTTGCTACTTTTCAAAGTTAGTAAAAAGAGTATCAAAATTATTTATCCCAAAAGCGTGAATTGATCACATTGCGTGAGGACACGGCAATACTTTAGTCGGGGGGATTTTGGTGTGTAGTAATTACACACCTTTTTATTACCAAATATCGACCCAAAAATGACTATTTGAGCTAACAAATGCCAAGAAAACACGTGTTTTTATATTTGTGATGTGCAGGTACGGATATTACGAAAATCAAGCAAAAACCCGGAAAAATGGGCACGAGAGTATGAAAGGTTCAAAAGCCGGTGCCGGGAAGCAGTTTTCATGTTCGGATCATTATTCAAGCTCAATTTGTCAAAGTCAACCTTGAAGATTATCAATATGACAAGAATGGTCCTTGGATAATATTTCAGAAATGGCAGAATTGGTCCTCATAGTTTCACATAATACACTTATGGTCCTTGTAATTTTGTTACAAAAATCTGCCAAAGCCTTTCACCATACATTAGCCCAATCCACCAATATATACCCCAAAGCCCAAGCACCTAATATCTAACCTCAATATCCAATCCATTTCACACAAGCCCAAGGCCCTAATCCATTTCCCTTGACCCGGCCCCTTAATCAAAATAATATATAAAATCTTACCCGCCCCCCTTTTACCCCGTATACCCAGAAACCACTATTCACTCTACAGTAAAACAAGAACCCTAATTACCCTGACACCAAATTAACCACAATTAAGGGCAAGGTGGTCAAATCAAGTACTATTCTAGAAGATTTGGTGATGTCAGGACTTGTCAGAGGCAAAGAAACACACGCTTGGGACACTTGGCAGCCAAAGATTGGGAGGAACGCGTCACCAAAGAGAATCCAAGGGCTTCTATTGGATGACAATCATTGGGAATGATTTGAGTGGCTCAGAATGCTTGTCAGGAAACACACCACACGGATTGCCAACATGGCAATCCGTGGCTATCCTCCTACTAGAACCTTTTCTAGGCTAGTATAAATAGAGGTGTTAGGTTATTGTAATGAGTGTGGAGTTTGGAGTAGCCAAACTCTGCCAAAATTGCTTTTGAATTGTAATTTAGATGTAATCTCTCTTATTTTCAATGAATTCAGTTTTCTTTAAATCTTTTATCTTAGTTATTCTTTACAGCTTATTGTTCTAATTAAATTGCTTTAGTTTAAATCTCATTTAGTTTCAGTATTGTCTCAGTTTTAAATTTACTTATTTACCATTTCTTTGCAAAGTAATATTAGTTGTTTACAATATTTTCATAAAAACAAACTCAAAAACATAAAAATAGATTTTGTAGATTCAGCTTTCTCATAAGCTGATAAATAGCTTATCTCATCTTTTTTAGCTTAACAGATATTGTTAAAGGGTGGTTTGAATTTACAAAAGTCCTAGTTCATTTTTCATAAAAAGTAAAAAGGGTCTACTGTCTTGGCATTTTGGTGATCCAAAGGTGGTATTGATAGGTCATATCAGACAAGAAGAAGAGTTGAGCCTATCCAAAGATAGGCAAGCATAGTGAACCCCCTCTTTTCATGCTGAGGGGGATGTTTTTGTAAGTTCTCATCTTATTATTTGTCCTTTTAGTTCATTTTTAGATATAGAGTAGTGTGATCTGATAGTATAGTATAGATTGCTACTATTTGTGTTAATTTTGGTGTATTCTAGCTTAATATGTGTTTATGTCATGCTTTTACATGGTTTAGTCTTTGCTTAGTATTTCACTGCCTTAATTTAGCTTAAACTGCAAATCTTAGCTCTGGTTGTTCTTTGTTGTTAAATCCTGTTCTAATAGCTTTAATATGGTTTAGGAAATGTGTTACAAGCAATAAACCAGTAGGGATAATTTAACGCTTGCCACTTGTAGTGTTATCTTAGGATTTAAGGACTGTTTGGTATTAGGGTGTTCTATAAGTTCTGGTTAGTTTCTTGGTGACTTTCCTGCATAAGTAGACTTCAATAGTGTAGTTTAGGTTAATCAAATAATAAAATTGGTGGTTCATTGGTTAAAAGTCAAATATCACTAGAAACTTTCATGACTGTTTGCTTTTATGTTGACTGTCCATCTGATTGTGCTCAATCTGTGTAATAGTTGTTTGTGATTGTCTCCTGAGTGCTTAAATATCAATAATACACTCATAGGTTTAGATTTAAGCTCTTGAAATTGGTTAAAGTCAAAGTTATCCTGCAAAGAAAGTCAACTGTGCATTCAGATTTGTTGATCATTGCTGCTGATTCTTGGGTAAATTTAGATGATCATTTGGTAGTTTAATATAGATTAATTGCTAGTTTTTGATTCTCTGCATAGTAGTATAGTAATTGCACCCATAATCTTTTAGGAGTGAGCTTATTAGAATCAGCTTATTGCAGCTTAAAGTTGACTGTGTGGGGGCTTATCTCCCCTGCACCACAGTTAACGACCATTGTTCATAGCATTTTTTAGGTTAGTAGCTTATAGCTCTAGCCTTAGATTTTTGTTTTTATTTCATCTCTGGTTGGTAGACTTTGAATTTTCATCAATAGTTTCTTCTTATCTGCTTATTTGAGTAGCTTATTCTGCCTTGCTTATTGGTAGCTTAGCTTAGTTTTCTGTTTTATATCTTGGGCTGCTAGTGTTCATTTGAGCTTGCAATTGTGTTTTAATGGCTTCTCTGAGTTCATTAGGAGTAGGTTTAGTATAGTTTATGGTCTGCTTATTCTGTTTGCTTATTCTGCATTGGTTTCTGCTTATTTAGCTTATCTTAGTAGCTTATTTGCTTGCGGCTTGTATTTCTGTGCTTATTGATCATCACTTCTGAGTATTTTTGAGCTTATAATAGTATAATACAGTAGTGATATCATTTTGGTAAAGTTTTGTGGCAAGTGCTTATTAATAAGCACTTGCCATAAGCTGATTAGCACTGTTTAAGCACTTCTGAGCATCTTTTTCTTTCCAAAATTTTTCTTCAAGCTTTTTATATTAATTTAGAATTTCTGGTAATTTTTCATAATTTTCTGAGTTCATTTGCTAATTTTCTTAATTTCTTTTAGATTATAATCAATTTTTAATCATTTTTAAATTCCAAAAATCCATAAAAAATAGAAAAAAGCCCTGAAAAATACAAAAATAGTTTTTAAAATTCTTTTATAATATTCTAGATTTTCTAAAATAGTTTTTATAATTTTCCCATTATTTTTCATAATTTCTTTTATTTCTAATTACTTTTTAATTCATTAAATAGATAATTAATTCTAGAAAATAAATAAAAAGTCCAAAAAATATTTTTCTTTTTCTAGAAATTCTCTTTTATCATTTAAGATTTTTAGAAATTTGTTTCACGTTCGTAGGGTCATTTCTTGTATATAAATCGCGTTTTATTTCGTACGTTACGTTATTTTCGCGTTTGAATTTCCGTTTTCACGTTTTTAACATCCGTACATATCTAGATTGTAAATTCTTCATATTTTACTATTACTTAGCATAACTTGAAACCCAAAACCATATTTTTCATTTTCCCGCTTTTCACGACACGATTTCTCGATCCGGTTATTCACGATTCCATTCCACCTTCGCTGGGAAAACGACCCGGGAAATACTTTCACGAGCGTTTCTTCAGAATATACTTAACTTATCAGTCGTCCTGAACCATATCAACCAAATCAACCATTTTTTTTGTGTGAATTATACGCAACTGATGTTTTCAATGAATCTTGAATTCTGGGTTAGGGTTTGTCTATGAATCGTGTATTTTGGAGAAGAAGATCTGAAAAAATAAAACTCTAAAATTACAACCGTATCTTTGCATGATTTTAGCAAAAAATTGAATTATCAGTTGAAGATATGGACATGTTAATTACCCTTAATGCCCCTGTGAATTAAGTATATTAATTTTAAGGAAAAATACTTTACTAAATTATGATTGGTCAATAGGAGTTCTCGCAGTTCTCGTACTTAACAGGGTTCTGAAAATAAAGATACACTATATATATATATATATATATATATATATATATATATATATATATATATATATATATATATATATATATATATATATATATATTAGAGAAAAAAAATCTAAAAGATGACTAAGGAAGATAAAGTAAAAGTGTAAAAGAAATAAAATAAAAAGTAGACTAACCATTGTAGGTAGGGCTGTAAACGAACTGAACGTTCAGTGAACATTTCATGAACCGTTCGGTAAAAAGTTCGTTTATGTTCGTTCGTTTATTAAATGAACGAACTTGAACAACATTTTACGTTCGTTTAGTTAAATGAACGAACTTGAACAACATTTTACGTTCGTTTAGTTAAATGAACGAACATGAACAAAAGTCTCGTTCGTTCATTTACGTTCGTGAACGTCCGATTAGACGTTCGTTAAAGTTCGTTTATTTTTATTTATCTATTTATGTTCATATATCATATCTTTTAATTTTATTATTTTAAAAATTGGTTTGTTTAAACAAAGCAACACTTATAAAACAATATATTGTGAAGAATTCAATAAAGTTTATTTTTGTTTGTCTATTTTTATTTATGTTCATTTATGTTCGATCGTTTATGTTCGTTTAGCGTTCGTTTAGTGTCTTAATGAACGAACATAAACGAACATGAACAATTCATTTTCTTAATAAACGAACATGAACAAGAAAATTCGTCCGTTTAAACGTCCGTGTCCGTTTATTTGTCCGGTTAAAATTAAATGAACGAACATAAACAAAGCTCCGTTCGTGTTCGTCCGGTTCGATGTTCTCTCAAGAGTCAAGAACTCAACAGTGTCTAACTATTGGCTCTTACGTGGCAATCTTTGGAGCCTCCACAGTAAAATGAGGGGTTCTTTGTATAATATAGGTAGATATAAGTGACCGTGAATTGTAAATTCATGTGGTGTGAATGATCGTTTTGCACATTGTGATCGAGCGACCATAAGTTTGACCAATAAGATTAAATGCAAATCAAATTTGGCGTGATGTTACCTTGTGTCTTGGTATTCGTTCATATGAATCCTATTAGGTATTTAGGTAACTTTGTTCTTTTCTTAAGCCGTGGAACGCAATAATGCAATATGATATTCTGTACTTAGAGGAAACACCCATTCTTTTTTAGGGAAGGCACCAATTTTATTAAACAACAAAACAAAAGGAACACAGAGAATAAATACAATAGGAACAATCAAACACAAGAAAGTACCCTACAAAACTTGAACTGCACCATGAGAAAGCGGAGCTAGACGCAAAAACTAGCTAAAAAAAAACTACAAAACAAAACACCACCATGACATATAGTCAAAAGAAACTAAAAAGACAAAACTCTAGCAAGATGGAGTTCAATTGACACCAAGAAAAATGACAAAAAGTATAAATGACTAAACTTAAGCCCAACCATGAGTGCAGGGACTAAAAAACTCAGCATTTGCCTTCATATCCAACACTAACAGAGATATGAGTGTATCTTCCATGCCCCACTCAAGCCTCTATTTGACCAAGGATAAATTCCAAACCTCCTCAAAACATTTAACCTCTATCCACTTTCGATTGTGCCAAAACCATAGCTTGATCCTAAACTCACCAAAGCCAAACTGAAATTATATGCCAAAGAATACGACAAAGTCTCAACTACTGTTTTAAAAAAGGGGAAAAGAAGGGGGGGGGGGGGGGGGGTTCATCGATCCCCTCTTAAACCACACACAAAATCCATTGCTATCCTAATTTTACATGGTTTCTAGGTTGCATAGGGAAAACCAGTTTCCGTTTGCTAAGGGTGATATAATCAGCTGTATCATCTAATATTATCACAAATGTCTAATAAAATTTGATATTCTATATTAGTACTTACTTTTCAGTTGATTTTCTATTTGCAGTCTTTCCATTCATTTTGAATGAGCTATAATATCCTATAATTGATGTAAAATTAATGAATGTGTAGTATATATTAGGTGTATTGCTATTAGAGACAACCAAATAATATGTTAATCACAACAATAAAAGATAAAATGTAGAAAGTGATACCGTAATTATTTTGATAGCGTGACACAAAAAACACAAGGAAATTGTTGAGGCGTGTGATGCTCACACTTTCCTTAAGACAGATTCGTCCTCTCCACGGTGCTTGAGAACCGTGAACGTCTATCTCCCAGGATACAACAACAACGGATAACTCCGTTCGCACAAACGGGTTATCAAGGCGAACCAAAACTGTGCCTTCCCTCTATTACAACCGATACAAAATGAATCAACATTGAAGTCAACAACAAAGGAGAGGAATTAGTTTATGTGTTTTTGGTGTGTTCCAAGATGAAAGAAGAGTACACAATTTATGGGGAATAAAGATGAAGGAAAATGGTCACATTAATTACCAGAAATTAATCTTACTAATGTCTCATGAATTAAAATTAATCATACATTAATTTTATTCTTAATTCTCATTAGTATATTTGATGACACCATCAATTGTCATTCAATATTTTGACCACATATTCCAACAATCCCCCACATGAATGAAATTGATGACGGGAAACAAATTTCAATGACTCAATGTTGTAATAGAGTTTTGTAGTTGATATTTGCATAGGATAGGTAGGTGTTACCCTTTGAACCTTCCCTCGTGAAATATACTTAGCCTCCTAGCAGCCAGTAGAACTCGATGTCTTTGAACTGTCCGCTGTTTGTGGAAACGACAATATATATTCACACAAATATCTCCTTGACACATTTTGGTTCTCATAGTTATGTTCGTTTTGGTCATGAACATTAGCCTTGTTCTGCGAGAGCTGTTAAGAATTGCGCCCCCACAATTCCCTTAGAAGCGACCCCACTTCTCTCTCCACATAGGTGATTCTCGATTAATCATTAAAAGCCATATGCTTAACCTCATATTGTCACTGTTATAGGAATGGACTAGGAAGTTTACCAACTCCCTTAAATAAATTTGGAGTTTATTACTCCCCCACAGTTAC
This sequence comes from Artemisia argyi, assembly GCA_030686995.1. Classification (NCBI taxonomy): domain Eukaryota; kingdom Viridiplantae; phylum Streptophyta; class Magnoliopsida; order Asterales; family Asteraceae; genus Artemisia; species Artemisia argyi. Next base: position 149,659,753 of record CM060709.1, on the reverse strand, counting down.
CTCAATTTATACAAGTAGGTTGTCCTATTGAACCCAGATCTTGGGATCTCCAGTCAGATGGGTTAGGTTTTCCTTCATATAAACTTTTCAAGGGCTTTAGTCTCATTCCTCTTCACGACTTTATAACTAACTCTCACATTTAGCATTTCGCAAGCGGATCCACAATGTTATTCTATGACTTCACATTGTCAATAGGGATAACTCATACCGAGAGTAGTTGTCGTATCGACATAATATGTCTATACAAATTCGAGTTTTGTTCAACTCTTTAAGTATATCATGCTCCAAGTAATTCTTGAGTATTCCAAATAGGCAAGAACTTCATGTTTGTTGATGTTCTTTTGAACTCTAGCTAGGCCAGAATCCCCCACATGGAATTTATCTCAAGAATTTTTTTTAGAAAGGTTCTCCCTTTCAATATATTAATCTTGTTTATAAGATTTTTTCTCACATGGATATGACACCAAGATCATTAGTAATTTGTCACCTCAAAAGTTTCATAATAGTGTATGCACTCTTTTTGAATGTCTTATGTTAATTATTTTCCGTATCATAATTAACAGATTCCCAATCTAGCATGCTATAGACCAAGGAATCAAGCATATGACAGAAGATGCATCATTCTGATTACTCATAGCTTCATCTACTAACATTCTTCTTTTAGACAAATTACCATCTGAAACCACACATATTTTAGGATGATCCCATAAGTTATATGTGTAAATCCTACACTTATAACATGTCATTCCAATTCACTTGTGATTATATATAATCACATTCAATCTCTTATCATTATATGATTATCACAATTTATTATGTGATTATAATCACATAAAATCAATGTGTAATCATTTTACACAATCAAAATATGTCCAATTTAGCGAATGAACAATAGCTCACATTGGATGACAATCACACCGTTCAAGTTAGTTACATAAACCAACGTAATTCGTTGTCATCCATATGTGTGTTCTTTCTTGACATTTCACAATGTCCTGCATGGTTATATTTAACACATAGTCATTTCTTACATGATGACAAACATATCGATTATTAGCAATATGAGTTAATTACAAGTCTTGACGATTATTCATCTTTCTAGAATAACAAATAGTTTGATTATTTGCACCAATATTCACAACAGAATATTTGCAACATCCAAACTCCCAATATTCGATACAAAATCGAGCGACTTGTTTACTCTCATGTTACAAAATTAGTTGCACAAAACTGCACCAAACAACTTTAAATAGGCACTACTTTGCCACAATATTTTGCACCAAATGAAACAAAAAATTTTGCGTTGAACATTAAACAAAATAATACATAATTTTGTATTATAACAACCAAAAAATGTTGTACCAAAAAACATCCAAGTTACATAAATATCAAAATTAAAAAAAAATTATAAACCGCTTGGAAAAAATGTTGTGCTAAAATAAAATTGCGATAATCTAATTCTTCCGTTTAATCTCAACATTTTTTTTTTCGAAATCAAGTTTAAGATGTTTCATTGTTACCTAATCACCGAAAAAAATAGATGCAAAACTTATTGTTACCATGCGAAAAAACACAATTTTCCATGACATCGCGGTTGTGACAACATACCAGTCCAAATGGACATGATGTACCAAAATAAATACCGTGACTAAATGGTTCACCCATTTAATGTTTACCACATGAACAACGCATTTCCCATGGATGCGCAGTTGTGACAACAAATTCTCCAAAATAAATTGTTGTACCAACATACTTTGTGACCAAACGGTTCACCTATTTCGACTTAAACTTTCCAAAAATCAAGTTTAAAGTCTTAGAGTGCAGCATAACGAAATTAGAATCAAAACTCCTTAGTTTACTATGCGAACAACACACTTTTTCCCACAAGTGCATAGTTGTAATAGCAAATATTTTGGATTCCAAAAATTCTCATTTCGTACGAATGAGTTATATCCAAATATCCGAAAATCAAATCAATACTAGTTACACAAACCAGTACCACAACAATATTTCAAACAACATGCTTTGAACCCTCTGTCGTTCAATCATATTGATTCACAAACTTTAGAAACAGAGGACAAACAACCCGAAGATTGATTAATCCAAAACAAGATCTATATTTCATGTTCTTTGAAATCACTATCATATTTAATCGGTCCGAAAAGGTGAGCACGAAGTTCCTTTTCATAATCATTTCCAAGCAAATAAATTTTCATATCAATCTCTTTGACACAATACAAGGAACAATAATTATGTGTTCACGAAAATACAAATAGTATACGTGGTCACGTACTTACTCAAAACATATATATGAATTGCCAAAGTACATATTATGTATTTCTTTGCAGACCAAATATACAAACTTATTAGAAACAGTATATGTGATGACGTATAGCCTATATTTGGGCCGCAAGCCCAAATGATAGACATCACTTACACTTAAGCCCATCACGAATGGGCTACCATGACAAATGGTATGGGCTGTGGCATCAACGCTTGGGCTCACGAAGCCCAAAAGCCCAATCTAACCCACCGGGTAACGATAAGGATTATCTATTCAAGGAATAGATATCCTTACTTTGGATAAGCACCACGCGTGCGAAGAGTGAGGAGCAAGAAACACGGTTTCTTAGCCCCTATATATAGAATCACACGATTCTCATTAAAGGTACGATATACAACCCTAACTCTTCAACCAAACCCTAAATCGATTACTTACTCTCACGCCGGAGTCTAATCGGGGGAGACAATCCCTCGATAAGCCTAACGGTGTTGTCTATTTTCTTAGTGCGCAGGTAACAAGGTACTAAGAAGCTAATTGATATAAGAGCAAAAGCCCAATAACCAGGTACGCCCAACTTTTGTATCAACAAGTGGCGCCATCCGTGGGACCCGACAACGAACTAGAATGACGAAACACAAGAATTTGAGCCAGCGGACTCCGCAGTCGGAAAAACGTGACCACGGAAAGAAGAATCGACAAGATTCGACTTCCAAACAGGTTGCTGGGTCAACCAGCGCACCTGATCACCAAGGGGCGGGAACAACCCAGCCCATTCCAACAATGGAATTACCTATAATCTCTTCAGTGGTCCCAAGCGTTGAGGAACTCCAACGCACCCTCTTCACTACTCCTCATCAGGCTACACCTGCAGTGAATAACACTGCGCCTCCAGGCGCGCCTGAACGAAACCGGGCGTCCCATACCGAGGCAGAGATCCTCGCAACGACTGAGGACATACCCGATCTAACTTTGGGTAATTTTGTATCCCAAAATTATGAAGCCCTAACCGCCCTCATGCAGGAAGAGGCGGCAAGAAGAGCAAGCGCGGATCCGCAAACCCGACTTAACTTTGGTCCAGAACGTGAGCCATCACCATCACGTCACCCACGAGGAGGACGTACAGAACGTACCAATGTCCATGACAGGTTGGGTACGATATCTGACTCACAAGATTCTGGAAACAGCGGTAGACGCACCAATGTTCATTCCAGACTTGGTAGTCGGGGAATACATGATAGATTAGGCCCTCAGCATTCGCCGAGCCAAGGATTGTCCAATCCCAGAAGTAGGCGGATCCAAGATAGATTGGGTAGAAGAAGATCCCCAAGCAGAGATCCCTCAGGCTCCTCTTCTGAAAGGAGCAGGCGCAAACGCCGAAGGAGAGATTATCCTTCCTCCAGTGATTCCTCGGACAACGAGGATAAAGAAACAGGACACTGGAAATCAAAAGAAAGACGTCGCGAGGAAGAGAACGAGGATATGTCTCTCCCATGGCGACGCCATAAAATTGATGCGTTCACACGTCGCATAAGTGATTACTCAGACGACAGACGCAGGCGCATGCCCGCTAATGTGAAGACATACGATGGAACAGGCGACCCAGACGACCACCTAAAAATTTTCGAGTCAGCCGCAACTATCGAAAATTGGCCACAGCCTGTGTGGTGTCACATGTTTAATTCCACATTGGTAGGGAACGCGCGCACATGGTTTAGCAAACTCCCACGTAGGAGTATAGGCGGCTTTGAGGAATTACGAAAAGCATTCCGCCACAACTTCACCCAGCGAAAGAAGTGCGCTAAAAATCCTGTAGAATTGGCAAGGGTGAAGCAACGGCAAGGGGAATCAACTAGCGCCTTTATGGAGCGCTTCAAGGATGAGTGCATACAAGTCAAAGCATGTCCCGAAATACTAAAAATTTCAGGGTTCATGAATGGAATTAATAATCCAGAACTCATCCGAAAGCTCAATGAGAGAGTTCCACAGTCTTTTGATGAACTCACAAAACGCACCAGATCCTTTATACAAGGAGAAGCAGCTGCTGCGGATAGCAAAAAAGGATATTCAAACTATAGGCAGCAAGAACAGCCGCGGAGACAATCCAACGATCAAAACAATAACCGCAGCAGGAACTACCGCAGTGGAAGAGACAACGACAAATATACTCCTCTTACTAAAACTCCAAGGGAGATATTTGCAACAGAAGGTGCGAACTTCCCAAAACCACCACCAATTAAAACGGCAGAAGAAAAACGCCAAGGTAGTGGATACTGCGAGTACCACGGCCAAAAGGGCCATACAACTAACGAGTGCGTCCAACTGAAACAACTAATCGAAAAATTAGTAAGAGAAGGAAGGATGGACCACCTCGTAAAAAACATCAAGGAAGGAAAAGAGAGACAGAGAAATGGGGGCAAGAAAGAACCCCCAAAAGAAAAGGCTGATACTATATACATGATACAATCATGGCAGCGCACAATAAAGCAAAAAGTCAGCCAAAAATTCTCTCCAGGAAAAGAGATATCCTTCCCTACAATAGCTGCGGACAACGCAGTCGTGGAACCTCTGACCATTGAAATACATACAGGGGGACACGACATCCACCGCATGTATATTGATGGAGGAGCATCCGCAGACATTATGTATGATCACTGCTTCAAAAGGCTGCGACCTGAAATCCAAAGTCAGTTGACACCAGCTACAATGTCACTAACAGGATTCACAGGAGAAAAGATTTGGCCCATGGGGCAGTTACGCTTATGGGTGGTCGTAGGAGATGAACAACACTCAACCGCGACATGGATAAATTTTATGGTAATAAAGTCTCCTTCACCATACAATGGTATAATTGGAAGACCGGGAATATCATCCATGCGCGCAGTACCATCCACAGCACACGGAATGCTCAAATTCCCAGTTAAAGGAGGAGTGGTCACTCTCTACAACACAACGGTACCACCAAGAGAATGCATCGCAATAACAACTGAAGCGAAGACTATTCCAGAACAGCGCACGAGAAAATCGCCAAATTTAAAAGTCGCTATTCACCCAGATTATCCGGAACAACAAGTTTCGATTGGAGGATCTTTATCTGACAAAGGTAAAGCAGCCGTATGCGCACTCTTGCAAAAGAATCTAGACATCTTTGCATGGGAACCAAAGCATATGACGGGAGTACCTCGCTCTATCACAGAGCACAAGTTACAAATCCGACAAGGATACCCTCCAATACGACAAAAGAAGCGCGGCCAGGCACCAGATCGTGCAAAGGCTATTTTGGAAGAAGTACACAAGTTAGTAGACGCGGGCATCATGCGCGAAGTGTACTACCACGACTGGCTTTCAAACCCAGTTATGGTAAAGAAGAGCGATGGTAGTTGGAGGATGTGCGTGGACTTCACGGACCTCAACAAAGCATGCCCGCAGGACTGCTATCCACTGCCAGAGATAGACTGGAAGGTCGAGTCCTTATGTGGCTACCCCTTCAAGTGCTTCCTAGACGCATATAAAGGGTACCATCAGATCCAAATGGCAGTGGAGGATGAAGAAAAAACAGCTTTCCACACCAGTCAAGGGGTATACTGTTACACAAAAATGCCTTTTGGCTTAAAGAACGCAGGCGCGACATACCAACGGCTGGTGGACACAGCTTTTGAAAAACAAGTAGGCCGCAACTTGGAAGTCTACGTTGACGACCTTGTTATAAAAAGCCATACAGAGGACGAATTGGTGCGCGACATTGAGGAAACATTCCGAACGTTGGGACGGATAAACATGAAATTGAATCCAAAAAAGTGCACCTTTGGCGCAACTGAAGGCATGTTCCTCGGATATTTGATAGAACCCGATGGAATCAAACCATGCCCAGAGAAGACAAAGGCTGTTATTGATCTCCCTTCCCCGCGCACACTCAAAGAAGTCCAGTCACTAAATGGAAAGTTAGCAGGGCTGAATCGCTTCTTATCTAAGTCAGCAGACAAATCCCTTCCCCTCTTTAAAACACTTACGAAGTGCACAAAAAAGGGAGACTTTCGCTGGACTCCCGAAGCAGAAGAAGCTTTCCAACAACTTAAACACCATCTGGCATCTCTTCCCAAACTCGTCGCACCGCGACCAGGGGAAGAACTAATCATGTACTTATCGGCAACCCATGGAGCAGTTAGCGCAGTACTATTGACAGACAGAGACTCCGTCCAGACACCCATATACTTTGTAAGCAAAGCCCTAAAGAAAACAGAGGTTAACTACAGTGCTATGGAAAAGCTGGTCTTGGCTCTAGTGTTCGCATCCAAAAGACTGCGCAGATACTTTCAAGCGCACCCAATAGCGATAATCACTGATCAGCCAATCAAACAAGTTATCTCCAAACCGGATGTATCAGGACGCTTACAAAAATGGAGTGTACTGCTAAGTGAGTATAACATCTCGTATAGGCCGCGCACTGCAATCAAAGGACAAGTCTTAGCCGATTTTATCGTGGAGAAGCCAGATAGCGACAGCCTGACCCCTGCAGCAAAAACAGACCTACAGGAACCGTGGACCTTGTTCACAGATGGGTCCTCATGCGCAGATGGATCAGGCGCAGGCCTTATTCTCACAAATCCAGAAGGTATGGAATTCACCTACGCGCTACGCTTCAAGTTCACAGCCACAAACAATGAGGCAGAATACGAAGCCCTACTAGCCGGACTACGCATCGCAATCCAAATGGGTGTTCGCAACCTAGAAGCAAATGTAGATGCGCGTCTAGTCGCTAACCACGTGTTAGGGGAATACGAAGCCAAGGATGATCACATGATCCAATACCTGGAGAAGACAAAATCTTTGATTAAAAACTTTGATAGGTTCACAATTAAACAAGTACCTAGAGGAGATAACAGGAAGGCGGACGCACTCAGCAAGATTGCATCCACAAGCTTCGCACACCTCTCCAAACAGGTATTGGTGGAAACCCTAAAAAACAAGTCAATCTTGGATATGGAGATATCAACGGTGATAGATGAACAAGATCCTACGTGGATGACACCTATCATCAAATTTATCAGCAAGGGAATCCTACCCCAAGATAATAAAGACGCTCGAAGAATACGGCGCACAGCGCAACGATTCGAATTACGCGACAACGTACTCTATCGGCGATCTTTCTTACAACCATGGCTCAGATGTGTTGGACCCCTCCAAGCAGACTACGTACTCCGCGAAATTCACGCCGGGTCATGTAGTATGCACTCAGGGCCACGATCCGTGGTGGCAAGCGCTCTAAGGTCAGGATACTATTGGCCAACAATGCACCGCGACGCGCGCGATCTAATAAGAAAGTGCAGCAACTGCCAAGTACATAGGCCTATTCCGCGCCGACCACAGCACGAGCTAACACCAATCACCTCACCATGGCCATTTTACAAATAGGGTATTGACATCGCAGGACCTTTCCCCGTCGCAGCTGGAGGAATAAAGTTCCTCATCGTAGCCATAGACTACTTTACAAAGTGGATTGAAGCAAAAGCAGTGGTGAACATTACAGGAAACCAAGTCAAGCGCTTTGTTTGGGACAATATTGTCTGTCGCTTCGGCCTACCAGGCGAGATCGTATCAGACAACGGAAAACAATTCTGTGATAACCCATTCAAAGATTGGTGCGCACAATTAAACATCACACAACACTTTGCTTCAGTCAAACACCCACAAACCAATGGCCTAGTTGAGCGCGCTAATCGCAGTCTAGGCGAAGGCATAAAAGCGCGCCTTGACAGACATAAAGGAAGATGGGTAGATGAGCTCTCGCATGTCTTGTGGGCGCATCGCACGACAATCAAAACCAGTACTGGCGATACGCCATTCTCCTTAGTCTATGGAACAGAAGCCGTCATACCAGCCGAGATAGGAATGCCAACTATACGCACGGCAGAGGTCAACGTCACAACAAATGACGAGGAACGGCGCATAGACTTAGATATACTGGAAGAAAGACGCGAACGCGCAGCTATACGTGAAGCAAAGGCTAAGGCAAAAATGAAGAAGTATTATGATGCAAAAGTCAAAAACACTTCATTCAGACCAGGAGACTTTGTTTACCGCAACAATGACGCGAGCCACGTGGAAGACACAGGCAAGCTCGGACCCAAATGGGAAGGACCTTACGAGGTCACAGACGCGCTCGGTAACGGCGCATACAGGTTGCGCGATATGGAAGGTCACGACCTAGCGCGCACTTGGAACATCTGTAATCTCAAAAGATGTTACTTTTAGGCTACGGCCCTTACACAAACACACTCACACCCTACGAGGTGCCCAATAAGTGTTTGTCTTTCTTTTCTTTTTTAGGAATTATGTTTTCCATTTTTTCAATAAACTTGCAAGTATTAATAAAATGTTATGGTTTCTAGCTAACTCCATAGCGCACTTTTACTTTATTGCATATATGTCAATATTGTCTATCTTATATTTTTGCCTACATGGCGTGCATGCACCACTTAAAGACCCACGAAGGCATAAAGGATGAGTTAACCTACTAATTTACTCGTTGAATAAGAGGGTTGCAAACCCATCAACATTGGATCACGTATCCTTGCTAAGCGTCTTACTCTTGAGACGTCAAAGTAAGTTTTACATGCGCACCCCACGATGGACGGGCATATACCAAGTACACCGTACGAGCTTAGCAATATAACGAGCCAAGACACTTGGTCAAAAATAAAACTTAGCAAACAATGCAAGTATACTTAAGTTACGCACTTAAAAGACTTGGTCAAAAATAAAAACTTAGCAAACAATGCAAGTATACTTAAGTTACGCACTTAAAAGACTTGGTCAAAAATAAAAACTTAGCAAACAATGCAAGTATATGAACTTATAACAAAATGTATCTTATTCCATATTAGATCACAAGGAAAAATACATAAGTTCACAAACAACCTATATGCTATGGCGATGATCATGGCTCTCTTCGGGAGCGGCGGAACTCTCCGCCTCCTTCAGCTTCCTCAAGGTTATAGCATCCTGGAGCGACACAGTGGGAACACTCACGGCAACGCCATCAGATCGAGGAAGGTGCGCAGCACCGATGCCGCACATCACAGCCTTGCCCTTAATACCCTTCTTTATGGCAACCCTCTGCTCGTGACGCTCTAGCACCTCCTTCAAAGGGACTTCCTTCTCCAGTGCAAAAGGCTTGAGGATATCACGGGGCCGCGCAAAAACTGGGACTTGAAGCTGCGAGACATCAGGTTTGAGATAATAATCTACCTCCTCTTCAGCATTCTCCTCAAGATGACGCTGCAACGTCAGACCCGCCATGAGCACATCTATGGGGTCATCTTGGTCGCGCTCCAACCTCCCTATATGCGGCAACTCAAGAACTTTCAGCCCCGCCATCGCCTGCACCAGCTCATCGTACGCCGCTGAGCTATATCCAGGAATCTCCGCCAAGTCTTTCTCCAACAACTTGCCCTCACGGAGTTCCTCCAGGACCTGCGAACGGCCACGCGCCATCGCGCAGTGAACAACCTTCCCAAAGGCTTCCACCACCTCCGCAGACTCCAAAGTACTCAGAGCTGCCAGACGAAGCCCATGGCTGATCAACCACCTGCATTCACAAAGTGATAATAAGGTCAGATATACAATCGGGCGAACAAGCAAATTTAAGAGACAAGGGTGTACGAATACCTGCGCTCGGCTATCACAGACATAAGATGAGGATACAGCTCCTCGTCATACTCAATGCTGAGGGCGCGCAGCTTCTCCTCATACATCACGAGCGTCTTCTCCATGCGCTCCTTGAACTCTTGCAGGCTAGCATAATGCTCTGCCCTTTTTTCTTCAAGATACGACACAGACCACGACGTCTTTGCCTTCATCTGCTCGAGCTTCGACCTCGCATACGTCAAGTCAGCCAAGATGCTCATCTTATCTTGGGCAATTTTCTCAGCATACGCCTTCGACTCCCCAAGCTCCACTTGCGTATCCGCCAATTGTGCGCGGAGGGCCACCAACTCCTCCTCCTTCTGGGCTAGAGCACGGCCCTCCCCAGTATACTTTCCCTTCAGCTGAGCAACAAGCTCAGCTTGGCGGGCAGTGGTCGCAGCCAGCTCATCTATCAGCTGATGCGCCTCACCACTATCAACAGCCTCGGTATTCCCCTCCTTGTTTTCATTCTGCGGAGAGGAAACCTCATCATCCTTCGCGTCGTCATCCCTACGGAACAAAGACAATCAACAACAAATTACAACAAGTAATTGCAAAAAAAAAAATAAAAATAAATAAATAAATAGAGAGAAGGAATGCACACTTACAAAAACGGAGAAGCATCAGCCTTCAACCGTGCGCCGGAGGCCGAAGTTTCTTCTGCGTTCGACTCTGCGTCTTTGATGACGTGTCGACGCCTCTTGCTGGTGCCACTGGTTCCAGCACCTCCCTTACGCTTTAAGTTCTGCGCAACTTCTTCCCTCAACACCTCCTCAGGCTTCAGGATCTGAATGCTGTCAGAGGACCCTGAGCGCGCCTCCTCGCGCGCCACTTCCTCTTCAGTCACCACCTCCACAGTGGGCGCCACTACTACCTCTGGCGCCACACTCTGGACGGGCGTTACCACAAGTGGTGGTGTGTCCTCGGGGACTGTCGCGGGCAGCACAGTCAAGCGACCCGCGGTCGCTTCCAGCAAAGGCAGCTCCCCTTCCTTCAGAGGACGCACCCCTATGGTCACCTGCTTTGGCTTGTCAAGCTTCACCACTGCGAACAAGTCCATCTCTGCACATACAAAAATGAAGCAAGAAAAACAACGAAAGATTAGTGGGTAAATGCACGAAGATACAGAATGAAAAACTTACAAACAATTACAAAGGATGAACACCCACCCCGGCCATCCTCACTCAGGAAAGTGGGAACCTCATCTGCTGCGCCAAAATACGCGCGACTCAATCCTACATGTACCAAAAACTCCTCCGGATAGGGGTTAATGGCCAATCGATTGGCATCTAACGTCTGCGCGTCAGCAATCCTATAGGAACCGGGTGCGGGACGCCCATCCTTTGGTAAAGACGCCTAAGTATAAAACTCAAAATTGGAAGGAAAGACCACGTCGTCTACCCAAAAGAAATATTCCCTCCACTTCTTAAGGGCGTCAACCTTTTCCGTGTAACATTGAAGCGCACGCGGGCGCTTCGCAAAGGACACCCAACCATTCGACCACGTTGAGTGGTAAAAGGAGCGGAACAAGTCCACGGTTGGTTCTATCGCTAATAAATGACAGTTTACCTCAAAATTCGACACCTTCGCCGCACCTATACAGTGCAGCTGAGAAATGTGGAGGCGATAGTGATTGAGCAAGTCGCTCAGAAATATAGATATAGGTACGCGGTAGTTAGCGTACTCAAAAAATTTCGTGTATAAACCTATCTTCCCTTCGGGGAAGTCGGCTATACACGCATCGACATCTGGCACCTCTGGATGCACATCCAAAGGCACAAAATAGTCGGAAGAAAAGTGCATCACGTCCTCAACAGACAAAACAGAGCGAAACTCCTCTAACTGAGCGATCATGTTCATCTTAAAACTAAGTAGACGCGCACAAAGATTACCTACGGAAGTTCAAAGGTTTTCTAGCAAAAACGCTCTCAAAATGAAGAAGATGAATAGTGGTTGTGTGTGTATTTTACTGTGTGGTGAAAATAAAGGGGGGGCGGCACTCTTATATAGAGTGGTAAAAACCCTAATTCACGCCCACGTGGATCCCACTCACAGTAAACGTGTGGCTAGAAGATCAAAAGGTACAACCACTTTTTCCCGAATCCCAAGTGATACGTGGACACCACCCCCGATTACCGAGGTAACTATTTTGAACCTGCTAGGTGCATTGCACCTACAAAAAAGGCGGTAACAATTTGTTCATTCTCCCGCCACGCTTGCCGCTGCTTACATTAAGTCTAGTACCCGCGGCTACGTGCCGCGCATACTAGACTGGGGGGACATGATGACGTATAGCCTATATTTGGGCCGCAAGCCCAAATGATAGACATCACTTACACTTAAGCCCATCACGAATGGGCTACCATGACAAATGGTATGGGCTGTGGCATCAACGCTTGGGCTCACGAAGCCCAAAAGCCCAATCTAACCCACCGGGTAACGATAAGGATTATCTATTCAAGGAATAGATATCCTTACTTTGGATAAGCACCACGCGTGCGAAGAGTGAGGAGCAAGAAACACGGTTTCTTAGCCCCTATATATAGAATCACACGATTCTCATTAAAGGTACGATATACAACCCTAACTCTTCAACCAAACCCTAAATCGATTACTTACTCTCACGCCGGAGTCTAATCGGGGGAGACAATCCCTCGATAAGCCTAACGGTGTTGTCTATTTTCTTAGTGCGCAGGTAACAAGGTACTAAGAAGCTAATTGATATAAGAGCAAAAGCCCAATAACCAGGTACGCCCAACTTTTGTATCAACAATATGCATATTTTATTTTACAATACCATTGAAACCAAACGATACAACAGAGGTTCCTTCTAAAATGGTAAAACATTTCAGATTTTCACGAAATATATCTCATATTTGGCTCTAATTAGAACACTTCGAACAATCATACAAATTAAATATTGAGAAAGGTTCAAATCAAAGTGTCCCACCAAATGATTAATCTACATATAGTCATTTTGCCATACTTTCAAAGAATTAATCTATCATTTAGATGTCAAATAGTCCAATACTTTCACATCCAATTACTCATATGTAATTTAATGACAGTCATTATCATAGCAATTTATATTCCATTATGAGAAATTAACTATGCAAGAAGCTGTTGCGTTTGATCTGAGTTAGCTTTTAAAATAGGATTGATCAATACCATCACAAATCAGGTAACTTCAAAAAGTAAAGAACTTTTAACAATAAACGAGTGATGGTCATACAATGCTATTTTTCCTTCTAAACCAAATATCATCATATAAACAATATATATAAGGAAGAGCAATAGATATATTGTTACTGTAATTTCATAAAACTAGTACTATAGCAACTTCACAGATAATTCACATATTCTCTTGAAATTAGTTGCCAAAACAAAATTGTCCAGCCAAAATCATATATCAATGACAATTCGTTTCTCTAAAATGATAACTGAAACAAATATATAACTTGTTATATACCATTCCTCATTTCAATGACCCGCCTAAGTGAACACACTATTTATCGTAAATCTCCAAAAAAAAAATCTTCCATGTTACATACTAATTATTTAAGTAACAGAATAAAAACGTAGCAGTTTTATAAGCAAAACAGAATCAATATACTATGTTACGTTATCCGATAGTGATTGCCCTTAATAGCAAAATACGAAATCTGTCTTAAGATTGTAGTATATATTAGGTGTATTGCTATTAGAGACAACCAAATAATATGTTAATCACAACAATAAAAGATAAAATGTAGAAAGTGATACCGTAATTATTTTGATAGCGTGACACAAAAAACACAAGGAAATTGTTGAGGCGTGTGATGCTCACACTTTCCTTAAGACAGATTCGTCCTCTCCACGGTGCTTGAGAATCGTGAACGTCTATCTCCCAGGATACAACAACAACGGATAACTCCGTTCGCACAAACGGGTTATCAAGGCGAACCAAAACTGTGCCTTCCCTCTATTACAACCGATACAAAATGAATCAACATTGAAGTCAACAACAAAGGAGAGGAATTAGTTTATGTGTTTTTGGTGTGTTCCAAGATGAAAGAAGAGTACACAATTTATAGGGAATAAAGATGAAGGAAAATGGTCACATTAATTACCAGAAATTAATCTTACTAATGTCTCATGAATTAAAATTAATCATACATTAATTTTATTCTTAATTCTCATTAGTATATTTGATGACACCATCAATTGTCATTCAATATTTTGACCACATATTCCAACAGAATGTTGGTGCGCTTTTAGATTACGAATATTCACTGTTGTTCCAAGTGCGCGCTAGGGTGTGAGTGTGTTTGCGCAACCTGTGGGCACCTCGTAGGGTGTGAGTGTGTTTGTGTAAGGGCCGTAGCCTAAAAGTAACATCTTTTGAGATTACAGATGTTCCAAGTGCGCGCTAGGTCGTGACCTTCCATATCGCGCAACCTGTATGCGCCGTTACCGAGCGCGTCTGTGACCTCGTAAGGTCCTTCCCATTTGGGTCCGAGCTTGCCTGTGTCTTCCACGTGGCTCGCGTCATTGTTGCGGTAAACAAAGTCTCCTGGTCTGAATGAAGTGTTTTTGACTTTTGCATCATAATACTTCTTCATTTTTGCCTTAGCCTTTGCTTCACGTATAGTTGCGCGTTCGCGTCTTTCTTCCAGTATATCTAAGTCTATGCGCCGTTCCTCGTCATTTGTTGTGACGTTGACCTCTGCCGTGCGTATAGTTGGCATTCCTATCTCGGCTGGTATGACGGCTTCTGTTCCATAGACTAAGGAGAATGGCGTATCGCCAGTACTGGTTTTGATTGTCGTGCGATGCGCCCACAAGACATGCGAGAGCTCATCTACCCATCTTCCTTTATGTCTGTCAAGGCGCGCTTTTATGCCTTCGCCTAGACTGCGATTAGCGCGCTCAACTAGGCCATTGGTTTGTGGGTGTTTGACTGAAGCAAAGTGTTGTGTGATGTTTAATTGTGCGCACCAATCTTTGAATGGGTTATCACAGAATTGTTTTCCGTTGTCTGATACGATCTCGCCTGGTAGGCCGAAGCGACAGACAATATTGTCCCAAACAAAGCGCTTGACTTGGTTTCCTGTAATGTTCACCACTGCTTTTGCTTCAATCCACTTTGTAAAGTAGCCTATGGCTACGATGAGGAACTTTATTCCTCCAGCTGCGACGGGGAAAGGTCCTGCGATGTCAATACCCCATTTGTAAAATGGCCATGGTGAGGTGATTGGTGTTAGCTCGTGCTGTGGTCGGCGCGGAATAGGCCTATGTACTTGGCAGTTGCTGCACTTTCTTATTAGATCGCGCGCGTCGCGGTGCATTGTTGGCCAATAGTATCCTGACCTTAGAGCGCTTGCCACCACGGATCGTGGCCCTGAGTGCATACTACATGACCCGGCGTGAATTTCGCGGAGTACGTAGTCTGCTTGGAGGGGTCCAACACATCTGAGCCATGGTTGTAAGAAAGATCGCCGATAGAGTACGTTGTCGCGTAATTCGAATCGTTGCGCTGTGCGCCGTATTCTTCGAGCGTCTTTATTATCTTGGGGTAGGATTCCCTTGCTGATAAATTCGATGATAGGTGTCATCCACGTAGGATCTTGTTCATCTATCACCGTTGATATCTCCATATCCAAGATTGACTTGTTTTTTAGGGTTTCCACCAATACCTGTTTGGAGAGGTGTGCGAAGCTTGTGGATGCAATCTTGCTGAGTGCGTCCGCCTTCCTGTTATCTCCTCTAGGTACTTGTTTAATTGTGAACCTATCAAAGTTTTTAATCAAAGATTTTGTCTTCTCCAGGTATTGGATCATGTGATCATCCTTGGCTTCGTATTCCCCTAACACGTGGTTAGCGACTAGACGCGCATCTACATTTGCTTCTAGGTTGCGAACACCCATTTGGATTGCGATGCGTAGTCCGGCTAGTAGGGCTTCGTATTCTGCCTCATTGTTTGTGGCTGTGAACTCGAAGCGTAGCGCGTAGGTGAATTCCATACCTTCTGGATTTGTGAGAATAAGGCCTGCGCCTGATCCATCTGCGCATGAGGATCCATCTGTGAACAAGGTCCACGGTTCCTGTAGGTCTGTTTTTGCTGCAGGGGTCAGGCTGTCGCTATCTGGCTTCTCCACGATAAAATCGGCTAAGACTTGTCCTTTGATTGCAGTGCGCGGCCTATACGAGATGTTATACTCACTTAGCAGTACACTCCATTTTTGTAAGCGTCCTGATACATCCGGTTTGGAGATAACTTGTTTGATTGGCTGATCAGTGATTATCGCTATTGGGTGCGCTTGAAAGTATCTGCGCAGTCTTTTGGATGCGAACACTAGAGCCAAGACCAGCTTTTCCATAGCACTGTAGTTAACCTCTGTTTTCTTTAGGGCTTTGCTTACAAAGTATATGGGTGTCTGGACGGAGTCTCTGTCTGTCAATAGTACTGCGCTAACTGCTCCATGGGTTGCCGATAAGTACATGATTAGTTCTTCCCCTGGTCGCGGTGCGACGAGTTTGGGAAGAGATGCCAGATGGTGTTTAAGTTGTTGGAAAGCTTCTTCTGCTTCGGGAGTCCAGCGAAAGTCTCCCTTTTTTGTGCACTTCGTAAGTGTTTTAAAGAGGGGAAGGGATTTGTCTGCTGACTTAGATAAGAAGCGATTCAGCCCTGCTAACTTTCCATTTAGTGACTGGACTTCTTTGAGTGTGCGCGGGGAAGGGAGATCAATAACAGCCTTTGTCTTCTCTGGGCATGGTTTGATTCCATCGGGTTCTATCAAATATCCGAGGAACATGCCTTCAGTTGCGCCAAAGGTGCACTTTTTTGGATTCAATTTCATGTTTATCCGTCCCAACGTTCGGAATGTTTCCTCAATGTCGCGCACCAATTCGTCCTCTGTATGGCTTTTTATAACAAGGTCGTCAACGTAGACTTCCAAGTTGCGGCCTACTTGTTTTTCAAAAGCTGTGTCCACCAGCCGTTGGTATGTCGCGCCTGCGTTCTTTAAGCCAAAAGGCATTTTTGTGTAACAGTATACCCCTTGACTGGTGTGGAAAGCTGTTTTTTCTTCATCCTCCACTGCCATTTGGATCTGATGGTACCCTTTATATGCGTCTAGGAAGCACTTGAAGGGGTAGCCACATAAGGACTCGACCTTCCAGTCTATCTCTGGCAGTGGATAGCAGTCCTGCGGGCATGCTTTGTTGAGGTCCGTGAAGTCCACGCACATCCTCCAACTACCATCGCTCTTCTTTACCATAACTGGGTTTGAAAGCCAGTCGTGGTAGTACACTTCGCGCATGATGCCCGCATCTACTAACTTGTGTACTTCTTCCAAAATAGCCTTTGCACGATTTGGTGCCTGGCCGCGCTTCTTTTGTCGTATTGGAGGGTATCCTTGTCGGATTTGTAACTTGTGCTCTGTGATAGAGCGAGGTACTCCCGTCATATGCTTTGGTTCCCATGCAAAGATGTCTAGATTCTTTTGCAAGAGTGCGCATACGGCTGCTTTACCTTTGTCAGATAAAGATCCTCCAATCGAAACTTGTTGTTCCGGATAATCTGGGTGAATAGCGACTTTTAAATTTGGCGATTTTCTCGTGCGCTATTCTGGAATAGTCTTCGCTTCAGTTGTTATTGCGATGCATTCTCTTGGTGGTACCGTTGTGTTGTAGAGAGTGACCACTCCTCCTTTAACTGGGAATTTGAGCATTCCGTGTGCTGTGGATGGTACTGCGCGCATGGATGATATTCCCGGTCTTCCAATTATACCATTGTATGGTGAAGGAGACTTTATTACCATAAAATTTATCCATGTCGCGGTTGAGTGTTGTTCATCTCCTACGACCACCCATAAGCGTAACTGCCCCATGGGCCAAATCTTTTCTCCTGTGAATCCTGTTAGTGACATTGTAGCTGGTGTCAACTGACTTTGGATTTCAGGTCGCAGCCTTTTGAAGCAGTGATCATACATAATGTCTGCGGATGCTCCTCCATCAATATACATGCGGTGGATGTCGTGTCCCCCTGTATGTATTTCAATGGTCAGAGGTTCCACGACTGCGTTGTCCGCAGCTATTGTAGGGAAGGATATCTCTTTTCCTGGAGAGAATTTTTGGCTGACTTTTTGCTTTATTGTGCGCTGCCATGATTGTATCATGTATATAGTATCAGCCTTTTCTTTTGGGGGTTCTTTCTTGCCCCCATTTCTCTGTCTCTCTTTTCCTTCCTTGATGTTTTTTACGAGGTGGTCCATCCTTCCTTCTCTTACTAATTTTTCGATTAGTTGTTTCAGTTGGACGCACTCGTTAGTTGTATGGCCCTTTTGGCCGTGGTACTCGCAGTATCCACTACCTTGGCGTTTTTCTTCTGCCGTTTTAATTGGTGGTGGTTTTGGGAAGTTCGCACCTTCTGTTGCAAATATCTCCCTTGGAGTTTTAGTAAGAGGAGTATATTTGTCGTTGTCTCTTCCACTGCGGTAGTTCCTGCTGCGGTTATTGTTTTGATCGTTGGATTGTCTCCGCGGCTGTTCTTGCTGCCTATAGTTTGAATATCCTTTTTTGCTATCCGCAGCAGCTGCTTCTCCTTGTATAAAGGATCTGGTGCGTTTTGTGAGTTCATCAAAAGACTGTGGAACTCTCTCATTGAGCTTTCGGATGAGTTCTGGATTATTAATTCCATTCATGAACCCTGAAATTTTTAGTATTTCGGGACATGCTTTGACTTGTATGCACTCATCCTTGAAGCGCTCCATAAAGGCGCTAGTTGATTCCCCTTGCCGTTGCTTCACCCTTGCCAATTCTACAGGATTTTTAGCGCACTTCTTTCGCTGGGTGAAGTTGTGGCGGAATGCTTTTCGTAATTCCTCAAAGCCGCCTATACTCCTACGTGGGAGTTTGCTAAACCATGTGCGCGCGTTCCCTACCAATGTGGAATTAAACATGTGACACCACACAGGCTGTGGCCAATTTTCGATAGTTGCGGCTGACTCGAAAATTTTTAGGTGGTCGTCTGGGTCGCCTGTTCCATCGTATGTCTTCACATTAGCGGGCATGCGCCTGCGTCTGTCGTCTGAGTAATCACTTATGCGACGTGTGAACGCATCAATTTTATGGCGTCGCCATGGGAGAGACATATCCTCGTTCTCTTCCTCGCGACGTCTTTCTTTTGATTTCCAGTGTCCTGTTTCTTTATCCTCGTTGTCCGAGGAATCACTGGAGGAAGGATAATCTCTCCTTCGGCGTTTGCGCCTGCTCCTTTCAGAAGAGGAGCCTGAGGGATCTCTGCTTGGGGATCTTCTTCTACCCAATCTATCTTGGATCCGCCTACTTCTGGGATTGGACGATCCTTGGCTCGGCGAATGCTGAGGGCCTAATCTATCATGTATTCCCCGACTACCAAGTCTGGAATGAACATTGGTGCGTCTACCGCTGTTTCCAGAATCTTGTGAGTCAGATATCGTACCCAACCTGTCATGGACATTGGTACGTTCTGTACGTCCTCCTCGTGGGTGACGTGATGGTGATGGCTCACGTTCTGGACCAAAGTTAAGTCGGGTTTGCGGATCCGCGCTTGCTCTTCTTGCCGCCTCTTCCTGCATGAGGGCGGTTAGGGCTTCATAATTTTGGGATACAAAATTACCCAAAGTTAGATCGGGTATGTCCTCAGTCGTTGCGAGGATCTCTGCCTCGGTATGGGACGCCCGATTTCGTTCAGGCGCGCCTGGAGGCGCAGTGTTATTCACTGCAGGTGTAGCCTGATGAGGAGTAGTGAAGAGGGTGCATTGGAGTTCCTCAACGCTTGGGACCACTGAAGAGATTATAGGTAATTCCATTGTTGGAATGGGCTGGGTTGTTCCCGCCCCTTGGTGATCAGGTGCGCTGGTTGTCCCAGCAACCTGTTTGGAAGTCGAATCTTGTCGATTCTTCTTTCCGTGGTCACGTTTTTCCGACTGCGGAGTCCGCTGGCTCGAATTCTTGTGTTTCGTCATTCTAGTTCGTTGTCGGGTCCCACGGATGGCGCCACTTGTTGATACAAAAGTTGGGCGTACCTGGTTATTGGGCTTTTGCTCTTATATCAATTAGCTTCTTAGTACCTTGTTACCTGCGCACTAAGAAAATAGACAACACCGTTAGGCTTATCGAGGGATTGTCTCCCCCGATTAGACTCCGGCGTGAGAGTAAGTAATCGATTTAGGGTTTGGTTGAAGAGTTAGGGTTGTATATCGTACCTTTAATGAGAATCGTGTGATTCTATATATAGGGGCTAAGAAACCGTGTTTCTTGCTCCTCACTCTTCGCACGCGTGGTGCTTATCCAAAGTAAGGATATCTATTCCTTGAATAGATAATCCTTATCGTTACCCGGTGGGTTAGATTGGGCTTTTGGGCTTCGTGAGCCCAAGCGTTGATGCCACAGCCCATACCATTTGTCATGGTAGCCCATTCGTGATGGGCTTAAGTGTAAGTGATGTCTATCATTTGGGCTTGCGGCCCAAATATAGGCTATACGTCATCAGGACTACCAGAAGATAGTATTGAAAGGACAAGAGTTAAACATGAAGTCCACACCAGGAGTGCACGTAGGCTTGAAGAACTTTGCTTTAAAAACGGTGGAATATACATAAAGCTTGGTCAACATATCGGTCAATTGGTAGGACCTTTTTTCCTTTTTATTAATATTGGAATTTAAGTTTCTTATTTGGTAACTGGGTAGTTAGTATATGTAGCTTATGCGTTTAGCTAAATGGAATGTTTTCATATAGGAATATTTAGTACCTCAAGAGTACATTAAAACGTTAAGGGAGTCGATGTTGAATAGATGTCCGACTTCTTCGTACGATCAAGTGTGCCAAGTTGTTAAAAAAGAGCTTGGTGGGGCACCCGAAGAAGTATGTGTACCTACTGTGTTTATTTTATGCAATATTTGTTTTCCTAATCTCATTATGCTCTTACTTTTGTTTTAGCTATTTTGCGTCATAGAGTTTATGTTAACTATTTACTTTTACAGATATTTGATGAGTTTGACCCAGTCCCTATTGCAAGTGCTTCCCTTGCTCAAGTTCATGTTGCTCCAACTCATCAGGGCCAAAAAGTTGCTGTAAAGGTTTCACATTCTTACTATAAACCCATCTTATTTTGGTTTTATCTTGTGCAATCTTTTATTAACAGCTTAACTTATTTTATACTGCATTCATGTTTCAGGTACAACATATGCACATGACAGATACTGCAGCTGCAGATTATGCAACAGTCGAATTCATTGTCAACACTTTACATCGGCTCTTTCCTTCATTTGATTACAGGTTTGTTTGTTAGAGCTTACCGCTTATCTTATTTTTGTTATTCGACTGCTATTTCTTTATGCATGTGTTTACTGATGGGGATATATGGCAATAATATAGGTGGTTGATAGATGAAGTACATGACAGTCTACCTAAGGTCAGACATATTTTCAACCTGTTATCTTCTCGTATTTTCATGATGTCCTGCTACATATGTGTATTTATGCTTACTCTTCTGATATCCTTTAAAATAGTGTTGTTAATAAGTTACGATTATGATCAGGAACTTGATTTCTTAAATGAGACCAAGAACAGCGTTATTTGTATGGATAACTTTCGAAAGTTATCTCCACATATTGCAGACTATGTGTATGCGCCCAAGGTATATTGGAACCTAAGTACCACAAAATTGTTGACCATGGAGTTTGTTGAAGGCGCAGAAGTCAATGACTTGCAGAGCATCCAAAAACTTGGAATTAACCCACATGACATTGCAAGGCTAGTAAGTATCTTTTCTCTGCACTACCAATTGGCTAGTTGCCGCAGTTTTCCTGCTGGGAGCTATTATCCAATTCATGTTGTTTATTGGTTAATGTTTATGGTAAGGGTTTTGTTTTACACAATACAGGTCAGTAAAACATTTGCTGAAATGATGTTTAAACATGGATTTGTGCACTGTGATCCACACGCTGCTAACTTGCTAGTTCGAACGCTACCTTCTTCAAAAAGGGGAATTTTCGGTAAGGCATCTAATTTTTAAACAAGACACTTGGAATCATACATTTTTTATACCATGATTTTACTAGAGAGCTTTTAGTCGACATGGTTAAAGTTTTTTGTTGTTTTAATGTACTGCTTCCTATTTACAAGCTTGTGAAGGGGTGCTACCTTCTTGCAGAACATATGTTCAGATTTGTCAATTGGGGCTCTTGAGTCTTGAGATTGCAACTTTAGATGAGCTTGTTTTTTCAAATATCGTTGCGTATATCTATAGTACTATATAATGCATGGATAAACCAAGCCTAACTCCTAACCAAAAATTAAGATAAGGAGCTCCAATCATGAGCTGACATGTGTCACTTCTCAACTAACTCCAAGCCTAACTCTTAACCAAAAATTAAGATAAGTAACTCTAATAATAAGGTGACATGTGTCACTTCCAACTTAAAATTCACCTTTATTTTCAAATTGAAATATCTTTTTATCTATTTATTTTTTTTGTTATCTAATTTCACCATATTTTCTAAAATTTTGTGCTCTTTAATTCAACATCCATTTTGATATATTTTTACAAGTTTTTAGTTTTGTAGATTTTTAGTGGGTTTTTTATTCAAAATTTTACAACTTTAACATTTATTTCAATCAATACAATCTTGATTCGTTAAAATCATATACTTTTGGGTGAGTGTTTGACGGGAAAGAGATTGCGAGGATCTTTCTATATACGGTAATAATGATGTAACGAGAAAGCTACGGAAAACCCAAACAAAAACATATACGTTCGGAGTGTTGCGAAACGAATTCAATAAGCGGGCAGGGAATTGCGGGGAGAGTGGGCTAGCAATTCATTTATTAACCATATTACTATATTTTTCGCCGCAGCTGTGCGCGGGTATCCGACTAGTTCTTATAAATGTATTTGTTCCAATTCATATAAGGTCTTGAAGACAGGTATTCATTACTCAGAAAGCGTAATTAGTTAAGGCATGACAAGAATATTGCCTGTCTTCAGGACCTCATATGAATTAGAGTAAAATATACATCTGAATACGTTAAGAGCGACAGGCAAATCAAAACAAAATATGAATTATATGAGATGACATAATAATAGATATGTTTTAGTTTAAATAGTTATGTTAGAAAGTCTTGTTTTGTTAAATAAAAGGCATAGACTTCTTCAATTAACCATTTGGCATTTATTTCTCAAATGACACATGCACTTGCTGGACTAATTGCTGCTAGTAATCTAAGCCTTTTTGTCATCACCAACCTCCTTTTTTTTCCTCCATATATTCAATTTTCCCATATTTTATATTTTTGATCCAGTGTTTTCCTTATTGATGCTGTTTAGTTGTTTACAGGAAGGAGAAAACCACAACTGGTACTGCTGGATCATGGTCTATACAAAGTACTTGACAATTCGATTAGGACTAACTATGCTGCACTTTGGAAGGTGCACCATGCAATTTCTTGAATATTAATGACTTTTTATGTCATCTATTATTACCTTTTCTTCACGTCCATTTTCGCATGTTACCGCTTTAGAGCATCATTAATCTCTGCACTGTATGGCTTGCTTACAGGCTTTAGTACTGGCTGATGCAAATGGAATAAAGGAAAATTGCTTGAAATTGGGTGCTGGTGAGGATTTGTATGCATTGTTTGCAGGGATTCTTACAATGAGGCCTTGGAATAGGGTTATTGATCCTGCCGTTGATCATCTTGCCATTCAAGGCAATGCCAGTGACCACTCAGAACTTCAGGTTAGCTTACATTATATAAGACAATGCCATTGACCCTGCTGTTAATCATCTTCCCCATTTCAAAGTTTTTGGTGTATCTCGTATTTTGACTCCCTGTTGGTCATGTTTTTCAATTTAAATAATCATCCACATGAAAATTTACCATACAAACTGCTCCTTATGTCTTGTAAAAACGGCCACAGGTACATGAACATATTTAGGGTAATATGTTTAAGTTTAAGTGGGAAGTTTTTATTTGGTTTAGTTGTTACTGTCTTATCTTTAAATGTTCTCTTGTTTATGAAAATTTAGCATCTGCATCTTGAAACCCAAGTGTTACGGCTCTATTGACTAATAGAGCCTTTTTCTTGTTTTGCAGATGTATGCTTCCCTATATTTTCCTCAAATCACAGAACTTCTACATAAACTGCCACGTGTCATCCTTTTAATGTTAAAGACTAATGATTGCTTGCGTTCAGTCAATAACGCATTGGTATGTCTTTAGCCAATCTAATTTTATAACTGTCAGGATCTACAGAATATCTATAATTGTTAAATTTGATCAGATAAAAAGACCGTCTGTGGAGTCTTTCATTATTATAGAACGAGTTTCTTCTGAGGCACTGATCGAGGAAAAGTTATCACATGCAAAGTCTCTCTTTGGCTTGCTACATGTTTGGCTGGAGGATATTTCACTTCAAGCCCGTTTTTTCATAATGCAAGTTGCCTTGTGGATGCTACAGTTCCGTTCAGCTTTGGCTCTGTGAACACTTGGCCAATTTATAATAATATACATAGAAGACAAAAATCATACCGAAAGAGATCATTGGGTGTTCAATAGTTGTTGGTTTTTGATTTGAAAGTAGTGCATTATTTGGCTTTAAGCCCCTTGTTCCTAACCCATAATAGTCTGGGAATTATAAAGTCAATTTTTTAATTCTTTCTGGACATAGTATAGATGATGAGAAGTGAAGTTTTGTGCCTTGTATCCTCAAAATATGAGATGTGGGTCTTTGGTTATAGTTTTGGAAATTGTAACAGATATACTTGTGAATTTTATTTATGAAGCAATTTCATGTTTTTGAACCAATAGTTTATGTTACATGACATTTGCATAATTGCATATACATGCCCAAAACATTAAAAGGGCCACTAGATGAAAAGACTGGCAAATGACTTTTAGACCTTTTGAAAGTCTACGCTAGTAGACAACAACATTTAATTTGAATCCCTACCTCCAATTTGAAGTCTTCTTAAACCCTTGTATACTTCAAAGTTATTGGTCCACAAACTCACCGTTGTATACTTCAAAGTTTTTGGTCCACAAACTCACCATCGTATACTTCAAAGATTTTGGTCTACAAACTTGCACAGTTACATCGACCAAAACTTGCACTCTTACATCCCATTCAATATTTCTTAGACATTTCTTCACTGCATTGAGATTCACAAAGAGATATATCCAAACCAGCCTTTCGTAGACGTTTCTTCCATCGTCCAAGTTTCTTCACAACATTGACAATGATAGATATGATCTATTTATTTAACTCATATGTACTTCTGACTTAAATTTTATGAAGCAATTCATGTTTATGAACCAGTAGCTTATGTTGGGAATGTTTGGCACTAGTAGGAGCTCGAGCTGGTTGCTAGAGCTTTTTTCTAAATGCTAGTTTAACTAGCATTTCATTTAGTAGTTTATTTTTTTTACATGCTCCTTCAAGCTATGTCAGCCAAACGAGACTTATTTTTAATGGTATCTTAGGGTGCGTTTTGTTGGTGAAAAATATTCCATTTTTCTAGGAGATTTTTCATATGAAAATGAAAATTTTGAAAATCCGTCTAGTCATACTTTTTTTCAACAATTTTCAAAAAGACCGAAATTCTCATTTTCTAAATTTTAACTAAGAAATTGAAAAGCACATTCCACACTTCTAACTTTTTTATTTCACATTTTTTCAATAAAAAGATATGGGATCTCATTTTTTTCTCTTGTGTCATCCTCCACCGCCCACCGTCGCCTCCACCACCCGCCGTCGCCGCCACAATCCCAATCCGAGGTAATATTCTTATCATTAAAAAAAAAAGAAAAATATAACTACGGCTAAACGGGTTTTCAAAATTCTCAACTCTTCTCTGAAGAAGAAAAATCATTCACTTCTCAAGAAATTTAGAAAAAGAAAAATAGAAAAATATTTCTACAAATAAACGACACCTTATTTTTCTGAAAAAAATAAGCTCGTGCTATGATAAGTTAGCGCGCCAAACATGCCCTTTATATGATGTTCACATTTTTTTAGAACGGCACCACACTTGAAATCCGACCCCCCGAGTTAAACCACCCAAACAGGCAGGCCCCGGGATCCAACCCTAAAACTCACGGCTTCGCACTTGGAAGAAACCTGGATTTTTTTTGTCTCTTGCGAGACTTGAACCTTGGATAAAACCTCCCCCAGGCTTCAGAAGGAGCCCAGATGTTCACATGTATATGATGGAGTGACTAATGAGTTGTAGACCAAGACGGGTTTACTTTGAATGTCTATACTAGTAGACAACAACATCAAACTCTAAACATTATCGGAGTTATTATCTCCGATTAAAAGTCTTCTTAAATCCTCACATAGTTCAAAATACCTTTTGAAGTACGCATACAAATAACACAAACATTAAGAGCCACACCATAAATAAACTAGTAAACCTCAAAAAACCACCACGCAAGCATTTTTTAATGGGAACTTACAATTGCACAATATTTACACTACAAATTATTCCACACATCCGAAGCAAGAGTTGAACCCACAAGCATTTGGTTGGGAGCTTCTCACACAACAAGATGTACCATTTGGAAACAAGCCCTTTGGTCACTATGCAAGCAATTGTTTGTGAAGTTTTAATAAGTTCTAAGCGCAATATTGAAACCTCAATTAAATTAACCTCAAAAAGTTCTAATGAAAACCGACTAATAAATGTGGTTTGAAGTTTGAAAATTTTGCACAATAAAACATGAAATGAAATTTAAGGGCACTTCGAGTCAAACAATTTGTATAGCCGACTCTTTGGATCATAAATGTAACATTAAAACTGAAGAGTATGTATATTCAATAAATTTAGAGAAGCCACAAATCTCTATGCAAAGTCTTTGGTTGGAAAGCATTATTGTGGATGACAAAATTTTAATTCACACATTATTTTTTATCGCAATCAAAAGTTGGAGATTTTTGCATAATCAAACAAAAAATAAAAGTCTAGAGTCTACCGCTTTAATAAATTTCCATGGCCCAAACGTTACGTTTATCAATGAAATATAAACCACAAATATATTCTCGGTCATATTATTATGAAAGCAACTACAATAATACCAGCGACATTGTATATATATTTGTAGCAATTTGATTTTTATAGCAATCAAAAATAAAAACACAATGAGTAGTTCAATATCTAGCGTCTTTTTCTTTTCTTATTGGAACACAAGCCCTTTGATCACTATGCAAGCAATTGTTTGTGAAGTTTTAATAATTTCTAGACGAGATATTGAAAGCATTAAATTAACCTTAAAAAGTTCTAATGATTTTCTTTTAATTTATTTTTATTATTATTTTTTTAATGACGATTTGGAGTTGATTTTTATTTTTGGTAACCATGGTTTACGACCTTTTTGGCTGACTAATTACCGAGATTGGAAGTTGAAAATTTTGCAAAAATAAAAAATTGAATGAAGTTTAAGGGCTTATCGAGTCAAACGATTTGTACAACCAACAACCAGACTCTTTGGATCATAAGCGTAAATTGGTTATCAATGCGCTAGTAACATTAAACTGAAGAGTATGTTTATTCAATAAATTTAGAGAACCAAAACATCTCTATGTTTTGGTTGAAAAACATTATTGTGGATGACAGAAATTTCATTGACACATTCTTTTATATCGCAATCAAAAGTTGGAAAATTTTGCATAATCAAACAAAAAATAAAAGTTTAGAGTTTATCGGTTTAATAAAATTCCACAGCCCAAATATTACGTTTATCTAAATGAAATATAGACCACAAACATATTCTCAATAATATTATTATGAAAGCAACTACAATAATACTGGTGACAATATATATATATATATTTGTAGCAACTGTGAGTTTTTATAGCAATCAAAAAAAAAAAACACACAATGACTAATTCAATGTCCGCCTTTTTTCTTTTCCTAATTTTCACCACGTTTGCCTATTCCACTGCTTCTTTGAATAATAATAATAATCATAAATGCCCTAAAGAACAAAGTGAAGCTTTGCTTCTCTTTAAACATAACCTTTCCTCCATCAATTACCCAATCAATTACTGTTCTGGTATTCCTGATTATCGTCCAAAAATGATGAGCTGGAACACAAGTACTGATTGTTGCAACTGGAAAGGAGTTGGTTGCGACGACTCCACCGGTGACGTCATCAAGCTTGATCTCTTTTGCGGAATGCTACAAGGTACAATTCATCCTCTCAGCTCCCTCTTCAACCTCACACACCTTATTGTTCTTGATTTATCAGGTAACAATCTTAATGGGACATTGCCATCTTGGCTGTTTACTTCCCCCTCTTTAGAAATTCTCCATCTAAGTAGTAACATGTTCAGTGGAAATGTACCTTTTGAGTCATTTTCTTTTCCATCATTAAAAGAGTTACACCTCAGTAGCAATCAGTTAGTTGGCCAAATTGATGTGCAAACATTTCCACAACTCACCAACCTCACTAAACTGGACCTTTCAATTAACAAACTTAATGGGACATTGCCATCTTGGCTATTTACTTCCCCCTCTTTAGAATCTCTCTATCTAGGTTATAACATGTTTAGTGGAAAGGTACCTTTTGAGTCGTTTGCTCTTCCATCATTAAAAACGTTAGAGCTCAGTGGCAATGATCATTTAGGTGGCCATGCAGATGTGCAAGCATTTCGACAACTCACCAACCTCACTGACCTGTACCTTTCATATAATAATTTTAGTGGTGAACTCGAGTTGGATACATTGTTATCAAGCCTCACAAACCTTGAATGGTTAGATCTCTCTTACAGCGGTTTCTCTGTTACAACAAAGAATGCCAATCATTATGTCAACCCTGGTTTTTGGTTCTTAAAATTGGCCTCTTGCAAGCTAAAGGTGTTTCCAAATTCATTTCGAGCCATGAAACAACTTTATGACTTAGATCTCTCTAACAACGAAATCCATGGCCAAATTCCTCATTGGGCAGGGGAGATAGGAGGTAATAAGTTATGGCATTTGAATCTGTCACATAACTTCATAACAGGCTTGCCACAGTTTCAATGGTATGGACTATCTGATCTTTATCTGCAGTCCAACTTGATTCAGGGACCATTCCCTCTATCAATTTGCAATATGAGCAATCTTTTGTATTTGGATATGTCCAATAATAGCTTTGGTGGAGTAATTCCTGAGTGTGTAGGAAGTATGAGCACACTTTCGTTAGATTTAGGGACCAACAATTTTCATGGAACCATTCCAAAAAATATCAGCTCCTCCTTAGCATTTCTTAATCTTAAGTCAAACAAGATTGAAGGGTCATTCCCTCCATCAATTTGCAATATGAGCAATCTACGTTCATTGGATATGTCCAATAATAGCTTTGGTGGAGTGATTCCAGAGTGTGTAGGAAGTGTGATGAGCACACTTAACATAATAAATCTGGGGACCAACAATTTTCATGGTACAATTCCATATGTATTCAATGAATGCGGATTATTACAGGGGCTTATACTGAATGGAAACCAATTAGAAGGGGAGGTGCCACATTCCTTGTCCAAATGTCAGTTCTTGAAAGTGCTTGATCTTGGAAACAACAAATTAAATGGCACATTCCCTATATGGTTAGGAGGTCTTTCATGGCTAGAGGTTCTTGTACTGAGGTCAAACAATTTCCATGGTCCCATTGAAACCTCCACTGCAATGGAACATGCATTTTCTAGTTTACAAGTCCTTGACTTATCCCATAATTGGTTTGCTGGCAAACTACCTGGAATTTTTTTTCAAAATTTCAAGGCCATGCAGAACATGGTAAGCAATAGCACCGAGCCAGAATATTTGTGGGTGGGTGACAACTATTACTCTATCATTGTCGCGGTGAAAGATGTGCAACTGACATTCACCCAACTTTTGGTTGACTACACAATTGTTGATCTATCCAACAACAGATTTGAAGGGGAAATTCCAAATACTATTGGTAGTCTTAACTCGTTGAAAGTGCTCAACTTATCCCACAACAACCTCAATGGTGGCATCCCAAATGCTCTAGGAAATATCTCGGGGATTGAATCGTTAGACCTGTCTTGGAACCAACTCATCGGAGAGATCCCTCAAAGCCTTGCAGACATAACAGGTCTTTCGGTCTTAAATCTTTCACAAAATCATCTCGAGGGACGTATTCCACAAGGAAAGCAATTCAACACATTTGATGAGAGCTCATATGCAGGGAATTTGGGACTTTGTGGGTTTCCACTGTCCAACAAGTGTGAGCATTTGAGTTCCCCAGACGTTTATGGTGACGGAGATGAGGAGGTGGATGAGAGTGGATTTACATGGAAAGTGGTGACGTTGGGATATGGATGTGGAACAATAGTTGGATTGGTGATGGGATATCTCATGTTGTCAACAAGAAAAGTGAAGTGGTTCAATGCAATTGCTGATGCAGCCGAGAGTTTGGTCTTGAAGAAGAAGAAGAGAAGACACATATATATCGGGAAATGATGTTAGATAATGAAAGGTATGATATTTCACATGTTTTCTTATTTCGTCAAATTATGCAAATGTCTTACTCTATAATTTCTGATGCAGGCAGAGGAGCTTGGGGTGGAGCTAAAATCTTATGAATTGTACGTGCAGTCGTATTTCTGAATTATGATGTTCGCGTTTTGTCTCTTTGAATTATGTTGTACTCCGTATGTAATATTAGTGTGTTGTTAGGTTTGTAAAATAAAATTACTTGGTCAATGGCAAGAGTGTATTAATGTTTTTGACATTAATGGCAATTCAGTAATTTTTTTGTTAGTAAAGCAGCAAATAGATGTTTGGGACGTGTTTTAGAGGAAACTAAAAGTATGAGGTTGTTGGATTTAACTAACATTGTTTGCCATATTGCATTTTTAATATCCACACCTGCTTGATGAATTGATATATGAGACCGAATTGCTTTGGATACTAATTATTGATGTCTACAATTTTCTTCTGAACAAAGTATGAGATATCGATTGTGGGTCTATGGTCACAATTTGAGACAGTCAGTAACACATATACATCTAAGTTGAATTTGTGAAGGGATAATATAAATATGAAAAATTGGTTTATGTTACAAGATAGATTTTTTGTATATGTCCAAAACCTTAGAAGGGCCACCAGATGATGGAAGAAATGTGTTGTCGACTAAATGTGTTAACTTGGAAAACCTACACTAGTAGATAACAGCATAATTTATGAAAATTATGTGTTTCACTTTCTCTCTTATCTCATCAAGTTGTGCAAAATCGCTAACTATATTCTCTTATATATTCTTCAAAAAAAAAATGATGCAGGTAAAGAAGTTTTGGGAGGAGCTGACTCCTTAAATCATACCCAAAGAGACCCGCATATACAAGGTTGTTGTTGAGAATTTCGTTATGTTAGTCAACTATAAGAGGACGTTGTGTGTTGTTTGGTTTTTCTAGCCCCATTGTTGCTTACCGCCCAGTGCTAGTCTCAGTTAATCCTACAATTTAATTTGTATCTCTTGTGGTTAGATATGTCTCAAAAACTCTTAATAGTCTTTTTTTTTTTAGCAAAAAAAGCTTAATAGTCTCACTATCTACTTTTATAGCTTTTGTGGAAAAAAGGAAAGTATGGATGGTAAAGGACAACTTTGTAATTATATTGGTCAGTCAATAGCAAGAAAACGCCGGCGCCAGCATGTTTTGACTTTTGACAATGGACTTTTCAAGCATGTAGACTTTATCTACTTCATAAAATCAAATTCATTTAGCAGTTTCGTGAAAATGACTATACAACAATAAATACTGGACCCTCATCCAGTTGAACCGGTCACAGATAATTATATCCCCATTCAACTCTTTTATTAGAAGTTTAATTTCTTTCTTCATGGCATCGACAACGAGAGTAGTAGATTTCTTCTAATCATAGTTATTAAGAAAAACAAAGTTTTGAATCCCCTTAAAGCTTTCTTACTTCTTTCAACTTTTAAAACAACATATAATGGTTTTTTTCTAGATGGTTTGTACCACAAATAATGCATTTTTTCTCCTCTTAAACGTAACTCTTTAAGCTATGTTTAGTAAACCTTTTTTTTTTTATTAACTAAAAATAAGTTGTACTATAAACTTATGTGTTGGATGGGAAAATACGGGAAGGTTTAGCTCATCCACCTAATATTTTAGACATTAAGTATATAGCATATAAATGGAAAATATCGAAAGGTTTAACTCATTTGTCTAACTATAAACGTTAAGTATATAGCATATGAATATGAAATATTCATTTTCTCAATCATTGTATTTATCTTAACTAGTTTTAGATCTCCTTGCACGCACGAGTTTTTGGATAGATTTTGGTTAGATTCGTTTTCGCATATTGTACATGAACATGGCTAAAGAAAAACAAGAAGACTTTCCACTAATGAAGTATTTTTAAAAATAATTCAACTTGTAAAGATATTAATGAAGTATAAATTTTTATAATGCATAAAAAAATTCAAGTAACAAAAAAAAAGAAAATGTTTTGTAGCTGACATCGAGCTCTTGAAGTTCTTTATTTCTTTGTAACTTTATTTTGTTCATCTTCATCTTGTTCATTTTTTTTTAATAAGACATTTTGGACTAAATTAGTTTTGCCTTTTTTTTTAGCCCATCATGTATTTTTAATTTATTTAATGTTTGTATACTATTGTATCATAGTGTTACATACCATGTTTGTCCGATTTTTCACCTTTTCGTGTTTGAATTATCAATAACTTTTGTAGACGCTTATCCAGCCTTACAAACTATTGCCTGATTGTAACACTTTGTATTATAGGTTATTTGAATTTAATTTTTAATCGTTAGAAGAAAACTACATGGATGTGAAATTTATATTAATGTAACGTGATCGTGAAATGGAGATCTAGGTTGTTCAATTTTGGAGGATAATTCTGAAGCCACAAAAGAAATATATTTAGAATGCTCTTTTATTAGTTAGAACCACAAGCATGAACGTATTAATTATGTTTTGTAATTTAAATATTGATATGAAGCTACAGAGGAATTGAAGAGACATGATATTTTAAAAGTCATTGTAAGGTGTTGCTCAATATCCTTTCTCCATCAAAATGTAGCATCATAAATCTGTAAGTATCAATTGTAATATATATCCAGTATAATAGTTCAATGCAACATCTTGCAAAAAGTTAACACATACAACCAAGAAAAAATAGAGTGCCAAGGAGTAATGTGTCCTCCACCCTTTTGATTAGCAACTAATCATAAAGCTCAAAAAACTAATCAAGGATTACAGAGAGGGTAAATTCAAGTACTTTTTGGGGTAGTTGAAACCGTGGAACAATAGACTTAGACAAATGTTAATCCACATTTGGGCAACCAAATGCAAATGCTTATCTAACTTAAAGAAAAGAGAGAACAACTTAATACTTACTTGTGGATCACCAAACTCATTCGAGTGATAACAATAAACCATATGATAATAATAACAATAATAATAATATGATACAAATTAATTTTTGATAGTGTGGACTAAATTTAGAATGCAGTCACAGTTGGTCTTCTTATACACTAAAAAAAGGGAATGCAGTTTTTACTTGATTTAGCTCACATTGATCAAGAAAACATACCATGTCAACCAATATTTTGAGTTTTACTCACCTTTGATTTTGTAAGAAAACTATAAGTGTCCCACAAACAGGCACGTGGTCAGAAAACCAAGAATCCTGTATATGATTTTGTAAAAAATGTTTTTATTCATTAATATTTTCATCAAAATTCTAAAAATTTGGAGTAAAATAATAGGAAAACAAATACTCGTATTTTTATATCTTATATCACTTATCCCACAAATGTCTTTAGCAAAGATTGAACTCACAACATTTAAGTTGGTGGGCAACTCACATGCTACTGGACCAAAGGCGACATTAAGTAATACTCGTAGGGTATGTTTGGCAGCGGGTTAATGAGCGTTTTGAAGCAACTAGCAACTAACATTTACTGCGTAATATTTTGTACGCAATGCTTGTTTGACAAATAACAACTAGCATTCTTAATTTTTCTAAACACTCCAAATCAAAAGTTACAAATATGGATAGAGATCCTCTCATGTTCATTTAAACAGGTAATGTTGTGTTTATTCTAGTTGTACATTATCATTATTGCAAAATATTTGTTTTATTTTAATTCAAATATACAATCATTAAAGGCACAACATTACCTCTCATGTTCAAATGAACTTGATAGGATCTTTATCCTACAAATATACAATTATGTTACCAAAAAATTTATCAAAACAAAATGTTATTATCTAACTGATACTACTTGTGTAATTGCTACGTAGTATTTTCAGTAAATATACATGTAGTATATTATAGAGTACTAGTAGTATAAGTTTGTTTATACATGGAGCAAAATTATCCACGGATAAAAAATTAAATTTCCAACAACCCAAATACCAATTCCCCCAAAAAGACTGCGTGCAAACAAAAACAAAAATAAAAAATGGTGGTAAGCCGATCTATAATTGGCGCTAAATCAAAAATCGCATTTGCAATCACTGCCTTAACCGCCGGAGCAGGTGCGCTACCATCGCAACCTCCGAAGACCCAGCCACGTCACTCAAACTCTGCACCACTGTCCCTCTCCGCCTATTCCGCGTCTCCCTCACCGCTGCCGCCATTGCCTTCGGTATCAATATTTATTTAACCCTAAATTTATATAATTATTTCATTTTTATAAATTATTTGTTAGTTTTGGATATGCAATTAGAGTTAGGTTTCTAGTGTTGGAATATTGGATAAATATTAGTTAGTTAATTAAATGTCTAGTATCGAACCCGAGACCTCGGGATTGCACACATTACAAACGAGAATTAAAGTTTAATAAATATTAAATGTTATGTATATTTATTAATTAAACACAAGTACAAGGATTAATGATCGTTGGTTATTAAACGTATGGACTAACTATCATTAAAGGCAAACAATAAAGACTAGAATGTAATTAGAGGACAAGAAGGATCCGGAAGACCCATCCTTGGGCTATGGCCGGTCGATCCATCAAAGGGAAGGGATTCCCTTGTCCTAACTTGTCCTCCAAGATATTCATTCACTATATAAGCAAACCTAAGGATCAGGTACCTTTTGTGCACACACACAAAACCCTAAAAGTTTTTCCTTCTCTTCGTTTTTCCTTTATGGCCGATCGATCAAGAACCCATAAGGGTTTCTTGGATCGAATTTTACATAATAAAATTCTTGTGCTTTTTGTTACTAGCATCACCTTTAATTCGTTAGTAGTTTGTATGTACAAGAACGAGGTAACAACATACTTTTGTTGTTATCAAGGGATCGATTAACAAAATGGTAAGGGGTTAATCATTGATTCATATAAACCCTAATTAGGGTTCATCACATGTTCAAGATTATTAATTGATTCTTGTTTTGCTAGAATCACTAAAGGTACGTTCCTATTTAATTTATGTTAATCTCTTATATGTTATAGATGTTCCTACGCTTCAGCATATGTGTTTACCTGTTTATATGATTGTCATGATTCTTATATTCTAACAGTGGTATCACGAGCTTGCTATAACATGTAATTGATTCCATAAAACACATAAAAAACGAATTTTGATTGTCTTAGATACATGTTAGGTTGTTTTATAGATCTAGGGTTCTTTAAATTTCCTAAACCCTAAAAAATTTTTGGGGGGGGGGGGTTCGATTTCCTCTTTATCCAAATTAGGGTTTGTGGGTTTTAATATTAATTGGATTAGAAACCCTAGGTTGCCTACATGTTTATGTGTTAGTTGGGCGTATCCTTGACCTAATTGGTAATTGTTATGCTTTGATCCGTGACGAAACATGCATGTTAGTCATGGGTTATTAATTGTTTATTAATTGTTAAGCCTTTTCACATGTTTAGATAGATCTAATATTGGGGAAGACCCCATAATTATTAAAATCAATTATGTGCTATGTGGTATGTGATTAGCTTTGGCCTACGCAATTGACTTGTCAATGTATGTGGCTCACTTCCATTAAGAGGTGAAGGCCCTAGTTAATTATATGCATATAAAAACCTAGAATTGATTTTGTTAGGATCTTTTCTAAAAAGATTGCATGTGGCTAATTGTTTCACCTTTATAATTGTTATGTTATTAGTTGTTTTGATTTGTCTTTATTACTTGTTTTATTGTTTAATTGTTGGACACGTTTGTAAGCAATAAAAGGGTAATTTTTATAAAGAAAATAATATGGACTAATAATGGTGAAACTTTAAGTGATAAAGATTGAATCTTGCGGAGTCTTATGTGCCAACAACGGTTCGCTTCGCACGGTAATTCGCTCCAAGGTGAGACTAGCAAGATTCATACTTTATTACATGTTTTGAGATTGAATCCATAAACTTTTGCTTGATTGATGTTTTGTACAACATGCTTTAAAAGTAACTCTTTTAAGACAAATTCATAATCGTGATATGAAGGCTTAAAAAAGAGCCTTTGAGTCTGCCTTGGTTATTACACTCTTGAATACGTCTTAAACGAATTTCTTTTAAAATCATTCTTGTAGAAAGTCATCTTAAGGTATTTTACCTCAAGTAAAACTTTTTGTATTAATCTTATTAATTAGTTATAAAAAGGTTTTGAAAACTTATGATATAAGGATGTGTGCATGCATCTTTATACATATTTTGATAGTCACATCAAAATTGAATACCCTTAAAATTTAAGTTACATGCCATCTAACTATAAGAAACACTTGAAGTTATTATTTAGTAAACGTGAGACGCATGCTAAATTGTAATGACAAGGTAAATTTCCGAGTGTGCGTGAGACCACACATGGAGAATTTGCAGTTTCTAAGTTAGAAGACTTTAATTAAGTTGATGCTTGAGACCTAGAGCTTAAGGCATGAGATGAGATGAAACATGCTTACATGACAAATTGATTAATCAATTTGATGTAAATCCCATAATGATCTAGGAATTGGAAAATTGTTTGCCAATTATTGTTCGACAGATTACCATCTTTTATACTTTCACCACTAGAAGATCAACTGATGTGATGGAATCTATGTAAAGTTGGATCCTAGATTTTCAAGAAAATATGATGGTTATATGAATATAACCTTGGGTATTATGTTTTCTTGAAAATTGATTATCGAAAATACTAAAATTGAATTTTGTAAATTCTTTTAATGTATTAATGCAACGATGAACCGTAAACATAGTCTTCTTTCCATAAGAGAAGTGTGAGACTTAATCCTATTCCTTTTCATGAATGAGAAAGGTATAATAGGATGATTAGACTTGTCTATGTTCTAAATACCTAACTCATAGCAAACTTTAATAGTTATGATTATTTGCACTTTATGAGTTATTAAAATAGAAGCTAGACTAATTACTGCACAATGGTAAAAGACGAATTAGATTATTTTATCTAGTTGCTTTGATTTGACCATTTAAAGATACTACATACAATTGTTGGAATGGTAGATCTCTTCAGGAAGAAATTGCATGCCCAATTTTTCAAGTTAATAGTTTGGAATGTGATGAATCACATTTATGTATAAGAATACATTCTTTTAGTACCTAATTAATTGTTACGAATGGGGTTTCTCAAAGATGTAGGAAAGTGAATAGCACACTTTTTCTTTTCACTGGATTAATGAAACATTTACAATGTTGTAGAATTCAGTAAGAGTAGTATGTGTGTATTACTGAATAAGGAATCATAGCAGTGATCTCTAATTCAGTAGGAGTTACAAGGATTGTTATCTAGGTAATACTCTATCTTATCTTTGATAAAATCAAGATAAATACTTTCCAAATATAGACACTAATATTTTCAAGGATAGTCATGTGCGTTTCCTTGATTGATTGAGTAACTCTATATCTACTAGTTATGCTTATGACACAAATCATATTGTTCACATTAACAAGCGCGTGTGTGTTGTTCATATGGTACATGATGTTGTTCCATGCACAAGTGGGAGAAATCTACATTGTGTGCAAGGTACAACACATAAGAATATGATTTAACCGATTCTCTGAACTGCAAAGTAAGAGACTATAGTTCTAACACGATTAATATAAATCTAATCTAAGAAACACTTGGTGTTGAAATTTAGTAAACGTGAGACGCAGGCTAAATATTAACAACAAGGTGAATTTCCATGTATGCGTGAGACCAACATGGGTAATTTACAGTTTCTAAATTAGACATCTATTAGAACATGTGTCAATAACAATACTACTTCAACTTTAATATTTATGTATTATTGGAATGACATAAATGCATGAAGTAATATAATACTACTTCAATAATTATGTATTCTTAGAATGACACAAATAAATGAAGTAGTGTGTTAACTTGAAAATATTATTGAAATAAAATGATGGTTTTCATGATTACTTTAATTATACATGTTTATACATTATTGTATAGTTATAAACATGAAGTCTTTTAAGTATTACAAGACTTATAATAAAGTAAGACGTTAGCTTGTTATGGTCTTTTAATTAAGACATATACAAGAAGTCATTGAGATGATCAATGATTAATAACGGATAGTGGGAATATAACGCGTTCATGTTTTGATGAGACATGAACATGAAGTGACTTGATCAAAAGTACTTGTGTTATATATAAAAAGCATGCAATAGGTTTGGAAATACTATTATACCATTAAGTTGACTTAGTTGGTAAATAGGTTTGCCAAAAGGAATATAGTTATCTTATATATATTTTTAGATCTTCTTACAATATTTATTATAATTGAAATACCAAAATTTAATGGTATGTTCAGTTAGGGAAATCAAACTCTTGTTAGATTGTTTGATTAAAGATAACTATGACTTCTTTTCTTCCGAAAGTTATCAAGGTTAGAAAATTGAGTATGGATTGAATATACTCAATTAGACTCCTAGAAGATTTATAAGACACCATTGAATGAGATGAATCTCATTAAGTCTTAAATTGGAGTTCTGAAGTTGTTAAGCTACTTATGTGTATTAACAAAAGAATGTCAGGAACTTTCAATATGTATTTGTAATATCCCAAAAAGAGAATATTGTATTGTCACTTTAAATGCTAAGTATTTATATTCAATATAATACTAATGGCAAATTGGCAAGTGGGAGTGTTTTATCTTAAAAAAGATAGAATTACAAGATACATAATCTTCTAAAAACACACTAGTGAAAATCATGATGAGGTTAAACATGTAAATAATAAACCTCAAGATGATGGAATTATCATTCATAGATCCACTTGGATATCTCATATATATTTGATTAATATGTTGGGAATTATATGATGAAGTATTACCAAATAATGAATTGGGTAAATTACTCATACTATGAATGTGATAGATGCTATTCATAAAGATAATCAAATTTAAAATCTGATTTATCTTAATTCTTAATGGTTAGAGAATAAAGATGAGTTTGTTCAAAGATAATGTAACCCTAGAGGTTTAAATCTTTGTGTAAAAATCATATGGACAAAAATTGTACACATATCTTAATGCATATCTTATGACAAGATTATTAATCATACTTAAGCAATTAACTATGATTGAATACTCTTTCCTAAGCATATTAAAGATACAAAGATGGTAATTGTCATATTTATATGAATATAAAAATTTGACAATGAATATCAAAAACTCTATCTTGAATGATTACTTGAGCGAGGACGAGCATGCAAATCTTTGGAAGTATACAAAGTGCAATAATCCATGAATGGATAAATGCATGCATCTAGGAGATTAATCTTATGTTTAATTATTATATCCATGTATTGATTTATAATTGAAATAAGATAATTTCTAAGTATTCCTGAAAGCTAGTGGGAGTATTGTGTTTGATGTACTAAATCATATATATTGTAGAGTGATAAGGCGAAAAATGAACCACTTTTAGGGGGTCATTTAAGCCCGGAATCGAACTTATTTGATCAAATATTGCCCTAAATCGTTCCTTTTGTGATTTTAGGTACTTGGAGAGTGAATTCTGGAAAAGAAGCTGTTTTGGACGTTTTTGGAGCATAAAAGTGAAGAAAACGGCTAAGTCTCTATTTTCCTTGCTGTGATCAAGTTCCTGACGGCGTCAAGAGTATCAATCTGACGGCGTCAGATGCATCTTCAAATAATTTTACCGAGAGTTCATGACGGCGTCAAGAAGGAAAGGATGACGGCGTCAGAATGGATGGAATATTTTACCGAGGGATTGTGACGGCGTCACATGAGGGCGTCAAGAGTAATTTGTACATGACGGCCAAGGGGTGACGGCGTCAAAAGTAGATCAAGCCCGTCCGAGATACTATTTGGCGGCGGTCTGACGGCGTCACAAGTTTGTTCTTGACGCCGTCAGATCTGTTTTTCTATATATACTTTTCTAGTTTTTCACATTAAAAAGGAGAGAAGTTTTGGTGAAACCCTAAAGACGAATTTGGTGTAGCTTTTACAGGTTTTTCAAGGGTTCTAAACCCTTGATACCTTGCATTGTAATTGAGATAAGTGTTCTTCTAATTCAATCAATATGTCTATGTGTTGGTTGTCTATATCTTGTTCTTATCTCAATTCTATCATGCTAGGATAAATCTTTCTTGTGTTTGCTTAGATCTAATGAAACCTAGATATTGATTATGTGTTGATTACTTGTTTATTCTTGTCTTGGATGAATGATTTTATATGTTAGGCTTAAGAAAACTGGCAGATCTCCAATGGTAACATGCTTGAACGTCTTAAGAAACATGAACCGAGGCGTACTAGGTCTTTATTGGTTGTATTTAATGCATGAGCCACTGTTTATAATCCCTATAGTTGTGCTGGGCATGGTGTAGGAGGAGATAAGAGCTCATAGAATTGGGGAGTTATGTATGCCACCCCATGAATGGTATTAAGGAATACGATCCGTCATCCATGAAATTATAACAAGTAATTAACGTGTAAAAGATATCTAGGGAGTAAGGAAATCTAAGTAAACACATTTTCTCCAATTACTGCTCACAACTTTAGTATAATTAGTTTATTTTCTTTTCTAGTATTTTATTTTGATTGCATCTTAGTTTTGGGTTAGTTGAATAACAACTAATTCCGCCCATTCCTTCAAAACCAGAGATTTTACTTGCTTTCAAAAAAATATAAAAACACAAAAATAATCATCTCTCACCTCTAGAACTAGTATTTAGGTTTTCTAATCCTAGCGACACTATTCCCAAGTTGAACGATCAATCCCCCGGTACCTGCCACTATACTATACTACAACGATCAGGTACACTGCCTGGTGGGGGTTGTAAGCTTCTCGAGATCCCTCGAGAGGTAAAGCCTGGTGCAATTCCCACGCATCAAGTTTTTGGCGCCGCAGCCTGGGGAATAGTTATTGTCTAGGTTAGTTTATCTTTTTATTAGCTCTACTTGCTAGATTCCTTTCTAGTAAGATTTTATTTTCATTTGTAGGTTTTCTTTAGTCTATCTTATTTCTTTGTGTCTTTGTTCGTAACCTTTACCATCCGACATCATGGAAGGTGGTAACATCTTTGAACCTGTCATCCCACCACAACAAAACCCACCTCTAGAACCCCTTAGACCCCGAACCTTAGGAGAGTATTCCCGACCTAGCCACCAAGGCTATCGAAACACCATTGAGCTCACCGGAGCCAATGTGACACCCTTGCGATCCGACACCATCCGGTTGGTGCAAAGCGGATGTGCATTCCATGGACTTCGTTCCGAAGATCCAAATCAACATCTTAAGGACTTTCTCAAAATCGTAGATTCCATAGACCTAGATGTTGCAACTAGAGAGACAACCCGTTTACGCCTATTCCAATTCTCTCTACGGGATCAAGCTAGTCAATGGCTTGAGCGTTTCCCCGCGGGATCCATCACCACATGGGATGATCTCACCACTCGTTTCCTTGCTCAGTTTTTCCCATCAGAGAAAACTGCTATGCTTAGAAGGGACATTTTGATGTTTGAACAACATCAGGGTGAAACTTTCTACGAAGCATGGGCCCGTTTCAAGGATCTCCTCCATAAGGTCCCTCATCATGGTATAAACCTTTGGTTATTAGTTCAGATTTTCTACGACCATGTTGACTATCACACTAAACGTACAATCGATAGGGCCGCTGGAGGTAAACTACGTAATAAGAACGCCGAGGAGTCTTGGGCAATTATCGAGGAACTTGCCACTGACAATCAAGAATTGTGGGAGTTTAATCATGCAATAAAAGCAGCCATCAATGCAGTCTCAACATCTGGGGGAAACACTGAAATCCCCGATGAACTCCTATGCAAACTCGAGGCAAAAGTTGACTATTTTGAGGAAAGGCAAAGGAGGCCTTTAAGTCCTAGACGGGCTAAGGTCAATTCCTCGGCACCACTATCTGAGTCACCCTCTAGAGAAAATGTCGAGACCTTTCAGAACTATGCCTCACCTTACTCCCCTCCTAAGGAACTTAGCTCGGAGTTTGAAGCAAGAATGAGAGAATATATGGCGACTCACTCTGATCGGCTTGCTAGATTCGAGGAAGCTGTTTATAAGCAAAAGGAGGAGATGCAGAAGAAAATGAATGAGATGATTAGTCTATTGGAGGAGTACGGCAACCAGAGAACCCCCGAACGAATACTACTAAGGAAAGAAAGCACCACTCCCACCACCCAATTTGTTAACTCCATCACCATTGCCCATAAGGACAGTGAGAAGGTAGAAGCTCCTGTTAAACAAACCTTAGAAGAACCATCTAAATCCCAACCCCTAAGTTACTACCTAAAGCATAATATCAACGAAAACACTATAACGAATTGGATTAAGGGTGACGGGAGTAACCATCCCTCCAAACAAAGTTCTGAGGAAGAAGGAAAAGATGAGTATGATACGTTACCTGGGGGGCCGATATTCGAGAGGCTATTGGTACGAAAAGTAGCTACTAAGCAGGAGGCGTATGGGAACTTTGAGATACCAACTAGCATTGGGGATTTGAAATATCTTAATGCTTCCGCCGATCAAGGATCGGAAGTAAATCTTATGCCCCTAACTATTTACATGCAACTGACGTCAGAAATGCCAGCTCCCACTCGTGTTAGGTTATCTCTTGCTGGGCACTCTTACGTATACCCCCTAGGAATCGCAAAAGATGTGTTGGTAAATGTCACAGGATTCATGTACCCCGTTGATTTTATGATCATCGATGATAAGGGAGGTGGGTGCATGCCGATAATCCTTGGGGCACCATTCCTTGCCACCGCTAGGGCTGTCATTAAATATGAAGGCAGAAAAATCGAGCTTAAATCTGGAAAAAGAAAAGTTAGCTTCCCCATGACCCCGCGAAGTGGGCATGAGAATTTGAGTTGGAGAAAACTCAAAAGCAACATTGACACGACACCCATTCGTGTTCAGAACAAAATCATTGCATGGGAAACAAGAATCAGAAGTTATAAAGAGGCTAAGTGTGAAAGAAGCCGATGCAGTAAAATTCATGTCAAGCCTGAGCGTTGTCAACCAGAAATGAACCATCCACCGTTTAAAGAAGGAAACTTAGTGCTCCTAAGAGACTTAGAGAAAACAATACCTCCCGATAAACCAAGCCCCTGGTGGTATGGCCCTTTCACGATCAAAAACATAAGCAAAGAAGGGATTGCTACCTTGAGCAGTCAATTCGGAGGAGAGAAGACTGCAAGTATCGATAGGTTAAGACACTACTGCCATGATAGTACGGATCCTAACTATTTGGGATGCGCTATCTTAAGAGACGAGGTCACGTAGTAACCCATGGCCTTGAGTCTAGCTACAAGACTCGTAAATAAAGAAAAGCGCTTCTTGGGAGGCAACCCATGCTTTGTGAGATTTTATTTTGTTTGTTTGTTATTTGCTTCCGTATGCATGCTTTATTTTTATTGTTGGTAGATCATGTTTCAAAATTAAAAAGTGGAAATACTTTATTATGTTGTTTAGCCTAGTCTTAACTCCAACCTAAAAGTATTTTTGCAAAAGATAAGTGTAAGGGGAAACCCCAAATATGTTTTTTTTTAAGAAACACACGATCATGATTCTCCACAATTTT
The DNA here is from genome assembly GCA_030686995.1 of Artemisia argyi. NCBI lineage: Eukaryota > Viridiplantae > Streptophyta > Magnoliopsida > Asterales > Asteraceae > Artemisia > Artemisia argyi. The sequence continues at coordinate 149,615,733 of CM060709.1, read as the reverse complement.
AAGTGAGCATGTATATTAGTACTTGTTAGAGTCAAATGCTTGTATTGAGTCATAATGAAGTTTTGCAGGATTCTCCAGGAAGTAGAACCAAGTTTTTCCAGAAATTTTCCGGAAACTTAACACAAGGATTTCTGCAGGTCAATCCTGACGGCGTCACGAGTTTACTCTTGACGGCGTCACGGGTAAAAATCTGGAAATTTTACCAGTTTTGTTTTTCTAACGGAGTCTCATGGTTTTTGTGAATTATTAAGTTTTATAATCTCCAGGAAATCTGCAAACTTCATTTACAAGCATTATATCTTACTTTGCTTTCTAGGATTTTGTAAGTTATATCGGATGCCGCCGATTTTACGCGAGGATGTCTTGTCTATTTTGTCAGATTCTACAGGTTATATTGGACAAGAAGATGATTTATATTCTGGAAGGGAAGCTTTGATTGTTCGTTTTCTTGGAGGAAGATCTAACCTGGCCAACCTTTAATCCATACCGAGCGAATCAGGGGAGTATTTGATTTCATTCTCTTTACTTGTTTTCTTTTACATTCTTTATTTGAACATTGGGGACAATGTTCATCTTAAGTGTAAGGGGAGGGTAAATTGATGATACCTTACAATACACTTTCGCTTGAGTTTGTTTTGTTTAATGGTAGGTGTGTAATAAAACTATGAGAAATACTTGTTAGTGTAATTTTAGCGCCAAATTTAAAATTTTTTACAACATTTAGGAGTGAAACTTTAGCCGTAGCAAGCGTCTCATGGATAGGAGATTGTATATCTAGCACATAACCGTATATTCAGAAAAATTTTCCACCTAAATACGTGAGGTTCACCTTTAGTTTTGATAGGAAAAGCATTTACTATTAGTGCTTATGAGTGTACCGGTAGTATTTAGATTCTAGAACTTGCGTTAGTGATGCATCCCGAGACCGCTAGTGAGACTACATTCGTGTAGTAGGATTTACTATATGATAAGAGGCATTAGGATCACCCTTGTGTTAAACCCGTATCATAATTACTTGACCATTTAAGTCATATTGTTTGGCTAGTTAAGTCAACTAATTTTTCCACACCCTTAGCGTTGTACTCATTTTTAGTACACGAAACCCCTAGTACACCCCTCCGAGCCTATCTTTTCGTTTCTAACTTTAAGCATTTTACTTAAAGGAAGAATTTGTTACACCCCACTTAAATGTACACCCAAATCGCCTTAGCCTTCCGTGTATGCACTCATCTTTAGTGCATTATTGTTATTTGTTAAACCCTAAGTTAACTTTCTAATTGATTACATGGTTGCTAAGTCGAGTCATATCCTTGTACATATTGTTTTGGGACGATTGAGACTCATGGGTAAGTACTTATTTTATGGAGTAATGGGGAAGAACATCATATATTACCCCCATATATACATTAATCTTAAAAGTGCTCCAAGTGTTTTGATTTTCTTAATTCGAGTCATTAGATTAGTTCATTGTAAAGTATGTAAAGATTCAAGTGTAAGGGGAATTCTCATTCCCTATGATGTATTATTTTGGATGGTAGGGTAAGAGTGTATGCAAAAAAAAAAAAAAAAAAAAAAAAAAAAATAGAAAAAGAGAAAAGAGAAAAAACATACGGACTACCATCCCTTTTTATTCTTTGTTCATTTTATATTTTTGTTATTTTTCATTTTTTTTAGCTTAAGTCGAGTCTAGTCTTGGCTTAGCAACGCCATATTGTACATGTAATTAACCAAGATTGTTAGCTCGCCACCAGTAAAACTTCCTTTATCCAACAAAACCGTGTAATTCATATCCCTATACCTAACGTTACAACCCTTTAAAAGACCTCTTTGATAGTTTATCTTAGGTGCTTACGCCATGTGGTGGAGGTTTGATCCTTTCCCAAGCCTATGGTAATCTATTTTGCTATGACAGGTAGTGAGAGATATCTTCCATTTCCATATTGTTATATTACTTTATTACACCCGAGAGATGTGAGTATCTAAACACTATTTGTGAGGTGCTAGTATATGACCTCCGTGCTTGTCTTTGGTCTTTAGTGGAACGATTATTTGTTGTAATTACTTTTATATTAGTGTTAAATGACCTCTAACTTGTCTTTTGATTAGAATAAAAGCATATTTTCTTGAGGACAAGCAAATCTCAAGTGTAAGGGTATATGATAAGGCGAAAAATGAACCACTTTTAGGGGGTCATTTAAGCCCGGAATCGAACTTATTTGATCAAATATTGCCCTAAATCGTTCCTTTTGTGATTTTAGGTACTTGGAGAGTGAATTCTGGAAAAGAAGCTGTTTTGGACGTTTTTGGAGCATAAAAGTGAAGAAAACGGCTAAGTCTCTATTTTCCTTGCTGTGATCAAGTTCCTGACGGCGTCAAGAGTATCAATCTGACGGCGTCAGATGCATCTTCAAATAATTTTACCGAGAGTTCATGACGGAGTCAAGAAGGAAAGGATGACGGCGTCAGAATGGATGGAATATTTTACCGAGGGATTGTGACGGCGTCACATGAGGGCGTCAAGAGTAATTTGTACATGACGGCCAAGGGGTGACGGCGTCAAAAGTAGATCAAGCCCGTCCGAGATACTATTTGGCGGCGGTCTGACGGCGTCACAAGTTTGTTCTTGACGCCGTCAGATCTGTTTTTCTATATATACTTTTCTAGTTTTTCACATTAAAAAGGAGAGAAGTTTTGGTGAAACCCTAAAGACGAATTTGGTGTAGCTTTTACAGGTTTTTCAAGGGTTCTAAACCCTTGATACCTTGCATTGTAATTGCGATAAGCTGTTGGTTGTCTATATCTTGTTCTTATCTCAATTCTATCATGCTAGGCTAAATCTTTCTTGTGTTTGCTTAGATCTAATGAAACCCATATATTGATTATGTGTTGATTACTTGTTTATTCTTGTCTTGGATGAATGATTTTATATGTTAGGCTTAAGAAAACTGGCAGATCTCCAATGGTAACATGCTTGAACGTCTTAAGAAACATGAACCGAGGCGTACTAGGTCTTTATTGGTTGTATTTAATGCATGAGCCACTGTTTATAATCCCTATAGTTGTGCTGGGCATGGTGTAGGAGGAGATAAGAGCTCATAGAATTGGGGAGTTATGTATGCCACCCCATGAATGGTATTAAGGAATACGATCCGTCATCCATGCAATTATAACAAGTAATTAACGTGTAAAAGATATCTAGGGAGTAAGGAAATCTAAGTAAACACATTTTCTCCAATTACTGCTCACAACTTTAGTATAATTAGTTTATTTTCTTTTCTAGTATTTTATTTTGATTGCATCTTAGTTTTGGGTTAGTTAAATAACAACTAATTCCGCCCATTCCTTCAAAACCAGAGATTTTACTTGCTTTCAAAAAAATATAAAAACACAAAAATAATCATCTCTCACCTCTAGAACTAGTATTTAGGTTTTCTAATCCTAGCGACACTATTCCCAAGTTGAACGATCAATCCCCCGGTACCTGCCACTATACTATACTACAACGATCAGGTACACTGCCTGGTGGGGGTTGTAAGCTTCTCGAGATCCCTCGAGAGGTAAAGCCTGGTGCAATTCCCACGCATCATAGTGTAACATTCCATATAAGTAAAAGGTTAGACTTTATTTGGAATGAAACTTTACTTGAAAGATTTAGAAAATAAAACATACAACCTTGGAACTAGGGTTTATTATTAATTAAACAAGTGCGGTAAATAAATTCTAAATAGAATATGATATATTATTTTGGATAACTAAATAGATATACATATTTGTAAAGATCAAACATGAATAAAATCTAAGTTTGACTGAAGGATTTTCATGTGCATTATATTATTGTTGTATCATGCTTAAGTGCTTAATGATTTGACAATATTTGATATCCAATTAAAAGTTATAATATAACTTGTGTAAGAGATATTCTAATGAAATATGTTTGAACTTAGAATAATGATCCTCAACCTGGAATAGCTCCTAAACATTACACATTGGATATTAAGTTTACGGAAGTTTTAAAGAGCACATTGTGTTAATATACAATAATGCTGGTTTAATTGAGATGACACTCAATAACTAGTCATGGAAGGATTTCATCCTTATTAATAGCCATGAGAACTAGTTGTGCTTAACTAAGAGCATAGTTGCATTATACATTAAAGAATTAGAATACTTTAAACTTTAAAATGTTTGAAAGTTTGATTATCATAAATTGGTGATTGAGGATATCACACCAGTTATGAAAGATTGTGTAACTATATCAAGAAAGTTGGATGTACACATACAAGAATTTTATTTATTGAATTCTTGAATCAATATTCTCAAAATTAGGATAGATCAAAGTTAGTTGAAATAATGCCTTGTAAACGAGTATGATTGTCATTAGTTGTGGCATAATTGTCTTCAAGTTATTACTTGAGACAAGATTCATTAACTAGAATTATCATGCATTGATCTATTTTGGTATTTGGATAAAGGAGATTAAGCAATTATTGTTTATAATGAATTAAAGTATTTAGTACATTTGTTTTCATTAATAATAAATTGTGTCCTATATTTGCATGTTTAAATCCGTGAATCTTAACTATCTATAATAGAAAAATGGTCAATCTTGAAAGTGGAATCTTGAAAGTTGGTCAAACATTGAAACTTGAAAAATCTTATTAAAGGAAATTATGAAATATAATTAATACTCTTATTAAAACACCCCATTACTTAAAAGTACAATGATTTATTCACATTGTACAACCAATTAAAAATATATCTACCAAATTAAATACAACCAATTAAAACAATTAATACAAATGACAAACCGGGTTGACCCGGGACGCTTCAAACCCGACGGGTTGAACCGGTTTAATTTGACACGTTTTTGACCCAAACTAGCAAGTTGACCCGTTTTAAATCGACAAATTTTTCGACCGGAACGGTTCACGCTTCAATCCTGACGGGTTGAACTGGTTTAATTTGACCATTTTTCGACCCAACCTAACAAGTTGACCCGGTTTAAATCGACAAATTTTTTGACCGGAACGGTTCAACCGGTTGAACCACCCGGGTCGAACCGGGTTTCAAAACATTATGTTTAACCAAATCTTCAAACTTTTATTATTTTTCATTTATAACCTATAAACTTTTTTTTTTATCAATAAACTATCTGTCGCTATAAAATCCCGTTGCTATGCACGGGTACTCGTCTAGTAACTTATGTTATTCTGAATTGTCCATTGTCGATTAATGATATGGGAATATCATTAAACTAAGACAAATATGAGTATTGGTTAAGAATATACTTGAAAGTATATTGATGCGTTGACATACCAATTTCACATGATATTCGATGAATTGAATATAGGACTTATCCCAATTACATGATTTTACTTTATGGATCTTGTCAGTAAGTAAATCATGAATTAGTTATCCTCAGACTTGAGATACCAGATAAGAGTCATGGATATAGTGCATTTTTGTGAAGCAATCTACCGCTCACCGTAACAGGGAGTTATAAGGGTTGTTTTTAGAAGTGTTGCAAAGTCCATGGGTTATTCTTGTAGTCAAGAAAGAATTTGTTCCTTCAAATTTGTTTTGAATATTAATACTGCTGGGCCCTCTCGTATGTTTGACAAGATGTTTGCGTGCGCACGCCCAAAGTCTATCTGGAATACGTTCAGATGTTTTGGTAATCTTGCTCAATCATGAACAACGAGAAACAGAATTGTTAATTAAAGAATGACTAAGATCCATATCTTTATTAACGTAGTATTAGAAACAAAAGGATGATTATAATGATGAATCATTAAAGGTTTTTCCAAGAAAACTACCTCGAGTTGAACTAGGGGCATTGGCGTGTTGCTAGACGCTAACCAATGTCATTTTACTATTAATAGATATCCAAGTGGGAGCTGTTGGAATATTGGATAAATATTAGTTAGTTAAATGTCTAGTATCGAACCCGAGACCTCGGGATTGCACACATTACAAACGAGAATTAAAGTTTAATAAATATTAAATGTTATGTATATTTATTAATTAAACACAATTAAAAGGATTAATGATCGTTGGTTATTAAACGTATGGACTAACTATCGTTAAAGGCAAACAATAAGGACTAGAATGTAATTAGAGGACAAGAAGGATCCGGAAGACCCATCCTTGGGCTATGGCCGGTCGATCCATCAAAGGGAAGGGATTCCCTTGCCCTAACTTGTCCTCCAAGATATTCATTCACTATATAAGCAAACCTAGGGATCAAACTTTGGTACCTTTTGTGCACACACACAAAACCCTAAAAGTTTTTCCTTCTCTTTGTTTTTCCTTTGTGGCCGATCGATCAAGAACCCATAAGGGTTTCTTGATCGAATTTTACATAATAAAATTCTTGTGTTTTTTGTTACTAGCATCACCTTTAATTCGTTAGTAGTTTGTGTGTACAAGAACGAGGTAACAACATACTTTTGTTGCTATCAAGGGATCGATTAACAAAACGGTAAGGGGTTAATCATTGATCCATATAAACCCTAATTAGGGTTCATCACATGTTCAAGATTATTAATTGATTCTTGTTTTGCTAGAATCACTAAAGGTACGTTCCTATTTAATTTATGTTAATCTCTTATATGTTATAGATGTTCCTACGCTTTCGCATATGTGTTTACATTGTCATGATTCTTATATATATATATATATATCCATCTTCTCCATTTTCTCTCCTTTATCGCCCCCTCTATTTTCTCTCCTTTTCTCTCCTTTATCGGCTTTCTTCAACAGATTCTTTTTCTGCTACAGCCGATTATGGCTTCTTCTTCCAATCCTTCAGATGGCACTCTCCCCAGGGAAACTATCTTTTATAGAGAAATCAAATGATCCCTCTCCTCTTATATCACAAACTTATGTCGCATGTGGACGGTTCTGCAGCCCCTCCATCTGCCACGGCTATTGTTGACAACAAAGAATTGCCGAACCCAGCGTATACAACCCGGTTCGAAACAGACTAATGGGCTGTCATCCTTTTGAACTCTTCTCTTTCTGAGGAGGCTGCCGCTGAAGTTGTTGGACTTTCTTCTTCTGCACAGATCTGGGATGCTGTCAAAAACGCGTATAGCCACTCTTCGGTTGAACGTATACACAGTCTACGTGATTAACTTCGCCTCTTGGTCAAAGGAACCTCTTCTGTTTCTGATTTTGGCCGCAAATTTAAGGCCTTATGTGATTAGTTATCAGCCACTGGACAACCTGTTGATGAATCGGACAAGCTTCATTGGTTTCTTTTCTCGGTGCCCCATTTGAGACTTTTTCTACAGCCATTAGAGCCTCTAAACCGCGTCCATCCTTCTGTAATCTTCTTTCTCAAGCCGAAAGTCATGAACTTTTTCTGACATCTCTACATTGTTCGACATCCACACCCCCTGTTGCCTTTGTTACAGATCATTCTCGGCCTCCATACACTGGTAGGTTCGGTGAGTTAGAGTCATAGTACCAACATATGTGTGTCAGTTTGGTTTTGGCCCATTATGTTTTTCCATCTGGTTTTGTTTTATCAAATAGAGGGTGGGACGTGGGTCAGTGAGTTAGGATCCTTTGTTGTCAGTTATTGTGTGGTACTTGGCCCAATGATTGGGTTCTTGTACTTTAGTCTTTTGTTTCTCTTCAATGGTCTTGTTGAGGAGGTGGGATGCCATTTCTTTTGTATTGTACGTGTTCTTTGGTTCCTTTAATATATGTTGCTTTTCTAAAATAAAGCCTTATATCGTGTAATATTTGCTTAAATGTTCAATAAAATCTGGTAATTTGTTCTTGTACTTTATTTTTCTGTAGATTCCAAAATAGATGAATGTTGGTGTGATTTTAGATTACGAGTATTCACTATTGGGACTGCCAGAAGATAGTATTGAGAGGGCAAGAGTTAAACATGAAGTCCACACCAGGAGTGCACGTAGGCTTGAAGAACTTTGCTTCAAAAACGGTGGAATATACATCAAGCTTGGTCAACTGGTAGGACCTACTAACCTTTTTAATGGTGTCGGAATTTAAGTTTCGTATTTGATGATTGGATTCATAGTATATGTAGTGTATGCGTTTAGCTAAATGGAATGTTCTCATTTAGGAATATTTGGTACCTCAAGAGTACATTAAAACATTAAGGGAGTCAATGTTGAACAGATGTCCGACTTCTTCGTATGATCAAGTGTGCCAAGTTGTCAAGAAAGAGCTGGGTGGGGCACCTGAAGAAGTATGTTTACCTAATCTCACTTTGCTCTTACTTTGTTTTAGTTATTTTGAGTCATAGAATTTATGAAAAACTATATACTTATACAGATATTTGATGAGTTTGACCCAGTCCCTATTGCAAGTGCTTCCCTTGCTTAAGTTCATGTTGCTCGAACTCATCAGGGCCAAAAAGTTGCTGTGAAGGTTTCAAGTTCTTACTATGAACTAATCTTGTTTTTGGGTCCCTTTTAACTTGTTTTTTAATGGCTTAACTCATTTGATATTGTATTCATGTTTCAGGTACAACATATGCAGATGACAGATACTGCAGGTTTGTATGTTATAGCTTACTGCTTATCTTCTTCTTTTTATTATTATTATTATTATTATTATTATTATTATTATTATTATTATTATTATTATTATTATTATTATTATTATTATTATTATTATTATTATTATTATTATTATTATTATTATTATTATTTTTTTTTTAATTCTACTACTATTTCTTTATGTATGTGTTTATTGATGGGAATATTTGGTAATAACCATAGTTGCGCCTGGGTTGTAATATAGGTGGTTGGTAGATGAAGTGCACGACAGTCTACCTAAGGCCAGCCATAAATTTTCGACCTAATTGAGTCTGAATTGGTGATTATATCCTTTAAAATAGTATTGCTAATAAGCCACAATGATGATCAGGAACTTGATTTCTTAAATGAGGCCAAGAACAACATTAAATGTATGGATAACTTTCGGAAATTATCTCCACATATTGCAGACTATGTGTATGCGCCCAAGGTATATTGGAACCTAAGTACCACAAAATTGTTGACCATGGAGTTTGTAGAAGGCGCAGAAGTCAATGACTTGCAGAGCATCCAAAAACTTGGAATCAACCCACATGACATTGCAAGGCTAGTAAGTATCTTATCTCTGTACTACCAATTGTCTAGTTGCAGCAGTTTTTCTGCTGGGAGCTATTATCCAATTCATGTCCCATGTTGTTTATTGGTTATTGTTTAAGGGCTTTGTTTTACACAATACAGGTCAGTAGAACATTTGCTGAAATGATGTTCAAGCATGGGTTTGTGCACTGTGATCCACACGCTGCCTTCTTCAAAAAGGGGCATTTTTGGTAAGGCATCTAATTTTTAAACAAGACACTTGGAATCATACATTTTTATACCATGATTTTACTAGAGAGCTTTTAGTCAACATGGTTAAAGTTTTTTGTTGTTTTAATGTACTGCTTCCTATTTATAAGCTTGTAAAGGGGTGCTACCTTCTTGCAGAACATATGATCAGATTTGTCAATTGGGTCTCGAGTCTTGAGATTGCAACTTTAACTAAGCTTGTGTTTTTCCAAATATCTTTGCGTATATTCACTATCCTAAAATAGGCCAGTCTTGCTTCATTCAATTTAATCCCATGGCATTATTCTTATAAATATATTTATCCTAATTCATATGAGGTCCTGAAGACAGGCAATATTCTTGTCATGCCTTAACTAATCATGCATTCTTAGTTAAGGCATGACAAGAATATTGCCTGTCTTCAGGACCTCATATGAATTAGAATAAAATATACATCTGAATACGTTAAGAGCAACAGGCAAATCAAAACAAAATATACATTAAATGAGATGACATAATAATAGATCTGTTTTGAGTTGAAATAGTAATGTTAGAAAGTCTTGTTTTGTTAAATAAAAGGCATAGACTTCTACATTTGATCATTTGGCATTTAATTGTCAAATGCCACATGCACTTGCTGGACTAATTGCTGGCTAGTAATCTAAGCCTTTTTGTCATCACCAACCTCCTCCTTTTTTTCCTTCATATATGCATTTTTCCCATACTTTATTTTCATGATGCGATGTTTTCCTTATTGATGATGTTTAGTTGTTTACAGGAAGAAGAAAACCACAACTAGTACTGTTGGATCATGGTCTATACAAAGTACTTGACAATTCTATTAGGACCAACTATGCTGCACTTTGGAAGGTGCACTGATACGAACCTATCCCATACTAGGCTCGTATCGGTTCATAAGTCCAAGTGTAGAACTCACTCAAAAAGCTAGCTTGTAAGAGGAGGGGACACCTAGACTTATAAACCACCACCCAATCCCATACTTGGGCGATGTGGGATCATAACATGCACCATGCAATTTCTTGAATATTAATGACTTTTTATGCATCTATTATTACCTTTTCTTCACATCCATTTTCGCATGCTGTTGCTTTCAAGCATCATTAGCCTCTGACCTGTATGACATACAGGCTTTAGTACTGGCGGATGCAAATGGAATAAAGGAAAATTGCTTGAAATTGGGTGCTGGTGAGGATTTGTATGCATTTTTTAAGTGGGTTTAAAGGACGCATGTTTTATAAATTTGGTGATTGGTAAATTATGCAAGAACATGTGCCATTTTTTAAGCCATCACTCATTTACTTATATGATGATAAATACGAAGTTGTTAAGAATTTGGTATAGGTTTTCTAAATATCAGATATATTGATATGAAAATAATTTATATGTATGTCATATTACTGAAACAAATAACCCATTTATAGAAGTTGGTTAAGACCAAAGCACACAAAGTTGGTTAATCTATAACTTACATGTATTCAGTCATTCATGTATGTGAAGCTGATAATAGTTTTCATATGGTAGATAGTTAATCTATAAAACAGGGTGCGAACATTAAAGCGCGTGTGATTTTGAAACTGTCGTTTATTAAGGATAGAGAGAGATGAGATGTGGGTCTTTGGTTATAGTTTTGCAAATTGGAACAGATATACTTGTGAGTTTTATTTATGAAGCAATTCATATTTAATAGTTTATGTTACATGACATTTGTATAATTGCATATACATGCCCAAAACATTAAAAGGACCACCAGAAGAAAGGAAAAGGACTGACAAATGACTTGCAGACCAACATGCGTTTACTTTGAATTTTTCTTAAACCGTCGTATACTTCAAAGTTTTTGGTCCACAAACTCACACAGAGTTATATCTCAATTAATATTTCTTAGACATTTCTTCGCTGCATTGAGATTGACAAACAATTATATATCCAACCAGCCTTTCGTAGACGTTTCCATCATCCAAGTTTCTTCACTGCATTGACAATGATAGATGTGATCGTATTTATTTAACTCATATGTACTTCTAAGTTAAATTTATGAAGCAATTCATGTTTTTGAACCAAAAGCTTATGCTATAAGCTATTCATATGTATATGCCTAAAACATAGAAGGGCCACCAGATGGAGTGACTAATGAGTTGTAGACCAAGACAAGTTTACTTTGAATGTTTACACTAGTTGACAACAACATCAAACTCTAAACGTTATCTCACTTATCTCCAATTAGAAGTCTTCTTAAACCCTTACATACTTCAAAATACCTTTTGAAAAGTCTATGTATGCATACAAAGAACACAAATATTAAGAGCCACACCATAAATAAGCTATTAAACCTCAGGAACTTACAATCTCATAATATTTACGCTACAAGTTATCTTACACGTCTGAAGCAAGACTTGAAACAACTATTTGGTTGAGATTTTCTCACACAACAAGAGGTACTATTGGGAAACAAGCCATTTGGTTATGCAAGCAATTGTTTGTGAAGTTTTAATAAGTTCTAAGTGCTATATTGAAACCTCAATAAATCAACCTCAAAAAGTTCTATTGAAATAATGTTGTTTTTTGTTATGTCAGTTTGAAGTTAATTTTTTATTTGTTAACTATGCTTTTCGACATTTTGACCGACTAATTAATGAGATTTAAAGTTGAAAATTTTGCACAAACAGAAAATGAAATGAAGTTTAAGTGCCTATCGAGTCAAACGATTTGTACAACGATTCTTTAGATCATAAGCATAAATTGGTTATCAGTTGTGCTAGTAACATCAAAACTGAAAATATGTTTATTAAATAAATTTAGAGAACAAAAAATTTCTATGCATGTTTTGGTTGAAAAGCATTATTGTGGATGACAAAATTTTCATTGACACATTCCTTTTTATCGCAATCAAAAGTTGGAAAATTTTGCATAATCAAACAAAAAATAAAATAAAAGTCTAGATATTCTACAGGTTTAATAAATTTGCACAACCCAAATATTACGTTTATCAATAAAGTATAGACCACAAATATATTCTTGATCATATAATTATGAAAGCAAGTACAATAATCACAAATGCTTTAAAACACAGAGTGAAGCTTTTATTTGCTTTTTTTAAACAAAATCTTTCTCACATAACAAGGGGTACTATTGGAACACAAACCATTTGGTTACTATGCAAGCAATTGTTTGTGAAGTTTTAATAATTTCTAGACGCGATATTGAAAGCATTAGATTAACCACAAAAAATTCTAATGAAAGAATGTTTTTCTTTTGTTATGGCGGTTTGAAGTTGATTTTTTCATTTTTGGTAACCATGATTTACAACCTTTTTGGCCGACTAATTAACGGGACTTGAAGTTAAAAATTTTGCACAATAAAAAATGAATTGAAATTTAAGGGCATGTAAAGTCAAACGCTTTGTACAACCAAACTCTTTGGATCATAAGCGTAAATTGGTTATTAGTTGTGCTAGTAACATTAAAATAGAAGAGTATGTTTATTCAATAAAAAAATAGAGAACCAAAAAATCTTATGCAAGTTTTGGTTGAAAATCATTACTGTGGATGACAAAAATTTCGTTGACACTTTTTTTTTTTTTTTTATTGCAATAAAAAGTTGATTTTTTTTGCATAATCAAACAAAAATTAAAAGTCTAGACTCTACCAGTTTAATAAATTTGCACAGCCCAAGTGTTACGTTATCAATTAAACATAGACCACAAATATATTCTCTCCATCATATTATTATGAAAGCAACACAATAATACCATTGATAGTATATATATATTTGACTGCATTGATAATGATATATATGATCGTATCTATTTAACTCAGATGCACTTCTAAGTTAAATTTATGAAGCAATTCATGCTTTTGAACCAATAGCTTATGTTATATGCTATTCATATGTATATGCCTAAAACATAGAAGGGCCACTAGATGGAGTGACTAACGAGTTGTAGACCAAGACAAGTTTACTTGAATGTTTACACTAGTTGACAGCAACATCAAACTCTAAACGTTATCTGACTTATCTCCAATTAAAAGTCTTCTTAAACCCTTACCTACTTCAAAATACCTTTTGAAAAGTCGTATGCATACAAAGAACACAAATATTAAGAGCCACACCATAAATAAGCTATTAAACCTCTGGAACTTACAATCTCATAATATTTACATACAAGTTATCTTACACGTCTTAAGCAAGACTTGAAACAACTATTTGGTAGAGAGTTTCTCACACAATAAGAGGTACTATTGGGAAACAAGCCCTTTGGTTATGCAAGCAATTGTTTGTGAAGTTTTAATAAGTTCTAAGTGCTATATTGAAACCTCAATAAATCAACCTCAAAAAGTTCTATTGAAAGAATGTTGTTTTTTGTTATGTCAGTTTGAAGTTAATTTTTTATTTGTTAACTATGCTTTTCGACATTTTGACCGACTAATTAATGAGATTTAAAGTTGAAAATTTTGCACAAACAGAAAATGAAATGAAGTTTAAGTGCCTATCGAGTCAAACGATTTGTACAATGATTCTTTAGATCTTAAGCATAAATTGGTTATCAGTTGTGCTAGTAAGTAGTAACATCAAAACTGAAAATATGTTTATTCAATAAATTTAGAGAACAAAAAATTTCTATGCAAGTTTTGGTTGAAAAGCATTATTGTGGATGACAAAATTTTCATTGACACATTCCTTTTTATCGTAATCAAAAGTTGGAAAATTTTGCATAATCAAACAAAAAATAAAATAAAAGTCTAGATATTCTACAGGTTTAATAAATTTGCACAACCCAAATGTTACGTTTATCAATAAAGTATAGACCACAAATATATTTTTGATCATATTATTATGAAAGCAACTACAATAATCACAAATGCTTTGAAACACATAGTGAAGCTTTTATTTGCTTTTGTTTAAACAAAATCTTTCTCACATAACAAGGGGTACTATTGGAACACAAGCCATTTGGTTACTATGCAAGCAATTGTTTGTGAAGTTTTAATAATTTCTAGACGCAATATTGAAAGCATTAAATTAACCTCAAAAAGTTCTAATGAAAGAATGTTTTTCTTTTGTTATGGCAGTTTGAAGTTGATCTTTTTATTTTTGGTAACCATGATTTACAATCTTTTTGGCCGACTAATTAACGGGATTGGAAGTTGAAAATTTTGGATTATAAGCGTAAATTGGTTAGTAGTTGTGCTAGTAACATTAACATAGAAGAGTGTGTTTATTCAATAAAAATTTAGAGAACCAAAAAATCTTATGCAAGTTTTGGTTGAAAATCATTATTGTGGATGACAAAAATTTCATTGACACTTTCTTTTCTTTTTTTTTTATCGCAATCAAAAGTTAAATTTTTTTGCATAATCAAACAAAAATTAAAAGTTTAGACTCTACCAGTTTAATAAATGTGCACAGCCCAAGTGTTACGTTATCAATTAAACATAGACCACAAATATATTTTCCATCATATTATTATGAAAGCAACACAATGATACCATTGATAGTATATATATATATTTGTAGCAATTTGATTTTCTATAGCAATCATAAAAGAAAAAATAATAAATAAATAAAATGTGTAGTTCAACGATATCTAGTGTCTTTTTTCTTTTCTTTCTTATCAGCACGTTTGCTTCTTCTTTGAATAATAATCATAGATGCCCCAAGAAACAAAGTGAAGCTTTGCTTCTCTTTAAACATAACCTTTCCTCCATCAATTACCCAATCGATCACTGTTCTAATTTTCCCCCAAGAATGATGAGCTGGAACACAAGTACTGATTGCTGCAAATGGGCTGGAGTTATTTGCGACGACTCCACCGGTGACGTCATCAAGCTCAATCTCCAATGCGGAATGCTACAAGGTACAATTCATCCTGGCAGCTCCCTCTTCAACCTCCTCACACACCTTACTTGGCTTGATTTATCATATAACAGACTTAATGGGACATTGCCATATCGGCTGTTTTCTTCCCCCTCTTTAGAATCTCTCGATCTACATGATAACATGTTCACAGGCGATATCCCTTTGAAAATCCCAGTTAACCTCACACACCTTACTTGGCTTGATTTGTCAGCTAACAAACTTAATGGGACATTGCCATCTTGGCTGTTTTCTTCCCCCTCTTTAGAATCTCTCGATCTAAGTCATAACATGTTCATTGGAAATGTTAGATATGGGGAATAATAGCTTTCAAGGAACAATTCCAAACACATTTGGAGATTGTCGAAGATTACAAGGGCTTATTTTGAATGGAAATCAATTAAGAGGTGAGGTGCCAAGTTCCTTGTCCAAATGTCAATCCTTGAAAGTAGTTGATTTCGGAAACAACCATTTGGATGGTACATTCCCTGGTTGGTTAGGAGCTCTTCCAAATTTGCAGGCTCTTACCCTCAAATCAAACAACTTTCATGGACACATTCAACCCTCTGCAACTGTTGATTCTCCCTTTCCAAGTCTTCGAGTTCTTGACTTATCTCATAATGGGTTTGTAGGTCAACTCCCTGTAAAATATTTTCAAAATTTCAATTCAATGAAGAATGGTGTTAAAAACAGCACAACACCAAAATATTTGGACATGGGTAGATTGTATTACTCAGTCGTTGTTGCGGTGAAAGGGGTGGATCTAGAGTTTACACAAATTTCGGTTGACTATACAATTATTGATTTGTCCAATAACACATTTGAAGGAAAGATTCCAAATGTCATAGGTGGTCTTAATTCGCTAATAGTGCTCAACTTGTCCCACAACAGCCTCATTGGTCCAATTCCACATGCTCTGGGGAATCTCATAGAGATCGAGTCGTTAGACCTATCTTGGAACCAACTCTCAGGAGGGATCCCACAAAGCCTTGCAGAAATCAAGACCCTTGAAGTGTTAAATCTCTCGCAAAATGATCTTGTGGGTCGTATACCTGAAGGACCTCAGTTCAGGACATTTGAAGGGAGCTCTTTTGGTGGGAATCCAAGACTCTGTGGGACTCCGCTGCCAAAAAACTGTAGTGAGCATTCACATGAACCACAACTTGAAAGTGATGAAGAAAGTGGGTTTACGTGGGAAGTGGTGATGTTGGGATATGGGTGTGGAACATTAGTCGGATTGGTGATGGGATATCTCATGTTGTCAACAAGAAAAGTCAAATGGTTCAATGCAATTGCTGATGCAGCGGAGAGTTTGGTCTTGAAGAAGAGGAAGAGAAGACATGTATATATCGGGAAATAAGATTAGAAAATCAAAGGTACCATTTTTCACATGTTTTCTTATTTCATCAAATTGTGCAAAATGTCTTACTCTATGAATTATCTTCCTCTTAAAACAGATTATGATGCAGATAGATTTCAGGGTGGGGCTGGGACCTTTTGAGTCATGCAGTCGTGTATCAGCTTCTGCTTCTGAATTATGATGTTTGTGTTTTGTCTCTTTGAATTATTCTTGTATGTAATATTAATGTGTTGTTAGTATTAATTCATTAATTTATTGGTATTTTGATGACTATACAACCATCGCAGATACAGATGTTACCGCTGTAATAATTTGTATCGCTTTGCTTTTGGTAATATATATGCTTCTCATTTCTATCAATTGGTAATTAGCACAATTATTGTGTTTTTCCCATGGATGGAATCTTTGCTAATGATGATGCCTACTGTGGTATTTCTCAGTTCTATTCTGTGAGGGTGTGCTGCATCATAGTTCTGGGAGATTACAGACTAGTTAGGAAATGTAGTTTTTAGCAGTAGAATTCATCTTATGGAGGTGAGGTATGACCTTGAATGATGAGGCCTCTCTATGCTTGAAGATTGCATTAATGGTGTTCGTTGATGAAAGGTCTAAGTGAGTGAGGTTGATGAGTTGTCGAAATGTTTGCACATCAATATGTCCAGCTAATTGATTGTGACCTAGTTCTAACCTTTTTAATGATGGAAGACCAAATGACTCAAAAGGTACCTTTCCATTGAACATATTATTCCCCATATCTATCATTTCTGCGTAATGAATACCCGTCTGCAGGACCTCATGAAGCTCTATCTGAATGAATTGTGTGTGTTATGCTTATATAGCTACATAATGTGATGTTCTGATCCTAATATGAGTCAGATCTGTGATTGTTAACATATGTAGGCGAAATATTAGTTTATGATCCAGTAAATGATAATCTCGGATTTGACATGTGATTTGATTTTTTTAGATTTACAGTTTATTTTGAGGGCGAAAGTATGAGTCATGGCTGAGCTTATGAAGTGAACAATGTTAAACGTGTGCATAGTGAACCAGGCGTTTAGTACATTCTGCTTATTTAGCTACATAATGTGCAATGTCAGTATATTATTGTGCAATGTGATGACTTAAATCTGTGATTGTTAGCTTCTGTAGGTGAAATGTTCAGTTTATGAACCGGTGATTGTTAATCTCGGCTTCGACATGTGATTTGATTTGATAGATTCAGTTCGATTTTAGGGTGAAAGTATGAGTTAGGATTGAGCTTATAAAGTGAAGTGTGTTAAACGTGTGTGTAGGAACCAGCCGTTTAGTACATTCTGCTTATTTAGCTACATAATGTGATGTTCGGAACTTAATGTGCAATGTCTGTATATTATTGTGCAATATGATGACTTAAATCTGTGATTGTTAGCTTCTGTAGGTGAAATGTTTAGTTTATGATCAGGTAAATGTTATTCTCTGCTTCGACATTGGATTTGATTTTAATAGATTCAGTTTATTTAAACTGACGGTGAAAGTATGAGTTATGGTTGAGGTTATGAGGTTAATAGTGTAAAATAAGTGCGTAATGAATCAGCCGGTTAATAAGATTGGATATCTGTAAGTAGAAACAAACTTAAACATGTGAACTGGCATTTATTGAGTTTTGTTTGGATTACAGTCTAGTTAATTAGTTTCTAGTTTTTTCCTAAACTAAATCGCACATATCGCGTCTACAACTTAAAACAATATGATCAAGACATCTTGTTTCTGGGACGGAATTTTAATTGGGGCTGTTAAGATAATTTGGATTCTGAGAAAATGCTGTAACATGTCAAGTGTTAGAATGAGTTTAAACGGATCAGTAAAATCTAAATCTCTTTGTTGATTTTTGGTTTGATATTAATGAAACATATAACAAGTTTCACAATACCAGTTAATAAATTATTAACTATACATATCATATTATCTTACTTACCTTACTTCGCATTCTGTAAAACAGACATGAATACTCTGCATTACTTGCTTCCGTTTCCTTCTATATTCATCTCTAGATACACATGCCATTATACTTGAATTTTGAAGCGTATGAATTGGGATTTATTGCTTAATTACTTGTTCAGTTGAGGTTGAGCTTATAAAGTGAACATAAAGGAAACATGTACTTTGGAGATAGTAAACTAGCGATTTGATAAGACTGGATGATAAGTAAACACGTTAAAAAGTGAAAAGTAAGAATGTTTGTTTAGTCTTTGACTTGAATTGGTTTTTGAGTTTACTAGATACATAAAAATATGAATCATTATGTTTGTGGGAGAAAATCTGAGTGAAGCTGAGTTAACATGGATCGGAATCTTATAAGTGAATATTTATAGAACGCACGCTGTGGAGGTTAGCACATATTGTTAACCCAACCAGGAATTATCATTTGTGGCGACAATATTGTGATTTATAGTTTCATCGCTTCTTCCCTTTTGTCTTCTATATCATCTCTAGATGCACATAATTTTATACTCGGATCTTTGCCACTTTTGCCACTAGGACACTAGGAGTCGATAAATTTTCAATAAATATATCTTTACGGATCATCATATCATGGCATGAAACTTTAATTTAGTACATTCTGCTTATATGGTCTCTGTGAAATCCATATATGGTTATTACGTTTTAAATAAGCAGATAACTAGTTTGAGTCTTTGCTAATTCTCATCTCTCTTTTACATTGCTTGTTTGGGTGTTATTTGTAGTGAAAGTTAGCCCACATTACGATGTACAACTACTGACAACTGAAGGACTGACAAGGTCATTAAATACAATACGTATCAAAGACGTAAGTAATCATCCTACATTGGGGTTTTTTTTTTTTTTTTTTTTTGAACGGCGGCTTTTTCATTAGAACACAAAAATCTAGCAAGATGCTAGAAAGCTACAAAATAACATTACACGATTGGAGATATAGCTAAAACCGGGTTATTCACCCAAAGATCCCAATCTAATCTGAATTTTTTACACCTATTACTCACCCAACAAAATGATAAGCTTTGAACATCCTTGAAGGTATCACAACTGTTGCACTCTTTTAAGCGGAAAACCTTAGCATTTCTGCTTCTCCAAATATGCCATACAGAGGTGAAAATAACTGCTTCAAAGCATTGGAGATGAAATGGCGAGAACATCCTTTTTTTCTTGGTGCTCAAACGATTAACAAAATTGCAAACACTTTTGTAATCGAGATCCCCAGAAAGAGAGAAACCCCACCAATTAAAAATGAGGTTCCAGACGATACGAGACCATGAGCAGCGACCCATCAAGTGGTCTAAGGATTCAACATCTTCTTCACACATGCAAGTCAATACACCTCTTGTCTAGATTACATCTTGTTGCAAGACTATCTTTGTCGGCTCGCCATACTAAGATGTTTACCTTCTTTGGAACTAAAGGATTCCATCTTGTTTTCTCATGAGATAAATTGAGAATTTTCTCATCTAATTTGACCCGAAGAGATTTAACAGTGAATTTCCCAGAGCTCTCAAGAGCCCAACTCCAACCATCTGGTCCTGACTTTAACTCTACTCCTTGAATTAAACAAGCCAAGCTTTCCATTTCCTCTTTTTCTCTACCCCCACGAATGGATCGACGCCAATTCCAATCAAACGAGAGATGATCATTCAATTTAAACAGGCGATCAGATATGTTGCAATCTTTCAAGGACTCTAAAGCATATAATCTAGGATAGACTTCAGCTAGCATATAACCTAGGCGATCAGATATGTTGCAATCCTACATTGGGTTTTAATACATCCTCGCTGTGCTGTTTTTGATCAGTTGTATTGCGCTCGTTTTATCTATTCATAGATTTCTAGCATTCTCAGGGAGAAAGATGAGATGATTGAATACATTTTTAGACGATCAGAGGCCTCAATTGCTATAATAACAGATTTAAGAGCAATGCAGTATCATGAAGCAACAATTGAATTTTCTGGCACTGTAGCACAAATTAAAGAGGCTATCAGGCTCGTGTCACAGGCAATTAAAATGGTATGATAACATTGACCCTCTGTTATTACTTGATACATTCCTGTTTTGAAAGATGGTGAAACTGACGTGGTTAAATGAGAGATGTAGTGCAGGGCATCTAATTATCTAATTGATTTTTTAGTTGCTCTTGTGTGATATCTATTGTTTTATGTCAATATATAATGGCTACTAACAAGAACTTGGAAAAGCCTAATTCCCTATAAACGGGCTATCCCACAAGTTTTATGGCCACATCCATCACTGTAACTTCTTCGACAAAATGCTTATGAGTTTCAATTTATTTGATTAATTCATGTACGATGGTTATCAGCTATTATGACTACTTGAGTTGTATATTTGTTTTTTTTGGCCATCTATTATCTGTTTTGTGGTTTGCTCTTGGCAGAGGTATCCAGTGGAATCTGTTCCAGAGGCTATGATGCCAGAAAATATTCTTCATGAAAAGATGACATTACCTAATCACCAGGTATTAAACCAAACTATATATAGAGTTATTATTCTGAGAAATCGATGTAATACTTTATAACTTTGAGGGAAGAGGAGAAAATTTTATTTATCATAAATGGTAAAAGGGGTAAATGGATTAATTTAAAATGTGTACATCTACAGGCTTGTCACTTAATAGGCATGAAAAGTCTTGTAGAAATTGAGGCAGCGTCTTCTACTTGGCTTAAGGTTAGCTATTACTACTCCTCTATTTACCAAAGTTGTGAGTCTTGAGTTGTATCCTAACAATTTATATGAATCCAGCTTGACGAATCTGAGCTTCCAGCAGATGGAAAAACGGGCATGGTTGACATCCTTATTTCTGGTACTATGGAGAACAATGATCGTGCTAAAACTATGATCAATGCAATAGTGTCTGAGGTGAGTTTTTACATTTTTTTTACTATGTAAACAAAGATTGCATACTTTGTTTATTTTCAATCGAGTAAAAACCTATTTAATTTCTTTAATCAAAGAAACTCAATTTCATTTTGATCGTATCATTTTGGTGAAGGCAAACCAGAAGGTTGCAAAGCCACCAAAGATGTTTGAGTTCAAGATGGGTGATTTTCGATGGGAATGGATAAGAGGCACTGCACTAAAGAGATTTGAATGGGGCTGTGGATGTTGTGCTTTAAAGACGCAAACAGGAGAAGATAAAAAGCCCACCGACAATGTGGACAAGTCCATTGAGGTGAAGCAAGTACCAACAGTTGTTGAGGTGAATAATCAAGTACCAGTTGTTGAGGTGAATAATCAAGTACCAGTTGATGCGGTTCGAGATGTGGGTCCTAGCATGCCTTATATTGGTGATGGTGATGGGCATTATGTGAATGGTCGTACTGCTGGATATTATACGGGTGGTGCTGGTGCATATAGTGTTGGGGCTTATGGTGAATTCTATCCGAGTGGAATATTGGGTGGGTGGTTCTAGTTAGCTGACAAGATGGTGAGTGAGATGCTATGGGAATGAAAACTATCTCTCTGCTTCAACTTTAAGGTACATCTGCTTGGTTTTGAACCACTGTCAATGTAGGTAACCGGAGAACACAACAAGCTCATATAATAACTCTCTTTTTCTTTATATACTAATAATGGAATAACAAACTTAATCATCTGTTCCACAGAAAACATATTGAATCTGAGACAGTGTCATTTTAAGACAATCTTGAATAAGTGATGCTGTATATTCTGTAACAGCCCTCATTGAAAATAGTTATGGCTGACTTTGCCTTCCATAATACCGTGGACGCCTTGGCTGGTGTTATTACAGCCTGCTACCTTGATTTAATGATTCATATTGTAGTTGCTTTGCTTTCATAATAATGTGATCGAAATATGTTTGTGGTCTAGTTCTACTGATAAACGTAACACTGGGGTTGTACAAGTCTGAATTGATAGGCTTTCGTAATATATGTGTTTGATCATGCAAAAGTTCCAGCTTCTTATTGCCAAAAAAATTCATTTGATAAATTCTTTTGGACCTGCATAGAGGTTTTTGGATTCTCTTGACTGAATAGATATCCACAAATGCTTAAAGTTATGTGTTTTGCTAAACATAGCCATCCAAGACGACCAACTTATGTTTATGAACCTATGAGTTGGATTGTACAAAGCTTTTGATCCAAAGGCCAACAATTTTCATTTTCTTTTTGTATTGTGCAAAATCTCCAACATTAAATTGATATAATGATAAACAACCTTCTTTAGTTGAAACTATATATAAGGGAATTTCATATGCACTCAAATTTTGATTTTGGGTGGAAAGTGAAATAAAGTGAATAAAACAAAAATAATGATATGTTCTTAATTTTTTTTTAGAGTAAAGTAAAGTGTGAAAAAAGAGGACAAAAGTGGTGGGTTTTTTGTTTCAAAACTTTCATCTTATTTGGGGGTGAAAATTAAGTAAAGATAATATTTGTTGTTTAAATTACTTAATTGTTTTTTTTATAACTTTATTAACCTATCTCCTATGAGTCCATTATTATAAAAATGACATATGTATTTATTTATTTATTTTCAATCTTGTACAACTTGAGAACGTATATATGTTCACATCATTTCTTCCCCTCCCTTTTTTTTACTTTGCTTTCCTTTACTTTCTTTTTCTTTTCCAAAAAAAACTTTGGAAGAGTCTTGATATGTTTGCCTGTGCATTGCACAAGTTTGACTAGGTCATTCTCTACCTTTAAATCAAAATGAAAATGAATCTGGACCGTAATAAGTAATTATTGAAAAATATAAGAATAATGACATCATCAAAATTAGGATTTTGAATTTGAATAAATAAAGATTTGTGATTGGTTGATAGTGCAAATTGAAGCTAACTGTGACATCACTAAGTTTTTTTATGTAATATATATGTTTAAAAAAATTATGTCAAAGTTTTTCTGTAACTCAAAGTTTTTTTTTTAAATAATTATTTAGTAACTTTTATTATAAAAAATGTTATTTCTATTCTGTTTAATGAAATGAATTTAGTTTATTTGATAATTTGAATAAAAAAATAAAGTTGTAAGTGATGGCCCCAAATGAGTAAATTGAGGTTGGTTGATATAAGACTATCTTTATTAACAATCTATCACAACATAATCTTTTATTAAAATATTATTTTCTCTTTCATCCATCTATACAACTAATACATACAACAAATCTATATATTTTTTACTATTTACCAACGACCCAACCTAACCAATTCATACAACCAACGAAAAGTATTAAAAAAAAATAAAATAAAATAAAATAAATAGCCGTTAAAACATTGACATGTGGCAGATTGTGGGTTGACAACTTAGGTTGCCATATGATTTAGATTGAAAGGAAAGATTGAATGAGAATATTAATCAATTATTTTTTTGTATGTATTTTCAATGGGTTGGGTTGGCAACCTTGCCAATAAACATAGTCTAATAAGGGTTGTAAAGGGAGGTTTGTTAAAGTGATGTTGTAGCCCGTGAGCCTCAAATGAAGAGTTTTGGTATATCACCATACCTAAGGCTCTAAGGCCCCCATTTTTTTTTTGCTCTTAGCTAACATATGTGGACCCAAAAAACATAATTTAATATTTCTTTTGTAAATAGGGCCTACTCATTTTCACTATTCCGTACGTATCAAGAGGGTGTGAAATATAAACTCATCTCCAATCAGAAGATGCAAGAGAATGTGGGACCCATTTCTCCCTTAATCAACAAAGAAAAGAAATAGGGCCTAAGTCATAATCAATTAGCCGGGCATATTGATATGCAAACATTTCGACAACTCATCAACCTCACTTACTTAGACCATTCATCTAATAGTTTTTAGAGGTGGCTGGGAGTTAGATACATTGTTATCAAGCCTCACAAACCTTGAATCCCTCGATCTCTCTTACAACGGTTTCTCTGTTTACAACAAAGAATGCCAATCGTTATGTCAACCCTGGATTTAGTCACTTAAATTTGGCCTCTTGCAAGCTAAAGGTGTTTGCAAATTCATTTTGATCCATGCGACAACTCGAACGGTTACATTTCTCTAGCAACGAAATCCATGGCCAAATTCCTCATTGGGCAGGGGAGATAGGAGGTAACAATCAGTTATCTTATTTGAATCTCTCACAACTTCATGGCTTGCCACAGTTTCAATGGTATGGACTTCAACAACTATAGGATGGAAACACTAACAATACGTAAAGTAGTATGATTGTAGTAGTTTGTTATTCAAACTTAGGGTCAATATACACGGAGAACTGAATTCTGCGTTTTTTGTTCACTTAAGCTAACGAATTTTTTTCCACATAAGTCACTAAATTTATGAAACACGACATTTGATTTGTTAGACTTATTAGAAATTACGTACAAATCACTGAACGTATAACACACAAAGTTTAAGTTACTAACTTATAAAATATATGAAGTCACTCTTATTAACACTAAACCTTTTGAATAGCTATGTAAATACCATATTTTATAAGTTAAAAAAAAATAGCTGAACAAAAACTACATGTATGGGCCACCTATGTGTATTAACCCTTCAAACTTATTGGCTTGTAGTTAGCTTTAACAAATTTGTCTACATTCTAATAATGAAACCTGATCCTTGGTTTTCTAGAATAAGAGCAATCAACCAATAGGTTATGAGTTGAAGGGTGTGTTTGTTTTTTTAAAAAAGATCTTACTCGCCCTCTTACTCCCTCTTACTCTTACCAGTAAGAGGTGGGCATACGTTTTGCTTGTTTGTTTTTTTCTTTTGAGTCAGACCCAGTTAGACATATAACATCTTACTCAGTAAGAGGTGGGGGACTTGTCTTACTGCCTCTTACTTGATAAGAGAGATTGAAGACTCGTGTTAATATAATATATTTGATGGTTTATTAACTATGTTATATTTACGATAAAAAGTTTTATTTCATATTTACACAAGTTACTTAAATAAATTGCAGAAACGAGCACTTAAATTCATTCGGACAATTATACAAAAAACAAACAACATTATTTCGTTTAGATTTAGACGTTCTAGCCACCTCTTACTAGCAAGATGTGGTAGTCAGATTCAGATCTAAAACATCTAAATAAAACAAACACACCCGAAGTCTTGTTGAAGATATTTATGAGATAGGTAGTACATAGATGTGTGAAAAATTGTCATTACGAAAATCACCTCTAGAAATCCTTGTCGTGTAGAATAAGTGCTTCACGGTATTGATAAGGGAAGAGATAGATACACCATTTTATATGATACATAAACCATCTTGTAAAAGCTATACAGAACATTGTACAACACTGTATTGTACAAATAGTGGTGTATGCACCAAACAAATGGTGTAAATATTACCTCCTGATTGATAATGTCATCCTTCTTTAATTTCTATCAATCAAGAAAATCCTCTCAGAAGCTCGAAATGATGGCTGCTATCAAAATGGGTCAAAACCTGACCCATAGTATCAAAATGGGTAAAAACCTGACCCATACTGTCAAAATGGGTAACTAAGAACCTGACCCATACAACTAAAATGGACTTACAAAACAGCAAGATTATGCTGAAGAGAACAAATTAGACCAAACCTAAGCCTAACCATACCAGCCCCTCCGTAATGACTAGATTCCAATTTACACAAACTATAAACCTGCTTAAAACCCCATTTGCTGCTGCAACACTCATACCATGCAGTGAAATAGTATATAGTACCTATAAGTCAACCATGGACTACTAAATAATCCTAATTTATGTAAGCAACAGTGCACCTCATCACATAATACTACAGTTAGTACACTCAGCAACAAACATCAAATCATAACCATCATTATCCCTATCTCAGCAACATGATTGATATTGTCTGTTGTCGTTATTTTTATGCAACGTGGTGAAATTAATCACCACAACTCATTTATATATATAAAAGTTGCCGAAGACCAAGATGGCAGATGAGACAATAACTGATGGAATATGTAAATACAACCATATTACAAGGGTCCTATTGATCAATGTAGTGATTAGTGAGTAATACAGCAGACTCAAGTCCTTTGATAAACTGCACCAACATATCTAAGGCACTAAAAAAGAGAGCATATTTTTGCAAAATATGGATGAGTGTGTAACCTACTTGTAAAGTTATAGTGACGTTCAACATGCCCAGTACGTGAACCCAATCTACATTTTGTTTAACAGTTATCCTACTTATATTTTGCAGATAACAACCAAAACAAACTACAGTCTGTGTAACTACTTAAAAAATCTTTTGTTATTTAACTACTATTATACGACAAAGGCCGCTTATTTTGAGGAATGGCATTGATACCCCTAATGCCATTCGCGCCCACTATCAAACCCATACATATTTACAAGCTCGTATTTTGATTAATTATATAACTGGCGAAACAAACTTCATAAGTGAGATAATTAATGGCCAATTCTACTTACTAATTATCAAAATAAATCAAAATCGTATATGAAATTGACCGTCGGAAGTTGTAGAAACATAAGCAGATATGAAAACTAGAGTTTTATTTCTGAAGCGTATATGAGATGAAATTAGTCATAAAATATGGTTTTATTTCTGATGCGTCTAGTTCACGCTCCGCTGACGGAAAATTTGGGGAAGTGGATGATGACTGGTTAAGTACAAAGCTGACAAAAGATGTTTACAAAAGCCCCTTTAACTTATGGTTTATTTTAATACTTACCTTTGACTTTATGGAATAACTTTTTGATACAAAGTTATTACCTCCAATTAGAGATGAGCATTTCGACCCGAATCTCGGAATTCAACCGGAACTGTACCAGTACCGATTCCGATATACGATATGATGTAGGGACTGCGAAATAAGGTGAAAAAAGTTGGGACCACTAATTCGGTACGGGACCGGTATCAAATTGAGAAATTTCCGAAAAAAACGGGGAAAACCCGATTTTCCGATACCGGTACCGGTATCCGAATCCCGTTCAGTACGGTACCAGGACCACTAATTATGCTCGAGAAAAAATCGGTACCACTAATTTAATACGAGATCGGTACAAGACCGGTACCGTGCTTATCCCTACCTCCACAAAATCTATACTTTACTTTTGGTCACTCGCATTTTATTGGGGAAATCAACTACGCTAGTAATTTTTTTACCTTAAACAATTATGATGGATATTTCTTTTTCTAATATAAATCTTTTATATAATAAAGGCATTATATCATTTTGGAGTTTTTTTTATAATAGGAATGCTCGATTTTGACACATAAGCGAAATCGAGCAATATGATTAGCCAATAAAAAGTCAAAATTGAATTAATTTTTGTCAGATTTTAATAAATTTGATGGATAATTTGATTGAGGAAAAAAACACATAAAAATATAAGTGTCAAATTTATGAAAATAATGAGGTAATTAATAAAATATTAGTGGTTGAATTTTAAATATATTATGTGGAGTTAAGTGTAAAATTATAAATCTTCATGTTTTTTTGATAACTTTAGATAATAAACAAATAACCCCTTACACTTTATAATATGAACTTTGTTTACTATTACATGAGTATTAGTATTGGATTGAGACTTTCATCCATTAAACTTACAAAATTTTATAAATGTACGAATTAGTTTTAATATACGTTAAATACTTTTAAAATAAATATTAGTTCCAAAATTTCATCTATTAAAATATCTTTTTACTCTATACGTTAAATATAAATAAGAACTCATGTTTTTCTGATTTAAAAGTTTAATCTATACGTACACGAGTTTGAATATTAAATATAGTTAAATTATTATTAACGGTAATATAAATATCAAATGATAAGTACGAGTTGCTGTGATATGAAAATAAATATACGCGATTGTACTTATAACGACTCATGTAATTATTATTTAAAGTTTATATACGAATATCCGGAAAAACATTTTTAAAAAACTTCATCAACGCTCATTATGTGCTACTAAACTCGCATATTTTGTATAACATGATATCAATAGTTAAAGTTAAACAACAACATCAACCTCAATATTAACATCTACGTTTGCTAAACAAAGTTAAATCTTTCATCCAATACAATTTTTACAAAATATTAATTGATATTACTCCGTAATACATAATGAAAAACTCATGCATACTTATTAGTTGTACTTATATCATAATTTTCACGGAAAAATTCTTATATATCAATATAGTAAACACAAATTTTAAAATAAATTTGATTTATGTGTAAACTCATGTGATCAAAGAACCTTTGACCCAATAACATTATAATGAAACACACTCAAGAATCCAATACAAGGTCGATGCCACGGTTATATTTACAATTTGTGCTAACTATTTTTCTTACTTTTGCACATGTTGATGCTTTAGCTTTTTAAAATATACATAAGATTTTCTGTTTTTAAACAATAATACTATATAATTATTTTTTTTTTTGGAAAAACCCCGTGCGTGCACAGGTATTATAACTAGTTATAGATAACACAAAGTTATAAACAAAAGCGATATTAAAGAATTAAATTTATATAACACCTGAAATAACCGAATTAGTGCAATTCAACATTAAAAACCTCATACATCTAATGACACACCTCTCAAGAGTCAAGATAGAGAATGAAATACTTCTTAATCACCGAGAAGCTAAAATAAACCTCTTAAATGCCTTGTGAGCCATTGTGTCTTCATGAGAATCATTCTCGTATGATTCTAAGTCTTTGATAAACCTATCATTAGGATACCATTTTAGATAAACACGACAACGGTTATGTTTCATGAGTTTTTCGATGAGTATGATTCATAATAGAGATTTTTTGCTCTTTATATTTTAACCGAGTTAAACAACCTATCTGAAGTTACAAACTGACTCATATTTAAGGTAACTTTCATCAACTCATAAGTCGTTTGTGAATCAGTGAAAACAATTTTGGTTGGAGTCTCGTTTGAGACATGTAAAAGTATTATGCGAAATAGTTTTTAAAATTTAAGTGTTGTAATAAAGTAGTATGATTCAACATTTTGGAAAGTTGTCAGTCATCTCTTTTTGAAATCGATATAATGGATTACAAGTCAACACATTGTTAGAGTTGTGAAGGTGACTATGCATGCCGTATATTAGGATTGTCTAGTTTCCCAAAAGTAACGGCATACGACATTAATAATTTAGCTACGGTGCAGCAAGTGATTAACATTGAACATTATTGATATGTTATTCGTAGCCTTTACTCCTTTAGGGCTATTAATAACTACTCTCTCGCCGTCAATGCGCATTTTAATTTATTAAATGTAGCCCTTGGGCTACAAATAGCAAAACCAGCCCATATAAATATGATTCCATATGCTATTACACCCGGATGGATGTAGATAACATGTCATAAACTATTTGAACTAAATCCAAATTGGAATAATATACATTTATTAGCTAAGTAGTTAAATTAAAAATATTATTATTTGATCATAACTAGTTAAAATGCCCGCACACGCGTGGTTGTTTTTTTTTTGTTTTTTTTTTAAATTTTTTAAATTATATATTTTTATTTATTAAAGAACAAATAATTTAATCTTTGTTTTATTTGATTTATGATGTTTAATTATAGTTTTTTATTATTAAAAATAATTATTTAAAAATTTTAATTCTATTGTTAATTGCATCTTATCTATATTCTTTTTATTTATCTTCTATTTGTGTTATGGATAAATATAAAATGTTACCTAATAAGAAAATAATCTTTCTTTTTTAAATAAAATTATTACTAAATAATTTATACTCAAAACTCAATCAAGTTGATGGAAGGAGCTTTTATGTTGTGCTGTTTTATAACTACATGGAAATAAAGTATAGAAAATAATAAAAATCGAAAATTAGAAGCCCAATAGTTAATTTATGTATATTGGCCAATAACTGTAAGTAAGATTGTCCCAACCCACTAGAGGTGCAAATATACCGGTTAAAACCGGTTTTCGGTTTTTAGAAAACCGGTTTTCAAAAAACCAGTTTCGGTTCGGTTTTTTCGGAGTCGGTTTTTTCGGTTATAAATGTCCGGAATCAGTTTTTTTCGGTTATAAATTTTCGGAATCGGTTTTTTATCGGTTTTTACCGGTTCTTTTTTTCGGTTATAAATGTTCGGATTCGGATTTTTTTTCGGTTATTTACCGGGTTCGTTTTTTTCGAACGTTTTTTTTTTTTTTTTTTTTTTCCGGTTATAACTTGTTAATTATCAAACATATAATTAAACAATATACTCATAACTTTTATTTAAACAATACAATTATACAATCATAATTTTTATTTAAACAATACAATTATACAACTAAAAAAATACAATCATAACTTTTATTTAAACAATACAATCATAAAAACTGATGAGGAGAAAAATGAACCACTTTTAGGGGGTCATTTAAGCCCGAATCCGAACTTATTTGATCAAATATTGCCCTAAATCGTTCCTTTTGTGATTTTAGGTACTTTGGGAGAGAAATCTGGAAAAGGAAGCAATTCGGACGTTTTTGGAGCATAAAATTGAAGAAAACGCCAAAGTCTTAATTTTCCATGCTGGGAACAGTGCATGACGGCGTCAAGAGTAAAGCCATGACGGCGTCAAGAGCAAATTTCATAAATTTCCATGACGGTCCAGAACAGATTTGACGGCGCACGAAGGAAGAGCGTCAAGAGTAAAAGAGTCATGACGGCCTGGAAGTGTACAAGTCTTGACGGCGTCAGAAGTAGATCTAGGCAGTCCGAGGAGAGTTTTGGCGGCGAGGTGACGGCGTCACAGAAATAGTCTTGACGCCGTCAGACCCATTTTTCTATATATAGTTTTCTAATTTTCACACATTAGAAGAGGAAGTTTTGGGAGAAACCCTAAGTACGATTTTGGTGTAACTTTACAGGTTTTTCAAGGGTTCCAACCCCTTGATACCTTGCATGATTAATCAAGATAAGTGTTCTTCTAATTCAATCAATATGTCTATGTGTTGGTTGTCTATATCTTGTTCTTGTCTTAATTCTATCATGTTAGGCTAAATCTCTCTTGTGTTTGCTTAGATCTAATGAAACCTAGATATTGATTATGTGTTGATTACTTGTTTATTCTTGTCTTGGATGAATGATTTTATATGTTAGGCTTAAGAAAACTGGCAGATCTCCAAATGGTAACATGCTTGAACGTCTTAAGAAACATGAACCAACGCGCACTAGGTCTTTATTGGTTGTATTTAATGCATGAGCCACTGTTTATAATCCCTATAGTTGTGCTGGGCATGGTGTAGGAGGAGATAAGAGCTCATAGAATTGGGGAGTTATGTGTGCCACCCCATGAATGGTATTAAGGAATACGATCCGTCATCCATGCAATTATAACAAGTAATTAACGTGTAAAAGATATCTAGGGAGTAGTGAAATCTAAGTAAACACATTTTCTCCAATTACTGCTCACAACCTTAGTTTAATTTAGTTATTTTCATTTTTAGTATTTTATTTTAATTGCATCTTAGTATTGGGTTAGTTGAATAGCAACTAATTCCGCCCAAATCCTTCAAACCCGAGACTTTAATTTGCTTTCCATAAAATATAAAAACACAAAAATGATCATCCCTCACCTTTAGAACTAGTATTTAGGTTTTCTAATCCTAGCGACAATATTCCCAAGTTGAACGATCAATCCCCCGGTACTTGTCACTATACTATACTACAACGATCAGGTACACTGCCTGGTGGGGGTTGTAAGTTTCTCAAGATCCCTCGAGAGGTAAAGCCTGGTGCGATTCCCACGTATCAAGTTTTAGGCGCCGCAGCCTGGGGAATAGTTATTGTCTAGGTTAGAATTTCTTTTTATTAGGTCTACTTGCTAGATTCCTTTCTAGTAAGATTTTATTTTTATTTTTTTCTTTAGTCTATCTTAATTCTTTGTGTCCTTTGTTCGTAAACTATTTCGATGGATAACAATAACATTGATCGTTTGATTCCTGTTATTCGTGTTTTTCGTCGTAGGATGTTCCAAATGTCAGCCCCACTCCCTCTAGTGGAGAATGAGAACCCACCTAACCTCTCACCCAACCACCACTTTGACAATAATTCTGAGCTAGAAGAGTCTGATCATGATAATGACCGTAGGGCTAGTCCTTTTTACTATTCAGACTCCGATGAGGATCTTGATGATGGTGATGTGATTAATGAGAATAGGATGGAAGAAGAGATAAACCCCCTTAGGTATGTCGACCCTAGAACTAGGATTGAGTGTGATAGTTCATTTTACATGCAATTTCCCTGTAAGATCGGATTTAGGAGCTTTGATGCTTATCTTAACTCATCTCTACCAATGAACATAATTTCGCGTAGTGAATACAATAAAATCATGGTAGATGAGTTAGAACATAAAGGAGATAATATTGTTGCTAGGGCAGTTTCATTACATGTGTTTGTAGGGAGCTTCGTTTACCTTGTTGAGTTCATGGTTATGGAGAATCTAGGAGAACTTATTGATAGTAATTTAACCCAAGTTGTGTTTGGGAAACCTTTTAAAAAGTTGACCAACCTTGATGAAAAACTTACGGAATGGTTAATTACATTCTCAGATGGGGGTGAGGATTTTGTCTACCAAATGCCTCGAACACACCCTAGGTTCAAGGATTTTTCTATGGAAAATGTAGTAGATACCCGCCCATAGAAATGCTAAGTGAGAACGATAAGAGAAAAGGTCTTAAATATCCTCATGAAAAGAACAAAAGGTATTATCGTAAGTGTTTAGAGTTAAGTGATGATTACAAGAAAGATGAGGCGACTATTAGATGGCTCACCCTTGAATATGTGAGCATAAGCGATACACGTTAACCCATGGCCTTGAGTCTAGCTACAAGACTCGTAAATAAAGAAAAGCGCTTCTTGGGAGGCAACCCATGTTTTGTGTGATTTTATTTGTTTGATTTGCTTCCGTATGCATGTCTCATTTTTATTGTTGGTTGATCATGTTTCTATATTAAAAAGTGGAAATACTTTACTATGTTGTTTAGCCTAGTCTTAACTCCAACCTAAAAGTATTTTTGCAAAAGATAAGTGTAAGGGGAAACCCCAAATGTGTTTTTAAGAAACAAACCGATCATGATTCTCCACAATATTAAGTGAACATGTATATTAGTATTTGTTAGAGTCAAATGCTTGTATCGAGTCATAATGAAGTTTTGCAGGAAGTAGAACCAAGTTTTTTCAGAAATTTTCCGGAAACTTAACATAAGAATTTCTGCAGGTCAATTCTGACGGCGTCAGGAGTAAAAAAATCTGGAAATTTTACCGGTTTTGTTTTTCTAACGGAGTCTTATGGTTTTTGTGAATTATTAAGTTTTATAATTTTCAGGAAATCTGCAAACTTCATTCCACAAGCATTATATCTTACTTTGTTTTCTAGGATTTAGTAACTTATATAGGATGCCGCTGATTTTACGCGAGGTTGCCTTGTCTATTTTGTCAGGTTTTACAGGTTATATTGGACAAGAAGATGATTTATATTCTGGATGGGAAGCTTTGATTGTTCATTTTCTTGAAGGAAGATTTAACCTGGCCACCTTATTATCCATACCGAGCGAATCAGGGGAGTATTTGATTTCATTCTTTTACTTATTTTACTTTTACATCTTTACTTGAACATTGGGGACAATGTTCATCTTAAGTGTAAGGGGAGGGTAAATTGATGATACCTTACATATGCACTTTCGCTTGAGTTTGTTTTGTCTAATGGTAGATGTGTAATAAAACTATGAGAAATACTTGTTAGTGTAATTTTAGCGCCAAATTTAAATTTTTTTTACAACATTTAGGAGTGAAACTTTAGCCATAGCAAGCGTCTCATGGATAGGAGATTGTATGACTAGCACATAACCGTATATTCAGAAAAATTTTCCACCCAAATACGTGAGGTTCGCCTTTAGTTTTGATAGGAAAAGCATTTACTATTAGTGCTTATGAGTGTACCGGTAGCATTTAGATTCTAGAACTTGCGTTAGTGATGCATCCCGAGACCGCTAGTGAGACTACATTCGTGTAGTAGGATTTACTACATGATAAGAGGCAGTAGGATCACCCTTGTGTTAAACCTGTATCATAATTACTTGACCGTTTAAGTCATATTACTTGGCTAGTTAAGTCAACTAATTTTTCCCACACCCTTAGCGTTGTACTCATTTTTAGTACACGAAACCCCTAGTACACCCCTCCGAGCCTATCTTTTCGTCTCTGACTTTAAGCATCTTACTTAAAGAAAGAATTTGTTACACCCCACTTAAATGTACAACCAAATCGCCTTAGCCTTCCGTGTATGCGCTCATTTTTAGTGCATTATTGTTATTTGTTAAAACCCTAAGTTAACTTTCTAATTGATTACATGGTTGCTAAGTCGAGTCATATCTTTGTACATATTGTTTTGGGACGATTGGGACTCATGGGTAAGTACTTATTTTATGGAGTAATGGGGAAGAACATCATATATTACCCCCATATGTACGTTAATCTTAAAAGTGCTCCAAGTGTTTTGATTTTCTTAATTCGAGTCATTAGATTAGTTTAATGTAAAGTATGTAAAGATTCAAGTGTAAGGGGAATGTTCATCCCCTATGATGTATTATTTTGGATGGTAGGGTAAGAGTGTATGCAAAAAAAAAAAAAAAAAAAAAAAAAAAAAAAAAAAAAAAAAAATCGAAAAATCAAGAAAAAAAAAGAGAGAAAAGAGAAAAACATACGGACTACCATCCCTTTTTATTCTATGTTCATTTTATGTTTTTGTTATTTTTCATTTATTAGCTTAAGTCGAGTCTAGTCTTGGCTTAGCAACGCCATATTGTACATGTAATTAACTAAGATTGTTAGCTCGCCACCAGTAAAACTCCCTTTATCCAACAAAACCGTGTATTTCATATCCCTATACCTAACATTACAACCCTTTAAAAGACCTCTTTGATAGTTTATCCTAGGTGCTTACGCCATGTGGTGGAGGTTTGATCATTTCCCAAGCCTATGGTAATCTATTTTGCTATGACAGGTAGTGAGAGATATCTTCCATTTCCATATTGTTATATCACTTTATTACACCCGAGAGATGTGAGTATCTAAACACTATTTATGAGGTGCTAGTGTATGACCTCCGTGCTTGTCTATTGGTCTTTAGTGGAACGATTATTTGTTGTAATTACTTTTATATTAGTGTTAAATGACCTCTAACTTGTCTTTTGAGTAGAATAAAAGCATATTTGCTTGAGGACAAGCAAATCTCAAGTGTAAGGGTATATGATGAGGCGAAAAATGAACCACTTTTAGGGGGTCATTTAAGCCCGAATCCGAACTTATTTGATCAAATATTGCCCTAAATCGTTCCTTTTGTGATTTTAGGTACTTTGGGAGAGAAATCTGGAAAAGGAAGCAATTCGGACGTTTTTGGAGCATAAAATTGAAGAAAACGCCAAAGTCTTAATTTTCCATGCTGGGAACAGTGCATGACGGCGTCAAGAGTAAAGCCATGACGGCGTCAAGAGCAAATTTCATAAATTTCCATGACGGTCCAGAACAGATTTGACGGCGTCACGAAGGAAGAGCGTCAAGAGTAAAAGAGTCATGACGGCCTGGAAGTGTACAAGTCTTGACGGCGTCAGAAGTAGATCTAGGCAGTCCGAGGAGAGTTTTGGCGGCGAGGTGACAGCGTCACAGAAATAGTCTTGACGCCGTCAGACCCATTTTTCTATATATAGTTTTCTAATTTTCACACATTAGAAGAGGAAGTTTTGGGAGAAACCCTAAGTACGATTTTGGTGTAACTTTACAGGTTTTTCAAGGGTTCCAACCCCTTGATACCTTGCATGATTAATCAAGATAAGTGTTCTTCTAATTCAATCAATATGTCTATGTGTTGGTTGTCTATATCTTGTTCTTGTCTTAATTCTATCATGTTAGGCTAAATCTCTCTTGTGTTTGCTTAGATCTAATGAAACCTAGATATTGATTATGTGTTGATTACTTGTTTATTCTTGTCTTGGATGAATGATTTTATATGTTAGGCTTAAGAAAACTGGCAGATCTCCAAATGGTAACATGCTTGAACGTCTTAAGAAACATGAACCAACGCGCACTAGGTCTTTATTGGTTGTATTTAATGCATGAGCCACTGTTTATAATCCCTATAGTTGTGCTGGGCATGGTGTAGGAGGAGATAAGAGCTCATAGAATTGGGGAGTTATGTGTGCCACCCCATGAATGGTATTAAGGAATACGATCCGTCATCCATGCAATTATAACAAGTAATTAACGTGTAAAAGATATCTAGGGAGTAGTGAAATCTAAGTAAACACATTTTCTCCAATTACTGCTCACAACCTTAGTTTAATTTAGTTATTTTCATTTTTAGTATTTTATTTTAATTGCATCTTAGTATTGGGTTAGTTGAATAGCAACTAATTCCGCCCAAATCCTTCAAACCCGAGACTTTAATTTGCTTTCCATAAAATATAAAAACATAAAAATAATCATCCCTCACCTTTAGAACTAGTATTTAGGTTTTCTAATCCTAGCGACACTATTCCCAAGTTGAACGATCAATCCCCCGGTACTTGTCACTATACTATACTACAACGATCAGGTACACTGCCTGGTGGGGGTTGTAAGTTTCTCGAGATCCCTCGAGAGGTAAAGCCTGGTGCGATTCCCACGTATCAAAAACATATGAATACTAATACATTTTGCGAGCTTCGGCATGGCCATCACCCGAAAACATATTAGTGTAATCAAGTATATCGAGCTTCGGCATTGCCATCACCCGTTATACTCAACTAGTCACTCAAGTCGTCATCAAGATCATTTTCTTCCAAAAAATCTTGTACATCTAAATCTTCAACTTCAAATTCTTCAAACTCACCTTCATCTAATTCGCCTTCGGTATTCATAGTCGAAGACGAAGGTGATATCCCCGCTTCTTCTTCTTCTTCTCTTATTATACCTTCTTCAATCTCTTTATCTAATATTGGACCTTCCAACGATGATTCATGTTGTATCCTATCTACTCCGTCCAAATAATCTTTCAAACATACACATACTTCAACGGATTCACATGTTAGTCTTGTCGTTCTATCCGATATAATTCGACCACTAGCCGAAAATGCCGATTCGGAAGCTACCGTCGAAGCTTGGACCGCTAATAAGTCACGAGCCATAGCGGATAAAACCGGATATTGAATTTCCCTTTCTTTCCACCAAGCCAAAATGTCAAAGTTTGCAAACTCATTGGGACTTAAAGTTCTTAAAAAGTTTGTAGCCATATATTGTCCCAATTCGCTTGTTGGGGCCAATGATCGTTGACGCCTTGTAGCGTCTTCAAATAAAGAATTATAAAGGTTTATATTAATGTCTCTTGTCATTTGGGACGATCCGGCCCGCATTTGGTCAACAATTGGGTTTTGTTGGTGACCATATTTTGTTGCATAAATGCCAAACAATTTTTGAAAATGATCGTTAAATCTAAAAATTTGAGATTCTAAATAGCCCACGTCATCACCGTCTACCCAAAAGATAAGTCTAAATTTTCCATTATTTTTTTTTATTAAAAGTTCTACACCTCCAACATTTAAACATGGATTAAGTGCGGCGGAACAAGTAAAAACCAAAGGTAAACTAGCAAAATATTTTATAAATTTCTTTTTTATAATTTTAACCATTTTTCTAAACATTCGTGAAGGTGAGTTTTTTAAATCATATAATTTTTCCGTCATAGCATAAATTTGTTTTAAAACTAATGGGCTAGTTGGGTAATAAACACCCGATAATATAGTTGTTGCCTCTTTAAAAACTTGTAAAAACATAGTTAATTCATTTAGTCGATCCCAATCTTGGTCGCTTAGTATTATAGTGGACCAATTTCTATTAAGAAGTCTATCATTAAAAGCATGTAAAGTTTGTCGTTGTCGTAATATATTTTCAAACATTATGCAAGTAGAATTGCATCTAGTATTATTATCAAGGCAAGGTCCTAGGGGTTCTTCATTACACATTATACGAAAACGTTTATAGTTTATTTGTCGTTCGTTGCTCGATTTATATATCAATACTAATAAACCCCTAAATTTCGTATATAAACTATCACATATTTTTAATGCCGCTTGTACGGATAAATTTATAACATGAGCAACACAACGGGAATGAAAAAAAGCACCATCTAAAATAGGTTTTACACGTAATTTTAACAAGTCCATAGCTTTAGTATTATTTGATGCATTATCTAGTGAAATCGAAAAAACTTTATCATCTAAATTATATTCAATTAAAGTGTCATGCAAAAATTTTCTTAAATTGCATCCCGTATGAGGATAACCAAATAATTTAAAAGCGATTGTCCGTTTCATTAATAACCAAGATTCGGGATTAAACCAATGAGCCGTAATGGCGAGATAAGAATTTGCCGTACCATGTGGTGCGGTCCAAGTATCCGTAGTTATAGAAACACCATATTTATATTGACGAAAACCTTCAATTATTTCTTTTTTAGCCGTTTTCCATAATTTAAAAGCATCACTTCTAAGAGTAGTACGACTTACATGTTGATACCGCGGTTGTAGCCTCGTTTTGATGATCTCCGTT
Source organism: Artemisia argyi (assembly GCA_030686995.1). Taxonomy (NCBI): domain Eukaryota; kingdom Viridiplantae; phylum Streptophyta; class Magnoliopsida; order Asterales; family Asteraceae; genus Artemisia; species Artemisia argyi. Next base: position 149,576,616 of record CM060709.1, on the reverse strand, counting down.
AGCTTGACGTTGTCGAAGTGGTTGAATGGAAGCCCTTGTTGAATGACAAACTTCGTAAAATCAAGTCGAAGCGCATCCGCATCATATATAAAAACTTGACCATCCGAACCGATAGTACCTTGCGAACTATCATCTCGAACCGCCTTACAACTACCAATATGACTCCTAAGTGTAGAGTTAGACCCGGTGCTATAAAAATGCCCACATATGTGGCAACGCGCTTTTACATTACCATCTTTCATAACACACATATCGTAATTAGCCCACACATCACCTTTTCGGGTGGTTGGTCTAACATGTTCAACATCATCGTTTGTGTAATGTTGTTTTTGGACATTGCTAGTAGCAACGGAAGGAGTAGTGGAAGCTTGTTGTGATTGTGAGTTTTCCATTATAGCGAAAATGCGAAATAGCGATTTTTGAGCGTTTTTGAGAGATTAGAGAAAGAAATGAGATTGTTTTTTTATGTGTTTTCAACCCCAACACATTACCTCTATTTATAGTGCCTTAAAACTCCCCAAAACCTTCAAAAAATTCAAAAAAAACGGTCACGTTGGCAAAGAGCCGTTTGGCTCGGTATTTTAAAAAAAAACCGGAAATAACCGGTTAAAACCGGTCAACGGCTATTTTTTTTCTAAACGGTTATATTTAAAAAAAACCCGGTTATAACCGGTTAAACCCGGTCTTTTTCCAACGGTAACTTTTTCCTATTTTTTTTAACGGTTATATTTAAAAAACAAAACCGGATATAACCGGTTAAACCCGGTCTTTTTTCCAACGGTAATATATATTTTTTTTTGAAAATAAATAAATAAAACCGGTTATAACCGGTTTTATTTTAAAACCGGATAAAACCGGATATAAAACCGGTAAAAAACCGGTATGGGGTAAAAACCCATAACCGGTCTAACCGGTTCGGTTTTAGAAAACCGGTCCGGTTTTTAGAAAACCGGTTTTGTCAAAAACCAGTCGCCGGTTTAACCACCGGTTGAAAAAAAACCGGTTGCCGGTTTGCACCTCTACAACCCACAAAACAAACAAACAAAACAAAAATGAGGTAACCCGATTTATATTTGGCGGTAAATCAAAACTCGCATTTGCAATCACCGCCTTAACCGCCTGAGCTGGTGACGTCACCATCGGTAACAATTTTTTATTTTTAAGCCTAATTCATAAAATTATTTGTTATTATTTCATTTTTTGTGAATTATTTGTTAGTTTTGGATATAGAATTAGAGTTAGGTAACAATATTATTAGGTTTGTAGCAACTAGATTTTCAACTTTGGCTATAGCTGTCTGTTTTATCAATATATTTGGTAACGTAGCTCTATATGTAATCCTAGGGCAGTAAACGAACTGAACTTTTAGTAAAAAGTTTGTTTATGTTCGTTTATTACCGAACATGATCAATATTTTACGTTCGTTTAGTTAAATAAACGAACATGAACAAAAGGCGCGTCCAATGTCCGATTATGCATTCGTTTAAGTTCATTTATTTATTTATGTTCGTATATCATATCTTTTAATTGTATAATTTTAAAATTGGTTTGTTTAAACAAAAAAACACTTATAAAACAATATATTGTGCATAATTCAATAAAGTTTATGTTTGTTTGTCTATTTTCATTCATGTTCGATCGTTTGTGTTCGTTTAGCTTTCGTTCAGTGTCTTAATGATCGAACATGAGCAACTCATTTTCTTAATAAATGAATATGAACAAGAAAATTCGTCCGTTTAAGCGTTCGTGTCCGTTTATTTGTCCGGTTAAATTTTAATGAACGAACATGAACAAGGCTTTGTTCTTGTTCATCTCCTAATGTGTAAAATTACGTAAAAGCTAACACTAAAGGCTTATTTAGATTAGTGTTTCAAATAAGAGCGTTTAGACAAAGTCTACTTGTTGCCAAACAAGCATTGCATTTTAAAAGCTAAACGCTTCTAATCGCTCCAAAAAGCTTGTCACCAAACACATTGTGATTGAGATATAGTAGTAGGTCTGATATCCAAAGATTGAAATATATCTTTGTTTAGTTTGATGTTACATTGTGATTTCATATCCAGTCGGTTAGGTTGCTTTAGTTATTCGTTTTACATGAACGGGATGTAGTGTGATTATTTTTCAATTTGTTGTTTTGATTGTTGTTATTTCTTAGGTAAAATGTAGGGATATGTGAATCACTTGATGTTTTAGCGGTGAGAGTGTTCATGCTTTTTAGTAAGTAAGTTGAGTGTATAAATCCTATAAAGTGTTGTCTGTTGTAGATTTGTGATAAGAGTTAGGTAACTTTTAACCATTAGGTTCAAATCCTGCTAGCTGCAAACTTCTTAGTGCTAGCTGCAAACTTCTTAGGGTCACAGTTGTGGAGTGCTAGCTGCAAACTTCTTAGGGTCACAGTTGTGGAGGGCTAGTGATTTACCAGGCTCTGTGGGTCTTGGTCATCAAAGGTGGCTCGGGTGGGGCTACCTTGTACCCCCCCCCCCCCCCCCCCCCCCCGAACAAAACGTTCGATGAGAAGCTATGCGAATTGAAGATTCAGATGTTGTAATTGATCATTATGTAGATTGTAATGGAGGTATGGTAGGTTTGATGCTACATAAAGGCCCTATTAAACACAAATTATTTCAATGACTACAACTACGCCCATCAAACACAATAACCAACGTATACGTAAGAATTAATCAAAGTTTAATAAGATGATTTTTAACATCATAATTGAGTAAAAACAAGAGTCACATTACTCTTTTTTTCTCTAAGTCACAAACCAATTGCATACTATTGTAATACAGATAGGTGTCTAATTGCACAAGTAGTTAATTTGGATGCGTGATTATTGATTGAACTATGGCCTAGTGATAGCAAACAAAACAACAAAGGGTGAAAGGTCTAAACAAAAAGTAAAAGCTTTAACTTATATGAATATAATAAGCATAGATAAAAATTTGTGGCCCCAACAAAACGGGAGGCCCCGTGCCTCCGCATCGCATGCACACCCTTAGAGTCGGCCTTGTGTTATAGGTTACTTGAGCTCTTGGCTTAAGAAGATTTGGGTCACAATATGATATCATGTAGTTAGGGGTCGTTTGCATATATAGGGATGATATTATGCCCCAAAGTACTGATACCGAACTGACCCAATACCGGTCCTTGTTTTGCCTTGCAAAAATCAGTACATCCGGTACCAAATACCGAGAAAACCAAAACTAACAAATTAATACCAGAATACTGGAATAACGTTTTCAAGTTGTATTTGTTCAATGTCGGTGTGTAATGTTTACTTATCTTTGTTTAACAACAGCACAAGATTTGTTAAAAAACTCTTCTCTTTCTGAGGAGGCTGCCGCTGAAGTTGTTGGACTTTCTTCTTCTGCACAGATCTGGGATGCTGTCAAAAACGCGTATAGCAACTCTTCGGTTGAACGTATACACAGTCTATGTGATTAACTTCGCCTCTTGGTCAAAGGAACCTCTTCTGTTTCTGACTTTGGCCGCAAATTTAAGGCCTTATGTGATTAGTTATCAGCCACTGGACAACCTGTTGATGAATCGGACAAGCTTCATTGGTTTCTTTTGTCGGTGCCTCATTTGAGACTTTTTCTACAGCCATTAGAGCCTCTAAACCGCATCCATCCTTCTGTAATCTTCTTTCTCAAGCCGAAAGTCACGAACTTTTACTGACATCTCTACATTGTTCGACATCCACACCCCCCGTTGCCTTTGTTACAGATCATTCTCGGCCTCCATACACTGGTAGACTCGGTGAGTTAGAGTCATAGTACCAACATATGTGTGTCAGTTTGGTTTTGGCCCATTATGTTTTTCCATCTGGTTTTGTTTTATCAAATAGAGGGTGGGACGTGGGTCAGTGAGTTAGGATCCTTTGTTGTCAGTTATTGTGTGGTACTTGGCCCAATGATTGGGTTCTTGTACTTTAGTCTTTTGTTTCTCTTCAATGGTCTTGTTGAGGAGGTGGGATGCCATTTCTTTTGTATTGTGTTCTTTGGTTCCTTTAATATATGTTGCTTTTCTAAAATAAAGCCTTATATCGTGTAATATTTGCTTAAATGTTCAATAAAATCTGGTCATTTGTTCTTGCACTTTATTTTTCTGTTGATGTTCTGTGTGCAGTCTTTCTATTCATTGAGTTTTACAACTTGATTCTAAAATAGATGAATGTTGGTGTGATTTTAGATTACGAGTATTCACTATTGGGACTGCCAGAAGATAGTATTGAGAGGGCAAGAGTTAAACATGAAGTCCACACCAGGAGTGCACGTAGGCTTGAAGAACTTTGCTTCAAAAACGGTGGAATATACATCAAGCTTGGTCAACATATTGGTCAACTGGTAGGACCTACTAACCTTTTTAATGGTGTCGGAATTTAAGTTTCGTATTTGATGATTGGATTCATAGTATATGTAGTGTATGCGTTTAGCTAAATGGAATGTTCTCATTTAGGAGTATTTGGTACCTCAAGAGTACATTAAAACATTAAGGGAGTCAATGTTGAACAGATGTCTGACTTCTTCGTATGATCAAGTGTGCCAAGTTGTCAAGAAAGAGCTGGGTGGGGCACCTGAAGAAGTATGTTTACCTAATCTCACTTTGCTCTTACTTTGTTTTAGTTATTTTGAGTCATAGAATTTATGAAAAGCTATATACTTATACAGATATTTGATGAGTTTGACCCAGTCCCTATTGCAAGTGCTTCCCTTGCTCAAGTTCATGTTGCTCTAACTCATCAGGGCCAAAAAGTTGCTGTGAAGGTTTCAAGTTCTTACTATGAACTAATCTTGTTTTTGGGTCCGTTTTAACTTGTTTTATTAATGGCTTAACTCATTTGATATTGTATTCATGTTTCAGGTACAACATATGCACATGACAGATACAGTCGAATTTGTTGTCAACACTTTACATCGGCTTTTTCCTTCATTTGATTACAGGTTTGTATGTTATAGCTTACTGTTTTTTTTTTTTTTTTTTTTTTTTTTTTTTTTTTTTTTTTTTTTTTGTGTTATTCTACTACTATTTCTTTATGTATCTGTTTATTGATGGGAATATTTGGTAATTACCATAGTTGCGCCTGGTTGTAATATAGGTGGTTGGTAGATGAAGTGCACGACAGTCTACCTAAGGTCAGCCATAAATTTTCGACCTAATTGAGTCTAAATTGGTCATTATATCCTTTAAAATAGTATTGCTAATAAGCCACAATGATGATCAGGAACTTGATTTCTTAAATGAGGCCAAGAACAGCATTAAATGTATGGATAACTTTCGGAAGTTATCTCCTCATATTGCAGACTATGTGTATGCACCGAAGGTATATTGGAACGTAAGTACCACAAAATTGTTGACCATGGAGTTTGTAGAAGGCGCAGAAGTCAATGACTTGCAGAGCATCCAAAAACTTGGAATCAACCAACATGACATTGCAAGGCTAGTAAGTATCTTTTCTCTGTACTACCAATTGTCTAGTTGCAGCAGTTTTCCTGTTGGGAGCTATTATCCAATTCATGTCCCATGTTGTTTATTGGTGAATATTTTTACACAATACAGGTCAGTAGAACATTTGCTGAAATGATGTTTAAACATGGATTTGTGCACTGTGATCCACACGCTGCTAACTTGCTAGTTCGAACGCTACCTTCTTCGAAAAGAGGCATTTTTGGTAAGGCATCTAACTTGCAATCATACATTTTTATACAATGATTTTACTAGAGAGCTTTTAGTCAACATGGTTAAAGTTTTATTTATTTTTTATTTTTTTTATTTTTTTTTATTTTTTTTTCGTTTTAATGTACTGCTTCCTATTTATAAGCTTTTTTTTTTTTTTTTCCCAAAATATCTTTGCGTACATTCATTATCCTAGTATGAGTTTAGAATAAAATATACATCTGAATACGTTAAGAGCAACAGGCAAATCAAAACAAAATATAATATATATGAGATGACATAATAATAGATCTGTTTTTAGTTGAAATAGTAATGTTAGAAAGTCTTGTTAGAAATAGTAATCTAAGCCTTTTTTTCATTACCAACCTCCTTTATTTATTTATTTTTTCCCAGAATTTTGTATCCATTTATTTTTAGAAACGATTTAAACTTTGTGAACAAGTTTCCAGATTTTTATTCCCCTCCATATATGCATTTTTCCCATACTTTATTTTCATGATGCCATGTTTTCCTTATTGATGATGTTTAGCTATTTACAGGAAGAAGGAAACCACAACTGGTACTGCTGGATCATGGTCTATACAAAATACTTGACAATTCTATTAGGACTAACTATGCTGCACTCTCGAAGGTGCACTATGCAATTTCTTGAATATTAATGACTTTTTATGTCATCTATTATCACCTTTTCTTCAAGACCATTTTCGCATGCTGCTGCTTTCGAGCATCCTTATTCCTTAACCTCTGATCTGTATGACTTGCTTACAGGCTTTAGTAAAACGCCTCGCTTCTTTAGAATCAAAGCGCTTTAGGGCGCTTCGCTTCGCTTAAAGTTCGCTTTTTCTCGCTTTTGACTACACTGCTCTGACCTGTATGACTTGCTTACATGCTTTAGTACCGGCTGATGCAAATGGATTAAAGGAAAATTGCTTGAAATTGGGTGCTGGTGAGGATTTGTATGCATTGTTTGCAGGGATTCTTACAATGAGGCCTTGGAATAGGGTTATTGATCCTGCCGTTGATCATCTTGCCATTCAAGGCAATGCCAGTGACCACTCAGAACTTCAGGTTAGCTTACATTATATAAGGCTATACAAGGCAATGCCAGTGACCCTGCTGTTAATCATCTTCCCATTTTTAATGTTTTGGTGTATCTCATATTTTGACTCCCTATTGATCTCTCTATGTCCTTCAATTTATATAATCATCCACGTGAAAATTTACCATACAAACTGCTCCTTATGTTGTAAGAAGTGCCACAGTTCTTTTTTTGGGTACATACAAATATTTAGGGTAATTGTTATTGTCTCTCTTGTCTATGAAAATTTAGCATCTGTATCTTAGTACCGAAGTGTTATGTCTTTATTGACTAATAGAACATTTTTTTTGTTTTGCAGATGTATGCTTCCCTATATTTTCCTCAAATCACAGAACTTCTGCATAAACTGCCACGTGTCATCCTTTTAATGTTAAAGACTAATGGTTGCTTGCGTTCAATCAATAACGCATTGGTAGGTCTTTAGCCAATATAATTTGATAATTATCTGGATCCACAGAATATTTATAATTGTTAGAATTTGATGTTTGGGTATTACTTATCGACAGATAAAAAGACCCTCTGTGGAGTCTCTCATTATTATCGGAAGAGTTTCTTCTGAGGCACTGATTGAGGAAAAGTTATCACATGCAAAGTCTCTCTTTGGCTTGCTACATGTTTGGATGGAGGAGATTTCACTTCAAGCCCGGTTTTTCATAATGCAAGTAGCCTTGTGGATGCTGTAGTTCCGTACAGCTTTGGCTCTGTGAACACTTAACCAATTTATAAAAATATACATAGAAGACAGAAATCATACCTAAAGAGATCATTGGGTGTTCAATCGTTGTTGGGTTTTTATTTGAAAGTAGTGCATTCTTTGGCTTCAAGCCCCTTGTTCCTAACCCATAATAGCCTGGGAATTATAAAGTCAATTTTTTTATTCTTTCTGAACAGAGTATAGATGATAAGTGTAATTTTGTGGCTCGTATCCTCAAAAGATAAGATGTGGGTCTTTGGTTATAATAGTTTTGGAAATTGTTAATGCCCAAAACATTAAAAGGCACCGGATGAAAAGACTGGCAAATGACTTTAGACCAAGATGAGTTTACTTTGAAAGTAGACAACAACATTTACTTTGAAAGATTTTGGTCCACAAACTCACCCTCGTATACTTCAAAGTTTTTGGTCTACAAACCTTCACAGTTACATCCCAATCAATCTTTCTTAGACATTTCTTCACTGCATTGCCTTTCGTAGATGTTTCATCCATCATCCAAGTTTCTTCACAACATTGACAATGATAGATATGATCTATTTATTTAACTCATATGTACCTCGGAGTTAAATTTATGAACCAATTCATGTTTCTGAACCAATAGCTTATGTTATACGATGTTCACATGTATAGAAGGGCCACCAGATGGAGTGACTAATGAGTTGTAAACCGAGACGAGTTTACTTTGAATGTCTACACTAGTAGACGAGTTTACTTTGAATGTCTACAATAGTAGACAACATCAAATCTAAACGTTATGTGACTTATCTCCAATTAAAAGTCTTCTTAAACCCTTACATACTTCAAAATACCTTTTGAAAAGTGTGTACGCATACAAAGAACACAAACATGAAAACCACACCATAAATAAACTACTAAACCTCAAAAAACTGGTACGCAAGCATTTTTTTTTAACGTGAACTTACAATCTTACAATATTTATGCTACAAATTATCTTACACGTCCAAGCAAGACTTGAACCCAGAACCATTTGGTTGGGAGCTTCTCACACAACAAATAGTATCATTGGGAAACAAGCACTTTGGTCACTATGCAAGCAATTGTTTGTGAAGTTTTAAAAACAATATTGAAACCTCGTTTAAATTAACCTCAAAAAGTTCTAATGAAAGCATTTTTTTTTTTTTTGTCAATTTGAAGTTGGTTTTTTAGTTTTGGTAACTATGGTTTCCGACCTTTTGGCCGATTAATTCACGGGATTTAAGGTTGAAAATTTTGCACACTAAAAAATGAAATGAAGTTTAAGGGGCTATCGAGTCAAACGATTTGTACAACCAGACTCTTTGGATCATAAGCGTAAATTGGTTATCAGTTGTGTTAATAACATTAAAATTGAAGAGTATGTTTATTCAATAAATTTAGAGAATCAAGAAATATCTATACAAGTTTTAGTTGAAAAGCATTATTGTGGATGACAAAATTTCATTGACACATTCTTTTAATCGCAATCAAAAGTTGGAAAATGTTGCATAATAAAACAAAAAATAAAAGTCTAGAGTCGACCAGTTTAATAAATTTGCACAATCCAAGTGTTATGTTTATCAATGAAAGAAACATAGACCACAAACATATTCTTGATCATATTTATGAAAGCAACTACAATAATACCATTGACATTATATATATTTGTAGCAATTGTGAATTTTTATAGCAATCAAAAATAAAAACACAATGACTAGTTCAATATCTGGTGTCTTTTTTCTTTTCCTAATTTTCACCACATTTGCTTCTTCTTCAACTTCTTCATTGAATAATAATAATCATAAATGCCCTAAAAAACAGAGTGAAGCTTTGCTTCTCTTTAAACATAACCTTTCCTCCATCAATTCAACATTGTGGGATGACTTATGTCAAAGTTCGCTTGGTTCTGATTATCATCCAATAATGATGACCTGGAACATAAGTACGGATTGCTGTAACTGGGATGGAGTTACTTGCGATTACTCCACCGGTGACGTTATCGATCTCGATCTCAGTTGCGGAATGCTACGTGGTACAATTCATCCTAACAGCTCCCTCTTCAACCTTCCTCACCTCCAAACACTCAATCTTGCTTTCAATGTTTTCTTGCTTTCCCAAATTCCAAATGAAATAGGAAGATTTTCAAATAGTCTCACACATCTCAACCTCTCCAATTGTTGGTTTGATGGCCAAGTCCCAACGGATATCACTCACCTTCATAAATTGGTCTCTCTTGATCTCTCTTTCAATAATTATGATTTGAAGATTGCACCAGATGTTTTCATCAATATGTTTTGAAATTTTACTAATTTGGAAGAACTTTCACTTGTATATGTTAATATCTCTTCGGTTTTACCTACGAGTCTTAACATCTCTTCTTCTTTGAAATTACTAAATCTTCACGGCACTCGATTGAAAGGAAAATTACCTCATTACATTTTCAATCTTCATTCTTTGGAAACACTTGACTTGTCCCAGAACACTCTCACAGGCGATATCCCTTCGGAAATCTTAGCTAATGCAACTCACCTTACTTCTCTGGATTTATCATATAACAAACTTAATGGGACATTGCCATCTTGGCTGTTTACTTCCCCCTCTTTACAATATCTCCGTCTAAATTATAACATGTTCAGTGGAAATGTTCCTTTTGACTCATTTCCTCTTCCATCATTGAAAGTGTTAGACCTCAGTAACAACAATCAGTTAGCTAATAACAACATTTGTAATGTGGATGGCAGCTCAAGAAAAGTTACTGACTCAAGATAGAATAGCCAAGTGGAAGCCTAATGAAGTGTTTAAATCCCTCTTTGTAGCCAATGCCTTATAGTATATACAGAATAGTGTTAATGGTTGTTTTCATGTTTAGTATAAAGAACAGGTTGGAATAAAGAAGTTAGTATAGATGGTATAGAATTCTTTGTTAGTAAAGCATGTTTATTTTCAAATCTTGTCTGATGATAAGCTTGGGAATGTCCAATGCTATCCTCTACTGATATGCAAACCATTCGACAACTCACCAACCTTACTCACCAGCACCTTTCACATAATAATTTTAGTGGTGAATGGGAGTTGGATACATTGTTATCAAGCCTCACAAACCTTGAATCTCTAGATATCTGATACAACCGTTTCTCTGTTACAACAAAGAATACCAATCACTATGTCAACCCACGGTTTAGTTACTTAGGATTGGCCTCTTGCAAGTTGAAGGTGTTTCCAAATTCATTTCGAGCCATGAAACAACTTGCAGTCTTAGATCTTTCTAGCAACGAAATCCATGGCCAAATTCCGCATTATGCTGGGGAGATAGGAGGTAATGAGTTGTATCATTTGAATCTCTCACATAACTTCATAACAGGCTTGCCACAATTACAATGGTATGGACTAAAACAACTGTATCTACAGTCCAACTTGATTCAGGGACCATTCCCTACATCAATTTGCAATCTGAGCAATCTATATTCTCTTGATATATCCAATAATAGCTGTGGTGGTGTTGGTGTATGTACCCTCCGGATATACGCCGTACAAGGGTGTGCCCTCCGGTTCTATATCAGGCGAAAAGTACTCGAGTATATTTAAACAATACGGACCGACATCCGAAGGGTTATGAGCATCCGTATGAATTCAGCCTTCCGGAGACCGTCCGTATGAATTCAGCCTTCGAATAAGCCAGTAAGTGCATGGATCAAAGTACAAACAAGTACACCAAAGTATATGCTAATGGAGTCTAAAGTAGCGAACATTAAGGGCTAAGTACAAACCAGCCTGGCACTCCATGAAGAGAGTCTATAAATAGAGAGGAAATCTTCATTTAAGGTTAACTAATTCTCTACCTCTCTCTAGTTTTATTCATATTTTCTCTCACTAAGAACATATACTTACTCTCACGCCGGAGGTTGGTCCTGGGATACATTCCCGGGACGAGTCTAACAGACGTACTTGTTTTGCAGATATCCGAAGTAATATACTGTAAACAAGGATCACCTTGAATCCGGAGGATCTACTCTAGTCCGAAGGATTCATCTCGCTTGTTCGAAGTAGAAACAAACATTTACCTCAACAAATTAGCGCCATCCGTGGGACCCGTCATTCACTCTACCGAAGCTAAGAAATGACAGGTCCTCCCCCAGAAACACCCGAAGGATCTAGAAGTCGTCCGGATAATAATACCAATCCTATCAACCTTGAACAAATCCAAAGCCACTTTGCTACTCTAAAATCTCTCATCCAACAATACAATGTCTCAGGAGAAACACCGATTGACCCTGTCCAACTTGACTTCGAGGTTGCTGGATCTCATGATGTCGAAGCCCAAAAGGCCGAGGAAGAGAGAACGGACGACCTATCCAAACCTTTCAAGGCAGCGTCCAAGAGTCCTTTTACCCGAAGGATCATTGATTTCTCCGGACCGAAGGGTTCAAAGTACCTGATGCCTTCTCACTTGAAGTTATACAACGGATCTACGGATCCTGACGATCATGTCACCAGATTTGAAGGGGCGGCCAATCAAGGTGCGTGGCCCATGCCAATTTGGTGCATGATGTTCCAGCAGACCCTGGACGATGCTGCTAGAGCGTGGTTTGATCGTCTTCCGCGAGCTAGTATTGACAGTTGGGAAGAATTAAGTGAGCAATTCATTCAGAGGTTCGCCCTTCGTAGGAAATGCATCAGAGATCCGATGGAAATTACCAAGATTGTTCGTAGAGCTAACGAAGCCCTCTCGGAATTCAAGAAACGATGGACGGATGAGGCTAGTCGCATTTCGGGAGTACCAGAACTGATGCAGATATCCTCCTTTATTGATGGCTGTAAAAGTCCGGAGCTAGCGAAGAGGTTCTCCGAGAAGGTTCCCCAGAGCGTAACCGAAATGATGATACGGGTTGATGATTTCATCCGTTCCGAAAGAGTGTACCGACTGACGGAAGTACCGAAGGGAGAAAGGGTGGATAATTATCGTAGAGATTATCAACCTAATCTATATAGCCGAAATGACCATAACGCACAACGGTCCTCCTTTAGAGGGAACCACAGGAAAGATGTTCAAGACTTTAAACCCAGACGAAATGAGCATTTCACACCGTATATACCGAGACGAAATGACAATAATACCTACCAGACAGACTACCGGAGGGATAACCGGCGTGACGACGGGAACAGAAGAGATACCAGGCCACTAGACTTGAACATGCTCACAAAGGCCCCTAAAGAGATCCTGTCAACAGAGCATCAGCTCAGACTACCGGCACCCCCACCACTAAGAGGAAGGCCGTCAAGAGAGAACATGGATAAATACTGTGATTATCATGGAGAGAAAGGCCATCTCACCAATGATTGTCACAATCTTAAGGAGCAACTCAAGATAGCCCTGGATACCGGCAAGCTTGACCACCTGATCAGGGACGTCCAACAAAGAGACAGAGCACCACCCAGAAATAATCATCAAAATAACCAAGGTCGAATCATCAATATGGTTCGATATCAAGAAAGAAATCCGAAACGAAAGACGATAGATCAGGAAGAAGAATGGATGAGAGCCCCCATAAGCTTTCCTCCAATCCTTCCGGGAGACGCTTCCGATGAGCCACTTATAGTGGAGGCAGAGATGGAGGGATATACTGTACGGAGAGTATATGTCGACCAAGGCGCATCGGTAGAAGTAATGTACGAGCACTGTTTCCTAAATCTGGACTCTTCCATCCGATCGCGTCTAACCAAGACAAACACACCATTGGTGGGATTCTTAGGAGAAAGCATAAATCCGTTGGGGAAAATAGAACTAGAAGTATGCTTTGGGAATGAAGGGTTATACCGCCGAACTATCATGAAGTTCGCGGTGGTTAGATCTCCCTCTCCATACAATGTGATACTTGGTCGATCCGGAATCAAAAAACTAAGAGCCATTCCGTCAACCATACACTCCATGATGAAATTCCCAACAACGAGAGGCATCGCCACTCTAGTAACCCGGCCGGTCATCATCTCAGAGTGTAGAAAGCTGGAAGAAAAATTCTTAATGGAAAGGGAGACCCAAACTGAGACCTCCTCGGAAACACCCATTGAAGAAACTGCTGGAACTGAAGATGTGTCGGTTCATCCGGCGTATCCGGAGCAACTGGTGACAATAGGAAGGAATTTCTCAAAAGAGGGGCGAAGGCAATTAATAACTTTACTCAAAAATAGCCAAGACATTTTCGCATGGGAACCCTCGGATATGACTGGCATTCCCCGATGGGCAACTGAACATAAGCTCAACGTGAGCGTCCAGGACAAACCGGTGGCACAAAAAAAGAGATTCTTTTCGGAAGAAAAGAACCAAGCCATAAATCGAGATGTAGAAGAATGGCTAAAGGCCGGAATAATCAGACCTGTCCGGTATCCGACCTGGATCGCTAACCCGGTATTGGTGAAAAAGGACGATACCTGGAGAATGTGCATTGATTTTAAGAACCTCAACTCATCGTGCCGCAAGGACTACTATCCGTTGCCCGAAATAGACTGGAAAATCAAATCGGTGGTAGGATTCCGATACAAATGTTTCTTGGATGCTTACAAAGGATATCATCAAGTGCAAATGGCAAAGGAATACGAAGAGAAAACGGCCTTCTATACGGACCGGGGAACATACTGTTATGTAAAAATGCCGTTTGGTTTGAAGAACGCCGGGGCAACCTATCAGAAGTTGGTAGACTCTACCTTCCGGAAGCAAATCGGCCGGAACTTGGAAGTGTATGTAGACGATATGGTGATAAAGAGTCAAATGGAAAAAGAGCTATTGGCCGATATTGCTGAAACATTCTACAATCTCCGGGGAATAAACATGAAGCTAAACCCTAAAAAATGTTCTTTCGGAGTAGAGGAGGGAAAGTTCCTCGGATACATGGTGACGTCCGAGGGGATTAGGGCTAACCCCAAGAAAACCAGAGCAATCGCCGACATGCAATCACCAAAATCACTAAAAGAAATGCAAAGCTTAAGTGGTAAACTCGCAGCACTCAACCGTTTTTTGTCAAAATCTGCCGAGAAATCTTTACCTTTCTTTGAAACGCTAAAAAACATCACGAAAGATAACAAAGAAAAATACCAATGGACGGAGGCGGCTGAGAAGGCCTTCCAAGAAATGAAGAAAATGATCCTGGAACTCCCGTGCCTAACAACACCAAAAACCAAAGAAGATATGTATCTATATCTATCGGCCGCAGCGGAAGCAATAAGTGGGGTGCTGATGGTCGAAAGAGAAGGACGGCAGATACCAGTTCATTATGTGAGCCGGACCTTACACGAAGCCGAAAAGAGATACGCTCCGGTCGAAAAGTTGGCTTTAGCACTGTTACATCTCTCCAGGAGACTAAGGCGATATTTCGAAGCTCACCCTATCAAAGTCTTAACGAATTATCCTATCAAGCAAGTGTTGCACCGAGCGGAAGCTTCCGGACGGTTGGCTAAATACACGGTGGAACTAGGAGCTTACAATATCACCTACGTACCCAGGAATGCCGTCAAAGGACAAGTGTTGGCCGATTTCATTAATGAAGTACCCATCGACACCATTTGTCCGGATCCGAAAAGGAGTAGCAGGGAGATATGTAACATCTCCCAGCCGGAAGAATGGATCTTATACACAGATGGAGCCTCCAGTAGGAAAGGTGCCGGAGCATGATTAGTGCTAATTAGTCCGGAAAAAGAAGAATACACATATGCTCTCCGGCTAAATTTCGAAACTACCAATAACGGAGCAGAATACGAAGCACTCCTGGCCGGATTGAGAATTGCAAAGGAGATGCATATAGAGGCTTTGGACGTACGAGTGGACTCTAACTTAGTGGCAAGCCAAATCAATGGAGAGTTTACTGCGTACAAGGAAAGCATGGCAAAATACCTCGCAAAGGCCAAAGAATACATCACTTGTTTCAAACGTTTCAGAATAAAGAATATCCCAAGAGCTCAGAACCAAAAAGCAGATGTGCTCAGCAAGCTAGCGTCCGTAGCATTTGACCACTTAACGAAAGAGGTCCTGGTAGAAGTGTTGGAAAAGCCGTCCACCGAAGAAGAAACAGTCAACGCGATAGTGGAAGAAGAGGAGGAAAATTGGATGTCCCCCATATTCCGATGTTTAAACGAAGGTATATGGCCAGAGGATCAAAATGAAGCCCGAAACCTCCGTATGAAAATAAGCCACTACACACTAATTGACAACGTGATATTCAAAAAATCCTACCTAGGACCAATGTTACGATGTGTCGGACCTCTCCAAGCCAATTACATAATCCGAGAGGTGCACGAAGGAGCGTGTGGCATGCACTCCGGACCCCGGACCGTGGTAGCTAAACTCATGCGACAAGGCTACTATTGGCCAACCATGCACCGGGACGCTAGGGAAGTCATCCGAAAATGCGATGCCTGTCAGATACATGCTCCGGTCCCCAAGTTGCCAAAAACGGTGCTGACCTCCGTCATGGCACCATGGCCCTTCTTCCAATGGGCAATTGACATTTTGGGGCCTTTGCCTGAAGCTCCAGGAAAAATTAAGTATGTTATTGTGGCAATAGACTATTTCACAAAGTGGATGGAAGCAAAACCGTTGGCCAAGACAACCGGAAAGGAGGTCAAAAAGTTTGTATGGGACAACATCGTCTGCAGGTTCGGATTACCCAAGATAATTGTCACGGACAACGGAAGCAACTTTGTGGGGGATCCATTCAAAAGTTGGTGTGAAAGGTTAAATATCACACAAATCAACACGGCCGTGGCTCACCCTCAAGCCAACGGATTAGTCGAAAGAGCCAACAAAAGCCTAATGAAGGGATTTAAGTCCCGGCTTGGCAGAGAAAGGGCCGGATGGGTAGACGAGTTACCAAACGTACTATGGGCTTTCCGAACCACCCTGAAAACTAGCAACGGAGAAACCCCTTTTAGTCTAACTTACGGAAGTGAGGCAGTCATTCCAGCAGAAATCGGTATGCCTACCTTCCGGACCATGATGGCAAACGTCGAAAACAATGACGATGAGATAAATCTGAATCTAAACTTACTAGAAGAACGAAGGGAAATGGCAGCCATAAGGGAAGCGAAGTACAAAAAGAAAGTAGAGCAGTATTACAACCGAAGGGTCAGACCCGAAGCCTTCAAAGTGGGAGATTTCATGTACCGGAAGAATGAAGCCAGCAGGGTGGAAGACCAAGGAAAATTGGGACCTAACTGGGAGGGCCCCTACCGGATAACAGAGGTTTATCAACACGGCACATACAAGCTCCAAACCATGGAAGACGTGGAAGTACCTCGAACCTGGCATGCAATTAATTTAAAGAAATGCTTTATGTAATCTATCATGTACTTTGTTATTTCAGGATTTATTGTAAGGCATGAGCCATTTTCACATCAATGAAACATCCGATACGTTTGAACCACAAAGAGATATTTTCAACAGGACACAAAATGTCCGGAAGACCAAAACCCCAAGAGGGTATAATTTACGGCCAAGAGCCATTGGACACAAGTTGTCCGGAAGACCAAAACCCCAAGAGGGTATAGTCTACGGCCAAGAGCCATTGGACACAAGATGTCCGGAAGACCAAAACCCCAAGAGGGTATAATCTACGGCCAAGAGCCATGGGACACAAGATGTCCGGAAGACCAAAACCCCAAGAGGGTATAATTTACGGCCAAGAGCCATTGGACACAAGTTGTCCGGAAGACCAAAACCCCAAGAGGGTATAGTCTACGGCCAAGAGCCATTGGACACAAGATGTCCGGAAGACCAAAACCCCAAGAGGGTATAATCTACGGCCAAGAGCCATGGGACACAAGATGTCCGGAAGACCAAAACCCCAGGAGGGTATAATCTACGGCCAAGAGCCATTGGACACAAGTTGTCCGGAAGACCTAAACCCCAAGAGGGTATTATTAAGGCCAAGCGCCGAAGGGTACAGGCTACCCCGTCCAAGAAAATCCCAAGTGGGTATAATTTAAGGCCAAGAGCCGAAGGGTACAAGTTACCCCGTCAAATAAAACCCCAGATGGGTATAATCGAAGGCCCAAAGCCGCAAGACATAAGTCGCTCAGCCGTATACAAGTCCAACGAATTAAACTTAATACGACTAAAATCATTATACTAACGGTATAGAGGTCTCGGAACACGGACGATAAAAATGGGAAATAGCAGACAGCAAAGTTGGCAAAAGTTAACGATATATATATTCATCTGACCAAAAGTCGATTACATCGAGTATTCCGGAAATACGGAACAAACAAAAAATGAAAAGAACCTATACTATTACATGATATTAATAAGTTACATCAATTGTTCCAAAAGATCTGTTCTACAAAAATGAAAAGACTTCATAAGACATCCGAAATACCTAAATCCATAGACAAAATGGAGGTATCCGGATCCCAATGTACGACATCCGAACAGAAGGTTGAAAAGTAAACATCTTCACAAAGAGTCCGCAACATCTATGCCCATGGTCAAAATGGAGATGTGCCAACCCTCAGCACACTTCAAGAAAAGGCCGATGCATTTTGATCCGAGGACTGGTTCTCGGAGGGATTCTCAACATGAGATTCAACCTCCGGATATCCAGTCACCGGTTCTTCAGCAGGAGCAGCATCAGGAACTAAAGCATTCAACTCATCAAATCTCCGGTAGATGGTTTCCCGGATCTTCTTGATATAGGGGTAGTCCTGAGAAAGGGCCTGATCATACAACGGACCATATTTGGCTCCGGCATCCATATCCATCCCCTCAACTTCCCCCAACAACTCAGTTGCCTTCTCCGGGTCTTCAAATAAACCAGCCCCATCTACCAGTCCGGATTGATAATACAAGTTGAACGGTTCTGCCAAGGCTGACCGGAATTCATGACTTCCAAGAAAACGCCGGATAACTTCCGGAACAAATTCATTAACAATACGGTTCCTGTCCATCTCGGCATTACCGGCAGTCACCGCAATGTCCACCTTCTCTTGATAAAGCTCCCTATAAGCTTTCTCTTCCTCGCTTAACTTATCTTTGGCATCAGACAACTGCCCCTCCAACGACCTAATCTTCTCGGCCTGCTCGCCGGACACTTTCCTCCATTCGTTTTTCTCCAGCTCAAGATTACCAACCCTTTCCTCCAAACTTGCGTTCTCTGCTCGCAACTTTCTCAAACCCTCAGGATTTACCTCGGCACACTCCTTTTGCTCATCCTTCAATTTCTGAAACTCTCCGGACATCTTCTGGAACATCTTCCAGTTGTCGTCAAAAGTCTTATCACAGACCTTGTGGGTCTCAAACAACTTTTTGTACTCCTTCGAGAGAGACTCGAAGCGGAAAATCATATCCGTCTGAGCCGTGACACATTTACCCAGCAGTAGCCACGACCTGCGGACAGCCTCCTCATCATCTTGATCGTCCAGATATTTCTCCTCTTTGGGGGTTGCAAAATTTATCAACATATCTCTGCAAGCAGTGGCAGTGTTCAGACGAGTTCCTTTCGTCACAGTCCAAGCAGGAACGTAGGGGGCATCATCCTCGCCATCCCCCTTTATATCCACATCCGCCTCTTCCTCCTCCACGAAGGTTTCCTTCCCCGGACGACGGGGAGCAGCCCCCGAACCCCCTGAAAGCAATAAGTTTATATTAATAGATGATAAAAACGTTAGAAGGAAGGACAATTAAATATATACAAGCAAAGGAATGAATCGTAGCATACCAACACCAGACCCTCCGGATTGACCAGTCAAAATTTGGTCCGGATGTACAGAACGAATAGGCTCCGGTCTCTCCAAGGACTCTCCAGTGTCCAAGTCGATAACAGTATCACCAGCAGACACCTTGCTTCTCTTATGAAGACGAGAAGAGACACCACCTGCTCCAGTTCTCTTCAGTGGAGGTTTCTTCAACCCCGCCTTCGTGGCCTGCTCCTTCTTCCTATCCCTAGCAGCTATCACCTTATCATCAGCAACTTCAACACTCTTCAACTCCTCCATCTTTTCCGGTACCTCAGTATTGGAGGCCAAGGGAGGAGTAACATGCATCTCGCGAACATGCCCTTCCGGAAACGGGGCACCTTGAACAATCTTCGCAGACCTTCGTAGCGGAGGCTTCTTTAAATAACTCGACATGGTTATACCTACGGGCAAACAAAACCCAACGTTAAAAATGAAAAGAGTTGCACAATATAAAAAACACAATTATAACAAAGGCTATACCCCTCCCCTGCTCATCCCTCAACGCCGGACGATAACCAGGAAACTCCCAGTGATCTGATAAACCCAAGGCATACAAGAACGCGTGCGGAACTTGACAGGGTTCAACAATCGTCTCGGAAAGCCTTTCGGCATGAGTAACATCATACTCACTTGCCTTCGGAAACGGATCCGACATGTCCGAATCCGAATGCCTCCACGGCATGGCAAATGGAATAGCTCGCCTATCGATAAAGAAAAAATTGTACTTCCATCCCTTCAGACAGGAGGGAAATTCCCCGAAACAAACCTTCCTATTCCTATGAATGCGCTTCTCAAAATAAAACCAATCACCCTGTTTGCTAAGTTTATAGAAGACACGGAATAGGGGAGTAGTAGGAGGAATATGCATGCTACGGCAGTACACCTCAAAAAGGGTAGCACGGTGCATACCCAACGGAACTAGTTGAGAAATGTGAACTTTAAAATACCTAATAACATCTAAAAGAAAAGTAGAAAAAGGGACAACAAGACCGCCCTCAAAGAAGTACTCCGCGTACAAGCCGATGGCATCCTCAGGTAACTGGTTCATCGTCATACCCGCTGGAGGCACCCTGGGATGTAAATCCTCCGGTATTCCGAACGCTTCCACCACAGCAATCACATCAGACTCGTCCATCGCGGACGTCCTTAAATGCATGTCTTTCTTAACATGTGAACCCTCCGGATTGGACACGTCTTCGTATTCAAATGAGGCGGTAGACTCCGACATAATGAATCCGAAAGAGAGTATAGCCAAACAACAAAAATAACTTAACGGACTGCGACGTACCTTAAAGACGATGAGAATTATTGTTCGGAAAACGGAAGGTATAGAGCGTGTCAGAGGTATGTGTGTGCAGAGAAAAAATAACAGTGGAGTAAATGAGAAAAAAGAGACTATTTATAGGCGGTAAAAAGTGGGCGGGAAAGGGACACGTCACCCGTAGGGCTAACGTGTCAGCCATCCACACCGTGTCTCTCACAAGGTGCATACGTGTCCATATCCAAACGACGCGGTAAAAAATGACGGTACACCTTAAACGACACATTAATTACCTTTGGCATTTTGCATGCGACTCTAACAAAAGAAGAAGTCACTACTCACCTTACGGAAAGTTACGAAAATAAACTTAGTATCACACCATTGGCATAACCAATACTATGATACTGGGGGGGACATGTTGGTGTATGTACCCTCCGGATATACGCCGTACAAGGGTGTGCCCTCCGGTTCTATATCAGGCGAAAAGTACTCGAGTATATTTAAACAATACGGACCGACATCCGAAGGGTTATGAGCATCCGTATGAATTCAGCCTTCCGGAGACCGTCCGTATGAATTCAGCCTTCGAATAAGCCAGTAAGTGCATGGATCAAATTACAAACAAGTACACCAAAGTATATGCTAATGGAGTCTAAAGTAGCGAACATTAAGGGCTAAGTACAAACCAACCTGGCACTCCATGAAGAGAGTCTATAAATAGAGAGGAAATCTTCATTTAAGGTTAACTAATTCTCTACCTCTCTCTAGTTTTATTCATATTTTCTCTCACTAAGAACATATACTTACTCTCACGCCGGAGGTTGGTCCTAGGATACATTCCCGGGACGAGTCTAACGGACGTACTTGTTTTGCAGATATCCGAAGTAATATACTATAAACAAGGATCACCTTGAATCCGGAGGATCTACTCTAGTCCGAAGGATTCATCTCGCTTGTTCGAAGTAGAAACAAACATTTACCTCAACAGGTGGAATGATTCCAGAATGTGTAGTAAGTATGAGCACGCTTTTTCATGATAGATTTGGGGACCAACAATTTTCATGGTACTATTCCAAATGTATCCAATGAATGCAGATATTTAGAGGGGCTTATATTAAGTGTTTGTTAGTAATACTACTGCTTTGCTTTTGGTAAAACAATACTGTAACAAGAGATATCAATTGTAAGTTACAAGCTTAACAAGAAGCTACAGTAGAAATAAATGTGTGTAAATGAAAGCTGATCAATGATAATAACTTGTGGTTTATTATGTATACCATCCCGTAATGTGTTTTAGGGGGTTGGCAATGCACCCCTCACCCCATCACCCTTCACTCACAAACTACCAATCCCCTTATGCCACATCACCCTCCCACTTTTCCCTTCACTCACTCATTTTTTGTTGGCGGCACACCCCTCACCCTTCACTCACTTTTTTTTTTCATTTTTCTTTTTTCTTTTTTAAATTCTATTAAAATTTATTAAAAACTAAAATTCATTAAAATTAAAATAAACATTACATAATATTATTAAAAAAACATAAAATACCATTACATAATACTAAAAAACTAAACTTCATCGTCCACCTCGATGTATGGTAATTGTTGAGCGTGAACATGCTCCATAAGATCAAATCTGACACGAAAATGTGTATCCTCATCCCGTATCTCGCCTAAAGCTGCTTCGTCAAACACCGGTTCAATCGGAGGATCCCGAATATGAACTGGCGAGATTGCGTTACCGGCGTTATGTATAATCATGTTATGCAATATGACACACGTATAAACTATTTTTCTAATTCTTTCTATCGTGTGTGGCCGTAAGGGTCGTTGCAATATACTCCATTTACCCTTAAGAACACCAAATGCCCGTTCAACATCCTTTCGAGCCGACTCTTGTAATTTCTTGAACTTTTTTTCCTTTGGGTCGGTTGGATATTTGAACGCTTTAACAAACGTAGACCATGCCGGATATATGCCATCACAAAGATAGTAGCCACGCTTGTACGTATGGCCGTTCACAACAAATGGGCACTTAGGTGCCGTACCATTACGCTCGGTGAGGAATAGCGGAGATTGCATCACAACGTTTATATCGTTGTTTGAACCCGGCGGTCCAAAGAACGAGTGCCATATCCACAAATCTTGAGACGCCACTGCCTCCATCATAATCGTGGGGTATTGATGGTCACCCCTTTTATATTGACCCCTCAATTCTATTGGACAATTCCTCCAAACAAAATGTGTGCAATCTAGGCTACCGATCATACCCGGAATGTGATGTCGGTCTTCGTGCGCTTCGTACAAACATGCAACATCATGACTTATTGGCCTACGTAGAAAATCTCGAGCATATAACTCAATAATAGCATCACAAAAAAATTGAAGGCATTCACGTGAAGTTCTTTGCGCCATTTCCAAATATTCGTCAAACTCATCCGGTGGTGCACCGGTTGCGAGTTGTTTAATGGCAGACAAACATTTTTGTATGGCCGTGAAACTTTTTTTCATTCTAGCATCGTAACCTTCCTGAAAATACTCGAATCTAGTCTCAATAGCTTGCGTTATTTTTAAAAATAAACTTTTAGGCATACGATACCTATCTTCAAAAAATTCTTCGTCGAATTTTGGATCTTCACAAAAATAATCACGATGCAATCTTTGTGCAGCAGAGATCCGATTGCGTTTCACTGATTTTCGTGTCGACCCAGCCGTATCTTCTTCATCTTCGTCAATTGCGTCGGCAAAAAATTCGAGACTAGTATCGTTAGACCACTCGAACGGCTCATCTAGAAAAAAAGTCGAACCAATTTTTTTGTGCTCCATAAACTTGCGGTTGAAACGAATATTATTTTTGAATCGGATGTTTTTTTTTTTAGAACCGGATTTTTTTTTTTTTAGATGGGTTGTTGTTTGGTTTTTTTTTTTTTTTTTATGTTTTGTCAATGTTTACCAACTATATATATACACAACAAAAGAAACTAGCCGTTGCCCTCTCCCAACGTCCCTTTTTTGATTTCCAAGATTTCCAACGTTCAAATTTGTGCTCGGTAAGCTTCCCCGAATTTTGCCTCTCCCGTGCGGTAGGATGGGGAGGGCGGCGGTGTTCCCGTGCGGTGGGAATGCCGCACCGCACCTCCCCGCATGCATTGCCAACCCCCTTAGAGGAAAGTATGAGTGTTAGTTCTTTTTTCCTTTTTGATTCAAAAGTAGTCTGAGAAATTTAACCTGTACTAGTCTGAGAAATTTAACAAATTAGCCAACTATATAGAGGGCCACACACACATGGTTGATGTCTACATATTCATTTATTTTCTTGGACAAAGTAAAATTTTTTGAGAAGTGTAGCTTTGTGTCTCATATCCTCAAAGGATGAGATATTGGTTGTGGGTTTATGGTCACAATATGAGACAAGCTTTTTTTTTTGTTGAACTTCTAAGCTGAATTTATCAATATGTTTACGAACCAGTGGTTTAAATTACAAGATATTTCGTATATATATGTCCAAAACCTTAGAAGGGCCAGCCACCAGATGATGGATGAAAGGTGTTGTCGACTAGATGTGTTTACTTGGAAAGTCTACATTAGTAGACAACAGCATAATTTATGAAAGGTATGTGTTTCACTTGTTTTCTTGTTTCATCAAGTTGTGCAAATTGGCTAACATTATTCTCTTTTAAATTCTTCAAAAATTTATGATGCAGGTATGGAAATTTGGGGTGGAGCTGACACCTTTTGAATTATGTAGTCATATAGCAGCTTCTGGGTGTATTTTTTAAGTCTCTTTGAGTAGTTGTGAATGGCAAGTAAACGCAGGTGCCAACGAGTTTTGACTTTTGACAATGGGCTTTTCAAGCATGTAGACTTTATCTACCTCTCAGTTCTCACCATCAAATTGATTCAGCAATTTCGTGTAAATGACTATATAACTTCCACATTTGTGGGTCACGGTGGAAAACAACAATAAATAATGGACCCTCATCCAATTGAACCGGTCACAGATAATTATATCCCCATTCAACTCTTTTATTAGAAGTTTCTTTCTTCATGGCATGGACAACGAGAGTAGTAAATTCTAATCTAAAAACCAATTTAGTCACTTGAGTTTTTAGTAATAAATTCTAATCTAAAAAACATTCAAAGACGTACTGAGAGAACCTCAAGTCTTTTGGTCAACTATTCCATTCAATTGAAAGATGATTCGATAAGATATTGTAGAAAATGGTCATAATTTGAGATACAAGTATGAAAAAAGTATGCATAAGAAATCAAAACCCACCCACAAGTCCTTTGCATAAGTGGTTCAAAATTGCTACTACTTGTAGGACACGCATATGGCTAAGCATGGGATTTCATCCCTATTTGATTATGTTCTTAAACTTCTTTGAAGGCTGTGATCAAGTTCTTTAACTAGAGCTGAATTACTAAACTGAAAATGGAATTTATAGCAAAAGTTACATCGAGCTCCGTCATCCCAGTTCCTCCGGCATGTTATGAACAAAAACGACAAACAGTAACAACATATAAATTAAGAATTACATCTGGGAGATTAATCAAACACTTAATATGTAACACCAACACCTTCCCTATAAAAAATCTTGTTCAAGACTTTCATCAAACATATGCAACAGATAAAAAGGCCCACTGTGGAGTCCTTAAATATCAAACACTTGCATGTGATGCCCAAGACACAAAAGGGCCACCAGATGAAAGTGGTGACTAATGAATAGTAGACTAAGATGAGTTTACATTGAAAGTTTACACTAGTAGACAACAACATTAAATTTGAATCCCTACCTCCAATTTAAAGTCTTCTTAAACCCGCGTATACTTCAAAAAAGTTGGTCACTGCATTTATATCCCACAAACTTTCTTAGACATTTCTTCCATCATTTAAGTTTCTTAACTGCATTGACAATGCTATTAGCACTATTATACTTTTTTTTTTGAAAGATAGCACTATTATACTTAGTATATATATTTGTAGAACCTATGAATGTTTTTAAAATATAAAACACAATGAGTAATCCAAAATTGTTTATTATCTTTTTTCTCTTCGTTTTCTTAACCACTTTTCCTTCTCCTGCTTTTTTATATAGGATTAAAAAATGCTCTGAAAAACAGAGTGAAGCTTTGCTTCTCTTTCAACGTGACCTTTCCTATAATTATGACTCAATAATGATGAACTGGAACACAGGTACAGATTGCTGTAATTGGAGTGGAGTTACTTGTGACGACTCTACCGGTGACGTTATTGGTCTCGACGTTAGTGGCGGAGGTCTACAAGGAACCATCAATCCTAACAGCTCCCTCTTCAACCTTCCTCACCTCCAAACACTCGACCTTGCTTTCAATGATTTCGAAGGTTCCGAAATTCCAAGTGAAATTGGAAGGTTTTCAAACAGTCTCACTCATCTCAACCTCTCTGGTTGTATGTTTTCTGGCCAAATCCCACCCGATATCACACTCCTTCATAAATTGGTCTCTTTTGATCTCACTCATAACATTGGTTTGAAGCTTAGACCAGATGTTTTCATCAATTTGATTCATAATGTTACTAATTGGAAAGAGCTTTCACTTGAAAGTGTTGATATTTCTTCGGTTTTACCTACGAATCGCAATATCTCTTCTTCTTTGAAATTATTGAATCTCCACAATACTGGATTACAAGGAAAAATACCTCGTTACATTTTCAATCTTCAATCTTTGGAAACACTCGACTTGGGAGGTAACTATTTCACAGGCGATATTCCTATGGATATCTCAGTTAACCTAACACACCTTACTTATCTGGATTTATCAATTAACATACTTAATGGAACATTGCCATCTTGGCTGTTTACTTCCACCTCTTTAGAATATCTCTTTCTAAGTGGTAACATGTTCCATGGGAATGTACCATTTGAATCATTTGCTATTCCATCATTAAAAGACTTATACCTTGGTTACAATCAGTTATGTGGCCAAATTGATGTGGAAACATTTCGACAACTCACCAACCTCACTGATCTAGACCTTTCATTTAATAATTTTAGTGGTGAATGGGAGTTGGATGCATTGTTATCAAGCCTCACAAACCTTGAATCTCTCGATCTCTCTTACAGCGGTTTCTCTGTTACAACAAAGAATACCAATCATTACGTCAACCCTGGTTTTTTGTTCTTAAATTTGGCCTCTTGCAAGCTAAAAGTGTTTCCTAATTCATTTCGAGCCATGAAACAACTTTTAGACTTGGATCTCTCTAGCAACGAAATCCATGGCCAAATTCCTCATTGGGCAGGGGAGATAGGCACAGGAGGTACTTATAATGGGTTGAGATATGTAAATCTGTCACATAACTTCATAACAGGCTTGCCACAATTTGAATGGCATGGATTACAATTTTTGTATCTGCAGTCCAACTTGATTGAGGGACCATTCCCCCAATCAATTTGCAACATGAGCAATCTAAATGTTTTAGATATGTCCAATAATCGCTTTGATGGACTAATTCCACAATGTATGGGAAATATCTCCTCATCTCTTGTAATGATAGATATGGGGAATAATAGCTTTCAAGGAACAATTCCAAACGTATACGGGTATTGTGGAAGTTTAGAAGGGCTTAGTTTGAATGGAAATCAATTAAGAGGGGAGGTGCCAATTTCCTTGTCCAAATGTCAATCTTTGAAAGTAGTTGATTTCGGAAGCAACCACTTGAATGGTACATTCCCTGGATGGTTGGGAGACCTTCCATATTTGCAGGCTCTTGTCCTCAAATCAAACAACTTTCATGGACACATTCAACCCTCTTATGCTATTGAACCCCCCTTTCCAAGTCTTCGAGTTCTTGACTTATCTCATAATGGGTTTGTAGGTCACCTCCCTGCAAAATATTTTCAAAATTTCAGTTCCATGAAGAATCTGGTTAAAAACAGCGCAACACCAAAATATTTGTCCATGGGTGGAAAGTATTACTCATTCGTTGCTGCGGTGAAAGGGGTGGATCAAGATTTTCCACAAATTTCGGTTGACTACACCATTATTGATCTGTCCAATAACACATTTGAAGGACAGATTCCAAGCGTCATCGGTGGTCTTAATTCGCTAATAGTGCTCAACTTGTCCCACAACAGCCTCATTGGTGTAATTCCACATGCTCTGGGGAATCTCATAGAGATTGAGTCGTTAGACCTATCGTGGAACCAACTCTCAGGAGAGATCCCCCAAAGTCTTGCACGCATCACCACCCTTGAAGTGTTAAATCTCTCACAAAACCATCTTGTGGGACGCATTCCAGAAGGACCACAGTTCAGCACATTTAGCACTTCCTTTGGAGGGAATCCGGGTCTCTATGGGTCTCCATTACCCAAGCGTGAACATCAAAGTTC
The DNA here is from genome assembly GCA_030686995.1 of Artemisia argyi. Taxonomy (NCBI): domain Eukaryota; kingdom Viridiplantae; phylum Streptophyta; class Magnoliopsida; order Asterales; family Asteraceae; genus Artemisia; species Artemisia argyi. The sequence goes on along the minus strand of CM060709.1, from coordinate 149,548,802 downwards.
CTCACAAGTTGAAGATGATGGAGAATATGATGACGAGGAGGAGAGTGGATTTACATGGAAAGTGGTGACATTGGGATATGGATGTGGAACATTAGTCGGATTGGTGATGGGATATCTCATGTTGTCAACAAGAAAAGTCAAATGGTTCAATGCAATTGCTGATGCAACACAGAGTTTGGTCTTGAAGAAGAAGAGAAGACATGTTTATATCGGGAAATGACGTTAGATAATGAAAGGTACGATAAATTTTGCAAAATGCCTTACTGTATAAATTTTCTTGCTCTAAAACAATTTATGATGCAGGTAGAGGATTTTGGGGTGGAGTTGGAAATGAATTGTGCGGTCGTATTTCTGAATTATGATGTTCGGGTTGTGTCTCTTTGAATTATTAGTGTGTTGTTAGGAATTAGTAATAAATTTACTTGGTCTCTTGCAATGTTTTTAACCATAATGGCAATTCAGTAAGGTTTTCTTTTAGTAATTAAAGCACCAAATCAGATGTTTGTGACGTGTTTTAGAGGAAACTAAAAGTATGAGATTGTTTTCTTTTAAGTAACATTGTTTGCCATATTGCATTTTTTAATATGCCCACCATGCTTGCATTGATGAATTGAATATGAGACCAAATTGCTTTGGATACTCATTATTGATGTCTACAATTTTTTTCTGGACAAAGTATGATCGAGATATTGATTGTGGGTCTATGGTCACAATCTGAGACAAACTGTAATATACATCTTAGTTGAATTTATGAATGGATAATTTATATAACCATTGGTTTTGGTTACAAGAAAGATACTACTCTGTATATGAACCATTGGTTTATGTTACACAAGAAAGAAGCAGTTGTAAACTAAGATGAGTTTACATGGAAAGTCTACACCAGTGGACAGCATAAGTTATGGAAGGTACGTGTTTCACTTGTTTTCTTATCTCATAAACTATATAGATTTATAGAGGGTGTTGCGTATTGTTTGGTTTTTCTAACCCCATTGTTTCTTAATTACCACCCGGTGCTAGTCTGAGCAATTCAATAAATCCTACAATTTTGCATCTCTTGTGATTAGGATACAGTCTCACTATCTAATTTTATACGGAGTAGCTTTTAAGGAAAATATGAAAGTATAGATGGTAAAGGACTACTTTCTAATTATATTGGTCAGTCAATGGCAAGTAAACACAGACGCCAACATGTTTTGACTTTTGACAATGGACATCTATTTCATAAAATCAAATTCATTTAGCAGTTTCTTGTAAATGACTATATAATTTCCACATTTGTAGGCCACGGCAGAAAACAACAACAAATACTGGACCCTCATCCAGTTGAACCAGTCACAGATAATTATATCCCCATTCAACTCTTTTATTAGAAGTTTCTTTCATCATCTTATCTTTCTTCATGGCATCGACTACGAGATTAGTAGATTCCTTCTAATCTTTTATATAATAAAACAAAATTCCTATGGGGAATTTTCCATTTAAAAAAATCAATTAATACTTTATTTAGTAATAAATTTATTTAAAAAAAATATTATTTTCTTATTAGGTAACATTTTATATTTATCCATAATACAAGTAGAAGATAAATACAAAAAATATATATATAAGATTCCATTAATAATAGAATTAAAATTTTTAAATAATTATCTTTAATAATAAAAAACTATAATTAAACATCATAAATCAAACAAAACAAATATTAAATTATTTGTTTTTTAAAAAATAAAAATATATGATTAAAATTTTAAAAAACCCGTGCATGCGCGGGCATTATAACTAGTCATAGTTATTAAGAAAAACAATGTCTTGAATCCCCTTAAAGCTTTCTTACGTCTTTCAACTTTTAAAACAACCCCATAATGGTTTTTTCTAGATGGTTTGTACCACAAATTATGCATTTGTTTTCTCTTAAACGTAACCCTTAAGGATATATTTAGTATTTTTTTTTATTAACTAAAAATAAGTTGTACTATAAACTTATGTGTTGGATGGGAAAATACCGGAAGGTTTAGCTCATCCGCCTAATTTTAGACATTAAGTATATAGCATATAAATGGAAAATATCAAAAGGGTTAACTCGTTTGTCTAACTATAAACGTTAAGTATATAGCATATGAATATGAAATATTCATTTTCTCAATCATTGTATTTATCTTAACTAGTTTTAGATATTCGTGCACGCACGAGGTTTTTGGATAGATTTTTGTTAGATTCGTTTTCGCATATTGTACATGAACATGGCTAAAGAAAAACAAGAAGACATTCCACTAATGAAGTATTTTTAAATATAATCCAACTTGTAAAGATATTAATGAAGTATAAATTTTTATAATGCATAATAAAATTCAAGAAACAAAAAAAGAAAATGTTTGTAGCTGACATCGAGAGCTCTTGAAGTTCTTTGTTTCTTTGTAACTTTATTTTGTTCATCTTGTTCATTCTTTTGACTAAGACACTTTGGACTAAATTAGTTTTGCCTCTTTTTTTTTTTTTTTTTTTTTTTTTTTAATCCATCATGTATTTTTAGGTGTAGTTTGGTTGATAGGAATTACATTGTACGAATTAAATGATAGCTAAAACATGCAGTTTGGTTTATGTATATGTACTTTCAAACAGTAACTGACACCCATACATGCATGATTCCACGAATCCTACCAGGGTGCTCCGGTTTACATACATACCGCTTGATATTTTTGACTTTTTTCTTCTGACACACCACTACTTCTATTATAATATCATTTATTTTTTGGACAAAAGCAAACAATTTATTATAATACTATTTGTCTTTTTTGACAAAAACAATTTTTTTTATGATTCTTACATACATACCAAACAAGATATTCAAAGTAATATACTATCATCATATCCAAATCCAAATCCGAATTCAAATTTAAATCTAAATCCAAATCCAAATCCTAAACCCATCTACAAACCAAACGGCACCTTAGTTTATTGAATGTTTGTATACTATTGTATCATAGTGTTGCATACCATGTTTGTCCCCTTTTTTCCCCTTTTCGTGTTTGAATTATCAATAACTTTTGTAGACGCTTATCCAGCCTTATAAAACTATCGCCTTATTATCTTAGATGCATTATAATGCACCATAGTGTGTTTTCTAGCTTTTAATCAAATGCATATACTTATATTTGATGCATTTCATGATTTCTCTTGTTTTTTGTTTTTCTGCACGTGCCAAAATCATGAAAATCAATTTGCCTCATCTATACATCAAATTAACTTTTGAAACTCAAGATGTTGCATCTATATGAATAGAAATGCATATATTGCAAGTCGTTGCATCTAAAATGCGTGGTTTTGGTCACTTCTTACCACTTCTTATTTTAATTTACTTCTTACCGGATCCCTATTCGATAGATTGTTTTAATTTAATTTTTAATCGTTAGAAGAAAACTCTGGATGTGAAATTTACATTGATATAACATGATCGTGAAATGGAGATCTAGGTTGTTCAATTTTGGAGGATAATTCTGAAGCCACAAAAGAATTGTATATATATACTAAAAGCCAGTGAGAATTAGTGTAGCAAAACACTGTTTGCTACAGTGATTGTAACAGTGTTTTGTGTGGGGCGCGCACTGTAGCAACACTGTTCACTTTTTTTTTGTTTTTTTTTTATATTATTATTATTATCGACCCTGAGGTTAAATATTTAACAAAAACAGTACCTCAAGTTAAATTATAATTTCAAAGATAGTCCCAAATAACTAACTTTGCAACGTATCGATCCCCATTAAAAATTATTGTTCATTCGTTAAAACACTATTCATCGTTTTTTTTTTTTTTTTTTTTTTTTTAAACCATCTCAGGTTTTAATTACAAAGTTAGTCTCAAAGGACTAACTTTAATAAAATAGTACTTGCGGTTATCGATCTTTTTCAAATTTAGTCTTTGATAACAAAAATAATTTTTTCCAATTATTTTATTTCGAGTTTAGATTAAACACAACATTCCCGCAGCAACGCGCGGGTACCCCCGCTCGTTATAATTAAAACGCTCTTTTATTAGTTAGAACCACAAGCATGAACGTATTAATTACTAGTTATAATACCCATGCACACACGGGATTTTGACATAATTATTTTTTTTTATCATTTTTTAATACCGAATATGTATTGTCTTAAGACTGTTCCCGAATCAAATACCCTTATTTTGTTGCATTAATACCAAATATATTTCTTAAAATTTACATAAAAAAAACATATCATCAATTGGGAAGACTCCTAATGAGACACCAACGGCAGTCTCGAAACCCAACTGAACTGTTATATTAGCAAAGAAATTCAGCAAAACACGGTAGGGGATAAAAAGTTTTTTCTAGTGTGATATTTAAAATTTAAATTACACAAATTGAACTCGTGATCAAAACCAATGTATTCGTAATCATTTGTTCAGTCAAAAATACAAACTAACCATTAACTTAAAAGCAGTATTTTCACAAAAGTACTTCCATGAGAAACTACCAAAACCTTGCAGCCTATCATAAGTGTGTGAATACAACTTCTGGCCTAACGTAACACAATTACTTTTTGATAATTTTGTTTTCGAGTACGTGTACATGTATACACATTAAATGCGTAATGTGTGATTACATGTATGATAACTTAAGGATGAATGTTGAACCATTTTTCCTAGAGGAGCTCATAACAGGTCTTACAGGTGCCACCATTGCCCATGTTACCACATGGATAAACAAATCCAAGCCATGTGAAAATTGTTGATCTATTATATCAAAACACAATAAAGAAATGAATAGTTTTTGTAAGCAATCCCAAACACTCCCTTAGAAATTACAACATATAACAAACTGAATATGTCAAAAGATCATAAAATCAAAAGTAACCAAAAAAAGCTGTGAAACTTCACATGCAATATAACAGTTTCCTGAAATGTTCCTTAGCACTCTAAAGCCATGCAACATCTTTCTACTAACATTATAGCTCCATAAAAAGAGAAGTATAATTCTTGTCCAGAACCTATATACACATTTGAATTGTCGAATTACTCATTATTTATCATAAGGATTTCAACGCTAATGACTTTCTATCAATCTCATGTTTTTTTCTCAAAACTGTCACTTTTGACCCATTATGACCCGTAAGTTTATCAGCTTCTGTTTCTGTCATATTAGACTCAAAACTATTTTTAATATGTCCCCAACAATAAGTTGAACATTGGGATATTAATACCACATCGTAATACCTTGTATAACTCTAGATACAATAATATTTATAAAAATAGTAAAAATCTGAACAACTACACTTAAGGTTTGCTGTCCAGATTTCCTTTTAGCCATTTTTTACACTGTCAAATCAGTCTCATTGTCACCAAACTTATACTTAAAACAAAGCGAGCAAAAACATGAAGATTTTGATATAAAAATAGCTTCTTGATTCTTTAAAATGCTCAAATTATGATTTTAATAGCAAAACAAACGTAATCATCATAATAGTAGTAATGGTGTCCTTATCATGTACTTATTGTAGTGTTTTCAATTTGTTCCTAAACATGTTTTTGGCACAATTTGGTGGTTGTGTACTGCTAAAAATGGAATGAACTATATAGTCGTTACTCGTTGCATAGCCTGGTCAAAAAAGCATATGTTTTAGGGGGTGTTTGTCTGATGTAATAAAACACTTAGTCATTAGAGCATATCGCTGTTTGGCGAGAATACTTAAAAATTAGGTATGGGCCAGGAAGATCAAAACATGAATCTTACATAACTGAAGTTATATCAGCAAGAATATATAATTGAAGGAAGTATGCACTATGTGTAAACAGGTGTGAGACAAAGTCGTAGTGTTTGTACGTAGAAACATGTCGGGTCGGGTTGGACCACTTTTCTTTAGAAAGTTTGTTTTTGAAAAAATAATAAGTGTCGTATCACTAAAGTTTATTGATTCGATAGTAATATAATATCTAAAAAATAATCAAATATGTTTTATGCTTGGATGCTAAATCTGGTTGACTTTCGACACTTTGACTAACCCATGTCCTTGAAAGCTGTTTTTTTGATTTACTCTTTTGCCTGTGTAACTTAAATAGACTCTTTTAAGTAAATTGGTCAAATTTTCCGGCTATAAATAACTTAAATTTCATTGAATGCGTTGTTTAAGATGATGGTACAGATAGTGTGAAAAATCTAAACATCAATTCAGGGAAAAAAACTTTTTTTAACGTTTCTTAGAAATGGCTTTTTGCTAAAACCATTAGCTTAGCCAAACACGCCATAGTTAAGCCGATAAAGGTAGGCAATTTGGCTCAAACATGTTTAATGCTTGTTTGTAGTCTCAAAACGCAACTATTTCAATAGAAATGAAGCAATAGAAGTTTTGTACCTTGATTCAATCCTGTAACAATTTTAACTCTCGGTATCAAATAATTGATCACCTGTAAGAAAACAAAGATAATCAGATACACAAATAGGTTATCTAAAACTTGAAATTGAAATTACGTGATTTTAACCAAAATAAAGTTGGTAAGACCTATTCTGCTCATAGAAAACAATCTTCCTTTTGCCAATACTGAACCAGAAACGCTCTCCTCTGGTCGACCAATAATCGATTTCCCCTCTGCAGATCCCATTTGCAGCTTAAACAACAAACATATCCATCAAGCTTTGGTAATTTTATGCCTTCATTATCCACGACAGGAAGTGCAACAACAAACATAACTTTAGCATCTTCTCAAAAAAAGCACTTTGAAAATATTCATGTCACAACCTGCTAACTGAAACTGCACATTTGCCTCAAAAATAAATAAGCTGAAGTTAAGCAAAAAAAAAAAAAAAAAAAAAAAAAAAAAAAAAGGTAATAAACAATCCCAAACTCCCTTTAATTGGAAAAAAAAAAAAAAAAAAAAAAAAAAAAAAAAAAAGTAAAGCTGGCATCAATCTTTTTTTATTTCATCATAAAGATTCTCATGAAATTGTGACTTGCATTGTTTGTCAAACTTACAGACAATTACTCTATGAAAATTAACCGATGATACCAAAAGCTTCTATATCACAACTAAACATGTTAATGGTTGCTAAAGGTTCCCAACAATAAGTTGAACATTGGGATATGAATACCACATCCTAATACCTTGTATAATTCTAGATACAATAACATTTATAAAAATAGTCAAAATATCAGCAATTGCACTCAAGTCTTGCTATCCAGATTGCCTTTTATCCATTTTTGACACTGTAATCACTCTTAGTGTCACCAAACTTATACTTAAAACAAAGTGAACAAAAAATACGAATATTTGACATAAAAATAGCTTCTTAATTCTTTGTAATGCTCAAGTTATGATTTTAACAGTAAAAAAATATGGTCATCACAGTAGTAATGGTGTCCTTAACATGTACTTGTTTTAGTGTTACCGTTTTGTTCCTAAACATGTTTTTGACACTATTTGGTTGTTGGTTGCTGCTAAAACGGGATGAACTATTTCGAAGTTATGTGCTGCATAGCCTAGTCCAATGAAACAATTATTAAATGGTATATAAAGATTGCTCATAGTTAATTGATTTCTATCAAATGCGAGATTGTTTAATTTGAAGTGTAGAAGGCCTAATTAGATGACATGTGCGAGTGATTGCCGATTTGTTTGCTTTGTTATTATAACCCCTAATATATGGATTGTTTGGGATTACTCATTGAAACTGCTTATTTGTCCACTTTGGACTGTCTAGGATTGCTTATTTAAACTGCTAATAGAGATAAGCAACTTACACATTACTAAGCAATCACATACAATACAAACAAACAAATATAAGCAATTAACCCTAAGACATCAAAACCTTAATCAACTTATGCATGCACCTACAAATGGCCTTAACTCCATTAGGTACACTAAAAAAACCATAAAAACACAAGCTATGTTTGACAACAATAAGCATTTTTCCCCAAGATGTAGCCATACTTTTTTTCAATGTACTCTTACTCTTGTTCCAGTAACCTTACTTCTTTAATTTAGAATGATATTATAACCAAACAATATTCACCATATTTGAATGCTAATGCTAAAGTTTAATTTTAGATACCAGACTGCTTATTTTTCTACTTATGTGTTCATACCGATCGCAACCGCTTATTGGGGCAAGCTAGGTAGTTTTCAATAAGAGGTTAGTTCAACATCAAATGCAAACGAACATGACAATATTTTCACCAATTATTTCTATGACAGTAGCTCAGCCACTCCTAATCTTCTAAGGTTATCAGCCATTTTTTGAACACTTTGAATTGTATTGGCTAACCCATTCTCAGTCTTGTAAGATTGTATGTAGAACTACCTAATCCATGTGATCTATGATCTATCTAACTTGATTCACCCAAGTTGCAGCAATCACAATCAAATCAATCATTTAGACACAAACTTTACATCTTTATAACATTCTTAAACAAAATTAAGATTGTTGAACAATATTTGGGCAAAATCAGCTAAAAAACACTAAACATTCATCGAAGATTCACAATTTTTTTTTATCTTGGTACCAACAAAATCTTACAAATAATCATTACAATATACATAAAAACCACAAAATTTTTTTAACTAAAATTATAAAAATAATTAGCTAACTATCGATCAATGAAATCAGCCTTTAATTTTTTGTGTTCATCCATCACAGATTCACGGTATAACAGAACCTTCAAAACAACTGTACTTTGATTGAGGTATTGAATTAGGGTTATTTAAGAATGTAGTGGGTTTTACTAATAATTAGATTTGGAGATGTTCTTGTGTCAATGATTGTGCGTGGATGAATGATAAGAGATCAAGTTTGATTGATGGAGGAGGAATTTGGGAATGTTGGGACTTTAGGATTCTTAGTGGGAATGATACTGAATTTTAAGTTTCAGCCCAAATATTTGAAAAACTTACTCGGCCGTTTTTAAGTTTTATTTTTTTTAGTTTTTGACACATATATTTTTGTAAGTTTTTCTTGAATGATTACAAATCACATTCGTTTTATTTTATAAAATATGGATAAATTTAGAAGTATTTAGGCTTTTATTATTAAATATTTAAGAAAATAATAATAATAATAATAATAATAATAATAATAATAATAATAATTCGATTATTACTTAAAAAGGGAAGGTTGAGTTTTTTGAAATGCAAAAGTCCTCACTTGGGGTTTTGTTTTATTATATAAAAGATGTGTTGTAATTTAAATATAGATATTAAGCTACAGAGGAATAGAAGAGACATAATATTTTAAAGTTTCTCCATACAAACCAGCAAAATGTAGCATAATAAATCTGTAAGTATCAATTGAATATATATCCAGGATAACAGTTCAATGCAACATCTTGCAAAAAGTTAACACATACAACCAAGAGAAAATAGAGTGCCAAGGAGTGATGTGTTTCGCCCTTATGATTAGCAACTAATCATAAAGCTCAAAAAACTAATCAAGGATTACAAAGAGGGTAATTCAAGTACTTTTTGGGGTCATAACAGTGGAACAATAGACTTGGACAAACGTGAATCCACATTTGGGCAACCAAACACAATGTGCAGTAGAAATGCTTATCTAACTTAAAGAAAAGATAGAACAACTTAATACTTACTTGCCACTAAGATGCGGATCACCAAACTCATTCGAGTGATAACCATAAACCATATGATAATAGAAATATGATACAAATTAATTTTTGATAGTGTGGACTGAATTTGGAATGCAGTCACAGTTGGTCTTCTTATACACTAAAAAAAAAAAAAAAAAAAGGACTGCAGTTTTTACTTGATTTAGCTCACATTGATCAAGAATAGAGACCATGTCAACCAATATTTTGAGTTTTACTCACCTTTGATTTCGTAAGAAAACTATAAGTGTCCCACAAACGGGCACGTAGTCAGAAAACGATGAATCCTGTATATGACTTCTGATGGATCCTTTCCCGTACCAAAGTATTATGTCACACCTGTAAATTTTAGGTTGTCAATCAAATAACAATAAGAAATAACTGCTTCTGTATCGAATGCTTCAATTTGGACAAAAGAAAAAACACAAAAAAGGCGGAGCATGGTTTGACTTTTATAGTCTAATGATTTCTTTATTGGTTTAGAGTGAAAAGTAATGTCTGTAATCAGTAAAGTCAAAGCATAATACACCTTTATCAGGAATGAACTCGTTACCATGTTGGTGTTCTCATTTTTCTCTTTGATTTTATGGTGTCTCCGGCATTGAAATCCGAATTGCAGGAGTATTTGTAAGTTGGTGGAAATTCGATCCTCCCCTTTCTATCCTTCAAATACTCTCCCAGCCTCCTTTTCGATCATGAGCTATTCAAACATCCTAATGAAACACAACAGAAAAGCATTAAAACATGTGAACGCCTACTCATGTCAAAATGGGTTAATTTCGGTTATATTTTTAATGCCAACTGGTCAAATGTAAGAACCTGGTTAAGCTGAAATGGGGGGTTGAAAGCCGCTTAAAGTGCTGTTTGAACGTTTCAACCTTCTAAACAGGCATCCAAACAATCAAATACATTTTTTTAAATATATACTCCGTATTTGAAGATTCAAAACGACAAAAATTATAAGGGTCAACTCTACCCACCCGTTTTAAGTTTTAACTAGCATAAAATGCCTGTTTTATCATAAAAAGGGTCGGCCTTGACCTGAAACCACCAATTTGCAACCTCTTATAAAAATCAAAGAACATGGTACATTTCTACAGGAGAAGAGAATTTACAGGGATTCCTATGGCCTTCCCCATCTCCCCCGCATGTGACACCTGTTGCTCTATCCACTGTCACGCTGTAGGGGTTTTGAGGTCATATACAGAAAAGAATAGAAAAAATAGTCTTATACCAACAATTATGAATTACCTTCTCGGATTGACACCATTATATATATGTATCCCAATGTTCTTCAGCCAATTTGCTCAACGGATTTAACTGATGTTCAAGAGTTGTATTAGCCACCGATAACTGTCTCCATGTGTCAAAGGACTTCTGGGGTGGATTTTTGCCAAGTTTTACAACTCCAAGCATAGATGGGGTGGATGACCCTACTGTACCAGGCTCACCTAGCAACTATAAATGCAAGGGTCACTGGGGTGCAGTAAGATAAAACTTAATGCAAATTACATTATTTACTTAATTTGCAAAGAGGGTTGATAAAAAAATGTTTGTAAGAATATAGTGGTGATCTGCTTAAGGCCATAAATTTGAGGATGTTAAATGTCACAGATGAAAGTATAGATGAAATGATCTATGAATAAAATCGGTAATTTTACCAGATTCATTAACGGCGGCAATGAAAATTTGGTCCTCTCATGATCCCACTTTCCTTTTAAGACGTCACCAACGACGTCTTCTAGTGGTGGAGCTCTGGTTGCATTCTGCAATTCACAAAAATCCTGATAAATCTAATTATTATAAATGCAAACACATCTAAACACTATCTTCAACAGGCTGTTTTATAAAAATGATTATTTGGCATTGATTATTAAATAACATTTATCACTTCCAAAACACATCTAAAGTTCCAAACACCCCTTAAAAAGATGGGAGAGAGAGAACCTGAGCAGAAGTAATAACTTTTGGGAAAACCGTACATAACGGTGACTTCCATAAACAGCTGAACTGACATCAAAGCCACTGCCAACTTTTCCTTGTGCCATACAGTGAGCCATTTGGCTATAATATGCATCACGTCTAAATTTTCCAGATGTTGGGCCCCACTATAAGATGAGAGATTAACAACACCAAGGTAATTAAGTAATGCAGCAACCACTGCTGTTGTCATAGCTGCAGAGAGCCACAGTCCCAAATCATAAGAACCGCATTACAAAAACATGTAACATCCCATAATTAGATCAACTCAATTAACACTTAATGACATGTGAACTACATAAAGTTACCATCACTATTAACGACTTAAAATCACCCCAAATTCGATTCAGTTTTCAAATACTCCATTCTAGGATTTATCTACACCACCAAAATCCAGTTGACCACTCTTGCAATCCAATTCGTCTCCAATTCCTAAACCTAACCATAAAAGTCACACATAGGCTAAATAAAGATATAAAAATCAGATAAATTTTAGCAAATTAATACAAATTTATAACACCGTAACAATTAACGCATCTTAACATAAAACAAAACTTACGGGCTGCTTTAAGATATGAGTATCTGTTCCAATTCTTGATATTTGTTACACTTATAAATGCCTATTAGTATCAAAATTAGTGACAACATCATTACAGCTATGTTCACTCAACATGATTAGCAGTGAGGAACGCACTTTACAAAGCCTAATCTTTCAACATTTGCAAGAGAAACCGTAATGTACTACACCACCAACTATTGAACTACCATATTTACTTAGATGCAAAACTTAATCAGAATGACTACGTATCACAAGAAACAATTGTATAATTGCTTAAGCACAAAAGATTCTTCAGACTAAGCCAAGTAAACTAATCCACCACCAAATTAATCCCAATATATCGTATTAGCTTAAACAAAACTACAGTCCACAAATACGTTTGTGAAAGCTTCTTAAGATGCTCACGCAGTTTGCCAACCCTTGTTAACCGCTTACAACCACTGAGTTCACATTCGCTATAGCATATATATTTACAAATTAATTCCTAAAATTCGCTTTCAATATCAAGTAATCAGTAAAACCAATGTAAAGTGACCTTAATAGAGTTCTATTTTACTCACAACTAGTACAACTATGTATCCCCCTGCCACGCTAAACGTGGTTAGAGTGCTTAAGTTACACTTCTGGTATATTTATACTATACCTCTACCCCTGTCAGCCTATATGAAATAAAAAGTATCAAATTTAAACACAAAAAGTGCATAATAAATAAAAAGCTTCAATCTTTAACACAAAATTGTATAAAAATAGTAAAAAAGTACCAAAAAATAGCAAATTTGCCAACCAGCTATTAAAATCAACTAATCTGCAAAAAAAAATTAAATAAAATAATAAACAAATCGGATTAATAGAATCAATTGACTGAAAAGAACCGCAAATCCAATTAAAGGGTATCCATTAATTCGATTCAAAATGTTAAATTTGCATAAGTAAACGAAAATCATACCATAATTGCTGAATTTGTGAGGATCGGTGATTGATTGTTGATTTATAATTAAAAGAGTAATTTATATGTTCGTGATTAGTTTTTATCATTGAATTGGAGATTTTACTATCCCAGTGTGTGATGGTGGCGATGATGACTTAATCGAGTCATGATCTGATTTTTTTTCTTTTTTTATCCCTCATTTTTTACACAGTTTAGATGTTTTTTTTTTTTTTTTTAAATTAAAAATCATGAGAATAATGGTGTATAGTAAAACTATATTAATCGGTGATTCTAAGATAGTGTATAATTGTATATCAGTAATTTACTATTTTACAAAATTTTAATAAATGTTAGCTATCATCACTTCAACTTTTCAATTAAACTTAGATATGTTAATTGGAAAAAAAAATCATTTTGTTAAATTTTTTGATAAAAAGTCATGACCCGATCGGGTTTATCAAACCGGGTCAACCCGGGTCAACAAAAAACTGGCGGTTCAATACAGTTCTCAAACAAGCAAAAACCCGGTCTCATCCGGCCCGATCTCCTAGCCGGTTCTCGGTTCAACCGGCCGGGTCAACCCGGGTTTCAAAACATTGGAATAAACGACTTTGATACTTCATATTTCCATAGTCTACTCTCCTAGATAGGGGTGTTCATCGGTTCGGTTCTCGGTTAATCGGTTTATTCGGTTTGGGTTGTTCGGTTAAAAAAAAATTTGGGTCATAACCGAAAACCGAACCGAACCGAACCGAAAATATCTATGACCGAACCGAACCAAACAAAACCGAATTTTGTACTTCAATTTGTTTCCGATTCGGTTCGGTTCGATTTTCGGTTTGTTCGGTTTATTACCCGAACCATGAACACCCCTACTCCTAGGTGTAATAACTAATAAGCGTGCATAGCTTTTTGTTAGCATGGGCCAGACCTTTATTGAATTGGAGATTTTACTATCCCGGTGTGTGATGGTGGCGGATGGTTGATTTATAAATAAAAGATTAATTTATATGTTCGTGAATTTTTTATCATTGAATTGGAGATTTTACTATCCCAGTGTGTGATGGTGGCGGATGAATGAATGAATCCAGACATGATTTGATTTTTTTTCTTTGAAAAAATTACACGGATGGTCCTTATGTTTTACACGGATTGCATGTTTAGTCCCTATTTCATTTTAATTACACCAGCCTCCCCTATTTTGTGAAACCTTGCACATTTTAGTCCCTAATTTTAATGGCCCTTTAGTTTGGCCATTAAGTTATTTGCACCGTTAGTCCTCCGTTAATATTTTTTGCACCGTTAGTACTCATTTTCTAAAAAAGTATTTATTTTTTGCACCGTTGGTCCATCCGTTAATATTTTGCACCGTTGTCAATCTTTTTACGTTTTCGTCCATATTTTAACGTTCTCGTCCGCTTTTTTAACGTTTTCGTAAAAAAATGTGCAAAAACATAAAAAGATTGACAAAAACGTAAAAAAAATGACAAAAACATAAAAAAACGGATGAGAACGTAAAAAAACAGACGAAAACGTAAAAAGATAGAAAGAATGTAAAAATGGTCGAAAACGTAAAAAAATGGACGAAAACGTTAAAAAAACAGACGAGAACGTAAAAAAATGACAAAAACGTAAAAAGATTGACAAAACCGTAAAAAAATGGACGAAAACGTAAAAAAAAAACGGATGAGAACGTTAAAAAAAGGACGAAAACGTAAAAAGATGGACAAAAACGTAAAAAATTGACGAAAACACTGTTGGAATTATTACATGTGGACATTATTTTAGTAGACGTATGTTAGGATCGAACTCGAGATCACGGGATTGCACACAATACGTATGAAGAGTAAAAGAAATAATTATTTATAAATGTTATAAGTAATTATTAATAAACACAAAACTATATATAATGATCATTAGTATTTAATGAGTAATGACTAATGACCATTAGATGAAGATTAGGAAAGTAATACTATTGAATATTTGGAAACAAGAGAAGGTTCCGGAATCCCCTAGGGGGATCCTTAACCAATCGATATAGGGAGGTTTCCACCTCCTTATGTGCCTTGAGCTCCAAGTTTCAATAAGTATATATACAAACCTAAGATGTGTTTTTTTATATAACTTGTACACACACATCTTGGTGTTTTCTCTCCTCTCTTTTTCTTTGATCGATCTATCTAAACAAACCCTAAGGGTTTCGATTTTCATAAGATCAAAGCAAGGTTTTGTGTTTAATTACTTGCATAAACTTTTTCTTGAATTAGTACGTGTGTACAAGAACGTGAATTAAACACACTATTGTTTGATTATTGGATTGAATTACAAAAGAGGTAAGGGGTAATTCTTATAATCCACATAAACCCTAATTAGGGTTCTTGGTTCCGGAAGATTGCATTGATTCTTGTTCGGGCTAGAATCATCAAGGTATGTTTACTATTTAAATATTGATTAATTAATTACATGTTATTTGATCTTGTTATAATTGCTTCTGCTATGCTCACTTTGATGTACTTGGTTTATTTTATATGAAGGTCATGATATTATAATTAAAAAGTGGCATCTAGAGCCGTTATAATGTGTAATTAATTATCGAAACGCATAAAAATTGGATCTTGATTCGTTTAGTTACATGTTTTTAGGGTTTTTAGATTCCTAACCCTAATTTTTTTTATGGGTCGATTTAGACCTTTAAGGGTTTTAGGGTTTTGAGTTTTGATTTTAATATGATTAGAAACCCTAGGATGTCATGTAATTTGTTATGCGTTTTAGTAAACGATCTTGGTGCAATATGTTAATTGTTAAGCTTAATCCATGAAAAAGTGCATATTTGCATGGATTTTATTGTGTGATAATTTAAATGGTTTAAATTTGATATATAAATATAAATTAATTGTTAAGTTATATCGTAAATGTAAATTTATTAATAGATGTTGAATTGGGGAAGACTCCAATATTAAGTAATCAATTATGTGCTATGTGGTATTTATTTAGTTTTGGCTTACGCAATCGATTTATCGATGTATGTGGCTCTTTTTCCTAGAAGAAGAAAGCCTTAATTGAATAGATACGTTGTACATCTAGATTTGATTATTAATAGGACTATTGAATAAGATTTGCATGTGGCTACATGTTTTATACATATTTAATTGTTATGATTATGTATATTTGTTTATTTAGTTGTTTTATTTTTTATTTTACATTACTTGTTTTTGTTTATTAATTGTGTTAGACATGTTTATAAATGAAAAGGGTAATTTTTGAATAAAAAAATAATACGGACTAAATAAAGGCGAAATTGTTTTGGTTTTTAAGAATAAATCTCAAAGGATTGGTTGATTGATGTTTTTGTACGTAATGGTTAAATAGGCTCGACCGAAGTTTACACACTATAAGATGGGTATAAGGATGGCAACGCATTAAATTGTGGCCTTAGAGAGACAACATTCTGTCTTAACGCTCGTTTGTGTGTAAATTAGACTTACCGAACAACCATTACATGTGCACTGTCATCTTAAGGGTGAATTATCCACAATTCCACAATGATTATCCGAAACACTAAGCTTTCGGGCTTATGCAAAAGTACGATATAGTGGACGATAATTGATGGTAATTCTTTAATTGGTGAACCCGATACCTCAATCAAAACTTTGTTATTTTACTCTTAGAAAATTGGTAATAAAAATGTTTTGTAAAACCAATGTTATGAAGTTGTATGCATGCTTCTTCATACATTATTTTGATCACATCAAAATATTAATACCCTTATAAAATTAAGTTGAATGCCATCTAATTAAGAACACTTGAAGTTGTAATTTACGTCATGTGAGAACTTGGCGAGATTGCAATGGAGAGGTAAATTTCATAAATTCATTGCTAGCAGATCAACTGATGTGATGGATTTGTGAGTTTGCAGTTTTTAAGTTAGACGACTTAAATTGAGTAGGAAGTGAGATCTTGGACTCAAGGCATTAAGATGGGGATCAAACATGCTTACAATACAAAAGTTTTGTGATTGTAAATCCCATAAATCTAGGAATTGCAATATGATATTGGCAATTATTGTTCGACAATTACCTTGTTGAATACTATCATTACTAGCAGATCAACTGATGTAATGCTACTATGTCAATTAGGATCCTAGCTTTAAGAAAATACTACGGTTTATATGAATATTTACCAATGGGTATTTTATTTTCTTAAAGACCTAATTATCGAAAATACTGAAATTGAATTTTGTAATTCGTTTTAAAGTATTAATGCAACGTTCAAACCGTAAACGCACTTTGGGCTTTGGTAAATTGATATAGTTCTGTTTTCAAACAAATGTTTTATTTAGAATAATTTACTTAAAAGGCAAAAGAAGTCTCCTTTCTATGAAGAAGAGTGAGATGCAATCCTATTCCTTTTCATGAATGAGAAAGGATAATAGGAATATTAGATATGTCTAAATTCTAATATAACTCATAGCAAATTTTTTAATAGTTAAGAAAATTGCGAATATTTTTCGTATGGATTTTATCATCCTCATTTGGTGATCAAATTCTTAGTAACAAATATGATATTTGGTTAACAGAAAATTATGTATGACATTTTATGAGTTATTATAATTAGAAGCTAGATTAATTACTTCAAAATGTTTAAAGACAAACTAGTTGTTTTAACTATTTTAAAGGTACTACATACATTGTAGGATGGTAGACCTATTAAGGAAGAAATTGCATGCCCAATTTTTCAAGTTAATAGCATTTGGTGGATAGTTCATCATTTACGTAGTAGGATACACACTTTAGTGCATAAGTAATTGTTACGTATGGACATTCAAAGGTGTAGGAAAGTTAAAAGCACAATATTTTATTTCACTGGATATGAAACATTTACAATGTTGTCAAATTCAGTGGGAGTATTGTGTACTTATTACTGAATAAGGAATTATTGTAATGATCTTTAATTCAGTGGGAGTTACAAGCTTTGACATCTTGGTAGCTAAAGATAATTACTTTCCAAGTGTAGACACTCATACTTTTAAGGATAGTCTTGTACGTTTCCTTACTAGACATTGTTGTTTTACATATACTTGTTATGCTAAAATCTATGACACAATCATATTGAACACATAAACAAATGCATGGCATGTTGTTTATCAACTATATGAGGTTGTTCCATGCACAAGTGGGAGAAATGTTATCTTTAATGTGTGCAAGAAACAACTCATAAAGATATGATTTAATGGATTCTCTTGACTACAAGGTAAGAGAATAATGTTCTAATATTAATTCTAGAAACACTTGGTGTTACAATTTATGCTATGTGAGAGCTTAGCTAGATTGCAACAACAAGGTGAATTTCATATTTCATTACTAGCAGATCAACTGATGTAATTGAACTATGAGAATTTGCAGTTTCTAAATTAGAATAATGTTCTGATATGAATTATACTAGGCTAATTCAAGAAACACTTGGTTTTACAATTTATGTTATGTGAGAGCTTAACTAGATTGCAACAACAAAGTGAATTTCATATTTTCATTACTAGCAGATCAACTGATGTAATTGAACTATGAGAATTTGCAGTTTCTAAATTAGATACCTATTAGAACATGTGTCAATAAGATATCAAGACTACTTTAATTTATAGATTTAAGAATTCATGAAATGACATAAATTAATAAAGTAATCTAATACTACTTCAATATGAATATTTATGTGTTATTGGAATGACATAAATAAATAAATAAATAATGTTATTTACATTATTGTGAAGTAATAAATTAACTTGAAATTACTATTGAAACCAAAAGATGGTGTTCATAATTACTTTAGTTAAACATGTTTATTTTTCATTGTAAAGATATAAACATAAAGTCTTTTAATTGTTACAAGACTTATGATAAAGTAAGACGTTATCTTGTTATGTTTTTTAATTAAGACATATACATGAAGTTATTAAATTGTTAAATGACTTATAACGTATAGTGGGATTATAACAGTTTATGTTTTCTTGTAGAGACATGGACATGAAGTGACTTTGTCAAAAATACTTGAGTTATAAAGCATGTAATTGGCTTGAAAATTATTATACCATTAAAATGAATTAGTTGGTAAATAGACAAGTCAAAAGGAATATGGTTATCTTTAATATTGTTAAATTGTCTTACAATATTATTACTAATGAAATATCAAATGTTTATGGTATGTTCAGTTAGGAAAATCAAACTCTTGTTATATTGTTTGATTAAAGATAACTATGACTTCTTTCTTCCAAAAGTTATCAAGGTTAGAATGTTGAGTATGACTTGAACATATTTAATAAAACTCCAACATAGAAGATTAATAAGACATCATCATATGATGGAATGTGATGAATCACATTAAGTCTTAAATTGAGGTTCTAAATTTGTTTAACTGCTTATGAAGAGGTTATTAACAAAGTAAAGTCAGGAACTGTCAATATGTATTTGTAATATCCCAAAAGAGAACATTGTATTGTTGCTTTATTTGCTAAGTATTTAAAGATGGTCTTTAAATTACTAAAAGCAAGTGGGAGTTTTGATCTTTAAAAGATAAAATTACAAGATACATAATCTTCTAATAAAATACACTAGTAAATATCATGATTAAGTTTGACATTTGAATGTTAAATCTCAAGATAATAAAGGTTGACATTTAAATGTTAAATCTCAAGATGATGGAATTATCATTCATAGAATAGCAATATATCTCAGATATTTGATTAATATGTTGAGGACTATGATTTACAGGATTATTGTAAACCTGATAATCATTATGATACATTACCAAATATGAAATTGGGTAAAGTATACATGATATGAATGATTAAGATGCTGTCCATAAAGATAATCAATTTTAGAAATTTGGTTTATCTTAATAGTTAGACTAGAAAATGAAGATGAGTTTTTTTAAAGATAAAGTAACCCTTGTAGTTTAAATCTTTGTATAGAAATCATATGGATAATATTGTGCACATATTTAATGCATTTCTTATGACAAGATTATTAATCATACTTAAGCAATTAACTGTGATTGAATATTCTTTTCTAAACACATTAAATATATAAATATTATGATTGCCAAATTTATGAAATTGACAATAGAATATCTAAACTCTTTCTTGAGTGATTACTTGAGCGAGGACGATAAGTAATCAAAAGGAGTTTATGAATTCAAATAAATCTTTGAAGTGTACAAAGTGCAATAATCCATGGATGGATATATGCATGCATCTAGAAGATTACTCTTATATTTAATTATTAAAATCATGTTTTGATTTATAATTGAAATAAGATAATTTCTAAGTATTCCTAAAAGGTAGTGGGAGTATTATGTTTAATTTCTTAAATCATATATGTTGTAGAACATATGAAAAGTAATATTCCATATAAGTAAATGTTAAGTCTTAGAATGGAATGAAATTTTACTTGTAAGATTTAGGAAATAAGACATACAACCTTGGAATGAATGTTTATTGTTGAAACATGTGTGGTAAATGAATCTAATATAACATGATATATTATTTAGAAAGTCTAAATAGATATGTATTACATGAATAAAATCTAAGTATGACTCAAAGATTTTTCATGAACATCATGTTTTGTTGTATCATGCTTGATTACAAGATGATTTTGCAATATTAATATCTAATTAAAAAGTTATTAGATAACTTGTGTAATATTCTAAATGAATATGTTTGATTATAGAATCACATCCTAAATCTGGAACAGCTTCCAAATTCTATAGATGAACAATTTTCAATTGTTGTGAAAATTGTCATAGCCAACAAACTTGAAAGTTTGAAGGGCATCAAACATTACACAATAGATATTAATGTTTACGGGAAGTTTTAATAACATATTGTTGTTGCATACAATGATGTTATTGAAATTGAGATGACACTCAATACTAGTTATGGTAAGGATTTCGTTCTTTGCTATATATACTAGTTGAGCTTACTAAAAGCATAAGTTGCATTATACATTAAGAGAATAAGAATACTTTAAACTTTGAAATGTTTTGAAGTTTAATTATCATAAATTGGTGGTTAAGGATGTCTCACATTTTTATGAAATATGGCATTATCAAAATAGTTGACTATGCACATATAAGAATTTCAATAGTTGAATTCTTGAAATAAGTATTCTTAAAATTCCGATAGATCAAAGTTGGATGATTTATGTCTTGTCAACAAGTATGAATGTCATTGCTTGAGACATAATTCATCAACAAGAGTTATCATGCATTGATCTATTTAGTATTTGGATAAGGGATGTTAAACAATTATTATAATAAATTTAAATACATGGTATGTTTAATTTATAATATATTGTATCATGTTTTTACATGTTTAATCCGTGAATAAATGTTATTCTTAAATTGTCCGTTGTCAGTTAATAATATGGGAATATTATTAAATCAAGACAAATCTGAAGGTTGGTATAATATACTTAAAGTATATTGATGCGTAGACATGTCATTTCAGATGATATTCAATGATACCGAATATAGGACTTATCCCAACTACATGATGTTACTTTATGGATTTTGTTATTAAGTAAATCATGAGAAGTTATCCTCAGACTTGAGATGCAAGATAAGTGTCATGAATGTAGTACATTTTTGTGGAACAACTTAACGCTATACGTAACTGGTAGTTATAAGGGTTGTTTTCGAAAGTGTTACAAAGTTTGTGGGTTTTGCTTGTAGTCAAGATAGAATTTGTTCCTTCAAATTTATTTTTGGAGTTTAATACTGCTGGGCCCCTCGTAGGGTTGGTAAGATGCATGTACGGCCGTACCCAAGATCTTCCCTGAATATGTTCAGATGATTTGGTAATCTTGATCAATCACTAACAACGAGAAACAGAATGGTTAATTAATGAATGACTTTAATCCATATCCTTATTAACATGGTATTAGAAACAAAAGGATAATAATAATGAGAAATCATTAAAAGGTTTTTCCAAGAGCCTTACTTGAGATCGTACTAGAGGCATCGGCGTGTTGCAAGACGCTAACCGATGTGATTACACTATTAAAATATGTCCAAGTGGGAGCTGTTAGAATGTGGACATTATTTTAGTAGACATATGTTAGGATCGAACTCGAGATCACGGGATTGCACATAATACGTATGAAGAGTAAAAGAAATAATTATTTATAAATGTTATAAGTAATTATTAATAAACACAAAACTATATATAATGATCATCAGTATTTAATGAGTAATGACTAATGACCATTAGATGAAGATTAGGAAAGTAATACTATTGAATATTTGGAAACAAGAGAAGGTTCCGGAATCCCCTAAGGGGATCCTTAACCAATCGACATAGGGAGGTTTCCACCTCCTTATGTGCCTTGAGCTCCAAGTTTCAATCAGTATATATACAAACCTAAGATGTATTGTTTTATATAACTTGTACACACACATCTTGGTGTTTTCTCTCCTCTCTTTTTCTTTGATCGATCTATCTAAACAAACCCTAAGGGTTTCGATTTTCCTAAGATCAAAGCAAGGTTTTGTGTTTAATTACTTGCATAAACTTTTTCTTGAATTAGTACGTGTGTACAAGAACGTGAATCAAACACACTATTGTTTGATTATTGGATTGAATTACAAAAGAGGTAAGGGGTAATTCTTATAATCCACATAAACCCTAATTAGGGTTCTTGGTTCCGGAAGATTGCATTGATTCTTGTTCGGGCTAGAATCATCAAGGTATGTTTACTATTTAAATATTGATTAATTAATTACATGTTATTTGATCTTGTTATAATTGCTTCCGCTATGCTCACTTTGATGTACTTGGTTTATTTTATATGAAGGTCATGATATTATAATTCCAACAGTGGTATCAGAGCGGAAGCAATTAAAAAACGGACGAAAACGTAAAAAATGGACGAAAATGTAAAAAAACATACGAGAGCGTAAAAAAATAAACAAAAACATAAAAATATTGACAAAAACGTAAAAAAAAACAGATGAGAACGTAAAAAAAAATGGACGAAAACGTAAAAAGATGGACAAAACGCAAAAAAAATGGACGAAAACGTAAAAAAAACCTAAAAAAACAGACGATAACGTAAAAAAATGGACAAAAACATAAAAAGATTGACAATAACGTAAAAAAATGGACGAAAACGTTAAAAAAACGGACGAAAACGTAAAAAACGGACGAAAATGTAAAAAAAACAGACGAGAGCGTAAAAAAATAAACAAAAACATAAAAATATTGACAAAAACGTAAAAAAAACAGATGAGAACGTAAAAAAAAATGGACGAAAACGTAAAAAGATGGACAAAACGCAAAAAAATGGACGAAAACGTAAAAAAAACGGACGAAAACATAAAAAAAAACAGACGATAACGTAAAAAAATGGACGAAAACATAAAAAGATTGACAATAACGTAAAAAAATGGACGAAAACGTTAAAAAAAACGGACGAGAACGTAAAAAAAATGGACGAAAACGCAAAAAGATGGACAAAAACGTAAAAAATTAGACGAAAACGTTAAAAAAACGGACGAGAACGTTAAAATATGGACGAAAACATAAAAAGATTGACAACGGTGCAAAATATTAACGGAGGGACCAACGGTGCAAAAAATAAAGACTTTTTTAGAAAATGAGGACTAACGGTGCAAAAAATATTAACGGAGGACTAACGGTGCAAATAACTTAACGGCCAAAATATTAACGGAGGATTAACGGAGGCTGGTGTAATTAAAATGAAATAGGGACTAAACATGCAATCTGTGTATACCACAAGGACCATCCGTGTAATTTTTTCTTTTTCTTTTTTCTCATTTTTTACACAGTTTTTTTTTTTTTTTTTTAATTAAAAATCTTGAGAATAATTAAAAATCCGACATTTTTATTGTAAATATGAGCTTATGGGCTTATAGGTGATGTCTATTAATCATATCATATTAGGGTTTGTATCCTATAAATACACTTTTAATGTAACCTCTTGGATTACCGCTTAATAAGAATTCTCCCTCCTCTTATTCTTGTGTTCATGTTGTTTATTATTGTACTCTATTTATAACACGTTATCAGCACGAAGTCTCTTCATAATTTTGTTAATTACTTCACGACAAACCAAAGAATGAAGCAGGTTGTTTTTTTTTATTCAACCTCATGACGCATCACTGGTCAAGGTAAACCATTTAACTCTTTTAATTATATGTTGATAAATTATCGTCAGTGAAGTTTTTCATTGTTTCATCTTAAGAAATCAATAATCATTGATGTGAATTGAACTAGTTTTAACCGGTTATTTTTAATACAATAATTTAAGTGGTGAAAACTCATTCAACCGGTTACAGATTAAAAAGGCTAGAATACATGGCTCATATTAATATTATGTGTATGTGGTTGTTTAGCGGTGATCATATTATAAATATTGACTTAAAGTTAAAGATATAAAATCATGGATATATATCTTGTGAGAAGCAATCAGTTGAATTAAATATTTGATCATGAAAATATCTTGTTTTACGCAAAACCATGATGTGATAACATGAACATATTTCAATATTGATGATTGTATGATCAACCTATGTATTGAATCCTTTTATATATGTTTCACAAATTTGTTTATTGCTCATATATCTAAGAGTTATGTGCCAACAATTGATATCCATAAAGAACCCATACATGTCATAGAACCTATCAACCAATCATAGTCACCTATTTATATTTTTCACGTTTTTTTTCAAAACAACATATCTTGCAAACGGTAAATCTTCAAGCTACAAAAAAAAAATCCATCGCGACGAGAATTAAATGATCTTTCTATAGATATGCATTGTTATATACTTTCGACGAATTTTTTTTTCGACGATTTTTTTTTTTTTTTTTTTTTTTTTTTTTTTTTTTTTAATTTCCGCCCAGAAAAAATCATATATGATTCGTAAAAATCATATATGATTCGTAAAAAATCATATATGATTCGATTCTTATGAATCATATATGATTCTATATGATTCGTAAGAATCATATATGATTTGTTAAAATCAAATCATATATGATTCTTACGAATCATATATGATTTTTCTGAGCGAAAAAAAAAAAGTTCATCAAAAAAAAAGTTCGTCGAAAGTATATAACAATGCATGTCTATAGAAAGATAATTTAATTCTCGTCGCGATAGTATTTTTTTTTGTAGCTTGACGATTACGGTTTGCGAAATATTTAAGTTTTAAAAAAAGTGTGGAAGTTTATTTTTTTATTTTGATAAAAAAAAAAATGAGTGTGTAAAATTGCTTGATGGGTTCTATGGTAAGAGTTGGATCTATAAAGAACTTTTGGCTATGTGACAATTCTACTTTGTGTATTGGCCATCATTGTTTAATTTTGAATGAAAATACGAACGTAATAATCTATATTAATTCATGAATAGATTTACTGTGTTCACATTATTATATGGTTACTAGCTGTATATTTTTCCCCCTTCTATTTAAAGATATTTGATTCATGACCTACGTTCATGATTTTGTAACTCCTTTTTGTAATTTACAAGAAAAAAAATGTTATTACATTAAAAGAATAAAAAGGTATCATAACCTCATGTTATGTTATGATTATAATTAATTTTTAGAATCTCGTGTTCTATTTTGATTATTAAAAGAATGATTCCCTTAAGTGAATCATACACAGAACCTCATGTTATGCGGAAAATAAAAATTATAACTTCATGTTCTATTGTGATTACATGAAGATAATCAAAATAACATAACCTCAAGTTATGTTAAAAGATAAAAAATTATAATTAGAACTTCAAGTTCTAATATGATTCTTTTATGAATCAATACCATAACCTCATGTTATGATTATATTTATTCATAATAAAACCTCAAGTTTTATTACAATGAATAAATTAAAAAGGTTATTGTATCTCTTTTAATGAACCTCAAGTTCAATTATTATTCTCTCAAGAGATCACAATACATAACCTCACGTTATGTTAAAAAAAAATGAATAAATTAAAAAGGTTATTGTATCTCTTTTAATGAACCTCAAGTTCAATTATTATTCTCTCAAGAGATCACAATACATAATATCACATTATGTAAAAAAAAAAAAAAAAAAAAAAAAAGGTATGAACCTCAAGTTCTACTATGATTCCCTGAAGAGAATCAATACATAACCTCACGTTATGTTTAGTAAAAAAAAAAAATAGAGTATGAACCTCAAGTTCTACTATGATTCCCTCAAGAGAATCAATACATAACCTCACGTTATGTTTAGTAAAAAAAAAAGTATGAACCTCAAGTTCTACTATGATTCCCTCAAGAGAATCAATACATAACCTCAAGTTATGTTACAATTTTAATTTTGAACCTCAAGTTCATGTTTTACGTTGATTCTTAAAAAGAATCCATGTAACATAAGTTTGTACTATGTTAAAAAGAAAGAGAAAAAAAAATAATAAGAAGAAGAAGATAAGAACCTCAAGTTCTATCATGAAAGTTTATATTCTATTGTTATTGTAATCTATTATTACAAAGGCCAAAGTGTATTTTGATACCTCAAATTTGATTAACCAGGTTTTTTACTACCTTAATCTTTTAATGGTGCGGTGTAGTACCTTGGACTTGTAAACTCGCTTATAAATAATCCTTGACTCAGTCACATGTTGTCACTGGACTAAACATCGTTAGTTTTTTAACTAGTTATTTAACGAAAGAAAAATTCCATATCTAAATCCAACTCATTTTTTTCCGGTCTATGATCATACAAGATGAGTAAGAGTCACATACAACTAAATACACAACATATTAGTCGGAAATGTTTCTCAAGGCTCAACATATAAATAACTTTGTTAATTTCATTTCTTGTGAAGTCATATGATGGCATATAATTCCTTTTGAAGTCATAGCTGAGAATGGATTTTTTTTTTTCTTTTTTAAAGAAACTGAGAATGCCTTTCACCATATAAAAAATGTAAAAATACAACTATCTTAGTCTCATATATTGATAACACTTCTTTCTAAGGATATTTGCTTTAGTTCTAATGTTATTTTATAAATCATACTTTTCATAAAGATAGCAAATAATCTCATGTAAAGGCACTATAACTACCATTCAAACCATCAGAATATGATCACGTTTTTTGTTGAAATGTGTTAAACCATGTCGTCGTTGCATAAATTAATGCCGAAACAATGGACCTTTTGTTGAATAATGAGCAAGTGGTAAAAACCTAAATCCCGTTTTCTTTCATTAAAAAACTAACGATGGTTAGTCATGTGACAACATGTGACCGACTCAAGGCCTAATTATAAATGAGTTTACAAGTTCAAGGTACTACACCGCACCATTAAAAATTTAGGGTAGTAAAAAACCTAGTTAACGAAATTTGAGGTATCAAAATACATTTTGGCCTATTAGAAAACACGTTTTTTTATTTATTGATGCATTTGTTAACAAGGAATTGATCATTTTAGAAGCATATTAACATATCGTGTACATCTTAGTTGCGGGTTCAATATTAGTTTTCAACTGGTGCATTTTTCTTATCAAGAATATTTATACAATAATAATATTTGATTATTGGTTCTAATATTTTTTTTTAATTGATCTTCGAATATGGACGATGACCACGTTCGTTTTAATTTTGTGAGTAATAACAATAATTTATTGATATTTTATTTCTCATAAACACCGAAAAATCTCTTGTGTCTTTACTATTAATATATCTTATATACATGTTGTATACTACAGTTTCATTTAGATAGCTGTGTATATTTTCAAGAGATTTTTGTGTTTACTAGCTCATATATTAGCAATTCAGAGTTATCAAAAATCATGTTTATATATGTATTTTTATGCTTCAAATTTATAGGTTTTGTTTATGCCTTCATTCCTTCGGAAAAAAACATAACAAAGAAAAATGGATGTTATTTATGCATCGCTAAGATGTTTGTTTGCATTTACAAGTCAAGTTTTACAAAACTAAAATTCATTAATTTCGACTTGATTTATATAATTCTTTGGGATCCATAGAAATTGGACACATCCATTACCTCTTGGTGCATGACAAAGTAAAAATATTCATCCATCTTAAGATTTCCGATGGACTGAAAAGAAAACATTTAACGGTGAAAGTTCCATTGAATGTATGGTAAAATCTAGAAGATAGATTACCATAAAAAAATATATATATTTCTTTTGAAATCTCGCTATAATTGGAACCACCTCATGGCGCAAAAATTAAAAAAAAAGAAAAAAAAAAGAAGCATAAGCGAGTTCGGTCTCACAATTTCAGTGTTAGATCAGAATTAAACAGAAAATATATAACGGTGAAAGATCCGTTATATGTATGTCAAAATCTAAAAGAAAGATTTGACCATAATAAGCAAGAGATTCTTGCAAATGCGAGCACATTTTTCGCAATATTAAGTAGTACATCTAAATGATGAAAAAAAAATGCGATGAGATGGTTAATGCCTCGAATATACTCATATATCGAGAACGATGCTTTGATATAAAAGAAATGGGCATATTTGAACAAACACGATAAACCCGTTCACTAAATTTGCTCCATTCACTCAACTGAATGTGACTGAATAACGATGATCATGTAGATATTGTGATTATGGACGTGGTGAATAGAAATTATTGTCATGTTGATTCAAAGAAACTAGCATGCAACCTCAAGTTGCAAGATAAAATGTGATAAAATGATAAATATAAGATGTCCATTCTCTCAAGTGAATGAGATAAAATGGTCAATATAAGATCATCATTCCCTCATGTGAATGTAATAATGTAAAGATAAATGTTGAAAGATCATTTATCATGGTAAAAGATATGGTCGAGGTAGTATGACAATGACAAACCACAAGTAATGGCAAAATAAAATATGAAAGGAGCAAACAAAACTTCTATTTATGCAAAAATACAATGTGATGTATGCAATATACAAGTGTGTCAAAGATATTACACACTATATTCGTAGATTTAAGAATCTATGCTAGCACATTTTGCTACGTAAAAGAAATATAAAATTGTCATGAGGAACGAAGTTGAATATTAAGGATGTTGGAATTATAATAATATGACAATCATAAATAAACCAAAACACATCAAGTAAGCATATAGCGGAAGCAATTATAACAAGACCATAATATGTAATTAATTAATCAAAACATAAATAATAAATAATAAATAATAAACGTACCTTAATGATTCTAGCCCGAACAAGAATCAAAGCAATCTTCCGGAACCAATTCCCCAATATAGGGTT
This sequence comes from Artemisia argyi, assembly GCA_030686995.1. Lineage (NCBI taxonomy): Eukaryota > Viridiplantae > Streptophyta > Magnoliopsida > Asterales > Asteraceae > Artemisia > Artemisia argyi. The sequence goes on along the minus strand of CM060709.1, from coordinate 149,519,462 downwards.
TATGTGAACAATCCAAGAAACAAACAATAATATGCTTGCTTCACGATCTTGTACACACGTACTACTTCAAGCAAACGTTATGCAAGTAAGACGAGCACAACACACTAGAATAATAAAGCTTTCGACTGCCTTAAACTTTAATGGGTTTGTCGAAATCTTTGCTAAAGAAGAGAAGAGAAGAAAACACACAAGATTAAGTTTTCAAGTTGTGAGTAAAGAATGAGAAACTTGTGTGTTTATATAGGATGAGAATACTTGGAGCAAAAGACACACCCAAGGCTTGGGTTTGCCCTAGGCCGATCGGCCCATATCCCATAGAGTGGCTTTCGGGTCATTCTTGTTGTTCCAATATTCATCTCTAGTCCTTCCCTTTTCATTCGTCTAATAACCATTATCCATTTCATTAAATGTTAACGATTAATACGTGTTTGTGTTCTAATAATTAATATAACATTTATATCTAATTATTATACATTTACTTTTCATACGTAAAGTGTGCAATCCCGTGATCTCGAGTTCGATCCTAACACACGACTATTATTTTATCGTCTATAAAACCAACAACTCCCACTTAGACATATCATAATAGTGTGATCACATCGGTTAGCGTCTTGCAACACGCCGATGCCTCTAGTACAAACCGAGTAAGGCTCCTGAAAAACCTTTTAATGATTTCTCATTATTATTATCCCTTTGTTACTAATACCACGTTAATAAGGATATGGATCTAGATCATTCCTTATTTAACCATTCTGTTTCTCGTTGTTAGTGATTGACAAGATTACCAAATCTTCTGAACATTTCAGGAAAGACCTTGGGCGTGGCCACGCAAACACCTTGACAACCCTACGAGGGGCCCAGCAGTATTAAACTCCAAAAATTAATTTGAAGGAACAAATTCTTTATTGACTACAAGCAAAACACATAAACTTTGTAACACTTCCGAAAACAACCCTTATGACTACCAGTTACGTATAGCGTTAAGTTGCTCCACAAAAATGTACTACATCTATGACCGTTATCTTGTATCTCAAGTCTGAGGATAACTTCTTATGATTTACTTAATGACAAGATCCATAAAGTAACATCATATTGTTGGGATAAGTCCTATATTCAGTATCATCGAATATCATCTGACATGGCATGACTACGCATCAATATACTTTAAGTATATTATACCAACCTTCAGATTTGTCTTAATTTAATAATATTCTCATATCATTAACTGACAATAGACAATTTAGAATAACTTTTATTCATGGATTAAAACATACAAAATAGGACAACAATAATCAACAATAGAAATAAACATACCAAAATATTTTATTTCATTAAATAATAATTGTTTACAATATCCTTTATCCAAATACTAATCACAGTTATGCATGAAACTACTAGCTAATTTAAGCCCAATACCCTTGGCTAATTCATAAAGCTTTTCTTTAGCCAAAGCCTTAGTGAATGGATCAGCTAAGTTATCATCTGTGTGAACTTTCAACAGATTTATTTCACCTTCGTGAACCTTTTCTCGAACAAAGTGATACTTCCGTAGAAAATGTCTGGTGCCTCTCATGACTCCAGGTTCATTGGCAAATATGATTGCAGCAGAATTGTCACAATACATATTAATAGGTAATTCAATTGAAGGCATACCACCAAGCCCTGAAATGAATTTCCTAATCCAAACAGCCTCCATAGCAGCTTCTGAAGCAGCAATGTATTCAGCTTATGTTGCAGACATCGCAATTGTACTCTGCTTCTTGCTCTTCCAGTCTACTGCTCCTCCATTGATAACAAAGACATAACCCGTCTGAGACTTCGAATCATCTTTATTACTTTGAAAGGACACATCACAGAAACCTGTAATATCAAGTTCTGCAGCTGGTTCTCCACCATATACCAAAAACATATCTTTTGTATTTCTTAAATACTTAAGAATATGCTTAACAGCAATCCAATGTTTTTCACCTGGATTCTGTTGAAATTGACTGGTGATATTTTGAGCAAACGCCACATCTGGCCTTGTGCATTTTACCGCATACATAATAGATCCTACAGCCGAAGCATAAGGAACTTTACTCATGCGAGCCACCTCAGCAGGTGTTGAAGCACAAAACTCATTACATAAGCCATGTTTTACTTCCATCGACAAATTTCCTTTCTTGGAATTTTTCATATTGAACCTTTTCAATACTTTGTCAATGTAAGCACTTTGACTTAATCCAATTAACCGCCTTGATCTATCTCTATAGATTTTGATTCCCAGAATGTATGCAGCTTCTCCTAAATCTTTCATAGAAAAACACTTTCCAAGATATGCCTTAACTTTTTGCAAACTTGGAATGTCTTTTCCCATGATCAATATGTCATCAACATATAAAATTAGGAAAATTACATTATCACTCCCACTAGCTTTGTGATACACACATGGCTCATCAAGATTCTGAGTAAATCCAAACTTTTTGATTTCAGCATCAAATCTCTTGTTCCATTGTCGTAATGCTTGCTTCAATCCATAAATGGATCTTTGAAGTTTGCATACTCGATTTGGAAACTTTGGATTTTCAAACCCTTCTGGTTGTGCCATATAGATTTCTTCATCTAGACGACCATTTAAGAAAGCGGTTTTTACATCCATTTGCCATATCTCATAGTCATAGTACGCTGCTATAGCTATGAGAATCCTAATAGCTTTTATGTCTGCTACAGGAGAAAAAGTCTCCTCGTAATCAATTCCAAAAGTTTGAGTAAAACCTTTAGCAACCAGACGAGCTTTATAGGTGTGTGCATTTCCATCCATGTCAGTCTTAATCTTGTAGAGCCACTTACTCCCAACTACCTTGGCACCAGGAGGTAAGTCTACTTCTTCCCAGACTTCATTATCATGCATGGATTGTATTTCCCCATCCATAGCAGCTTTCCACTTAACCTTTTCAGGACTATTAATGGCAGCTCTATAACTAGTAGGTTCATTAAGATCCCCTAGTGTATGCTCATCGACCTCTACATTAAGACATAGACGGTCAGGAGCTTTCACAGATCTTGAAGATCTGCGAATGGGAATTACTTCAACTTCCGGTGGAGGACCCAGACTTTCCGGTTCTACAGGAAGTGTGCTAGTGTTTTCTGAAGGCAATGCATTATCTAGATCATATTCTAGATCATATACTCTCCCACTGACTTCTTGAAGTACAAAATCACTTTCAAGAAAGTCACCATACCTAGCAACAAACACTTTGTTCTCAGGTGGGTAGTAAAAGTAGTAACCCATTGTTTCCTTTGGGTACCCTACAAAAATGCACTTAACAGATCTTTGTTGGAGTTTATCTGGTGAGTCACGTTTAACATACGCCTCACAACCCCAGACCTTTAAATAAGACAAGTTCGGAGCTTTTCCAGTCCATATCTCATACGGTGTCTTATCAACCTTCTTTGTGGGAACCATATTCAAAATACGAACAGCTGATTCAAGAGCATAATCCCAAAAAGACAAAGGAAGATTAGTAAGATTATACATTGATCGAACCATGTCCAACAATGTACGATTCCTTCTCTCAGATACACCATTTTGTTGTGGAGTATATGGAGATGTGAGATTCTGGACAATTCCATTCTCAGTTAAGAAATCTTTAAAATCTTGACTAAGGTATTCACCACCTCGATCAGAACGAAGAGCTTTAATCTTCTTTCCTAATTGCAACTCTACTTCTGCTTTGAAAACTTTAAATGTTTCAAACACCTCATGTTTATGTTTAAGTAAATAAACATAACCATAACGGCTGAAATCATCTGTAAAAGTTAAGAAGTAGACAACACCTTTCCTTGACACATGTCTAAGTGGTCCACACACATCAGTATGTATTAAACCAAGTAGATCTGAAGCTCTTTCCATATTGCTATGAAAAGGTTTCTTCGTCATCTTCCCAGAAATACAAGACTCACATTTATCAAATGACTCATCATTGATATTTTCCAAAAGCCCTTCTTGTTGCAGCTTTTGCATGCGAGCCTTGCCTATATGGGCAAGTCTACAGTGCCAAAGGTAAGAAGAATTCAAATCATACTTCATTCTCTTACTAATGCTATACATTGAATTATTATTATTGGACATACAATTATTCATATCAATTTCAAACACACCATTCACAGCAACATCATTAAAATAAAATACACCATTTAAAGAAACAGAAATTTTATTGCCATCAATAGTATGAGTAAAACCAAGATCCAACAAACATGAAAAGGAAACAACACCTCTAACAATAGAAGGTGTATAATGACAATTGTTTAAAATCAGTACTAAACCAGAAGGTAAAACTAAATTAAACACTCCTATGGCTTCAACCACTGCTTGTGCTCCATTGCCCACTTGCAGAAATTGCTCCCCATAAGATAGCCTCCTTTCCTCTCTAAACCCCTGCAGTGTATTACAAATGTTAATACCACATCCAGTATCATATACCCAGGAATTTAATTTGTGAGATAAAGTAAATAATTCAATAACAAATAAGTTACCTGAAGAACTGGCGCCCACGTGCCCAGTCTTCTTCACCTTATTGTGTCGCAAGTCATCGAGATAAAGAGGACAATTCCTCTTCCAGTGACCCATCACCTTGCAGTAATGACATCCTTGATCCTTCTTCGGATTATCCTTCTTAGGAGGGTTGTTCAAGGATTGATGAGGTTGATAAGCCATAACTTGCTTATTCTTATCAGCCTTACCATTACCCTTAACCTTACCCTTCTTCTTGTTCGCATTAGGCTTGTTAATTCTACCTGCATGAATCGCAAGAACCTGGGGCGTAGGAGCCTTTTGTGGTGTACCTTTCTCATAATCAATGAGCAGTGCGTGCAATTCACTTACAGTCTTCCCCACGCAATGCATATTGAAGTTTCTTACAAACCCACTAAATTCCTTATTAAGGGATCTATTGATTAAGTTCACAGCCATATCATTGTCATAGGGTTTCCCAAGTGTTTGTAGTTGATCCATGAAACTCTTCATTTTCAACACATGAGCACTCACAGGTTCACCATCACCCTGCTTACAACCATGTAGAGCCTCCATCAAATCATAAATCTCTACATTTGATGGTTTCTCATAAAGTTTCTTGAGTTCATCAATCATGTTCATGGGGAAGTACTCTTCAAACTGCCTTTGAAGAGGTGGTGACAAAGCCCATAACATCATTGCGGCCACATCAATATGTTCCTTACAAGATACTTTCCATATAGCCTTGGCAGCCTCAGTAGCTTCAGGACCTTCAGGTTCAGCAGGACAAGGCGTTTTCAAAATTTCAAGTTGATCAGTCACTCGCAAGACAATCCTGAGTGAACGATACCAGTCGTTGAAATTCTCTGAGCCAGTCAATTTTTCTCGTTCAAAGAAAGTCTTGAACGCAGAACGAAAGTTGGTGTTATCAGTTTGAGCCATTTCTACAGATAAAGAAAGTTCAAAACATTAGTATTTTTGATAATACAATTTTTCAAGAAAATAAAATACCCAAGGAAATCATATCCATAGAATAATCTTGAAAACTAGGATCCTACATAAGCATAGGTTCATCACATCAGTTGATCTGCTAGTAATGAAAGTATAATATGAGGTAACTTGTCGTACAATAATTGGCATAACATTTGTCCAATTCCTAGATTTATGGGATTTACAATCACAAAACATTTGTATTGTAAGCATGTTTAATCCCCATCTTAATGCCTAGAGTCCAAGATCTCACTTCCTACTCAATTTAAGTCGTCTAACTTAAAAACTATAAACTCATAAATCCATCACATCAGTTGATCTGCTAGCAATGAATTTATGAAATTTACCTCTCCATTGCAATCTAGCCAAGCTCTCACATGACGTAAACCACAACTTCAAGTGTTCTTAATTAGATGGCATTTAACTTAATTTCATAAGGGTATAAATATTTTGATGTGATCAAAATAATGTATGAAGAAGCATGCATACAACTTCATAACATTGGTTTTACAAAACATTTTTATTACCAATTTGCTAAGAGTAAAATAACAAATTGGTATGACTACGCATCAATATACTTTCAAGTATATCCTTAACCAATACTCAAAATTGTCTTAGTTTAATGATATTCCCATATCATTAATCGACAACGGACCATTTAGAATAATAAATTATTCATGGATCTTAAACATGCAAATATAGGATATATTATTAAGACAATGAATAAATAAACATAACCAATACTTTATTTCATTAAAATTAATAATTGTACATTACATCCCTTATCCAAATACTAATCACAAATGGGCATGAAACTATCAGCTAATTTAAGTCCTATCCCTTCAGCATGCTTGTAAAGCTTGGTGCCAGGTAAAGGCTTTGTAAATTGATCAGCTAAGTTTTCATTTGTGTGAACTTTGAGCATTTCGATTTCACCTATCTCAACTTGTTCTCTGACATAGTGGTGTTTAATCGGGAAATGTCTGGTGCCTTTCATGATTCCAGGTTCATTGGCAAATGTAATTGCAGCTGAGTTGTCACAATACATTTTTATAGGTCGCTGAATCGAAGGCATAACCTCAAGCCCTGAAACAATCTTCCTAATCCAAACAGCTTCCATTGCAGCTTCTGAAGCAGCTATATACTCACTTTCTGTAGCAGACATCGCTAGTACACTCTGCTTTCTGCTCCTCCAATCCACAGCTCCTCCATTAATGACAAAGACATAACCCGTCTGAGACTTCGTATCATCTTTATCACCTTTCCAAGAAGCATCGCAGTAACCTGTTACATCAAGTTCTGCAGATGGAGTACCCCCATAAACCAAGAACATCTCTTTAGTAGCCCTAAGGTACTTAAGAATATTCTTAACAGCAGTCCAGTGTTTTTCACCTGGATTCTGCTGATATCGACTGGTTAAATTCTGAGCAAACGCCACATCAGGCCTTGTGCTTTTCACCGCATACATTATAGATCCCACAGCCGAAGCGTAAGGGACTCTCTTCATGCGTTGCACCTCTTCAGGTGTTGAAGCACAAACTTTATTGCTCAAGCCATGTTGGTCTTGCATCGGCAAATATCCTTTCTTGGAATTTTGCATACTGAATCTCTTCAATATTTTATCAATGTAAGCACTTTGGCTTAATCCAATTAATCGCTGAGATCTATCTCTATATATCTTGATCCCTAGAATAAATGCAGCTTCCCCTAAATCTTTCATAGAAAAACAACTTCTAAGATATGCCTTAACCTTTTGTAAACTTAGAATGTCATTTCCCATGATCAATATGTCATCGACATATAATATAAGGAAAATTACATTACTCCCACTAGGTTTGTGATATACACATGGCTCATCAAGATTTTGAGTGAATCCATACTTCTTAATTTCACTATCAAATCTCTTATTCCATTGTCGTGATGCTTGCTTTAATCCATAAATGGATCTTTTAAGCTTGCATACACGATCTGGGAATTCTGGATTCACAAACCCCTCAGGCTGCGCCATATAGATGTCTTCATCTAGGCTACCATTTAAGAAGGCGGTTTTGACATCCATTTGCCAAATCTCATAGTCATAGTAAGCGGCTATGGCTATAAGAATCCTAATAGCCCTTATGTCAGCTACAGGAGAAAAGGTCTCCTCATAGTCAACACCAAAAGTTTGAGTGTAGCCTTTAGCTACCAAACGGGCCTTATAGGTGTGTACAATGCCATCCATATCAGTCTTTTTCTTGCAGAGCCATTTACTCCCAACTAGCTTGGCACCCGGAGGTAGGTCTACTTCTTCCCAGACTTCATTGTCTTTCATGGATTGCATTTCCCCATTCATAGCTCCCTGCCATTTTTCCTTTTCAGGACTATTCATAGCAGCTTTATAACTTGTAGGTTCATCAAGATCCCCTATCAAGTTGTCATCACACTCCATGTTTAGACATAGACGTGTAGGAGCCTTCACAGGTCTAGATGACCTGCGAACGGGAACCACTTCAACTTCAGGTGGAGGACCTAAACTTTCAGGTTCTTCAGGAAGTTGGCTAGTGTTTTCAGAAGGTGCTACATCTTCATGATCGTCTTCCAGATCATATACTCTCCCACTGAATTCTTGAGATATGAGCTCCTTTTCTAAGAAGTCTCCATACCTTGCAACAAAAACTTTGTTTTCAGTTGGGTAATAAAAGTAGTAACCCATAGTTTCCTTAGGGTATCCTACGAAGATGCACTTTACAGATCTTTGTTGGAGTTTGTTTGCTGAGTCACGTTTACCATACGCCTCACAACCCCAGATCTTTAGATAAGACAAGGTAGGAGCTTTTCTAGTCCATACCTCATATGGAGTCTTATCCACTTTCTTTGTTGGAACCATATTTAAAATGCGAACTGCAGATTCCAAGGCATAATCCCAAAACGAGTAAGGAAGAGTTGTTAGATTAAACATAGAGCGTATCATGTCTTGCAATGTACGATTCCTTCTTTCAGATACACCATTTTGTTGTGGAGTATATGGAGAAGTAAGGTGCTGGACAATTCCCTCCTTTGCTAAGTAATCTATAAACTCTTGACTTAGGTATTCACCACCTCTATCGGATCGAAGAGATTTAATCTTCTTTCCTAGTTGCAACTCTACTTCTGCTTTAAACACTTTGAATGTTTCAAACACCTCATGGTTATGTTTAAGTAAATAAACATAACCATAACGGCTGTAATCATCCGTAAATGTTAAGAAGTAGCTAGCACCTCTCCTTGACACATGTCTAAGTGGTCCACACACATCTGTGTGAATAAGACCAAGTAGATCATTAGCCCTTTCAATCCTATTTTTAAAGGGTTTCTTAGTCATCTTCCCAGCAATGCAAGATTCACATTTATCAAATGATTCATCATTGATCTTTACTAAAAGCCCATCATGTTGCAGCTTTTTCATGCGATCTTTGCCAATGTGAGCAAGTCGACAATGCCAAAGATAAGACGAATCCAGACTTTTCTTGATTCTCTTATTGTTGATGCTATACATTGAATTATTAGTAACAAAAGCATTATCATTATTATTCATATCAATTTCAAAGACACCATTCACAGCAATAACATTAAAATAAAAAACACCATTTAAAGAAACCGAAATTCCATTGCTAGAAATAGTATGCTTAAAACCAAGGTTCAACAAACATGAAAATGAAATTACACCTCTAACAATTGACGGTGCATAATGACAATTATTTAAAGATAGTACTAAGCCCGAAGGCAACACTAAATTAAAAACTCCTATAGCTTCAACTCCTGCATGCGCTCCGTTACCAACGTGCAAGAATTGTTGTCCATAGGCCAGCTTTCTCTCAACTCTAAACCCCTGCAAGGTATTGCAAATATGAATGCCACATCCCGTATCATATACCCATGAATTCAATTTAGGAGTAAGAGTGAATAATTCAATCATAAAGAACGCACCTGATGAGCTGGGGTTACCAGCCTCATTCCCCTGCTTCTTGAGTCGCAAATCATGAATGTAGAGAGGGCAATTGCGCTTCCAATGGCCCTTTTCATGACAATGGTGACATGCCTGATCCTTCTTGTTTGGTGGATTCACCTTTTTCTGCTTAGGCTGATGTTGCTTCATCTTGGGTTCAGGTTGATAGGCCATGACCTGCTTGCCTTTGTTACATTTCCCTTTGCCTTTGTTCACATGCGATTTCTTCTGGATTCTCCCACCATGAATTGCCAACACTTGCGGGGTAGGAGCCTTGACCTTGGTTGGTAGACTTTTCTAATAATTAACAAGCAATGCGAGTAATTCTGAGATTGTCTTCCCCGAGCAGTGCATGTTGAAATTCTGCACAAAACCAGCAAAGTCTTTGTTAAGGGCCCTGTTGATCAAGTGCACTTGCACATTCTCAGGGTAACCAAATCCAATTCTGTGAAGCTGATCAAAAGATTCCTTCATCTCAGTCACATAATCTGTAACACCCCCAATTCATGGATGCAGCGGAATTCAAACTGGGTGTTACTCGACGGCACAATAGTCACAATAATAGAAAACGAACTCCAATTGAGTCGTTTTAAAAGATTTATCATTCAAATTGTATAAATATCAGAGATTACAAAAATGAGGTCCCAAATGGTTCCATGTTTACAATTTAAATTAAACGAGTTTTTGAATGATAATAGAATTTATAGCCCTTTTGAACATCCGTGCCCTTCCGTGTCATCCGTGATCATCATGAACCTGAAATACATGCTTAAGAGGTCAACACAAAGGTTGAGTGATATTCATAGAGTTTGTTTAATGTTTGAACACAATATGTTGGTAGTGTGAGTTATAGGCTCACACCAATGTTTGGAAAACAAAACAGTTATTATCATACACTAAGCTTATGACACCAAAGCGTTAACGTGTACCAATATCGATCGGCTGATTTATCCCGGTAGGTATGTTGCTGGCATACCCATGACTCAAATATTAATGCATTTGTATGAACGTATTCACTACAAATGGGATTCGTCAATCCCAATAGGCCTATTCTCAATATTCGCGCTCACTATTGCTAGTGATTAAATGGTTCATAATAAGGGATCTCTGATTAGCAATGCGGGCACTTAGTGATAATAAAACAATCAGGCAAGCATACAATTTGAAAACATTGTGTTCGGTTGAAAATAATAGCATGTATTCCCCCCCAAGGGTTTGTAAAACAATTAAGTAATGAAAAGTGGGGCTATGAACTCACCTTAAGTTGTGTAGCAAGTAGTGAATATGATAATCGAATAGCGAAGGTTTCTACGAGCAACCTATAATAGGATGTCGCGACTTAGGATTGGAGTAAAGAATATGAAGTATTGCCTATATATCTTGCATCTAGTCCATGATGTGGTATGATGTATAAAGTGTAAGTGTTTTAAATAACAAATGTTTGTGAACATGTATAGTTTAAGTCTTTGTAAGAATGATTCATGAAACATGTATGTTTTATATATCGTTTACTACCGTTCGGGCCGACATAATTCAGAAGTCATGTTAGTAAGCGTTCGAGGAGCCAGGACACTTTAACTCGTAAATCCACAACTCATCTCGACGGCTTACATAATGAACTCCTCACATGAGGCTCCCTACTATTGTAGTAGTTGATGAAATATATAGATATAAGTTTTGATCCGAAAAGATACATGTCCGATATTTGAATAAACTTAGGAAAGTTTATTATTACATGAAGATTGTTATTAGGGGTAGTTTCATAACTCTTGTATGACCATTTGTCTTTGTAATAACTTATTGTTCTTGTTAAGTGAAGTAGATCCAAATTGCTTGTTTAAATTATCGCCAATTCCTTGTTTCATGTTTTCGCCTAAGTAATGTTTGTATGGTCACTTGGTCATGGCCTAGCCATGACCTTTGGTCCTTGTTACAAGGTCATGAGACCCAACCTTGGCCCTAGCCATGATGGTGGTCTTGATTATAGGTCATAAGACCTCTTGTTCATTTTAAAGTATAACCATATTCTAGTGACTTATGTATATGCATAAAGCTGTTAAGAAACTGAGAAATATATCATTCGTTAAGTGTTTTCAGGCTTTGAGCTTCTTTGTTCCTAAATTAAAACGTGATTCCGGACAACTTTCGTGTTTTAACTTTTTCATGAATCGGACCAGAAAGGCCTCTTTTTGCGTGTTTTATATCCTGTCACAGAAACATTTAGGCAGTTTTGCCGGAAATCTTTGGTAACTTCAAATCGGCGTAACTTTTGACTCGTATACTCTTTTTAGGTGGTTCAAATTGCTATGGTTTCCTTGTTAAGTCCTCTACTGTAATATTTAACAATCAAATATCATATTTTTACCATTTTGATCAGGTCTTACCAAGAAATTCATTAGTTTGCTTGTTTTAGTAACTTGTTTCAACAATTCATTATAACAACATCTTTTACTCATCTTTATACATCATGGACATAAATACAACACATAATATAGCAAGAATAACATGTAAATGATATGAACATGATAAATTAACAAGAAACATGTTAGGTTTAGGCTTACAACTTTTGGCTTTCTAATTAAAGAAAGGAGTAACAAGTAAGGAAATGGACTTTGATAGACTTTCTTCAACCCTTTTCACTTCAAGCAATCTTTCTACTCTTGGTATTCTTGAAAGATGGATGATGAAAGTTGAGGTGTATTGAGTGGATTTAAACTCAAGAGAAAACACCAAGTATTCTAGGGTTATGGAAGTGTTTTGGTGATTGATAACCTAACTAGGGTTTCTATCTTGGACTTGCTCTTGATTCTTGCTAGAACTTAGAAGGAAATAAAGCTAAGTGTGGTTTTGGTGTTGGAGGTGGACGTTTGAATGAGTAAGAGGAGAGGGGATGACTTCTATTTATACTAAAAAGAGGAGGTTACATAACCATGACTAGGTAAAGCTTCCTATACAAGCTTATACACATGTAAACATCCAAGGATACTTTGTATAAGATCAAGCCACACCATGGGATGACTCCACCCCCCCTATGGCGGTTTGGAAAGGATAAGGAGGGTGAGGTGTGCCTTTGGAAGATATTTGCTAGATATTGGATGAGTTTTGACTCCGTAAAATGCTAACCGTAAACGATTAAGCCTCAAAACGTAAAACCGGGTGTCGTAAAATTATGAAACTTGAAAGTATTGATAAACATGTCCATATGTCCCATAATAAAATATAAAATGAGTGCTAGGTTCCATTTGGGTGGTAAAACCCTGATAAAACTGGAGACGCAGGTCTAAACCGCGAAATACGTAAAACGTACGAATGTTACGAAAAATTGAGAAAAGTAAAATGTAACTTTTCTAATGTGATAATATTGATTTAAAATGACTTATAATGTCTATACTGGGCTCAGTCTAGTGTCGGTTGGTATTAAATGTCTTTTAGACATCAAACCGTAAGCCTAAAAATCAAGGAATGACTTATAAAACCAAGGGATGATTTTTGGTCAAAGGAGGAGGGAAAAATATGTTGACTTATTCTAATAAGTTGAAAACTCAAATTGTCTTAGAAACGCGGTGCAGGTATAGGCTAAGGTTACGGCTGAGTAAAAACGCTTAAAACTGAAAATTCCAGTTTTTCACGGCCGAGGTTTATTTGGTCATGTTTTCCTCAGTCATGATTAATTCTCAAATAAATCATGAGTGTGTCAAACATTTTTCTGATACGGGGAAAATTAACGCGACCAAATTTCGTTGTGCGTAGAATTTCTGAATGACGTTTTACCCTAAAACGTGTAATTTCGTGTAATTCCTTAATAACATTCACAAAAATGAGCTTATGAATGTAAAACTTTTAATTTGCCATGGAAATGATTTATCACTTCAGCCCAAGAAATAAAAATCAAGTTTCGGGAGAAATTTTCGGGAAAAATGAATAGTAAAAGTGAATAGTGAAATTTTCCGGGAAAAGTAATTAACCTGAAATTGCGAATTGTTACATAATCTTCAACTGGTTTACCATCACCATGCTTGCAGTTGTGTAGCTTGTCAAGTTCATCATACAATTCAACTGCAGGAGGTTTCTCATAAGATTGCTGAAGTACTTCAAGCATATCTTTTGGGAAAAAGTACTCAAACTTTTTTTGTAACTGAGCACTCATGCTAGTGAGAATTAAACAAGCAACCTCATTAAACTTAGCATGTCTCTCCCTCCACGCCGCCTTAACTGCTTCTGATTCAGTAGCAGCAGGCTCAGCTGGGCATTCATCGGTCAAGTAATTGAGCTTACCGGTCGCCCTCAAGACAATTCTGAGCGAACGGTGCCAATCATTGAAATTCTTTCCAGTCAATTTCTCTCTCTCAAGATGACTCTTGAAAGCAGAAATATCAGATGGGGTATCGGGTTGAGCCATATCTACAGATAAAAGTTCAAACATTAGTATTTTTGATAATAAATATCTTCAAGAAAATAAAATACCCATAGCTATATTCATATAATCACCAAAATTTTCTTGAAAACCTAGGACCTAACTTTACATAGTTTCACCACATCAGTTGATCTGCTAGTGGTGAAAGTACAAAAGATAGTAATCTGTCGAACAATAATTGGCAAACAAGATTTCCAATTCCTAGATCATTATGGGAATTACATCAAATTGATTCATCAATTTGCCTTGTAAGCATGTTTCATCCCATCTCATGCCTTAAGTTCTAGGTCTCACACACAACTTAATTAAGTCGTCTACCTTAGAAACTGTAAAATTACAATTATGGTCTCACGCGTTAAAAGAATTTTACCTTGTTATAGTAATTTAGCCTAGGTCTCACGTTTACTAAATTAAAATTCCAAGTGTTCCTTCTAGATAGATGGCATGTAACTTAAATTATAAGGGTATTCAATTTTGATATGTAAATCAAAATATGTATAAAGATGCATGCACTCATCTTTATAACATAAGTTTTCAAAACATTTTTATTACCAATTCGTGAAATTAATACACAAAGTTTTACTTGAGGTTTAATAAACCCTAAGATGACTTTCTACAATTATGATTTTAAAAATAATTCGTTTAAGATATATTCAAGATTGTGATAACCAAGGCAGACTCTAAGGCTCTTTTCTAAGCCTTCAAATCACGGTTATGAATATTGTCTTAAAGGACTTAATTTTAAAAGCATATTTGTACAAAACATCAATCAAGCAAAAGTTTATGGATTCAATCTCAAAATCATGTAATAAAGTATGAATTTTTGCTAGTCTCGCCTGGGAGCTGATTACCGTGCGAATCGGACCACTATCGGCACTTAAGACCTTGCAAGATTCTTACTTTATCACTTTAGTTTCACCGTTATTAGTCCATATTATTTTCTTTTATGAAAATCACCCTTTTTATTGCTTACATCAAGTCAAACAATTAAGAAAACAATAAAAACAAGTAATTAAAAGAAAAATAAACAACTAATAATAAAAACGTGAAACAATTAGCCACATGCAAACCTTATAAAAAATATCCTAATAAAATCAATTCTAGGTATTATTACGCATGTAATCAATTAAGGCCTTCTCCTCTTAATGGAGGAGAGTCACATACATTGACGTATCAATTGCGTAGGCCAAAATCAATATACATACCACATAGCATATAAATTGATTTTAATATATATATATATATTAATTGGAGTCTTCCCCAATTTAAGATCTATTTAAAACATGTGACAAAAAATAAACAAACAAGATCCACGACTAACATGCATGTTTCGTCATGGATTAATCCTAACAATTAGCACATAGGTCACAAGTACGTCCACAAAATCGGTTAAAGACCTAGGGTTTCTATGTGATTACAATTTAATCAAGAAAACCACAAACCCTAATTAGGGTTTTAAGTGGAAATCGACCCCCCCCCAAAAAAAAAAATTAGGGTTAGGGTTTAAATTTTATAAATATTTTTTTTAAGAAAACCCTAGAAAAACATGTATCTAAAACAATTAAAGATCCGATTTTTATTACGTTTTAGTAATCAATTACATGTTATCCATGGCTCGTGATGCCACTGTTAGAGTTTGACAATCAATATAGCACATACGCGGAAGCAAAGATCAATAATAACACGTATAAAGATAACTAAAACATAAATAAGAACATACCCGAAGCACTTCAATAAACCTTGAACTTGTGTAAAATAGATCAATGATAAACCCCTTACCGTTTTGTTTATCGATCTATTGATAATTACTAAAGTAAGTAATTACCTCGTTCTTGTACACACAAACTACCAACGAATAAAGGTTTATGCAAGTAAACAAAAAACAATTTTGGAACCACCAAAATCGACCCAAAAACCCTTGTGGGTTGTTGATGCCGATCGGCCAAAAGAAAAAAGAGAGGAGGAAAAGATTTAGGGTTAGTGTGTGTGCACAAAAGATGTGAAACCCTAATCCTTGACCTTGTATATATACTAGATTAAACTTGGAGCACAAGACAAGCCTGGGTCGACCCTCTTGGGCCTAGGTCGACCGGCCACCCCTCCCACAAGGGGATTTTGGAACCTTCTTGTCTTCCAAATTACACTCTAGTCCTCGTTCTTTCATTCCTTAATAATAATTAATACGTACGTTTAATATTAACGATTATTTAGTCCCTCAAGTGTTTATAAATATATATATACGATACATATAACATATATATATTTATTTACTTTATTCTCGTTTGTAATGTGTGCAATCCCGAGGTCTCGGGTTCGATACTAGTCATTTACATATTAATATTTAGAGGGAATTGCAAGAATCGTCCCTGTGGTTTGCCCAAATTGCAGATTTCGTCCCTGAGTTTTCGAAAGTGCAGGCGACCTCCCTGTGGGGAGTTTTTGGTTCCATTTTGGTCCCTGGCCATGGACTAAACTTGCAATTTTGAGCAAACCACAGGGACTAAACTTGCAATTTTGAGCAAACCACAGGGACCAAAACGGAACCAAAAACTCCCCACAGGGAGGTCGCCTGCACTTTCGAAAACTCAGGGACGAAATCTGTAATTTAGGCAAACCACAGGGACGATTCTTGCAATTCCCTCTAATATTTATACGTAACTTTTAACATTTTCAAGCCCCATTGTTTCTTATCGCCCGGTGCTAGTCTGAGCAATTCAGTTAATCCTACAATTTAATTTGTATCTCGATCTTGTAATTAAGATATGTCTCAAAAACTCTTAATAGTCTCACTGTCTACTTTTATAGCTTTATGGAAAAAAGGAATGTATGGATGGTAAAGGACTTACTCTGTAATTATATTGGTCAGTCAATGGCAGGCGCCAACATGTCATGACTTTTGACAATGGACTTTTCAAGCATTTAGACTTTATCTACTTCTCACCATCAAATTCATTCACCAATTTCGAGTAAATGACTATATAACTTCCACATTTGTGGGTCACGGCAAAAAACAACAATAAATACTATACCCTCGTCCAGTTGAACCTCACAGACAAAAAAGAATACCTTCTGAAAAGTCTATGTGCGCATACAAAGGACACAAACATTAACACAAGCATTTTTTTTTAAACGGGAACTTACAATCTCACAAAATTTACACTACAAATTATCTTACAGGTCCGAAGCAAGACTTCAACCTACAACCATTTGGTTGGGAGTTTCTCACAATAAGGGTATCAATAGGAGACAAACTCACTTGGTCACTATGCAAGCAATTGTTTGTGAGTTTTAATAAGTTCTAAGCGCATTATTGAAACCTCACTTAAATTAAACTCAAAAAGTTCTAATAAAGCGTTGTTTTTTTTTTAA
Organism: Artemisia argyi; assembly: GCA_030686995.1. Taxonomy (NCBI): domain Eukaryota; kingdom Viridiplantae; phylum Streptophyta; class Magnoliopsida; order Asterales; family Asteraceae; genus Artemisia; species Artemisia argyi. Next base: position 149,502,233 of record CM060709.1, on the reverse strand, counting down.
CCATGGTTTTGAACCTTTTCGCCGATTAATCCATGTGGTTTGAAGTTTGAAAATGTTGCACAATAGAACATGAATTGAAGTTTAAGGGCCTATCGAGTCAAACGATTTGTACAACCAGACTCTTTGGATCAAAAGCGTAAATTGGTTATTAGTTGTGCTAGTAACATTAAAATAGAAGAGTATGTTTATTCAATAAAAATTTAGATAACCAAAAAAGTCTCTACGCAAGTTTGGTTGAAAGGCATTATTGTGGATGACAAAAATTTCATTGACACATTCTTTTATATCGCAATCAAAAGTTGGAAAATTTTGCATAATCAAACAAAAAATAAAAGTCTATAGTCTACTACTTTAATAATTTTCCACAACCCAAATGTTACGTTTATCAATGAAATATATACCACAAATATATTCTCGATCATATTATTATGAAAGCAACTACACTACAATAATACCAAGACAATATATATATATATATATATATATATATATATATATATATATATATATATATATATATATATATATATATATATATATATATATATATTGTAGCAATTGTGAATTTTTTTTATAGCAATCAAAAATATAAACACAATGAGTAGTTCAATATCTAGATTCTTTTTTCTTTTCCTAATTTTCACCACGTTTGCGTCTTCTACTTCTTTCAATATTAATGATCATAGATGCCCTAAAGAACAAAGTGAAGCTTTGCTTCTCTTTAAACATAACCTTTCCTCCATCAATTTATACCCACACAATGTTTGTGGTTCTTTTAATCATCCAATAATGATGAGCTGGAACACACGTACTGATTGTTGTTCAGATTGGGATGGAGTTGAATGCGACTCCACCGGTGACGTCATCGAGCTCCATCTCCAATGCGGAATGCTACAAGGTACACTTCATCCTGACATCTCCCTCTTCAACCTCCTCACACACCTTACTGAACTTGATTTATCAATGAACCAACTTAATGGGACATTGCCATCTTGGCTGTTTACTTCCTCCTCTTTAGAATATCTCAATTTAGGGAATAACATGTTCAGTGGAAATGTTCCTTTTGACTCATTTGCTCTTCCATTATTATATTACTTAGACCTGAGTTACAATCAGTTAGGTGGCCAAATTGATGTGCAAACATTTCCACAACTCACCAACCTCACTTCCCTAGTCCTTTCTGATAATAATTTTAGTGGTGAATTGGAGTTGGATACATTCTTATCAACCCTCACAAACCTTGAATATCTCTTTCTCTCATACAGCGGTTTCTCTGTTACAACCAAGAATACCAATCATTATGTCAACCCTGGTTTTAGGGAATTATATTTGGCCTCTTGCAAGCTAAAGGTGTTTCCAAATTCATTTCGAGCCATGAAACAACTTCGTTACTTAGATCTCTCTAGCAACGAAATCCATGGCCAAATTCCTCATTGGGCAGGGGAGATTGGAGGTGATTATGGGTTGGAATATCTGTATCTGCAGTCCAACTTGATTGAGGGGCCATTCCCTCCATCAATTTGCAACTTGAGCAAGCTACAGTTGTTGGATATGTCCAATAATCGCTTTGGTGGATTGATTCCACAATGCTTTGGAAATACCTCCTCATCTCTTGAAATGATAAATATGGGGAATAATAGCTTTCAAGGAACAATTCCAAACGTATACGGGGATTGTGGAAGTTTAGAAGGGCTTATTTTGAATGGAAATCAATTAAGAGGAGAGGTTCCTAATTCATTGTCCAAATGTCAATCCTTGAAAGTAGTTGATTTCGGAAACAACCATTTGAATGGTACATTCCCTGGTTGGTTAGGAGCTCTTCCAAATTTGCAGGCTCTTGTCCTCAAATCAAACAACTTTCATGGTCACATTCAACCCTCTGCTACTGTTGAATACCCCTTTCCAAGTCTTCGAGTTCTTGACTTATCTCATAATAGGTTTGTAGGTCAACTCCCTGTAAAATATTTTCAAAATTTCAATTCCATGAAGAATGTTGTTAAAAACAGCACAACACCAGAATATTTAGACCTTGGTAATGGAAATTATTACTCATTTGTTGTTGCGGTGAAAGGGGTGGATCGAGAAATTCCAAGACTTTTTGTTGGCCTAACTATTATTGATTTATCAAACAATTATTTCAAAAGGGGGATACCAGGAATAATCGGAAATTTGAGTTCTTTGAAAGTGTTAAACTTGTCCCACAATAGCCTTAATGGTCGAATACCAAACTCTCTTGGTAAACTATCAGAGATTGAATCATTAGACCTTTCTTGGAACCAACTCACAGGAAATATCCCTCAAAGCCTTGCAGGAATCAAGGGCCTTGAAGTCTTAAATCTAGCACAAAACCATCTCGTGGGGCGTATTCCAGAAGGAACACAGTTCAACACATTTCAAGAGAACTCATTTGCAGGGAATTTGGGACTCTGTGGGTTTCCACTGCCCAAAAATTGCAGTGAGAATGCACACAAACCACAACTTGAAGCTGAAGAACATCATGAGGAGGAAAGTGGATTTACGTGGGAAGTGGTGACGTTGGGATACGGATGTGGGACCCTACTTGGATTGGTGATGGGTTTTTACATGTTGTCAACAAGAAAAGTGAAATGGTTCAATGCAGTTACTGATGCAGCCGAGAGTTTGGTCAAGAAGAAGAAGAGAAGACATGTTTACATCGGGAAATGACATCAAAAAATCAAAAGTATGATTTTTCACATATTTTCTTATTTCATCAAATTGTGCAAAATGTCTTACTCTATGTCATCTCTTGCTCTTAAAACAGATTATGATGCAGGTAGAGGAGTTCAGGGTGGGGCTGGGACCTTTTGAGTTATGCAGTCGTGTATCAGTTTCTGCTTCTGATTTATGATGTTTGTGTTTTGTATCTTTGAATTATTGTTGTATGTAATACTAGTGTGTTGTTAGGATTATAATATAGATTTACTGGTGATTGTGTATAAATGTTGTTGACCTTAGTGTAATTCAGTAAGTTTTTTGTTATTTTGATGATCATACAACCGTCGTGTATGCTATAGAATTGTAGACACACGTGACAAGGCAACACACATTTCCTTTTGTTGTATAAATCCAATGGTGGCAATGGGATCTGAGTACCACTAGTGTTTGTTATCTGCTACCACCTGCTTGGTGAGTTGATTATGAGACCAAATTGCCAGTGACCCTGCACTTGAATAACCATCTACCCGAAATTTTATCATATACCAACTACTCCTTATGTCCTGTAAAACGTGCCATGGTTCTATTTTAGGGTACCTGCAAAATATGTGTCCTATTCACTGATGTAGGTTGGATGTTATGGCTGAAGCTGGACGTTCTGAGATATATAGCTGCTAAATTTGTAGTGGATATGCTAGCTGTTATAGTTCATTTATGTTATTGTGCTGTATTATTAACCTTAAAGACAAATGATATGTGTGTCTGAGTAAATAATACAGCGTACATCTTTTTGCCATCTAGTTTAATCCGTCTTTTGTTCGGATTTACAGTAGACCAGTACATTTTTTTCTTTTCTGTTACAGCAGTTTTGAGATAATTCAGAGATTAACTGACAGATTAGTTGATGACCTGATGGTACTATATATAACACACTTTCTGACCTATCAAACAACCAAAGTTATGATCAGTAATTATAACTGAAAAATTCAGCTTTCATGGTTTCTGATGCACAGATGTCCAAAACTGTAGAAGGGCAACAGGATGACTGAGGCAATGAGAATAAGACTAGCGGTCTCAAAATGGCAGGACAGGTCTGGTTATGGGTCAAAATAAGTTTGGCTCAGTTTCAAGAATAGTCATGGGTTGAACAGGTACTTTTCACCATTTTTTTTCTTCCCTTTTTTGTGTTTACAAAATACAATTTCAGAATATAATCAATATAAGTATTTCTAAAACTAAAGGAGACAACTCAGACAACCAGCTGTGGAAAAATAAAGCAATGACCGGGTTTACTTATTATTATCTTCTTATAACTTGACCAGCGAAGTCTTAAGTTTTATCCTTAGGTAATCGTGTTTTTGTGTGGTTGAACCTTCAATATAAATTATCACGTTTCTATTATTTTGCTGGTCACATATCCATTTATATTTCAGAAAGAATGTGTTTCGCCAAACTATAAGCATGCTAGACAAGGATCATTGTGGCATGTTTTATTTTTGAAATGATTATACTTGGAATGTTGAAGAGAGGCAAACTGCTTAATGCTTTTGCCTTATGAGGAGTAATTAACACATTACTGGTAATAAAATTATCAAGCTTCTTTGTGTTCCCTCACGCATAAGTATAAGAAGTAAGGACACACAGGAAATGAACTTTTCTACTACTATTCAAACGAGTGGCTGCAGTAGGCTCTTATATTGTTTCATATCTTTGTTTCCAAGTGCAATTTTCCAAGCTTCAAAGTGATTAACCATGATCAAGTTCATGTTGCGGATATGCTGAAAGTGTGGGTAAGGAAACCAATTCATGAAAACATACATATATGATTCATTGATTCCAGAAGTGAGCTTTCTGAACAAGACTTAAAAATCCAAATTTGAAATATCAACCTGCCCTGCCTTAAACGTTACACATCTACATATTTAATATTCTCATTTCACTTTATTTCCATTAGTGGAAAACAAATTTAATACATAATCGATCCCTAAACAACGTATAATTTAGTGGAGTTTAATAAATAAATTTAATCTAAGAAAAAGTTTAAAGACGTACTCTAAGAACCTCAACTATTTTTGGTCAACTGCTCCATTCAACTGAAAGACTAGATATCAATCGTAGTCTATGCCTCTATGGCATGTAATAACATGTCACAGTCTAGAGATTTATTAGCTAAGTGAGCTTAAATCGAAATTTCTGTTAACCTAAATTATGGTAAATTGGATTCGTTATCTATCTATGCATGGTTAAAGTTTTGAGTGATAGTTGTGTGAAGACCCTACGTGGAATTCATAGACATGGATGACCCCAACTCCAAGTCGTCAAATGGAAAGTTTTATCATTGGACGATAGTATATTCAAAATCCAACTCATTGGTTGAGAAAAGTATTCTTATCTGACCATAGAATAATTCAAAACTCAATCAACGTCCATTTATGAGACCACCCGTGATAGGGGATGGACGACTTGATGTTGGGCACTGAAGACGTGCCCACCCATATTAACTAGGATCAAATATGACTGGGTGCACAAAAGAATTTGAGCACTAATACTAAAAACAAATTTCGATGGACCAGGTGCATTTAAGATGACTTTAGGAAAAATCAATGTTTTATTCAAAAATTAACACCAAATCAAAAAAATCCATGTGGTGCCTGGGCACCCGCGGGAACCCCCTGTTTCAGTCCCTGCATATTAGGGTCACCAATTCGATCCCGTTTCAATGGAAAAAAGACAAGACGGTCGATTGCAAGACCGAGTTGTGGGAGAGTTTTGTGCGGGCCCAAGTGAGTTGTGTGAGTTTATTTTGTTTATGTGTGGTATATTTGCGTATAAGCGGGGTATATTTGGAAGGTGAAGTTGGTTGTAAAAAAAGAAGAAATGAAAAAGAAAAGAAAAAAAAAAAAACCCTAAGGTGACATTGATGTGGCGTGATGAATGCGGTCTTGAGGGCTCCTTATTAAACTTAGTCTTATGCTTTATGCATGGTGCTGTTTTATCCCTACATGTTTGGAAATTTTCGAAAAACAAACAACAATGTAAAGCTATAATCAAGCCTTCAAGCTCTAGTATTTGATTTACATGTACAACGTATCAATGAACAAAGTATACATGAACTAGTTGTATTCTTTACATGAATTAATTTCTGCATAACCACTTGATGCAACGAAAACATCAACATCTATGCGGTCGACTGCTAAAACAGAATTATGAAAAGAACATATATTTTTTGGTGTGGTAAAAACATGACTACTTTATATGCTTAAACTATTCAATATTTGACATATGTGTTGCTTGTTTTCTCTTCTTTCATAGAGCACCTCCAATGTTAAATTTGAGAATAGCTCTTTTTTCAAAAAATATTTTATAAAAAACAAATTAGATCCAATGCAAAAAGCTTTCAAAAACTACATAATCTATTAAAAATGGTTAAAATAATGAACAGAGAGGATGTAAAAGTAGGTCTAACTTGAGTTCTAACAAGCTATAGCATAAAAAGTTTCCATTCAGATGTTCTTATACAACTTTTATGTTGACTACTCAAGTAAAATAGTCATCTCGATCATTGTTCAACTTTCTTTTTTTTACCGATGGTCGAGTCCGCATTTAGCCCCCTTTACTTTTGGCCTACCAAGTAGGGGTGAGCAGAAAAACCGAAATATCCGAATAAACCGAAAACCGAAACCGAACCAAACCGAAAATAACCGAACCGAACTAATAACCGAACCGAATTTACCAAAACCGAACCAAACCGAACTTTTAATTCGGTTCTCGGTTTGGATATGGTTTTAGTAATCAAAACCGAAAACCGAACCGAAAACCGAATTCATATAAATTTATGTATTTTTTATATATTTATTTATATAGAAAGATTAATAAAACGTTGTATATATATTTACATTTATATTTATATATATAAAAATAACAATAAAATTTTATCCTAATATTAAAAAATAATTTTTATGTTTGAAATAACTTTTTTGGCTAAATATATTTGTATATATATATATATATATATATATATATATATATATTTAAAATAAAGTGTGTAATTCGGTTAAACCGAAAACCGAACCGAACTAGAATTCAACCAAACCGAACCAAAAACCGAATTTGAATTCGGTTTGGTTTGGTTCACGGTTTGACTCTAAAAAAACTTTTAACCGAACCGAATTAACCGAATACCCGAAAACCGAACCGATCAACACCCCTACTACCAAACAAGGAATGGCTTATAGTTGAGCCTTCTATGTATAAATAATAAAAAGAATTTTAGAAGCCCAATGGTTAGGCATAGTATTAGTGGATAATTTTGTTTGGTACTTGGCCCAACACCAAATTCAACCCCATTTTCTTCCAGGTGTAAGGATATTATATAACGGTTATTTGATACCTTTGACTCGATGGCCCGCCACCATTGTGAATGAGAGAAACGAGAAGGTGAACAAATACGGTGGTCAGTGACAATGCCATCACCGTCGCTAATAATTTCGGCGATCCTGCACCACGGTTCTCTTTGCTAATAAACTATTTCTTAAATGAGACCAAGAACAACATTAAATGTATTTTTTTTTGGGTAAAGGGCATTCCACCCGGTAAAATAAGAACAACATTAATGTACGGATAACTTCCGGAGGTTATCTCATCATATTGCAAACTATGTGTGTGCACCAACGGTATTATTTTTGTAGAATTCATAACAGTAATAAATGCATTTTTCTTAAACAAGTTTTTTGTCGGTTGACAATAATCCTAAACGATACATAATGTAGTCGGTTGAGTTCTTATATATAGCTTTTAAATTAAAATAACATTTAAAGATGTCCTCGGAGAACCTCAAGTCATTTGGTGAACTATTCCACTCAACTGACAGACGAGCCATTGAGATATCAATTGTAGTATGGTATCAGGGGAGAACCTAGGGGATTTCCGGAGGTTCACAAAAACCCGATGGATGTTTGTTGTCTAGTGTAAATTTTCGTTAAAAGTCTCGATTTCTCCGAAATGAACATGGTCCCGAAATTTTGTGTTACATGTCTTTTTTAGTTAGTCTACTAATATGTCAAAATAAACACACGTCTATTTAATTTGTTTACTAGTTTTAATGAAATCGTATTTTTATTTAAAAAAGTTTTGTTTATACTCATAAACAAGTGTGTCTCTGATGACTTAAATTACTTGTCCGCCCCTGAGTATATAGTCATAATCTGAGATACTTGGAATGAAAAAAAGTCGGCATTTTGACATCAAAATTCAAAACCCAACCACAACTCTCACAAAGTCACAAGTAATAGACTACACTATTTATTTAAAAACTCTATTACACCCGGATGGATGTAAATAACATGTCATAAACTATTTGAACTAAATCCAAATTGGAATAATATACATTGATTAGCTAAGTTGTTAAATTAAAAGTATTATTATTTGATCATAATATACTCAAAACTCAATCAAGTTGATGGAAAGAGCTTTTATGCGGTGCTGTTTTATCACTACATGGAAATGAAGTATAAAAAATAAATAAAAATTGAAATTTAGAAGCCCAATAGTTAAGTTATGTATAATGGGCAATAACTCGTTAGTAAGATTGGCCCAACCCACAAAACATACAAAATTATTTGGAAGCCCGATTTATATTTGGCGGTAAATCAAAACTCGCATTTGCAATCACCGCCTTAACCGGCGGAGCAGGTGACGTCACCATCGGTAACTCCGAAGACCCTGCCACGTCACTCAAACTCTGCACCGTCGGTAACAATTTTTTATTTTTAACCCTAATTCATAAAATTATTTGTTATTATTTCATTTTTTATGAATTATTTGTTAGTTTTGGATTTACAATTAGGGCCCGTTTGGTTGGTGAGATTTTTCTAGGTTTTAGGATTAAAAGTTGTAAATACTTTGTTTGGTTGCATTTTTAATTTTTTGGTTTAGACTCATAAGTCAAATATTAGGGGATGGGTAAAAGGAGGGGGTGGTGAAGGGATTTATGACAAAGTGGTCCGGATTTATTCTCCTCCCTATCTTTTTTCTTTTTATACTTTAATATTAATATAAATAAATTTTAATTTATATTTTAATATATAATATGTTTTTAAATATTATTTTCTCTTTCATACATCAAATCCAAATCCAAATCCTAAACCAAATTTAAATCCAAATCCAAATCCTAATCATAAACCCATCTACAAACCAAACGGGCCCTTAGAGTTAGGTAACAATATTATTAGGTTTGTAGCAAGTAGGGTTAACATAGCTATATATGTAATCCTGATGTGTAAAATGACATAAAAGCTAACACTAAAGGCTTATTTATATTAGTGTTTCATATAAGAGCGTTGAAACAAAGTCTATTTGTTGCCAAACAAGCATTACATTTTAAAAGCTAAACGCTTCTAATAGCTCCAAAAAGCTTGTCCCCAACCACACTGTGATTGAGATATAGTAGTAGGTGTGATATCGGTAGATCGAAATATATCTTTGTTTAGTTTGATGTTACATTGTGATTTCATATCCATTCGGTTAGGTTGCTTTAGTTATTCGTTTTACATGAAAGGGATGCAAATTGATTTTTTTTTTTCAATTTGTTATGATTGTTGTTATTTCTTAGTGAATGTGCTATTTCAGAAGTTGTTATTTCTTAGGTAAAATGTAGGGATATGTGAATCACTTGATGTTTTAGCAGTGAGAGTGTTTGTGCTTTTTAGTAAGTAAGTTGAGTGTATAAATCCTATAAAGTGTTGTCTGTTGTAGATTTGTGAAAAGAGTTAGGTAACTTTTAACCATTAGGTTCAAATCCTGCTAGTTGCAAACTTCTTAGGGTCACAGTTGTGGAGGGCTAGTGATTTACCAGTGTGAGAACCCTCACCAAATCAGGTTAGTCAATGATGACTCTTGACTCGACATTTGAATTCTAATTAGAGATTATAACACCCAAAAGTTTGGAATAACATTTTATTAAGTATTTTGAATTTAACCTAATTCTCATTAATAAATAAATTATATTAAAACTATATGATATAATATATGTACACATTATTTATACCAACCTAATTAAATAAAATAAGCTACAATAATGTTATTCCCTAATAATTATAACAATGTAATACCTGACATTTTTTGAAGTGCCTAATTTATTTCTATGTACATAAGACAAATATATCTACAACTGACATATATTTGTTAAGATAATAATGATACAAATAAAGCTACCAAATGTTACATATGTATTTTTATAAGCAAATGGAAACGAATGAATGAAAATATGTGAACGAAAATTCCTGAAACAGTTATATGAAATACTAGAAATTCACGTCTACATGTTTTATACCCCACAACTCTCTCAACTAATTATTTACTAAGCAAACAAGAACTTTTCGTATTGTATTCTTGTTTACTTCATGCATCTCTTTTTCTCGCTTGGGTAGGTTGTTGCACGTCCAATTCATGTCCAAATAAGAAATAAAGTGTGATTTTACAATTAAAGATTGTAAATATAATATTAATCAAGGTAGTTATTTTCTTTTTACTAAAATAGATATTGATGATCAAAAACTAATCAATTGAAACAATTTATGGTCAAAGATCACGTCAACATCCCTTTCGCTCCAAGCCTCCAAGTCCCGTATATTATGAAGAGTTAGTTTTACTCACTGTCATGATGTCCACGTTCATATAATTAACCTCTTATCACTTTCAACTCACACCATGAAGAATTCAAAACACTTCTCCTCATCCCAGTTTATTCGGTGAGATATGCACATCCCTATAAGCACGACTTTCATTAACAAAACGCAAGGACAACCTCATAATCATCACCAAATATCATATGTACGTCTACTAGCTAGCAAGAGAGATAGAGAGAGTGACACACGTCTTGCCTCGAGTTTAAGGCTCGCGACTGAGGTTGATCATGGATTCTCATGCGGTCTTGAATATGTTCTTACACCGAATAGATTATATAGCTGCAACCATTATCTAGAATGGTAACTGAGTCAAGTTTGGTTCTGGTTCATATCGTTGTTTTGGGTTCACGTTGGGAATAACTAGAGTTTCGACTTGCTGGTTATGATCGCGATGTGTTCGTTATCGTTCGAGTCAACTTTCAAGTTGTGACTGTTTCTTTGGAGGTAATCTCTCGAGCTGTATTATAAATAGTGTTTAATATCGACATCATGCGCCAATAGAACATAACGAGAGGGAATGCGGCGTTGCCTATATCTCAGTTTTACATTCAGCCTTGCTCGAGTTTCACATGATCATGTTGGAGTTATGGTTTCATCTGTTACGGGTTTGGATTTTTGTATTCTGATCATGTTCGAGTTCCGTGTGGGTTCGATGTGTTATCATTTTGTTTATAGTAGCGATGAACGATCATTGTGGTTGAATACGGTGAGAACGAGTTCTGGTAAGAGGTGTTGGTTTTCGATCGCTGGACATTTAGGTTCGAGGTTAGATGTGAGTTCTCGAACAAATTTCTTTTGGGCCTTCGATCATGTTCCTGTTTTGATTTCGGTATCGGTTTCTATATCGATTCGTCCATGTTTACTTTAGAGGTACATTCTTGATTTTCAATGACGATTTATTTGTTAATCTTAACGTCAACTCTACTACTAAACATAGATTGATATTGTTTCGGTTCTTTCACGTGATCAATTATAAACATCTATCTCCACAAAACTGATTTCTTCTGTTCATATAATTTTGTTGAAGTAGTTAACCAAACGGAAACACAACCGATATAAATAGTCGCCGAACTTATATGCCGTAGTAACTGATTCAAAACCAAGTTATTTATATTAATAAGAATAAGTAAATTTTATCATGCAAGCTAGGAAGAACATTTTATATATATGATTATAATATATCAGATAGTTTATTCATACTATGTAAAAGTTTTAAGCATGATCATGCCATGCATGCATGAGAATTCAATATATAACCTGGCCATGCAACTTGTAGTATTTGAATAATACTAAAAAAAAAATAGATACTTCTTAACAGGTGAGTATCGTAATAATGTATCATTATCTATACGCAACAGTTAGCTAGGCTATTAATATTGATTAGTTCCAAAAATTATTGTAGATTGGTCGAAAGAGCAATAGGTTGATCACTATTATCGAGTATGCGTTGATTTCTTAAGATTATTTGCTTGGACTTGTGCACTTCATCTCATCTGCTTCAAGGTGAGTTTTCGTGGCCCCATTTTCACTTATGTTTTTATTGGGGGAGAATGATACTCAAACTCATTTTATGCTATGCTCAACATTTTATTCATTAGACAAGTTGTGTGCTTATAACTATGATAGGTGCTTTAGTAGTGATATTTGTGTGTTCATATGTCATGGATTGATTTCCACTTGACAGACTACTGTGTGTTCATATATGTGTGTTCATATGTCATGGATTTATTTCCACTTGACACTCTATGGTTATTCAAGATTATTCAAGACTCATGTAGTAGCTCCAGCTGGTAGGCTTTGCATGCTATGCGTATATTTCGGAGATGAAGAGTTAGGCAAATGTGTGGTATTCATATGGTGATGATGGTTATTCAATTTGTGCTACTTGCCCTATGCTTTATTTATATGCACACCTGTCTCAAACAATTATGCATGGCAACCTAGTTTTCTTTACTTTAAACCCACGAACTCACCAACTTTATGTTGACATTTTAGAGTATCATTTTCAGGTGATCGATAGTGATTTATTGAAGGCATTACATTTTGAAGTTATACTTTGTTCTAATTTCAAGACCGAGTTTACCTAGCCAAGACATTTTCTAAACACTTTACATTTGAATCAATTTAAGACTTATGTTGTATTTATTCAGTTTTGTACAAAATTCTTTATGTAACGTTGTAAGTTTATTTCTTAAATAATATGGTGTTATTCTACTATCTATCTTATGCGATGGTTACATTTCATTGCACCTCGTGTTTCCGCTTCTAGCGGGGTGTGACAGAATGGTATCAGAGCCTAAGGTTATAGAGATTGCCGGTTTTTCTAAATTAAAAACCCAACTATAACCAAACTAAAGTTTTCGTAAAACCCCGAACATGGTACGAGACGGTTAGCCCGAGCATTTCATTATTGTTCCTAAATTATGCATAGCCTGATCAACTATGCCTAATTCAGGAGGAATCATGGAATGCTGGGGGTAATTACCTTGAATCATGTTTGGTTGGACACAAACCCTAGGTCACCTGAAATTGCATGAGGCGTGTGCATATGTCTTTGCATTATGTGGTTATTTGCATTCATATCGGTGTTGTTATGCATGTTATATGTCATCATTTACGTGATACAACATGACCCACTACTAGAATTTAAGGATGCCTTGTTACTGTCATGCTATGTCTGGTTTGTTACATTGTGCTTTTAGTATTCCTTTATACTATCGGAACACTATTTTAGATGAATCCCAACAATGCATTGTTGGAAGGTCATATTGATTTAACTTCTAAAATGCTATATAAAATAAGCTATTTTGAACACTAATTTAACAACAAGGTAACTATTTTCCTATACCTTTGGATCATATGCCTCGTCTTCCCATACCTTTCACTCTATGAACAAGCCTGAATATACTTTGATCTTAGATTATCAATATCACAATATAACACTTCCTTCGATGAACAAATTTTCTTAACTCATACCACTTGATAAGAATATCTCATTGGTGGAGAAAGTGTTGAATTAAATAATCAATGTACAATTACTCTATTGTATTGTACTATGTCCCTGAGTTCTAGAACAACTTAGTTACTTTTCAATATGATATCTCTCTTATATTAGAATACCAACAGATTGTAAGATACCATAATAACTACGATGTCTAAAACTATTACTCATAATCAAGTCAGTCACCCCACAAAATAATATCTGGTTGAAATATCCATTTTCAGACCACTAATGCAACAATTTCAAGTCATTATACATCTTAGTGCTGCCTAGATGAGTTGAATACTTTAACTCATGAGCTTCAACTAATAATAAATTCTGAGCATAACCAAACATTAATACCCGGATTCTATTTTTGATTCTTTGAATTCATTGATCATAAATTTCAACTACTCATACATGCCTAACTACATGTTTTTCCTTAATGGTTCACTTCAACAGATTTTCCCTAAATTACTTTTATATCATCTATGAGACTCATAGTAATGTTTATTTTTATTGTTCGTACTCTAATTAATACTTCTCATTCAATTCGACTCATGAAGATAGCAACTACATTTACTTTTCCTGGATGATGGAAGGTATCACCTTCGTAAAATCTTTATTAACCTCATTCACTTTATTCGTCTCAGTATGAGATCTTTCTCATGAAACATGTACGCAAGACCTTCTTACACAATACGACACCAAGTACCACACGAGGTGAATCCATAATTTCAAAGCAAGTTACGACTGCCAAATCCATGGCGCGTGTTGGATATTCTTTCTTATTCTCTTTTGTTGCCTTGATGCATGACCACTAACTGTCTTTTGTCACAACAATACACAACCATGATCCTCTTGATGTGTTGCAATATTCGACAAGCCCTTCGTGCTTTCAGATCTACTTTAAATTTCATTATTGCATACTACATGGCTCAAGGAACATATTGGAAACGTATGAACCACCTTTTCTAGCAAATCCTGCAATTACCTCATCAGTTCTGGTATCTCTGAAGTATCCATTTGATCACGTATTGTCTCCAACAACTCATCACTGACTACAACAGAATGTCTCTTAATGATAAGTACATTTAAACACTTCTTCTTTTTCCACTAATTGCAGTTATCACATGCGCCTGATATGCCAAACAATATTTCTTAACCCATTAGGTAATCTTCATTATTATATTAAATCTCTAATTCTACGATTTTCATAGACAGTAAATAACTTTTTATTCATAGATAAAACCATAATAAAATTTTCTACCACATACTATTCTTTCCTCAATTCTTGGCTAATGAATCCGCCTAACATATGTAACCCTATTGGGTTCAACTTATAAATTGTTAACGAGCTAAATTAAAAACTTGTTAATGGGCTTACTATTGGGTCCATTGTATAAGTAAATTTGGACTAAACTTTTTGGTAAAATTAGACTAATCGGGCTAGTTTGCCCAATATTGAAACCAATAACTTGTAAACTTGTAAGACCGGAACACTCGATAAATTGATTACGACGGGTTAATAATGGTTGAGATTTGTTAGAACTAGACTTTTAAACTTGACTAGTCGAAAACCAGAAATTTAAAACGATAACCATTAGAAAACCATCGTTTAAAAATAATATTTTGTAACCTAAAACGTTTTATTATATAAAAATATTTTAAATTAAACCCGACTAAATTACGGAAGACAAATATTATTATTCTGACAAAAAGGCAAAAAACTACATTTTTATATATTATAAATGGACATTATGTAACAAATTTTATGAGCGATTGTTTACATCTACAAGCTCTACAATTAGCATTACGATTCATGTGGTAGTATAAATCAGAAGACACAAAATATCTTTTAGCACCAAAGCTTCGAACGCGAACAAGTATGTTATTAACGAGAAATGTACATAAAACAACACCAGGCGCTTCCTTGAATTCCTCATCAGTAATTCCAAAAGCTCATCCTTGTTTCCTTAGATTCTTCATTCTTCTTACCATCTTGGCCTTTCCAATATCAACACATATCATCGACGTTTCCTCTTGATCAATACACAGAACTTAGTGTGCTAACAAGAACCACAATATTCACAAATTAATTGTATGATGCAACCTCGAGCAAAGCGATCTAATCTCCTGCACTGGTAGTAAGTGTTCATGCCAACTCTACATCATTCTACTCTCATTTTGTGCATACATGATAAGAAGTCATATTCTTCTTTCTATCTAAGGTGGAACTGACCTTTGGACCTCTAGATCCATTACTCACCCTTTTTCATTATTGTGTTCATCTGGTTTTATTTCAAACGGATTGATTTATTCTTACCAACAACTTTAGCTATTACTACTGTTTATACATTTCTTTGGACACTACAACTCTTGAAAAATATTATAAATTTTTATGAAGACTGGAGATAAAACGACTAATCCTTCCTCCCATGATAGATACTTGATAACTTGGTGAAAATTCTTTACGCACGTAGTAATTGAATTATTTCGTAACTTCAAATTTTGGAAACCGACCTCAAGCTTATCTACTTAACCTTGTGAAAAAAAAAATATCTTCCTCATCGCCCTTGCCAAATACGATCCACTTACTTTGAGTACCTGTGACTTTCTTCACTAATCTCACCAATTTAAGTTGTTGAAACCTACTTGTTGTTTTGGGCAACCCCCCCTAAAAAATATGCTTAAACCATCAAATCTAATCACTCGATAATTGCAATTGGATCTCATATTCCATTAGTAGCGTTTACGTCTTGGTGTACAAATTCATGTCACAACAATAGTGTACAAATTCAATTTCTAGTCCTTTCATTATAACCTTGACATTCATTGGGTTCTTCATTCAAGCCTTGACTCAATTGCGTTAAGGGCATGACTCAATTGCGTTAAGGGCAACTGGAGTAGTTCACTCAATTATAATTAGCTAGGTTGTTGGATTTAGGTAAGCAGCTTCATTAGCGAACTTTTCAACCTAAATCAATAACATCCCTTCCTTGTTAGAATATCCTCAAAATCTTAGTGGTTAACATGTGCTGAGCCTTAAGAAAGGTCTTGCAGAGGATTAACTGATTATCACCCATAAGATGCTATGTTTGGTAATCGATTCCAACTTGAGAAATCAATCAAAACGCTTATTGGCATAGTATAGCGAACTAGACAAAATAAAACTAGAAGTTGTTGAAGCTCAAACAGTGAACATTGAGTACACTTGAGAACATACAGATTATATGAAAAACCAAATACCCCACACGTATTGTGTAGCAAAATTCTTAGTAGTAGAATTGATTGAATTTCGGGACGAAATTCTTTTTAACGAGGTGATACTGTGAGAACCCTCACCAAATCAGGTTAGTCAATGATGACTCTTGACTCGACATTTGAATTCTAATTAGAGATTATAACACCCAAAAGTTTGGAATAACATTTTATTAAGTATTTTGAATTTAACCTAATTCTCATTAATAAATAAATTATATTAAAACTATATGATATAATATATGTACACATTATTTATACCAACCTAATTAAATAAAATAAGCTACAATAATGTTATTCCCTAATAATTATAACAATGTAATACCTGACATTTTTTGAAGTGCCTAATTTATTTCTATGTACATAAGACAAATATATCTACAACTGACATATATTTGTTAAGATAATAATGATACAAATAAAGCTACCAAATGTTACATATGTATTTTTATAAGCAAATGGAAACGAATGAATGAAAATATGTGAACGAAAATTCCTGAAACAGTTATATGAAATACTAGAAATTCACGTCTACATGTTTTATACCCCACAACTCTCTCAACTAATTATTTACTAAGCAAACAAGAACTTTTCGTATTGTATTCTTGTTTACTTCATGCATCTCTTTTTCTCGCTTGGGTAGGTTGTTGCACGTCCAATTCATGTCCAAATAAGAAATAAAGTGTGATTTTACAAATTAAAGATTGTAAATATAATATTAATCAAGGTAGTTATTTTCTTTTTACTAAAATAGATATTGATGATCAAAAACTAATCAATTGAAACAATTTATGGTCAAAGATCACGTCAACATCCCTTTCGCTCCAAGCCTCCAAGTCCCGTATATTATGAAGAGTTAGTTTTACTCACTGTCATGATGTCCACGTTCATATAACCTCTTATCACTTTCAACTCACACCATGAAGAATTCAAAACACTTCTCCTCATCCCAGTTTATTCGGTGAGATATGCACATCCCTATAAGCACGAATTTCATTAACAAAACGCAAGGACAACCTCATAATCATCACCAAATATCATATGTACGTCTACTAGCTAGCAAGAGAGATAGAGAGAGTGACACACGTCTTGCCTCGAGTTTAAGGCTCGCGACTGAGGTTGATCATGGATTCTCATGCGGTCTTGAATATGTTCTTACACCGAATAGATTATATAGCTGCAACCATTATCTAGAATGGTAACTGAGTCAAGTTTGGTTCTGGTTCATATCGTTGTTTTGGGTTCACGTTGGGAATAACTAGAGTTTCGACTTGCTGGTTATGATCGCGATGTGTTCGTTATCGTTCGAGTCAACTTTCAAGTTGTGACTGTTTCTTTGGAGGTAATCTCTCGAGCTGTATTATAAATAGTGTTTAATATCGACATCATGCGCCAATAGAACATAACGAGAGGGAATGCGGCGTTGCCTATATCTCAGTTTTACATTCAGCCTTGCTCGAGTTTCACATGATCATGTTGGAGTTATGGTTTCATCTGTTACGGGTTTGGATTTTTGTATTCTGATCATGTTCGAGTTCCGTGTGGGTTCGATGTGTTATCATTTTGTTTATAGTAGCGATGAACGATCATTGTGGTTGAATACGGTGAGAACGAGTTCTGGTAAGAGGTGTTGGTTTTCGATCGCTGGACATTTAGGTTCGAGGTTAGATGTGAGTTCTCGAACAAATTTCTTTTGGGCCTTCGATCATGTTCCTGTTTTGATTTCGGTATCGGTTTCTATATCGATTCGTCCATGTTTACTTTAGAGGTACATTCTTGATTTTCAATGACGATTTATTTGTTAATCTTAACATCAACTCTACTACTAAACATAGATTGATATTGTTTCGGTTCTTTCACGTAATCAATTATAAACATCTATCTCCACAAAACTGATTTCTTCTGTTCATATAATTTTGTTGAAGTAGTTAACCAAACGGAAACACAACCGATATAAATAGTCGCCGAACTTATATGCCGTAGTAACTGATTCAAAACCAAGTTATTTATATTAATAAGAATAAGTAAATTTTATCATGCAAGCTAGGAAGAACATTTTATATATATGATTATAATATATCAGATAGTTTATTCATACTATGTAAAAGTTTTAAGCATGATCATGCCATGCATGCATGAGAATTCAATATATAACCTGGCCATGCAACTTGTAGTATTTGAATAATACTAAAAAAAAAATAGATACTTCTTAACAGGTGAGTATCGTAATAATGTATCATTATCTATACGCAACAGTTAGCTAGGCTATTAATATTGATTAGTTCCAAAAATTATTGTAGATTGGTCGAGAGAGCAATAGGTTGATCACTATTATCGAGTATGCGTTGATTTCTTAAGATTATTTGCTTGGACTTGTGCACTTCATCTCATCTGCTTCAAGGTGAGTTTTCGTGGCCCCATTTTCACTTATGTTTTTATTGGGGGAGAATGATACCCAAACTCATTTTATGCTATGCTCAACATTTTATTCATTAGACAAGTTGTGTGCTTATAACTATGCTAGGTGCTTTAGTAGTGATATTTGTGTGTTCATATGTCATGGATTGATTTCCACTTGACAGACTACTGTGTGTTCATATATGTGTGTTCATATGTCATGGATTTATTTTCACTTGACACTCTATGGTTATTCAAGATTATTCAAGACTCATGTAGTAGCTCCAGCTGGTAGGCTTTGCATGCTATGCGTATATTTCGGAGATGAAGAGTTAGGCAAATGTGTGGTATTCATATGGTGATGATGGTTATTCAATTTGTGCTACTTGCCCTATGCTTTATTTATATGCACACCTGTCTCAAACAATTATGCATGGCAACCTAGTTTTCTTTACTTTAAACCCACGAACTCACCAACTTTATGTTGACAATTATGCATGGCAACCTAGTTTTCTTTACTTTAAACCCACGAACTTAACATTTTATTCATTAGACAAGTTGTGTGCTTATAACTATGCTAGGTGCTTTAGTAGTGATATTTGTGTGTTCATATGTCATGGATTGATTTCCACTTGACAGACTACTGTGTGTTCATATATGTGTGTTCATATGTCATGGATTTATTTCCACTTGACACTCTATGGTTATTCAAGATTATTCAAGACTCATGTAGTAGCTCCAGCTGGTAGGCTTTGCATGCTATGCGTATATTTCGGAGATGAAGAGTTAGGCAAATGTGTGATATTCATATGGTGATGATGGTTATTCAATTTGTGCTACTTGCCCTATGCTTTATTTATATGCACACCTGTCTCAAACAATTATGCATGGCAACCTAGTTTTCTTTACTTTAAACCCACGAACTCACCAACTTTATGTTGACATTTTAGAGTATCATTTTCAGGTGATCGATAGTGATTTATTGAAGGCATTACATTTTGAAGTTATACTATGTTCTAATTTCAAGACCGAGTTTACCTAGCCAAGACATTTTCTAAACACTTTACATTTGAATCAATTTAAGACTTATGTTGTATTTATTCAGTTTTGTACAAAATTCTTTATGTAACGTTGTAAGTTTATTTTATAAATAATATGGTGTTATTCTACTATCTATCTTATGCGATGGTTACATTTCATTGCACCTCGTGTTTCCGCTTCTAGCGGGGTGTGACAACCAGGCTCTGTGGGTCTTGGTCATCAAAGGTGGCTCGTCCCCCCAACAAAACGTTCAATGAGAAGCTATGCGAATTGAAGATTCAGATGTTGTAATTGATCATTATGTAGATTGTAATGGAGGTATGGTAGGTTTGATGCCACATAAAGGCCCTATTAAACACAAATTATTTCAATGACTACAACTACGCCCATCAAACACAATAACCAACGTATACGTAAGAAATAATCAAAGTTTAATAAGACGATTTTTAACATCATAATCGAGTAAAAACAAGTCACATTACTCTTTTGTTCTCTAAGTCGCAAACCAATTGCATACTATTGTAATACAGATAGGTGTCTAATTGCACAAGTAGTTAATTTGGATGCGTGATTATTGATTGAACTATGGCCTAGTGATAGCAAACAAAACAGCAAAGGATGAAAGATCTAAACAAAAAGTAAAAGCTTTAACTTATATGAATATAATAAGCATAGATAAAAATTTGTGGCCCCAACAAAACGGGAGGCCCCGTGCCTCTGCATCGCATGCACACCCTTAGAGTCGGCCTTGTGTTCTAGGTTACTTGAGCTCTTGGCTTAAGAAGATTAGGGTCACAATATGATATTATGTAGTTAGGGGTCGTTTGCATATATAGGGATGATATTATGCCCCAAAGTACTGATACCGAACCGACCCCATACCGGTCCTTGTTTTGCCTTGCAAAAATCAGTACATCCGGTACCAAATACCGAGAAAACCAAAACTAACAAATTAATACCAGAATACTGAATACCGGAATAACGTTTTCAAGTTGTATTTGTTCAATGTCGGTGTGTAATGTTTACTTATCTTTGTTTAACAACAGCACTTTTAGTGGGGATTACAGTAAATGTGAACTAAGATTTGTTAAAAAACTCTTCTCTTTCTGAGGAGGCTGCCGCTGAAGTTGTTGGACTTTCTTCTTCTGCACAGATCTGGGATGCTGTCAAAACGCGTATAGCAACTCTTCGGTTGAACGTATACACAGTCTACGTGATTAACTTCGCCTCTTGGTCAAAGGAACCTCTTCTGTTTCTGATTTTGGACGCAAATTTAAGGCCTTATGTGATTAGTTATCAGCCACTGGACAACCTGTTGATGAATCGGACAAGCTTCATTGGTTTCTTTTCTCGGTGCCTCATTTGAGACTTTTTCTACAGCCATTAGAGCCTCTAAACCGCATCCATCCTTCTGTAATCTTCTTTCTCAAGCCGAAAGTCATGAACTTTTTCTGACATCTCTACATTGTTCGACATCCACACCCCCTGTTGCCTTTGTTACAGATCATTCTCGGCCTCCATACACTGGTAGACTCGGTGAGTTAGAGTCATAGTACCAACATGTGTGTCAGTTTGGTTTTGGCCCATTATGTTTTTCCAACTGGTTTTGTTTTATCAAATAGAGGGTGGGACGTGGGTCAGTGAGTTAGGATCCTTTGTTGTCAGTTATTGTGTGGTACTTGGCCCAATGATTGGGTTCTTGTACTTTAGTCTTTTGTTTCTCTTCAATGGTCTTGTTGAGGAGGTGGGATGCCATTTCTTTTGTATTGTGTTCTTTGGTTCCTTTAATATATGTTGCTTTTCTAAAATATAGCCTTATATCGTGTAATATTTGCTTAAATGTTCAATAAAATCTGGTCATTTGTTCTTGCACTTTATTTTTCTTTTGATGTTCTGTGTGCAGTCTTTCTATTCATTTTGAGTTTTACAACTTGATTCTAAAATAGATGAATGTTGGTGTGATTTTAGATTACGAGTATTCACTATTGGGACTGCCAGAAGATAGTATTGAGAGGGCAAGAGTTAAACATGAAGTCCACACCAGGAGTGCACGTAGGCTTGAAGAACTTTGCTTCAAAAACGGTGGAATATACATCAAGCTTGGTCAACTGGTAGGACCTACTAACCTTTTTAATGGTGTCGGAATTTAAGTTTCGTATTTGATGATTGGATTCATAGTATATGTAGTGTATGCGTTTAGCTAAATGGAATGTTCTCATTTAGGAGTATTTGGTACCTCAAGAGTACATTAAAACATTAAGGGAGTCAATGTTGAACAGATGTCCGACTTCTTCGTATGATCAAGTGTGCCAAGTTGTCAAGAAAGAGCTGGGTGGGGCGCCTGAAGAAGTACGTTTACCTAATCTCACTTTGCTCTTACTTTGTTTTAGTTATTTTGAGTCATAGAATTTGTTTTAGATATTTGATGAGTTTGTCCCAGTCCCTATTGCAAGTGCTTCCCTTGCTCAAGTTCATGTTGCTCGAACTCATCAGGGCCAAAAAGTTGCTGTGAAGGTTTCAAGTTCTTACTATGAACTAATCTTGTTTTTGGGTCCCTTTTAACTTGTTTTGTTACTGGCTTAACTCATTTGATATTGTATTCATGTTTCAGGTACAACATATGCACATGACAGATACTGCAGCTGCAGATTATGCAACAGTCGAATTTGTTGTCAACACTTTACATCGGCTTTTTCCTTCATTTGATTACAGGTTTGTATGTTGTAGCTTACTGCCTATCTTTTTTTCTTTCTTTTTTTTTTTTTTTTTTTTTTTTTTTTTTTTTTTGTTATTCTACTACTATTTCTTTATGTGTGTGTTTATTGATGGGAATATTTGGTAATAACCATAGTTGCGCCTGGATTGTAATATAGGTGGTTGGTAGATGAAGTGCACGACAGTCTACCTAAGGTCAGCCATAAATTTTCGAACTAATTGAGTCTGAATTGGTCATTATATCCTTTAAAATAGTATTTCTAATAAGCCACAATGATGATCAGGAACTTGATTTCTTAAATGAGGCCAAGAACAGCATTAAATGTATGGATAACTTTCGGAAATTATCTCCACATTTTTGGCAAGGCATCTAATTTTTAAACAAGACACTTGGAATCATACATTTTTATACCATGATTTTACTAGAGAGCTTTTAGTCAACATGGTTTTAATGTACTGCTTCCTATTTATAAGCTTGTGAAGGGGTGCTACCATCTTGCAGAACATATGATCAGATTTGTCAATTGGGTCTCTTGAGTCTTGAGATTGCAACTTTAACTAATCTTGTGTTTTTCCAAATATCGTTGCGTATATTCACTATCCTAAAATAGGCTAGTCTTGCTTCATTCAATTTAATCTCATGGCATTATTCTTATAAATGTATTTATCCTAATTCATATGAGGTCCTGAAGATAGGCAATATTTTTGTCATGCCTTAACTAATCACGCATTCTTAGTTAAGGCATGACAAGAATATTGCCTGTCTTCAGGACCTCATATGAATTAGAATATGAATTAGAATAAAATATACATCTGAATACGTTAAAAGCAACAGGCAAATCAAAACAAAATATACATTAAATGAGATGACATAATAATAGATCTGTTTTGAGTTGAAATAGTAATATTAGAAAGTCTTGTTTTGTTAAATACAAGGCATAGACTTCTACAATTGATCATTTGGCATTTAATTGTCAAATGCCACATGCACTTGCTGGACTAATTGCTGCTAGTAATCTAAGCCTTTTTGTCATCACCAACCTCCTCCTTTTTTTCCTTCATATATGCATTTTCCCCATACTTTATTTTCATGATGCGATGTTTTCCTTATTGATGCTGTTTAGTTGTTTACAGGAAGAAGAAAACCACAACTAGTACTGTTGGATCATAGTCTATACAAAGTACTTGACAATTCTATTAGGACCAACTATGCTGCACTTTGGAAGGTGCACCATGCAATTTCTTGAATATTAATGACTTTTTATGTCATCTATTATTACCTTTTCTTCACATCCATTTTCGCATGCTGCTGCTTTCGAGCATCATTAGCCTCTGACCTGTATGACTTGCTTACAGGCTTTAGTACTGGCTGATGCAAATGGAATAAAGGAAAATTGCTTGAAATTGGGTGCTGGTGAGGATTTGTATGCATTGTTTGCAGGGATTCTTACAATGAGGCCTTGGAATAGGGTTATTGATCCTGCCGTTGATCATCTTGCCATTCAAGGCAATGCCAGCGACCACTCAGAACTTCAGGTTAGCTTACATTATATATAAGGCTATGCAAGGCAATGCCCGTGACCCTGTTGTTAATCATCTTCCCGATTTCAAAGTTTTTGGTGTATCTCGTATTTTGACTTCCAATTGGTCATGTCCTTCAATATAAATAATCATCCACATGAAAATTTAACATACAAACCGCTCCTTATGTCGTGTAAAAACGGCCACAGGGACATGAACATATTTAGGGTACTATGTTTAAGGTTAAGTGGGAAGTTTTTATGTGGTTTAGTTGTTATTGTCTTATCTTTAAATGTTCTCTTGTTTATGAAAATTTAGCGTCTGCATCTTGAAACCCAAGTGTTATTGCTCTATTGACTAATAGAACATTTTTTTATGTTTTTCGGATGTATGCTTCCCTATATTTTCCTCAAATCACAGAACTTCTGCATAAACTGCCACGTGTCATCCTTCTAATGTTAAAGACTAATGATTGCTTGCGATCAGTCAATAACGCATTGGTATGTCTTTTGCCAATCTAATTTTATAATTATCTTTCCAGGATCTACATAATATCTATAATAATTGTTCGAATTTGATGTTTCGATATTACTTATCGACAGAGTTTCTTCAGAGGCACTGATTGAGGAAAAGTTATCACATGCAAAGTCTCTCTTTAGCTTGCTACATGTTTGGTTAGAGGAGATTTCACTTGAAGTCCGTTTTCTCATAATGCAAGTAGCCTTGTGGATACTGTAGTGTCGTTCAGCTTTGGTTCTGTGAACGCAGTATCAGTTTATTAGCCTTATTGGTTTTTGATTCAAAAGTATTACATTCTTGGCTTCAAGCCCCTTGTTCCTAACCCATAGGATATTCAATAAGTTGGCTAAACTAGATACACACTTATTTGATTGACGTGGAACTAAAAAGTCCAAATTATTACTGTAGATCATGATAAGTATTGATTTATACCTCATATTCTCAAAATATGAGACGTGGGGTCCAAAGTTATAGTTTTGGAAATTGTAAAGATGTACATGATTTTTGCGTGTTACATGATCTATAAAGCATTTCATGTTACATGATTTTGCGTGTTACATGATTTATAAAGCATTTTATGAGTCAAATTTATAAAGCAATTCATGATTTTTGCGTGTGATGCCCAAACACAAAAGGGCCACCAGATGAAAGTGGTGACTAATGAATTGTAGACTAAGATGAGTTTACTTTCAAAAGTTTACACTAGTAGACAACAACATTGAATTTAAATCCCTAGCTACCTCCAATTTGAAGTCTTCTTAAACCCTCTTATACTTCAAAAAAGTTGGTCATAAGCAGTTGTATCCCACAATCATAGACATCTCTTCCATCATTTTTATTTCTTTTCACTGCATTGAGAATGACAGTATGATCTATATGTTTCCTGGAAAACTTCTTTCACGTATAACCCTTTATA
Organism: Artemisia argyi; assembly: GCA_030686995.1. Lineage (NCBI taxonomy): Eukaryota > Viridiplantae > Streptophyta > Magnoliopsida > Asterales > Asteraceae > Artemisia > Artemisia argyi. The sequence goes on along the minus strand of CM060709.1, from coordinate 149,476,522 downwards.
AAAATGCAAGCATAGCATTTAAAAAGTTTTTGAGCTCAACGTAAACTGAATTACTTTCTTATGTGTGTGAGCTTTAAGTTGAATTTGAATTGTCATAAGTTATTGCTAGATTTTAGTTTCTCCGTTTATATCTAAGTCGTCCACCTTGCGTTATATAACCTTAACCCAAGTGGTTGTGAGTTTAAGCTACATCCAAGAATGAATGGTGTTGGAGTCTGTAAGTATAAAAAATGATTGTGACCAGTTCACGGGAGGTGTAGGAGAGAGCAAAGTTAACCATAACTTCATAAAAAGAAATCAAATCAATTAATATATTACTCCGTTTTGTTGATAGTTGCCGGATCAAAGGACTTGTAAAATCGAGGTCGAACAGGTTTGGATTGTTCATGACTAGGTTTGTTTAAAAAGTCTTCGTAGAAACATAGAAAGAATATTATAACTAAGGAGTTAAAGTAAGAGATAAATGTAAGATTGTAAGTTCATTTGCAAAAGTCTATGCACGCGTAGAAAGTAAACTAAACATTGACCCACCATACTTTGATAAACTAGCAAACCCAAATCATACGCTTATAAAAATTTAGAGAACCGAATAAAAATGTTTATTCAATAAAAATCATACTTTGATAAACTAGTAAAATGTTTATTCAATAAAAATTTAGAGAACCAAAAAATCTTATGCAAGTTTTGGTTGAAAATCATTATTGTGGATGACAAAAATTTCATTGACACTTTTTTTTTTTCAATCAAAAGTTGAAATTTTTTGCATAATCAAACAAAAATTAAAAGTCTAGACTCTACCAGTTTAATAAATTTGCACAGTCCAAGTGTTACGTTATCAATTAAACATAGACCACAAATATATTCTCCATCATATTATTATGAAAGCAACACAATGATACCATTGATAGTATATATATATATATATATATATATATATATATATATATATATATATATATATATATATATATATATAGTGTATCTTTATTTTCAGAACCCTGTTAAGTGCGGGAACTGCGAGAACTCCAATTTTGCATTAGAAAACATGCATGTTCATATAAAACATGCATGTTCTGATGTTCATATAAAACATGTATGTTTTCTTACATACACCTTAATACACATACATGCATAACATACATGTTCATATAAAAACATGTTAAGTGCAACAGATCAATGCAAAATGGTTTTATTTTTAGAACCCTGTTAAGTGCGGGAACTGCGAGAACTCCAATTATGCATTAGAAAACATGCATGTTCATATAAAACATGTATGTTTTCTTACATACACCTTAATACGTAGGCATGTGTATTAAGGTGTATGTAAGAAAACATACATGTTTTATATGAACATGCATGTTTTCTAATGCAAAATTGGAGTTCTCGTAGTTCCCGCACTTAACAGGTTCTGAAAATAAAGCCACCCTATCTATGTATTCTAATATACACTACTTTTGTACCACCCATCTAAGCTTAATATAATTAAATTTCCTGATGTGGCTTTCCTAATATACCACTTTTTTACAACTCTCTAATGCATAATTGGAGAATAAAATTAAATGGCATTGCGTTTCACCTATTTCACCTATATTTGTAAACCATTCAAAGGTATTAAAAACCCACCGAAATTAGGAGCGTGCAAATCACCATTTAATGTTATGTGCATTTATCACCATTTATCAATTCAATTTATAACACATATTCAAAAACACCAATTCTATTCCAATTTATTCTGTACGCTCCAATTCCAGTTGAATCTTCCTCTATATGCCAGTAAAGTAATCGATGCCCACACCGTAAATTTAGTGATTATCACAGAGATTCAATTTTTTTAAGGTTCCGATTTAAAATACAAGGTACAACTATTTTGATGTGTGTTTATTTTAATAATCAATTTTATTTTGTTTCCATTCAATTGTGTTGTATCAAAACCCTAGAAAAAATGGGGGGGGGGGGGATTAATTGTATGAATTACTTCTTATAATTTTGATGTTCTGCAAATTAGTTTTTATAAATTTGGGTAAACTATATTTAATTTAATTTTAGATTTTATTCTTTGCTATTATTTTGTACTTGATTTATTTAATCTAATTTTACGTTTTGTATTTTTTTTTGAATTCCTAATCTTTCTGGTCAATGATGATCTGCATGCCCTTTTGGAAAACAAAAGCCTTAAGGTTGAAGAAAAGATGGAGAAGCATGTTACTTAAAATTTTGCAACGGTACTGTACACTATGGAGAATTAGTTTTGGTTGGACTTATGATGTTTTGAAATTATTATGAAGAATTGAATTGTGGCTAACTTGAGGAGAAATGTGTTATTCTCAGCTTGATCACATGCTGAAAAAGATTGAGGAGCTTCTTGATCTTGCCATTTCCAGTTACATGTATGTATTCAATCCACCAAATTATGAGTATTAAATAGTGTATGTTCATTGCCTTCTATTCCGCTTGATCCATATTATGTCAATGACGATTCCTACATCTGTCTATGACTCGGTATTGTCAATGGCGTGTTATTGAAATATAGTATAGTTTGTTATTGTGTAAAGTGTCATTTTGATCAACGGACTCTATTTTTTAGGTGTAACATGTAGTTAAGGATTTCATGAAATAATTTGGTCTAACCTTCTATTGTTGATTAGTCTTAAGTGTAATTAAGGTTTTTTATGAAAATAATTGCTCAAACCCGTTATTGATTATAGTGGCTTAAATTCAGGCCGATGACCCTTGCAGAAAAGCATCTTCTATGTAGATTAATTGAGAAGCTGCCTTCACAAAACTTGGATGGTGTTATTGAAATTACGCAACAAAGAAAACCTAACAGTCATATCAATTTTGTTTGTTTTTATGATGCTCTTTTGATTCGTTTATTTTAATTGTTTATTACATTTGTTTCAGCAACCCATCACAGCCATCCTTCCAGATCTTCATCAGCATCTGATTCTCAATTAAAGGTTAGTTGAATACAGATACATGATTAGTTTTTGTGAAGCCTGAGAAATTTTATTAAAGAATTGATTAAATGTATTTTGCATTTAACAAATCTTGCATAATACCATTCCGAATATCAGTTTCCTGTTTTGTTGGCTTAATTTTAATTTCAAATCAATTGCAAGGTTTCGTTTGATCTCCATGAACATATCTTCATTACAACTTTCTCAGATATAACGTTTAAATATGTTCATATCTATGTTTTCATTTGATATTCAATCATTTCTTTGACTGTCAATGTAAATATTTTTTATTTGAGTTTTTTGTTTTGTTTCAGGCACCATGGTTGAGAGAAACTTGTGTTCATGTCCTATATGTATAAAAAATCAGGTAATGATTTAGAATGATTAAAAGGTTTCGTTTTTGAATTGTGATTATACTTTGTTTATAGATATGAAGATTCTATGCATACACATTTCTTATTCCACCACCCTCAATTCGATCAGGTAAATGGTTCAAATATTCAGGTTAATCTTCCTCTATACACTCCTCTGTAAATCGATATTCAATATTCAGTTCACCAATTAATGTTCAATGCATTCAAAAAAACATCCAAAAATAACCTACGAATTGGTCTGTATATGCAGATTAGGGTATTCGGATGGGGTGACCTTCTCTAGGGGTCTTGATGTTGTTGAATATCTCAACTGGGAACACGAAATACTACAACCTTTTGATATAGTATCCTTGATCCATAAACTATTAGTTTTAATTTTACGTTTAAAAATAATGCAATGCAACAAAAGGTCCCCTTTTTGTTGGGTAATTCTTGGAGAAGATACTTGAGCTTGCTGGGAAAATCTATGTATTCTAATATACACTACTTTTGTACCACCCATCTAAGCTTAATATAATTAAATTTCCTGATGTGGCTTTCCTAATATACCACTTTTTTACAACTCTCTAATGCATAATTGGAGAATAAAATTAAATGGCATTGCGTTTCACCTATTTCACCTATATTTGTAAACCATTCAAAGGTATTAAAAACCCACCGAAATTAGGAGCGTGCAAATCACCATTTAATGTTATGTGCATTTATCACCATTTATCAATTCAATTTATAACACATATTCAAAAACACCAATTCTATTCCAATTTATTCTGTACGCTCCAATTCCAGTTGAATCTTCCTCTATATGCCAGTAAAGTAATCGATGCCCACACCGTAAATTTAGTGATTATCACAGAGATTCAATTTTTTTAAGGTTCCGATTTAAAATACAAGGTACAACTATTTTGATGTGTGTTTATTTTAATAATCAATTTTATTTTGTTTCCATTCAATTGTGTTGTATCAAAACCCTAGAAAAAATGGGGGGGGGGGGGGGGGGGGGGAATTAATTGTATGAATTACTTCTTATAATTTTGATGTTCTGCAAATTAGTTTTTATAAATTTGGGTAAACTATATTTAATTTAATTTTAGATTTTATTCTTTGCTATTATTTTGTACTTGATTTATTTAATCTAATTTTACGTTTTGTATTTTTTGTGAATTCCTAATCTTTCTGGTCAATGATGATCTGCATGCCCTTTTGGAAAACAAAAGCCTTAAGGTTGAAGAAAAGATGGAGAAGCATGTTACTTAAAATTTTGCAACGGTAGTGTACACTATGGAGAATTAGTTTTGGTTGGACTTATGATGTTTTGAAATTATTATGAAGAATTGAATTGTGGCTAACTTGAGGAGAAATGTGTTATTCTCAGCTTGATCACATGCTGAAAAAGATTGAGGAGCTTCTTGATCTTGCCATTTCCAGTTACATGTATGTATTCAATCCACCAAATTATGAGTATTAAATAGTGTATGTTCATTGCCTTCTATTCCGCTTGATCCATATTATGTCAATGACGATTCCTACATCTGTCTATGACTCGGTATTGTCAATGGCGTGTTATTGAAATATAGTATAGTTTGTTATTGTGTAAAGTGTCATTTTGATCAACGGACTCTATTTTTTAGGTGTAACATGTAGTTAAGGATTTCATGAAATAATTTGGTCTAACCTTCTATTGTTGATTAGTCTTAAGTGTAATTAAGGTTTTTTATGAAAATAATTGCTCAAACCCGTTATTGATTATAGTGGCTTAAATTCAGGCCGATGACCCTTGCAGAAAAGCATCTTCTATGTAGATTAATTGAGAAGCCGCCTTCACAAAACTTGGATGGTGTTATTGAAATTACGCAACAAAGAAAACCTAACAGTCATATCAATTTTGTTTGTTTTTATGATGCTCTTTTGATTCGTTTATTTTAATTGTTTATTACATTTGTTTCAGCAACCCATCACAGCCATCCTTCCAGATCTTCATCAGCATCTGATTCTCAATTAAAGGTTAGTTGAATACAGATACATGATTAGTTTTTGTGAAGCCTGAGAAATTTTATTAAAGAATTGATTAAATGTATTTTGCATTTAACAAATCTTGCATAATACCATTCCGAATATCAGTTTCCTGTTTTGTTGGCTTAATTTTAATTTCAAATCAATTGCAAGGTTTCGTTTGATCTCCATGAACATATCTTCATTACAACTTTCTCAGATATAACGTTTAAATATGTTCATATCTATGTTTTCATTTGATATTCAATCATTTCTTTGACTGTCAATGTAAATATTTTTTATTTGAGTTTTTTGTTTTGTTTCAGGCACCATGGTTGAGAGAAACTTGTGTTCATGTCCTATATGTATAAAAAATCAGGTAATGATTTAGAATGATTAAAAGGTTTCGTTTTTGAATTGTGATTATACTTTGTTTATAGATATGAAGATTCTATGCATACACATTTCTTATTCCACCACCCTCAATTCGATCAGGTAAATGGTTCAAATATTCAGGTTAATCTTCCTCTATACACTCCTCTGTAAATCGATATTCAATATTCAGTTCACCAATTAATGTTCAATGCATTCAAAAAAACATCCAAAAATAACCTACGAATTGGTCTGTATATGCAGATTAGGGTATTCGGATGGGGTGACCTTCTCTAGGGGTCTTGATGTTGTTGAATATCTCAACTGGGAACACGAAATACTACAACCTTTTGATATAGTATCCTTGATCCATAAACTATTAGTTTTAATTTTACGTTTAAAAATAATGCAATGCAACAAAAGGTCCCCTTTTTGTTGGGTAATTCTTGGAGAAGATACTTGAGCTTGCTAGGAAAATCTATGTATTCTAATATACACTACTTTTGTACCACCCATCTAAGCTTAATATAATTAAATTTCCTGATGTGGCTTTCCTAATATACCACTTTTTTACAACTCTCTAATGCATAATTGGAGAATAAAATTAAATGGCATTGCGTTTCACCTATTTCACCTATATTTGTAAACCATTCAAAGGTATTAAAAACCCACCGAAATTAGGAGCGTGCAAATCACCATTTAATGTTATGTGCATTTATCACCATTTATCAATTCAATTTATAACACATATTCAAAAACACCAATTCTATTCCAATTTATTCTGTACGCTCCAATTCCAGTTGAATCTTCCTCTATATGCCAGTAAAGTAATCGATGCCCACACCGTAAATTTAGTGATTATCACAGAGATTCAATTTTTTTAAGGTTCCGATTTAAAATACAAGGTACAACTATTTTGATGTGTGTTTATTTTAATAATCAATTTTATTTTGTTTCCATTCAATTGTGTTGTATCAAAACCCTAGAAAAAATGGGGGGGGGGGGGGGGGGGGGGGGGAATTAATTGTATGAATTACTTCTTATAATTTTGATGTTCTGCAAATTAGTTTTTATAAATTTGGGTAAACTATATTTAATTTAATTTTAGATTTTATTCTTTGCTATTATTTTGTACTTGATTTATTTAATCTAATTTTACGTTTTGTATTTTTTGTGAATTCCTAATCTTTCTGGTCAATGATGATCTGCATGCCCTTTTGGAAAACAAAAGCCTTAAGGTTGAAGAAAAGATGGAGAAGCATGTTACTTAAAATTTTGCAACGGTAGTGTACACTATGGAGAATTAGTTTTGGTTGGACTTATGATGTTTTGAAATTATTATGAAGAATTGAATTGTGGCTAACTTGAGGAGAAATGTGTTATTCTCAGCTTGATCACATGCTGAAAAAGATTGAGGAGCTTCTTGATCTTGCCATTTCCAGTTACATGTATGTATTCAATCCACCAAATTATGAGTATTAAATAGTGTATGTTCATTGCCTTCTATTCCGCTTGATCCATATTATGTCAATGACGATTCCTACATCTGTCTATGACTCGGTATTGTCAATGGCGTGTTATTGAAATATAGTATAGTTTGTTATTGTGTAAAGTGTCATTTTGATCAACGGACTCTATTTTTTAGGTGTAACATGTAGTTAAGGATTTCATGAAATAATTTGGTCTAACCTTCTATTGTTGATTAGTCTTAAGTGTAATTAAGGTTTTTTATGAAAATAATTGCTCAAACCCGTTATTGATTATAGTGGCTTAAATTCAGGCCGATGACCCTTGCAGAAAAGCATCTTCTATGTAGATTAATTGAGAAGCCGCCTTCACAAAACTTGGATGGTGTTATTGAAATTACGCAACAAAGAAAACCTAACAGTCATATCAATTTTGTTTGTTTTTATGATGCTCTTTTGATTCGTTTATTTTAATTGTTTATTACATTTGTTTCAGCAACCCATCACAGCCATCCTTCCAGATCTTCATCAGCATCTGATTCTCAATTAAAGGTTAGTTGAATACAGATACATGATTAGTTTTTGTGAAGCCTGAGAAATTTTATTAAAGAATTGATTAAATGTATTTTGCATTTAACAAATCTTGCATAATACCATTCCGAATATCAGTTTCCTGTTTTGTTGGCTTAATTTTAATTTCAAATCAATTGCAAGGTTTCGTTTGATCTCCATGAACATATCTTCATTACAACTTTCTCAGATATAACGTTTAAATATGTTCATATCTATGTTTTCATTTGATATTCAATCATTTCTTTGACTGTCAATGTAAATATTTTTTATTTGAGTTTTTTGTTTTGTTTCAGGCACCATGGTTGAGAGAAACTTGTGTTCATGTCCTATATGTATAAAAAATCAGGTAATGATTTAGAATGATTAAAAGGTTTCGTTTTTGAATTGTGATTATACTTTGTTTATAGATATGAAGATTCTATGCATACACATTTCTTATTCCACCACCCTCAATTCGATCAGGTAAATGGTTCAAATATTCAGGTTAATCTTCCTCTATACACTCCTCTGTAAATCGATATTCAATATTCAGTTCACCAATTAATGTTCAATGCATTCAAAAAAACATCCAAAAATAACCTACGAATTGGTCTGTATATGCAGATTAGGGTATTCGGATGGGGTGACCTTCTCTAGGGGTCTTGATGTTGTTGAATATCTCAACTGGGAACACGAAATACTACAACCTTTTGATATAGTATCCTTGATCCATAAACTATTAGTTTTAATTTTACGTTTAAAAATAATGCAATGCAATAAAAGGTCCCCTTTTTGTTGGGTCATTCTTGGAGAAGATACTTGAGCTTGCTGGGAAAAATTGTGAAATATTCATTACATGTCTCAAATATTTATTGTTCTAATAAGGTTTGGTAATCAACATAATTAGAAAATACTTCATTTTGTACTAATAAGAAATGATCTATACATTATGCAAACATTTTTTTGCATGGTTAATGTATTGTACTCTATCTATTTGGTTTATTTGGCCTCATTCTGGGTGGAACCTGAGTTATTGTTTGTTCGTGTGGCTGGTGATATCTTCATACTAGATCAGCTTTTGGCGTTGTTGTGATTGTGACTTATGAGGAACAATGTCCATCTTCTTACTAAGCACCTTCTATATCTTCGAATATTGATCTGCAAGCTATTTGTTACACATTGGTTGGGCTGTTGGTTTTGTCATTGCAGATTCATCAGGAGGTTGTTCGTATAAGCATATAGTTCTTGCAGATGCTATTTTTGACATCGAGGAGTTAGAGGTATTGTATTTGGTTCGTGATATGTTACACCTAATTCTATGGATTCAAATCATGTCTTTTTTTATGCAATGCTGGTATGTTAAATTGCGTGACCGGTGTTATTTTTCAGGCAGTAGGATATAGGGGTGGCAATTTCTGACCCGACACGAAACCCGACCTGAAACCGACACGAAAATTAACAGGTTCGGGTTGAGCTAAATATATTGTGGGTCAGGTTTGGGTCAACATATCTAACCCGTTTATTAAACAGGTCAGGTTTGGGTTGGGAATAAAATAAACGGGTCGACCCACCAACCCGTTTAAATTTTTTTTCTTAATTAAAAATTATTTATATTTAATTATATGGGTTAAATGGGTTAAACGGGCCGACCCACTAACCCGTTTAACCCATTTAACTCGTGTAATATGCTAACTTTTATATATAAAACGGATTAAATGGGTCAACTCGAAACCCATTTAACATATTCAACCCATGTAACTTATTTAACCTGTAAACCTAAGTATATATACGGGTTAAATGGGTCAGGTTCGGGTTACGTGTAAACAGGTTAGGGTTGAAATAGCTGACCCGATGATTTAAATGGGTCAGGTTCAGGTTGGGGTTTTTTGACCCGCCAACCTGATAACCCGAACCCGCCAACACGAACCCGACCCGAATTGCCACCCCTAGTAGGATAGAAGAAACCGCCTATAATTGCTCAAGTTGAGGTAAGTATTTAATATTTATCACCAAAGCTATAATGATCGTTTTTTGTTCAGTTTGTCTATACTTTCTGTTAATAATTCGTTTTTCACTATAGCTACTATTAGTATACTTACTGTTTAGTAACAATATAGAGATAAAAAGATTTAGCGTCTTTTATACATTAAACTACACATTTGGTGACTTTCAGACCCGTTCCCTTGAAGCTTATTCTTTTTACTCTGCCGGTTTAGCCCATCTTTAATAAAGTTCAATCAAATCGTCCCGTTTATAATTAAATGGATTGAAAGTGCCATCGTCATATCATATCACAATCATCTAACCTGTCCTTTCTTTCTTATTGGTGTCATCTTTTACACAGTAGAGCAGAAAAAGAAACTCGAGCAAACTGAGGTATGTATTTCTGTAATTCATAACTGTATTGTTGATGATAATTGTGTTCTAAGAAGACATTTTATTTGTTTCCGATATTTTAATACCACTCTTTTTCACCAGCTAATGAAATCTGTAGAAGAAGAAACACAACTTCCCTCCATTTATAACATTAACATAATATAGAGTTGGCAATTAGATAGGGTGTTAGCAGTTGTAGTTGACTATTCTTATTTAAACGTAAATGAGTAGTTTTAAGTGTTTGGCTAATTTCTTATAGTGTAAATGAGCACTTAATTTTACACATGGTAATGTAAAGCTATCAACTTATTAATGTTTCTTCATCATTTAACACAAAAATATCAAATCAAGATATCACGACAAGGGCACAGATCAAATAGATTGAATCATATTCATTATTGATAGGTAACATCTAGACTATAATACTGGTAATGAACAAGGCTCAGAACTGCTTGGAATAAAATGGGTGTGCGGTTGGGGGCTGTAATGGGTTAGTCTAGGAGAATAAATCGAGGCTCAAAAGGGTAGATTTTAGTGCTCAAATGGGTGCAGACGTTTTTGTGGTTAGATGCTGAAATGGGGGGGGGGGGGGGGGGGGGGTTTGTGGCTCAACTAGGGGCTGAAATGGGTGACTTTTGGGTGCTGGAACGGGGGTTTCGATCACCGCATTTGGGAGCTAAACTGAGGTCTGAGATGCACAAGTTTAGGGGCTGAAATATGCGGGTTTGGATGCTCATATGTGTTTAGTTTGGACCCTCAAATGGTCGTGTTTCGGATTTTCGCAAGATCTTTGATTAGGTATTTTTTATAATGTTGTTAGCTATATGATGAAGCTTTTTAAGTAGGACAAAATGTGCCCAAAGTTTGTTTGTAGGCCTAATAAAATCTACTTGGCTCAAATAATCGATGCATACAAGGTATGATTTAACTATATTCATGTTTCTCTGATTGTTAATTTTGATTTGACTGAGTCGCATTGTGCGTTAAGAATGACTATGAAAAGACTGATCATTTCATACTTTTGTGTAAACGCATATATCATTTTCATAATATGCATTTGAGATTTATAATACTTTTAAATAAATGCATATATCATTTTCATAATGTGTAAACGCATATATCATTTTCATAAAACGCATATACTTTTGTGTAAACGAATTTATTACTTTTATGTATGCAAGAACAGTAAGTCACTTTGTAATTTCTCTACTCTTAAACTAATATATAATTTTATTATGACATGCATAATATGCATTTGAGATTTATAATTTTATTATGACATGAAATAAATATCTTTACTAACATTAAAAATTTAGCCAAAAATCATCAGCATCATATTAAGTCATGCATTTTTGTGTATGAAGAATATATTTCATTCATGTAAGAATTTATTTTTCTGTTGGAGTTTATATTAAAATGAAATCTTATAACTTTTTACAGGATTATGAGTATGCAAGCTACAACCCTGTGGCTTATGATAGGACAAATCATTTCTGTGAAATGGCAGCAAACTATATCACACCAATACACCACATGTTTTAGTTTATAACGTGTACCCAGGTAACATTTTTTGATCTTAACCATTCTTATTCTTTCCTACTGCCGTACTGCATTCTTTTTATGTTATGGCCCGAATAGACCACATGAAAACTGTAACGTAATAAGGCAATATCTAAAATAGAATTTACCAATCTTCCTATTCTCATCCTTTAGATGGACTTTCACTTTTTTGGTGTTACGTTTCTTTGTATACAGAAGTCAACTAGACATAAGTACGCATGTAAGTCAATATCGAAAAAGAAGCTTGTGACGAAAAGTGATAAGGAGGATATGAGGAAAGAGATAAAAATTATGTAGCATTTGAGTGGGCATACTAATATTGTGGATTTAAAGGTGCTTACCAAGATAAACACAATCTATGCATTTGGTTATGAAGGTATGGGAAGGTGGTGAGATGTTTGATAGGATTATTGCGAAATACTACTGTTCGATATGTATATCATCAGATGTAATACTTGTGAAATACTACTGTCGCCTCCTTTCATTATGATGTAGTTCTAATTCAATGTTTATTTATAGTGTGTCAAATATCATCATAAAATATTATATTGTTTCAGCAATAACATTATTTATTATTATTTGCAATAATTATAGGATACCACAATCATTCAAAATACACTTTATGTGGCTTTTAAACCTTTGACCCGTTTCCTTTATAGCTTATGTTTTTACCCATTGGAGATGGCTCTATGAATTAGATGCCAATATGTTAACTAATTGTATTTTCATAGATTTAATTGGATCCTTTGCTGCAACTTTGCTCAGTAGGGGTAAGAATGATCAGATTTAGTCGCTCGATCTACCTTTTGACTTTGTTTTTGGTATTGATCGAGTGTATCACGTTTATGAACTTAGGACTGGTATTTTTTGATCAATATGCATAACAAGTCTTTTGCCTGTGGTAGATATATCATTTGTATACTGGTCCATGATGCAAAAATTGATTACACTTCATCAGTAGCAAAAAATGACCAGATTGATATAGATACTATAGTTTTAGATGTTAATCAATATTGGTTTTACTAATACATGATGTATTTTTTATTTTAAGTAATATATTATGTTAGTTTTAGGAAAAAATAAAAATTGTATCCATGCTATTCTTCAAAGATGATCCCTAAAAAGTTGCAATCTTACGTTCCTGTTTCCATGGTCAAAAGCAAAAGAGGTTTGAAGGTTGTAATTTGTGATGAAGATGGTAATATCTCGAAAAGTACTACAAATGTTGTCGATAAAGAAGTACTTCAAGGCCTATTATTAATGTTTAACATGTATGTACAACTATATAAGTGACATGTTTTATAAAATTTTTTTAACTTTACAACATTTATTCTTATAAACATTTTTTTTATTATTAAAATTTTAAGGTGTTCACGGAATGTGCATGTACTACTCAAGTGTTTGACGTTGATTGCATAGCTTTGCTCTCAAAGACTATCTACCAATTGGAGAAGTAGAACCATGAAGATTTTAGCCCGCGTGCATGGACGTTTATTAGATTAATAGTTACATCCATGTTTTTTATTGTATCATTCACTTATTACATATTATTCCATTAAAAAACAATACAAAATCTTTACCTTCGATATTCTTACTTTACTCACACACTTAATTTCTTGATGCATTCATTCTTCTAAAAACCCGTGGATCCCACGGGTCTTATAAGCTAGTATATATATATATATATATATATATATATATATATATATATATATATATATATATATATATATATATATAGTGTTGTATTCTATGCAGTACCAATATTAAATACAATACTTTACAGTACTCTTAAATTGAATCTAGGCCATTGGATGAGTTTAATTCAAGGTTGAGATTAAAAGTGTCAAAAATGTAACTAAACAAAAGATAAGGGTTTCTTTTTCAATTAAATAAAAGGCTGAAAGGCTATTATTGGTATTACATTTTAGTAATTCATTTTTATCTCTCCTAATTAAATACTACTCCCTCCGTCCTAATTTTATTGTCCACGTTTCCTTTTTCGGATGTCCCAATTTAATTGTCCACTACTAAAAATAGATAGAGAAGTTTAACCAAGTTTACTATATTACCCTCATTTAAAATTATTATTACATACATTAAAGAAGACTTTAATTAATTACCTAAGGGCAAAATTGTCATTCTGTCAAAAAGTAAGAAAGAGAAAGTTGTAATAAATGTACTTTTCTTAAATTGTGTGTTTTTTGTCGGGGGATAATAATTTTGGGACGGAGGGAGTAGCATATTATTAGGAAAAACACAGATCTCACGATTCTTTTCATCTTCATCTTCATAACTTCTCTTGTTCGTCTAATCTAGAGATCACCACCTACACACAAATCACCGCCCAATCGACACCTTCGCCCACCTATGCAACTGGTACACCCCAAAACTTCATTTTGTGTAACCGATCCCCAAACCCCGGTTGATCCACAAAGACCTCCTACCAACAACGACCACGAAAGCCTTCCACCAGATCTGACATCCCGAACCTTCGATCTGTCAAACCGGCACTTCGAACTGTCTTTTTTCCATTGATGGCGGTTGCATTTTTTCTATCAACATCAGATCTCAGGTTCTTAACCATCAAATCTCAAAGTAAATAAGATGATCAGCAATGGTTGTCTTATTGGAACTTGTACTCCTTTCGTATTTTTATGGAGATGTTTCTTGTTGTTTAAGTGCTTATTATGTTGGTGGTTATTAGTCCAGAACAGGGTTAAGATAATCAAAGACCTAGCTACGTACCAATGAAGGTTACCGGATATCACTTGGAATCGTGTTATCACTTTCCAAAGTAAACTATTCGACCCTAATGCCTGGGTATCACGAATATCTACTTGGGATAAGACCAAATGTTATTAGTGATTTAGGCACAAATCAATAACCCTTCGTGTATAAGTGTTGTATGTTTTCTGTGTATGTCTCATGCATGATTTGATCTTCCTTTTATAGGTAAGTTTACTCAACCCTAGTCAATGGAATTAAGAGTGATTAACGGCCCATTAATCCCACTTAATTTGCCTCCATAATAATAGGTAGTAGTGGTTACATGACCTGTTAAGCGTGGTCATTAATACCGTTATAACTGCTAATTGAATAGGTCAAAGCAGTTACAAACAAGTTTGAATTCAGTCTAGTGAGTTCGTTATACTCACTGATGAGCTAGTCCCTGAGGACATCAACTCCCTGATGAGATCCTTCAGCATGAGCTGAACTCATCATCCTGATGAATACCATTCAGTCCAGAGTATCACTCCCTGAAGGAGTGAACTCACTGAACTTCATCAGACACTGAATAACACTTAACCACTATATGAGTCAGGGTGTTCAGGGACCTGATGGGTGTACACTCCGTACCTCCTGACCCATTGCCACAGGTTTGAACTGAACCCTCAAGTGCACTAAATTTTCCAACAATCCTCCCCAAATTTAGTTCACTTCCTTTGCATGAAAATTAACATTAAACAAACATATGCATAAACGAAAATATCCTGAGGATTGAATTTCCATCTTAGTAAATTACACGTTCAAATATTCGAGAATCAGGGTGTTCTAAGAATTGAACCCTTCAACCCAATTGAATACCTGAAGATAAAATACACATACATTTCCAAACACTTAAACACTCCTGACACTATACAAGCCATGTGTCCATATCCAATTCATAAATGTTGTAAAATCTAAAAGTCCATAGCTTCCTGAAGCGGCAAAACTTCAACATTCACATAGGTGGTTCCTCTTTATTCATGCTCCTGCCAAGCACTTTTTCAAAGAAAATTAACCATTAAGAAGTACTGACTTCATCCTCCTTTCCAGCAGATTCCAAGCACAAACCTTGGGATGTTTGTAAAACATGTGCTTCAGTACACTGAATGTTCAGCTTTCCACATTGAACTCAGCTCCCAAGTTTCCTCAGGAGGGAGTTGGGTGTCCTAGCATTCAGTGACCAAGTTGGACTTTAAACCCATCCCTTTAGCAGACTTTAAAACCAAGTCTCTAGCCAAACCCTTCGTCAAGTGATCAGCTAAATTTTGTTGAGATCTAACAAACTCTATAGAAATCACCCCATTCATGATAAGCTCACGAATCATGCTATGCCTGACACCTAAGTGTCTAGACTTCCCATTGTACATCTGGCTATAAGCCTTTGCCAATGTAGCAGCACTATCACACCGGATAGAAATAGGTGCTATAGGTTTAGGCCACAATGGAATCTCAAGAATCAAGTTTCTCAACCATTCAGCTTCTTTACCAGCAGCTGCTAAAGCCACAAATTCAGATTCCATTGTTGAACTGGTGATACAAGTTTGCTTCTTGGATGCCCAAGAAATTGCACCTCCACCAAGTAGGAATACCCAGCCACTGGTAGACGAATTGTCTTCAGTGTTACTGATCCAACTTGCATCAGTGTAACCTTCCAACACTGAAGGATAACCAGTATATGAAAGACTATAATCCATAGTTTTCTTCAAATACTTCAGTACCCTCTGAATTGCTTGCCAGTGCTGAGCACTAGGATTACTAGTATACCTGCTCAGTTTACCCACTGCAAAAGCAATATCAGGCCTTGTACAAGTCATGGCATACATCAGGCAGCCAATCACCCTGGAATACTCAAGTTGAGATACAACTTTGCCATTATTCAGCATAAGCTTCTCAGTGGTATCCATGGGAGTACTCACTGGAGTACAATCAAAGCAATTAAATTTCTTCAGTACCTTCTCTATGTAATGAGACTGAGAAATTGATATACCATTGCTTTCATGTTTGATCCTTATACCAAGGATAACATCAGCCTCCCCCATGTCCTTCATGGAGAACTTTGATGACAAAAATTCCTTTGTCAGGTCAACCTGATTTTGGTCAGTACCAAAGATCAACATGTCATCAACATATAGACAAATGATGACTCCTTTACCAGATTCATCAAATTTGCTATATACACATTTGTCAGCCAGCCTGGTTAAGAATATAACCATTAGACAAAACCACTTCATCAAATTTTTGATGCCAATGCTTAGGTGCCTGTTTCAGTCCATATAAAGACTTAATAAGTTTACACACCTTGTTTTCATTGCCAGGCAAGATGAAGCCCTGAGGTTGGTTCATATAAACCTCCTCATCCAATTCATCATTCAAGAAGGCTGTCTTCACATCCATCTGATGAATAATCAGATTGTGAATTGATGCCAAAGCAATCAGCAATCTTATGGTACTGATATGTGCCACAGGGGCATAAGTATCAAAGTAGTCTATCCCTGACCTTTGTTTAAAGCCCTGAATGACTAGTCTAGCCTTGAACTTTTCAATAGTTCCATCTACCTTCATTTTCCTTTTGAAAATCCATTTGCAACCAAGAGGTTTGCAACCTGGTGGTAGATCAACCAACACCCAAGTGTTGTTCCCCATGATGGATTCAATCTCATCATTTATTGCTTCTTTCCAGAAAGCAACATCCTGGGACTTCATTGCTTCTTCAAAAGTTTTGGGATCATCCTCAACAATGAAGCAATAGGAATACTGGTCAGAGACCTCATTCCTTGTACCTTCAATTAAGTATAATTGAAACTCAGGTCCAAATGACTTTGGAGTCCTGACCCTTTTGCTCTTCCTGAGCTTAGGTTCAGGTTGTTGAACCACAACCTCATCAGGGGCCTGAGATGATAAATCATCAGGGACCTCTGATACACCATTGTCATCAGTTCCATTTGGAATCCTGTGACTTGGTCTAGGGACTGATGAGAATCTATTCTCATCAAATAGTGCATCCCTTGATTCAATTATTGAATTAATTGAAACATATTCATTAGGTTCAATAACATAGAACCTGTATGCCTTGGAATGCTCAGCATATCCAACAAAGATGCAATCAATGCCTCTTTCACCCAAAGTTTTCAATTTTGGATTAGGGAGTCGTACAACAGCCCTACAGCCCCAAACCCTGAGATAATTCAGGTTGGGTTTCTTTTTATTCCAGAGTTCATAAGGGGTAACCTTGTTCCTTTTGTTGGGAACCCTATTAAGTAAATAGCAAGCTGTTAACATAGCTTCACCCCAGAACCCTTGACTCAGTCCTGAGTAGGACAACATGGAATTAACCATCTCCTTCAGTACCCTGTTCTTCCTTTCAGAGATACCATTTTGTTGAGGAGTATAGGGAGCAGTCGTTTCATGGATTATACCAACAGACTGAAAGTACTGAGTATCCATGTACTCACCTCCCCTATCAGTCCTGAATCTTTTGATCAGGGACCCAAGTTGTAATTCAACTTCAGTTTTAAATACTTTGAATTTATCTAATGCTTCATCCTTGGTATGTAATAGATAGACATAACAAAACCTAGAAGCATCATCAATAAATGTCACAAAGTACTTCTTGTTCCCCAAAGAGGGAGTGGCATGCAAATCACACAGGTCACTGTGTATAAGCTCCAAGAGCTCAGTCTCACGTTGAACACCCTGAAAAGGTTTCTTAGTAATTTTGGTCAACATGCAAGTTTTACACTTTTCAGTGTCCATGTCGAATGCTGGGATTAACCCATCCTTAGACATATCTTGCATCCTTTTAAAGTGTACATGGCCAAGTCTAGCATGCCACAGGGTAGAGTCATTCAGTTTAGAGGTTGACATAAAGGCTGAATTAACAATGTCAGTGACAATATTCAGCCTGAACATTTGATTACACAAATAGCCAAAACTAATAAACACACCATGTTTGGACAAAATAAATTTATCAGATTCAATAACTTGTTTATATCCATGATTATTCAAAACACTACTTGAAACCAAGTTCTTCCTTATATCAGGAACATGAATAACATTAAACAAAGTTACAATCTTTCCAGAACTAAAATTAAGATCTACACAACCACGACCATGCACCAAGGCTGTTGACTCATTTCCCATGTGAAGAATAGATCCATCATTCAGTGACTCATAAGTCTTGAACCAACATCTATCTTTGCACACATGAACAGTTGCTCCAGAGTCAACCCACCACGCAACATCATCATCCTGCACATAGTTAGATTCAGATACATATGTAACATAATAAACCTGAAGAGATTCATTAAACATATTCTGACCTTTCAGTGAGTTGGCAGAACCACCACTCCCTGAGCCACTAGTGCCTGAACCATTGGTTTTACCACCAACCTTAACACCTTTGCAATCCCTTTTAATGTGACCAGATTTGCCACATTTCCAACAAGTAGGTGTTGCCTTCTTGTTAGGATCAGCCCTTGTGTTATCCTGATGTTTACGTTTGCCTTTGTTGTCATTGTACCTGGTGGAATTGTTATGTTCCACCATATTGACAACAGATGCACCAGTAGCATTGCTACTCTTTGGCTTGTCATTATCCTGCGCCCTGAGAGAATCCTCAATACGCAGATGACTACCCAACTGAACAAGTGTCAGTTCTTCCTTCTGATGTTTCAAGGCATGCTTGAAATCTTTCCAAGAAGGAGGGAGTTTGTCAATGATACAAGAGACTGAAATAGCCTCATCCATGTTCATATTGTGTTGTGTAAACCTTCCAAGTATTCCAAGAAATTCATTGTATTGTTCCATGACTGGTCTTGAATCAGTCATTTTGTAATTTGTGAAATTACTTACAAGAAACTTCTTACTTGAAGCATCCTCAGCCATATATTTGGCATCCAAGGATTCCCACAGTTCTTTAGAAGATTCAACATTCTGATAAATGTCAAATAGAGAATCAGACATACCATTGAGAATTAAACCTCTGCATACATAGTCATCATTCTCCCATTTGCTTCTTTTCCTTATCTGTTCCACAGTAGCAGCATCCCCATGATCTTCAGGAATGGCAGTGCTTAGAACATACACAACATTCATGCTAGATAGCAAGAAGTGCATCTTCTTTTGCCACCTTCTGAAGTCAACACCTTCAAACTTTTCCAATTTGGAAAAACTAGCAGCCATATGTCTCATAGCAGCAGCCATTGATTATCACAAAATAGTTTACTTTGATTGTTGGTGGTTATTAGCCCAGAACAGGGTTAAGATAATCAAAGACCTAGCTACGTACCAATGAAGGTTACCGGATATCACTTGGAATCGTGTTATCACTTTCCAAAGTAAACTATTCGACCCTAATGCCTGGGTATCACGAATATCTACTTGGGATAAGACCAAATGTTATTAGTGATTTAGGCACAAATCAATAACCCTTCGTGTATAAGTGTTGTATGTTTTCTGTGTATGTCTCATGCATGATTTGATCTTCCTTTTATAGGTAAGTTTACTCAACCCTAGTCAATGGAATTAAGAGTGATTAACGGCCCATTAATCCCACTTAATTTGCCTCCATAATAATAGGTAGTAGTGGTTACATGACCTGTTAAGCGTGGTCATTAATACCGTTATAACTGCTAATTGAATAGGTCAAAGCAGTTACAAACAAGTTTGAATTCAGTCTAGTGAGTTCGTTATACTCACGGATGAGCTAGTCCCTGAGGACATCAACTCCCTGATGAGATCCTTCAGCATGAGCTGAACTCATCATCCTGATGAATACCATTCAGTCCAGAGTATCACTCCCTGAAGGAGTGAACTCACTGAACTTCATCAGACACTGAATAACACTTAACCACTATATGAGTCAGGGTGTTCAGGGACCTGATGGGTGTACACTCCGTACCTCCTGACCCATTGCCACAGGTTTGAACTGAACCCTCAAGTGCACTAAATTTTCCAACATATTATTCAGTTGTTTGAAATAAGTGCTTGTATGCTCTTTGTTATGATGAAGAAGTAGTAAGTAGTTTTATTTGTTTGGTATATGACAATTTGTTCATAGTACGGTAAGTAAACTTTGAAATAAGCGATTTATAGTAAATTGATCATTTCAAAATTATTATATCTTCAAATAATATATGTTGCCTGCTTTGTAAGTGGAGCCATACAACCATCTGGTGTTGTATTGTGGTTCAAAATTATAGTGAATTGTCTTAAATAGAGAGCAGTAATCATTTAACTCTTTCGTAACATGTATTGATCCTATATTAAAATATCAAAATTATGTAAGTAGTTTTATTTTTGTTTTAAATTTGTTTCAGTGGGGATGGCTCAAATTCGGAAGACGGCGTGTGATGAAGATGATCAACGAATGCACTTGTGTTTTAGAAGTCGTGCATATATGTTATCGAAAGGCGTGCACATATAATCTAATGAATTTGACGAGAAAGTGCATCGTGCACATATGTTCTTGCAAGGGTGCTCATATGTTCTAATGAATTTGACGAGAAAGTGCATCGTGCACATATGTTCTTGCAAGGGTGCTCATATGTTCTAATGAATTTGAAGTAAAAGTGAATCGTACACATATGTTTTTATTAGAGTGCACACATGTTTAATGACATGGATACTATATTTAACTAGTTGCATTTGTATTCGAAATGAATTGTATTCGATATCTAATTTTGTTTTATATTTATATTTTTGGTTTTTTATTCGTTACGAGGTTACATATATGTTTATGTTTTTTAATTATAAATTTCAATGATTAAAGAATGTACACTGAAACATATGTGCAATTACAATTTCAAGCAAAAAAATGTACGCTAGAACTATATGAAATGTACAATATTAATAAAAAAACACATATGCACTCGGTTTTTAAAACTTAAAAAAAAATTCCAAAATTTAAGGGGCCTACAAAAACGTTTTTTAATTATAAAATACAAAATGAAAATAAAAATGTGTATTACTATTTTACCCTTATGAATTAATTAAAAAGATTTAATAATACTAAATTGTTATTGGTCCAAATTAGTACTGTAAAGTACTGTATTTAATATTGGTACTGCACATAATATATATATATATATATATATATATATATATATAGAATCTAGATCAAATAAGATCAATCTTAAAGTTGTAAAAATAAGATCCAACTAAAATTTGACAAGTGACACTCTCGTTAAAGTAAAATTAAATTTTTTATTGAGTACAACTAAAATTGTTAAAGTTCCGATGGTTTTCTTTTTTAAGTTGACGAAACTAAGGTGATACACTTTGATTCGACATGTAATGTATCAGGTTAATGTGATACACTTTGATTTGACATGTAAATTTGTATTTGTGTATCACTAATCCAAACTCATGTATCAGTTGGTTATTAGTTGATAAAATGTTAATTCGTATTAATACTTTATTTTTTTGTGTATTATTGCTAATATGGTTATTTATAAAATGGTTTTAGTGGTTGTTTAGACTAGATCTTATTTTTACAACTTTAAGTTTGATCTCACATTAACCCTCCCCTATATATATATATATATATATATATATATATATATATATATATATATATATATATATATATATATATATATATATATATCACTATATATATATATATATATATATATATATTTGTAGCAATTTGATTTTCTATAGCAATCATAAAAGAAAAAATAATAAATAAATAAAATGTGTAGTTCAACCATCTGTAGTGTCTTTTTTCTTTTCTTTCTTTTTTTATTTTATTTTTTTTAGAACGGCTTTGTTAGTATCGGCTTAGTGGTTACAGTTAGTAGGTGGGTTTTCAACCACCAGCGGTATTTGGCCTTCACGTCCCTGCAGCATAAGCCCAGGTTTCCCCACTCCTTGTCCGCCTGAAAGGAAAACCCCAAAGATTCGTCTCTAGCGAGAATCGAACCCTGGGTAACAACCTTTCCCCCAAGCCCCAGAAGGGCCCAAGGTGGCCAACTGCGCTAATTAGCACGTTTGCTTCTTCTTTGAATAATAATCATAGATGCCCTAAAAAACAAAGTGAAGCTTTGCTTCTCTTTAAACATAACCTTTCCTCCATTAATTACCCAAACGATATTTATTTCGAAATTTATTTATTTTATATATATGTCGACAAGAAATTAAAGTTTAGGGCCTATCAATTTTGATAGACTTTCACAACCCAATTGATACGTTTGTAAATGAAACTAGACCACATACATCTTCCAATCATATTCTTGTGACACTAGTGTTAGTATATATATGTGTATCAGCATGTATGAATATTTATAGCAATTAAATAAAAAACACCTTTTATGGGTTCTTCAATAGTGTTCAGCATCTTTTTCCTTTTCTTTATTTTTTTTACCACTTTTTCTCCTGCTGCTTCTTTTTATGGGTACAGGGGTCATAAATGCTCAGAAAAACAAAGTGAAGCTTTGCTTCTCTTTAAACATAACCTTTCCTCCATCAATTACCCTAACGATTACTACTGTTCTCCTAATCATCCAAAAATGATGAGCTGGAACACAAGTACTGATTGTTGTAATTGGGATGGAGTTCGTTGCGACAACTCCACCGGTGACGTCATCGAGCTCAATCTCTATTGCGGAATGCTACAAGGTACAATTCATCCTGACATCTCCCTCTCCAACCTCACACACCTTACTGATCTTGATTTACGATATAACAGACTTAATGGGACATTGCCATCTTGGCTGTTTACTTCCCCATCTTTAAAAGGTCTCTATCTAAGTGGCAACATGTTCACAGGTGATATCCCTTTGAAAATCCCAGTTAACCTCACACACCTTACTTCTCTTGATTTAGGGAATAACAGACTTAATGGGACATTGCCATCTTGGCTGTTTACTTCCCCCTCTTTACAATATCTCTATCTAGAATATAACATGTTCAGTGGAAATGTTCCTTTTGACTCATTTTCTCTTCCATCATTAAAATCCTTATACCTCGATGGCAATCAGTTAGGTGGCCAAATTGATGTGCAAACATTTGGACAACTCACCAACCTCACTGTTCTAAGCCTTTCATCTAATAATTTTAGTGGTGAATTGGAGTTGGATACATTGTTATCAACCCTCACAAACCTTGAATATCTCTATCTCTCTTACAGCGGTTTCTCTGTTACAACAAACAATTCCAATCATTATGTCAACCCTGGTTTTAAATTCTTAAGATTGGCCTCTTGCAAGCTAAAGGTGTTTCCAAATTCACTTCGAGCCATGAAACAACTTGGAGAGTTAGATCTTTCTAGCAACGAAATCCGTGGCCAAATTCCTCATTGGGCAGGGGAGATAGGAACTACTTATGGGTTATGGCTTTTGGATCTCTCACATAACTTCATAACAGGCTTGCCACAACAATTTCAATGGTATGGATTAGAATATATGTACCTGCAGTCCAACTTGATTGAGGGGCCATTCCCTCCATCAATTTGCAACATGAGTAATCTAATGTATTTGGATATGTCCAATAATAGCTTTGGTGGATCGATTCCACAATGCTTTGGAAATATCACCTCATCTCTTAGAATGATAAATATGGGGAAGAATAGCTTTCAAGGAACAATTCCAAACGTATACGGGGATTGTGGAAGTTTAGAAGGGCTTATTTTGAATGGAAATCAATTAAGAGGAGAGGTGCCGATTTCCTTGTCCAAATGTCAATCATTGAAAGTAGTTGATTTCGGAAAAAACCATTTGAATGGTACATTTCCTGGTTGGTTAGGAGCTCTTCCAAATTTGCAGGCTCTTACCCTCAAATCAAACAACTTTCATGGACACATTCAACCCTCTGCAAGTGTTGATTCTCCCTTTCCAAGTCTTCGAGTTCTTGACTTATCTCATAATGGGTTTGTAGGTCACCTTCCTGCAAAATATTTTCAAAGTTTCAATTCCATGAAGGATGTTGTTAAAGGCAGCACATCACCAGAATATTTAGACATGGGCAATAAGTATTACTCATTTGTTGTTGCGGTGAAAGGGGTGGATCTAGAGTTTCCACAAATTTTGGTTGACTATACAATTATTGATCTGTCCAATAACACATTTGAAGGACACATTCCAAATGTCATTGGTGATCTTAATTCGCTAATAGTGCTCAACTTGTCCCGCAACAGCCTCATTGGTCCAATTCCACATGCTTTGGGGAATCTCACGGAGATTGAATCATTAGACCTATCTTGGAACAAACTCTCAGGAGAGATTCCTCAAAGCCTTGCAGACATCAAGACCCTTGAAGTGTTAAATCTCTCGCAAAACCTTCTTGTGGGTCATATACCACAAGGACCTCAGTTCGCGACATTTGAAGGGAACTCTTTTGGTGGTAATCCAAGACTCTGTGGGACTCCGCTGCTAAATAATTGTAGTGAGTATTCACATGAACCACAACTTGAAAGTGATGAAGGATTGGATGAGGAAAGTGGGTTTACGTGGGAAGTGGTGATGTTGGGATATGGATGTGGAACATTAGTTGGATTGGTGATGGGATATCTCATGTTGTCAACAAGAAAGGTCAAATGGTTCAATGCAATTGCTGATGCAGCTGAGAGTTTGGCCTAGAAGAGGAAGCAAAGACATGTATATATCGGGAAATGACATTAGAAAATCTAAGGTACCTTTTTTCGCATGTTTGCTTATTTCATAAAATTGTGCAAAATGTCTTACTCTATTAAGTCTCTTGCTCTTAAAACAGATTCAGCTGCAGGTAGAGGAGTTCGGAATGGGACTGGGACCTTTTGAATGTTGGAGTGGAATATCAGCTTCTGAATTATTAGTGTCTTGTTCAGGATTGTATAATAAGTTTACTTTGGTCACCTGGCAATCGTGTATTAATGTTGTCGACCTTAATGGTAATTCAGTAACGGTAGATTCAAGTGAAATCTGTACTTTTATATCATTTGTAGCAGTTTTCATATCATGTGTGAAAATACAAGCATGATTAATTATAATTTGACCATCTGGTGTGTTCTTCTTGTACACTGCACATTAGTAAAGCAGCAATCAGATTTTTTTGATAGAGGAGACTAATTAGTTGCACGTACCAAACTAAAAGTTTGATCAGGTTGTTGTCATTTGGCTTTCAAGTAATAATGTTGTTGACCTTAATTGGACCAATCAGGTTGTTGGCTTGATGAATTGATTATGAGACCAAATTGCTTTAAATACTCCAGCTCAGTAAAGTTTTGGCTCTATGAACAGGTTACTCGATCATTAAAATATAAATTATTGAGTGCAGCAGTTCTTTTTCCAATTTTATTCAAAAGTAGTAGTGTATTCTTTCGCTTCTCTAGCCCTATTGTTTCTAATCAATACTGGTCTGAGAAATTCAATAAATTAGCCAACTATATATATAGGCTGCCACATATACATGGATGTCTACAAATTCATTTATTTTTCTGGACAAAGTAAAAATATTTAAGAACTCTAGTTCTGTGTCACATGTCCTCAAAGGAATAGATATCGGTTATGGGTCTATGGTCACACTTTCAGACAATTGTAACACATACACTTCTAAGTTGAATTTATGAAGGATAATATGTTTATGAACCATTGGTTTATGTTACAAGATACTTTGTATATGCCCAAAGGTCCAAAACCTTAAAAGGACCGATTAGATGACAAAGCAATGTGTTGTGAGTTTACTTGGAAAGTCACACTAGTAGTCAACAACATCGTTTATGGAAGGTATGTGTTTCACTTGTTCTCTTATTTCATCAAGTTGTGCAAAATGGCTAAATCCATCTATTCTCTTATAAATTCTTAAATTAATTAATGATGCAGGTAAGCAAATTTGGGGTGGAGCTTACACCATTTGAATTATGCAGTCATATAGCAGCTTCTGAATGACTTGTCTGATGTATTTAGTCTCCTTGAGTAGTTGTTTGTATCTTTTTGGACCTTTTTCTGTTTGTATTTTTAGTATGTTAGGATTTATTACTAAATTCACTTGGTCACTGGGTGATCATGTGTTAATGGTGTTTGACTCCCACTGCATATCAGTAATTTTTAGTTACTTTGATGATCATACAACAATCACAAAAAGTAGTGCATTCTTTGGCTTCGAGCCCCTTTGAAATGTCTAATTCAAATTTGGATTTAGTTCAAATAGTTTCTGACCTGTTACAACATCTATCCAGCTGCATTAGAGTACCTCAATCCGAAAAAAAGGACTTTGCGTCAATCAGAGGCATTCAGAGCCTTAAAAGAAACTCTGCCAGTGATACTGAAAGACTCCACAGAAGGTCTTTTTATCTATCGATAAATAATACCCAAATATCATATGCAACTTTCTAATTTGTTGCAGTTGTAAAATTATGGCTAGTAAATTGTTTTTTTTTTTTTTTTTTATTATATAAAGAAAAGATTAGCTATGTAAAATTAGAATTGTAGTATAAGAAATTAAAGGAAGGTTTATGATTAAAATGGTATGTTGAAACCTTATTAAAGGAAATGATACGATCTTCAAATAAAAACAAATCTTATGCAATATATATAAAGTCACGCAGGGCAAAAAGATGAAATTCACAATGAGATTATCAAATTGCAGTATTGATTAGAGAACAGCTTTAAGAATACACACATATTAATCAATGGGCAGCAGGCCGGCAATTGGGATTGACCTGGGAAAAACTTACTCGTGTGTCGCAGTTTGGAAGAATGACCGGATTGAAATCATACCGAATGATCAAGGCAATCGAACAACACCCTCTTGTGTTGCTTTTACGCGCGCAGATTGTCTCATTGGTGATGCTGCCAAGAATCAACTTCCAACGAATTCTACGAACACTATTTTTGGTCAGTTGTTTTTCTTTTCAAATATTGTCAGGAAAATATATTTTATCTAAGTTCAACGAGTTAGTGTTCACAATATACAAATATCGACATAGACATTAGTGATGTGTATGATTCAAGGGGGATCTGGATTAGATCAGTGTGTCACGAGTACTTTTTTTTGTCTGATCTCAGCTTTAATTACTTGGTGGCATAATTATATTTTTGGTGATTTATTCTATTGCTATATATTGGCTATAACTTGATGTGGATATATTTTCAGATGCTAAGAGGTTAATTGGAATGAATTTTAGTGATTCCAAAGTACAAAAAGACATGAGGTTGTGGCCCTTTAAGGTGATACAAGGGCCTTCAGATGTACCAAAGGTTGTTGTCGCCTACAAAGGTCAAGAAAAGGAATTTTTGGCTGAAGAAATCTCATCCATGATTCTTGGCAAGATGAAAGACACTGCTGAGGCATACCTTGGAGAAGCTGTAGAAGATGTTGTCATAACAGTCCCTGCCTATTTTAATGATTCACAGCGTCAAGCTACAAAGGATGCAGGTGGTATTGCTGGCTTAAATGTCATTCGCATGATCAATGAGCCTACTGCAGCTGCAATAACTTATGGTCTAGACAATAAGAAGTATGGCAAGCAGAATGTTGTCGTCTTTGATTTGGGTGGTGGCACTTTTGATGTTTCTCTGATGACCTTTGAGGGAGGTGGTCATAAAAAGTTTAAAGTGATAGCTGTTTCTGGTGACACTCACTTAGGAGGTGAGGATTTTGATAACCGCATGGTGGATCACTGTGTTGGAGTATTCAAGAGGAGATTTAACATGGAATTGACGGGGAACCAAAAAGCATTAGGGAGGTTGAGAGTAGCTTGTGAGAGAGCTAAAAGGATTCTCTCATCCGCTACTGAGACGTCTATCGAATTGGATTGCTTGCATGATGGGATTGACTTTTCTATAAATTTTACTCGAGCTAAATTTGAAGATCTCAACATGAGCATGTTCAATAGTTGCCTCAAGACTCTAGACAAGTGTTTAAGGGATGCAAGTACGGATAAATCACGTGTAGATGAGATTGTTCTAGTAGGTGGCTCGACTAGGATACCAAAGGTCCAGAGTATGTTGCAGGAATATTTTGATGGCAAGGAGCTTTGCAAGAGTGTGAACCCTGATGAGGCTGTTGCATTTGGTGCGGCCATCGTGGCTACAAAGCTGAGTGATAGTAACGATTTGGTGCTCACAGACGTCACTCCTTTGTCTCTTGGTATAGAAGTAGTTGGAGACATAGTAAGTGTCGTGATCCCACGAAACACTCCGCTTCCAACGAAGATATCTAAGTTTTATCATACAAATGATGACTACCAGACTGCGGTAATTCTCAATGTGTATGAAGGTGAAAGAACCAGATGTATAGATAACCGTTTTTTAGGGAAGTTTAGGATTTCTGGATTTCCTCCTGCCCCGAAAAAGTATTCAAAATTCGAGACTTGCTTTGATATAGACGTAAATGGTATCCTCACAGTCACGGTGGAGATATTATCAACTGGTAAGACGGAAAAACTAATCATTACCAACGAAAATGGAAGACTGTCCATGTTAGAGATTGAGAAGATGGTAAAAGATGCTGAAAAGTACAAATACGAGGACGAAGAGTTAAAGATCAAAGAGTACACATGCCCAGAGAATTGCTTACGTTGCATTAAAACCAAGGAACACTACTACAACAACAGGGTGAGCCCGGTGGCGTTATATAACAATCCAAATGATTGCTTAAAAAACCCAATTACAACTGTAGACGAGCTTCATCAGGGCGGAGAATTTAAGAAGATAGGGTACGCGTACGAAGCACACAACTTCAAGAAGAGCATGCGCCCAAAGAGCTTGAAGGACAAGTTAAGCAACTGGTGTAGGCGCTTAATTAAATTCGGTTTGATGAGTAGTACTAACATTTACAGTAACGTTTAGACCCGACTTGGACCTGAACAAAATCGCATATTGATGAGGTTACTTGATTAGTATTGATCTATATTTTTTATTTTCATTTTTCATTTATATATTATAATTTATACACTTGAATATTTGATCGAGGGTATCTCTATCATGATAACTCCAGCTAATTTAATCGGCTTGCACTACAACAATCACTGCTTTCAGCGGGGACATTTCCTCGCTTTCAGCGGGGACTTCTCCCCGCCCAACACTTTCGACGGGGACATGTCCCCGCCGAAAGTCCGCCGGCTAAAGCCCTTCGTTGTAAACTTTCGGCGGCGACGGACGTCACTTTTGGCAGTGACACGCGGGGCCCACACTGCCAGCGTGGACAATTTTGGTCAGGTCAAACATTCCAGCGTGGCACTACTTTCGGCGGGGACATGTCCCCGCCAAAAGTATTTTCCGTAGTTGTAATTAGCCCTTAATCCTAGAATTAAATAATGATTTGCACACTTTCGGCGGGGACACGTCCCCGCTAAAAGTGGTTTACATAGTCATTGTGTCATAGTTTTGGCGGGGACATAGTCATTGTATACACGAGATGTTAAACGAATGAGTCGAGATGATGTGGT
Organism: Artemisia argyi; assembly: GCA_030686995.1. Classification (NCBI taxonomy): domain Eukaryota; kingdom Viridiplantae; phylum Streptophyta; class Magnoliopsida; order Asterales; family Asteraceae; genus Artemisia; species Artemisia argyi. The sequence continues at coordinate 149,446,740 of CM060709.1, read as the reverse complement.
TATACACGAGATGTTAAATGAACGAGTCGAGATGATATGGTATTACAGGAGATGTTAACCGAACGAGTCGAGATGATATGGTTATACACGAGATGTTAAACGAACGAGTCGAGATGACGTGGTATTACAGGAGATGTTAAACGAACGAGTCGAGATGATATGGTATTACAGGAGATGTTAAACGAACGAGTCGAGATGATATGGTTATACATGAGATGTTAAACGAACGAGTCGAGATGATGTGGTATTACAGGAGATGTTAAACGAACGAGTCGAGATGATATGGTATTACAGGAGATGTTAAACGAACGATTCGAGATGATATGGTTATACACGAGATGTTAAACGAACGAGTCGAGATGATGTAGTATTACAAGAGATGTTAAACGAACGAGTCGAGATGATATGGTTATACACGAGATGTTAAACGAACGAGTCGAGATGATATGGTATTACAGGAGATGTTAAACGAACGAGTCGAGATGATGTGGTATTACACGAGATGTTAAACGAACGAGTCGAGATGATGTGGTTATACACGAGATGTTAAACGAACGGGTCGAGATGATGTGGTTATACACAAGATGTTAAACGAACGAGTCGAGATGATATGGTATTACAGGAGTGATGCGTAGGAATTGTACCAGGCTTTACCTCTCAAGGGATCTTGAGAAGCTTACAACCCCCACCAGGCAGTGTAGTATAGTATAGTGACAAGTACCGGAGGATTGATCGTTCAGCTAGGAATAGTGTCGCTAGGATTAGAAAACCTAAATACAAGTTCTAGAGATGAGGGATGATTATTTTTATGTTTTTATATTTTATGAAAAGCAAGTAAAATCTCGGGTTTTAAGAATTTGGGCGGAATTAGTTGCTAGTCAACTAACCCAATACTAAAGATGCAATCAAAATAAAATACTAAAAATGAAAATAAACTATATTAAACTAAAGTTGTGAGCAATAAGTTGGAGAAATGTGTTTACTTAGATTTCACTACTCCCTAGATATCTTTTACACGTCAATTATTTGTTATAGTTGCGTGAATGACGGATTGTATTCCTTAATACCATTCATGGGGTGGCGTACTTACTTCCCCAATCCTATGAGTGCCTACTTCACTCCTATGTCGAGCCTGCAAGAAGCTCCTAACATGGGATCATTAGAATTTACTCATGCATTAAATACAACCAATAAAACCTAGTACACATCGGTTCATGTTTCCTAAGACGTTCAAGCATGTTACACAACGGAGATCTGCCAGTTTTCTTAAGCCTAACATTGAAATCATTCATCCAATACAACCATAAACAAGTAATCAACACATAATCAACATCTAGGTTTCATTAGATCTAAGCAAACACAAAATAAATCTAGCCTAGCATGGTGGAATCAAGACAAGCACAAGATATAGACAACCAACACATAGACATATTGATTGAATTAAGAAAAGACTTATCTCAATAACACATGCAAGGATTCAAGGGTTGAAAACCCTTGAAAAGCTGTAAAATTCGTATAAGGTTCATTCTTAGGGTTTCTCCAAACTTCTTCCTCTCTTATGAATGAAAATTAGAAAACTATATATAGATATTAGAGGTTGACGGCGTCAAGAACAAATGGGTGATGCAGTCATCTCGCCGCCAAAATAATCCTCGGACTGCCTTGATCTACATCTGACGCCGTCATGTTATCCACTTTTGCAGGCCGTCACACTTTTAACTCTTGACGCTCTACTTGTGACGCCTTCATGTTTGTACTGGGTCGTCATGCTATTTACTCTTGACGCCGTCAAACACTGTTCCATCATGGAAAATTAAGTCTTTGGCGTTTTCTTCACTTTTATGCTCCAAAAACGTCCGAATTGCTTCCTTTTCCAGATTTCACTCCCAAAGTACCTAAAATCACAAAAGGAACGATTTAGGGCAATATTTGATCAAATAAATTCAATTCCGGGCTTAAATGACCCCCTAAAAACGGATCATTTTTCGCCTCATCATATACCCTTACACTTGAGATTTGCTTGTCCTCAAGCAAATGCGCTTTTATTCTAAACAAAATACAAGTTAGGGGTCATTTAACACTAATATAAAAGTAATTACAACAAATAATCGTTCCACAAAAGACCAAAGACAAGCACGGAGGTCATATACTAGCACCTCACAAATAGTGTTTAGATACTCACATCTCTCGGGTGTAATAAAGTATAAATTACAATATGGAATGGAAAACATCTCTCACTACCTGTCATAGCAAAATAGATTACCATAGGCTTGGGAAAGGATCAAACCTCCACCACATGGCGTAAGCACCTAGGATAAACTATCAAAGAGGTCTTTTAAAGGGTTGTAACGTTAGGTATAGGGATATGAAATACACGGTTTTGTTGGATATAGTCAATCTTTACTGGTGGCGAGTTAATTATCTTGGTCAATTACATGTACAATATGGCGTTGCTAAGCCAAGACTAGACTCGACTTAAGCTAATAAATGAAAAATAACAAAAACATAAAATAAACATAGAATGAAACGGGATGGTAGTCCGTATGTTTTTTTTTTTTTTTTTTTTTTTTTTTTTTGCATACACTCTTACCCTACCATCCAAAATAATACATCATAGGGAATGGAAATTCCCCTTACACTTGAATTTTTACATACTTTACAATAAACTAGTCTAATGACTCGAATTAAGAAAATCAAAACACTTGAAGTACTTTTAAGATTAACGCACATATGGGGGTGATAAAATAATGTTCTTCCCCATTACTCCAAAACATTAGTACTTTACCCATGAGTCCCAATCGTCCCAAAACAATATGTACAAGATATGACTCGACTTAGCAACCATGTAATCAATTAGATAGTTAACTTAGGGTTTAACAAATAACAATAATGCACTAAAGATGAGTGCATACACGGAAGGCTAAGGCGATTTGGGTGTACATTTAAGTGGGGTGTAACAAATTCTTTCTATAAGTAAAATGCTTAAAGTTAGAAACGAAAAGATAGGCTCGGAGGGGTGTACTAGGGGTTTCGTGTACTAAAAATGAGTACAACGCTAAGGTGTGGGAAAAATTAATTGACTTAACTAGCCAAGTAATATGACTTAAATGGTCAAGTAATTATAATACGGGTTTAACACAAGGGTGATCCTAATGCCTCTTATCATGTAGTAAATCCTACTACACGAATGTAGTCTCACTAGCGGTCTCGGGATGCATCACTAACGCAAGTTCTAGAATCTAAATACTACCGGTACACTCATAAGCACTAATAGTAAATGCTTTTCCTATCAAATCTAAAGGCGAACCTCACATATTTGGGTGGAAAAGTTTTCTGAATAGTACGGTTGTGTGCTAGTCATACAATCTCCTATCCATGAGACGCTTGCTATGGCTAAAGTCTCACTCCTACATGTTGTAAAAAATTTTAAATTTGGCGCTAAAATTGCACTAACAAGTATTTCTCATAGTTTTATTACACATCTACCATTAAACAAACAAACTCAAGCGAAAGTGTATCTGTAAGGTATCATCATTTTACCATCCCCTTACACTTAAGATGAACATTGTCCCCAATGTTCAAGTAAAGAATGTAAAAGTGAAATAGTAAAAAGAATGAAATCAAATACTCCCCTGATTCGCTCGGTATGGATAATAAGGTGGCCAGGTTAGATCTTCCTCCAAGAAAATGAACAATCAAAGCTTCCTTTCCAGAAAAATAAATCATCTTCTTGTCATACATAACCTGTAAATCCTGAGAAAACAGACAAAGCAACCTCGCATAAAATCGGCGGCAATCTACATAAGTTACAAAATCCTAGAAAACAAAGTAAGATATAATGCTTGTGGAATGAAGTTTGCAGATTTCCTGGAGATTATAAAACTTAATAATTCAACAAAAACTTTAAAACTCCGTTAGAAAAACAAAACTTGTAAAATTTCCAGATTTTTACACGTGACGCCGTCAAGAGCAAGCTCATGACGCCGTCAGAAGTGACCTGCAGAAATTCTTATGTTAAGTTTCCGGAAAATTTCTGGAAAAACTTGGTCCTACTTCCTGGAAAATCCTGCAAAACTTCATTATGACTCGATACAAGCATTTGACTCTAACAAATACGAATATACATGTTCACTTAATATTGTGGAGAATCATGATCGGTTTGTTTCTTAAAAACATATTTGGGGTTTCCCCTTACACTTATCTTTTGCAAAAATACCTTTTGGGTGAAGTTAAGACTAGGCCAAACAACAAACTAAAGTATTTCCACTTTCTAGTTTAGAAACATGATCTACTAACAATAAAAATAAAGCATGCATACGGAAGCAAATAACAAACAAACAAAATGAAAATCACACAAAGCATGGGTTGCCTCCCAAGAAGCGCTTTTCTTTATTTTACGAGTCTTGTAGCTAGACTCAAGGCCATGGGTTACTACGTGACCTCATCGTTGGTTTCACTCTCTAGGTCATCTCCTATACCAGTTTTGTATTCCGGATCCGATTGTAAATGCTCTTTGTAGAGACCAATCACCTTTTTCTCAATTGCTCCTAGAATCCTATCGGCACATTCCTTATCAACTTTATATTTTGGTCCTAGAGCCAAGAAATCTTTATAGAAAAGACCCCTCTTTTCCCATATGTAATCCATGCCCTTTGCCTTATCTTCTTCATTGATGTCCTCGAAAGCACCAATGTTATCCATGTCAAATCGAGGCATAAAACGAAATTCTTTCATTCTATTAGGCATCCTATATGTGATCCTCTCGGTTTTACTAGCGAATCAAATTGTCCCATCTATCTCATCATATTCTAACTTGGACTCTTCAACAAATGGTTTACCCAACACAACATGGGACAAGCAACAATCAATAACACTAGCTAAGTCTTCAACAACCATAAAGTCGGTGATATAAGTAAAGTCCCCAACAAAGACATGTAAACCTTTAATTCTCCCGACAAAGTTACAAACTCCACCGGGGTATTTGGGATCTCTTCTAGGTCCAAGTCTTGTTTTTACTATATCATTATAGACACTTGAGGACATAATGTTGATTGGGGATTTAAAATCAATGTAAGCATTGTTAATGTGTTTATACCCAATCATACATGGTATCTTAGCATTCTTAGGGTCGCCTCTCTTTATCTTAGGTTCGATCTTTGTAAAAGGAGATCGGGGGTTATCAATAAGATTATTATAGTACGTGATCTCTTCTTTCGTGGGGTATAGATTGAAATAGTCATCTAGTTTTGGATCTATCTCCCCTTCCTCAAGTTCCTCAACAACATCCTCCAAATCATTAGTTCCTAGGTCCTTATTTGAATACAAGGCGGTTGCTAGGTCACTAAATGCATGATCGAGCTCAATTTTAACTAACCTATTGAGCTCCCTAAGTTCCCTAATCTCATCCTCAATCTGTTCACGCAACAACGCCACTTCACTAGGGTAAAGGGGTGGATTCGCGTTTTCCATAATGGTCAACGGAATAGTCAATGAATTTAATTTACTAACAAAGACACAAAGAAATAAGATAGACTAAAGAAAACCTAAAAAAAAAAAAAAAAAAAAAAAAAAAAAAAAAAAAAAAAAAACAAACAAACAAACTTACTAGAAAGGAATCTAGCAAGTAGACCTAATAAAAAGAGATTCTAACCTAGACAATAACTATTCCCCGGGCTGCGGCGCCAAAAACTTGATGCGTGGGAATTGCACCAGGCTTTACTACTCAAGAGATCTTGAGAAGCTTACAACCCCCACCAGGCAGTGTACCTGATCGTTGTAGTATAGTAGAGTGACAAGTACCGGAGGATTGATCGTTCAGCTAGGAATAGTGTCGCTAGGATTAGAAAACCTAAATACTAGTTCTAGAGATGAGGGATGATTCTTTTTATGTTTTTATATTTTATGAAAAGCAAGTAAAATCTCGGGTTTTAAGGATTTGGGCGGAATTAGTTGCTAGTCAACTAACCCAATACTAAAGATGCAATCAAAATAAAATACTAAAAATGAAAATAAACTATATTAAACTAAAGTTGTGAGCAATAAGTTGGAGAAATGTGTTTACTTAGATTTCACTACTCCCTAGATATCTTTTACACGTCAATTACTTGTTATAGTTGCGTGGATGACGGATTGTATTCTTTAGTACCATTCATGGGGTGGCGTACTTACTTCCCCAATCCTATGAGTGCCTACTTCACTCCTATGTCGAGCCTGCAAGAAGCTCCTAACATGGGATCATTAGAATTTACTTATGCATTAAATATAACCAATAAAACCTAGTACACATCGGTTCATGTTTCCTAAGACGTTCAAGCATGTTACACAACGGAGATCTGCCAGTTTTCTTAAGCCTAACATTGAAATCATTCATCCAATACAACCATAAACAAGTAATCAACACATAATCAACATCTATGTTTCATTAGATCTAAGCAAACACAAAATAAATCTAGCCTAGCATGGTGGAATCAAGACAAGCATAAGATATAGACAACCAACACATAGACATATTGATTGAATTAAGAAAAGACTTATCTCAATAACACATGCAAGGATTCAAGGGTTGAAAACCCTTGAAAAGCTGTAAAATTCGTATAAGGTTCGGCCTTTGGGTTTCTCCAAACTTCTTCCTCTCTTATGAATGAAAATTAGATAACTATATATAGATATTAGAGGCTGACGGCGTCAAGAACAAATGGGTGACGCCGTCATCTCGCCGCTAAAATAATCCTCGGACTGCCTTGATCTACATCTGACGCCGTCATTTTGTCCACTTTTGCAGGCCATCACACTTTTAACTCTTGACGTTCTACTTGTGACGCCTTCATGTTTGTACTAGGTCGTCATGATATTTACTCTTGACGCCGTCAAATTCTTCCTCTTGACGCCGTCAAACACTGTTCCATCATGGAAAATTAAGTCTTTGGCGTTTTCTTCAATTTTATGCTCCAAAAACGTCCGAATTGCTTCCTTTTCCAGATTTAACTCCCAAAGTACCTAAAATCACAAAAGGAACGATTTAGGGCAATATTTGATCAAATAAATTCAATACCGGGCTTAAATGACCCCCTAAAAATGGATCATTTTTCGCCTCATCAAGGAGATGTTATACGAACGAGTCGAGATGATATGGTTATACACGAGATGTTAAACGAACGAGTCGAGATGATGTGGTATTATAGGAGATGTTAAACGAACGAGTCGAGATGATATGGTATTACAGAAGATGTTAAACGAACGAGTTGAGATGATATGGTTATACACGAGATGTTAAACCAAAATTTTCCCACCTAACAACTTATCCTCACAATATAAACTCACACACACTCATCTCACCCATATCATCTCACACACACACACTCATCTCACTATATATATCTCTCTCTCTAGCAGTTTCCGTTTTCTGGCGACACCAGCAGTTTCCGGCCGCCGGAATATTTTTCTGGCCACCACCTTTTATCAACTCAACTTGTAGATCGGGCCACCCCGATCACGATTCTACCACACACAACTACAAACACACACTGTCAACCAAATGCAGCGATATAATACTTTTATGTGTACTTGTGGAGCAGGAAATATAAAAAAAAGAACATCACATCAAAAAGATACATTTGGACGTGAGTATTATGCATGTCCTCTTTCGAAGCCAAGAGAGAAAGGTCATGGATGTGGATATTTTAGGTGGAAGAGTGAATTTGATGAACAATTTCAAGTAATTTATTCTGCTTCAACATCTCACGGTTCTGAGTGCACAAACTGCCATGAAAAAGATCTTAAGATAAATATGTTGGAGGCACAAAAACAGGTGCTAGAGACAAAAGTCAGGTTGCTCGAGGCAAGACTTGAAATGGCAACGAATCCTAACAACAATGACCACGCATGTCAATCGGATGCAATACTCCGTGACCTGTTAGGTGACATGGAAAATCTCCGTATGTAATGTTGTTGTTGTTGATGTTGTTGTTGTTGTTGTTGTTGTTTGTTGTTTCTTGTGTTATTGTTGTTGTTTGTTGTTTCTTGTGTTATTGTTGTTGTTTGTTGTGTTATTGTTGTTGGTGTTGTTTAATAAAATGCTGTTGTTGTTGTTGTTTAATAAAATGTTGTTGTTGTTGTTTATTAATCTAACAAAACATCCACACTAAGAAACTAAGCAGTTTATAAAGCAATCCAAAACACGACACGCTTAGCTTCAAACACGAAGTCAAACATTTTATTCAAACCACACAAGAGTTGTAAACCAGATACATTTTCATACAGACTCAAACTAAACAACTCGACAAGCAAACAAAACAGATCAAACGAAACAAACTCGACAATCAAACGAAACAACTAAAACTAAACAACTCGACAACCAAACAAAACAACTCAAACTAAACAACTCGACAACCAAATGAAACAACCCGTTTACTTTTTTTTGCGGCTACCTCCCGCTTTGCTTGAACTCACACCACCTCTTCCTTTCCTTGCTCTCATTTCCTTGAGATATGCAAACGTAGCTTCAAGACTTGTTATTCTATTTTCCAGATTATCAACAGCAGCAGCTTCATCAAACGTGCTTTCAGCTTCATTCTCACCTCCAATAGCAGCAGCTTGAGCTTCAGCAGCACGTTGAGCTTCAGCAGCATCTAGCTCTTCCAAATACTCTCTATAATATGACTTTTTCCTCAACCATACCAGAATCCGGTCTCTTTGCCAAGGTGCACAGTTCGCATACGAAACATATTCATCAAAAATTTACACGCCCCAATGATTTATAATTTCATTATACAGGAGCTCGTGTGATAAAGCCTTTGCCCACTCCTGTTCCGGTGTTAAACCATCCATTGTTATGTGTGTTTTGTATTTTTTGCCGAATTTACGATATTGCAGTTTGGGGGGAAATTTGTGTTATGTGTTATGTGTATGATATAATATATATTGCAGTTTGGGGGGAAATTTGGCGCCTAAACTTTTGGCGGGGACATGTCTTCGCCAAAAGCTAGCATGTAACTTATGGAACAACTTTTTAGCGGGGACATGTCCCGTCTAAAAGTGTGGCGGGAAAAATACGCGGGCACAATTAAGGGTAACTATTTTGGTCAAAGTTACAAAATATTGCAAATACTTTTGGCGGGGACATGTCCCCGCCGAAAAGTAAGCGTTAAAAATCTTTTGACCAGTCAGCGAGATTGTGTGCCAGCCCAGCCCCGTTTTTGTCGTTTAGTGACTTTCGGCAAGGACAATGGCGTCGCCGCCGAAAGTGTCCTCGCCCGTCGTGTTGATTGTTCTAGTGTTGGTCCATGATGCCATGATGGGTTTCATATATTGATATATATGATCATATTCTTGCATGTTATAGATTAACATTAAGAAATTAGTACTAGCTAGAAGTTGAAAGTTGAAACATAACCGTTGGAGCTATAAATGTAAAGCTATATAAATCTAGTTAATACATTGAATTGAGTTAGTGAGCCACTAATTAAGGTGTTTGGATTAGCTTATTTGGTGTACGGATTATAAAAAGAAAACCCGATAAGCTCTCTTTATTCGGCTTACTAGCTCATCAATTTGACGTTTTGATTTTATAGACTAAAACTGTTAAAAGTTACGTATAAATAATAATATGTAAATGACTAGTATCGAACCCGAGACCTAGGGATTGCACACATTACAAATGAGTATTAAGGAAAAATAATAATTGTTTTATTATATTTATTATTAGACACGAGAATGTAACGACCGTTAGTACTTAACGGTAAAGGGACTAACGACCGTTAGACAAAAGAGAAGAAAAGGGTGTTTATGTAATTTGGTAACCAAGGAAGGGTCTAGAACCCCCCTCCTTGGGTTGGGTCGGCCGAACATCTACAAAGGGGCAACCCTTGCCCTAGCTTGTTCCCAAAGTTACTTAAACACTATAAATACAAATCTTAGGGTAATTGTTTTTCATAACTTTTGTGCACACAATTATCCCTAACTTTTCCTCTCCTCTTTCTTGTTCCAAAACCGATCGGCACACACCCCTAGGAATAGTGGGTCGATTTTTGTGAATCAAAAATTTATCTTGTGTAGTTACTTGCATAACCTTTATACGGTTTAATTTGTGTGTACAAGAACGAGGTAATTACTTACTTTAGTAATTATCAAGAGATCGATAAACAAAACGGTAAGGGGTTTATCATTTATCTATTTTACACAAGTTCAAGGTTTATTGAAGTGCTTCGGGTATGTTCTTATTTATGTTTTAGTTATCTTTATACGTGTTATTATTGATCCTTGCTTCCGCGTATGTGCTATATTGATTGTCAAACTCTAACAGTGGCATCACGAGCCATGGATAACATGTAATTGATTACTAAAATGTAATAAAAATCGGATCTTTAATTGTTTTAGATACATGTTTTTCTAGGGTTTTCTTTAAAATTTGTTTTAATAAAATTTAAACCCTAACCCTAATTTTGGGGGGGGGGGGGGACGATTTCCACTTAAAACCCTAATTAGGGTTTGTGGTTTTCTTGATTAAATTGTAATCATATAGAAACCCTAGGTCTTAAACCGGTTATGTGAACATACTTGTAACCTATGTGCTAATTGTTAGGATTAATCCATGACGGAACATGCATGTTAGTCGTGGATCTTGTTTGTTTATTTTTTTGTCACATGTTTTAAATAGATCTAAAATTGAGGAAGACTCCAATTAACATATATTAAAATCAATTTATATGCTATGTGGTGTGTATATTGATTTTGGCCTACGAAATTGATACGTCAATGTATGTGACTCTCCTCCATTAAGAGGAGAAGGCCTTAATTGATTACATGCATAATAATACCTAGAATTGATTTTATTAGGATCTTTTTTATAAGGTTTGCATGTGGCTAATTGTATCACGTTTTTATTATTAGTTGTTTATTTTTCTTTTAATTACTTGCTTTTATTGTTTTCTTAATTGTTTGACTTGATGTAAGAAATAAAAAGGGTGATTTTCATAAAAGAAAATAATATGGACTAATAATGGTGAAACTAAAGTGATAAAGTAAGAATCTTGCAAGGTCTTAAGTGCCGATAGTGGTCCGATTCGCACGGTAATCAGCTCCCAGGCGAGACTAGCAAAAATTCATACTTTATTACATGATTTTGAGATTGAATCCATAAACTTTTGCTTGATTGATGTTTTGTACAAATATGCTTTTAAAATTAAGTCCTTTAAGACAATATTCATAACCGTGATTTGAAGGCTTAGAAAAGAGCCTTAGAGTCTGCCTTGGTTATCACAATCTTGAATATATCTTAAACGAATTACTTTTAAAATCATAATTGTAGAAAGTCAGCTTAGGGTTTATTAAACCTCAAGTAAAACTTTGTGTATTAATTTCACGAATTGGTAATAAAAAGGTTTTGAAAACTTATGCTATAAAGATGAGTGCATGCATCTTTATACATATTTTGATTTACACATCAAAATTAAATACCCTTATAATTTAAGTTACATGCCATCTATCTATAAGAAACACTTGGAATTTTAATTTAGTAAACGTGAGACCTAGGCTAAATTACTATAACAAGGTAAAATTCTTTTAACGCGTGAGACCATAATTGTAATTTTACAGTTTCTAAGGTAGACGACTTAATTAAGTTGTGCGTGAGACCTAGAACTTAAGGCATGAGATGGGATGAAACATGCTTACAAGGCAAATTGATGAATCAATTTGATGTAATTCCCATAATGATCTAGGAATTGGAAATCTTGTTTGCCAATTATTGTTCGACAGATTACTATCTTTTGTACTTTCACCACTAGCAGATCAACTGATGTGGTGAAACTATGTAAAGTTAGGTCCTAGGTTTTCAAGAAAATTTTGGTGGTTATATGAATATAGCTATGGGTATTTTATTTTCTTGAAGATATTTATTATCGAAAATACTAATGTTTGAACTTTTATCTGTAGATATGGCTCAACCCGATACCCCATCTGTGATTTCTGCTTTCAAGCATCATCTTGAGAGAGAGAAATTGACTGGAAAGAATTTCAATGATTGGCACCGTTCGCTCAGAATTGTCTTGAGGGCGACCGGTAAGCTCAATTACTTGACCGATGAATGCCCAGCTGAGCCTGCTGCTACTTAATCAGAAGCAGTTAAGCCGGCGTGGAGGGAGAGACATGCTAAGTTTAATGAGGTTTCTTGTTTAATGCTCACTAGCATGAGTGCTCAATTACAAAAGAAGTTTGAGTACTTTTTCCCAAAAGATATGCTTAAAGTACTTCAGCAATCTTATGAGAAACCTCCTGCAGTTGAATTGTATGATGAACTTGACAAGCTACACAACTGCAAGCATGGTGATGGTAAACCAGTTGAAGATTATGTGACTGAGATGAAGGAATCTTTTGATCAGCTTCACAGAATTAGATTTGGTTACCCTGAGAATGTACAAGTGCACTTGATCAACATGGCCATTAACAAGGATTTTGCTGGTTTTGTGCAGAATTTCAACATGCACTGCTCGGGGAAGACAGTCTCAGAATTACTCGCATTGCTTGTTTATTATGAGAAGAGTCTACCAGCCAAGGTCAAGGCTCCTACCCCGCAACTGTTGGCAATTCATGGTGGGAGAATCCAGAAGAAATCGCATGTGAACAAAGGCAAAGGGAAAGGTAACAAAGGCAAGCAGGTCATGGCCTATCAACCTGAACCCAAGATGAAGCAACATCAGCCTAAGCAGAAAAAGGTGAATCCACCAAACAAGAAGGATCAGGCATGTCACCATTGTCATGAAAAGGGCCATTGGAAGCGCAATTTCCCTCTCTACATTCATGATTTGCGACTCAAGAAGCAGGGGAATGAGGCCGGTAATCCCAGCTCATCAGGTGCGTTCTTTATGATTGAATTATTCATTCTTACTCCTAAATTGAATTCATGGGTATATGATACGGGATGTGGCATTCATATTTGCAATACCTTGCAGGGGTTTAGAGTTGAGAGAAAGCTGGCCTATGGACAACAATTCTTGCATGTTGGTAACGGAGCGCATGCAGGAGTTGAAGCTATAGGAGTTTTTAATTTAGTGTTGCCTTCGGGATTAGTACTATCTTTAAATAATTGTCATTATGCACCGTCAATTGTTAGAGGTGTAATTTCATTTTCATGTTTGTTGAACCTTGGTTTTAAGCATACTATTTCTAGCAATGGAATTTCTGTTTCTTTAAATGGTGTTTTTTATTTTAATGCTATTGCTGTGAATGGTGTTTTTGAAATTGATATGAATAATAATGATAATGCTTTTGTTACTAATAATTCAATGTATAGCATCAACAATAAGAGAATCAAGAAAAGTCTGGATTCGTCTTATATTTGGCATTGTCGACCTGCTCACATTGGCAAAGATCGCATGAAAAAGCTGCAACATGATGGGCTTTTAGAAAAGATCAATGATGAATCATTTGATAAGTGTGAATCTTGCATTGCTGGGAAAATGACTAGGAAACCCTTTAAGAATAGGATTGAAAGGGCTAATGATCTACTTGGTCTTATTCACACGGATGTGTGTGGACCACTTAGACATGTGTCAAGGAGAGGTGCTAGCTACTTCTTAACATTTACGGATGATTACAGCCGTTATGGTTATGTTTATTTACTTAAACATAAACATGAGGTGTTTGAAACATTCAAAGTGTTTAAAGCAGAAGTAGAGTTGCAACTAGGAAAGAAGATTAAAGCTCTTCGATCCGATAGAGGTGGTGAATACCTAAGTCAAGAGTTTATAGATTACTTAGCAAAGGAGGGAATTGTCCAACACCTTACTTCTCCATATACTCCACAACAAAATGGTGTATCTGAAAGAAGGAATCGTACATTGCAAGACATGATACGATCTATGTTTAATCTAACAACTCTTCCTGGTGAGTGCTTATTCACTCACTATTATTTGACCAAATACCAACCCAATACGACTATTTGAGCTAACAAATGCCAAGAAAACACTTGTTTTTGTGTTATGAATGTGCAGGAACGGATTTATTAATAAAAGACGAAAAATCACGGGAAAACAATGGAAACGGGCACGAGAGTTGAAGTTGGTCAAAAAGTCAATGCCGAGGATCCAAAAGTCATCTACTGTCCTTCATCTATTCAGACTTGGCAAGAATAGTCCTTGAATTATATTTTTGAAGAAAGTGACAGAATCAGCCCTTGGATTTTCATTATATTACACTATTGGTTCCTGGATTTTCAAGTATTACAATAATGGTCCTTGTGAATTGACTCATTTGTTAACCTGGTCCAATTATAACTCTACACCAAGCCCAAAGTACACTCAAGCCCACCTTTTATTTCCTTTTAAAACCCAAGCCCACCCAATAGGTCAAATAGTCAAATGGTATTATAAACCGGTCAACACACAATTAAATAAACAAACGCACCATTTTAATTTCCCCCAAATCCCAAAAATCCCAGAACCCCCAAAACTTACATGAACCCTAGTTCATAGCCATGACTCCAATTGGCTTATACCCTCCAATTAACCATGATTAACTTCTCATTGGAGCTTCTAGAAACCTTATCACGTGATCAGGAGGATGTTAGAAAGAGATTAAGCTCAAGATTGGTTCACATGGACATGTGGCAGCTGGTAATTGGACACACCACATCATTCTCTTGCATTGGATACTTATTCTAGAAGGTGTCAGCACATGGCAGAGAGATGCACACGGATGGCCAACATGGCGATATGTGATTGGTTCTCACACGTCACAAAATCTGATCAAAGGGTTATTATTAGAGTAAAGAAGCACAAATATATCCAAGGGTTGAGATGAGATAAAAGAAGCACAAAGAGGTGTGAGGATCGCCAGCTTGGCAATCAGACCCAACCCCTTCTCCTCATCTATAAATAGGGTAGCATTTTGGCTTAATCGGTGTGTAGTTTTTAGATAGAGTTACTCTGCCAAATTCTATTCAGCTTTGTAATCTAGTTTAGATTTTGTAATTTTAATAATAGTTTTAATAAAATTTTAGTTTTCTTCAATTAATTTCAGCTTATTGTGTTCTAATCTCAGCTTATTTTCTATTTCTATCAGCTTATTATCAGTTTTACTTAGTTAAGTCTTACTTCAATATATTACTTTTAATTTAGTTTTATTTTCATTTACATAAAAATAAAAAGAAATAAAAAAATCAGAAAATAAAAAAATATATAAAAAAAAAAAATATATATATATATATACTAGTTATAAAAGCTCACAGTAGAGCTTATTTTCTTTTATACATCTTATTTGAGCTTAAATAGCTTATAGTGAGGTGTTTTGAGTCATTGTTCATCAAAACTAAAGAAGGTGACTCATGTTTGCTGAGGTGTATGATAGCTGATACAGAAAGAGTGACATCAGCCAATCTCAAAGATAGGCAACTGTGAACCCCCTCTGTTCTAGCTGAGGGGGAATTGAGTGGTAATTCTTGAATTTAATTGCTGTTTCTTTGTATCTGTTTAGTTTATAGAGTAATATTGAGTTTACTGTTTCATTTGATTGTTTAAATTATGAGATTCTGTCTTATTTGTGGTTTTGAGAATTGTAATCTGTGGAATTGAGTTTGTTGAATATTGCATCTATACTACTGTTTTATTGAAAGAACTTAGCTGCATAGATTTAGAGTTGACTTTGAGCTGATATCTAATCTGTATTTTTTTTTGTGCATATCTGTCATGTTTGATCTGAGTTAGATTGAAATTTGTCACTTGTGTGGATCTGTTAGATAAGTTTGGGGCTGTGATTCATTGTTAGTTGTTGATCAATTGGAGTTCATTGTTAATCAGAATTGAGCTTGGATAACATGTTGGTTGGTTAAGTGGTGATTTGAGTGATACAGGTTCCAATTAAGGAGTGTTTGGATATCTTGATTAAGGTGTTGAGCTGTGGTAGTATAACTGTTTAACTTTTACATATAGTCTTCATTAGTGGTATGATAAGGTTTTAAATCAATAAAACAGTAGGATATTAACTGAATAGTCTAAATTAGATTACTATATAGCTTAACTGTTAGTGTAGAATTAGTTTAGATAGAGTTACTTAAGAGCTTGTCGTATAATTGATTAACATAGCTTAATTCACTTTAAATTTAGATTAATATAACCAGTTGAAGCAAAGTTAGTAGAGTAAATTTGGATTAAGTCAAAGTTGAGGTTGAACTTAAAAGTAAATTTTACTCAGTTTTAATTGGTTCAATAGCTGCTGATTTGGTAAATATTTTTAGTAAAATTCAGTAATAGTAGGACTTGCAATTACTTGAAATCAGTTCTATGTTGCTTAGTCTTGGTTTTACTCATTTAATTCTGGGAATCAGAACTTTTCATAGCTACTTTTTGAGTTTATGAAGTTGACTGTATAAGTCAGTTTTCTGCTTATGAACTGAGGCCTGAAATTCTGATTGTGCTCCTGAATTTGTGATTTGATTCTTGAACTGAGTAGTATTAGAGTGGTGAAAGTATTCTGGATTATAGTTTTGATTCTGGATTTGCTTATTCTAGATCTACTGTTTAAATGTGATCTTATTTTTGAGCTTATTTCCAGTAATAGTGGCATCTGTGTATTTTTGTGTTAGAATTTGTTTACATCTTGCATAACTGAGTTGTATACATCATTTTCTAACTGTGTTTCAAGTTTCATTCAGATTTGATCTCAAGTGCTTAATGATAAGCACTTGTGATAAGCAGTTTTAGCCTTACTAAGCAGTTCCACTTTTCACTTTTACTTCAAATTTTTATTTAGAGTTCTTTTTATTATTTTAGAATTTTTGGTATTCTTCCAGATTTTTCCAACTCTTTTTACTATTTTTCTTATTTTATTTTTATTTTTATTCAATTTTTAAATAGATTTAAATAACAAAAATCCAGAAAAATTCATAAAAAGCTGTGAAAAATACAAAAATATTTTTAGAAATTCTTTTATAATATTTTAGAATTTTTAGAATTTAATTTTCATTTTTCCAATTAATTTTTCTATTTTCCTTATTTTTAATTCATTTAAAATTCCAAAAATCATTATTAATTCATAGAAAATAAATAAAAAGTCAAAAAAATATTTTTCTTTTTCTTAAAATTCTTTTTATTAGTTTAAAATTTTTAGAAAATATTTTCAAGTTCGTAGGATCATTTTTCGATATACGTTACGTTTTAAATTTTGCAGTTGCATTTCCGTTTTCGCGTTTTTAACTTTGGTGCATAATTAGATTGTACTTTTTGAATCTTTCATAGTTGTTAGTGATTACTTGAATACATTGATTGCTAATTTCACTCTATCACTCTTTCACTATTCACTTACACTACACGATTCCCAAATCGATAATTCGAATTTTCCATTCGAGCCTTCGTTGGGAGAACGACCCGGGAATTACTTTCACAAGTATTTCCTTGGAATATAAATATACTATAATTGACACGAATCAATTTTTGGCGCCGTTGCCGGGGAAGGCTTGAAGTGAATTTTTGAATAATTGTTTTGAAAAATTGTGTTTTGTTAAGCCTTCTTCTACTTTTGTATATAAATATAAAAATTAGAAAATCAGAAATACTTTTCCTAAAGTATTTCCAAAAATACCAAAAAAATAATAAAGTGGCAGCCTCGACTCGACCGAAAGGAGGAGCGTTGTAAACCAAATAAGCATAACAATATAACAAAAACGTTAAATTAGTTGTTTGTCGGACTACTTCATACTACAACCGAATAAGCGGGAAATACGGATAGCTAAGACATTAAATTGCTAGCTGAAGAGAGATCCATTCTTCTCTCCCGTCCCGTCGCGAGTGGTTTGTAGGAAACGGTTTTCAATTAACGTAACGTTTTAAAGAAAAAAACAAAAGAAATAAAAAGTTTTTGTGAAAAATAAATAAAAACAAAAAGATTTTCTTTTCTTCTTCTTTTTCTTTTTGATTTTGGTTTTGGTGTATGCACACCCGTTCTTCTTCTGAGAATCTTACGTCTCCGTTCTCTAACCCCGAGCGGGTTTTACGACATACGAGTCGGGTTCATTTCCTTGACGACGAGGGGATGAACCAAAACGAACAACACAACGGACCCCCGCCTATGGGTGGTCCGCAGCACAATGTTATCCCGCCGATGGGACAACAACCGACATTTGATCCGCGTCCTATGGAAGAACAACTACAATCACCATTCAATGGTGTGAGGAGAGCTATTGTGCTTCCAGACATCAATACCAACTTTGAGATCAATCACGGATTACTCAATTTAATCACGGGTATATCCTTTCACGGGTTCGATAACGAAGATCCCTATGCACACATCCGAAATTTCACCGACATCGCTGAGACTATTAGAATGAATCAAGTCCCTCACAATGTGGTGAAATTGAAGTTGTTTCCTTTCTCCTTAAAAGGAGCAGCCCGGACTTGGCTGGAAAAGGAACCGCCTAATTAGATTCACACTTGGAATGACCTTGCTTCCAAGTTTGTGAATCATTTCTATCCTCCCTCTAAAACTTCTAATCTCCGTTCCCAAATCTTTCGATTCCAACAAGCTTTTGATGAATCATTCAGCGAAGCTTGGGATCGATTCAAAGATTTGTTGGAAAAATGTCCTAACCATAGGTTCACCGACCTTCAGCAGATTGACACTTTCTATAATGGGTTGTTTTATATTGATCAAGATTCACTCAACTCTGCTGCGGGTGGGAACTTGTTGGCTAGGAACACGAATGATGCTTTCACGATAATTGAAAATAAAGCTCGTGTTAGAATGTCAAGAAATAAGCTTCAAATGCCTAATAATGAGAAAAATAATGATGAAATGAAAAGTATGATATTGGCTTTAACAAAGAAAGTGGATGCAATGTCTATGGAAAAATCAAGTCATCAAGTCAATGTCGTTAATAAAGGTTGTACTACTTGTGGTGGTCCACATCCGTATTATGAGTGTCCTTCGACTGGCTCTTATGCTCAAGAGAACGTTTATGCTACGAACATGGGTAGCAACGGCTACCCACCTCTTCAAGGAGATCGAAATCTTCTTAGCTACCGTCCGAGCCAACATCATGGACCACCCGGTTTCGAACAACCAAACCAAGTCAATCAGAATCATAATATGCAGAATCGTAATAATCAAGGAAATCAAAATCAGAGTCGAGCTAATAACGGTTTTCAAAATCATAATCAAGGATTTAATCAGAACCGAGGTTTTCAAGGTAATTACAATCAAGGCCCGCCTCAAGGGAATTTTCAAAACCAAGGAAATTATGGAAACCCTGGGAATTTTCAGAATGCTAATCATGGAAATCAGAATAATGGAAATTTTCAAAACCGTGGGCAAAATTTCAATAATAATCAAAATCAAGTTGTGATTCCAAATCCGTCGCCCACGGAAGAGTTGATTAAACAATTGCTTCAAGGTCAACAAGCTTTAATGACAAAACAAGAGGAAACAACGAGATTGTTTGCAACTCAAATCAATGATATTAACAAGCGTTTAAATGATCGACCCTCGGGCTCTGGAACTTTGCCAAGTAACACGATCGCAAACCCGAGGGGCGAAGTCAAGGCGATCACGACTCGCAGTGGTGCTATATACGAACCCACGGTTCTGACTACCTCTTCTTCTCCTCCTCCTAAGGTAGTGAACCGTGAGACCGAGGTGACAAAGGACCCGGTTCCTCCTACTAATAACGGAGGTTCCGAAAACGTCCAACCTACGGTTGCCCAAACGTCAAAAGATAAAGAAAGAGTCGTTTCTGAAAACAATATGAAATACAAGTCTAAATTGCCATATCCGTCACGATTTAATGATGAAGAGCTCCGTGCAAAATCTAAAAAACAAATGGAAAAGTTTCTTGATATTTTTCAAAAGTTGCACTTTGATATCAGTTTCATGGATGCTCTTGTATTGTTGGAACACAACTTTATTATATCAAGTGTCGGTCATTAAGTTTTACACTAGGTTGCTCTATATTACATTTATATTATGTTTTATAAGTTTTAAGTTAAGTTTATAGGTTTGGACAAAGTATAAGGGCTAAGTATGTAATATTGTCTAAGTGTGGTGAAGCCCTAATCCTCACCTATATATAGTAATGTATACCCTCCTTAGAGGGTGTTGGTTCTCTTAATATTATTGTTGCTCTTTCATTTTAACATCAAGGGTTCCTTCCACTCTCTCTCTCTACCTACTTTCTCTCTCTAGAATTATTAGTGATTATGTTTGTAAAATGGTGACCTAACAAGTGGTATCAGAGCCAAGGGATAATATAGGTTGATTTAGGTTTGATTTGGTAGAAAAACTAGGTTTCAAAGTGTTTTTTACTAATTCGAGTACTGTTCATCGAAGGTGATATCGAGTTTGAAATTTGCTTCTATCGAGTTAGGAGTGCAATCTGCTTCTATCGAGTTAGGTGTTATTGCCTATCGAGTTAGGCAGTTTAGGTTCTATCGAGTTAGACATTTTCAAGGTCTATCGAGTTAGGACTTGTGATATTTGGCGAGTTAGCCTTATTCTTCCTAATCGTTTATCGAGTTAGGATCAGCGTAGCTATATTCTAAGTCGATACTCTGCCCAAATTTTCTCACCTTATCGAGTTAGGGATTTCATACTTATCGAGTTACTAATCTCAAAGACTTATCGAGTTACTAATCTCAAAGACTTATCGAGTTAGAATCTCGAATACTTATCGAGTTAGGATCTCGAATACTTATCGAGTTAGGATCTCAAGTACTTATCGAGTTAGGATCTCAAGGGTTTATCGAGTTTGGTTACTTTAGCTTGGTTTATCGAGTTTGGACGTTTAGCTTGCTTTATCGAATTTGGACCAATACTTCATACCTTATCGAGTTACAACACAAGTTGTGTTTATCGAGTTTGGACAACCATTCTTGGACTTATCGAGTTTGAATACTTAATTGAACATACCGAGTTTGAATCACATACCGAGTTTAATATCTAATCTAATTACAACCTTTATTTATCTTTAACGATCTAAGTTTACCATAATCACGAAGGATGTCTCAACCACCTCATCACTACTTCTCAAATTCTCAGCAACAACATCAGCAGTATCAGCCTCAACATCAGCAGTCTCAGCAACATCAGCAGTATCAGCAACAACAATATCTTCCGCATATTATGAATCAACAACCTCCTAATCACAATCCAATACATCATTACCTAATGATGCAACAACACCTCATTCCTCAACAACAACCAAATCAAGTGCTACAACAAAACACTCAGTTTTCCTCCAAGCAACCTCACTGGTTTGACAGAATGTGTGAAGTTATTACAACTCAACAATCCCGACATGAGGCAGGATCACTTGAAACACCTCCAATGCTAACACCTGGGAATTATGTTCAATGGTCAAGTCGATTCTTAAGATTTCTTGAATTAAAGAAACCTCATGGGCAGTTCTTAAAACAAGTGATACTTGAAGGACCATTTGAGTGGCCAACAAGATTTGAAGATGGTGATCCAAATGCTGATCCTCCACGTCCTCCTGGTGATAGACCCCTTCCAGAAACTGCACTCACTGAAGAACAGAAACTACATCGTGAAGCTGATCAGTATGCAATGGCTTATATACTTCAGGGTATACCTAATCCGATCTATCGAAGTGTCGATGCTCAGAAAATAGCCAAAGCTATGTGGGAACACGTTCATCTCCTTATGGAAGGCACTCAATTGAACAAAGATGACATGGAATCCAAGCTTTACATGGAATACACTGACATCACAATTGCACCTGGAGAGTCACTCGAATCCTACTATCATCGTTTCACTAATGTGGTCAATGATCTGGAACGTCATAAAATCACAGTACCAAGGATCGCTGTGAACTCCAAATTTGTTGGTAGTCTTGGCCCTGATTGGCATAAATATGTGACATTTGTTCGTCAAACGAAGAATCTTCATGATGCTCCATATGGCTTGTTGTATGATTTTCTTAAACACCATGAACCTGAAGTGGAAAAAGATAGAGCTCTACGAGGAGGATACACACCAACATCAACATCAAATTCTTTGGCTCTCGTAGCTCAATCTCCATATGCTCCACCACCAATGTCAAATCATGCATATGTTCAAGAGCAGAACTACTTCAGTTATCCACAATCTTCCACCTCGAACCAAATGGCCCCCTATGATTCATCTCTAAAGAATGATTCTACTCAACTTGTTCCGTTAAATAACAATGATGCTGTGTATTACTCCAACTCGAATGTTGATGACGATGATGACTTTAATACGTTGAATCAGGGACTTGCTCTTATTGCTCGTGCTTTCAGCAAATTCTCCAACAAAACAAACAACCGTCAACGCTCATCTTCTAACACAAGGAATCAAGCTGTTGTCAATGATGGAAGAGTGGAAATTCAGAATCGTAATTTTGGTCGATCTGGTTCAGGAAGTTCTTCAGGAAATTATGGGAATGGTCAGAGGTTTAGTAACAATGGTGGGTTCAGGAACAACTCAGGATCTTCTCAGCAAAGGTCTGAATCAGCTGCAACCAGGAACTCCAACTCAGGGAATGCAGTGTGGTGCTACAATTGTAATGAGCAAGGTCATATAGCTACAGCATGTCCCAAACCGAGAACTCGGGGTAGTCAGTTTCACAAGCAGGCATTACTCATGGCTCTTCAAGATGAAAAAGATGGACATTTCCCTGAACAGGAAAACAACTTCATGGCAAATGTGCACAACGATGATGACATGGAAGATCTGGAAGCCAATGCTGCTGTGATGCTTATGGCCAACATGCAGGAACTTAAGCTCAATGATTCAGGTCCAGTGTATGACACTGACGGCTTGTCTCAGGTACATGACCTCAATGAATGCTTTATTAATGAAATAGTCTCACCTTATGCTTCTGAATCAGATATGGCGCAAGTTGTTCCATCTAAATCATCTTCATCACCTCAAAAAGATGAACAAATAAGCACAGTTGTCATTTTCGATGATGACACAGTTGTTTCATTTGATGATCCTATTGAGAATAATGAATATGATAATTTAGAACAACATGAACCATCATTTGATCCAGACCCTGACCTAGTATTGTTATCTAAACAACTGGATGCTCAAAAAATGCAAATCATTAAATGCAACGAGAAAAACAAAGTTTTAAAAGAAACTAACGCAGCTCTTGCAAATGATATTGAGAAATATAAAATACAACTTTCGTATCAGGAAGATAAGATTAAACGAGCAAAAAGTTTTGAAAAAGATTTTCAAGAATCTTACCTCAAGGAACAAAATCTTCAACATCAAATGCAAGTTTTAATCGAATCTAACGGAAAGTTGGTTTCAAAGTTAGAAAATGATAAGTCTGAACTTAAAAATCAGGTTGCTGATATTCAAAAGTTGCTTTCTACGACAGAAACAGAATTGTCAAATTGCAAAAAGGAGTTTTGTGAATATAAAATACGAAAACGAAAGTTTATCGATAAATTAATCGGTGAAAATGTTGATCTTGAAAAACAAATCAAAGAGTTTCGTAATGTTGTTTACAAAACCGGGGGCTCAGTCACAACAATTCAAAAGTATACTTTAAAACCGAGACCCGACAAAGGATTTGCACTTGGCGATTTCAAATCTATGTTTCTTCATAAAGCACTCAAAGCTAATCCTAAGATATACAGTGTTGAACAAATGCTTGATAATAATGTTGTACGTACTGTTGTGCATGATACTGAGGAAGAAGAAGAACTGGAAGAAGAGAGTCGATAAAAAATGAAACAAGTTGAATTTTGGAAACCATATGATTACTCAAAACCTCCTCATATTTCTAAATCGTTTGTTACACAAAAGGAAATACCTGAAAAATCATGGTTTATCACTGAGTCATATGTTTCGTCTTCCAATGGAGTTCCGGTCCAAACTGTAGCACAAGTCAATGGTCCTTTACCATCTAATGGTGAAGTCACACCTTACCCAAAAAGTTGTCGTGTTTTAAACTACTTCAAAACATTTATGGAAGACATAGATATTTTGGAGGAAACAATTGAACGTAACTCAGAGATAAAAATTGAAACTTTTCAATCTGCTTACGAGCGAGAAAAGAGAGATATTTTTCAAAAACAAATGAAGCCAATCGTTAAACACCTCCGTCTTTGTGCTGCACGTTGGGAACATGAACTTCAATTAGAAGTCAGAACTATGATTAACATTTTTGATTCAAATGAAAATGCGATTTTGGTTCAACAACAAAGAAACAGAACTTTAAAAAATGATGCTGATCGACTCTTGGAACAAGTTCTCAATGCTGATATTTTGTCTGTTATCATGAATGATCTTTATAAATCTGGTACTTCTATGCTTAAGAACGATCATTGTGTTGATCATAATCTGTTGAATGAGGAAATTGAGAAACTTCAACATGATAACGAAAGATTGAGAAAGAACAATGATGATGTGTGCAAACAATTTTCAGAAGAAAAATTTCGACTAAACAAACGTCTTGATTGGTGTCAAGCTCAAACAAATGTTCTGGCAATGAAACTTCAAAGTCAAAACATTTCCAAATCTTGTCAGCATTGCAAAAATATGGAATCTTTCAAAACTCTGAGTCTTGAACTCAAGAAGGAAATTGAGAATTTAAAACGTGAAAACATTGAATGGCAACAAAACAGTGTTGATTACAAATATTGCATTGGTTTACTTGAGTCTGAAATTCAGGATAACAAACACATCATCATTGATCTGAAAGAGAAAATTAAGCTACTTCAAAAAGGAAAGTTTGTTGACACCACTGTGATAGTCTCAGAAGTACACAAAACAAACAAGGGTAATTTTATTCAAAATACTAATGATGCCCCTTCCACTTCCACAGGACTAGTCTCCACTAAGAGCGTTAGCAGACCAAAGCGAAAAAGTAACAAGATGACTAGGTTCTGGCAACGTAAAAGAGGATCACTAGAAGCCCAAGAAGTAGAAGATCACCATAGGACTATGAATAAAACTCATGTTGCATCTGATTTAGATTCTAATCTGGCAAATTGTAATCAAAATCCAAATGTAACGAATGAAGTACCTTCGAATGCTTTAATTATTAATGCATCTTGTGTGTTTTGTCGTAAAAATGTTTCATCAGGTGATCATACAAAATGTGTAGCTAATTCTCTCTTGAATCGTCATAAGAAACGTAGGACAGGCATTCCTTTTAGGTCCACTACTGCCTCTAAGTCGAATTTAGGAAAACCGCCAACTACGGTTTCAAATGATGTAGAAGTTACCCCCATCATTCTAGAGAAAAAATCTAGGAGCAAGCCCCACACTAGTGCATTCAACTCTAAGAAAGCAAAAACTAGTTGGAATTGGCAACATTGGTTACAACACAAACCAGACTTTAAATGGATCCCTAAATTGTTGAATACTTGTGCTTGTGCTGCTAACCAACCGGAACCAGCACTTTCTTTGGGTTCCACCCTTACTTCTGTTCCATCCTCGTCGTCTTCTTGTGATGCAGGTGGTACAGATAATTCTATGGATTGTTGATAGCGGATGCACCCGACATATGACAGGCAATCTCAAACTGTTAATCAACTTTGTTTCAAAGTTCATAGGTACTGTCAGATTCGGGAATGATCATTACGGTTTAATCATGGGATACGGTGACTACGTCAGTGGGAACATCGAAATCAGTCGTGTTTATTATGTGGAAGGCCTTGGACACAACCTCTTTTCAGTCGGTCAATTTTGTGATGGGGATCTAGAAGTTGCATTTCGTGAGAAAACTTGCTTTGTTCGTGACTTACAAGGAAACGATCTTATGTCTGGCTCCCGTGGTTCCAATCTTTATACAATATCAATGTCAGATATGATTGCAACATCTCCGATATGTCTTCTCTCCAAAGTGGAATCAACTAAATCTTGGTTATGGCACAAACGTCTTTCACACTTGAATTTCAGAACTATGACTGACCTCGCTCGTTACAAACTGGTTGATGGTTTTCCGAGATTCCGTTTCACCAAAGATCACTTATGTCCAGCCTGTGAACAAGGTAAAAGTACTCGAGCTCATTTTCCTTCTAAACCTGAGCACAGTACGAATCATGTGTTACAACTGCTTCATATGGATTTGTGTGGTCCGATGCGTGTTCAAAGTATCAACGGTAAACGCTACATACTAGTAATAGTGGATGATTACTCCAGATGGACTTGGGTCTACTTTCTACGAAGCAAAGATCAAGCTCCTTCAATGATCATCACCTTTCTCACTAAGATTTAAGTTCAGTTACGCAACACAGTCCGTATTATCAGAACTGACAATGGCACAGAATTTAAGAATCAGACCCTAAGGTCATATTATGAGAAAGTGGGAATTGAACATCAAACATCTATTCCTAGAAGCCCGGAACAGAATGGAGTTGTCGAAAGACGCAACAGGACGTTAGTGGAAGCTGCTAGAACTATGTTGATTAATGCTCAATTACCAGATTACTTATGGGCAGAAGCTGTTTCAACCGCATGTTATACCCAAAACCGTTGCATGATCACAAAACGGCATCGCAAAACACCTTATCAAATTGTTCACAAAAGAAAACCTAACATCGATTACTTTCATGTATTTGGAGCACTCTGTTATCCGAAAAATGATCGTGATGATTTAGGTAAACTGAAAGCTAAGGCTGACATTGGAGTGTTCGTTGGATACTGTGAAAATTCCAAGGGTTTTAGGATATGGAATCGTCGGACAAGAGAAATTCAGGAAACTATTCATGCTAATTTTGATGAACTCACACAAATGGCTTCTGAGCAAAATAGCTTAGGACCCGAATTCAACCGTCTTAACTTTCCGGATTCTTCAACTGAACCATTGCCCCTTAACCGCAAAGAATTGGAAACCTTGTTTGCTCCACTGTTTGATGATACAATTGAATACCGGTCTACTGAGCTCAC
This sequence comes from Artemisia argyi, assembly GCA_030686995.1. Lineage (NCBI taxonomy): Eukaryota > Viridiplantae > Streptophyta > Magnoliopsida > Asterales > Asteraceae > Artemisia > Artemisia argyi. The sequence continues at coordinate 149,419,869 of CM060709.1, read as the reverse complement.
GCCTAATTCCGCTGCACAACCTGATATTCATCAAGTTTCTGACTTACCTCAACAAACCACTACGACTGTTGAGAAAGACGGTCCTCCAATTGCATCTCCATTTACAGTTGAACAAACTGCATCCAACTCTCGGCAATCAGCTGAAGCTCCAACACCACTATCAGTTCCACAAACCGCAGAGTACGATCCTAATGAGTTCATTAATCCGTTTGCACCGGCTCCAACATATCACGATGTTGCTGAGTCATCTACACGTAATTTGGATCCTACTCACATGCGAGATACTTATCAACTTCACCCTTCGACACACAAATGGACTCGAGATCACCCCCTAGTACATATTATTGGCCATCCAGATGCACATGTTATGACAAGACAACGACTTCACACTGATGGTGAAACTTGCATTTATGCACTCACAGTTTGCATGGAAGAACCCAAAAACATCAAAGAAGCAATGACTTATGATAACTGGATTGAGTCCATGCAAGAGGAATTTCAGCAATTCATTAGATTGGAAGTCTGGGAATTAGTTGAAAGACCTGACGGAATCTATGTCATCGGGTTAAAACGGATCTGGAAAAACAAACTTGATGCAGAAGGAACTGTCATTCGCAACAAATCACGCCTGGTAGCTAAAGGATACTCTCAACTAGAAGGACTCGACTTTGCTGAATCCTTTGCTCCAGTGGCGAGACATGAAGCTGTTCGGATTTTTTTGGCCTTTGCTGCACACAGGAACATGATAGTCTACCAAATGGATGTGAAAACTGCATTTCTTAATGGTGAACTCCGGGAATAAGTGTACGTTACCCAACCAGAAGGCTTCGTTGATCCTGAGCGTCCCAACCACGTTTACCGACTCAAAAAGGCACTCTACGGACTTAAGCAAGCCCCCAGGGCGTGGTATGACAAACTTTCTACATTCTTACTGGCTAATAAATTTTCTAAAGGTTCGGTGGATCCAACATTTTTTACAAAAGCATACGGGGAGGACTTACTTGTTGTTCAAGTATATGTCGATGACATTATATTTGCATCAACAAAAAGAAGTTACTCTAATGATTTTGCAAAATTAATGAAAGATAATTTTGAAATGTCCATGATGGGTGAACTGACGTTCTTTCTAGGACTGCAAGTTCATCAATCACCCCGTGGAATTTTTATAAATCAGTCTAAATATGCTATAGAAATTTTAAAGAAACATGGAATGATGAGTTGTGATACTTATAATACACCAATGGGCTATACCACAAAACTAGATGCTGACTTACATGGGACACCTGTTGACCCTACAAAATACCGAAGTATGATTGGGTCCCTCATGTATCTCACATCTAGTAGACCTGATATAGTATTTGCTGTCTACATGTGCTCTCGCTATCAGTCCAAACCAACTGAAAAACACCTCAGTGAGGTCAAAAGAATCCTTCGATACATAAAGGGAACCATTAACTTGGGAATCTGGTATCCGAAGGATTCTGGTTTTGAACTAATTGCTTTTTCAGATGCTGACCATGCAGGATGTTTAGACACACGCAAAAGCACATCTGGTGGATTACAGTTTCTCGGAGATAAACTTGTGTCTTGGCAATCAAAGAAGCAGGACTGCACATCACTGTCGTCAACAGAATCTGAATATGTAGCTATGTCCGCGTGTTGTGCTCAAGTCATCTGGATGAGATCACAACTCAAAGACTATGGCTACCTATTCAATAAGATTCCGATCTACTGCGACTCCAAAAGTGCCATTGCAATCTCCTGCAACACCGTTCATCATTGCAAATCCAAACACATCGATCTCAGATATCATTTCATCAAGGAGCATGTTGAAAAGGGTACCGTTGAATTATATTTTGTTGGAACTGAGTACCAATTGGCGGACTTACTTACCAAATCTTTAGCACCATCAAGATTTGCTAGTCTAGTTCACCAGATTGGTATGCGATGTTTGACTCCTGATGATCTGGAAAAGTTTTAAAACATTTTTGATCGTCAAACATCAACATTATTTTTGTAAATACATTTTCTAAAAACAAAAATACAAAATTATAAAACAAAACAAAAACACAAAAAGATTTCTCTTTCATTTAAAAAAAAAAAAAAAAAAAAAAAAAAAAAAAAAAAAAAAAATTCCTTATTCAAGATATGTCGTTCTTTACATTTCTTTTTCAAACTTATCACGTGCATATCTTGAGGGGGAGAAAGAAATTTTTTCTTTATAACATTTTACTCATCACTATCTTAATCTCATTCTCGACACTTCTTGAACCATTACGTGTTAAACTTTTCCGTATTACTCCTTATGGTTGGTTCAAGAGGGTGCCACATTCAGTATACTCGTAACATACATCCTAAGTTTCACTTATCATTAAGTTTTCATTTACTTGAGGGACTAAATGTGTATATTTTTAAAACCTTTCTTTGGTTAAACAAGTAGGGGGACCAATTGTGCCAATGCATCAAAATCATTTTTTTTGATATATCATTACCTGATTTAAAAAAACACCATACGCGCCCCTGATTATCCTGTTTCATTCACAAGATCAAGACCTTTTTTTTTTCAAGATTATTGATTCCCTGTTATTGTGAGTTTAAGCTTATCATTGTTTTGGTTTTAATACTTGCTTGATTGGTTGGCTATGTTCGAATCAATTTTTAGGGCTCATGTGTACACCGATTTGGGTGTTTTTCGTATGATGTGAATAAGGTTAATTAGATGTGATGACCAATTGTGGTATGACCCCTAGGGCCTAGTTCCTCCTTTACCTTGATTGGAGTTGTCACGATTGTGCGAATATTGTGTGATTTTTTGGTTTCATAAGCCCGAGTGCTTATCGAGTTAGCCTAAGGCTTAGTGTGATAGTAAACTGTGATGTGTATCATGTTTGAGACTCGAGTGTTTATCGAGTTTGATGATTGTTGTATTTCTCGTATTTGAGACTTGTGTGGATATCGAGTTTGAGACCCTTAGGCTTATCGAGTTTGTGACTATACTTTCTATGCTTGTCATGTTTGATACTCAACTACTTATCGAGTTTGAGACTCATATGGATATCGAGTTTAAGACTTTTAGGCCTATCGAGTTTGCTTGTAAGTATGCTTATCGAGTTTGAGACTTGTGGTTATATCGAGTTTGAGACTCGCCAGTTTATCGAGTTTGAGACTCGCTAGTTTATCGAGTTTGAGACTCGCTTATTTATCGAGTTTGAGACTCATGAGCTATCGAGTTTGAGACTCATGGGCTATCGAGTTTGACACTCATATGGCTATCGAGTTTGAGCTATCTGTCTATACCTATCGAGTTTGAATAACAAATTAGCTTATCGAGTTTGGGTAATCATACTTGATTATCGAGTTAAGTGCTATCTGTCTATCGAGTTTGATGTTTGTTTATGCTTATCGAGTTTGTGCTACCTGTTTTGCTTATCGAGTTTGAATGATACTTGTGTATCGAGTTTGATACTTATTGGTGTTTATCGAGTTTGATAACTGGTGCTTTAATTTTTTTTTTTCTAAATCTTAAACATTTTTTCCACTAATTGATATTGTCTCATGAATTATTCACTCCGAGTCAGGAGTTTCATAATGGAACCATCATGTATGGGTTCTAGTTGTTCAATTTTATGAAAAGAAATGCTGCCGAAATTTTCAATAATCTATTGTTGTAAGTTTGTTGTCGACATAGAAGGTAATTTGTTTGTGTTACATGTTTGTCTAAGTGTTGAATGTGTTTCTTGGTTTGATTCGTCATGTGATTGTATATGTGATATTGTATCTATCATGGGTGATCGTTTGTTCGGATATTATCTCTTTGTCTTAAACTAACGAGCTAATCACATCATGGCTGTTGTCGGCTTATGAATCATTTCAGGTCCCGATATGGCTAAGCAATCAACACCTAGACATGAATTGATTCAAGGAGATGAAAGAGTAATTGCTAAGACAAACCATAGGATAGATCTCGATTCACTCACATGTCATGACACTTGTGCAATCATCCTGGAAATACTTAAAGAACACGATATTGTTAACCTTCTCACCGTCACTGCTACAGTACCAGAAGTCTATCTAACTCAGTTCTGGGAATCGATTGATATCAGCAAGAATGAGAAGTCATTGGGGGTTACTCTTGATCACAAACTTGCTGTGTTTGATGTGCAAACCCTCCGCACTGTTCTTGGCTTGCCTAAGGTCAAGAAATACACTCACTTGCCATCATTAACTGAAATTATCAGACTTCTTCGTGAGCTGCAGTATGATGAATCTAAAGTCAAACTCAGCCTGATTTCCCATGTTGACAGGAAATTCATTCCTCAACCATGGCTCACACTTTACTCCATCCTCACCAACAGTTTAACTGGCAAGGAAACTGGGCATGAACATCCATCTTTAGAATTGATGCAGATATTCTGGGGAGTTGTCAAACAAGCTAACATTGATTATGCTCAACTGATTTGGGTGGATTTAGTATCTCAGGCAAAGCAGTTTCAGAAATCTACTACTGCTAGAATTCCATTCTACAGATTCACTAAGTGTCTCATTGCTCACTTCCTGAAAAAATACCCCGAGATTGATCCAAGAACAGAAGATAAGGAACACCGTCCCTCTATGGATCATAAGTATTCCAAAACTCGTATTCAGAAGACCAACACTGAGAAACAGGGAATGAGAATCCCTGATAATCTGATGTCTGATGCAGTTCGTAGCACTGAGGCTTATACAGTATACGATGCAGCTCAAAGAATTGGGAAAGTTGGCTTAACTGAGACTAAGAAAAAGAGAGCTTCTAGAGGCCCAACTAAACCCAAAACAATTCCCAAATCAAGAACTAAGAAAGTCACTTTTGAATCAAAGAAGAAATTGACAACTCCACAGACTGAACAAATTCTTCGGGATGAACCAACAGACAGTGAAGGTAAAGATGCAGATGCCGAACAGAAATCTGAAACTGAGAACCTTGCATTGACCAAGAGTAAGAAGGCAGATAAGGGAAAAGCCTTAGAAACTCAAGAAGAATCAGTCACCTCACCAATGTCTGAATCCGAAGAGGATGAACAACTGCAACTTACCTTAAGAGAAAGCAAACAAACGGAAGAGGAACGAATTGCTAAACTCACCAAGAAAGGTGAAGGATCTGGTACTCATGATGAAAAGATGCCATCTCTAGATTCTAAGGATGATCAAGCATCAGATGAAGCTCCTTCACATACCGAATCATCCTCTGAACCTGGTGACGATAATTCTGATGATGAAGCTGAATCATCTAATTCTGACTCTAAAGAATCTCTCGATAAACCTGAAGTTGAAGCTTCAAAAGGCGAAGATGATGTATCATCCGAGAATGAGGAAAGAAGTGAAGCTGATGACAAGTCAGATAGTGAAGATGTGAATGATGATGAAGATGAGAATGATGAGAGTAATGAGGAATCGGATGATGATGGAAAGGATATGCAACTTGACACTAGTCAAGATACTCATATCGATATTATAGGGATTGATGAAGGGCCACCAAAAGCTCAACCGCAACAACCACCTTTATCAAAACCTCAAAGTCATCCTCAACAAACCCCGTTTACAACAGTTGTTCATTCAAGCTTATTGAAATCACTACATGACCAATACGAAGCACTTGAAAAGAAGGTCAATGAACAACAACAAGTCATTGAATCATTCAATACTTACAAAGTTGATGAAGCAGTTGAGGAACAGGTTAAACTGAGATTACCTGGGGAAGTTCAGAGGTATGTTCAGAAGGAACTCCCCTCTGCTGTTAGACATTACGTCAACAGGAATCTTGCTGAAATCGTTTCTAACAGGTTTCAAACAACACCAATCACTGTTCAGACTGTACCTCCTAAACCTTCTGTGAGTGATCTCAAGAGCAAGCTGTTGGAAGCTATTGTTAATGATCATGAGGAGAATGACCTACGCAAGGGACTCATCAGATCAATCAAAAGAGCTGAAAAGAAAGATGAAGCTTGTAAAAAGTCAAAGGCAACCAAACGTCGTCATGATGATTCTGACCCTGATGATCAACCACAACAAGATAAGAGGAAGAAAGTTTCTGGCTCCTCCTCCAGACCTTCAGCCACAACTGCTACCGTCAACGTTTCCGATGATCCACACCCAATACAAGAAACTGAGGAAGCCAATGTTGACATGGATGACATCCCTCCAATTATCACTGAAACCATTGCTGAACCTCCTAAGGATGCACAATTAATCCCAGCTCCTGAATGGATTAATTCCGATGCTCCTTCATATAACTGGTTTGATGAAATGGTTGATGCTCACCCAGATGATACTACAGCTGACATAATGACTGAAGGATCCGTTGTAAGCTTCGCCAAAAGAATCAAGAAAGTAATGCAGACTCAAAGACTTCAGCTTTCTGATTTGGTTAAGATTCGCAAAGCTGGGTTCACAGAATTCAAGACATGCACAACTACTGAACTTGAGTTCGAATACAACGTGGAAGAGGTTTCTAAAGCTTTATCTGAGAATATTACTTGGGGAAAGAGACCTTCTTGGGATAAATTTGGTCATGGCACGGAACCACTCGTTGACGAATTCATTTATCAAGACTTCTCTCAACCATTACCCCTCATTGGTCCTCCAAGTGAACCTAAACTCCCCAAGCATTATTTCTTTAACAAGGATCTCTTGTATCTTGTCCATGGGAACTCTGATCCGACTCACAGGCATGCTACGTCTCTCACCAAATTTAGAGCCGCCTCATATCCTTTGGAACGACTTGAAGAACAAATGAGAGGATTGTTCTCCACATCCATCCATAAATATGATCATGAAGCAGCATTATGTACTCTCCACTGGCCTGAGATGCGGAAATGGTTCTACAAATACAAGCTTACATTCCATAAAAAGAACAAAGTCTTCTCCAATCTACGCATTCTTGCCATCACAGCAGTCAAAAGTTCTGAGAAAAGATTTGGATACAACTTTCTTGATGAAATTGAGGTCCGCCGACAAGATGATCAACTGTATACATTTGGGGAAGCTGACTATCATCGGTTGAACCTCAATGACATTGCTGACATTTACCTTCTCAAGGTACAAGGCAAACTTCAAAACCTGTCTGGCAGCCTTCAGTATGACATCATCAACTCGATCCTGCTCTTTATGCGTCAAACCATTATCAAAGCACGAGTTGAAGATGCACAACTGGGAGTCGAAAGTTATCAGAGATCACTCAACTTCACTGCTCCACAGTTATATCCTCCCAACGTCCGTCTACGACCTTTCATCTTCCACAACAAACCTTTCGGAGTGATCTTCCCTAACAACGATGGTTACAGTTTCATGAAATACGACGAGGTTCACAAGTTCGGAGATCAGACTCTCAAATTTGTCAAAATACAGTTGAATGAAAAGTTAAAGGAACATAGGGGTGGAGATAATGTGGGTTGGAATAAGAGAGATGCAAGGGAAGCAATTAAGTTCATAGCTCGGCTTGATCAAAAGCTCAGGTTCCGGGAGCAGATACGCACTTTGGAGAGCTTACTTGGAGCACGAGAACCGTTTCAGAATATCCTCACTTACCGCCGTCCGGACACACCTCAAGTATGATCATTGTGGTATTACATTGTCCCATTTCATAATCATTTTCTCTTCATCATATGATCATGGTTTGTGCACACATTACAGTGTACAACCCGTGCTTGTAATTAAAGGACCCTGAGGTACGCTTCAGTGCCTCAATCCTGACATAAGAAGCGAAGGCTTCTTATTTTTGAGTAGAGTTAATCATACATTTTCTGATTTTCATAACTCTGCTCAAAAGACAAGTATTTCACCTCAATGAGTATTCACTTGTTGAGGGGGAGCACTTGTAAAACTCATCGTTTCAATAAACAAAAGTTCTTGTTGAATTCTCCCCATAAGACTCAAAAAGCATATTTTAATCTAATGTTTCTCAAAAACAACATCTTATATGCCATTTTTGAGGGGGAGAAAAGAAAAGGTGATTAAAATATGAAAGTTCAAAGTTGCTAAAAGCTGTATCTTGTGCGAGCTAGACTCAGATTGACCCAAGAATTGACGAAACAAAAGTTAGTAATCTCGAAAAGACTTATCCTCGACGGGTAATAACATCAAGTTAGTTACTAGAGCTAGTTGTCACCTAAAAGCTGACAATGGAACTCTTTAACTAACCACGTAAGCGTGTCTCGAAAAGGATTTGTCTTAGTAGAAATGTACCGTTTCGAGAAACTTTATGTGGACTTGACCAGGCCGGGTAATAACTTCAAGCTAGTCTAACTAGTGATGTAAGCGTGTCTCGAATCGGTCTTGTTCACTAAAAGTGGATCAATTCAAAAGTGCTTGCTCCTCCCACATGTGCAAATTTATTAACTACACATGAGCACATGTGAAGGGGGAGCCCTTCATAAGTAAACACAAAACTCTCAAAGTGTTAAACAAAAGTTTGATAAACACAAACACTTTGAGAGATTTTCAAAGGTTTCAATGGCAATTATAGGATAGTCATGGAGTTATAAGGTGACTAAGGTTAGGTAATAACTGTCCTACGATCCGCCTAAGCCGGAGGGATCTACCCAAGGACATCACCAATAGTTAGAACTAGAAGTCCTTAGGAATGATATGAAAAAAGGAGAAAAGAATGAAAGGAGAAAGAAGGGGTTGAAGAATTAAAAAGAAAAGTAAAGAAAAGGGTGAAAAGAAATAGCCCTCCATATGATTCAACCTTAGGGCAGACACCGGGTTCAATTCGCTTACTACTGGTTGTTGCTAAGGCGACACCGGTATTGAAGATTAAGCCGTCATGGACCCAGTGACGCACTGCACTTAACCTTCTAGCCACTCAAGTTCTCTTATAAGAATTTGTTTCATTCTCACGGGGAACCGGTGTAATTTAGAAACTGGAGACTCCTCCCTAGTCTCCGCATAAGAAACCTAAGTGTGCACTTATTGAGTCTAGAGCCACGAGATTCATCAAAAGATCTCTTAGGAACACTTAGTATTTCTACAACTGGTGTTCTACATCAATGGACACCAGCTGTAAATTATCGAGTCCTTCGCAGATCTTAGCAATCTGCCGAGAACGTTTATGAGAGAATTACGTAAGTATTTCTCTATGATTGAACGGAAACTCCTGTCAGGGTCATCATCAAACAGCCTTGACAGGTCACTTCGGTAACTCCTCGTGAGTTACGCTTAGTGTTTGCGGTGGTTCCATTTCGGTCTACAGTCGTGGAGTGATCCCCAGCGACTCACCCAGTCATTGAGCTACATAGTAGGTCTCGTAAGCTCCCTCGGGAGTATCTGATATGGGAACGGCCTTGATAAGGGTTAGAAGGAGTCTTCACACTATGCTGTTGACGAGCTCTAATTCCTTATCTGTAAGTACCGGATGTTTTATTGCTAACTGTTTTCTTTCAGGAACATCTCCTCCATGATGGTAGATTCCAGCATGCTCATTCATACATCTTGAAGCAATTGAAAGCTCCCCCAAAGATCTAAGCACCACAAAGTTTAAAGAAAAGATTCTTCGCCAAAAAGAAGAATCTACAAAGTTTAAAGACTAAAGATCTATGTGAATGCAAAGGAACTTCGTGCTTTCACAAGTCAGAATCCAAAGATGTATGAGCATGTTGGAATGGCCGACGACCACCACAGAGGCGGAAGTGACCCATGGCAGATAACTTCATAAGTTGATCACTACCACATCAACAAAGAACTAAGTACAAAGAACGATGAACGATTTTGAAGACGTCTAAAGCCTTGAAAGTCAAAGAATTAGATGAAGACGTCGAGCAACCTTGATGACCAACCCTTAGGGGGAGATTGTTGGAACACAACTTTATTATATCAAGTGTCGGTCATTAAGTTTTACACTAGGTTGCTCTATATTACATTTATATCATGTTTTATAAGTTTTAAGTTAAGTTTATAGGTTTGGACAAAGTATAAGGGCTAAGTATGTAATATTGTCTAAGTGTGGTGAAGCCCTAATCCTCACCTATATATAGTAATGTATACCCTCCTTAGAGGGTGTTGGTTCTCTTAATATTATTGTTGCTCTTTCATTTTAACATCAAGGGTTCCTTCCACTCTCTCTCTCTCTACCTACTTTCTCTCTCTAGAATTATTAGTGATTATGTTTGTAAAATGGTGACCTAACATGTATACATGCCGAAATTTGCATCAACGTTTAAAAATCTCATAAGTAACAAAGAGAAATTGCTTGAATTAGCCGAAACACCGATAAATGTTCAATGCTCTGCTATTCTTCTCAAGAAGCTTCCCGAGAAGCTTGGAGATTCGGGAAAGTTTCTCATTCCTTGTTCATTGAAAGATCAAGAGGTTTGCAAAGCCCTGGCCGATTCAGGTGCAAGCATTAACCTTATGCCATTTTCGATCTATAAACAACTTGGGATGGGAGAACTTAAACCGACACAAATGACTTTAGAGCTTGCTAATCGTTCGATTGCTCATCCAGTTGGAATTGCGGAAGATGTTTTTGTTCAAGTGAACTCGTGTACTTTCCCAGCCGACTTTGTCGTTGTTAATTTTGAACCCGATCCGAGAGTTCCTCTTATACTAGGAAGACCGTTTTTACGAACCGCTAAAGCCCTAGTAGACCATTTTGAGGATACTCTAACTTTACGACATGATGACGATATTATGATTTTTAAAGCCGATGCTCCAAATTCAAAGAAGTATTCCGTAAATAGCATCGATGTTTGTGATTATACTTTTGATGATTTTGTGAAAACGTTCGTTCCCGACTCTTCCCCATCATTTCCTCCGAATAAGGAACATGATTCTTTTTGGGAAGAGGTCGATGAATTTCTTGCAATTGAAACGATTCCGATTTCTGAGATTGATGATTCTTACTTTGATTCGGAGGGAGATACTATTTTTCTTAACAATTTATTGAACGATGAACCGTCAATCCCTCCGGATAAAGTTAAGAAGAAGATTGAGCTTACATTTGACGATCCTCTGGAGCCCGAGCTCGAGGAATTTTTACCCGACTTTGAGAGTTTTTCGTTCGATACGACTGAGGAGATGAGTGGCAATCCCACTTATCGTCCTGATTTTTCTGATACGACTTATGAAGCTTTTCATTTCAATATCGATCATACGGAAGAGATGAGTCGTGGCAGTACCACTTCTCATGCTTTTATCTCTCTTCCGGAGTATGAGTCATTTTGTTTTGATAAAATTGAATGTGAATTTGAAAAGTTTTCTAATTCAGAATATGAAAGTTTCAGTTTTGATCTTGGAATTGATCATGATCCGGGTGGTGTTCTTCAAAATGAGAGTTTTAATGAAAATTTTATCCCAACCCTCCCACCCGGGAAAGTTTTTAAAATGCGCTTAAATGATAAAATTCATAATTCTACAATTATGAAGTTTTCTTTTGATGATGATGAGTTTTTCAAGATTGCTATCATGACTTTCTTTCCATTTGTAACGTTTGGTGTGGTTTCTTTTATCCTTCACTCCGTGGGGAGTGAGGATGTTGTTTTTGATCCTGGTATCGTTTTTAAAAGTTTTCACCATTAAAATACCAACGGTTATCTCTTCGGGATGGAACTTTTAAATACTTCATATGTTTTTCAAAATATTTTTGAAAGCCCGAGAGAGATTATTTTTCCACGGATTTTTCCCCAAGGACGAATTAATTCGGGGATCGAGTCAAGCTCATGTGACTCGGTGAACAAAAATAAGCGCTTCGTGGGTGGCAACCCATGCTTATCCATTTTCATCTTCTTATATTTCTTATTTCTAACAACTAATGTGAGGAGGGGTGACTCTTCTACTCTTGTGTTTCGTGGTTATTTGTGATGTTTGTTCAGGATTGTCCGCGATTTATGATGACTCTCGTGCTCGTTATCTCTTCACTTGGAGTCTCATTCATCGGTGCTTTTGGAAATCCTATATCCGTGAATCTTATCGACTAACGTTTTCTTTGGCATAATTAATAAACGGCCTAGAATTTTGTTAGGATTGCCTTAACCCACAAAACATTGAGGACAATGTTTAACTCTAGTCGGGGGGAGGGTGAATCTTCGATTCGATTAGACCTTGCATTTTTCAAATGTCGTGTACTCTTGCAACTCCGTTTTTCCACCAAAAATTAAAAAATTGAAAAATGAAAAATTTGAAATTTTTTGATGAAAATGTCATGAAAAAGCAAAAAAAATGAGAAAAGTTGAAAAAGTTGTGCGAAAATATAATAAAGTTTGAATAAGTGTTTTGACACCTTGTTGACTTTCTTGCTAGCGAGAGTAGGAATAAATATTTTGACTTGACCGGGCGTGTTGAGCCCTAGCTTGTTCCCTTAACCAATGATAATCACATAAGCTTGTGCTAGTCTTGTACACCAGGAGCTATAAAATGCGAATTCTTTTTTAAGAATCTGCAAGTTCCCGTACTTGACTTTATACATGCGCAGCTTAAAAGCTTTCGCTAGTCTTTTACATCAGGAGCTAGAAAACGCGAATTCTTCTTCTAGAATTTGCAAGTTTCCGTAACTGACTTTATATATGCGTGGCTGATTATCGGCTAAGTATTCGCTGGTTTCATTACTTGGAATCTTAAATTTCGAAGAGCGAGAAATGATAGAGTTTATCTAGAAGTTAGATGCTAAACGTGGAGTGGTGGTTCTCTTTAGAGCTCATGAGAGGTACTTGTGGCTTTTTACTCCCATCAGATACGTCACCCATATATAATAGATGTTCTAGGTTAATTAGTGGTATTTCGGTTTGAATAATATTTAGTTCTTTATTTTCTTAAGAGAATTTTTGCTTTAGAAGTTGGGTACGTGATTGTACTCCGCAACTTATATCTTTGATATTGTATGTGTTAATACAAATATCGCCTAAAAACGTTATTTATATTTTACGATCTTCGCTAAGTTTTGTTAACGACAAAATGTAAACTTTAGTTTTAAGCAAAACATATTCTTAGTTTTTAAGACTTGCTTAAACTAGACTTTTGCTACATTTTACATTTCATAAAACATAACACAAGTTTATTTCTTAAATTAGAAATAAGTCACATCATATTTATGGCAAGTTTTGTCATTATGTATTTATGGCAAGTTGTGTGTTTGACTTGCTTTCATGTTACTTACAAGTTTCATGTTTGACTAACTTCAATTGATGTGACATTGTTTGGTTGATAGAAGTTATGAGACAAGACCTTGTTTGGTTTGGGAAGTTATTACCAAAACCTACTGCAGACCCGGCGGTACCCTGGGGGTACACGGGCGGAACCCATTTTTGGGTTCCGTCTGATCCGCCGAGCATGCAGTGTGTTGTGCTATAAATACCAAGCCATAACTTGATTTTTATCTAACCTCTTGAGCACATATTTTACACACACACTGATCCTTTTCTTCTAACCTCTTAACCTTGTACATGTGAAGTTTTCTATTGTAGCAAAGAAGCTCACAAGGTCGTCTAGAAGTTACAAGTTTCCAACACAACGTTGCAAGACTTGATAGCTTAGTATTGTGTAAACTAGTATTGTTTACGCGTCATTTGTTTGTGTATATTCTGAAGTGAGTGGTTAGTATTTTAGTCCTCAAAATACAAAGAGTGTTGGGAGTGGTTGTGCCCTTGTAAAAGAACTCGACATCTAGCTTTGTGTCGGTAAAAGTATAAGCGACGTGTAAGGTTTTCTCCGCCGGTGAAAGGAGCTTGTTGACTAGTGAAAGAAACTCTCGAGTTGGATACTCGGGGCGTGGACGTAGGGCAAGGAAAAAGAGTCCTTGTAGCCGAACCACGATAAATACTCGTGTTGTGGTTTGATCGTTTCTTTCCTTTACTTGCATGTTATATATTTGTGATTGTGCATATATCTTTGATCAAACGGAAAGTTTCAAAGCTAACTAAACAAGTTAAAAAGATTTTAAAACGCTAAAACTATTCAACCCCCCTTCTAGTTTTCCACAATTGGCATCAAGAGCTACGTTACTCAAGCTTTTAAAATATATTGTGTTTTAAAACTTGAAACGATCCATGGATTTTGAAAATTACAAAGAAGGGCAATCTATGCAAAGACCACCACTCTTTGAAGCAAATGGTTTTATTTATTGGAAAAACCGTTTTGAAACTTACGTGAAATCTAAAGATATAGATTTATGGTATATAATTGTTGATGGTGATAACGTAGTTACTAACATTAAAGATGATGATCAAAAGAAATTAATAGGTAAAAATAATGAAGCTAAAATGATGCTTTACAACGCTTTGCCTAAGAAAGAATATGAAAGAGTCTTTTTGTGTAAAACCGCCAAAGATATTTGGCAATCTTTAATTGTCACTCATCAAGGAAATTCACAAGTGAAAGATAACAAAATTGATCTTCTTGTTCATCAATATGAACAATTTGTTATTACGGAAGATGAGATTATTGATAATGCTTTTGCTAGGTTTAACACTATTATTACTTCACTCAAAGCACTTGACGAATCTTTTTGTAGTAAGAACTTTGTCAGGAAATTTCTTAGAGCACTCCATCCGAAGTGGAGAGCAAAAGTGACGGCAATTGAAGAATCCAAAGATCTTTCAAGCATGTCACTTGATGAGCTTATTGGAAACCTCAAAGTTCATGAAATGGTAATGGAAAAAGATTCGGAGCTAGTTAGAGGCAAGAAAGAAAAAGTTAAGTCCATTGCCTTGAAAGCTAGAGTCCAATCAAGTGACGATGAAGAATCTACTTCGGATAGTGATGATGAGGAATATGCTATGGCCGTGAGAGACTTCAAGAAGTTCTTTCGTAGGCGAGGGAAGTTTGTTAGGCAACCCAAAGATGACAAGAAAAACTTTCAGAAAGATCGTGATGATCGAAAAGGAAAAGTTGAAAGAAAATGTTATCGGTGTGGAGACACAAGTCATCTTATAGGAGAATGTCCAAAACCACCCAAGAGCAAACCTCAACAAGCTTTTGTGGGCGGTGCTTGGAGTGACTATGAAGGAGATGATGATGAGCCAAAGAACGATGATATTGCTCTCATGGCTCACAACTCAAATGAGGTACTCTCCGACTCATCTTACTCCTCTATAGATGATGATACTTTACAAAATGAATATAACAAACTTTGTGAACTAAGCTTAAAAATCATAAACAAAAACAAATTTTTGAAAACTAAAAAGGAGTTTTTAGAAAATGAAGTTTATAAATTAAAAGAAAAAGCTAAGAGATTAGAAAAGAGCAAAGGTATTGAAACCACATGCAAATCATGTGAAGAACTTAAACTTGAAGTTGAAAAACTTAAAATTACTCAAAATGATCTAATCAAACAAACCACAAAGTTCAAAAAGTTCGATAAGAGCATTTCATGTGCGGATGAAATAATGAAACTTCAAAAGTCACCGTTTGATAAAACAGGTCTAGGTTTCAGGAAAGTAGAAACCGTTAAGGTACAAACGAAACAAGAAAAGAACACACATGAAACAAACAAAACTGCTACAGCAGCCCGCGGACCAGACGGAACCCAGAATAGGGTTCCGCCCGTTGGTCCCGAGGGTTCCGCCAGGTCTGCTGCAGCAGTAACTCCATCCACATCGGATCGTTCTAAATTTGTTAAAGTTACATATAAAAATGGAACCAAACCTGCCTTTAAAACTGGAGTAGGACTTAGTAAAAATGAATTTAGAACTAAGACTACTCAACCAAGACCTAAGACTCCAATTCCCAAACGCCCCTTTCCAAAGAGCAACTTCAATGCTCGACCAAACTACCAACATGTTTGGAACCAAAACACTCCTGGACATTACCAAAACTCAAATTACATGCCATGGAACCCTTATGCTCTATTTTCATATTTGGGACAAATTAATGGTATGCTTAACCAAAATGGACCCATGAGAAATTGGGGACCAAATGTTTGAGTGTTTTTCATAAAATAGGTGTGCCTCAAAGTTTGCTTGGA
Source organism: Artemisia argyi (assembly GCA_030686995.1). Classification (NCBI taxonomy): domain Eukaryota; kingdom Viridiplantae; phylum Streptophyta; class Magnoliopsida; order Asterales; family Asteraceae; genus Artemisia; species Artemisia argyi. Next base: position 149,403,938 of record CM060709.1, on the reverse strand, counting down.
TCCGGATGAATGGATCAAGGATAGCGGTTGTTCAAGGCACATGACGGGTAATAAAAGCCTCTTCTCAACATATCACAAATGTGATGGAGGTAATGTTACGTTTGGTAGTAATGCTAGGAGCAAAATCATCGGAAAAGGTACAATCTCTCATGACTCCCTTTCTATAGATGATGTTGCTCATGTTGATAACTTAGGATTTAATCTCCTTAGTATTAGTCAACTTTGTCGTAATAAGTATAATGTTCTTTTTAGTGAGAACGGTAGTAAAATACTTAAAGATGGTATAACCATAGCCAAAGGTGTCCTTAAGAACAACGTATACGTCATGAAGTTGGATTCTACATCTAGAGACAAACTTTGTCTTACCTCATTAGATGAATCTTCAACTTTATGGCATAGATGTTTAGGACATGCTAACATGAGACTAATCCAAAACCTCTCCTCCAAAGACTTAGTTCGAAACCTACCTAAGTTGAAATATGACCAACACTTTTGTGATGCTTGCAAAGTCGGTAAACAAGTCCATAGTAGCCATAAGGCTAAAAACTTGGTGTCTACATCTAGGTGTCTAGAACTTTTACATATGGATTTATTTGGTCCATCCGCTATACAAAGTTATGGAGGTAACTTCTACACTTTGGTCATAGTAGATGATTACTCACGATATACTTGGACAAAGTTTTTGAAAAGTAAAAATGAAGCTTTTGATAAATTTGAGATTCTAAGTAAGAAAATTCAAAATCAAGTAGGATCTAATATTGTGTCTATTAGAACGGATCACGGTCGTGAATTTGATAATGAATTTCAATTTGGAAAATTTTGTGATAATAATGAAATTACTCATAACTTTTCGGCTCCACGTACTCCTCAATCTAATGGTGTAGTAGAACGTAAAAACCGGACATTACAAGAGATGAGTAGAACAATGCTTAATGAACAATCTATTCCACAAAAGTTTTGGTGTAATGCCGTTGACACATCAACGTACATTTTAAATCGAGTCCTAATTAGACGATTTTTGAATAAAACACCTTATGAACTTTATAAAGGTAAAAAGCCTACATTAGGATACTTTAGAGTGTTTGGGAGTAAACGCTTCATTCTTAACACCAAGGATTATCTCACCAAATTTGACCCAAAGTCTTATGAAGGTGTATTCCTTGGATATTCACAAAATAGTAAAGCTTACATTGTCTTAAACAAAGAAACCTTAAGAGTCGAGGAATCGTTGAACGTAACATTTGACGAAAGTCCACCTCCCTCTAAGACATCACCTTTGGTAGATGATGACTTAGTTGAAAGCCAAGCAATTGAAAGTCAAGTAATCTTAGACAATGACAAGGAAGATGAACTATTAAACAAGGAACTTGTTAATGTCAAAGAATCTAAAAGTCATCCATTAGATAGTGTCATAGGCAACATTAATGAAAGAACACTAAGATCAAAAGTCCAAAATGAAAGTAATTATTTTTGTTTCGTGTCAACCATTGAACCTAAGAATATTAATGAAGCCATTAAGGATGAATCTTGGGTAATTGCAATGCAAGAAGAATTAAACCAATTCGTTAGGAATGATGTATGGACATTAGTTCCTCAACCAAAGTGTCAAACAATAATTGGAACGAAATGGGTATTTCGAAATAAAATGGATGAAAATGGAATTGTGTCTAGAAACAAAGCTAGGCTAGTAGCACAAGGATATAATCAACAAGAAGGTATCGACTACGATGAAACGTATGCTCCGGTAGCTAGGCTCGAGTCAATTAGAATCTTACTTTCTTATGCGTGTGCACATAATTTTAAACTCTTTCAAATGGACGTCAAAAGTGCATTTCTAAACGGAGTCATTAATGAAGAAGTGTATGTTGCTCAACCACCGGGCTTCATCGATTTTGAAAAACCTAATTATGTTTACAAACTTAAAAAGGCTCTTTACGGACTCAAGCAAGCTCCAAAAGCATGGTATGATCGACTTAAAACCTTCCTAGTTGACCATAAGTACACCATGGGCTTAGTTGATAATACTCTCTTCACTAAGAAGAAAGATTCACATATTATCATAGTCCAAATCTATGTTGATGACATTATATTCGGATCAACTTGTCAAGAATTATGTGTGGAATTCTCAAAAATCATGCATGACGAGTTTGAAATGAGTATGATGGGAGAACTCAACTTTTTCTTAGGACTCCAAATTAAACAACTTGAAGATGGTATCTTCTTTAACCAATCGAAATACATTAAGGACATGCTTAAGAAATTTGGATTAGAAGATTCGAAACCTATCAAAACTCCCATGTCCACGGAAACTAAACTCACCAAGGATGAGGAAAGTGAATCCGTAGATAGCACTAAATATAGAGGTATGATTGGTAGTCTACTTTACCTAACGGCTAGTAGACCCGACATTATGTTTAGTGTTTGTCTATGTGCTCGCTTTCAAGAAGATCCTAAGACTACCCATCTCGAAGCCGTTAAAAGGATTTTTAGGTATATTAAAGGCACTACACATTTAGGATTATGGTATCCCAAAGGAATGGGAATAGACACCATAGTGTATGCCGACTCGGATCATGCTGGTGACTATGTCGATAGAAAAAGCACAAGTGGTATTTGTACTTTTGTTGGACATTGTCTCACCTCATGGTTCTCTAAGAAGCAAACGGCTCTTGCTATCTCAACAACGGAAGCCGAGTACGTTTCGGCCGGAAAAGCATGTCAACAAGCTCTTTGGATGAAGCAAGCTCTTGTCGACTACGGAATTCAACTCAACGACATCACAATTCTTTGTGACAACAAAGGTGCCATTGATCTCAGCAAAAACCCTGTTCAACATGCTCGTACCAAACATATTGAAATCCGTCATCATTTCCTTCGTGACAACGTTCAAAAAGGAAATATCTCAATTGAGAAAGTTTCTTCCGAAGACAACATAGCCGACATCCTCACCAAACCTCTTAAACGTGAACCTTTTAACCTTCTTAGGCTAGGCTTAGGACTCATGGAACCTACACTGTAGTTCTGAACATTAGACAAAAATCACAAAAATCAAAACAAATCCATAACCATTTTTCACTGCAGGGTCGGCGGAACCCTGAGACATAACGGACGGAACCCAATATTGGGATCCGCCGTGTCCGCCGACCTGCAGAATCTATACATTTGTTTATATTAAACCAAACACCCATTATCTCATACCACAACTTCCAAAACTGTTACTATTCACCATTCCTCTCAACCATACCCACGAAATTTTGGCCTTTCATTCAATCTCATTACTAATCCATCATCATTGTAAGTATTCTAAACTTGATTACAATCCTGATCTGAGTCTAGGAATTCTACTTTTGCACAAAAACAAAAACTTGGGGTTATGCATTAAACTTAACAAACTCATGCATAAAAATTAGGTGTTTAACAAAACTAATCATGTTTCCCATAGTTAGGAAGTGCATTCTTACTTAGTGTAAACATACTTGCTAAACCACCCCATGTCAAATTTTTGCAAAAATTACTCACAAGTAGGACAAATATTTTTTCGTCTCACATTGAGAATACAAAATCAAAAACGTTATGTTCAAAACATCACTTGCATAATGTCTCTTGAATGCTAAAGGGAATACATAATTAATATGTATTTTCGGGTACATTCAAACGAAGCTACATTGAACTAGGAGTGTTTGGGTTATCTTTTGTTTTATAACAAAACTTGCATTATAAAACATTTTTGATGCATCAAAATGAGTCAAGATAACCGCACCTCCACATTGTTTTCATATAGGCACACACTAGCACATCCACATTATAATAAGTAGTTTACTTAAACTAAAATGTGAAAATTTTGTTGTTCTAGGTATCATCATGCCTCCTCTAACCCATTACGACCACAAGGACACAATCAAGTACCTACCAAAACACCACAAAACCAAAGGCCTTACCCCAAACCAAGTCAACATCTTCAAAGCCTTAGAAAAACACTATGTCCATGAGGGTAGAACCATTGACACGTCCTTCCTAGAAGGCACAAACCTTTACAACGAATTCGCCGCAATCAATTTTGAGTGTCTTTTGACTATAGACGAGCCTATTTGTCCTAGATTCATCTTAGAATTCTATGCCTCCGTCACCCTCTCCACGGGAGAATATGATTTCATATCCATCAACTTTAGGGTTAGTGGTAATCATTATTCCTTCACTCTCGAAGAGTTTGCTCAAATCTTAGGGATCCCAAACCAAGGTACTTGTATCTACTCCGATTTACACTCCCTCTCGACCCTTGACACCTTAGATGACCATCACCCTCTTTATGATACCCCTCTTGTGTCCAAAGATGTCCTCCGAAACCACCTCTTTGTTAGGACTACCACCACTAGGAGAACCCGTGGGGGAAATGAGGTCGAAAAGGATCCATATGGAATGGAACTTAATGAACTCTTGCCCCAATTTAAGAAATGGGAGGAAGTACTTAGAGCCAATGTTATAAGCACCATAGGAAACCGAGACCATATCAATCTTTGCCTATGCTACATGCTCTACTCTTTGTCCACTAGGCAACCTTTCAATCTTGCCTACTACATAGCTAAGAGAATGGCCGACATTCCCGTGCATGGCACAACGGCTATGCCGTATGGAATGCTCTTGACCCGTCTCTTTAGGTTCATTTCACCCATTCCACCAACTCCTAACCGTCTTCAACTTGATTACTCTCTCATTCCACATACTTTTGTCCCTCTAAGTGATAAGAGAATGTATAGAGCCCAAGGAAAACGTCCTCATCCCCCTACCTCCTCCTCATCTTCCTCAATGAGTGAAGATGATAATTTGCCAAACTCTAGGCTACCACCTCTAGAAAACCAATCCCAACTTCCGATTATTGAAAATGAATCAGAAGAATTCAAGCAAACTAAAGGGATGTTCAAAAACCTCGGGAGATTCCTTGGAAAAATGAAGAAGAAGCTCGACAAACAATGAGTACGGGTGTGTTAGGAGTGTTTGGCACAAGGTGCTTTTAAAACAATTTGGTCGTTTAAACAATAGTTGTGATGTATTTGTGTGTTAGTACAATGTTTAATACACTTTGGAACATGTTTCAACTAACAATGTTGCAGGAAGACAACTTTTGACAAGTTGTTAAAATTTCATGCTTATCAAATTTTCACCAAGATTGGTGAAATTCTCGACCTATAGGTCAAACTCCTATGATATGTGTGTTTAGGTGTCTAATTTTTCCATTGCCTAACCAGAAGTTAATTATCTCTTTGGTTTTAGGACTTTTTGAAAATTTTGAAAATCGTCTCGCGGGTTTAAAACGCGTTCTGTCTCAATTTACAGCCCTGGCGGACCAGGCGGATCCCAAATTTGGGTTCCGCCCGTGCAAAACCTGGGTAACCCAGGTTTGGCCCAACGGACCAGACGGAACCCTCCTTTGGGTTCCGCCTGTTCATTCCCAGGGTGCCGCCAGTCCCTGCTGAATTTTTATTTCTCGTTTTCAACATTTCGACACCCAAAAACCTAAATACAATCCTTTTAGCTAGATATCCATTACGTGCAATGTGTTTAGCTTACTAAGGTACTTAGTATTCCCTATAACTCACCCAAAACAATTTCCCGCCAAAATTCAAAAATACCCATAACTACCTCAAGTCTCCTTCACACATAAAGAAAGGATCCCTTTTAAAGGCTCCTTGAAATCCCTGAGATTTTCCCATCAAACAAACTCACCAAAACCACTAAGCATTTAGTGCAAGCTTGTCTTCTCACTTCACCATTTTCATTGGATTGACTTCCATGACATGACAACCCACAATTAAGTCTTCCAAATCATTAGGAACCACCATTGTTGTATGGACTAACATCAAATCCAAACACACCTTTCCACAATCCTTACACACTATAAATTAAGCCTTCCTAAACACAATCAAATCACACCCTCTTCATCTCCATTTCACATAGTGTTCACCATTTTAAACCATGACAAAGTCAACAAACACCTTTCAACCATCAGAACCCATCCGTAAGACCGCCCGGATTAGTGTTAAACCACTTTGGTCTAACCAATCAATCAACCTAAGCTCCTCATCTTCGGAGGAATTTACATCACCCATAAAAAATGAACACTTTTTGAACCTAGCATCTCCAACTCCATCACCAATGGAATCAAATGAACACACTCCACCACCTACTAAATCACCTATTGATCCAACTCCACCAAGTGCTCCAACTCAACCATCAAAGACTCCATCACCATCACCATTCCCAAAAGTTGAACCTATGGAGCTTTTCGGGTCTCCTCCGACATCACCACATCCGTATGTCCAAGATTTGAATGATCTTCCACAAAGACATACACAACCACCACCATTTGCAAACCAATCACCAAGGTCAATTCTTGACCTTGATGATGATCTTGAACCAAACCAACCACCACCACCAATGTACCAACAACCAAAACCGTTGTTGTTTCACCCAATTTACCGTGAAATTCATGGTCCTCTCTATGGAGAACCAAATTTTATAAACCATGATCACCCAACTCCACCACCTTCCAACAACCAAACCTATGAGTCTTTCTTTCCTTCTTATGAGGAAATACAAAGCATGGTTGACAACCACCTTCATCAAGCAATGGAATTTCAAACCACATTGCTTGAATCAATACCAAATATATCCTCCACCCAAGAAACAAAACCAAACCAACCCCAAAACCAAGACACAAAAACCAACCCATTTTCACCCACCCATCCCCATGGTTGCCCACATTGTGAGCAAATGGGTGAAACCATAAAAACCGTGCTTCACCAATTCCAAAATGAAACCCGGTTTGCATTCCAACACGTCATTGAACGTTTGGATGCACTCTCCCACCCCAACAAATCCTAAATCAACCCTTGGAGGTCGTTTGCCTCACATTAGGAATGTAGGATTTCCTTTTATTTTCTTAGTTATTTTTCTAGTTTTTGTGTACAAGTAGAAGCATATGTACACATTTCTTGTCTTTTGACTTTTTTACAAGTCAAATTTTTACTTGAAATGATATTTGTTTCTACTTACTTATGAGCCTTGTTGGTTGATCAATTTTTAGTTTGTCAATGTGGTTGCAATGTGTGTGGTCACTACAAACTTGTCTATATATCATCAACTAACCATTTTTTTGTAGGTCTCAAAATCCATGCTTCCCATATTGGTACTCCATTTAGGGGGAGTATCGACCAAGAGGGAGCATGACGATTATTCCGCTCCGCTACTCTACTTTTTGTTTCGACAAAAAGGGGGAGAAATATATTAAACCTTCAATACTTGATGTGCTTTTCATCTCTTAAGTAAAACAAGGTTAATATAATTTTTTTTTAAGTCTTTAAAACCAAGATTTTGTGTGTTACTTAAAAACAAAGTTTATGTTTTGTCATCAACAAAAAGGGGGAGATTGTTAATACAAATATCGCCTAAAAACGTTATTTATATTTTACGATCTTCGCTAAGTTTTGTTAACGACAAAATGTAAACTTTAGTTTTAAGCAAAACATATTCTTAGTTTTTAAGACTTGCTTAAACTAGACTTTTGCTACATTTTACATTTCATAAAACATAACACAAGTTTATTTCTTAAATTAGAAATAAGTCACATCATATTTATGGCAAGTTTTGTCATTATGTATTTATGGCAAGTTGTGTGTTTGACTTGCTTTCATGTTACTTACAAGTTTCATGTTTGACTAACTTCAATTGATGTGACATTGTTTGGTTGATAGAAGTTATGAGACAAGACCTTGTTTGGTTTGGGAAGTTATTACCAAAACCTACTGCAGACCCGGCGGTACCCTGGGGGTACACGGGCGGAACCCATTTTTGGGTTCCGTCTGATCCGCCGAGCATGCAGTGTGTTGTGCTATAAATACCAAGCCATAACTTGATTTTTATCTAACCTCTTGAGCACATATTTTACACACACACTGATCCTTTTCTTCTAACCTCTTAACCTTGTACATGTGAAGTTTTCTATTGTAGCAAAGAAGCTCACAAGGTCGTCTAGAAGTTACAAGTTTCCAACACAACGTTGCAAGACTTGATAGCTTAGTATTGTGTAAACTAGTATTGTTTACGCGTCATTTGTTTGTGTATATTCTGAAGTGAGTGGTTAGTATTTTAGTCCTCAAAATACAAAGAGTGTTGGGAGTGGTTGTGCCCTTGTAAAAGAACTCGACATCTAGCTTTGTGTCGGTAAAAGTATAAGCGACGTGTAAGGTTTTCTCCGCCGGTGAAAGGAGCTTGTTGACTAGTGAAAGAAACTCTCGAGTTGGATACTCGGGGCGTGGACGTAGGGCAAGGAAAAAGAGTCCTTGTAGCCGAACCACGATAAATACTCGTGTTGTGGTTTGATCGTTTCTTTCCTTTACTTGCATGTTATATATTTGTGATTGTGCATATATCTTTGATCAAACGGAAAGTTTCAAAGCTAACTAAACAAGTTAAAAAGATTTTAAAACGCTAAAACTATTCAACCCCCCTTCTAGTTTTCCACAGTATGTACCCCAAATTCCTTGATGTGGACCGAATTTCTATTGCAGTGGTTCTTAAGAGAAAATGAAAAACTACTTATCGTTTAAACTTAGGTGTCACTATCGGACTAAAAAGTTATCGAAACGAGAAAATATGAAGCAATTCATTTTTCAACAAAATAAAATATTGAGATACAAAACCTAGGAAATGGGAGTAAGAAGTTTCCACAAGTAACTTTTATGAGTAGTGTTAGCATCTAATTTGTAGATAAGTTGTGATCTCGTTTGTACGCTTAGTTTGGGGACTCGTGAAAAATCAAGGATGACGAATTTTATCCGTATGGTCACTTCTTAAATAGAAGTGTTTCTACTCGTAGACCCTAATAATTATTGCAAGATAATGAAAGTTCAACATACCGTCACAAGTGTGAAGTATGGAAAAGTCCAAAAATAAAAGTAAAAGGGGAATAAAGGAATAAAAGGAAAATTTTGGAAAATGGAGCGTTTTCGGGAATAAATGATTTTGTAATTTCTTTCGAACCTCCTTGCTAGTTTACAAAGTCAGTAGAAAGAATTTTGAAATTATTTATTCCAAAAGCGTGAATTGATCACATTGCGTGAGGACACGGCAATACCTTAGTCGGGGGGATTTTGGTGAGTGCTTATTCACTCACTATTATTTGACCAAATACCAACCCAATACGACTATTTGAGCTAACAAATGCCAAGAAAACACTTGTTTTGTGTTATGAATGTGCAGGAATGGATTTATTAATAAAAGACGAAAAATCACGGGAAAACAATGGAAACGGGCACGAGAGTTGAAGTTGGTCAAAAAGTCAATGCCGAGGATCCAAAAGTCATCTACTATCCTTCATCTATTCAGACTTGGCAAGAATAGTCCTTGAATTATATTTTTGAAGAAACTGACAGAATCAGCCCTTGGATTTTCATTATATTACACTATTGGTTCCTGGATTTTCAAGTATTACAATAATGGTCCTTGTGAATTGACTCATTTGTTAACCTGGTCCAATTATAACTCTACACCAAGCCCAAAGTACACTCAAGCCCACCTTTCATTTCCTTTTAAGACCCAAGCCCACCCAATAGGTCAAATAGTCAAATGGTATTATAAAGCGGTCAACACACAATTAAATAAACAAACGCACCATTTTTATTTCCCCCAAATCCCAAAAATCCCAGAACCCCCAAAACTTACATGAACCCTAGTTCATAACCATGACTCCAATTGGCTTATACCCTCCAATTGACCATGATTAACTTCTCATTGGAGCTTCTAGAAACCTTATCACGTGATCAGGAGGATGTTAGAAAGAGATTAAGCTCAAGATTGGTTCACATGGACATGTGGCAGCTGGTAATTGGACACACCACATCATTCTCTTGCATTGGATACTTATTCTAGAAGGTGTCAGCACATGGCAGAGAGATGCACACGGATGGCCAACATGGCGATATGTGATTGGTTCTCACACGTCACAAAATCTGATCAAAGGGTTATTATTAGAGTAAAGAAGCACAAATATATCCAAGGGTTGAGATGAGATAAAAGAAGCACAAAGAGGTGTGAGGATCGCCAGCTTGGCAATCAGACCCAACCCCTTCTCCTCATCTATAAATAGGGTAGCATTTTGGCTTAATCGGTGTGTAGTTTTTAGATAGAGTTACTCTGCCAAATTCTATTCAGCTTTGTAATCTAGTTTAGATTTTGTAATTTTAATAATAGTTTTAATAAAATTTTAGTTTTCTTCAATTAATTTCAGCTTATTGTGTTCTAATCTCAGCTTATTTTCTATTTCTATCAGCTTATTATCTGTTTTACTTAGTTAAGTCTTACTTCAATATATTACTTTTAATTCAGTTTTATTTTCATTTACATAAAAATAAAAAGAAATAAAAAAATCAGAAAATAAAAAAATATATAAAAATAAAATAAAAAAATATATACTAGTTATAAAAGCTCACAGTAGAGCTTATTTTCTTTTATACATCTTATTTGAGCTTAAATAGCTTATAGTGAGGTGTTTTGAGTCATTGTTCATCAAAAGTAAAGAAGGTGATTCATGTTTGCTGAGGTGTATGATAGCTGATACAGAAAGAGTGACATCAGCCTATCTCAAAGATAGGCAACTGTGAACCCCCTTTGTTCTAGCTGAGGGGGAATTGAGTGGTAATTCTTGAATTTAATTGCTGTTTCTTTGTATCTGTTTAGTTTATAGAGTAATATTGAGTTTACTTTTTCATTTGATTGTTTAAATTATGAGATTCTGTCTTATTTGTGGTTTTGAGAATTGTAATCTGTGGAATTGAGTTTGTTGAATATTGCATCTATACTACTGTTTTATTGAAAGAACTTAGCTGCATAGATTTAGAGTTGACTTTGAGCTGATATCTAATCTGTATTTTTTTTTTGTGCATATCTCTTATGTTTGATCTGAGTTAGATTGAAATTTGTCACTTGTGTGGATCTGTTAGATAAGTTTGGGGCTGTGATTCATTGTTAGTTGTTGATCAATTGGAGTTCATTGTTAATCAGAATTGAGCTTGGATAACATGTTGGTTGGTTAAGTGGTGATTTGAGTGATACAGGTTCTAATTAAGGAGTGTTTGGATATCTTGATTAAGGTGTTGAGCTGTGGTAGTATAACTGTTTAACTTTTACATATAGTCTTCATTAGTGGTATGATAAGGTTTTAAATCAATAAAACAGTAGGATATTAACTGAATAGTCTAAATTAGATTACTATATAGCTTAACTGTTAGTGTAGAATTAGTTTAGATAGAGTTACTTAAGAGCTTGTCGTATAATTGATTTACATAGCTTAATTCACTTTAAATTTAGATTAATATAACCAGTTGAAGCAAAGTTAGTATAGTAAATTTGGATTAAGTCAAAGTTGAGGATGAACTTAAAAGTAAATTTTACTCAGTTTTAATTGGTTCAATAGCTGCTGATTTGGTAAAAATTTTTAGTATAATTCAGTAATAGTAGGACTTGCAATTACTTGAAATCAGTTCTATGTTGCTTAGTCTTGGTTTTACTCATTTAATTCTGGGAATCAGAACTTTTCATAGCTACTTTTTGAGTTTATGAAGTTGACTGTATAAGTCAGTTTTCTGCTTATGAACTGAGGCCTGCAATTCTGATTGTGCTCCTGAATTTGTTATTTGATTCTTGAACTGAGTAGTATTAGAGTGGTGAAAGTATTCTGGATTATAGTTTTGATTCTGGAATTGCTTATTCTAGATCTACTGTTTAACTGTGATCTTATTTTTGAGCTTATTTCCAGTAATAGTGGCATCTGTGTATTTCTGTGTTAGAATTTGTATACATCTTGCATAACTGAGTTGTATACATCATTTTCTAACTGTGTTTCAAGTTTCACTCAGATTTGATCTCAATTCTAAGTCCTTAATGATAAGCACTTGTGATAAGCAGTTTTAGCCTTAATAAGCAGTTCCACTTTTCACTTTTACTTCAAATTTTTATTTAGAGTTCTTTTTATTATTTTAGAATTTTTGGTATTCTTCCAGATTTTTCCAACTCTTTTTACTATTTTTCTTATTTTATTTTTATTTTTATTCAATTTTTAAATAGATTTAAATAACAAAAATCCAGAAAAATTCATAAAAAGCTGTGAAAAATACAAAAATATTTTTAGAAATTCTTTTATAATATTTTAGAATTTTTAGAATTTAATTTTCATCAATTAATTTTTCTATTTTCCTTATTTTTAATTCATTTAAAATTCCAAAAATCATTATTAATTCATAGAAAATATATAAAAAGTCAAAAAAATATTTTTCTTTTTCTTAAAATTCTTTTTATTAGTTTAAAATTTTTAGAAAATATTTTCAAGTTCATAGGATTATTTTTCGATATACGTTACGTTTTAAATTTTGCAGTTGCATTTCCGTTTTCGCGTTTTTAACTTTGGTGCATAATTAGATTGTACTTTTTGCATCTTTCATAGTTGTTAGTGATTACTTGAATACCTTGATTGCTAATTTCACTCTATCACTCTTTCACTATTCACTTACACTACACGATTCCCAAATCGATAATTCGAATTTTCCATTCGAGCCTTCGTTGGGAGAACGACCCGGGAATTACTTTCACAAGTATTTCCTTGGAATATAAATATACTATAATTGACACGAATCAATTTTTAGCACCGTTGCCGGGGAAGGCTTGAAGTGAATTTTTGAATAATTGTTTTGAAAAATTGTGTTTTGTTAAGCCTTCTTCTACTTTTGTATATAAATATAAAAATTAGAAAATCAGAAATACTTTTCCTAAAGTATTTCCAAAAATACCAAAATAAGCGGGAAATACGGATAGCTAAGACATTAAATTGCTAGCTGAAGAGAGATCCATTCTTCTCTCCCGTCCCGTCGCGAGTGGTTTGAAGGAAACGGTTTTCAATTAACGTAACGTTTTAAAGAAAAAAACAAAAGAAATAAAAAGTTTTTGTGAAAAATAAATAAAAACAAAAAGATTTTCTTTTCTTCTTCTTTTTCTTTTTGATTTTGTTTTTGGTGTATGCACACCCGTTCTTCTTCTGAGAATCTTACGTCTCCGTCCTCTAACCCCGAGCGGGTTTTACGACATACGAGTCGGGTTCATTTCCTTGACGACGAGGGGATGAACGAAAACGAACAACACAACGGACCCCCGCCTATGGGTGGTCCGCAGCACAATGTTATCCCGCCGATGGAAGCGTCCTATGGAAGAACAACTCCAATCACCATTCAATGGTGTGAGGAGAGCTATTGTGCTTCCAGACATCAATACCAACTTTGAGATCAATCACGGATTACTCAATTTAATCACGGGTATATCCTTTCACGGGTTCGATAACGAAGATCCCTATGCACACATCCGAAATTTCACCGACATCGCTAAGACTATTAGAATGAATCAAGTCCCTCACGATGTGGTGAAATTGAAGTTGTTTCCTTTCTCCTTAAAAGGAGCAGCCCGGACTTGGCTGGAAAAGGAACCGCCTAATTCGATTCACACTTGGAATGACCTTGCTTCCAAGTTTGTGAATCATTTCTATCCTCCCACTAAAACTTCTAATCTCCGTTCCCAAATCTTTCGATTCCAACAAGCTTTTGATGAATCGTTCAGCGAAGCTTGGGATCGATTCAAAGATTTGTTGGAAAAGTGTCATAACCATAGGTTCACCGACCTTCAGCAGATTGACACTTTCTATAATGGGTTGTTTTATATTGATCAAGATTCACTCAACTCTGTTGCGGGTGGGAACTTGTTGGCTAGGAACACGAATGATGCTTTCACGATAATTGAAAATAAAGCTCGTGTTAGAATGCCAAGAAATAAGCTTCAAATGCCTAATAATGAGAAAAATAATGATGAAATGAAAAGTATGTGTTAATACAAATATCGCCTAAAAACGTTATTTATATTTTAACGATCTTTGCTAAGTTTTGTTAATGACAAAGTACAAACTTTAGATTGTAGTAAAACATCATTTTAGTTTAAGTCTTGTATAACTAGTCTTTACATTTCTTATTAAACTTAACATGGTTTTTATTTCCTTAATAAGAAAGTATTTCTTTAATAAGAAAGTGTCACATCTCATCAATGTGCATTTATGGTAAGTTTATGTGTTTTACTATCCATGAAGTTCTTACACACTTTGGAAGTATTCTATGTTTGATACAATGCATGTTGACTAGTATTTAGTAGATGTGACATTGCTTGTTTATGTGTTTGACTATCCATGAAGTTCTTACACACTTTGGAAGTATTCCATGTTTGGTACAATGCATGTTGACTAGTAATTAGTAGATGTGACATTGCTTGTTTTTGTGTTTGACTTGTTTTAAGTGATGTGACATTGTTTGGTTGCTAGAAGTTATGTGACAAGACCTTGTTTGGTTTGAAGAAGTTATTGCATAAACCTACTGCAGACCCGGCGGTACCCTGGGGGTACACGGGCGGAACCCAAATGAGGGTTCCGCCTGATCCGCCGAGCACACAGTTTGTTGTGCTATAAATACCAAGCCATAACTTGATTTTTGCCCAACCTTTTAGGACATATTTTCACATATTCTCTCAACTAACTCAGTAACCCTTGACTTGTGTGATTCTCTTATGTAGCAAGGAACTCCACAAGATCAATCAAGAAGTTGCAAGCTTCAACTCTAAAGTTGCAAGTCTTGGTAGCTTGGTCATGTATAAGCTTTGGTAGTTTATACTCCATGTGTGTCATGTATATAGAAGTAAGTGGTTAGTATTTTAGGCCTGAAAATACATAGTGTGTCGGGAGTTGTTGTACCCTAGTAAAAGAACTAACGGGAGTGGTTGTACCCTTGGTAAAGAACTCGACATCTAGCTTTGTGTCGGTAAAAGTGTAAGCGACGAGTGGGAGTGGTTGTACCCTTGTAAAAGAACTCGACATCTAGCTTTGTGTCGGTAAAAGTATAAGCGACGTGTAAGGTTTTCTCCGCCGGTGAAAGGAGCTTGTTGATTAGTGTTTATAACTCTCGAGTTGGAAACTCGGGGCGTGGATGTAGGGCAAGGAAAAAGAGTCCTTGTAGCCGAACCACGATAAACAATCGTGTTGTGGTTTGATCATTTTTTTCTCTATCTTTGCTTATTGCATGTTGTTACTTAGTTAGAATTGTTAACCACATATATAGCTTTTCAAAGAAGTAAAACAAGTAAAGTTGTCTTTATGTTTTCAAACAAGTGTAAAAGCTTTTCAAAGAACTAAACAAGCAAAGTTATGATCATCACAAGTAAAGCTTTTCAAAGTAAGAAACAAGTATAATTAGAATTGATACTCACACTAAAAGCTTTTGAAAGAAACAAACATATAATGGTATGTTTATATTATTGAGCAAACCTTAAGTTATTAAAGGATATTTAAGTTGAAAAAGAGTTTAAAAGAGGTAAACTATTCAACCCCCCTTCTAGTTTTCCACAATTGGCATCAGGAGCTACGTTACCCAAGTTCCTTAAAATTAACTGTATTTTAAAACTTGGATCGATCCATGGATTTTGAAAATCTCAAAGATGGGCAACCTATTCAAAACCCACCGCTATTTGAAAAAGAAAGCATGCTTAAATGGAAAAGAAAATTTGAAAACCAAGATGATCAATTTGATCTCACATTTGAGTTAGAGGTCTTAGAAAAATTAATTGATAGACATTTAGTTGAGATTAATACATGTGCTACTAGTTTAAATGTTTTAAATGAAGGTGTAAGTGAAGATGACTTCTCATGTTGAGCTCTTGGTGGACTTGCTTGTGATTAATGGACTAACACGGATGAAGATGAAGCCAACCATCCGGTTTGTGATTCTCTCTTAGCTAAATCACCAAGCAAGGTACATTTTGAAACCAACCATTTTTGCTTTGACACATTTATCCTAGAGTTTTCTAAAATAGAAAATGAGTCTAAACTTTCATGCAACATGGACCTAAAAACTATCTTTAACAATGAATCTTCAAGATCTTGTGTAAACACTTTTGAAAATGAAATCATGTTAGAAGATAAGATGTCTAGACTTGAGAGTCATGTTGAAATTGATTTAGAATGTAAAGTATGTCTAGAGTACAAACATGAAATTCTAAAACAAAATGAGAAAGGAAAAATGCTTCCTAAATTTGAAGAAAGTTCAAAAACTCTTGAAAGTTGTTTGAAGAATCAAAGGTCATTTAGAGATAGAACCGGATTAGGATTTAACTCTAATGAATCATCAACAAGTAAAACAAAACATGTTGTGTTTGTGAAATCTAAGAGTATATTGTAGAAGTTACTCTAGCTCTAGTAGGAACACATGATAAAGGGATAAAAATATCATGGTCAATACTTTTATGTGTCTTTCTAACTTTCTTGGATTTATAAGAAGTTGTGTTTAGCCTCTCTACGTATCAAGATTTTTTGCTTTATGTTTTTCTTCTTGATGGCTAATCTATGGAGCTTAAAAGGTACACGTCTCTTCAACTTACCTTTTAATGTTTCTTGTTGATTAGTAGTATGATTTGTCATAAGTGTTAGTAGTAGTCTTTACTATAAGGTGTCTATGATTGTGTGAGTAACAATAAGGATTAGATCCTTAATAGGTAAAGTAGTTTGATAGTACTTCTAGTAGGAGATATAAGGTGTCTTGCCTCGTTTAATCTTTCGGGAAAATACACGAGTAACTCTTGAGTAAGTCTCACTTAATTCTTATCTACAAGTGAGTGAACTAAGAACTTCTTAAGTGATAAGACAACCAACACTTTTGTGATGCTTGCAAATCTAGCAAAACCAAAACATTTCATAAACACTTGTAGTACAAAAGTCTTTTGGTATTATACCCTATATTTTCAATAGCATCTTAAGTCCAATCATTCTTTTGCTAAAAGCTTCACGAAAGACACACAAAGTAAAATAAATCAGTTGAATTTTATTTGAATGATTGGGAGAAAATGATTTATTAAACTTCCATGATGTGAACATCAAATTCGACCCATAGTCTTATGATGTTGAATATCTTAGACATTTACACTTATGAGGTCTTAAGAAAATAAACCCAAAGAATCGAGGAATCATTGAGTTTAACATTCAATGAAAGACCACCTCCTTCTAAGATATCATCTTTGGTAGATGATGACTTAGTCGAAAGCCCAACATTGATAAGACAAGTTTGTCAAAATCAATAACAAGGAAGATGGACTATTAAAAATTGAAAAACAACATCCTTTCGTCTTGTGTCTAACTTTGAGTCAAGCAATATTAACAAGGTCATAAAAACTTGAATCATGAGTCATAGTGGTAATTAAAACATATGTGATAAAAAGTGTTTGCTAAAACAAAATAGATCTTTCAAAATAGAAATGAATGTTAATCTTTGAAAGACTTTTTATTAACCTAAGCAAGCTCCAAAAGTAAGGGATAATCACTCAAAAACATTCCTAGTTATTCACTTGTTCACAATGATTAAGTTCTTTATGACTTATCAAGAATGAGATTAGTAAATCCGTAGGTAAAACTAAACATAGAGAAATGTATGGTAATATACTTGTTCTTACAAAAAATGTAACCAAACATTATGTTTAGTGATTATCTATGTGCTCGACTTTAGAGAAGATCCTTAAACAACTCTTTCGAAAGAGCTTGCTTAGATTCATTTAAAAGGTACTACACCACTAGGATTATGGTATCCTAAAAGAACGGGAATAGAAACCATAGTGTATGCCAAAAGGAATTGCATCGGTAATAAGTTGATAAGAAAAGCACAAGTGGTACTTGCACTTTTATACTTACTTACCCAATGATTCTCCAAAACGCTGAAGGATCTCATATTAGTATTAAATGAAGAAGCACATCAACAAGCTCCGCTTGAACAAGCTAATTCGTATCAACAATGGAATTTCTTCATCAACAATGTTATCTCTTCAACGAAGGACACATCGACTTCAGCGACAATTCAATTCATCATGTTCTTTACAGACATATTGTGATCCATCATCATCGTCTTGTTAAAATTGTTCATTGAGGAACATCTTAACTAAGAAAGTTTTTCTACGTCAATCATTCCATCAACGTTTTCTCTAAACCCCTTGAATGTGAAATATTCATCATTCCTAGGCTTAGTCAAAGACTCATAAGACCTAAAACCTTAGTTTTGAACATTAGGATAAAACCACAAAAAATCAAGACAATCCCTTTTGAATTTTTCCCTGCAGTTCCCACGGTACCCTCACACCATACGGGCGGAACCCTCCTTTTGGTTCCCCCTGGTCCGCCAAATCTGCAGGATGTTTTATTTTTAATTTCTAAACCAAACACCCTCTTAACTTAATCATTCACTTGTTCTTTCACCATCATCTCGTCATTCTTATGTTTCATAAGCATAGTGACTTTACTCCACGTGATAATCTTACTTGTTGAAAGATACCATATGTGTCTATTTCCTTCTAAGCGTTCATCATAACCAAACCTTGCTCATAACCCAATTCAAACCTTATGCATATCCTACACATCTCTAGAGCATACACAATTAAGATCCTATAAAGTTAGTAACTTTATACACTTGTTCCAAAGATCTCTATTGAGAACGTTCTTAACATATTCCATCATCACACACTAACACATCTCTTGGTCATTGATGATCAAATCACCCTCATAACCTTTCATCACTCAAACCTTAAACCACCAATGTGAAATGAAAAACCGAGTTATCCTTTGTTCTACCAATATCAAGTCATCCACCACTTCCATGCCCTCAAAGAAATCAAGAGTCAATATCATACACCTAGTTATCTTCACAAGAAGATTCCACCATGTAACCAAACAAGTGTGTCATCCCCACTACAACCTAACCCATTAAGGTTAAACCATCTCTCATGATACATAAACTTATATTCACCCTTGTGTCGCTCTTTGAAACAAAGGGCAATTGTCATATCCATACACTCATTAACATATTTGTCTATGTCATCAAAAGTCAAGTGAATTTCATTATGAAATGCGTTTCCACTTTCTAGCAAGTGAAGAACACAAAGAAGATATCCATGCTTCAAGTGTTGTCAAGCAATCACCACCTCATGTTCACATATCCACTCTCGGTCGTCAATCATACTTTACCACCGTTCACCACATTGTTAAAACAAATGAAAAACGTCATTGAAACATCACTTGCATTATAAAACGTTTTTGAGCGTCAAAATGAGTCAAGATAATCGCACCTCCACATTGCTTTCTTGTAGGCACACACTAGAACATACACATTACAATAGTCGTTCACTTAGACCACAAGGACTTCATTAAGTACCTACCCTAAAACCACAAAACCAAAGGTCTTACTCAAACTCAAATCGATGTTTTCAAAGCCTTAGAAAAATCATACGTCCATGAGGGTAGAACCATTGATCCATCCTTCTTAGAAGGTACAAACCTATATACGGAATTTGCCACAATCAATTCCTCACATCTTCGTTCCTCTAAGTGATAAACAAGTTTTCAAAGGTAAGGGCAAACGTACTCGCTCACCTACACCATCATCATCATCATCATCTGACATGAGAAAGGATGATTAACTTCCTAACTCTAAGTTACCTCCTTTAGACTACCTTCTAGAACTCCCCGTCATTGAAAATGTATCCGAAGAGTTCAAGCAAACCAAAGGAATTTTCAAGTGCTTTAGAAGGTACCTAAGCAAGCTCAATAAGAGGATAGACCGGTTATGAGACGATTAAGGAGTGTTTGGCTTAAGAATGCTTTAGAATCGTCTTTGTGTTAAAACTACGTGAATTATGTGTTTTTCACTTTCATGGTCTATTATGTTTGTTGGATTATGTTTGTATGAACTTTTATGCAAAATGACAATGTTTAAGGTGTTTGTCATTTTTTTTTTCTATGCTTATGGCAATTCTTACTAAGTATAGTAAAATCCTCGACCTCAAGGTCAAAGTCCAATGATATGTATGTTTACATGTCTAATTTTTGCATTGCCTAACCAGAAATACCTTATCTCTTTGATTTTAGGAGTTTTCGAAAATTTTGAAAATCGTCTCGCGGGTCAAAAACGCGGACTGCCTAATTTTTTACCCCTGGCGGATCTGGCGGTACCCTCAAATGGGTTCCGTCAGTGTCTTCTGAGGGTTCCGCCAGACACCTGTAGCAAATTCTTCCATTTTTCTTAAGTCCAAAACTTGTAATGTGTCAAAACCATTATCCTAAGTGAGAAACATCTTCCATTAACTCCAATAACCATATTAGAACAACTCTCACTCACTAAAACAATTAGGAAGCCACTTCCCTCCAAAAATTCAAATTCAAACATAACTAACCCAAGGAACCCTTTTAAAGGATCCTTCAAACCATTGAAACATTTTCAACCAAATCACATCCCATGATCACAAAGCATTGAGTGCATATGTTGATCTTTCACTCCATCATATTCCATTGAATTAACATCAAATGATGTGACATGGTCATGAAAATCATTTGAAACCTCATTCTTTGAATGTTAGAACATCAAATCCAAACACCCATTTCAACACCTTTTCAACCTTATAAATTTGAAAGTTTTTCAACAATTCAAATCACACCATAACCATCAAAATCCTTCTCAAAAACCACTAGGATTAGTGTCAAACCTTGTTGCTTCAACAAAACCGTCAAGTCAAGCTCATCATCTTCAAGTGATGCTTCGCTTAATATTTCTTCACCTATCCAAGATTTCCTTAACCTCACTACCTCAACACCATCCTCAACACATTTCAATACCAATGTGATCACTATTCAAGATTTGCTTAATCTTGCTACTTCAACACTTACACCAATGGAACTTTTCCATACACCACCAACATCACCACATCCACTATTGGAAACTTTTGAAAACCTATCACCTAAACCATCAAGCCCTCCATCATTGTCACTCTTTGACACCATTGCCGAAACGGAAACCCAACAACAACCAATATTTCAACCAAACGAGTCATTGGATGATGCACCTCATCCACCTTCATTGCTTGAGAGTTTGGCCTACCTTTATGATAAATCCTCAATTTTTCCAAATAATCAAGGCCATACACACCTACAATCATTTGTGCTTCACCCCATTCACAAAAACCTTCATAGTAACCATTTACAAATAACCAAGCCTACACCATTTTGTTCAAACAACAACCACCACCTTTCACAAATGAATAACCAAGGTCATTGCTTAACCAAAATGAGTCTTTCGACCACAACCAACCACCACAACAAGAGTATCATCACCCAAAACCATTGTTGTTTCACCCTATCCAATAAAATGAGGTTTATCCTAAACCACATTGTGGAACGTCTCAAATTTAGAGTCTCCAAAATGAAACAAAACCGTTTCTTTTGGTAAATGTTTCCCATTTAAACCAACAAACCAAAACCCGTGTTACCCTCTCAACCTTCAAAATAAAGCCCACTACAACCCTCAACACACATTTTCATCTTTAAACAACCTTAGCCTTGTTTTTGGAAAATGTTTCTCATTAAGGAAAATGATGAGTTCCTTGTAGCTTTTTATGCTCTTAGTTTATTTTTAGTTTTTTTTCTTTATTTTTTTAAGGGTAGGATGTTGTCATCCAAATTTATTGTCTTTTTAAGAGTCAAACTTTTACATGAAATGGATTTCATTCTACCACAAGGTTTGCATTGTTTGTTGACCATTTAGGTATAATAAGGGAACTATACCTTGATATGGTAGCATACATATATCTTGTGTTTTAGGAACTAACCCTTCTTTTTGTATGATCATTATCCATGTTTTCCTTCCTTGATACTCCATTTAGGGGAGTAATATTCAAGGGGGAGCATGAGTGTTGCATTATTCCACTTCACAACTCTTAGTTGTGTTCTAGACATGAAATGCTTTCATGACTTGTCTTGAGCGACAACTAACCTTTTTCTTGTAGGTTCAAAATCCATGTCTCCTCTCTTGGCACTCCATTTAGGGGGAGTATCGTCCAAGGGGGAGCAAGTGCTTACTTCCGCTTCTCTACTCTTCTTTTTGTTTCGACAAAAAGGGGGAGAATTTATATAAACTTGTGCTTACTTGTGCTTATCACCTCATCTTTGCAAAAACAAGTTTTTATACTAACTTTATAAGGCTTAACACTAAAACTAGTGACTTACTTATAAATAAAGTTTATGTTTTGTCATCAACAAAAAGGGGGAGATTGTTAATACAAATATCGCCTAAAAACGTTATTTATATTTTAACGATCTTTGCTAAGTTTTGTTAATGACAAAGTACAAACTTTAGATTGTAGTAAAACATCATTTTAGTTTAAGTCTTGTATAACTAGTCTTTACATTTCTTATTAAACTTAACATGGTTTTTATTTCCTTAATAAGAAAGTATTTCTTTAATAAGAAAGTGTCACATCTCATCAATGTGCATTTATGGTAAGTTTATGTGTTTTACTATCCATGAAGTTCTTACACACTTTGGAAGTATTCTATGTTTGATACAATGCATGTTGACTAGTATTTAGTAGATGTGACATTGCTTGTTTATGTGTTTGACTATCCATGAAGTTTTTACACACTTTGGAAGTATTCCATGTTTGGTACAATGCATGTTGACTAGTAATTAGTAGATGTGACATTGCTTGTTTTTGTGTTTGACTTGTTTTAAGTGATGTGACATTGTTTGGTTGCTAGAAGTTATGTGACAAGACCTTGTTTGGTTTGAAGAAGTTATTGCATAAACCTACTGCAGACCCGGCGGTACCCTGGGGGTACACGGGCGGAACCCAAATGAGGGTTCCGCCTGATCCGCCGAGCACACAGTTTGTTGTGTTATAAATACCAAGCCATAACTTGATTTTTGCCCAACCTTTTAGGACATATTTTCACATATTCTCTCAACTAACTCAGTAACCCTTGACTTGTGTGATTCTCTTATGTAGCAAGGAACTCCACAAGATCAATCAAGAAGTTGCAAGCTTCAACTCTAAAGTTGCAAGTCTTGGTAGCTTGGTCATGTATAAGCTTTGGTAGTTTATACTCCATGTGTGTCATGTATATAGAAGTAAGTGGTTAGTATTTTAGGCCTGAAAATACATAGTGTGTCGGGAGTTGTTGTACCCTAGTAAAAGAACTAACGGGAGTGGTTGTACCCTTGGTAAAGAACTCGACATCTAGCTTTGTGTCGGTAAAAGTGTAAGCGACGAGTGGGAGTGGTTGTACCCTTGTAAAAGAACTCGACATCTAGCTTTGTGTCGGTAAAAGTATAAGCGACGTGTAAGGTTTTCTCCGCCGGTGAAAGGAGCTTGTTGATTAGTGTTTATAACTCTCGAGTTGGAAACTCGGGGCGTGGATGTAGGGCAAGGAAAAAGAGTCCTTGTAGCCGAACCACGATAAACAATCGTGTTGTGGTTTGATCATTTCTTTCTCTATCTTTGCTTATTGCATGTTGTTACTTAGTTAGAATTGTTAACCACATATATAGCTTTTCAAAGAAGTAAAACAAGTAAAGTTGTCTTTATGTTTTCAAACAAGTGTAAAAGCTTTTCAAAGAACTAAACAAGCAAAGTTATGATCATCACAAGTAAAGCTTTTCAAAGTAAGAAACAAGTATAATTAGAATTGATACTCACACTAAAAGCTTTTGAAAGAAACAAACATATAATGGTATGTTTATATTATTGAGCAAACCTTAAGTTATTAAAGGATATTTAAGTTGAAAAAGATTTTAAAAGAGGTAAACTATTCAACCCCCCTTCTAGTTTTCCACAGTATGATATTGGCTTTAACAAAGAAAGTGGATGCAATGTCTATGGAAAAATCAAGTCATCAAGTCAATGTCGTTAATCAAGGTTGTACTACTTGTGGTGGTCCACATCCGTATTATGAGTGTCCTTCGACTGGCTCTTATGCTCAAGAGAACGTGTATGCTACGAACATGGGTAGCAACGGCTACCCACCTCTTCAAGGAGATCGAAATCTTCTTAGCTACCGTCCGAGCCAACATCATGGACCACCCGGTTTCGAACAACCAAACCAAGTCAATCAAGTCAATCAGAATCATAATATGCAGAATCGTAATAATCAAGGAAATCAAAATCAGAGTCGAGCTAATAACGGTTTTCAAAATCATAATCAAGGATTTAATCAGAACCGAGGTTTTCAAGGTAATTACAATCAAGGCCCGCCTCAAGGGAATTTTCAAAACCAAGGAAATTATGGAAACCCTGGGAATTTTCAGAATGCTAATCATGGAAATCAGAATAATGGAAATTTTCAAAACCGTGGGCAAAATTTCAATAATAATCAAAATCAAGTTGTGATTCCAAATCCGTCGCCCACGGAAGAGTTGATTAAACAATTGCTTCAAGGTCAACAAGCTTTAATGACAAAACAAGAGGAAACAACGAGATTGTTTGCAACTCAAATCAATGATATTAACAAGCGTTTAAATGATCGACCCTCGGGCTCTGGAACTTTGCCAAGTAACACGATCGCAAACCCGAGGGGCGATGTCAAGGCGATCACGACTCGCAGTGGTGCTATATACGAACCCACGGTTCCGACTACCTCTTCTTCTCCTCCTCCTAAGGTAGTGAACCGTGAGACCGAGGTGACAAAGGACCCGATTCCTCCTACTAATAACGGAGGTTCCGAAAACGTCCAACCTCCGGTTGCCCAAACGTCAAAAGATAAAGAAAGAGTCGTTTCTGAAAACAATATGAAATACAAGTCTAAATTGCCATATCCGTCACGATTTAATGATGAAGAGCTCCGTGCAAAATCTAAAAAACAAATGGAAAAGTTTCTTGATATTTTTCAAAAGTTGCACTTTGATATCAGTTTCATGGATGCTCTTGTATACATGCCGAAATTTTCATCAACGTTTAAAAATCTCATAAGTAACAAAGAGAAATTGCTTGAATTAGCCGAAACACCGATAAATGTTCAATGCTCTGCTATTCTTCTCAAGAAGCTTCCCGAGAAGCTTGGAGATTCGGGAAAGTTTCTCATTCCTTGTTCGTTGAAAGATCAAGAGGTTTGCAAAGCCCTGGCCGATTCAGGTGCAAGCATTAACCTTATGCCATTTTCGATCTATAAACAACTTGGGATGGGAGAACTTAAACCGACACGAATGACTTTAGAGCTTGCTAATCGTTTGATTGCTCATCCAGTTGGAATTGCGGAAGATGTTTTTGTTCAAGTGAACTCGTGTACTTTCCCAGCTGACTTTGTCGTTGTTAATTTTGAACCCGATCCGAGAGTTCCTCTTATACTAGGAAGACCGTTTTTACGAACTGCTAAAGCCCTAGTAGACCATTTTGAGGATACTCTAACTTTACGACATGATGACGATATTATGATTTTTAAAGCCGATGCTCCAAATTCAAAGAAGTATTCCGTAAATAGCATCGATGTTTGTGATTATACTTTTGATGATTTTGTGAAAACGTTCGTTCCCGACTCTTCCCCATCATTTCCTCCGAATAAGGAACATGATTCTTTTTGGGAAGAGGTCGATGAATTTCTTGCAATTGAAACGATTCCGATTTCTGAGATTGATGATTCTTACTTTGATTCGGAGGGAGATACTATTTTTCTTAACAATTTGTTGAACGATGAACCGTCAATCCCTCCGGATAAAGTTAAGAAGAAGATTGAGCTTACATTTGACGATCCTCTGGAGCCCGAGCTCGAGGAATTTTTACCCGACTTTGAGAGTTTTTCGTTCGATACGACTGAGGAGATGAGTGGCAATCCCACTTATCGTCCTGATTTTTCTGATACGACTTATGAAGCTTTTCATTTCAATATCGATCATACGGAAGAGACGAGTCGTGGCAGTACCACTTCTCATGCTTTTATCTCTCTTCCGGAGTATGAGTCATTTTGTTTTGATAAAATTGAATGTGAATTTGAAAAGTTTTCTAATTCAGAATATGAAAATTTCAGTTTTGATCTTGGAATTGATCATGATCCGGGTGGTGTTCTTCAAAATGAGAGTTTTAATGAAAATTTTATCCCAACCCTCCCACCCGGGAAAGTTTTTAAAATGCGCTTAAATGATAAAATTCATAATTCTACAATTATGAAGTTTTCTTTTGATGATGATGAGTTTTTCAAGATTGCTATCACGACTTTCTTTCCATTTGTAACGTTTGGTGTGGTTTCTCTTATCCTTCACTCCGTGGGGAGTGAGGATGTTGTTTTTGATCCTGGTATCATTTTTAAAAGTTTTCACCATTAAAATACCAACGGTTATCTCTTCGGGATGGAACTTTTAAATACTTCATATGTTTTTCAAAATATTTTTGAAAGCCCGAGAGAGATTATTTTTCCACGGATTTTTCCCCAAGGACGAATTAATTCGGGGATCGAGTCAAGCTCATGTGACTCGGTGAACAAAAATAAGCGCTTCGTGGGTGGCAACCCATGCTTATCCATTTTCATCTTCTTATATTTCTTATTTCTAACAACTAATGTGAGGAGGGGTGACTCTTCTACTCTTGTGTTTCGTGGTTATTTGTGATGTTTGTTCAGGATTGTCCGCGATTTATGATGACTTTCGTGCTCGTTATCTCTTCACTTGGAGTCTCATTCATCGGTGCTTTTGGAAATCCTATATCCGTGAATCTTATCAACTAACGTTTTCTTTGGCATAATTAATAAACGGCCTAGAATTTTATTAGGATTGCCTTAACCCACAAAACATTAAGGAAAATGTTTAACTCTAGTCGGGGGGAGGGTGAATCTTCGATTCGATTAGACCTTGCATTTTTCAAATGTCGTGTATTCTTGCAACTCCGTTTTTCCACCAAAAATAAAAAAATTGAAAAATGAAAAATTTGAAAATTTTTGATGAAAATGTCATGAAAAAGCAAAAAAAAAATGAGAAAAGTTAAAAAAGTTGTGCGAAAATATAATAAAGTTTGAATAAGTGTTTTGACACCTTGTTGACTTTCTTGCTGGCGAGAGTAGGAATAAATATTTTGACTTGACCGGGCGTGTTGAGCCCTAGCTTGTTCCCTTAACCAATGATAATCACATAAGCTTGTGCTAGTCTTGTACACCGGGAGCTATAAAATGCGAATTCTTTTTTAAGAATCTGCAAGTTCCCGTACTTGACTTTATACATGCGCAGCTTAAAAGCTTTCGCTAGTCTTTTACATCAGGAGCTAGAAAACGCGAATTCTTCTTCTAGAATTTGCAAGTTTCCGTAACTGACTTTATATATGCGTGGCTGATTATCGGCTAAGTATTCGCTGGTTTCATTACTTGGAATCTTAAATTGCGAAGAGCGAGAAATGATAGAGTTTATCTAGAAGTTAGATGCTAAACGTGGAGTAGTGGTTCTCTTTAGAGCTCATGAGAGGTACTTGTGGCTTTTTACTCCCATCAGATACGTCACCCATATATAATAGATGTTCTAGGTTAATTAGTGGTATTTCGGTTTGAATAATATTTAGTTCTTTATTTTCTTAAGAGAATTTTTGCTTTAGAAGTTGGGTACATATCAAGGAACATCAAAAATAAGAGCAAAAAGTGAAAAAATCTAAAGTCAAAAGTTGATTATGTTGGAGTATGCTCGTGTCATAATAAATAATTATGTGGCTAGACATATGTGAGCCTATGGGGTCACACACTTATACACAGAGACACCATTTTATAGATTGTATTTATCGTATTTACAATATATAAATGACCACGTAACACGAGATCTATAACGGGCCATTAAATACTAAGTTAGACTTAGTGTTTTTGGATTGGACCAACAATGGGCAAACCCATTGAAGGCCCTTACCATGGGAAGGGGAAAAGGGGCAAGATGGGCTTTTGGAGGGGTTAGATGTAACTATGATTATGATAAGATTAACTTTGATTTAGTCTTTGATTATCACTTATGACTAGATACCCTACCAAAAACGTTTTTCCCCCCTCTCTCTCTCTCAATGTGACGGCAAAACAAACACACCCTTTTAGGGTTTGTATTTTGATCTCTTCTTTGCTTAATCTATTGTAGATTGTTGCAAGAATAATGGTTACAAGGTTTAGACTAGCATCGGGTGGTGATCGGTGACGTGTAGTGTGTTTCATTCATAGAGGAGATCAACTTCATTGATCTCTTGGGTTTCTTATTCCGAACGTGGGATTGGTGTTTGTTGGTGACTCCCGGTGCACGCTACAAAGGTATAATTGTTATTATTGTTATTGATTGATCATATGGCAATATGGATCCTTGTTGGTGATGTTTTCCGCTGCGTTTATTTCATTCTTATATATTTTATATTCATACATCACCTATAGTGGTATCAGAGCCATCATATGTGCCATATGATTATCGGGTATGCATAAAAATGGCTAAAACGGGTGTTTTTTTGATGATTTTTGAAGTCATGGTTAAAACAGCCCTAGGGCTCCAATTTTTTTCTCATAGGACGACCCTTTAGGGTTCTTATGATCTGCACTTTTTGGTCCCATGGCCATTTGTTATGCATACGCTAATTGGTTACTTGTCGGGTACGTGAAAAATGGCCTAAAACGAGTGTTTTGATCGGTTTTTGAAACGGTTTTAATTCAGCCCCTAAGGCCATATTTTCTGTGGTTAAATGGTATTTGGAAGGTCCTAATATCAGTGGGTTTTGACCCTTAAGTCATAGGGAACACGTACCTAACGGGGTTTTAATTCTTGTCAATTATTTCTTCGTTCTCGTTGGCTAACTATTTAATTCTTGTTATTTTTTTTGTTTTCCATGGCAAATACATGCATGTTTGTCCATGGAGTTAGCCAACACCATGTTTCATTCATAATATTATGGTATTATTATGTTTATATGCAAAGCCGATGAAAACCTAGACCACTTGTGCATTGAATGGTTGTGAATGTTGTTTAATTTCGTGTTTTGGGGTTTTTGCCATTGTTTCGGCATTTATGTAACTATATTCTTTTGGTTGTAGCCATTGTTTGGGCACTTTTACAGTAGATTAAAAGTAGATTAGTTGTATTTTACTTTCAATATAATGTAATCGTGGCTTGGTGGTGAAAGGCGAAAGAGTTAAAGACGTTTTTGCCGAAAAATGACTGTTGGAATACCAGTTGGTAAAACGGAGTTTCCCGATGACTGGTAAGGTCTTTTTGGCTGAAATTTTTTTTGCAGGTACCCAAGACATGGGCCTACAACTTTCTAGTTTTGAGCTAAGCCCGGGGAAGCCTCCTTCATGGACTTTTGGGCCCTCTAACACAGAAATTCTGGAAGGACAGCAGCTACTCTTCATGTGCATTATGGGCTTCCAACTTGCTCTTGATTGTCTTGGAGCAAGTGGGAGTCCTCCGTGTGGTTGTGTGGTTTGTCCCTAGTTGACTCTTGGTTCTCGTGATGGCTCACGAGACCAAGCATAGGTTTTTTTCATCGGTTGAGGCTTTGCATATTTTGGTTGTGTGTTGGTTTTGCTTTTTATATATCTTGTGATCATATGTAAAATTGCAAATAATTTTCTAAAAACTTAAAACGAAACACAAACCATTTTCAAAACTAAGTGTTATGATTTAGTTTTACTAAGTTTTTGAAACTTGAAATCATTGTTTTTTAAAATAACACCTAAACTTGTTATGTATGTTATTTTATTTATGTATTGTCCAAACTTTATTATCCACGTAGGATTTATATTAGTCATGAAAATGGACAACTTGACACACATAAATTAAAACAATGATTAGACTTAAGTTAAGAAATGTTTTTAACTTGTGCTACGAAGGATGAATGCATGCTCTTTTCGTACACCTTTTGATTCATATCAAAACTTTTACCCGTCAAAATTTAAGTCATGCCGTCCAATTTTGAGAACACTTGCAATTACTTTTTGCCTATGCGTGGGACCTAGGTTGAATTGTAACCCAAGGTGACTATTCTCTATGCGTGGGACCTAGATATATTCTCGCACGTTCTAAAATTGGATGACTTAATCGAGTTAAGCGGTGAGACCTTGACCCGAGGCAAAGATGGGACTAAACATGCCTACATGACACTAGTTGTTTGACATTAGATGCCATGAGTCCCATAAGGATCTAAGAGTTGCACTTGTAATGCAATTGGTGATCGTCGCCTACCAATTGAATCTACTATTGCTAGCAGATCAACTGATGTGATAGTAGAAGCACAATGTGGATCTTAGCCTTTTACGTAAATTAATTGTTTTAAATTGTAAACATGGGTAATTAATTTATAAAAGGATAATTATCAAAAATACTAAATATGAACTTTGAGAATTCAATTAATGAATTAATGCAACACAAATCGTAAACAAAAGTTTGATCTTTTCTTGTTAAAAGGATCAAACTAAGTCTTCCTTTCCTTGTAAGAAAGAGACTTATTCCTATCCTTTTCCTTATGACGAAAAGCCATAATAGGAATATTTGAATTATCCTAATTCTAATCAAACTCAAAGCACACATACTCTAGAAATCGTGATGTCTTGTAAAGTCAAAACGGTTAAGTATGTTTGCACATCTTATTCTTTCAAGTCCGTTTTATAACCCTAGTTCCGGTTTTAAGACCTTGAAGAAATATAAGATATTTGAATAACTAGAGAACACGCTTTCTATAGCTACCAAACTAAAATGAGTTTAAGTGATTAGTAAAAGGAAATATCAATAAACCGCAACGTGGTAAAGGCAATTACTAGCATGATTACCTAGCAATATGTCTTAACCCAATTAAATGGAGGAACTGCATGCCGGTTTTCAAGTTTAATATGATGGCTAGCCCATCATCTATATATTAGAACTTGATGCACTTCCTTGAATACCTAAGTACATGTTACTTGTCATAGTGACTCACATTAGCAATAATGTGTAGATATTCAAAGAAAGCAGGAAAGTATCCAATCATCACTCACTCTCCACTGGTGATGTAACACTTTTAATGTTGTCTAATCCAGTAGGAGCTAAATGATTGTATTACTGGTGACGAAACACATGTAATGTTCTCTAATCCAGTGGGAGTTGTAAGCTCTATTAACTTACAAGTTGCCCATCTTATTTCTAGATTGTCTTGAAATAATACATTACTTTCCACATATGAAGCATCATAGTTTTTATGTAACACCCCCAAAATACCGCAGCGGAAGACTGTGTCATAGGGATGCCACTTCAAGGCACAAAGTACAAGATATAGAAAACGAACTCTAAATGAGACGTTTTTGAAAAGTTACCATTCGAATAGATAAAAGTCATAGTTTACAAAACAAAGATCCCAAAGTAGAATGATACATAAGTTTTTAAAGTGTATCGAATGGTAAACGATAAAAGTGAAAGTCTCCAAAAGCATGCCCTAAGACTCTCAGTTCCACAAACCTGCTATCGCCTTTCTAACCTGAGATAAACATGCTTAAAAGTGTCAACACAAAGGTTGGTGAGTTCATAGAGTTTGTCTTAATGCAGTTGAAAAAGCTTATAAAGAATGTTCACACAGCAAAGGCATCGTAAATCCACTCAGTTGCAAGTCCCGTCATAAGAGACTTGTAACCTGTGTGTTCACAACCCACTGCTACAATGTATAGTATGAGTAAAATATGTATAAGTTCATAACAACAGTTAAGCAATTAGTGGTGAGTCTACACTTCATCTCCGAAGACCTCACCTAAGTATGTATACTTCCATGGTTGTGCCCAGCAACTTAATCTGGGGCCATAAGAAGTATATATGTCTCCATGGTTGTGCCCAGCAACTTAATCTGGGGCCATAGGAAGTATGTATGTATGTATCCATCACAGTTTAGTATAACACAGTTAAGTATAACACAATCACGTATGTATGACATCAAGTATAATGTTATCAAGTATAATGTTTCCCAAGTATAAATGTTATGTAAATCTGTACAAGTAGGCAAGTAGTAGCATGTATCTCCCCCAAAGAGTTGATAAAACAATTAAAAGAGTAGGGGCTATGACTCACCTCGAAGTGATGATACTGATATGAAATGAAGTGAACAACAATGATCGGTTAACTGCCGCGACCTATAATGAATGATGCATGATCTCGTTAAGATCACCAAATGATGTTATGAATGTCCATGCTCATGTTTCTATACCACTCTAGTCTTTGTAAAAACACTTGTGTTGTCAAAAATATATAATCCAAGAATTTGGAAAAATATTGCTATTAGAAAATATAATAAGCTAGTTGTAATATATATATACTTATATATATATATATATATCGTAAGTTTCCATGTTAGCGTTGAAATATTCGAGTTGTAATCTTTGAAATGATGAAAATATACTCGTAATAACTAATACAACATTAGTTATAAAGCTCGGTACTTAAAATTATGTCTAGTTTATAAATGTACTTCGTAGTTTTTGCGCCAAATTTATATAAAAGCTGTCAAATATAAAAGGGTTTTAGCCGATATTCAAACGTGAATATCTTTGTCGTTTCTTGTCCGTTTTACTTGTTCTTTATGTCCACGGTTACGTCTTAGTATGTAGTAATATATTTTGGAAAGCTCGGCTCCTCCGGGTTAAGTCTAAAGCCTCTTTTTGACCGACGAAAAACGTCCAACAGCAAGTAATTTCCAGAAAATACTTTTCGTCAACAATCTTGCAAAAATCATAACTTCTTCGTTATAAGCTCTTTTTAATCCGTTCTTTCGCCTACGGATTCGTTTTTGAAAGTATTTTCTAAAAATTTTGCCAAAGTTTCCTTGGTGTTTACTGATTTTCCAGAAAATAACAAAATGGGACAGCATGTCTAAAATAGGTTCCAAATCATGTTTCCAAGGTTAAAAATCAATTTCTACCATCACCAAACCTCTTGTAATCACCACATGGCTAATCAAATCCTACCATACACCTTCTTAGGGTGCCATGGACTCCTAACCAAGTTATTAGAGCAAGGGGATTCATAACTAAAAAGTTAGGGTTTGTATGTTTCATTTTTGACAAAATAAATGGTGGTATAGCTAGTTGTACATGGTTTTTAGCATGGAAATCATGTAATACAAGTAAAAATAAGATGATCCATGAAAAAATAAAGTTGAAAACTTACTTGATAAAATGAGATGATTATATGATGATTATGCTTGATGTTCTTGTGTTTTTGTTGCTTGATTCTTGATTAGGCATGTAAAAGGAACAAGTTTAGTGTTTTAACTTTTCAAAAACAATGGATGGATGATGGTGTTTGGTTTTGGTCGTGGTTTATGAAAGGAAATGGGGAGGATGAGAAGATTTTCTATCTTTCTAAAATATGTAGTTTATGATTTAAGTTTTGGTTAAAGTATATGTTTTAGGGGTTTATTAGTTTAAGTAATAGAGAATTAATGCAAGAGGTTAAAAGGGGGGTTCATGGCTGATTTTTCAAAGGGTTCAAAGGAGAAAACTTAGTTTTTGATTTAATTAGGAAAGTTAGTGTAGCGTTAAGTGTTATTCCGTGTTATTCGTTAAAATCGGGTAACGGTTTTAATAGAAATAAATGTTCACGAAGTTTACCGGGATGAAATAAAGTCATAATAATGTTGAAAATATGTTAAAAGTATGTTGGGTACATTTACTGAGTGATCGGGTGATTATTGTTTAGTTTTCACGAAAACCGTCGTTGTATTCGTACGCGTACGTTATTAATAAAATAAATTTCCAGAATACTGGGTAACTGAATGTTATAAGTTTTATGATGTTAAAATGGATATAAAAATATGTCGGGACCATCGTGGGAATATTTAGATATATTCGTCGTGTATAAACCGGGTGTTAACGTTTACAATAAATACTTATACGTAAAAACGTTAAATGTACTGAATATAGTAATTTGAAAATCCTGAGAGTGGTATAATATGAAAATGCTGTTATGATGATATGCAGACTATCTCTAGTCCGTATGCAGTGTCCTTAGCACTAATGAAATGAATTCGCACCTAAACCAATCCGGTTACGCGAGTTTGAATACCCGTAAACTAAATTTACGATGAAATGAGTAATGCAAGTGAATGATGAAAACTTTTCCGGAAATGAATAGTGTTTAGTGAATAGTAAATTTCCCAAAAGTTTCTCAGAATATCAAAATGACCTCGAAAATGATGAATAGTAAAACGATGAATAGTGTTTTGATGAATAGTGATTTATGAATAGTGTTTTTCCAAAGTTCGGGAAAAGACCTGAAATGACCTGAAATGATGAGTTGTGACAGTCTTCCCCTCTAAAAAGAACTTCGTCCCGAAGTTCAGTTAATGTTAATCAGTTAAATGTGTCAAGGCTTATGTATGTGGGTTTCTATCCAACTAGGTATGTTCTCGTGGTCAGACTTGATGAGGCAAACCTTCCCAATCCCGAGCATAGTCCTCAAAAGACCTCTTTTAGGTTAATCATTTAGGTAACCGATTTTCACTTAAGCCCACAACCCAATCAAACAAGAACAGTCATGAGATTAAGCTAAATCGGTTTGAGTGATGACTTTAACTTTTAGCTTGATTTTCGCAACCCAATCAAACAAGAACAGTCACTAGAACCAAGCTAAAAATCAAGGTCTGGATTCAACATCCTTGAAAAAGATCTTTTGAAAGATTAGCTCGACTTTGGAATTGCTTACACTAATCAAATTACTAATGTTAGGGTGACTAAGGTTAATGCTGCTAGGTCTCAGATTAGTCAATGTTGTGTATAGGTCCTATATTAAGACTTAAGTGCTACTAAAATACGATAGTTGTTCAAGAGAATGTACCCGATGTGCTACCGCGAACATGTTGGGTGATAGGATTTCCTAGGAAGTAAGCTCTGCCAAGTGCGGGTGGAATCTCATTGACCTCATCTCGTGGCCCTTCAATTGCTGCTGCTAAGTTTGGACGATTGCCCCCTTGGTTAAGATTCCTTTTCAATTTAGGACAGTTGTTCCGAAAGTGATCCGGGCTGTTACACTCATAGCATGTCCTTTGGTTCCCTGGTTCTCTACACTGGTTTGCATAATGATCAGACTGTCTACAATTTGCACACATACGGCATGGCACAGTCTTTTGGTGATGAAAGTTACATTTCGTACATTTAGGATGCTGGCCTAAATACTCTCTCTGACCCGAATTAGTCGCCGCAAAGGTCCTTGCCCTTTTGTTGTCAGTCTGCTTGTTCGACTCGCTTGTTCCCTTCCTTTTATCACTGTCCCTCAAGCTTCCATTTCTAACCATCTCATCTGTCAGAGTCCCTGCTCTCAATATTGCACTCTGAATTGTAGCAGGCTCAGTTGTTTTTACAATCCCACGAATTTCTGGGACAAGGCCATATATGTACCTCTCGATCCTCTTGGACTCAGGGGTAACTAGGTGTGGAACTAGTCTGGCTAATTCATGGAATCGATCCGTATAGGCTGCATGTCCAGCCCCTATCATAGAGAGATGATAGAGTTCATCCTCCAGCTTTTGCATCTCGTTGTCCGGGCAGTATTCCTCCTTCAGTAATGCCTTAAAATCATCCCATGTCATACCTACAGCTGCCGCTCTACCCCTAGCTTGAATCTGCGTATTCCACCATGTCAGTGCCTTTCCTGATAATAAACACATGGAATACTTCACCATTTGATGTGCTGCACAGTTACTAATGTCGATCACCGACTCCATCTTTTCAACCCATCGAGTATACACCAACGCGCCTCCTACACCATCGAAATCAATTGGCTTACATGACGTAAATTCCTTATACGTGCATCCGGTCCTAGTGATGTTGTTGCCATTTCCATTCTGGCCTATACCATTGGTGTTGTTAATTCCGCTTTCGTGGTTTGCCAAATTATTCATATGATCGCCAACTTGAGTGACAATAGTGGGGAGAAAGTTTTCAAGTTGTCGAGCGATGATGGCTTCAAAATCAGTATTTCCACCGTCGTTGTTATCATTGTTTTCAACGCCGTGACCACCTCCTCTACCTCCACGTCCACCAGTTCTTCCACCATCGTTACTTGGGTTACTAGTGTCATGAGCAGCTCCTCTACCTCCTCTACCTCCACGTCCACCAGTCCTTCCACCCCTTGGTGTTGCGCCTCCTCGAACAGAGCTACGAGTCACTCTCTTTGGTGCCATGATTTCCTGAGAGGAAGGACATTTAGTGAACGTCAGAGATGAGGGAAAACCGTTGATTAACCAAAGTCTATACTTCACATCCTCATATATAATACCGTGCTGCCAGTTGTTTCCTAAGTTGTGCCAACACCGATCTACATCTGCATAGTCATATATCCACGTGTGTCGTGAAGCACTTATAATTATGTTGGCCACCACAATTATAAATGTTTCCTTTCACAAGTGTACATATCACCACGCACACATATCTCAGTGGTAGACGTTGCTTAAATGGGCATCTAGGGAATGTCACGCTTAGTACAAAGGAACAAAGGATTCTCCCTTAAGTGTTAAAGTCACCGGGAAGTCTAGTTTCTAACGGTTTCTACAAAGTATCTAATAGCGTAGGTCTAAAAATAAATCACCAGCAAGCGTATGTGTATGTAAAGTGCAAGGCGATAGGGAGGAGAGTCTATATGTATGTAGTTATAGTCTAGACTCTAAAACAACCTAGTTCTCTATAACCAAGGCTCTGGTACCAATCTGTAACACCCCCAAAATACCGCAGCGGAAGACTGTGTCATAGGGATGCCACTTCAAGGCACAAAGTACAAGATATAGAAAACGAACTCTAAATGAGACGTTTTTGAAAAGTTACCATTCGAATAGATAAAAGTCATAGTTTACAAAACAAAGATCCCAAAGTAGAATGATACATAAGTTTTTAAAGTGTATCGAATGGTAAACGATAAAAGTGAAAGTCTCCAAAAGCATGCCCTAAGACTCTCAGTTCCACAAACCTGCTATCGCCTTTCTAACCTGAGATAAACATGCTTAAAAGTGTCAACACAAAGGTTGGTGAGTTCATAGAGTTTGTCTTAATGCAGTTGAAAAAGCTTATAAAGAATGTTCACACAGCAAAGGCATCGTAAATCCACTCAGTTGCAAGTCCCGTCATAAGAGACTTGTAACCTGTGTGTTCACAACCCACTGCTACAATGTATAGTATGAGTAAAATATGTATAAGTTCATAACAACAGTTAAGCAATTAGTAGTGAGTCTACACTTCATCTCCGAAGACCTCACCTAAGTATGTATACTTCCATGGTTGTGCCCAGCAACTTAATCTGGGGCCATAAGAAGTATATATGTCTCCATGGTTGTGCCCAGCAACTTAATCTGGGGCCATAGGAAGTATGTATGTATGTATCCATCACAGTTTAGTATAACACAGTTAAGTATAACACAATCACGTATGTATGACATCAAGTATAATGTTATCAAGTATAATGTTTCCCAAGTATAAATGTTATGTAAATCTGTACAAGTAGGCAAGTAGTAGCATGTATCTCCCCCAAAGAGTTGATAAAACAATTAAAAGAGTAGGGGCTATGACTCACCTCGAAGTGATGATACTGATATGAAATGAAGTGAACAACAATGATCGGTTAACTGCCGCGACCTATAATGAATGATGCATGATCTCGTTAAGATCACCAAATGATGTTATGAATGTCCATGCTCATGTTTCTATACCACTCTAGTCTTTGTAAAAACACTTGTGTTGTCAAAAATATATAATCCAAGAATTTGGAAAAATATTGCTATTAGAAAATATAATAAGCTAGTTGTAATATATATATACTTATATATATATATATATATCGTAAGTTTCCATGTTAGCGTTGAAATATTCGAGTTGTAATCTTTGAAATGATGAAAATATACTCGTAATAACTAATACAACATTAGTTATAAAGCTCGGTACTTAAAATTATGTCTAGTTTATAAATGTACTTCGTAGTTTTTGCGCCAAATTTATATAAAAGCTGTCAAATATAAAAGGGTTTTAGCCGATATTCAAACGTGAATATCTTTGTCGTTTCTTGTCCGTTTTACTTGTTCTTTATGTCCACGGTTACGTCTTAGTATGTAGTAATATATTTTGGAAAGCTCGGCTCCTCCGGGTTAAGTCTAAAGCCTCTTTTTGACCGACGAAAAACGTCCAACAGCAAGTAATTTCCAGAAAATACTTTTCGTCAACAATCTTGCAAAAATCATAACTTCTTCGTTATAAGCTCTTTTTAATCCGTTCTTTCGCCTACGGATTCGTTTTTGAAAGTATTTTCTAAAAATTTTGCCAAAGTTTCCTTGGTGTTTACTGATTTTCCAGAAAATAACAAAATGGGACAGCATGTCTAAAATAGGTTCCAAATCATGTTTCCAAGGTTAAAAATCAATTTCTACCATCACCAAACCTCTTGTAATCACCACATGGCTAATCAAATCCTACCATACACCTTCTTAGGGTGCCATGGACTCCTAACCAAGTTATTAGAGCAAGGGGATTCATAACTAAAAAGTTAGGGTTTGTATGTTTCATTTTTGACAAAATAAATGGTGGTATAGCTAGTTGTACATGGTTTTTAGCATGGAAATCATGTAATACAAGTAAAAATAAGATGATCCATGAAAAAATAAAGTTGAAAACTTACTTGATAAAATGAGATGATTATATGATGATTATGCTTGATGTTCTTGTGTTTTTGTTGCTTGATTCTTGATTAGGCATGTAAAAGGAACAAGTTTAGTGTTTTAACTTTTCAAAAACAATGGATGGATGATGGTGTTTGGTTTTGGTCGTGGTTTATGAAAGGAAATGGGGAGGATGAGAAGATTTTCTATCTTTCTAAAATATGTAGTTTATGATTTAAGTTTTGGTTAAAGTATATGTTTTAGGGGTTTATTAGTTTAAGTAATAGAGAATTAATGCAAGAGGTTAAAAGGGGGGTTCATGGCTGATTTTTCAAAGGGTTCAAAGGAGAAAACTTAGTTTTTGATTTAATTAGGAAAGTTAGTGTAGCGTTAAGTGTTATTCCGTGTTATTCGTTAAAATCGGGTAACGGTTTTAATAGAAATAAATGTTCACGAAGTTTACCGGGATGAAATAAAGTCATAATAATGTTGAAAATATGTTAAAAGTATGTTGGGTACATTTACTGAGTGATCGGGTGATTATTGTTTAGTTTTCACGAAAACCGTCGTTGTATTCGTACGCGTACGTTATTAATAAAATAAATTTCCAGAATACTGGGTAACTGAATGTTATAAGTTTTATGATGTTAAAATGGATATAAAAATATGTCGGGACCATCGTGGGAATATTTAGATATATTCGTCGTGTATAAACCGGGTGTTAACGTTTACAATAAATACTTATACGTAAAAACGTTAAATGTACTGAATATAGTAATTTGAAAATCCTGAGAGTGGTATAATATGAAAATGCTGTTATGATGATATGCAGACTATCTCTAGTCCGTATGCAGTGTCCTTAGCACTAATGAAATGAATTCGCACCTAAACCAATCCGGTTACGCGAGTTTGAATACCCGTAAACTAAATTTACGATGAAATGAGTAATGCAAGTGAATGATGAAAACTTTTCCGGAAATGAATAGTGTTTAGTGAATAGTAAATTTCCCAAAAGTTTCTCAGAATATCAAAATGACCTCGAAAATGATGAATAGTAAAATGATGAATAGTGTTTTGATGAATAGTGATTTATGAATAGTGTTTTTCCAAAGTTCGGGAAAAGACCTGAAATGACCTGAAATGATGAGTTGTGACATTTTATGAGAACCATTGCATGAATTTTATTAGATAACTTGTCGCGTTCCTGATGTTGCTTCCTGAAATGTTATCAAATAAAATTGTTATGCATGATTCATTATAAAAGCGATAAAGTTCTACATATCTATATTTTGATTTTCACTAAAATCATATGGTATCTGTGACATTGTCATATTTGCTTGCATAATGTTGTGCCATGCACAAGTGGGAGAAATCTTAATTGTGTGCAAGGTACAACATATAACAATATGACTAATGGTTTTTCTTGACAGCAAAATAAGAAAAATAAGGTTCTACTAGGACTTATACACATAAAATGTATGTTGCCCTAATTAGAAAAAATGTCAAGATAACATGAAAAGCTACTTCAACATATTTGCTGAATTGTTTAGTAAATATGATTATGTCTTCTTGTAAATTCATAATCATGAAGTATGTAATTAACTTGAAATTACTATTGAGGCCAATTATCGGCACTCATAATTACTTTAGTTGAATATGTTTAGGTCTCTTGTAAAGACATAAACATCAATTCCGTTAATTTTTGAAAGACTTATAACGTAAAGTAAAGACGTTAATTTGTTATGTCTTCTTGTTAAAGACATGTACACTTACGACGTATAATAAAATATTTAATGTTTATGTTTCTAGTTAAAACATACACATGAAGTCATTGACTTGGTCAAAGATTTTAAATATAAAGTATGCAGTAGGCTAAAAATACTATTGATGTCATCTGGTATGACTTGATTGGCAGATACGTAAGCCAAAGAGTATAAGTTCATCTAATGAGTTGTGTGATAGTCTCACAACATCTATCCACGTGGAATACCACAACTTTATGGTATGTCCATCATGGATATTGTTTGATCTTTGATGACTTAAACTCTTTTACCTCAAAAGCAATCAAGGTTAGAAAATTGGATGTGCCATGCGTACACCCAATATGGTTCCAACCCAGAAGGAATTTAAGACACCACTGTATTATGGAATGGGATGAATCCCATTATGTCTTGATTGAAGTTCTGAATTTGTTAAATACCTAAGAGTAGGTAATTAACAAACTAGAATCAAGAACTAACGATGTATTTTAGATGTCCCACTTGAAAACAATTTATTGTTATCAAGATGCTGAGTACTTGGAGATTAGTCTCCACTTACAAAAGCAAGTGGGAGCACCTTTAGATCTTGAAGTTATTCAAGAGCTAAATACACAACCTTCTGAGTACACTTGCTAATGTCATACTAAGGTTGAACATGAATATGTTAAACCATAGATTGATATCTCTCATTCATAAATCCGCAAGGATACCCCTAACACCTGAATGATATATTTTTTATATCAATGTTAAGGGACATAAGTTGGAGGATCATAGTGAACCTGCTAACTAAAGAGATGCATTATCAGATCTTGAATCTGATGAATAGCTCAAAAACTATGAATGATAAGATGCAGTCCTTGAAAGATAATCACTCATGGAGCTTGATTGATCTCTTACCAAATCAGTTAGACTGTGAGGTTTAAAATGAGTTTCTTGAACTAGAAGACTCATAAGGACATACTTGTACACATATTTAATGCATGCGTAGTAGAAGGAGTTTACTCATACTCAAGAAATTGATTATGATTAAATCTTCATACCTACAAACATTAAATGTATAAAGATGATTAATTGTCATACCTGTTTTCATGTAAATGAAATATGACAATGGGATTTCAAAACATTTTTTGATTATTTTTGCGAGGACGATGAGTAATCAAAAGGGTTTATGAATATGTATAATCCTTTTTATGTATACAAGACATAAGAATCCAGGTTTGGATTAGATCATGCATCTAGGAGCAGAGATCTTAATTTAATCGTTAATTTGATTTTGATTAAATAAGATTACTCCTGAGAACTCAGAGTGCAAGTTGGATAAATGAATTTATTTTCTTAAATCTCATATGTTGTTAACATATAAGAAACAATATTCCATCTAAGCTAGACTTTAATCCTTAGCCTGGAATGAAGTTTCAATTAAGGAATTTAGGAAATAAAACATAAAACCTTGTTGCATGTGTTTATTAGTATAAACATAAGCGGTTAATAATCTAAACACAATATGACATGTCATTGAGGGGAGTCTCAATGATCAATCTTATATGATGAGATTGAATGCATGAATGGAAACCTTAAGTTTAACTAAAGGATTCATTATGTAAGTCATATTATGTATTGGATTATTTATTTCATTTGCATGAATGCAAGATGAGTTGATAACAACACATATCTAAGTGAAAGTCATTAGATAAATTGTTAAACGAACAACCTAATGGACCTGCAAAGGACCAAATATTTGTTCAAACGTTTACGGATATTTGAGGAGCTCTGTTATGTTTTCATTCATTAATGCTTATATAACCGAGATGATGCTCAACCCTAGTCGTAGTAAGATGACATCATGAATGATGACACCTCTAACTAGATGTGCTCGATTGAGAGCATTGATGCATTATACATTAAAAGAATAAGAATACTTTACAGTTTGGAAAACTGTTATTATGACTGTCTAAAGTAGGTGGTTTGCTAGCTTCAAACACACTATGGAATGTATTGTTGCAATACTCGTAATGTACTTGATTGCACACATACAAAAGGACATTCATCATTCAAAACATTTTTTGAATTTTAAAACAAGTATTCTCAAAGTTTACTCAGATGACTACTTGTTGTCTTGTACAACAAAATTGATCATGGTGGAAACATCGGATTCCGATCTGTATGTAGTCTTGTGCATATCTGTTTTTAGTATTTGGATAATGGAACTGTAAGCAGTCGTATTATATAATGAATTGATATACCGGGTATTATCGTCTTCATTTATACTACTGTGTTCTATATTTGCATGTTTAATCCATGAATAATTTATTTATTCTAAAATTGTCCATTGCCAGTTGACGATACGGGAGTATCATCGAATTAAGGCAAATGTGAGCGTGTTGGTGATTTATTTGCCAAACTCATATGTTGTTCATTGTGATGAACATTGGACTGACCCAACCTTCGAGAATTCACTGCATGGATCGGCGTCAATAGTGAATCTCGTAAATGGTTATGTCTCTTATCCTTAGACTTGAGATGCAAGTAGGTCTTGCATGTGCGGAATTTTATTCTTTGATATGGTTAAACGCTGTCCTGAATAAGGTAGTTATAAAAACCATTTTCAGGAGTGATTTGAAACACATGAATGACACGTGCAGTCAAAATAGGATTTGTTCCTCCACATGTCATGGAGTTAGATACTATTGGGCCCCTCGATGAATTGAACAGATGTTTGTATGGCCGTACCCAAATGAGATTAAGATGAATCTTAATTCACTTGGTAATCTTGTTCAATATCTAGATCGAGAAACAGAATAGTTGAACAAATGGAATGACTTTGATCCATGTCTAGTGTTCAACATAGTATCTGTAACAAAAGGAAGGATGGCATATAAACCATTTAAATGAGAAGTTTAAGAAACTACCCTCACATATTTCTAGGGGCATTGGCGTGTTGCTAGACGCTAACCTTTGCTTATATAATTACTTGATTATTATGACGTCGCAAGTGGGAGCTGTTGGAGTATGCTCGTGTCATAATAAATAATTATGTGGCTAGACATATGTGAGCCTATGGGGTCACACACTTATACACAGAGACACCATTTTATAGATTGTATTTATCGTATTTACAATATATAAATGACCACGTAACACGAGATCTATAACGGGCCATTAAATACTAAGTTAGACTTAGTGTTTTTGGATTGGACCAACAATGGGCAAACCCATTGAAGGCCCTTACCATGGGAAGGGGAAAAGGGGCAAGATGGGCTTTTGGAGGGGTTAGATGTAACTATGATTATGATAAGATTAACTTTGATTTAGTCTTTGATTATCACTTATGACTAGATACCCTACCAAAAACGTTTTTCCCCCCTCTCTCTCTCTCAATGTGACGGCAAAACAAACACACCCTTTTAGGGTTTGTATTTTGATCTCTTCTTTGCTTAATCTATTGTAGATTGTTGCAAGAATAATGGTTACAAGGTTTAGACTAGCATCGGGTGGTGATCGGTGACGTGTAGTGTGTTTCATTCATAGAGGAGATCAACTTCATTGATCTCTTGGGTTTCTTATTCCGAACGTGGGATTGGTGTTTGTTGGTGACTCCCGGTGCACGCTACAAAGGTATAATTGTTATTATTGTTATTGATTGATCATATGGCAATATGGATCCTTGTTGGTGATGTTTTCCACTGCGTTTATTTCATTCTTATATATTTTATATTCATACATCACCTATAGATTATCTATGTGGTTTTGGAGCTACCCTATAAGCTTCCATTGATGTATTGAAAAAAGTCAAGAAAAAAAGTGAAAAGTATCAAAAGTATTAAAAAAGTGAAAAATGAAAAAAATGAAAGTGAAAGTTATAATGAATAAGAGCTATGTATGTATAAATAAGTTGTTGGCGCGTGAGGTGCATGTGATAAGTGATTAGTAATCAGTCACATGAGGTGCACGTGATTGTACTCCGCAACTTATATCTTTGATATTGTATGTACCCCAAATTCCTTGATGTGGACCGAATTTCTATTGCAGTGGTTCTTAAGAGAAAATGAAAAACTACTTATCGTTTAAACTTAGGTGTCACTATCGGACTAAAAAGTTATCGAAACGAGAAAATATGAAGCAATTCATTTTTCAACAAAATAAAATATTGAGATACAAAACCTAGGAAATGGGAGTAAGAAGTTTCCACAAGTAACTTTTATGAGTAGTGTTAGCATCTAATTTGTAGATAAGCTGTGATCTCGTTTGTACGCTTAGTTTGGGGACTCGTGAAAAATCAAGGATGACGAATCTTATCCGTATGGTCACTTCTTAAATAGAAGTGTTTCTACTCGTAGACCCTAATAATTATTGCAAGATAATGAAAGTTCAACATACCGTCACAAGTGTGAAGTATGGAAAAGTCCAAAAATAAAAGTAAAAGTGGAATAAAGGAATAAAAGGAAAATTTTGGAAAACGGAGCGTTTTCGGGAATAAATGATTTTGTAATTTCTTTCGAACCTCCTTGCTAGTTTACAAAATCAGTAGAAAGAATTTTGAAGTTATTTATTCCAAAAGCGTGAATTGATCACATTGCGTGAGGACACGGCAATACCTTAGTCGGGGGGATTTTGGTGAGTGCTTATTCACTCACT
This sequence comes from Artemisia argyi, assembly GCA_030686995.1. NCBI lineage: Eukaryota > Viridiplantae > Streptophyta > Magnoliopsida > Asterales > Asteraceae > Artemisia > Artemisia argyi. Next base: position 149,359,035 of record CM060709.1, on the reverse strand, counting down.
ATTATTTGACCAAATACCAACCCAATACGACTATTTGAGCTAACAAATGCCAAGAAAACACTTGTTTTTGTGTTATGAATGTGCAGGAACGGATTTATTAATAAAAGACGAAAAATCACGGGAAAACAATGGAAACGGGCACGAGAGTTGAAGTTGGTCAAAAAGTCAATGCTGAGGATCCAAAAGTCATCTACTGTCCTTCATCTATTCAGACTTGGCAAGAATAGTCCTTGAATTATATTTTTGAAGAAAGTGACAGAATCAGCCCTTGGATTTTCATTATATTACACTATTGGTTCCTGGATTTTCAAGTATTACAATAATGGTCCTTGTGAATTGACTCATTTGTTAACCTGGTCCAATTATAACTCTACACCAAGCCCAAAGTACACTCAAGCCCACCTTTCATTTCCTTTTAAAACCCAAGCCCACCCAATAGGTTAAATAGTCAAATGGTATTATAAACCGGTCAACACACAATTAAATAAACAAACGCACCATTTTTATTTCCCCCAAATCCCAAAAATCCCAGAACCCCCAAAACTTACATGAACCCTAGTTCATAGCCATGACTCCAATTGGCTTATACCCTCCAATTAACCATGATTAACTTCTCATTGGAGCTTCTAGAAACCTTATCACGTGATCAGGAGGATGTTAGAAAGAGATTAAGCTCAAGATTGGTTCACATGGACATGTGGTAGCTGGTAATTGGACACACCACATCATTCTCTTGCATTGGATACTTATTCTAGAAGGTGTCAGCACATGGTAGAGAGATGCACACGGATGGCCAACATGGCGATATGTGATTGGTTCTCACACGTCACAAAATCTGATCAAAGGGTTATTATTAGAGTAAAGAAGCACAAATATATCTAAGGGTTGAGATGAGATAAAAGAAGCACAAAGAGGTGTGAGGATCGCCAGCTTGGCAATCAGACCCAACCCCTTCTCCTCATCTATAAATAGGGTAGCATTTTGGCTTAATCGGTGTGTAGTTTTTAGATAGAGTTACTCTGCCAAATTCTATTCAGCTTTGTAATCTAGTTTAGATTTTGTAATTTTAATAATAGTTTTAATAAAATTTTAGTTTTCTTCAATTAATTTCAGCTTATTGTGTTCTAATCTCAGCTTATTTTCTATTTCTATCAGCTTATTATCTGTTTTACTTAGTTAAGTCTTACTTCAATATATTACTTTTAATTCAGTTTTATTTTCATTTACATAAAAATAAAAAGAAATAAAAAAATCAGAAAATAAAAAAATATATAAAAAAAAATAAAAAAATATATACTAGTTATAAATGCTCACAGTAGAGCTTATTTTCTTTTATACATCTTATTTGAGCTTAAATAGCTTATAGTGAGGTGTTTTGAGTCATTGTTCATCAAAAGTAAAGAAGGTGATTCATGTTTGCTGAGGTGTATGATAGCTGATACAGAAAGAGTGACATCAGCCTATCTCAAAGATAGGCAACTGTGAACCCCCTCTGTTCTAGCTGAGGGGGAATTGAGTGGTAATTCTTGAATTTAATTGATGTTTCTTTGTATCTGTTTAGTTTATAGAGTAATATTGAGTTTACTGTTTCATTTGATTGTTTAAATTCTGAGATTCTGTCTTATTTGTGGTTTTGAGAATTGTAATCTGTGGAATTGAGTTTGTTGAATATTGCATCTATACTACTGTTTTATTGAAAGAACTTAGCTGCATAGATTTAGAGTTGACTTTGAGCTGATATCTAATCTGTATTTTTTTTGGTGCATATCTGTCATGTTTGATCTGAGTTAGATTGAAATTTGTCACTTGTGTGGATCTGTTAGATAAGTTTGGGGCTGTGATTCATTATTAGTTGTTGATCAATTGGAGTTCATTGTTAATCAGAATTGAGCTTGGATAACATGTTGGTTGGTTAAGTGGTGATTTGAGTGATACAGGTTCCAATTAAGGAGTGTTTGGATATCTTGATTAAGGTGTTGAGCTGTGGTAGTATAACTGTTTAACTTTTACATATAGTCTTCATTAGTGGTATGATAAGGTTTTAAATCAATAAAACAGTAGGATATTAACTGAATAGTCTAAATTAGATTACTATATAGCTTAACTGTTAGTGTAGAATTAGTTTAGATAGAGTTACTTAAGAGCTTGTCGTATAATTGATTAACATAGCTTAATTCACTTTAAATTTAGATTAATATAACTAGTTGAAGCAAAGTTAGTAGAGTAAATTTGGATTAAGTCAAAGTTGAGGTTGAACTTAAAAGTAAATTTTACTCAGTTTTAATTGGTTCAATAGCTGCTGATTTGGTAAAAATTTTTAGTATAATTCAGTAATAGTAGGACTTGCAATTACTTGAAATCAGTTCTATGTTGCTTAGTCTTGGTTTTACTCATTTAATTCTGGGAATCAGAACTTTTCATAGCTACTTTTTGAGTTTATGAAGTTGACTGTATAAGTCAGTTTTCTGCTTATGAACTGAGGCCTGCAATTCTGATTGTGCTCCTGAATTTGTGATTTGATTCTTGAACTGAGTAGTATTAGAGTGGTGAAAGTATTCTGGATTATAGTTTTGATTCTGGAATTGCTTATTCTAGATCTACTGTTTAACTGTGATCTTATTTTTGAGCTTATTTCCAGTAATAGTGGCATCTGTGTATTTCTGTGTTAGAATTTGTTTACATCTTGCATAACTGAGTTGTATACATCATTTTCTAACTGTGTTTCAAGTTTCATTCAGATTTGATCTCAAGTGCTTAATGATAAGCACTTGTGATAAGCAGTTTTAGCCTTAATAAGCAGTTCCACTTTTCACTTTTACTTCAAATTTTTATTTAGAGTTCTTTTTATTATTTTAGAATTTTTGGTATTCTTCCAGATTTTTCCAACTCTTTTTACTATTTTTCTTATTTTATTTTTATTTTTATTCAATTTTTAAATAGATTTAAATAACAAAAATCCAGAAAAATTCATAAAAAGCTGTGAAAAATACAAAAATATTTTTAGAAATTCTTTTATAATATTTTAGAATTTTTAGAATTTAATTTTCATTTTTCCAATTAATTTTTCTATTTTCCTTATTTTTAATTCATTTAAAATTCCAAAAATCATTATTAATTCATAGAAAATAAATAAAAAGTCAAAAAAATATTTTTCTTTTTCTTAAAATTCTTTTTATTAGTTTAAAATTTTTAGAAAATATTTTCAAGTTCGTAGGATCATTTTTCGATATACGTTATGTTTTAAATTTTGCAGTTGCATTTCCGTTTTCGCGTTTTTAACTTTGGTGCATAATTAGATTGTACTTTTTGCATCTTTCATAGTTGTTAGTGATTACTTGAATACCTTGATTGCTAATTTCACTCTATCACTCTTTCACTATTCACTTACACTACACGATTCCCAAATCGATAATTCGAATTTTCCATTTGAGCCTTCGTTGGGAGAACGACCCGGGAATTACTTTCACAAGTATTTCCTTGGAATATAAATATACTATAATTGACATGAATCACTTCCTTACTCGTTTTGGGATTATGCCTTGGAATCTGCGGTTCGCATTTTAAATATGGTTCCAACAAAGAAGGTGGATAAGACTCCATATGAGGTATGGACTGGAAAAGCTCCTAACTTGTCTTATCTAAAGATCTGGGGTTGTGAGGCGTATGTTAAACGTGACTCAGCAGACAAACTCCAACAAAGATCTATAAAGTGCATCTTCCTAGGATACCCTAAGGAAACTATGGGATACTACTTTTATTACCCAACTGAAAACAAAGTTTTTGTTGCAAGGTATGAAGACTTCTTAGAAAAGGAGCTCATATCTCAAGAATTCAGTGGGAGAGTATATGATCTGGAAGACGATCATGAAGATGTAGCACCTTCTGAAAACACTAGCCAACTTCCTGAAGAACCTGAAAGTTTAGGTCCTCCACCTGAAGTTGAAGTGGTTCCCATTCGCAAGTCATCTAGACCTGTGAAGGCTCCAACACGTCTATGTCTTAACATGGAGTGTGATGAAAACTTGATAGGGGATATTGATGAACCTACAAGTTATAAAGCTGCTATGAATAGTCCTGAAAAGGAAAAATGGCAGGGAGCTATGAATGGGGAAATGCAATCCATGAAAGACAATGAAGTCTGGGAAGAAGTAGACCTACCTCCGGGTGCCAAGCTAGTTGGGAGTAAATGGCTCTACAAGAAAAAGACTGATATGGATGGCATTGTACACACCTATAAGGCCGTTTGGTAGCTAAAGGCTATACTCAAACTTTTGGTGTTGACTATGAGGAGACCTTTTCTCCTGTAGCTGACATAAGGGCTATTAGGATTCTTATAGCCATAACCGCTTACTATGACTATGAGATTTGGCAAATGGATGTCAAAACCGCCTTCTTAAATGGTAGCCTAGATGAAGACATCTATATGGCGCAGCCTGAGGGGTTTGTGAATCTAGTATTCCCAGATCGTGTATGCAAGCTTAAAAGATCCATTTATGGATTAAAGCAAGCATCACGACAATGGAATAAGAGATTTGATAGTGAAATTAAGAAGTATGGATTCACTCAAAATCTTGACGAGCCATGTGTATATCACAAAGCTAGTGGGAGTAATGTAATTTTCCTTATATTATATGTCGATGACATATTGATGATGGGAAATGACATTCTAAGTTTGCAAAAGGTTAAGGCATATCTTAGAAGTTGTTTTTCTATGAAAGATTTAGGGGAAGCTGCATTTATTCTGGGAATCAAGATATATAGAGATAGATCTCAGCGATTAATTGGATTAAGCCAAAGTGCTTACATTGATAAAATATTGAAGAGATTCAGTATGCAAAATTCCAAGAAAGGATATTTGCCGATGCAAGAGCAACATGGCTTGAGCAACAAAGTTTGTGCTTCAACACCTGAAGAGGTGCAACGCATGAAGAGAGTCCCTTACGCTTCGGCTGTAGGATCAATTATGTATGCGGTGAAAAGCACAAGGCCTGATGTGGCGTTTGCTCAGAATTTAACCAGTCGATATCAGCAGAATCCAGGTGAGAAACACTGGACTGCTGTTAAGAATATTCTTAAGTACCTTAGGGCTACTAAAGAGATGTTCTTGGTTTATGGGGGTACTCCATCTGCAGAGCTTGATGTAATAGGTTACTGCGATGCTTCTTGGAAAGGTGATAAAGATGATACGAAGTCTCAGACGGGTTATGTCTTTGTCATTAATGGAGGAGCTGTTGATTGGAGGAGCAGAAAGCAGAGTGTATTAGCAATGTCTGCTACAGAAAGTGAGTATATAGCTGCTTCAGAAGCTGCAATGGAAGCTGTTTGGATTAGGAAGTTTGTTTCAGGGCTTGGGGTTATGCCTTCGATTCAACGACCTATAAAAATGTATTGTGACAACTCAGCTGCAATTACATTTTCCAATGAACCTGGAATCATGAAAGGCACCAGACATTTCCCGATTAAGCACCACTATGTCAGAGAACAAGTTGAGATAGGTGAAATCGAAATGCTTAAAGTTCACAAAGATGAAAACTTAGCTGATCAATTTACAAAGCCTTTACCTGGCACTAAGCTTTACAAGCATGCTGAAGGAATAGGACTTAAATTAGCTGAAAGTTTCATGCCCATTTGTGATTAGTATTTGGATAAGGGATGTAATGTACAATTATTAATTTTAATGAAATAAAGTATTGGTTATGTTTATTTATTCATTGTCTTAATAATATATCCTATATTTGCATGTTTAAGATCCATGAATAATTTATTATTCTAAATAGTCCGTTGTCGATTAATGATATGGGAATATCATTAAACTAAGACAATTTTGAGTATTGGTTAAGGATATACTTGAAAGTATATTGATGCGTAGTCATACCAATTTCACATGATATTCAATGAATTGAGTATTGGACTTATCCCAACAATATGATTTAAATTTATTGTGAGAATCATATTTAAAGTTATCCTCAGACTTGAGATACCAGATAAGTGTCATGGATGTAGTGCATTTTGTGGAACAATCTACCGCTTACCGTAATTGGAAGTCATAAGGGTTGTTTTCAGAATGTTACAAAGTTCATGGGTTATTCTTGTAGTCAAGAGAGAATTCGTTCCTTCTGATTTGTTCAGAAGTTTAATACTGCTGGGCCCCTCGTAGGGTTGACAAAATGTTTGCGTGGCCACGCCCAAAGTCTATCTGGAATACGTTCAGATGTTTTGGTAATTTTGTTCAATCATAAAGAGAAGAGAAACAGAATTTAATAAAGAACCTCACATCTTTATTAATGTAGTATTAGAGGCGAAAGGATAATAATAATAATGATGAATCATTAAAGGTTTTCCAGGAAACCTAGCTCAGGTCGAACTGGGGGCATTGGAGTGTTGCAAGACGCCAACCAATGTCATTTTACTATTAATAGATATACGAGTGGGAGCTGTTAAATGTTACGTATAAATATTAATATGTAAATGACTAGTATCGAACCCGAGACCTCGGGATTGCACACATTACAAATGAGTATTAAGGAAAAATAATAAATTTTTTATTATATTTATTATTAGACACGAGAATGTAACGACCGTTAGTACTTAACGATAAAAGGACTAACGACCGTTAGACAAAAGAGAAGAAAAGGGTGTTTATGTAATTTGGTAACCAAGGAAGGGTCTAGAACCCCCCTCCTTGGGTTGGGTCGGCCGAACATCTACAAAGGGGCAACCCTTGCCTTAGCTTGTTCCCAAAGTTACTTAAACACTATAAATACAAATCTTAGGGTAATTGTTTTTCATAACTTTTGTGCACACAATTATCCCTAACTTTTCCTCTCATCTTTCTTGTTCCAAAACCGATCGGCACACACCCCTAGGAATAGTGGGTCGATTTTTGTGAATCAAAAATTTATCTTGTGTAGTTACTTGCATAACCTTTATACGGTTTAATTTGTGTGTACAAGAACGAGGTAATTACTTACTTTAGTAATTATCAAGAGATCGATAAACAAAACGGTAAGGGGTTTATCATTGATCTATTTTACACAAGTTCAAGGTTTATTGAAGTGCTTCGGGTATGTTCTTATTTATGTTTTAGTTATCTTTATACGTGTTATTATTGATCATTGCTTCCGCGTATGTGCTATATTGATTGTGAAACTCTAACAAAAACTAGCTTATACATAAGGGTACTTTAAAGACAAAAATCTAAAACTAGCTTATGTATAGGTGTATACACACGGGTTCTTTAAAGACAGAAGGCGTAATACCTTCAACACACCACATGTGTCATGTCTCAAGCCAAACACTTTTTTGTGTTATCCTTAGTATTTTCCTTTTAACACAACTTTATTAAAACACTTTTTTGTGTTATCCTTAGTATTTTCCTTTTAACACAACTTTATTACTCATACATTCAATAAAACATTTTTTTATAAGAGCATGAGGTGCGGTGGCTTGAAGACGGCGCTAAGCAGACGTGGCACGACACCATAGTGCCGCCACACCTCACCGGAACCCTCCGCGCCAAACGGATCGTGAAGCCAGTGACATACGCCAAAGCTCAAATTTCATTTTTTTTCCTAGTGTGTGTGTTTTTACAGTTGAGGTGGAAGAACAACACGTGTGGTCCACCTCAACTGTAAAAATTCGGCGTTTTGGAAGAACCCCCGGCCCGCCCGTTTTTCCACCTCTACGTGTCGAAGAACATGGACGAGATGCTTTATCAATATTTTTTTAACTTTTATAAATGTTAATATTTCACTTTTTTTTAAATGGAAAGTTAGTACAATATTATCGGCTAGCGAGTCAGAGACTCGATGCAGCTTAGTGGGCAGAGTACAACACAGATTCTTACATAGAAGGAAAACCGAGTGAGGCTCGAGTTGAGGTTGAAACTTATATTATAATTAGAAAAAGCTAGAGTTTATATTCATAGAAATGTTTGATGAATTAGTTGAAACTATAGCTTATTATTATAAAGTGACATAAAAAAACATCATCTTAATTTCTCATGTGTTTTAAGCTTTTGTGTGTTTATCAATAATATTTTGAAAATTATTTATGTAACTTAACTAATTACCCGAAGACATGTTTTCCCGCAAAAGTAGAAAAGATATGACTTATGATACCAGATCCAAGCATAATGGGAATATAAGCCTTATTCATTTCTAAGAGGGTTTAGGGTATAATCTAGTACTTGTAATGTACTTTGCTTCATGTGTCATCTTGGTATGTGAGCTAAAAATTTATTCTATAAAAATAGATTATTTTAAAGGGAAAATCACCTAAAAATGTAGTGGTAACGTTATTCATCTTCTAGTTGTGTTTAGCCATTTTTTTTTCTTTTTATATACCATAAACTTTTTGATTTCGATTTTTTGTCTGTATTTACACTTGTACAATGACTATTTTACCATTCGCTTTTAACAGAGTGGTTACAAAAAATAATAAGAGTAAAATAGTCATTTTGCATGCGTAAATACACACAAAAATCAAAATTCAAAAATTGGATGATTTAATAACAGGAAAAAAAATGGTCAAACACAATTTTAAAAATTGATAAATTTACTACATTTTTAAGTGATTTTCCCTATTTTAAACCTCGAAGTGTCAAACTTCTATAAACCCGTTCCCAAACACAAGTACACAACCAATGTAGGGACTAAAGTATACCAAACAGCCAAACTAATTGTACTTTTGACAAATAAAATTAAAAAGAAAGTATAGGGACTAAAAAGTACACCAAACAGTCAAAATAACTTTAATTTTGACTTATGAGAAACTTTCGTAGTACGGAGTAAGAGTAATGTTTTTAGTCAAAGTCAAACCACAAGCACTTCATCCTCACTAATCACCCACTTTGCTATATTGGTAAAAGTATAGGGACTTAAATGTAAAATAAAAGATAAAATCATCACATATGTTTGAACCAAATAAACACAACTGGTGAACGTCTAGGGACCAAAATGCAAACAAAAAGAATTTAGACTCCAATAAAAAGCTCCCGCCATCCCCTCATTTCATTTGAATCAAAATTCAAAATGTCAGGGGAAGCTCGTAAAAACGATCCTCCGAAAGAAAAATGTCGCGAAGGCTGTCCTCATGAGAAGGAAGCTTCCGGAAAGTGTCCCGACAAGAAGATTAATTGTGAATCAGGTGACTGTAGTCGTTGTGGAAAGAAGATAGCGAAGGAAGCTTCCGGAAACTGTCCCGAAAAGAAGATTAAGTGTGAATCAGGTGACTGTAGTCGTTGTGGAAAGAAGAAAGCGAAGGAAGGTTCCGGACACGTAAATGAAGGTCTTACTAAAGAACAACAGGAACGTCTTGACGCGCTACCGTTCATCATACGGACCGATAACCGTCACTTATATGTGAAGACAATCGGTGGTATGAATTCAAACCCTAGCTATTTAGTTTTGTGTTTAATGATCGGTAATTACTTTATTTCATGTGTTTGTTGTAATTTACTACTTTACTGATTGAATTGAAGCCCTAACTGAACGAATTGTGTGTTTTTCGAAGAATCAAAAAGCTAATTATTGTGCAATATGACTTAGATCCGTGATCCTAATGTGCAATTGAAGCTCTGTCCGAATGAATTGTGTGTTTTATGCTTATATAGCTACATAATGTGATGTTCTGATCCTAATATGACTCAGATCTGTGAATGTTAGCGTCTGTAGGCGAAATGTTAGTTTATGATCCGGTAAATGATAATTTCGGCTTTAGCATGTGATTTGAGTTTTTAGATTTACAGTTTATTTGGAGGGTGAAAGTATGAGTTATGGTTGAGCTTATGAAGTGAACAGTGTTAAATGTGTGCGTAGAGAACCGGCCGTTTAGTACATTCTGCTTATTTAGCTAGATACTGTGATGTTCTGATCTTATTGTGCAGTATGATGACTCAGATCTGTGATTGTTAGCTTCTGTAGGTGAAATGTTCAGTTTATGAACCGGTGATTATTACTCTCGGCTTCGATATGTGATTTGATTTGATAGATTCAGTTTGATTTAGGGAGAAAGTATGAGTTAGGATAGAGCTTATGAAGTGAACAATGTTAAATGTGTGTGTAGTGAACCAGCCGTTTAGTACATTCTGCTTATTTAGCTATATAATGTGATGTTCTGATCTTAATGTGCAATGTCTGTATATTATTGTGCAATATGATGACTTAAATCTGTGATTATTAGCTTCTGTAGGTGAAATGTTTAGTTTATGATCCGGTAAATGTTATTCTCGGCTTCGACAACAGATTTGATTTTAATAGATTCATTTTATTTAAAGCAAGGTTGCAAAAATCGTGAATCGGTAGTGAGGCGGTCGACCCCCTTGTAGCTTGTAATCGGTCTAGGCGGGATTAATCGGTGATTAATCGGATTAGCATTTATGGCAAATTTTGAGTATTTTCTTAAAGTTTTGGGTATTTTTGGCGAGTTTTAGGTATTTCTGGCAATATTTTGCTAAAAAAAACAACATGTAATAGACTTAAACAATTACTATAAGTGATCAAAATAAGTTTACGGTGAGTTTTGGGTACTTCCGGCAAGATTTTTAGGTTTCCGGCAAGTTTGACCACCACTGACCGCCATCGATCGCCATTGACCATGGTTGACCTTTTTGTTAGACCCAGTTACATAAATCGGCAAGGTTGGTGGCCCTGTAGCGCCTAGGCGGTGATTAATCGGCCTTGTAGACCTTTTTTTGCAACACTGATTTAAAGTGACGGTGAAAGTATTAGTTATGGTTGAGGTTATGAGGTGAATAGTGTAAAACAAGTGCGTAGTGAACCAGCCGGTTAATAAAATTGGATATCTGTAAGTAGAAACAAACTTAAACATGTGAACTGGCATTTATTGAGTTTTGTTTGGATTACAGTCTAGTTAATTAGTTTCTAGTTTTTTCCTAAACTAAATCGCACATATCGCGTCTACAACTTAAAAACAATATGATCAAGACATCTTGTTACTGGGACGGAATTTTAATTGGGGCTGTTAAGATAATTTGGATTCTGAGAAAACACTGTAACATGTCAAGTGTTAGAATGAATTTAAATGGATCAGTAAAATCTAAATCTCTTTGTTGATTTTTGGTTTGATATTAATGAAGCATATAACAAGTTTCACACTACCAGTTAATAAATTATAAAATAGACATGTCATATTATCATGCTTACCATACTTCACATTCTGTAAAATAGACATGAATACTCTGCATTACTTGCTTCCTTTTCCTCTTATATTCATCTATAGATGCACATGCCATTATATTTGAATTTTGAAGTGTATGTATTGGGATTTATTGCTTAATTACTTGTTCCATTTTTTCATATTGTATCATTTTCAGATTAGCATAATTTGAGACTTTCTAATATTTTCAAAAGTAGAAGAGGTGTACATTACCTACATTTTGAGATTAGCTTAAGGGAACATGTATCAGTTGAGGTTGAGCTTATAAAGTGAACAGAAAGGAAACATGTACTTTGGAGATAGTAAACTAGCGATTTGATAAGACTGGATGATAAGTAAACACGTTAAAAAGTGAAAAATAAGAATGTTTGTTTAGTCTTTGACTTGAGTTTCACTCAGATTACAGTTTCATTGGTTTTTGAGTTTACCAGATACATAAAAATATGAATCATTATGTTTGTGGGAGAAAATCTGAGTGAAGCTGAGTTAACATGGATCGGAATCTTATAAGTGAATATTTATAGAACACACGCTGTGGAGGTAATTAGCACATATTGTTAACCCAACCAGGAATTATCATTTGTGGCGACAATATTGTGATTTATAGTTTCATCGCTTCTTCCCTTTTGTCTTCTATATCATCTCTAGATGCACATAATTTTATACTTGGATCTTTGCCACTTTTGCCACTACGACACTAGGAGTCGATAAATTTTCAATAAATATATATTTACGGATCATCATATCATGGCATGAAACTTTAATTTAGTACATTCTGCTTATATGGTCTCTGTGAACTCCATATATGGTTATTACATTTTAAATAAGCAGATAACTAGTTTGAGTCTTTGCTAATTCTCATCTCTCTTTTTCATTGCTTGTTTGGGTGTTATTTGTAGTGAAAGTTAGCCCGCATTACGATGTACAACTACTGACAACTGAAGGACTGACAAGGTCATTAAATACAATACGTATCAAAGACGTAAGTAATCATCCTACATTGGGTTTTAATACATCCTTGTTGTGCTGTTTTTGATCAGTTGTATTGCGCTCGTTTTATCTTCATAGATTTCCAGCATTCTCGGGGAGAAAGATGAGATGATTGAATACATTTTTAGACGATCAGAGGCCTCAATTGCTATAATAACAGATTTAAGAGCAATGCAGTATCATGAAGCAACAATTGAATTTTCTGGCACTGTAGCACAAATTAAAGAGGCTATCAGGCTCGTGTCACAGGCAATTAAAACGGTATGATAACCTTGACCCCTCTGTTATTACTTGATACATTCCTGTTTTGAAAGATGGTGAAACTGACGTGGTTAAATGAGAGATGTAGTGCAAGGCATCTAATTATCTAATTGACTTTTTAGTTGCTCTAGTGTGATATCTATTGTTTTATGTCAATATATAATGGCTACTAACAAGAACTTGGAAAAGCCTAATTCCCTATAAACGGGCTATCCCACAAGTTTTATGGCCACATCCATCACTGTAACTTCTTCGACAAAATGCTTATGAGTTTCAATTTATTTGATTAATTCATGTACGATGGTTATCAGCTATTATGACTACTTGAGTTGTATATTTGATTTTTTGCTTTTTTGGCCATCTATTATCTGTTTTTGTTTTGTATATGACTTATCTGAGTGCTTGTGCAGATGTTGTTTGGGATTCAACATTTTATTGTAAATATTGGCTTATTGTTTTATACAGTAAAAGAAATAGTCTTTTGAAGTGTTTGGATCGGTAAGCGTGTATTGGCTTATATGTCACTATTAAAGTAGGATCTCTAAATAATCGCTTAGGGAAGTGCTTATCTTAAAGTGTTTATAAGCCATAAACACAAACCAAAACTTGCAACCCCCTCCCCCCCCCCCCCCCCCCCCCCCACCAAAACAAAACTTCAAATAATTTGGCATTCCGTTAGAGTATTTATGGCTTGCTAAGTTGCTATACAGTTCACATGATCATTTGTTTTGTGGTTTGCTCTTGGCAGAGGTATCCAGTGGAATCTGTTCCAGAGGCTATGATGCCAGAAAATATTCTTCATGAAAAGATGGCATTACCTAAACACCAGGTATTAAACCAAACTATATATAGAGTTATTATTCTGAGAAATCGATGTATTACTTTATAACTTTGAGGGAAGAGGAGAAAAATATTTATCATAAATGGTAAAAGGGGTAAATGGATTAATTTAAAATGTGTGCATCTACAGGCTTGTCACTTAATAGGCATGAAAAGTCTTGTAGAAATTGAGGCAGCGTCTTCTACTTGGCTTAAGGTTAGCTATTACTACTCCTCTATTTACCAAAGTTGTGAGTCTTGAGTTGTATCCTAACAATTTATATGAATCCAGCTTGAGGAATCTGAGCTTCCAGCAGATGGAAAAACGGGCATGGTTGACATCCTTATTTCTGGTACTATGGAGAACAATGATCGTGCTAAGACTATGATCAACGCAATAGTGTCTGAGGTGAGTTTTTACATTTTTTTTTACTGTGTAAACAAAAATTGCATACTTTGTTTATTTTCAACCAGGTAAAAAACTATTTGATTTCTTTAATCAAAGAAACTCAATTTCATTTTGATCGTATCATTTTGGTGAAGGCAAACCAGAAGGTTGCAAAGCCACCAAAGATATTTGAGTTCAAGATGGGTGATTTTCGATGGGAATGGATAAGAGGCACTGCACTAAAGAGATTTGAATGGGGCTGTGGATGTTGTGCTTTAAAGACGCAAACAGGAGAAGATAAAAAGCCCACCAACAATGTGGACAAGTCCATTGAGGTGAAGCAAGTACCAACAGTTGTTGAGGTGAATAATCAAGTACCAGTTGTTGAGGTGAATAATCAAGTACCAGTTGATGCGGTTCGAGATGTGGGTCCTAGCATGTCTTATATTGGTGATGATGATGGGCATTATGTGAACGGTCGTAATGCTGGATATTATACGGGTGGTGCTGGTGCATATAGTGTTGGGGCTTATGGTGAATTCTATCCGAGTGGATTATTGGGTGGGTGGTTCTAGTTAGCGGACAAGATGTTGAGTGAGATGCTATGGAAATGAAACCTATCTCTCTGCTTCAGCTTTAAGGTACATCTGCTTGGTTTTGAACCACTATAAATGTAGGTAACCGGAGAACACAACAAGCTCATATAATAACTCTCTTTTTCTTTATATACTAATAATGGAATAACAAACTTAATCATCTGTTCCACAGAAAACATATTGAATCTGAGACAGTGTCATTTTAAGACAATCTTGAATAAGTGATGCTGTATATTCTGTAACAGCCATCATTGAAAAAGTTATGGCCTTGGCTGGTGTTATTACAGCCTGCTACCCTGATTTAATGATTCATATTGTAGTTGCTTTCTTAATAATGTGATCGAAATATGTTTGTGGTCTAGTTCTACTGATAAACGTAACACTTGGGTTGTACAAGTCTGAATTGATAGGCTTTCGTAATATATGTGTCTGATTATGCAAAAGTTCCAGCTTCTTATTGCCAAAAAAAACCATTTGATAAATGCTTTTGAACCTGCATAGAGGTTTTTGGATTCTCTTGACTGAATAGATATCCTCAAATGTTTAAAGTTATGTGTTTTGCTAAACATAGCCATCCAAGACGACCAACTTATGTTTATGAACCTCCCTCTGAGTTAGATTGTACAAAGCTTTTGATCCAAAGGCCAACAATTTTCATTTTATTTTTGTATTGTGCAAAATCTCGAACATTAAATTGATATAATGATATAAACAACCTTCTTTAATTGAAACTTTATATGAGAGAATTTCATATCCCTATTGTGGAGGGTGTACCTTCAAAGGTACAAAATTTGTACCTTTTTTTTTTTTTTTTGTCTTGTAGTGTAATAGTGTTTTTTTGTGTGTTTTTTTTTGTAAGTTTGTAATGTTTAGGTATTGTATTGTAATATTATTTTTTGTGTATATTGCCTATATTACGTTATGAAAAAGATGACGTTAAAAATATAATGTTATAAAAAAAGATGACGTTAACTTTTGTGTTGTGTATACTTAATTAATAATTGCTTAAATTACATTATAAAAAAATATGGCGTTGACTCATTTGCATTTATAAACTACTACAAGATCAGTGTTTACACCTAAACTTAAATTATTTAAAAACCACAACTATTATTATAAAATTAAACGTCAACGCTAACATATTATTTAAAAACAACAATATATACGACATATGAAGATTATTCATTTCGGTTAAAAGATCATGGAGCCAGGCACTTGACTGACAAGCGTGATCCTCAAGATTCTTTGCCATTTCTAACTCCATTTCCAGCGCCTTTATTCTTTGCTTCAACAACTTGTTCTCATTTTTTGTAGCAACGCAGTTTGAGCAATGCGTTGAAGAAGAGGCTTGACTAAAGTGCTCTGCTTCAAATTCATCTTTCCACTTGAAGTATCGACACCCATAGTCTTTTGTACCTGGCTGTTATATGTTAAGAAAATAATAAGAAATATATTTTTAACAAACAAATTATTTACATAACTAAGCAAATGTATGATTATTTACCACTGAAAGAGGACATGCATAAAACAGTCGCCCACGACTACCATCTTGCCAGGATTTCCGTTCTACAATAAATCCTCTATCACATCGACACCAGAAAGGATTTCTTGGGCCCACCTGACAAAAGAATTTGCATAATCAATCAATAATGTTATTTACTAACAGTTATTTAAATCATTTACTATATAATACAAACAGTTATTTACAACATAAATCAATAATTATTTACAAAGTTTTGTCGGTAAAATTATTCACAACATAAATCAATAATTATTTACAATGTTTTGTCGGTATAATTATTTACAACATAAATAAATAATCATTTACAATGTTTTGTCGGTATAATTATTTATAACATAAATCAATAATCATTTACAATGTTTTGTCTGTATAATATTTACTGCATTTGTCGATGTTGATATAAAGTTTTCCATCCTTCTGCAATTGGCTGTCGGAAAAACCTCCATTGTGGGTGGTTACGCGGAAGTGTAAAAGTTGGGTCTAGCGTCAGTAAAATGTAGTGAGCACATGAGTCCTCCCCCACACGGGCAATCACAAGGGGGTCGATTCCTTGTGTGTTGTTTGGCCCGGAAAAAAGCGGAAAACATGTGTTGCAACCAAGCTCGGATATAAATACAATCGGTCGGTTTATCATTGAAGCGATAACCAGACCCGTCATTGGCATCACCATCCAGTGACCGCCAGGTGCACCTCCGTTGAACCAGTCTATTGTACGCTGATGAGTGCTCAAACACTCATCATTTTTGGTCTAATCTGAACTGCAAAACATACAAAAACACTCAGTAATGCATCAAAATACTGAAAATATTTCAAAATTGTGTTTTATATGTTTTAGATGCAAAATGAGCAAAAACAGATGAAAAACGTATAAAGTTTGCAAAATTGGCAGTTTCAGTCCCTCAACTTTCAAAAAATTAACAAAACTAGTCCCTATGCATTTATTTTGCAAGAAAAGTCAACCCAAGTCCTTTTAAAATAAAAAGTTATCAAAAATAACACTTGGGTAAAAGTTTTGAGAATTTTCACTTTTGGTCCCCGGAGTTTGAAAAATTTGCAAAAATAGTCCCCGGGGAATTTAATATTGGAAAAATACATTTTTGGATCCCTAGGTCATTAAAGTTGTCAATTTTGGTCCTTATGATAACTTTGGGAAAAATTACATTTTCAGTCCCTATGGTTTCAGTATTTACAAAGTTGGTCCTTGTGTATTATTATCAAATCAAATGGACCCTTTTTAACTAAACCTAAAAACTAATCCTAGCCCTAATCCATTACCTGGTCTGATACAGCAACACACCAAACTCCCTAGCCCAACACCAAAATCCGGCCCACACCTTTTATAATAACTCACCCCTGGCTTTGACTTCGGTCAAACAAACAAAACCCGTCCTACTGTTCATTACCCCTAACCTCCCACCATTACCCCCTAATTTCAGTAACCTTGCCCCCCCCCCCCTCACCAAACCTCACCAACTTCATTTATTATCTCACCTTCCCCCTCCTACCCTCATTTATTACCCACCAAACACCACTAATCTGCCAAAACACTTTTTGGCGCCAAAACTTCATTTGAACGGTGGAGATCAAGTGAGACCAATCCAATGGACAGAAGCAAGTGGGAAAGATAGAGAATGACTCCAGGAGCTATAAAAGAGAAGAAAAAGAGAAGTTTACAGTTGTCGCTGCTTTTAGACCATTTCTAGTGTAGTAACTTTAATTTTATTGTTGTCAGTTTATTTTATGTATTGTAATCTTTTTTTTTTATGAATGAAAGTTCTGTTTTAAAGTTTCCATCTCAGTTTCAATTTTCAAGTTCCACTTAAAATTCTCAAATGTTAAGTTAAGGTTCCAATGTGTGTTTAAGATATTCATAAGCTCTCAAAAACTCAGAAAAGAACTTTTTGAAAGCCTTACAAGCTTTTCTCAGTACCTTAAACTCAGTTTTCAATAATTACTAAAAAAATCAAGAAAAATAAAAAATAAATAAAAAAAAGTGGTGATCATTGGTTGAATAAGCAAGGAGCACTGTGTATATGGGATGGCAGTGGTTTAGTGCTTATTGGTAAGCAATAGGATTGGTTCTTGTGGTTCTTGATCTCAGTTGTTGGCTTGGAATTGCAGATTGTGAGTTTTTGTTACCTATTTTACTTGTACTGTCTTCATCTGTTACAGTAGTGTTTTAAGTTGGTAATTTCTAATTAATTGTGCTTAGAATTACTTAGGGTAAGTTTGTTAATCAGTCACTAAGGACAGAAGTTAGACTTGTTTCAAAAAATTTCAAAATCAAGTTTAAGGGGGTGTTTGGCATTGCACTGCCCAGGGGTGTTTGGTTGTTGCTTTGTGCATGTTTTGGTTTGTATAAATCTATTTAGGTCTAAATAGGGTTTTCAAGTCACACAAATGGTACCTTAAGCAACAAAAGTCAGAATTCCACCCATAAGCCCCCAACTGCCCACTGTTGGACAGTTGGAGATCCAAATCATCATTGTGGCCTTAAAACTTGTTTACTTTGCTAGATTTAGGTTCATTTTAACTTATCACATCTTAATTAATCAATAGGATCCTGTATAAGTTAGCCAAAGTCAAGATATCAAGTTTTTGCAAAAAGTCAACTTGCATAGTTTCAGATTTTTCCTAAAGTTCAAAGATTTTATTTGATTTTTGTGTTTGCTTTCAAGGTTTGATACTTGTTTCTATTAATTTTCTACCAGCTCAACTTTCAAATCCAAGCTTTAGTTTATTTTTTTGATCTTATCTGTGGGCCCCACAGCTCTCCAAAGTGAGCTGCAGGGCTGCAAACTGCTCTGTCTCAGCAGCTGCACACCCAAACACCACCCTTTGGTGGTGGTTTCCAGCTTCTACAGTGGACCCCACATCCCAAAATTTGTTCCTTCCATCCCCCCTCCTACCAGGGTGCATGTTTTGACCATTGGGTTGACCTCAATCCCACTGGGACCCACCTGAATCAAGGGCTCAAGTCTGTCCCTATTTTCAGTAAAGTAGCAAGTATTGGTGTGCTTATTTTGTTGCTTAATTGCTTATTCTGAGGTCTCCTTGTACCTTTTCCAGCTTATTCTTGTCCTATTAGCTTATTGAGATCAGATTTAGCCAGAGTGGGTCCCACTTAGGTCCATTTCTGCTTATTTGTCTCCACAGTTGACCAAAGTCAACTGTGTGGCTTTTTCCTTCATAACTTGCTTAATTTTAAGTTCCATTAAAGTTGTTTTTATAAAAAGTTTCTATTTTTAGTTGTAAAATAAGTTTCCAAAAGAAAAATCCAGAAAATCAAATTAATTTTTAAGTGATAGTTTCTATTTAATTTTATTTAAATTTTATTTTTCATTTTTAGATTTTAATTAAGTACTTGTCATTTCT
This sequence comes from Artemisia argyi, assembly GCA_030686995.1. NCBI lineage: Eukaryota > Viridiplantae > Streptophyta > Magnoliopsida > Asterales > Asteraceae > Artemisia > Artemisia argyi. The sequence continues at coordinate 149,339,906 of CM060709.1, read as the reverse complement.
ATATTTTTATTAATTTCCTCTTATATTAAAGTATTTATAATAATTTTCTCAGATTTTTATTTTACCATTTAGTATTTATTAGAATTAATCTTAGTTTTATCAATTATTAATTAATAATTAGTTTTAAATAGCATAATTAGTTTTTATTAAGTAAAACTTAGTTTTTATATTTTTTCTAGCTTTTATATGTTGTAAAATAATTTTAGAAATTTTCTTGTGATTTCTACTGTTCATTTGCTAGTTTTTATAATTTAAATAGTTTAATTAGTTTAATTAATATAAATAGTAATTAATTAATAATAAATAAATAATTAGTGTAAAAATTAATTTTCTTTTTTCTAAAAATTTTCTTTTATCTTGTAGTTTGTAAAAAAGTTATTTTCACCCCCTGGGTGTTTTCAGATTTCACTTTTCACTTTTTATTTCGTACGTTCACGTTTTATTTAAACGTAACGTACGCGTTTTTAGTTTTAAACGTTTCTGGGTTTTCAAACTTTCCCGTCTTATTCATATAGCTTGTTTAAGCTATTTCGTTGTAGATTCTTTAGCTCAGATCAATCTCAAACCCCTTTTCATCCAAATTCACCCGATCACGAAACCGTTTGTTAACCATCCACACCTCGTCGGGACATAACGACCCGGGGAAACACTGTATTCCGCGGAGATTGACTCTAGGCTGTCTGATTTGATCGAGCCCGAACCACCTAACTTATATTGACCAGGTGATGGTCAACAAAGTCAGACAGCCTAGAGTCAATCTCCGCGGAATACAGTGTTTCCCCGGGTCGTTATGTCCCGACGAGGTGTGAATTGTTAACAAACGGTTTCGTGATCGGGTGAATTTGGATGAAAAGGGGTTTGAGATTGATCTGAGCTAAAGAATCTACAACGAAATAGCTTAAACAAGCTATATGAATAAGACGGGAAAGTTTGAAAACCCAGAAACGTTTAAAACTAAAAACGCGTACGTTACGTTTAAATAAAACGTGAACGTACGAAATAAAAAGTGAAATCTGAAAACACCCAGGGGGTGAAAATAACTTTTTTACAAACTACAAGATAAAAGAAAATTTTTAGAAAAAAGAAAATTAATTTTTACACTAATTATTTATTTATTATTAATTAATTACTATTTATATTAATTAAACTAATTAAACTATTTAAATTATAAAAACTAGTAAATGAACAGTAGAAATCACAAGAAAATTTCTAAAATTATTTTACAACATATAAAAGCTAGAAAAAATATAAAAACTAAGTTTTACTTAATAAAAACTAATTATGCTATTTAAAACTAATTATTAATTAATAATTGATAAAACTAAGATTAATTCTAATAAATACTAAATGGTAAAATAAAAATCTGAGAAAATTATTATAAATACTTTAATATAAGAGGAAATTAATAAAAATATAAAAATGACAAGTGCTTAATTAAAATCTAAAAATGAAAAATAAAATTTAAATAAAATTAAATAGAAACTATCACTTAAAAATTAATTTGATTTTCTGGATTTTTCTTTTGGAAACTTATTTTACAACTAAAAATAGAAACTTTTTATAAAAACAACTTTAATGGAACTTAAAATTAAGCAAGTTATGAAGGAAAAAGCCACACAGTTGACTTTGGTCAACTGTGGAGACAAATAAGCAGAAATGGACCTAAGTGGGACCCACTCTGGCTAAATCTGATCTCAATAAGCTAATAGGACAAGAATAAGCTGGAAAAGGTACAAGGAGACCTCAGAATAAGCAATTAAGCAACAAAATAAGCACACCAATACTTGCTACTTTACTGAAAATAGGGACAGACTTGAGCCCTTGATTCAGGTGGGTCCCAGTGGGATTGAGGTCAACCCAATGGTCAAAACATGCACCCTGGTAGGAGGGGGGATGGAAGGAACAAATTTTGGGATGTGGGGTCCACTGTAGAAGCTGGAAACCACCACCAAAGGGTGGTGTTTGGGTGTGCAGCTGCTGAGACAGAGCAGTTTGCAGCCCTGCAGCTCACTTTGGAGAGCTGTGGGGCCCACAGATAAGATCACAAAAATAAACTAAAGCTTGGATTTGAAAGTTGAGCTGGTAGAAAATTAATAGAAACAAGTATCAAACCTTGAAAGAAAACACAAAAATCAAATAAAATCTTTGAACTTTAGGAAAAATCTGAAACTATGCAAGTTGACTTTTTGCAAAAACTTGATATCTTGACTTTGGCTAACTTATACAGGATCCTATTGATTAATTAAGATGTGATAAGTTAAAATGAACCTAAATCTAGCAAAGTAAACAAGTTTTAAGGCCACAATGATGATTTGGATCTCCAACTGTCCAACAGTGGGCAGTTGGGGGCTTATGGGTGGAATTCTGACTTTTGTTGCTTAAGGTACCATTTGTGTGACTTGAAAACCCTATTTAGACCTAAATAGATTTATACAAACCAAAACATGCACAAAGCAACAACCAAACACCCCTGGGCAGTGCAATGCCAAACACCCCCTTAAACTTGATTTTGAAATTTTTTGAAACAAGTCTAACTTCTGTCCTTAGTGACTGATTAACAAACTTACCCTAAGTAATTCTAAGCACAATTAATTAGAAATTACCAACTTAAAACACTACTGTAACAGATGAAGACAGTACAAGTAAAATAGGTAACAAAAACTCACAATCTGCAATTCCAAGCCAACAACTGAGATCAAGAACCAATCCTATTGCTTACCAATAAGCACTAAACCACTGCCATCCCATATACACAGTGCTCCTTGCTTATTCAACCAATGATCACCACTTTTTTTTATTTATTTTTGATTTTTCTTGATTTTTTTAGTAATTATTGAAAACTGAGTTTAAGGTATTGAGAAAAGCTTGTAAGGCTTTCAAAAAGTTCTTTTCTGAGTTTTTGAGAGCTTATGAATATCTTAAACACACATTGGAACCTTAACTTAACATTTGAGAATTTTAAGTGGAACTTGAAAATTGAAACTGAGATGGAAACTTTAAAACAGAACTTTCATTCATAAAAAAAAAAGATTACAATACATAAAATAAACTGACAACAATAAAATTAAAGTTACTACACTAGAAATGGTCTAAAAGCAGCGACAACTGTAAACTTCTCTTTTTCTTCTCTTTTATAGCTCCTGGAGTCATTCTCTATCTTTCCCACTTGCTTCTGTCCATTGGATTGGTCTCACTTGATCTCCACCGTTCAAATGAAGTTTTGGCGCCAAAAAGTGTTTTGGCAGATTAGTGGTGTTTGGTGGGTAATAAATGAGGGTAGGAGGGGGAAGGTGAGATAATAAATGAAGTTGGTGAGGTTTGGTGAGGGGGGGGGGGGGCAAGGTTACTGAAATTAGGGGGGTAATGGTGGGAGGTTAGGGGTAATGAACAGTAGGACGGGTTTTGTTTGTTTGACCGAAGTCAAAGCCAGGGGTGAGTTATTATAAAAGGTGTGGGCCGGATTTTGGTGTTGGGCTAGGGAGTTTGGTGTGTTGCTGTATCAGACCAGGTAATGGATTAGGGCTAGGATTAGTTTTTAGGTTTAGTTAAAAAGGGTCCATTTGATTTGATAATAATACACAAGGACCAACTTTGTAAATACTGAAACCATAGGGACTGAAAATGTAATTTTTCCCAAAGTTATCATAAGGACCAAAATTGACAACTTTAATGACCTAGGGATCCAAAAATGTATTTTTCCAATATTAAATTCCCCGGGGACTATTTTTGCAAATTTTTCAAACTCCGGGGACCAAAAGTGAAAATTCTCAAAACTTTTACCCAAGTGTTATTTTTGATAACTTTTTATTTTAAAAGGACTTGGGTTGACTTTTCTTGCAAAATAAATGCATAGGGACTAGTTTTGTTAATTTTTTGAAAGTTGAGGGACTGAAACTGCCAATTTTGCAAACTTTATACGTTTTTCATCTGTTTTTGCTCATTTTGCATCTAAAACATATAAAACACAATTTTGAAATATTTTTAGTATTTTGATGCATTACTGAGTGTTTTTGTATGTTTTGCAGTTCAGATTAGACCAAAAATGATGAGTGTTTGAGCACTCATCAATCCCCCACACTAAACTATTGCTAGTCCCTAGCAATACTGTTTTGAAAACTTGATGGATTTTAAACTCTTTACCAAAAGCCATCACTTCTGGAGTAGCCAGGTGTAAGAACTGTGGCACACCTGATAACCGTGTGATTTTGAGCAAACCACCAGCTGTCAACGGATTTGAGTAGTCTTTACCAAAAGCCGTTTGCTTCTGGACTAGCCAGCTCTTGATGGAATAGTCAACATCTTGGTGAGCTGATTACCAATTATGGATTTTCCACTGCCTTTACCACAAGCCATAATCTTGCGGGCTAGCCAACTCATTTGTTTTCGGGGAGTTGATGAACCATACAATTTTGGGCAAATTGCAAGCCATAAACGGATTTGATATGTCTTTACCAAGAGCCGTTTGCTCCTGGACTAGCCAATCCCTTTTGTCGGTTAGACAAGGCGGACTGATTACCACAAAAATTTTGAAGCACCAGTGAAAAATTTTTAAATTTTTTGAAATTTTGGCAAAAAAAACGGGGGTATTATATAGTAAAATGTGATAAAATTCGCTAGAATAGCGAAATACCCCCCCCCCCCCCCCCCACACTTAGCATGAATATTGTCCTCAATATTCAAAATCCCGGCTATTATGCCGACATTTTGAACGTAAAAGGGCAACATTACAAGCTAAGCGTGGAAAACACCATTTTGTATTTTCACTCATTTGTAACCATAGCATGGGGGACTCCCCCACACTTAGGGTGAAAACCCTATATGCACGCTACTGTTTTTGTTTACCGAGTCGCTAGCTTGACTCGACCCCGAATTCATTTGTCCTTGGGGAAGCATGATGTGGAAGAGGCAATCTCAATCAGACTTTCATTCAAAATGTTTGGACAAACATATGAAGCACGTGAAAGTTCCACACCGATGAGATATGTAGACCCTGGCTCAAAAATAATAAATGAGAATGCCGGGGTCAAAGATAGTATCTTCACTCCCGAAGGAGTGAAGAAGAGAAGAAGTCACCGTATAGGTGAAGAAAAGGAAGAAAATCATGATAAAAAGCATGATTTGATCTTCTTCCTCAAGAGGAGGCTCCGTAGCCTGAGTTTGGATTTCTAAGGGTAAGCTCGTAAACAACCCGGGAGGGTGGGTGGGATTTTGCAAATTCTCATAATTGAGAGCATCTCCCCCCGGGATATCAAACTCCGTAGGAGTCATGACATGATGAGCGAGTTCACCGGAGAACTCCTCATGAAGAGAATTATTCACAAGATTTGAATTTGTGAACTTATGTTCCATTGTGGACTCATCACAATCCTCGTCAAAGATTGGATTATTAGAAATCATAGTGAATTCAGATTCGAATTCAAATAGAGGATTGGTGAGAGTCGTATTAAATGTTTCGGGAACAAAGTGAATATTATTCTCTGTTGGACTGCTGGGATCAGAAGTGAGTGACGGATCATGATATAGGAGACTTTCAATTACTCCCAGATCGGCTTGGAAATCAAGGAGACCATCATCACTTTCTAATGAAAGTGGATCGATGTGAGCAAGTTCATCAGCGAACTCCTCAAGAAGAGGATCAACATCAGAATGAGGCAGTGGTGCCTCGATATACTCAATGTCTCCATGAGATGTACAATCATCGCTAAAATCTGAGAAAGTCTCAAATTGATCTTTAGTACACTCAATAGGGGAAGGAATATCACACATATCATCCAAAGTTCCCTGTGACTCTCCTGGGATTAGGACAAGGATCTCAACACTAGACTTTATTAATTCGTCCGATTCCTTATCAGGAACAGTGCTAAGATGCTCATCCCCCATGTTCGGAGAGTGAGTGTGAACTTCGGGTGTGATAACAGCAGACGGAGGGAGATAAGAAAGACTAGCACACATAGATTCTATATTTTTCATGTGTTCTTCTGCTAGCAATTCTTGCATACTCTTATCTCCCTGTGCTTTCATGGAAGGAATCTCAACTGATGAACTGGATGAATCTTTGTAATATTCCTTCATTTGAATAGAATCCTCATCATCATCGTCATCATGAAGAGCAGCAAAGCGAAGATTGGCACGTATTTTAGCCGCTCTTTGCTCAGCAAGTAATTCTTCCATGCTCTTTTCGTTTCTGGCCTCTCGTTCTTCAGCAAATAATTCTGCCATAGATTTCTCACGAGAGCTTTGAAACGATGAAGTAGCCAACTCCTCCTTAAGATCTTTCAATGTCTCAAGAACCTCTAGTAAAATGTCTTGCTCGGTAACAAGAGGAGTTGCTTGGGTTATTTGGTATTGTGGAGGTGGGTCTGAAAACGAATAGTCGTAATTGTTACAAGGAAACGGATTCCCTGTTTGACAATCAGAGCTAGAGTGTGGACCTCCACAATACTCACAACAGTAAAACTGATGTGGCTGTGAGTCGTATGTGCTTGTGTCATAATTGTTATCAGGAAACTGCTCATAGACAAGCGTGCTTCCTGATTGACAATCAGAACTGTAGTGCGAACCACCACAGTACTCACAACAGTAAAACTGCTGAGACTGATGGTGTGGTAGCTGGTGGAATGAATCAGTGGTGTCATGGTAAGAATAGGGATCTTGGTTATAGACAGACCCGTTTCCTGACTCTACCATGCCACAACCGGGACAATTACCACCATTATGAGAACTACCACACCACTGGCAAACCAGAAAGTGTGGATGAGACATAGAAAGAATCAAATGTGTATAGAGGGTGAGGAAATGAGAATCAAATGGGTAAGAGGGTAAAGGTGAGTATTTTTGGGTTTTTGGGTAAACATTTTGTACAAAGGATAAAGAAAATCTTTTTGGGATTTGTTTTTATGAAAATATGAACAAGGATGGATAAATGTACAATGGAACGAATTCCAAAGACACTAATCAGAAAAACCATTTAGAAAACGCACACAACCTCCCCGGCAACGGCGCCAAAATTTGATCGAGCCCGAACCACCTAACTTATATTGAACAGGTGATGGTCAACAAAGTCAGACAGCCTAGAGTCAATCTCCGCGGAATACAGTGTTTCCCCGGGTCGTTATGTCCCGACGAGGTGTGAATTGTTAACAAACGGTTTCGTGATCGGGTGAATTTGGATGAAAAGGGGTTTGAGATTGATCTGAGCTAAAGAATCTACAACGAAATAGCTTAAACAAGCTATATGAATAAGACGGGAAAGTTTGAAAACCCAGAAACGTTTAAAACTAAAAACGCGTACGTTACGTTTAAATAAAACGTGAACGTACGAAATGAAAAGTGAAAAGTGAAATCTGAAAACACCCAGGGGGTGAAAATAACTTTTTTACAAACTACAAGATAAAAGAAAATTTTGAGAAAAAAGAAAATTAATTTTTACACTAATTATTTATTTATTATTAATTAATTACTATTTATATTAATTAAACTAATTAAACTATTTAAATTATAAAAACTAGCAAATGAACAGTAGAAATCACAAGAAAATTTCTAAAATTATTTTACAACATATAAAAGCTAGAAAAAATATAAAAACTAAGTTTTACTTAATAAAAACTAATTATGCTATTTAAAACTAATTATTAATTAATAATTGATAAAACTAAGATTAATTCTAATAAATACTAAATGGTAAAATAAAAATCTGAGAAAATTATTATAAATACTTTAATATAAGAGGAAATTAATAAAAATATAAAAATGACAAGTACTTAATTAAAATCTAAAAATGAAAAATAAAATTTAAATAAAATTAAATAGAAACTATCACTTAAAAATTAATTTGATTTTCTGGATTTTTCTTTTGGAAACTTATTTTACAACTAAAAATAGAAACTTTTTATAAAAACAACTTTAATGGAACTTAAAATTAAGCAAGTTATGAAGGAAAAAGCCACACAGTTGACTTTGGTCAACTGTGGAGACAAATAAGCAGAAATGGACCTAAGTGGGACCCACTCTGGCTAAATCTGATCTCAATAAGCTAATAGGACAAGAATAAGCTGGAAAAGGTACAAGGAGACCTCAGAATAAGCAATTAAGCAACAAAATAAGCACACCAATACTTGCTACTTTACTGAAAATAGGGACAGACTTGAGCCCTTGATTCAGGTGGGTCCCAGTGGGATTGAGGTCAACCCAATGGTCAAAACATGCACCCTGGTAGGAGGGGGGATGGAAGGAACAAATTTTGGGATGTGGGGTCCACTGTAGAAGCTGGAAACCACCACCAAAGGGTGGTGTTTGGGTGTGCAGCTGCTGAGACAGAGCAGTTTGCAGCCCTGCAGCTCACTTTGGAGAGCTGTGGGGCCCACAGATAAGATCACAAAAATAAACTAAAGCTTGGATTTGAAAGTTGAGCTGGTAGAAAATTAATAGAAACAAGTATCAAACCTTGAAAGCAAACACAAAAACCAAATAAAATCTTTGAACTTTAGGAAAAATCTGAAACTATGCAAGTTGACTTTTTGCAAAAACTTGATATCTTGACTTTGGCTAACTTATACAGGATCCTATTGATTAATTAAGATGTGATAAGTTAAAATGAACCTAAATCTAGCAAAGTAAACAAGTTTTAAGGCCACAATGATGATTTGGATCTCCAACTGTCCAACAGTGGGCAGTTGGGGGCTTATGGGTGGAATTCTGACTTTTGTTGCTTAAGGTACCATTTGTGTGACTTGAAAACCCTATTTAGACCTAAATAGATTTATACAAACCAAAACATGCACAAAGCAACAACCAAACACCCCTGGGCAGTGCAATGCCAAACACCCCCTTAAACTTGATTTTGAAAATTTTTGAAACAAGTCTAACTTCTGTCCTTAGTGACTGATTAACAAACTTACCCTAAGTAATTCTAAGCACAATTAATTAGAAATTACCAACTTAAAACACTACTGTAACAGATGAAGACAGTACAAGTAAAATAGGTAACAAAAACTCACAATCTGCAATTCCAAGCCAACAACTGAGATCAAGAACCACAAGAACCAATCCTATTGCTTACCAATAAGCACTAAACCACTGCCATCCCATATACACAGTGCTCCTTGCTTATTCAACCAATGATCACCACTTTTTTTTTATTTATTTTTGATTTTTCTTGATTTTTTTAGTAATTATTGAAAACTGAGTTTAAGGTACTGAGAAAAGCTTGTAAGGCTTTCAAAAAGTTCTTTTCTGAGTTTTTGAGAGCTTATGAATATCTTAAACACACATTGGAACCTTAACTTAACATTTGAGAATTTTAAGTGGAACTTGAAAATTGAAACTGAGATGGAAACTTTAAAACAGAACTTTCATTCATAAAAAAAAAGATTACAATACATAAAATAAACTGACAACAATAAAATTAAAGTTACTACACTAGAAATGGTCTAAAAGCAGCGACAACTGTAAACTTCTCTTTTTCTTCTCTTTTATAGCTCCTGGAGTCATTCTCTATCTTTCCCACTTGCTTCTGTCCATTGGATTGGTCTCACTTGATCTCCACCGTTCAAATGAAGTTTTGGCGCCAAAAAGTGTTTTGGCAGATTAGTGGTGTTTGGTGGGTAATAAATGAGGGTAGGAGGGGGAAGGTGAGATAATAAATGAAGTTGGTGAGGTTTGGTGAGGGGGGGGGGGGCAAGGTTACTGAAATTAGGGGGTAATGGTGGGAGGTTAGGGGTAATGAACAGTAGGACGGGTTTTGTTTGTTTGACCGAAGTCAAAGCCAGGGGTGAGTTATTATAAAAGGTGTGGGCCGGATTTTGGTGTTGGGCTAGGGAGTTTGGTGTGTTGCTGTATCAGACCAGGTAATGGATTAGGGCTAGGATTAGTTTTTAGGTTTAGTTAAAAAGGGTCCATTTGATTTGATAATAATACACAAGGACCAACTTTGTAAATACTGAAACCATAGGGACTGAAAATGTAATTTTTCCCAAAGTTATCATAAGGACCAAAATTGACAACTTTAATGACCTAGGGATCCAAAAATGTATTTTTCCAATATTAAATTCCCCGGGGACTATTTTTGCAAATTTTTCAAACTCCGGGGACCAAAAGTGAAAATTCTCAAAACTTTTACCCAAGTGTTATTTTTGATAACTTTTTATTTTAAAAGGACTTGGGTTGACTTTTCTTGCAAAATAAATGCATAGGGACTAGTTTTGTTAATTTTTTGAAAGTTGAGGGACTGAAACTGCCAATTTTGCAAACTTTATACGTTTTTCATCTGTTTTTGCTCATTTTGCATCTAAAACATATAAAACACAATTTTGAAATATTTTCAGTATTTTGATGCATTACTGAGTGTTTTTGTATGTTTTGCAGTTCAGATTAGACCAAAAATGATGAGTGTTTGAGCACTCATCATACGCCAAAGAAAGCTAAAGTCTTGTTGCCCCCACATATCTATGTAAGTTTGCCTATGGTAATCTAACTCTTGTAGTACCATATGTCTCGCTTCGGCCCACCTATGTTGGTTTTGAAAAATAATGTGAGCAACGCACCGAAACCCGCAATTACCATCACCCTCGACATTACGTATACTTATTACATATGGACGGTAACTCCATGGAATTGCCTCAATAAAACAATCGCTCACAGTATCTCCAACATATAATCTGTGGCGTAGACTATCACCCGTGAAAGAACTATGTCTTGGAGGCTCTTGCCGCAAGTTCGGGACTTTCGTAGATCTTGAATTTGTACTTCTTCGGTGATCTACGATTGGTACTTCATTCAAGTCCGGACCTTTTGTAGCCTTGGACTTTTTGTCCTTTGCGCTCGGACGTCCACGGGTATTTTCCTGAACAACAGGTTGACGTGTGTCCATAGATTCAGGTTGGTATATCCCTCTTAACTTGTTCAACATATTCTTCTTGACAAACGACGTCGCTTTGCCAAAAGCACTCTTGAATTGTCGAACGTCATTTTCAAACTCTCTTGTATCAGCATCATCATCATCATCATCATCATCATCATCATCATCAAGCACAAGGTTACCGACAACGGACCACGGTACAGACAGGGTTCTCCAAAATATATCAATGCTTTCCAATGGAATGGGCACACCTGGATTTATCAAAAGTGACTTATGTAAAACCATTTCGTGAAAGCATTCATTAATATTGACTTTAATATACTTACCATGAATTCGATACCCCATCATTTGACAAAAGCACGGCAATCCATAAATTGATCGCAACTGATGGTTACAATCTTCTGCGGCGAACTTCGTTTGAAGGAGTTCGTTGTGCATGAGTGTAAAAGCATGTTTGGAAATGTTATACAACAACTCTGAAAATATTGGTATATCACATTTATTAATTTTCTCATTTTTGCTCCTGTTAAAAGTCTCTTGTATCGCGCTCTTTTGAGAAATAAGAATCTTATCAATCGAAATCAACAACGTGTTTAAGTTGGATTGTGCTGTGCCCAAATATAATTTCAACAACACATGCTGAGCCTCAACTCTACACATTGTTGTTTGGCCGTAGCTTTGATATTCATCGGTAACACACGAGACAAACATGTTCCCGTAATCTCGCAGCCAGTTATCCAGATACCGAGCAATATCTGAAAAAACGATGAATTAATACAAGGTCAATCGGGTGCATATTTGTTAAATAATAAAACACTAAATTAATAATTAAGTACCCGGTTTGTTGACCAATTTTTGTTGTAGTCGTCGATAATGTTGCTCGAATAAGGCGCGTGATTGAGCTTTAACCATCCAATCCCATGTGCGTTTGACGGACTCGTAATCCTCTATCGACTCAAATTTACCTCTGCAATGCTGAAGTATATTTTGGGAAATATGCCATCGACATAGTACTTTGTGAACACCAGGGAATTCTGCTCTGCATGCCCCAAGCAAGGCTAAATCCCTGTCGGTGACGATAACACGTGGATAGTACCTTTCCTCTATCACCAGCTTTACACGTTGCAATACCCATTCAAAATTAGGCCCTTTTTCACTGTTTAAAAAACTAAACGCCATCGAATATGTTTTATTTGTTGATGTTACTCCGACAATTTCCAAAAATGGTAATTTAAACAGTGTGGTATTATACGTGGAGTCTATTAGCATGATTTCAGGGATCGTACACCATAAAGCGTACGACGTAGGGTGAACAAAAAATAGTTCCTCAAGCTCATTATTAGCACTTACCCTATCGTAATATGTGTACCCTGATTGCTGCAGGTGTGAGTAAAGGACTTGAATTGGAGTTAGATTACCCATTTTGGCTTTCCGGATCTTAACTTGTGCGTTATATATAGTTCTTACGCTAGACACGTTATCCGGATTACGATCCTGTATTGTCGAGAGTATTTTACGTGGTTGTACGGTATACTCTGTCAATTCTTTAACCAACTCGAACTCATCATCATTTAAGCGCATTGCATATGGCACACCATGCAGCGACTCTAACATAGGATGATTATGACTATCATCCTTCACTTTCAAAATCCAACATGATCTTCTTTTAAGATATTTCGCCACCAATTTGAATGGGCATTCGGTTTTAGAGGTACTTGTATTCCGTTTTCCAGTTCCTTCGTGTGAATAAATCCCACTCTTTGTACACCTATAATTGATTTCGTTCAAAATACCGTATTCTGATTTAGTTCTTCTTTTAACAATCACAAAACCGAGTCCCCGAGCTATGTTTTGCACCCAATCCGTTAATTGCTCGTGAGAACCGAACCCCTGAAAAAACATTACGAATTCACAATACTTTTTTTTATAAACAATAACTTTTTTTATAAACAATAATTTTTTTTATAAACAATATATTTTTTTATAAACAATATATTTTTTTTATAATACTTTTTTTATAAACAATATTTTTTTTATAAACAATACTTTTTTTATAAACAATAACTTTTTTTATAAACAATAATTTTTTTTATAAACAATATATTTTTTTATAAACAATATATTTTTTTTATAATACTTTTTTTTATAAACAATATTTTTTTTTATAAACAATACTTTTTTTTTATAAACAATAACTTTTTTATAACAAATAACTTTTTTACAATTAAATTTTTTTAACAAATAATTTTTTTTTACAAATTTTAACAAATATATATATTTTTTTTTACAAATTTCACAAATTTTACAAAAAAAAAAAAAATATTAAAATGGTACGTGGGGGACAGCTGTCTCACACCCACGTACTATTATCACCGGTTTGTCTCACACACACCACACACTCACAACTCTCTCTCTCTCTCCTCGCTCTCTTTTCCTCTCTCTTCGCTCTCTTTTCCTCTCTCTAGTTTTAGATCTAAAAACGTTTTTAGATCTAAAATCAGTGATAGATCTTAAATCACTTATGTTTGTGATTTGTGAGAGAGTTTGTGAGTGTGTGGTGATGTTGTTGGTGATCTGTGTTGGGGGTTTCTCCCTGATTGGGGGGTTAATTAGGGTTTCTCCCTGTTGGTGATCTGTGTTGGGTGATCTGTGGTAATCTAACTCTTAATTCTTTGATATAGATGTTAATTTATCTGAGCTACAATTTTTTTTAAAAACCCTAATTTTTTAAAATTAATTAGTTTCGTTGTGGGGGGTTTCTGTGGGTGGGGGGTTTCTGTGGTGGTGGTTCTGTGGTGTTTAATTGTTATGTTATAGATGTTAATTGTTATTTAAAAAATTAGGGTTTCAAAAATTTTGGGGGTTTTTTCAATCTGTATTGATTTAGTTAATAAAAAGTTGTTAATTGAAATATTTAGAAGTTAATTTATCAGATCTACAATTTTTTTTAAAAAAAACCTAATTTTTTAAAATTATTTAGTTTCGTTGTGGCTGGTTTTGTGGGTGGTGGGTTTCTGTGGTGGTGGTTCTGTGGTTATGTGGTGTTTAATTGTAATTTTATGGATGTTAATTGTTATTAAAAAAATTAGGGTTTCAAAAATTTTGGAGGTTTTTTCAATCTGTATTGATTTAGTTAATAATAAGTTGTTAATTGAAAGATTTAGAAGTTAATTTATCCGATCTACAATTTTTTTTTAAAAACCTAATTTTTTTAAATTATTTAGTTTCGTTGTGGCTGGTTCTGTGGGTGGTGGGTTTCTGTGGTGGTGGTTATGTGGTTATGTGGTGTTTAATTGTTATTTTATGGATGTTAATTGTTATTAAAAAAATTAGGGTTTCAAAAATTTTGGAGGTTTTTTCAATCTGTATTGATTTAGTTAATAATAAGTTAATTGAAAGATTTAGAAGTTAAATTTTGGTGGTTGTTCGTTGGTGGTGGTTCTGTGGTGGTGGTTCTGTGATGGTTAATTGTCTGTTCTTATGTGGTTTGTGTAGGTTAACACCTTAGGGGAGGGTCCGGTCAACATTGGCCTTTATCATGTGATTTGTGTGTGAGACAACTGAGGTGATAATAGTACTGGTTCTGTGGTGCTGGTTCTTATGTGATTTTGTGGCTGTGGGTAGGTTAACACCTTGATCTGCCACCTTTTGAGTGGTATGAATACCTGCTCTGGCCTACCCCCAGTCCACAGGCTCTAGTTATAAGCATAATGAAACTGCTTAAGCAGTTTGTGATGAAACTTTATAAGCAGTTTGTTGTTTTAAAAGGATATTTGAAACTTGGTTTTTTTTTTATAAAAAAAACCGATATACGGCAATGATGATTTAAAAAAAAATGATTTTGGTGTGGCATTTCCAAATGGACGGCAATAAAAACTTTGCAACATTTGAAGTTGCAGCCATATCTATTATGTCAAACTGCTTATAATCTGAGCCAATTGATATCTTTATGTAATATTGAAAAGGCGTAAAGCTTATTAGTACCTCTTGTGTGTAGAATGGTGAACAATACATTTCGGAAATGTTGACCGGATCCTCCCCTATTTTTTAAACAAACCCTCCCTAAATGGGATGGTGTACCTTCAAGGTACAATTTTTGTGATACTCTGCTTCTTTTGTGATACTCTGCTCCAATATGGTTACCTTGTGATACTCTGCTTCTTGTGTAGCTCAGAATTGGTTATGTGGTTGGTGGTTATGTGGTATAGTTTCTTTGGTTGTGTTTGCTGTAATGGTTATGTGGTATACTGGTTGGTTGATCCCCTTGTTTATAGTCCACCTCTGCTTCTTTTGTGAGACTTGTGTAGCTCAGAATTGGTTATGTGGTTGGTGGTTATGTGGTATAGTTTCTTTGGTTGTGTTTGCTGTAATGGTTATTTGGTATACTGGTTGGTTGATTCCCTTGTTTATAGTCCACCTCTGCTTCTTTTGTGAGACTTGTGTAGCTCAGAATTGGTTATGTGGTTGGTGGTTATGTGGTATAGTTTCTTTGGTTGTGTTTGCTGTAATGGTTATGTGGTATACTGGTTAGTTGATTCCCTTGTTTATAGTCCACCAAAGCTGCAATTTGTGGAATCTTACTGTTGAGCTTTGCAGTTTGTGGAATCCTTACTGTTTGGGCTTGTGACATGCCTGTTTCTGGTGTTACTTTTGAGCTGTTGAGCTTTGCAGTTTGTGGAATCCTTACTATTGAGCATGTGATATTGTGGAATCTGCAGACCTTGTGACATTCCTGTTGAGCTTGTGACATTCCTGTTCTAGTGGTATTGTGGTTTTTAAAACCAAAGGCGACGACGAATGGTTTTTAAAACCGAATGGTATGGCGGAGTGATATTTTTATCACTTTCGCAACCTTCACATCCGAGCCTTCTAAAAATCTGAGCCTATAAGGCGATGACGAATCTGCAGTTGTGTTAGTTTGTGTTTGTGTGGTGTTTGTTTGTGTTTGCAGTTGTGCACTTTTGTGTTTGCAGTTTTGGTTAGGTTGTGCACTTTTTGGTTAGTTTGGACTTGTAAAAAAAAAGGACTTGGACAAAAAAAAAGGTCTTGGGCGATGACGAGAACCATTATCCGAGCCTGCAGTTTGTGTTAGTTTGTGTTTATGTTAGTTTGTTTGTGTTTGCAGTTGTGCAGTTTTGGTTAGGTTGTGCACTTTTTGGTTAGTTTGGACTTGTAAAAAAAAAGGACTTGTGGACAAAAAAAAAACTGATAATTTGGACAAAAAAAATGACTTGTGGACAAGACAAGACAAAAAAAAAACAAAAAAAAAAAAAAAAAAAAAAAAAAAAAAAAAACAATTGTACCATGTGGGCCCCACCACTAGGGGGGTTTGCAGACCTACGGGACTAGACCCCCGTCCGGTCAACATGACCCTTTCATATGCACTCAAATTTTGATTTTGGGTGGAAAGTGAAATAAAATGAATAAAACAAAGATAATGATGTGTTAAGTTTTTTTTAGAATGAAAGTGAAAGTAAAGTATGAAAAGAGGGACGAAAGTGGTGGGTTTTTTGTTTCAAAACTTTCATTTTATTTGTGGGGTGAAAATGAAGTAAAGATAATATTTATTGTTTAAATTAACTAATTGTCCTTTTAACTTTATTAACCTATCTCTTATGAGTCCATTATTGTAAAAATGACATATGTATTTATTATTTTATTTTATTTTATTTTTCATTCTTGTACAACTTGAGAATGCATATATGTTCAAATCACTTCTTCCCTTTTTTTTTTTTTTTTTTTACTTTGCTTTCCTTTATTTTATTTTTTTTTTCCAAAAAAAAACTTTAGACGAGAGTCGTGCATGGCACAAGTTTGACTAAATCATTCTCTATCTTTAAATCAAAATGAAAATGAATCCGGACCATAATAAGTAATTATCTAAAAATACAAGAATAATGACATCATCAAAACTAGGATTTTGATTTGGAATAAATAAAGATTTGTGATTTGTTGATAGTGCAAATTGAAGCTAACTGTGACATCACTAACTTTTTTGAAAAAAAAAAAAAAAAAAAAAAAAAAACCCTACCTATGTCAATGTCAATATCAATATATGGGGATAGAGGATTTAGGCCCAAAGAGTGATTTTTTCAGTTCAAAGCCTTTTTGGGCTTTCCTTATTAACAACCTCGTATCTTTGACTTTGTGAACATTATGGGTATGTTTTAATCAACGTTATAAATAATTTGAGGCGTGACGTGACGGCATGATCATGCCTCACGCTTTAGCGAATAATGCGAAGCTTTAGCGTTTTTAAGATGTAACATAAAACGACACAAAATATGAAAATATTTATATATTTCTATCATACTAGGCGAGTACCCGTGCATAGCAACGGAATTCCTAGCGGCAGATAATTAACGATTTGTGATATTGTGGTGAGTTTTTTTGTAGAGTTCAAAATAGAACGTGAACCGATCAGAATGTAATTGCAAACGGTTGTACTACACGATAACTAAAGTATAGAAAAAATTATTAACATCTATCAAACAACATATAAAAACATTTAATGAAATTGAAAGTAAAACATTACATTAGTTATGAAATAAAAACTAACAACACACGTTACTCTTCGCGTAAAACTTCATGATAAACGACATTCGAGGTGTAGATTCCTACTTGACGGAACTCTTTGACTGGATTAACCAATACCTTTGTTGGATAAACAACCCGTGCAAAGCTAAGGCGAATAGAGAATTGTGTTCTCTTTAGTTTGAAAGGGAACATGTCTTCTTCAGATGGAGCAAGAGGAATTCTTGGCAAGAGCACTCTAACTCCAGCGTGTTGCCCGACAGCAATCTCGGCGTTGATGACATTAGGGTCAAAACGTTTACATATCAACCTCGTGTCATTACATAATTCATTTTCCGGATCGAGATTCCTTAAAAGAATAATCGGGCATCCTATTTTCAAACGCAAGCAATGAGGGGGCAACCCGCAAGCAACGAGATTTTATAGCGACAGATAGTTTATTGATAAAAAAAAATTTATAGGTTATACGAAAAATAATAAAAGTTTGAAGATTTGGGAATTAAACATAATGTTTTGAAACCCGGTTCGACCCGGGTGGTTCAACTGGTTGAACCGTTCCGGTCGTAAAACGGGTTTGAAGCATCCCGGGTCAACCCGGTTTGTGTTTTAATTGGTTGTATTTAATTTGGTAGATATGTTTTTAATTGGTTGTACAATGCGAATAAATCATTGTACTTTTAAGTAATGGATAATGTTTTGAAACCCGGTTCGACCCGGGTGGTTCAACCGGTTGAACCGTTCCGGTCAAAAAGTAGGTCGATTTAAACCGGGTCAACTTGCTAGGTTGGGTCGAAAACGGGTCAAATTAAGCTGGGTCAACCCGCCGGGTTTGAAGCGTCCCGGGTCAACCCGATTTGTCTTTGATTTGGTTGTATTTAAACCGGGTCAACTTGCTAGGTTGGGTCGAAAACGGGTCAAATTAAGCTGGGTCAACCCGCCGGGTTTGAAGTGTCCCGGGTCAACCCGATTTGTGTTTGAATTGGTTGTATTTAATTTGGTATATATGTTTTAATTTGGTTGTACAATGTGAATAAATAATTGTACTTTTAAGTATTGGGGTGTTTTAATAAGAGTATTAATTACATTACACTTTCTCGATTATTTGACTATTGTTGAAAACTCAACATTCCACATTGACCATTTTTACATTATATGTAGTATAGATTTCATATATATCGAGTTTACAAAAAAGTGTTGTACATAATGAATAAGGTTAATAAACTATCATTACATGTAATATTTTTCATTAAAAAAAATATCGGAGTTGAATAATAAAAACCCGACACGCCTCACACCTTATCGCGCCTTTTCCCACCTTATCTCACGCCTCGCCTAGAGTCGACACATTGGTCTATGTCGTAACGTGGAGGTCACGCCTAACGCTTTAGCGGCGCCTTGACGCCGCCATGACGCACCTTTTAGAACCATGGTTTTAATAGTAGCAGTTGGGCATTTTCTATAAGTAGTATTGGTATTATTATACATTTCTCATTATTATCAATAAAATAAGCCCAATTATACATGACATTGTTATGTTATTTTGAATGAGTTATGAATTAGGATTGAATTATATGCACACAAGAGCAGATTTTTTTTTCTTTTATTGGTGCGACAAAATTAAATAATTTATAAATTTACATTAAAAACTTATATTACACGAAGTCTTTCACTTAAATAATTATAAAACAATACGGTATCAGAAATGCGAATTAGTTATTATCGAGTTTAAAATATACCGAAAACTAATGTCCCAAACTTGTAGGAAAGAAAAGAGTTGACACCCATAAGTTTTTTTTGAAGGAGTAATGTTAAAATGGTAATTCTAATATTTTAACTTTGGAATATTGAATACTACCTTTATCTCAGTGAGCAGGCACGGTTCAAATAACAGATTCAAGTAACCTTTGACTTTATTTTAGCTGAACGAGGTGGGCGTCGATCCACAGCGTTGCGGCGGGGCGTTGTTTTATATCGTTGATCATTGCACCATGTAATTACGTACGAACCAGTGCTAATTCTATGTAACAATTGAAATTAAACTTGTATGTGATTTTGAAGTCATATCTTAGACTAAAAATATCATATCATAACACTGCCAACAATTTATGGACTAAGAATTCATATGGACAAAAGAATATACAGTTACTACAATAGTTCAACATAATCTACATATACCTTATTATATAAAAACAAATTTGGACCGGACTTCGTTTAATTTCTTGGGCTTGAACTGCAGCATTGAGCTGAGCGAAGGAGGCGGGAATAAAAACGACAGACTGTGCATCGTTTTAGACGGTCTATGTTAGTATATATAATATGACCACGCATATTATAGGATAGGCCAAATATTAGCTATTGTTATATCCTAATGCAAAATCACCCAAGGCCCAATTGTAACGACAAAACATATCAGTAGTAGTCTAGTGGGAACTAAATTAAATAGATGGGCTGGACAAATGAAAGTAAGTGGGCTGCAATGTTGACGTAAGATGGCGTCATTTGACGCTACATTATATATAGAGTAATTCGAGTACTTGTTATCAATTTAACATGACCATATTAAAACTCGTGAGTTTTTGACATATTTACCGCTCTACATGGTTTCTAAAGATATTAGCCATATTACGGTATTTCTTTTCAATTCTCACTTCAATTTTAATTTATAATCATTTCTTTCTAATTTTATTTAGGGTTAAATACTCAAATTATCAACGAATTTTTCAAAATTTTCAAATACGGGTAATTTACCTTTTTAAATACTCTTATCATTATCCAATCTTTAGATTTTTTTTCAAATAGCCGGTTACCTACCGCCACATCAGTGGTTTAGAAGGTTATTTTGTATTTTTAGTTGGATTACAAACTAATATTACCAACGTACTTTCTAAATTTCCAAATATGGGTAATATACTCTAAACTATATGCATCGGTAGTCCTCCGTTATTACCGCCACGCATCTCCTTTATAGTTGTATCGTTAGTCCTTTATATTATAGTCGTTAGTAAATAACTGAAAATTTGGTTATCTTACATTTTCGTCCGCTTTTACACATTTTCATTTGTTTTTACACGTTTTTGTCTGTTTTTACACGTTTTCGTCAGTTTTTACACGTTTTTGCAAGTTTTCGTCCTTTTTTGCATGTTTTCGTCTGTTTTTGCAGTTTTCGCCCGTTTGCATGTTTTCGTCTATTTTTTAGCGTTTTCATCCGTCTTTACACGCTTTTATCTTTTTTGCACGTTTTCATCCGTTTTTGCACGTTTTCGTCTGTTTTTACTCACTTTGTCTTTTTGCACGTTTTCGTTTATTTTCACACGTTTTCATCTGTTTTTACACATTTTCGTGCGTTTATGGACATCTTCATCCGCTTTTGCACGTTTTCATCTGTTTTTACAACTTATCATCCGTTTTTTGCACATTTTCGTCTCTTTTTGCATGTTTTTATTCATTTTTAGCACGTTTTCATTTGTTTTTACGCGCTTTTGTATTTTTTACACGTTTTCATCTATTTTTACACGTTTTTGTTCGTTTTTACACGTTTTCATTTGTTTTTACACATTTTCATCTGTTTTTATGAGTTTTCGTCTGTTTTTGCACGTTTTCACCAACCATATGACGCCAAGTGTCTGACATAAGGGCCGTCAGTTGCCCAAAAGTACACCATTTGCCCATAAAGTACACAAGTTGTCCTACCTTGTAATCCGTAAAGTCACACTTGTTACTTGCAGATTTTAGTTGCCCAAAAAGTACTGGTTGCCCTAGTCTAGATAAGGAAACACAAAAGTTGTAGTCTAGATAGTCTCAGCCCATGGGCAATCGGGGCATTTTTGGAATTATCCCTATTTCTAATATTAAATATGAATCATTTGTACGTGTGGAGTAAATAAATAACACATGGTTACATCTTTTGGCGGTTTAATTTCATCATTAGTTT
This sequence comes from Artemisia argyi, assembly GCA_030686995.1. NCBI lineage: Eukaryota > Viridiplantae > Streptophyta > Magnoliopsida > Asterales > Asteraceae > Artemisia > Artemisia argyi. Next base: position 149,318,586 of record CM060709.1, on the reverse strand, counting down.
ATTACGTGTGGAGTAGGAAAGTAGAAGAGTAAATATATTATTATCCTGTTACGGCATTAGTTGTGACTTGTGAGGTAATAAGACGATAAGTTGAAGAGTTCAGGTTAGTGCAAATCGTTCAAAAGGCTGTCGACCGCTGTCACCTTCTCATATTGGATGCTTCATTTCTTAATTACATTTAGCTTTTCTTACCTTGAACCTGTATTTGTATCATCCTAAACTGTTTTTTCCCGCCCATTTCACTTCTGTTCTGGAGGCTTTAGCTGTAAGTTCGAGTGTTACATTGGTGAAATACTTAATCTCAAAACCAATTTGCAAGTATGTGGCCAAAAGGAATTGAATAGTTCTCCACTTATCCTACAACAATATCACACGCCGAAATGTTGAATGCCACATTAGTAACGTGTTTTATTTTCTTCTACTTAACTTTATTATCATTTATTGTTATGTAAACCAAGTGTTTGATGAAATGCTTAAGTGAAATAGAAGCCTAAACACATGTTGCCAACAAACCTAATTAACTTTATTAGATATTCGTATAACGCAATGAATACATTATCGGATATTTAATTATTCAAGTTGTAGGCTTTTAAGTATATTTTTTGCCGTCTAGCATTTTTTATATATGCGTACGACCTGTATGATGAAATGATTATGGGACCAAATTGGTTTTCTTTCTATCTAGGAGATCATTTGTTTTTCCTTGTAAAAGAAATCATGCTATTAAGATTTTTAAATAAAGGTTTCAGGTAATTTTTTGAAAGCTTATCATCCTTTTAAGATACTAGTCGGGTACCCTGTGTAAACAAATAACCCACAAAAGCATATAATTGAAGTATCACAATCATCTTTATTGATACGGACCTTATGTTAGATTATGGACATTATTTTAGTAGTCGTATGTTAGGATCGAACTCGAGATCACGGGATTGCACACTTTACATATGAGTATTAAAGATTAATACTTGAATATAAATGTTGTATACATTTATTAATTATCACAAAACATATAAACGTTTATTAGTATTTAAGATATATGACTAATGGACGTTAAATTAAAAGAACGAGGACTAGAATGAAATTAGATGTCAAGAAGATTCCGGATCCCCTCATTCCTTTGAGGGCCGATCGGTTTGTATTGGGTTTACCCAACCCACACAAAACTTGAGCTCTAAGTTTCTTCTAGTATATATACACATCAAAGGTTTAGGTTTTTGGTACTCTTGTGCACACACACAAAAACCTAAAATCTTTTCTCCTTGTTCTTTTTCTTTGGCCGATCGACTCATACCCTCTCCTAGGGTTGATCGATTTCTTTATTAAACAAAATAGTTTGGTTTAAGTTTTGTGATTTAATTACTAGCATAACTTTAATACGTTATAGTATGTGTGTACAAGAACGAGGTACAATCACACTATTGTTTGATTCTTGGATTGAATTACAAAAGAGGTAAGGGGTAATTCTTATAATCCACATAAACCCTAATTAGGGTTCTTGATTTGAAGATTGCATTCGATTCTTGTTCGGGCTAGAATAGCAAAGGTTGGTTTACTTTTATATTCGGTTAATTAATTACATACTATATGATCTTGTTATGATTGCTTCCGCTATGCTCACTTGATGTGTTTGGTTTATTTTATATGATTGTCATGATATAATAATTCCAACAGTGGCATCTAAAGCCGTTATAATGTGTAATTAATTATCGAAACGCATAAAAATTGAATCTTGATTCGTTTAGTTACATGTTTTTAGGGTTTTTTTATTCCTAACCCTAATATTTTAATTGGGTCGATTTGACCTTTTAGGGTTTTAGGGTTTTGGTTTTGATTTTTAATATGATTAGAAACCCTAGGATATCATGTAATTGGTTATGCGTTTTAGTAAACGATCTTGGTACAATATGTTAATTGTTAAGCATAATCCATGAAAAGTGCATATTTGCATGGATTTTATTGTGTGATAATTTAAATGGTTTAAATTGGATATATATTTAAATTAATTGTTAAGTTATATCGAAACATGTAAATTTATTAATAGATGTCGAATTGGGGAAGACTCCAATATTAAGTAATCAATTATGTGCTATGTGGTATTTGTTTAGTTTTGGCTTACGCAATCGATTTATCGATGTATGTGGCTCTTTTTCCTTTGAAGAAGAAAGTCTTAATTGAATAAATGCATTATACACCTAGACTTGATTATTAATAGGACTATTGAATAAGATTTGCATGTGGCTTCATGTTTTATATATATTTAATTATTATGTTATGTATATGTTTATTTGGTTATTTTATTTTTTTATTTTATATTACTTGTTTTTGTTTATTATTATGTTAGACATGTTTATAAACGAAAAGGGTAATTTTGAATAGAAAAATAATATGGACTAAATAAATGGCGAAATTGTTTTGGTTTTAAGAGTTAAAATTTCAAAGGATTGGTTGATTGATGTTTTTGTACATAGTGTGCGAAAGGCGGACCGAAGGTTGCCATACAATGTACTTGTAGAGAGGGGTTATTAAAGACCATGCACCTACCGGTTCTCTACAACTGCTTGTGTGCCGACTCTAGACTTACCTATATCACTATATTACGTACACTGTCATCTTAAGGGTGAATTAACCACAATTCCACAATTATTATCCGAAACACTAAGCTTTCGGGCTTATGCAAAAGTACGATATAAGTGGATGATAATTGTTGGCAATTCTTTAATTGGTGAACCCGATACCTCAATCAAAACTTTGCTATTTTACTCTTAGTGAATTGGTAATAAAATTGTTTTATAAAACCAATGTTATGAAGTTGTATGCATGCTTCTTCATACATTATTTTGATTACACGTCAAATTTAATACCCTTATAAAATTAAGTCAAATGCCATCTAATTAAGAACACTTGAAGTTGTAATTTACGTCATGTGAGAACTTGGCGAGATTGCAATGGAGAGGTAAATTTCATAAATTCATTGCTGATGTGATGGATTTATGAGTTTGCAGTTTTTAAGTTAGACGACTTAAATTGAGTAGGAAGTGAGATCTTGGACTCAAGGCATTAAGATGGGGATCAAACATGCTTACATTACAAAAGTTTTGTGATTTTAAATCCCATAAATCTAGGAATTGCAATATGATATTGGCAATTATTGTTCGACAATTACCTTGTTGAATACTATTATTACTAGCAGATCAACTGATGTAATGGTACTATGTCAATTAGGATCCTAGCTTTAAGGAAATACTATGGTTTATATGAATATTTACCAATGGGTATTTTATTTTCTTAAAGATCTAATTATCGAAAATACTGAAATTGAATATTGTAATTCGTTTTAATGTATTAATGCAACATTCAAACCGTAAACGCACGTTGGGCTTTGTAAATTGATTTAGTTTTGTTTTCAAACATATGTTTGATTAAGAATAATTTACTTAAAAGACAAAAGAAGTCTCCTTTCTATGAAGGAAGAGTGAGACACAATCCTATTCCTTTTCATGAATGGAAAAGGATAATAGGAATATTAGATATGTCTAAATTCTAATATAACTCATAGCAAATTTTTAATAGTTAAGAAAATTGCAAATATTTTTCATAGAGATTTCATCATTCTCATTCGGTGATTAAATTCTTAATAACAAATATGATATTTGGTTAACAGAAAATTATGTATGACATTTTATGAGTTATTATAATTAGAAGCTAGACTAATTACTGCAACATGTTTAAAGACAAACTAGTTGTTTTGACTATTTTAAAGGTGCTACATACATTGTAGGATGGTAGACCTGTTAAGGAAGAAATTGCATGCCCAATTTTTCAAGTTAATAGCATTTGGTGGATAGTCCATCATTTACGTAGTAGAATACACTCTTTAGTGCATAAGTAATTGTTACGTATGGACAATTCAAATGTGTAGGAAAGTTAAAAGCACACTATTTTCTTTTACTGGATATGAAACACTTACAATGTTGTCAAATTCAGTGGGAGTATTGTGTACTTATTACTGAATAAGGAATTATTGTAATGATCTTTAATTCAGTGGGAATTACAAGCTTTGACATCTTGGTAACTAAAGATAATTACTTTCCAAGTGTAGACACTCATACTTTTAAGGATAGTCTTGTACGTTTCCTTACTAGATATTGTTGTTCTATAACTACTTGTTATGCTAAGATCTATGACACAATCATATTGATCACATAAACAAATGCATGGCGTGTTGTTTATCAACTATATGAGGTTGTTCCATGCACAAGTGGGAGAAATGTTATCTTTAATGTGTGCAAGAAACAACTCCTAAAGATATGATGAATTCTCTTGACTGCAAAGTAAGAGAATAAAGTTCTAATATGAATTATATACATCTAATTCAAGAAACACTTGGTGTTGCTATTTATGTTATGTGAGAGCTTAGCTAGATTGCAACAACAAGGTGAATTTCATATTTTCATTACTAGCAGATCAACTGATGTAATTGAACTATGAAAATTTGCAGTTTCTAAATTAGGTACCTATTAGAACATGTGTCAATAAGATATCAAGACTTCTTTAATTTGTATATTTATGAATTTATGGAATGACATAAATTAATAAAGTAATCTAATAAAGTAATCTAATGTTACTTCAATCTGAATATTTATGTGTTCTTGGAATGACATAAATAAATAAAGCAATAATGTTATTGTGAAGTAATAAATTAACTTGAAATTACTATTGAAACCAATAGATGATGTTCATAATTACTTTAGTTAAATATGTTTATGTTTCATTGTAAAGATATAAACATAAAGTCTTTTAATTGTTATAAGACCTATAATAAAGTAAGACGTTATCTTGTTATGTTTTTTTAATTAAGACATATACATGAAGTTATTAAATTGTTAAATAACTTATAACGTATAGTGGGATTATAACAGTTTATGTTTTCTTGTAAAGACATGGACATGAAGTGACTTTGTCAAAAGTACTTGTGTTATAAAGCATGTAATTGGCTTGAAAATTATTATACCATTAAAATGACTTAGTTGGTAAATAGACAAGTCAAAACGAATATGGTTATCTTAAATATTGTTAGATTGTCTTGCAATATTGATACTAATGAAATACCAAATGTTTATGGTATGTTCAATTAGGAAAATCAAACTCTTATTATATTGTTTGATTAAAGATGACTATGGTTTCTTTTCTTCCAAAAGTTATCAAGGTTAAAATATTGAGTATGGCTTGAACATATTTAATAAAACTCCAACATAGAAGATTAATAAGACATTATCATATGATGGAATGTGATGAATGTGATGAATCACATTAAGTCTTAAATTGAAGTTCTAAATTTGTTTAACTGCTTATGAAGAGGTTATTAACAAAGTTAAGTCAGGAACTGTCAATAAGTATTTATAATATCCCAAAAGAGAACATTGTATTGTTTCTTTATTTGCTAAGTATTTAAAGATAGTCTTTAAATTACTAAAAGCAAGTGGGAGTTTTGATCTTTAAAAGATAAAATTACAAGATATATAATCTTCTAAAATACACTAGTAAATATCATGATGAAGTTTGACATTTGAATTATAAATCTCACCATGATAATAAAGTTTGACATTTAAATGTTAAATCTCAAGATGATGGAATTATCATTCATAGAATAGCAATATATCTCAGATATTTGATTAATATGCTGAGGGCTATGATTTACAGGATTATTGTAAACCTGATAATCATTATGATACATTACCAAATATGAAATTGGGTAAAGTATACATGATATGAATGATTAAGATGCTGTCCATAAAGATAATCAATTTTAGAAATGTGGTTTATCTTAATAGTTAGACTAGAAAATGAAGAACAGTTTTTTCAAAGATAAAGTAACCTTTGTGGTTTAAATCTTTGTATAGAAATCATATGGACAATATTGTGCACGTATTTAATGCATGTCTTATGACAAGATTATTAATCACAATTAAGCAATTAACTGTGATTGAATATTCTATTCTAAACACATTAAATATATAAAGATTATGATTGTCATATTTATGAAATTGACAAAAGAATTTCAAACCTCTTTCTTGAGTGATTACTTGAGCGAGGACGATAAGTAATCAAGAGGAGTTTATGAATTCAAATAAATCTTTAGAAGTGTACAAAGTACAATAATCCATTGATGGATAAATGCATGCATCTAGAAGATTACTCTTATGTTTAATTATTAAATTCATGTTTTGATTTATAATTGAAATAAGATAATTTCTAAGTATTCCTAAAAGCTAGTGGGAGTATTATGTTTAATTTCTTAAATCATATATGTTGTAGAACATATAAAAGGTAACATTCCATGTAAGTTAAAAGTTAAGTCTTAGTTTGGAATGAAACTTTTAAGATTTAGAAAATAAGACATACAACCTTGGAATGAATGTTTATTGTTGAAACATGTGCGGTAAATGAATCTAATATAACATGATATATTATTTAGAAAGTCTAAATGGATATGTATGACATGAATAAAATCTAAGTATGACTCAAAGATTTTTCATAAACATCATGTTTTGTTGTATTATGCTTAATTACAAGATGATTTGACAATATTAATATCTAATTAAAAAGTTATTATATAACTTGTGTAATATTCTAAAAGAATATGTTTGATTATAGAATCACATCCTAAATCTGGAACAACTTCAAATATTACACAATAGATATTAAGGTTTACGGGAAATTTTTAAAAGCATATTGTTGTTTGCATACAATGATGCTAATGAAATTGAGATGACACTCAATACTAGTCATTGTAAGGATTTTATCCTTGGCTATTACTAGTTATGCTTACTAAAAGCATAGTTGCATTATACATTAAGAGAATAAGAATACTTTAAACTTTAAAATGTTTGGAATTTTGATTATCATAAATTGGTGGTTAAGGATGTCACACATTTTATGAAATGTTATATGGCATTATCAAAATAGTTGAATATGCACATACAAGAACTTCACTAGTTGAATTCTTGAAATAAATATTCTTAAAATTCCAATAGATCAAAGTTGGATGATTTATGCCTTGTCAACAAGTATGAATGTCATTACTTGAGACATAATTCATCAACAAGAGTTATCATGCATTGATCTATTTAGTATTTGGATAAGGGATGTTAAACAATTATTATAATAAATTTAAATACATGGTATGTTTAATTTATAATATATTGTATCCTATATTTGTATGTTTAATCCATGAATAAAGGTTATTCTAAATTGTCTGTTGTCAGTTAATAATATGGGAATATTATTAAATCAAGACAAATCTGAAGGTTGGTATAATATACTTAAAGTATATTGATGTGTAGTCATGCCATTTCAGATGATATTCAATGATATCGAATATAGGACTTATCCCAACTACATGATGTTACTTTATGGATCTTGTCATTAAGTAAATCATGAGAAGTTATCCCCAGACTTGAGATGCAAGATAAGTGTCATGAATGTAGTACATTTTTGTGGAACAACTTAACGCTATACGAAACTGGTAGTCATAAGGGTTGTTTTCGAAAGTGTTACAAAGTTTGTGGGTTTTGCTTGTAGTCAAGATAGAATTTGTTCATTCAAATTTATTTTTGGAGTTTAATACTGCTGGGCCCCTCGTAGGGTTGGTAAGATGTATGTGTGGCCACACCCAAGATCTCCCCTGAATATGTTCAGAAGATTTGGTAATCTTGATAAATCACAAACAACGAGAAACAGAATGGTTAATTAAGGAATGACTTTGATCCATATCCTTATTAGCGTGGTATTAGAGACAAAAGGATAATAATAATGAGAAATCATTAAAAGGTTTTTCTAGGAGCCTTACTCGAGATCGTACTAGAGGCATCGAAGTGTTGCTAGACGCTAACCGATGTGATTACACTATTAAAATATGTCCAAGTGGGAGCTGTTAGATTATGTACATTATTTTAGTAGTCGTATGTTAGGATCGAACTCGAGATCACAGGATTGCACACTTTACGTATGAGTATTAAAGATTAATACTTGAATATAAATGTTGTATTCATTTATTAATTATCACAAAACATATAAACATTTATTAGTATTTAAGATATATGACTAATGGACGTTAAATTAAAAGAACGAGGACTAGAATGAAATTAGATGTCAAAAAGATTCTGGATCCCCTCATTCCTTTGAGGGCCAATCGGTTTGTATTGGGTTTACCCAACCCACACAAAACTTGAGCTCTAAGTTTCTTCTAGTATATACACACATCAAAGGTTTAGGTTTTTGGTACTCTTGTGCGCACACACAAAAACCTAAAATCTTTTCTCCTTGTTCTTTTTCTTTGGCCGATCGACTCATACCCTCTCCTAGGGTTGATCGATTTCTTTATTAAACAAAATAGTTTGGTTTAAGTTTTGTGATTTAATTACTAGCATAACTTTAATACGTTATAGTACGTGTGTACAAGAACGTGGTACAATCACACTATTGTTTGATTCTTGGATTGAATTACAAAAGAGGTAAGGGGTAATTCTTATAATCCACATAAACCCTAATTAGGGTTCTTGATTTGAAGATTGCATTCGATTCTTGTTCGGGCTAGAATCACAAAGGTTGGTTTACTTTTATATTCGGGTAATTAATTACATACTATATGATCTTGTTATGATTGCTTCCGCTATGCTCACTTGATGTGTTTGGTTTATTTTATATGATTGTCATGATATAATAATTCCAACACCTTACTGGTAGGAGTAATGTTACTCCTAAACCAAAGTAAGGGTACTGGAAATCACAATATCCAACTGAGGTAACGGTAATTTTTTTTGGTCGTGACTTTTCCCCAACTAAGGTTACTGGTAGTAGTAGTAGAGTTACTTTCTTTTTTCTTTTGGTTGTGAGTCACTCATATCGCGTGGAGTGCGTATGTATATCAAATAAATACAAAGTATGTGAGGAAATTGACTAGTCAACCCTTGTGAAAAGGCTAACTTGCAAAACCCGTGAATACGTTATATATATGTGATACCGGGCAAGTGATTGCCCGGGTCGTGTCTCAACGAGGTGTGAATCGAGGATATCGTGTAAGGTTCATGATTAAAATGCTTGTAAGGATGATTGATCGATTATTTGGTAGTGTGAAACCATAACGTAAAGTAATAAAATCTAAAGTGTATCTAAATCTAAGAAATAATAGTCCTACGGACATAAAACAGATTTTCTCATGTACTAGACGACAAAAGAAATTTTTAGGAAAAAGAAACTTAATTATTTAATTAAAATTCTAATTAACATGACTTAAATACTAATTAACACTAATTAATTCAAAATAAATACTAAAACTATTGAAATAAATCCGAAAGTTTTTCTACAAATACCACAAGATAATATTAATCTAAGAAAAATAAAAGGAGGGAGTACACAGTATAAAAATAAGCCGTAAATAAGCAAACTAGAAGCCGAAATTAACAATAAGCAAAACAATTAAACCTATAAATATTAAACTATAACAAGAACATGCTATAGCTCATATGGGAAGGGTGGTGTTGTGTTGTGTTGTGTCCTTGCGGAAGTCAGTGTCCCAGGTTCGAACCTGTTACCCTTCATTTTTACCCAAACATTTTTTATTTTCTTTTTATTTTTGCAAAACCTTATAACAGATTAAATGGAAGAGTTCTAGTAATATAACTTTGGATGAAAGGCTTTTGAAAAGCTTATACAAGCTTGAAAAAACAACAGGTTCACAGGTTATGTCTAAGTGAAGTTTTGAAATGAAGCAGCTAAACAATCTAAGTTATCTAAGAAAAAACCAAGGCAACACAAGCTATTCTAACTCAAACAAACATGAACAACTTACAAAGACAAATCCATAAGTATATAAGCTGGTCACAAGCAAAGACCAGGCTTAAGACCGAAATCAAACAAACTCAGTAAACACAGGAATGCAGCAACAGAATACGACAGCAGAAAGTAACCTGGGGGGAGCAACTTAGAAGGCAAAATAAGCTAGGAACATAAGCTGATGAGTAAAACTAAAGCAATCACAAACAAACAAAGTGTCCAGCTAACACAATCAAACGAGCAACAATAATCAATAGGCTAAAATCAATCAGAAGTACACAATCCAACAAGCACCATTCTTCCTGATGCAACAGCAAGAACGGGCTGCTATGGGGGCTACTAGGAGCAGAATAAGCAAGCCAAATAAGCAATTAAGATCAAATAAAGGACAGATCATGCAAGCCAGTACTAGTAGCTATCAATAGCAACAAGAATCAAACCAAATGCCCAAGTAATGAGCAAGATCTGCTCAAAAGAAAACTGGGCTAGAAGGCTATAAGTATGGTGCAGGGGAGACCAGTTTCAAAGTGCTGACTTGAAGCTATGAGAAGCGAGGAAAGAAAATTACCAAAAAAATAACTAAAAATACTAGCTAGTAGATTACCAACCAAACTATCTAAGTACCAATTTTTAGCTGAAACGGACTGAAAACAAAAAGATTGAAAAATCCAACGAAAAGCTTGTTTGGAAAACATGGTCACTATGACCAGTTTTTAGAAATGGTCAAATGAGGTACTTTTGACTTATAAAGTCCTATTACCAGCTATTGCACAAGCGTGTTATCCTACTATAGAATAAGGTATGCGAGAAATATCAACTAGATAGAGCTCAAACTAAGTCTAACCTAAGCTACTTATTGACAACAGTTGACGTCGAAATTTTTTCGAAAATCGACCAAATCACCTTGAAACGATTTAAAAAATGAAAAATGTTGCTTCTAACTACTACTAGTAACGATTCAAAGTTGTTTTAGATTGGGTAGATAACCAGGGCAAGTTTTTAGCCATCGACAGTTACTATCCCAAACACCCTTTTAAAACAAGAAATGGTTATTTTTACGCGACTTTAAACTAAAATGTTAAGAGATTAAGCAATTTCAGTCTACAATAAGACACTATTAGTCAAACAAAGCAAATGAAGACAGGAGATAAACACAAAGATAAGTAGTTGAACAAATGCAGTTACTATAAGTGAAAAGTAATAGTTGGGCTTACGAACAAAGGCAGATGCTTAACACCGCAGATTACTTTCTACACTACCCTTGATTAATTTGGATGTTAAACTTGAACTTACTAAGCTATTAATTAGCTCATAAGGGCGAGCAGTAGGAGTTTGGACCAGTTTTAAGTTACAGAAATTAAAGACAAAAAATTTAAGAACGACTTGAAAACTTGAATTTAATTAAGAAAACTGAGTACAATACAAAGGAAACTTAAATTAAAACTTAATTAAAGAAAAACATGCTAAAAGAAAACTACTTGCCATCAAAGGCTTACATAATAAGACCTATTTATACTTAGAATGACTAACTAGGGGGTCTTCATTCCTTGTGCTTGTTTTGTGAGAGAAAACATTATTGGCAACTGTTTAGTGCTTCTTTTGGACAAATCCCCGCTGTTTAAATATTTTTTTTTGTTTTATATAATACATGATAAAAAAATTATATCATTGAAAAATACACTTAAAACCAAACTCATTCATATATTTTGCATCAAATATTATATAACACAAAAAAAAAATAGTTGAGTTTAAAGTTAAACCAGTTTGACTCTGAAAAGTCAAACTAAACATTTATTTAGGGACGAGATAGTACATGTATATTTTCTTTAAATATACATGTAGTATTATAGAGTACTAGTATAAATTGTTTATACGTGGAGCAAAATTATCCACGGGAAAGAAAATTAAATTTCCAACAACCCAAATACCAATTCCCAAAAAAAAAAAAAAAAAAAAAAAAAAAACTAAGCGTGCAAACAAAAAAATGGTGGTAAGCCGATCTATAATTGGCGCTAAATCAAAAATTGCATTTGCAATCACCGCCGGAGCAGGTGCCGCCACCATCGCAACCTCCGAAGACCCAGCCACGTCACTCAAACTCTGCACCACTGTCCCTCTCCGCCTCTTTCGCATCTCCCTCACCGCTGCCGCTATTGCTTTCGGTATCCAAATTTAACCCTCAATTTATATAATTATTTCATTTTTATAAATTATTTGTTAGTTTTGGATTTATAATCAGAGTTAGGTAACAATGTTAGGTTTGTAGCTGTTTGTTTTATAATTTTTGTTGGTAATATAGCTGGATCACCTAAACTCTTATTTTTATTAGCGTTTCAAAATAAGAGAGTTTAGACATAATCCAGAAGCTAAACGCTCGTGCCAAACAAGTATTATATCCTAAACACTTTAAATTGCTCCAAAAAGCTCGTCGCCAATACTAGGAAATTTGTGATTGAGATATAGTTGCAGGTGATATCGGAAGATCGAAATGTGTCTTTGTTTAGTTTGATGTTACATATTGTGATTCGTTATTCGTTCGGTTAGGCTACTTTAGTTATTCAACGTGGTTTAATTCTAATTTCTCAATTTGTTGTTGTGATTGTTGTTAAATTCGAGCGTATATGCAATTTCATGTGTGTTAAAGGTTTAGGTAAAATGTAGGGGTATGTGAATCACTTATGAAATGATGTTTTAACGGTTAGAGTGTTTGTGCGTTTTAGTAAGCAGTGTTGTAAATATCGGTCTTGGCGGCCGATATATCAGTGATATATCGCTTATCGGCGGTCGACCGATACGATATTTCACTTATCGGTCAAATTTATCGGTTTGGTCAAAATCGGTCAAATATCGGTCATATCGGTCAAATATCGGTCATATCGGTCAAATATCGGTCATATCGGTCAAATATCGGTCAAATTTATCGGTCAAATATCGGTCATATCGGTCAAATATCGGTCATATCGGTCAAATATCGGTCAAATCGGTCAAATTTATCGGTTTCGAGTCAATCAGTCATATATTCGAGTTTAATTGGAGCACTTTGGTAGTATACCAGTTCTCTCTTATAAGTTATAAATATAATTTATGTTTTGTTTTGTGTTACATATGTTGCATTTAAAAAACATACATAAATTTCTTTATAATTTATGGTCTCCGATATATCACTGATATATCGCCGCCATATCGGTCTTGGCGCTTGGCGGTGGTCGACCGCCGAGGTACCGCCGAGCGATATTTACAACACTGTTAGTAAGTAAGTTGATGCTACTGTTTGATTTTATGGATCTGTATTTTAAGTTTATAAAGTTTACTAGTTCTTAATCCCGTGCATACACGGGGGCTTATGATACATTATTTGTATAATTTGTTAAGGCTATCTTTTGTGCTACACGTGGTAACTGCGAAGTACTAGTTATAATTGTGTTTAAAGTGAGTCATCGAATAGTAATAGCTTACATCTCTAGTAAGTATGATCAAAGATTGTTGATTTAATTGAGTAACAACACGTAACATGTGTTTTAAAGAAAATCATTTGAAAATGTCTAGATTTTCATTCCACTAATCATATTTTAAGTAGTAGTTTAGTCGTTAAGGAATTCTAAAACTATTGAAATGAGTAAAATTGTGTCCATAGGCATATCACAAGTGAAGAAGCATTTACTAGCAACTAGTGTTTAGCATTTTGTACATAATGCTTGTTTAACAAATAGCAACTAGCATTCTTAATTTTTCCACACGCTCCAAATCAAAAGACTACTTGAAGAAGCATTTACTAGCAACTAGGGTCTACACTTAATAGATACAAATATACAGTTATATTACCAAACAATTTATCAAAACAAACAGCTACCGTCTACTACTACTACTGTTTACTGCTACTAGTTGTTGCTGCTGCTAACCGCTTTTTTCGCTAAATATAGATGTAGTATTATACTAACAGTATAAGTTTGTTTATACGTGGAGCAAAATTAACCACGGAAAAGAAAATTAAATTTCCAACGACTCAAATACCAATTCCCCCAAAAAGACTGCTTGCCGATCTATATTTGGCGCTAAATCAAAACTCGCATTTGCAATCACCGCCTTAACCGCCGGAGCAGGTTCCGCCGCCGTCGCTACTTCCGAAGACCCAGCCACGTCACTCAAACTCTGCACCATCGTCCCTCTCCGCCTCTTCCGCGTCTCCCTCACCGCTGCCACTATTGCCTTTGGTATCAATGTTTAGCCCTAAATTTATAAAATTATTTGTTATTATTATTATTTCATTTTTATAAATATTTTTATGTTAGTTTTGGATATACAGTTAGAGTTAGGTTTGTAGTTTGTTTTATAGTTTTTGACTTTTTGTTGGTAAGATAGCTGGATGACCTAAACTCTTATTTTTATTAGCGTTTCAAAATAGGAGTGTTTAAACATAATCCAAAAGCTAAATGCGCGTTGCCAAACAAGTATTATATTCTAAACACTTTAAATTGCTCCACAAAGCTTGTCGCCAAACACAGCCAAATTTGTGATTGAGATATAGTACTAGGTGATATCGGATGATTGAAATGTATCTTTGTTTAGTTTGATTTTACATACTGTGATTCGATATTTGTTCGGTTAGGCTACTTTAGTTATTCAGCGTGGTTTAATTCTAATTTCTCAATTTGTTGTTGTGATTGTTGTTAATTTCGAGCGTATATGCAATTTCATGTGTGTTAAAGGTTTAGGTAAAATGTAGGGGTATGTGAATCACTTATGAAATGATGCTTTAAGCCTTTAACGGTTAGAGTATTTGTGTTTTTAGTAAGTCTACTGTTTGATTATATGCATCTGTATTTTAAGTTTATAAAGTGTACTAGTTCTTAATCCCGTGCATACATGGGGGCTTATGAAAACGTGCTAACTTTATTCTAAATGCACAGCTCATATGCCTACTAAGCAGTAACAGAAATGAAAACTTGTGATGGAAATTCAATATTTTACTCTTCTAGTACCCTTCTTAAAATCTATTAAGAATAAATTAACATGATTTTTTACCGTGAAAATTATTAAATTAACATCTGAATACTTCTTAAGGACATGTAGAATTATAACTCAACCTTCAGGTCCAATCTCTGAATGTCTTTAATTCATTCATGAAAAATCTAACACTCAATTACATGCTTAATGGGTCATAATAGTCATATCGTATAATGAGTCAAAAGAGGTTGGGTAGATCAAACTTGAGCTGTGGATGCAGCAACAATTAGGTGGTTTATCAATAGACAGAAAAACTGACACACCGTGCATATCGAATCAGCTACCAAATATTAGTATATAACTAGATCCAAAAAATCAAAAGAAACACAAAAAGTCGACAAACTGAGTCATTGAATAGTAATAGCTTACATCTCTATTAAGTCTGTTCCAAGATTGTTGATTTAAGTGCGTAACAACACGTAACATGTGTTTTAAAGAAAATCATTTGAAAATGTCTAGATTTTCATTCCACTAATCAGATTTTAAGTAGTAGCTTAGTCGTTAAGGAATTCCAAAACTATTGAAATCAAGGTTGTAAATATCGCTCAGCGGTACCGTGGCGGTCGACCCCCGTCAAGCGCCATATCGGTCTTGGCGGCGATATATCCGTTTCTTGGCGGAGACCATAAATTATAAAGAAATTTATTTATATTTTTGAAATGCAACATGTGTAACACAAAATATACTAAGTATATGTAGAAAATATACTAAAGTATTTTGAGAATTGGGCGTGAATCTGGAAAAAAAAAAAAAAAAAAAAAAAAAAAAAAAAAAAAAACCCTAGATCTGAAGTTGACCGACGTTGACTGACCACCACCAAGGCCGATTTTTGACCGATTTTGACCGCCAAGCTATGATTTTGACCGATTTTTGAAAGATTTTGACCAATTTTGACCAAAACCGATAAGTTAGACCGATATGAGAAATATCGTGGCGGTGGACCACCGAAATCCGCCATGGCGCCGCCATGGCCGATTTTTACAACACTAATTGAAATGAGTAAAATTGTGTCCATAGGCATATCACGTGTATAACACTTGCATAAGCTTTTTTTAGGGCATCAAAAAAATACTCATGTTAACCCAAACGAATTTTGTCCCACTTTTAATCAACCCATCATTTTGCTACCTCTTGTTTATGATACAAATTTGTGCGTTTCATTGTATTAAGGACTTATAATCAAGGTTGTAAATATCGCTCGGCGGTACCGTGGCGGTCGACCCCTGAAATCCGCCATATCGGTCTTGGCGGCGCCATGGCGGTGACCATAAATTATAAAGGAATATGAAAAAAAACCCTAGATCTAGGCTAGATCTGAAGTGAATATGAAAAAAAAAACCCTAGATCTGAAGTTAAACGGCGTTGACCGGCGTGAATCTGAAAAAAAAAACCAGATCTGAAGTTGACCGGTGTTGACCGGCGTTGACCGACCGCCGCCAAGGCCAATTTTTGACCGATTTTGACCGCCAAGCTCCGATTTTGACCGAAAACGCCAAGTTAGACCGATATGGGAAATATCGTGGCGGTGGACCACCGAAATCTTCCGAATGTTGTTCGTACGGATTGTGATCTTCCGAACTGTTGAGATTTAACAAGAAAAAGGTGGGAAAGCTGAAGATGTGAAAGACGGAAGAATGGAAAGTATAATTTATTAGAAATTTAAAAGGTTTATGACATCAACCGTAATCAAAGCTTTCAAATTGGAGAAATAAAGTATTTTGATTGGCTAATTGGATTGATTTTTGCTATTGATGAGAGACTTAGGATCAAATTAGAAGAAATCTTTAAATGAGAAGATGAGAAATAACTATAACCACACATTAGAGATGCGTCGACCTAAATTAGATGCATCTTTAATCTTTTAGATGCACCTAATTTATTTCTAGCTAAAAATTAGATGCATACACATATATTAGATGCATTTCATCAAGTTAAGCGAATCTTATGTATTTTTCATCATATGCGGGTCAAATTTGTTGCTAGCACTACTTTGCATTGTTTTCACTTCATAATCACTTCCTAAACGATGCATTTAAATGAATAGAGATGCATCTAATTCAAGTCGATGTATCTCAAATGGGTTATAACTATTTCTCATCCTTCTCATTTTAAGTTTTCTCATCAGAGGTTTCTTTTCTTATAGTAAGAGATATAAGTGACGTGAATTGTAAATTCGTGTGGTGTGAATGATCGTTTTGCACATTGTGATCGAGCGACCATAAGTTTGACCAATAAGATTAAATGCAAATCAAATTTGGTGTGATGTTACCATGTGTCTTGGTATTCGTTCATATGAATCCTATTAGGTATTTAGGTAACTTTGTTCTTTTCTTAAGCCGATCTGGAACACAATAATGCAATATGATATTCTGTACTTAGAGGAAACATCCATTCTTTTTTAGGGAAGGCATCAATTTTATTAAACAACAAAACAAAAAGAACATAGAGAATAAATACAATAGGAACAATCAAACAAACACAAGAAACTACCCTACAAAACTTGAGCTGCACCATGAGAAAGGGGAGCTCAGAAGCAAAAACTAGCTATCCTAAGTTTACATGTTTTCTAGGTTGCCTAGGGGATTCGAAAACCAGTTTCCGTTTGCAAAGGGTGATGTAATCAGCCGTATCATCTAATATTATCACAAATGTCTAATAAAATTTGATATTCTATATTTGTACTTATTTTTCAATCGATTTTCTATTTGTAGCCTTTCTATTCATTTTGAGTGAGCTATAATATCCTATAATAGATTTAAAATTAATGAATGTTGGTGTGCTTTTAGATTATGAGTATTCACTGTTGGGACTACCAGAAGATAGTATTGAAAGGACAAGAGTTAAACATGAAGTCCACACCAGGAGTGCACGTAGGCTTGAAGAACTTTGCTTTAAAAACGGTGGAATATACATCAAGCTTGGTCAACATATCGGTCAATTGGTAGGACCTTTTTTCCTTTTTATTAATATTGGAATTTAAGTTTCTAATTTGGTAACTGGGTAGTTAGTATATGTAGCTTATGCGTTTAGCTAAATGGAATGTTTTCATATAGGAATATTTAGTACCTCAAGAGTACATTAAAACGTTAAGGGAGTCGATGTTGAATAGATGTCCGACTTCTTCGTACGATCAAGTGTGCCAAGTTGTTAAAAAAGAGCTTGGTGGGGCACCCGAAGAAGTATGTGTACCTACTGTGTTTATTTTATGCAATATTTGTTTTCCTAATCTCATTATGCTCTTACTTTTGTTTTAGCTGTTTTGCGTCATAGAGTTTATGTTAACTATTTACTTTTACAGATATTTGATGAGTTTCACCCAGTCCCTATTGCAAGTGCTTCCCTTGCTCAAGTTCATGTTGCTCGAACTCATCAGGGCCAAAAAGTTGCTGTAAAGGTCTCACATTCTTACTATAAACCCATCTTATTTTGGTTCTATCTTGTGGAATCTTTTACTAACACCCCTTAACTTATTTTATACTGTATTCATGTTTCAGGTACAGCATATGCACATGACAGATACTGCAGCTGCAGATTATGCAACAGTCGAATTCATTGTCAACACTTTATATCGGCTCTTTCCTTCATTTGATTACAGGTTTGTTTATTAGAGCTTACCACCCATCGACCATCGTATTTTTGTTATTCGACTGCTGTTTCTTTATGCATGTGTTTTTTGATGCGGATATATGGGAATAACCATAGTTGTGCATGGGTTACAATATAGGTGGTTGGTAGATGAAGTACACGAAAGTCTACCTAAGGTCAGACATATTTTCAACCTGTTTTCTTCTCGTATTTTCACGATGTCCTGCTACATGTGTGTATTTATGCAAACTCTTCTGATATGGGAGGCTGTATATCCATTAAAATAGAGTTGTTAATAAGTTACAATGATGATCAGGAACTTGATTTCTTGAATGAGGCCAAGAACAGCATTAAATGTATGGATAACTTTCGAAAGTTATCTCCACATATTGCAGACTATGTGTATGCTCCTGCTGTATATTGGAACCTAAGTACCACAAAATTGTTGACCATGGAGTTTGTAGAAGGCGCAAAAGTCAATGACTTGAAGAGCATCCAAAAACTTGGAATGAACCCACATGACATTGCAAGGCTAGTAAGTATCTTTTCTCTGTACTACCAATTGGGCTAGTTGCAGCAGTTTTTCTACTGGAAGCTATTATCTGTCCCACGTTGTTTATTGGTTAATGTTTATGGTAAGGGTTTTGTTTTACACAATACAGGTCAGTAGAACATTTGCTGAAATGATGTTTAAACATGGATTTGTGCACTGCGATCCACACGCAGCTAACTTGCTAGTTCGCACGCTGCCTTCTTCAAAAAGGGGCATTTTTGGTAAGGCATCTAATTTTTAAACAAGACACTTGGAATCATACATTTTTATACCATGATTTTACTAGAGCGCTTTTAGTCAACATGGTTTAAGTTTTTTGTTTCAATGTACTGCTTCCTATTTATAAGCTTGTGAAGGGGTGCTACCTTCTTGCAGAACATATGATCACATTTGTCAATTGGGTCTCTTCAGGACCTCATATGGATCACAGCTTACATATACATTTGAATACGTTAAGCGCAACAGGAAAATCAAAACAAAATATGAATTATATGAGATGACATAATAATGGATCTGTTTTTACTTTAAATAGTTATGTTAGAAAGTATTGTTTTGTTAAATAAAAGGCATAGACTTCTTCAATTGATCATTTGGCATTTAATTGTCAAATGACACATGCACTTGCTGGACTAATTGCTGCTAGTAATCTAAGCCTTTTTGTCATCACCAACCTCCTTTTTTTCCTTCATATATGCATTTTTCCCATACTTTATTTTCATGATGCGATGTTTTCCTTATTGATGCTGTTTAGTTGTTTACAGGAAGAAGAAAACCACAACTAGTACTGCTGGATCATGGTCTATACAAAGTACTTGACAATTCGATTAGGACCAACTATGCTGCACTCTGGAAGGTTTGTCTTGCAATTTCTTGAATATTAATGGCTTATCATTTTATCTATTATCAATTTCTCACATCCATTTTGCATGTTACCGCTTTAGAGCATCATTAATCTTTGCACTGTATGGCTTGCTTACAGGCTTTAGTACTCGCTGATGCAAATGGAATAAAGGAAAATTGCTTGAAATTGGGTGCTGGTGAGGATTTGTATGCATTGTTTGCAGGGATTCTTACAATGCGGCCTTGGAATAGGGTTATTGATCCTGCCATTGATCATCTTGCCATTCAAGGCAATGCCAGCGACCACTCAGAACTTCAGGTTAGCTTACAATCTTACATTATATAAGGCAATGCCAGTGACCCTGCTGTTGATCATCTTCTCCATTTCAAAGTTTTTGGTGTATCTCGTATTTTGACTCCCAATTGGTCATGTCGTTCAATTTAAATAATCATCCACATGAAAATTTTACATACAAACTGCTCCTTATGTTGTGTAAAAACGGCCACAGGTACATGAACATATTTAGGGTGTTTAAGGTTAAGTGGGAAGTTTTTATTGTCTTATCTTTAAATTGTCTCTTGTTTATGAAAATTTAGCATCTGCATCTTGAAACCCAAGTGTTATTGCTCAATTGACTAATAGAACCTTTTTTATGTTTTGCAGATGTATGCTTCCCTATATTTTCCTCAAATCACAGAACTTCTGCATAAACTACCACGTGTCATCCTTCTAATGTTAAAGACTAATGATTGCTTGCGATCAGTCAATAACGCATTGGTATGTCTTTTGCCAATCTAATTTTATAATTGTCTTGCCAGGATCCACATAATATCTATAATAATTGTTCGAATTTGATGTTTCGATATTGCTTATCGACAGATAAAAAGACCCTCCGTGGAGTCTTTCATTATTATTGGAAGAGTTTCTTCTGAGGCACTGATTGAGGAAAAGTTATCACATGCAAAGTCTCTCTATAGCTTGCTACATGTTTGGTTGGAGGATATTTCACTTCAAGCCCGGTTTTTCATAATGCAAGTTGCCTTGTGGATGCTGCAGTTTCGTACAGCTTTGGCTTTGTGAACACTTAGCCAATTTATAAAAATCATACCGAAAGAGATCATTGGGTGTTCAATTGTTGTTGGTTTTTGATTTGAAAGTAGTGCATTATTTGGCTTTAAGCCCCTTGTTCCTAACCCATAATTGTCTGGGAATTATAGTCAATTTTTTAATTCTTTCTGGACAGAGTATAGATGATGAGAAGTGTAGTTTTGTGCCTCGTATCCTCAAAATATGAGATGTGGGTCTTTGGCTATAGTTTTGGAAATTGTAACAGATATACTTGTGAGTTTTATTAATGAAGCAATTCATATTTAATAGTTTATGTTACAGGACATTTGTATAATTGCATATGCATGCCCAAAACATTAAAAGGACAACCAGATGAAAGGAGAAGGACTGACAAATGACTTGTAGATCAAAATGAGTTTACTTTGAATTCTTCTTAAACCCTCATATACTTCAAAGTTTTTGGTCAACAAACTCACAAACAGTTACATCTCAATTAATATTTCTTAGTTGTTTCTTCCATCATCCAAGTTTCTTCACTGCATTGACAATGATAGATATGATCTATTTATTTAACTCAGATGTAATTCTTAGTTAAATTTATGAAGCAATTCATGTTTTTGAACCAATAGCTTATGTTATAAACTGTTCACGTGTATATGCCTAAAACATAGAAGGGCCACGGGATGGAGTGACTAATGAGTTGTAGAACAAGACAAGTTTACTTTAATGTTTACACTAGTAGACAACAACATCAAACTCTAAACGTTATCTGACTTATCTCCAATTATAAGTCTTCTTAAACCATTACATACTTCAAAATACCTTTTGATAAGTCTATGTACGCATACAAAGAACACAAAAATTAAGAGCCACACCATAAATAAGCTACTAAACCTCAGGAACTTACAATCTCACAATATTTACACTACAAATTATCTTACATGTCCGAAGCAAGACTTGAACCCACAACCATTTGGTTGGGAGTTTCTCACACAACAAGAGGTACCATTGGAAAACAAGCCATTTGGTTATGCAACCAATTGTTTGTAAAGTTTTAATAAGTTCTGAGCGCAATATTGAAACCTCAATTAAATTAACCTTAAAAAGTTCTAATGAGAGAATGTTGTTTTTCGTTATGTCAGATTGATTGAAGTTGATTTTTTATTTTTGTTAACTATGGTTTCCGAACTTTTGGCCGACTAATTAATGGGATTTGAAGTTGAAATTTTGCACAAATAAAAAATGAAATGAAGTTTAAGGGCTTATCGAGTCAAACGATTTGTACAGCCAGACTCTTTGGATCATAAGCGTTAATTGGTTATCAGTTGTGCTAGTAACATTAAAACAGAAGATTATGTTTATTCAATAAAAATGTAGAGAACCAAAAAATCTTATGCAAGTTTTGGTTGAAAAGCATTATTGTGGATGATAAAATTTCATTGACACATTCTGTTTTATCGCAATCAAAAGTTGGAAAATTTTGCATAAGCAAACAAAAAATAAAAGTCTAGAGTCTACCGATATATAATTTTGCACAACCCAAATGTTACGTTTATTAGTGAAACATAGACCAAAAATATATTCTTGATCATATTATTATGAAAGCAACTACAATAATACCAGCGACAATATATATATATATATATATATATATATATATATATATATATATATATATATATATATATATATATATATATATATATATATATATACTAGCTTCATAACCCGCCGGATCGGCGGGTTAGCTTCATTATATTATTTGATTTATTCTAAATGGACGTACATAAATAAATAATAATGGCACACATGTATTATATGAAAAATATAATACTGAATGAATAAAAAGTTGAGGTAGTAGTAACTTTGTTCCACACATGATTGAAATCAAAAGAAAATGACAATAAACATTCAAATCTTGAGGTAGCACTTATGTATATGAGTTATTATAGTTGTTTATTTGTAAATTCCATGAACAATATTTGAGAAGAATTTGGCGCACACGACTCTACATAAACAACAATAATGTTATTAATAGGTATTGAGACCAAATATATATTGGCGGAGTTAATCTTCTCACCTTCCTGGCTCGGAAGCTTAATTGGGTTGTAGGTCTGGTAATTATCATTGATATAGTTTACTATAGCGAAAGTAGGCTGGTAATGAGGAAAAAAAAAGGAATTAAAAACGATAGTGTAGAGTGGATGCCAGATAAACAACCTTCATGATAAATGTTAGTCCAATACCCCCACATAATTCATGCAGCCTATACATGAATCTGGTACTTCAAATTTTTTTATTTGATACGTTGAAATAGTTTGTTAGTTGCAAATACTCACCCTCGCAATGTATCTTGTTTACAGACATATATTAACTATAAATGAAACTGAAGCAAATTATAGATACATATCTAATTACCTATCTTGCTAATTCATTTTATAATAGGCCCTCCTTGAAGTGTCCATTCTCGTGTAACTGCGTACTTGGGCATATAAGCCCGCCTCGGGCGGGCATGACTTGTAATTATCGTTGAAATGTATTAGTTAACGGAAAATAATATATAGGGACTGCGGGCATTAATTATAATTATCATTGGAAGGTATTAATTATCGGAAAATATGATGGGCAGGTTTGACTTATGAATATCGTTGAAATTTTTAAATAAACAAAAAATAAGTTATAAATGTACATATTTTTATACTGAATGAAATAACAATGAAAAATAAATGAACGTTTACTATTATAGAACAATAACGGTGTGATAATTTTATAGAATGCAAGTTCAATGTAACCAATATCATTAGTACACAAAATGTATTGTTAAAACATGCTAAAACATGAAGGGATGGAACTAACACGTAGACTATGTCACATAACTTCATGGCAGTAAGTTAAATTCTTGATAAGACATCAAAGAGAAAAGTACATTGTATTTGCGTTACGATATGATCATATATTTGTCAGTTATATGTGATCATATATTTGTCAGTTATATGTTCTAAAGAAGGCATCTCGTTCCTCAGAGTTGTTACTGTGTATCACCAAGGCTATTGTTTACTACTCTGGTAAGTGTGACAGATTCATTCCGTGTACCATTCCAATACTATACAGAATGTACGTATTAGGCGCGAGGCATTAGAGAAAGTAAGTCGTTATTTAGCTTAAACCGAACGTAAAATCCTATCTCAACTGTGAAGTATGGGATGAAAAGCCTTCGAAGGTTGCAGTCACTTAATCATGTTGATGCAATAACACCATCCTTAAAAGAAAGTTGTTTGGCTATTCACTTGCAATGTTAAAATCACTCAGATGTAACAATTAGCTAATATCATAAACAACTCACTTAACTCACTTGTGCTAACTTCTATTATATGGTTCTGTGCATGTGACTCATTGTGAGCAACTTCATTATGGTATTTTAAGTTTGCTTCTCTCGACATTCGAAGTTTAGTGTCCTCACATTTCTTGTTGCGCTTCCATCTCTTGATTTATATGTATATCTGTCAAACTATTTTCTTGCTCAACTGTTAGATCTTCAATCCTTAAATATTGTGGTCCATGCAATCCATTATCCGCGATCTTTCTCATCAGTTAACTCATCCAATGGTTAGCGCATCGTGGATGATAATGAACACCTTGAGCGGTGAGACCATCAATGTACTGGAAAAAGAATACACTAAAATATTAGTACCCCATCTTCCTAAAGTAGTAAGCAGTATAAACATCTTGGAATAGTAATAAATCTTTTTAACCAACTTTTAAAGATACACTATCAATGAATAATCTTAGTAATAAAGTCAATAAAGCGAAAAGCTCTTGACCAATTCTGTATAATTATAGATTAATAATCATCACTGACCTACTTTAAATAATCAAGTGAGTTGTTTCTGCTATGTGTATTTCCTTTCTAACACTAATAATCTATATAATCATCACAACTGATCACTACATTTTACGTTTATAAAGCAAAACAAAAGACAAAAATGAATATAGCATCAGTTTCTTTTCAGATTATATGTACAGATGCCTCATGACCTTCTGAACCATCATTAGACACTTAGACTAACAACCTGTAGTACATTTGCTTTTGTAGCTGGTTCAAAGACCTGAGCAAATCGTATCTTAGGTATCCTGGGATAAACCATTAGCTACATGTTGAGTGGCTCTACGTTACCTTTTGACATGTTTTCCAATCTGTCATGCAGTTTGCCACATGTAAGAGAAAGGATTACCTTCAACTCCTTGAATTTGTGAACCTCAATTGTAAGGTTAAGCAGTATCTAAACTTGTAATTCAGTGCACTCAATCTTAACTTGGTAGGAGTTGGGCTGTAAGATGAGAAAAACTTGATCATTAACTTGGAAGGAGTATGGGCTATTTCGTGATATCAACTTGTAGGACTCGATTGCATCAACAATAACCTGATCCATTTTTACCTGTATAGAAGTACTAAAGATGCCTTGATCCACTCAAAACCGGTTTTGACCCATTAATTAACCTGACCAACCCATCTTGATCCACTCAAAACCTGTTTTGACCCGTTACTTAACCTGACCAACCCGTCCATTTTGTAACCTGACATTAAACATAGGCAAACAAAGGCAAACCTACATATCAGGCGAAGGGTTTGAATCAGGGGAAATATAGTCATTTGCGCATTGTGTACATAAAGCAATGGCAAAATACATAGCTTCAGTATGAATTTTTATGGATTTTAAGAGAGTCTTGAACATGCCCAAAAAAATTCATGACGACCAAACACAGGCAAATCACCTACAAACTAATCCTATTCTTGTAAAATTGTCAATTTGCAACAACCATAGCCAAACACCCCTTATAGATGCACATTGGCAGAAAAATATTGCAGCACCCATACCTCAGTCTTAGTGTTGGCATCAACTTTTGCCGGCTTTTCTTAGTCTTCCTTGATTAGCTCTACTCGGCTTTCTCTACTCCCACGTCAGTCTCAGTCATGGAAACAACTTATGCCGCCTTTCAATCCAATACATCATAATTTCTGTTCATTTTAAGATACTATAATTCAATACATCATAATTGTCAATGCTGAATAATAGAAGTGGCTTGAGATCAATATTAAATTATAACTCCTAGAGGGACGTATATACATTGTAATTTTACCTTTTTAAATACAGGAATGATATAACCAAAACATTACTGAAACAAAACATTAAATCATAAATCATGAACACCTCAGTTAACTTAAACACTAAGTGGACAACGCAAATGCAATTTGAGTACATTGCTAATGATAATCTGATGAAAATTTTAATTATGAAACTTACGTAGATTATCAGATTGTATAAAGATGGCTGAGAGTA
This sequence comes from Artemisia argyi, assembly GCA_030686995.1. Taxonomy (NCBI): domain Eukaryota; kingdom Viridiplantae; phylum Streptophyta; class Magnoliopsida; order Asterales; family Asteraceae; genus Artemisia; species Artemisia argyi. The sequence continues at coordinate 149,292,362 of CM060709.1, read as the reverse complement.
TTGGTACCTTATGTGTGGATATAATTTGATGATAGAGTGGCACCGTAACTTGCCAAAGGTCCAACCACAGTATCATAACCACCAATATTAGCCTCCCACACAGGAACGTTCCCTTCTGAATCTGCAGAATTCAGTTCTCCTACATAGTCTAGCAGCAAATTAACACAGTTCTCACTTCCTTTTGACGCTGCTATATGTTGAGAAAATCAAAACACTATGAAAATCAAATTGAGGTATATGTCCGATGCAGTAATGATTAATTTGCAATCAAATATGTGCATACCAAAGCAGTTCTTCCATTGTTGTCCCACTCATTTGGATCAAGACCTTTCTTTAAAAGTTTGTGCAACAACTGATCATTTCCTCTAAGTATAGCAAACTACAGGGCCTTCACCATCTCATTTGAAGTTTAGAACATAGGTTTCCCGTCCAAGAATCATCATTGACAGCCTCTAGTACACAAACATTACAGTATTATCGAAAAATAAAAGACAGATACAAATTGAAATATTGGATTATGATGAATACATGTAATAGCAGCAGAAGATGGACAGTAAACAAAAGATAAAGGGCTCGAATTCTTGAACTTTCGCGCCTACCATTGATATGTAAATCAGTAGTATACTGTAGAACTCACCTAGGCCGCTAGGCGTTCCTGTAACGATAATAAATGTGAATGCATTAGTATATTTGCTAATGTATGGTCCATATATGTGTTCGAAAAGAATGTAAACATCCACTTGCATTGGTGGAAATATGAGAATGTAATATTCTAACATTAGTGTAAAAGAACATGAAAACAGTTGAAACTAACATTATTTCTGCCTTGTTAGAATCTGTGATTATAAATGGTTAAAAATAACCACAAAAACCATAAATGTAACATTGAAGACTAAATTTAGAAGCTCATTACTTACTGGGCAGTCAACAAATGACACATGTAGCAGACATCCAATCAGAAAAGCAACCATTGGTTATAGAAGAGATGGTTCCGCGAAAATGGCTGCTGCTACATCCATAAGTTAGTGGTGAACCATGATGGTTGGTCTCGGACAACTCGTCTAACCCGTCATCGTGACCATTTAGCTTGTTGGGTTCACGTCTTGTAAACCCCAACAGGTGCCGATCATACCAAGCCACAGGATAGTCGATACATCTTGACAGTCAAAGTGCTTGTAGGATTTAGTAACACTAACACATTGGTTATATACTATAGAATCAGATCCAATGTAATAAAAAATTAGGCTTATATTCATAACGAATTACACTGATTTCAATTGTTTCAAATTAACTTTCTTACAAACATAATTAACTTAAAACCTTTTTTAAATTATTTTGACAAAAAATTTCATCAAATAATTATTTATTCGAGTATACTCACATCTTTTTACAAAATAAGTGCATTCAAACATCATTCTGGAAGTACTTATTTTCTAAAATAAGCAATCCCAAACACCCCCTTATCAACTAAACATATTCATATGAAGAAACATACTAATAACTTAAATATTTATTGGACAAAAACACCACAATCAGGTACATAAAATGATCATGGAATGGTAAGATTGTAGTTAGAAGTGAAGATGTAAGTTAGGGAAGACGAAAATTCAACATAACCCATTTCAACCCAACCCCTGACCTTGCATACTTTGCCTTGAAAATGATTCTTTTTAACCTGCTACCTGACCTGCCGTGCGCCATTCCCTACATTCAAAAAAGCCAATGTTAGTCTGACAACTAATAAGAACAACCTGAAATATTCCAATTTGTTTTTTAGATATTCCTGGTTAGACCAGCCCCAACTTGACCCATTTTTTCGTTAGATTAGACCCAAACTGTCAGGTCGGTTGAGGCTAGATCAATCCCAAGTCAACTTGTTTTGACCCATCATAAACATATTTATTTTGATTTGAGTTGATCTCAACTATCACGAGTAAGATAAAAACTAATGAATTTGAATTTACCATTTTTGGAGATCCATCAATCTCAGCAAATTCCATCCCAGTAACAAACATACCAGGAACAATCTCTCTTGTAAGCCTAACATTTGCGTCCTAAACACTTTCAATCATACCAATACTCCTAAGCTTCTTAAATCTAGTTGCACCCATAGGACCGTCATGCCCACATTAACTCACAACAACCTTAGCTTCCATCACATTAGGGTCCATACACGATTGTGTGTCATGGTACATTGCCACAAGAGCCCGGTTAGTCACTACACCACCAACTCTTCCTTCTTTGATGCTCAAGTCCTTAGCATCTACTGCATTGAAGAGCTTAACGTTGGGACGGGCTAAGAGCTTGCTCCTGATGGTGGATGTGAATAAGGCGGCGTGTTTGATGACGACGTAGTATTCTAGCTCACCGTACTCGATTTCTAGATCATCAAGGAAGTGGTGTGCTGGCTTGTGGACAACCACGGCTGAGAAGAGTTGTCCTCCTAGCCACGCACCACCTCCTGGGCTCACAGATTGCTCAATAATTGCAACCTGGGAAATAGCAATAACGACTTAGGATTGAACTTTCAAACTATAGTTTCATAAATATTATCACTACTGTTAGTTGAATTATTGAAATAATACAGAAAGGATCTAATTATAAAGATTCAAACAATAAATCCTTGAAACAATCACACCTAATTATATTGCTGTGAATAACCTTTTTTACTATGTGGGGATATTTTTGTAAACCTTGAGAACACCTTATACTATTTTCTTATCAGCTTTTTCGGAACACCTTTTTCAAGCTGTTTTTAGTAACATGTGTTTGCATCAGGGGCAAAATGGTCCCTGGATATGGTTGTCCGTTGTGCCAAACTTATGTGAATTAATAAGGTCTTAAACTAAACTCACACAGACCTAAGTCTTACATAAACTCACACATATAAGCTATTGTAACATATGGGTCTCTTAAGTCCTAACTTAATTACTTGAGTGACATACTTACAGATCATCACAAAGCAAACGTAAGTTACTTCAAACAGTACTTGTACAAAGGTATGTTACATCATATGAAAATAAAAAATCTCATGACAGTAAACATTAGTCGGTTAGAGTTAGATGCAGTTTTCTTGATCATGATACTAAAGTGTAAATAACACAAGTAAATATTATACTTGAACATTGGGGTTCTTACTGAGCTCATAAGCACAAGAAAAACCAGTAAAACCAGACCACAAATAACCACATCAGTATCAGCATAAGTAATCATATCAGTCATGTACCTCCTGATAATTTCACGAGCCACAGTAGATTCCTTAATGTGATGAAACATAAATGACCCAAGATCATATTGCTCAGAAGAAGAAGTTGCAGACATAGTAATTTTCATATATATGAATAACTGGGATTCATAGTCTAACTCTAATAATAAAACATGTAGAATTAGTGCTTTAGCTATATGTGAATAGTTAAATTAGACTAAAAGAGTTGTGTAGGTTAAGTTGAAAAAATTCTAACAGCTTAAGTTGAAAAAATTTACCTTATGGCACCACTTAGACCAAGAGGAATCATGTAGATCATTGAGCAGGTATTCAGGCTGCAATTTAACGTTCCATTAGATTTATTAAATGACAAATGTAGCATAAGAGAAAAAGATAATATCTTTGTGTACGACTGAATTATGAATAACCTGATAGAAAGCACTGAGGTTTCTAGTTGTGGATTGGGAAGAAGACCAGATAACAACACCATCATCTCAAATGACTGTATCTCTAAACTGATAAAAGGGTAATAGTAGTTAATGGCAAGCAACAGTTGTATAACCTTTGCTAAGCTGAAACCCCTGAAAAATTGAGGCGATGAAGAAACATAGAGGTGGTGGTCTCCTACGGGGTCAAAATGAATTATTCTACATTTTATATCACTGGTAAAAATCAGATAAAAAATGACACAATAGGCACCTTACACAACAATGGAATTCAAAATCAACACTATGATAGCGATAAGTTTATATATTATCTGAAACCTAAGCTAAATTGATTGGAATAGCTAGTACAGAAACAATTTTGCACAAAAAATGAAAAAGAAATCAAAAGCAGACCTTGAAGATAGCAGCAAGGGATTCTACAGCACCAAGCAAAACAACTCTAAACAGATCCTTGCATTTCTAAAGCTGAAAAGAAAAACAACTCTAATCAGATCATTGCATTTCTGCAAACAAAAAAAAAATTAAAAAGTTCAAAATTGAAATAATAGGGCAAATGATGAATGTGATGATGCATAAAACTACCTTCGGTATTTATATATTTCAATTAGGGTTTAGAAATTTGAATTGATTTGAAAAGTAAAATTTGAATCAATTCAAAATTAAAAAGTGAAATCAGGAACCGAAATTATTGTGATGTAAATTTAAAATGTATAACTGATTTTAGTGATTAATTGTGAGAGGATTAAGGAAAGTGAATATTAATATTTAAGAGAATGCAGAAAAATCAGGGGAGGGGGGGGGGAGGGAATAGCTGGAAACAGAAATAACGGGAGTGTTCATTGATTTCTTTTATTTGATTGCCTTTATTATTATTTTTTTTCAAACATAATCACAAAACCAGCTTTGGTCTAGTGGTTTGGGTGATGCATGTTTACATGGGAGACCGGGGTTCGAATATTGTAACTGTCAAATTTTTTAAACCATTTCTGAAAATTTTCAGAAATTGGAGTGCTGACTGGGCATTCCACCTAGGCAATCAAAATATTAAAATGCTGCTGACTGGACAACTCTCATGATGAGTCAGCATTATATGCTTAATGTACAACCTTCAAAGGTTCAAGTACAACTCAAAGTTAGCCTCTTATATATATAAAGATATAGGCTCCGGTTCAAATTTTCAGAAATTGGAGTGCTGACTGGGCATTCCACCTAGGCAATCAAAATATTAAAATGCTGCTGACTGGACAACTCTCATGATGAGTCAGCATTATATGCTTAATGTACAACCTTCAAAGGTTCAAGTACAACTCAAAGTTAGCCTCTTATATATATAAAGATATAGGCTCCGGTTCCATTGAGAAGGTTTTTATTTTGAGAAGATTGAGAAATATTCGTTTGACCAAATTGATTCATGTTTTTTATTTGATTCAACAGTAAACATCATTTTATGGTGAATCGAATCTATAAATCACAAATTTGATTCACAAATCATTGCTAAAATTGAGTTATAATGATGATTCATTAAATTTGTACAGATGATTCAGTATTCTACATATATCGCAAAATCGAGAGATTTTTAACATTGATTCAAAATTTTTTTTACACATTTTGAATTTTAATCACATTAAATTGAGTTTTACGCTTGAAAAATATGAATCAAAGCTACAAATTTATCGTTTTTGAAAACCTTCTCAATCTTCTCAAAATAAAAACCTTCTCAATCGATCCGGATTCTATATATATATATATATATATAAGGGGCCATTCATGTGAGAAATCTAATTTTTGTGAGAACGCGAGAACTAATCCTAGTCACTCATTTTATCCTCCTTAAACATTAATCTAATGGCTATTATTAGCTAACTATTTTTTTTGAAAAATTTCAAAAAAAATTCGAAATTTTTTATGAAAAATTTTCAAAAAATTTTTTGAAAAATTTTTAAAAAATTTTCGAAATTTTTTTTGAAAAACTTTTGAATTTTTTTTTCACATGTGATGAAATTTTTTTTTCACATGTGACAGGAATTTTTTTTCACATGTGACGAAAAAAAAAATTTACATGCGACGGATTTTTTTTTCACATGTGACGAATTTTTTTTTCACACGTGACAAAAAAAATTTCGTGAAAATTTCAAAAATTTTTTTCACATGTAAGGAAAATTTTTTTTCACATGCGACGAATTTTTTTTTCACACGTGACAAAAAAATTTCGTGAAAATTTCAAAATTTTTTTTCACATGTGAGGAAAAATTTTTTTTTCACATGTGACGGAATTTTTTTTTCACATGTGACGAAATTTTTTTTCACACGTGACAAAAAAAAATTTCGTAAAAATTTCAAAATTTTTCAAAATTTTTTTTCAAATGTGACGAAATTTTTTTTTCACATGTGACGGAATGTTTTTCACATGTGACGAAAAAAAAATTACATGCGACGAAATTTTTTTTTCAGTGACGAATTTTTTTTCACACGTGACAAAAAAATTCGTGAAAATTTCCAATTTTTTTTTCACATGTGACGAAAAAAAAAATTCGAAAAAAATTTTTTCGGGAAAAAAATTCGGAAATTTTTTTTTTAGAAAAAATTTTTTCGAAAAAAATTTTTCAAAAAAAAAATTTGGAAAAAAAATTTCGAAAATTAAAAAAAAAAATTTCAAAATTTTTTTTTTCAAAAAAATTTTTTTTTCTAAAAAAAATTTTCGAAAAAAAAAATTTCGAAAAAGAAAATTTGAAAAAAAAAATCGAAAAAAATTTTTTCGAAAAAAAAAATTTTCTAAAATTTTTTTTCGAAATTTTTTTTCGAATTTTTTTTGAAAATTTTCGAATTTTTTTTTTTTTTTTTTTCAAATTTTTTTAAGGAATTTTAAAAAATTTGATTAACTAATATTAACCATTAGATTAAAGTTAAAGGAGGATAAAATGAGTGGCTAGGATTGCTTCTCGCGTTCTCACAAAATTTAGGCTTCTCATTTGAACGCTTCACTATATATATATATATATATATATATATATATATATATATATATATATATATATATATATATATATATATATATATATATATATATATATATATATATATATTGTTGCAATTGTGAATTTTTATAGCAATCAAAAATAAAAACACAATGAGTAGTTCAATGTCTAGAGCCTTTTTTCTTTTCCTAATTTTCAATGCGTTTGCCTCTACCAGTGCTTCTTTCAATAACAATATTCATAAATGCCCTAAAAAACAGAGAGAAGCTTTGCTTCTCTTTAAACATAGCCTTTCCACCATCAATTACCCAATCGATGACCTTGATTCCTGGTCTTTCAATAATGCCATTGTATGACGAAGGAAACCTGATTACCATGAAGTGCATCCATGCTGTTGTAGAGTGGTACTCATTACCAACTACCACAAGTAAGCGTAATTGCCTCATGGGCCACATCTTTTCTCCTGTGAAGCCAGTCAGCGACGTCGTGGCCGGAATTAACTGACTCTGTATCTCAGGTCGCAGTCTCTTGAAACAATGCTCGTACATAATATCTGCGGATGCTCCTCCATCAACATACATGCGGTGGATATCGTGACCCCCCGTATGTATTTCAATAGTGAGCGGCTCCACTACTGCGTTGTCCGCAGTCAGAGTGGGGAAAGAGATTTCGCTCCCATATGAAAACTTTTGGCTGACTTTTTGTCTCGTCTTTCGCTGCCATGATTGTATCATGTAGATTGTGTCTGCCTTGTCTTTGGGTGCCTCTTTTTTGCCCCCATTCTTCTGTCTGTCCTTCCCCTCTTTGATGTTTTTAACGAGGTGATCCATTTTACATTCTTTCACTGATTTGTCGAATAGTTGGCGCAACTGGACACATTTGTTGGTAGTGTGGCCCTTTTGTCCATGGTATTCGCAGTATCCGCCTCCTACGCGCCTATCTTTTGGGGTGCGCATTGGTGGAGGTTTTGGGAAGTTTGCTCCTTCTGTTGCGAATATCTCCCTTGGGGTCTTCGTGAGTGGAGTGTATTTGTCGTTATCCCGTCCACTTCCTTGATTGCGGTAGTTCCTGCTGCGGCTGCTACTCTGGTCATTGGATTGTTTCCTAGGCTGTTCTTGTTGCCTATAGGTTGAGTAACCTTTTTTGCTATCCGCAGCAGCTGCTTCCCCTTGGATAAAGGATCTGGTGCGCTTCATTAGTTCATCAAAGGTTTGGGGAACCTTATCATTCAGTCTCCTTATCAGCTCTGGGTTATTGATCCCATTCATGAACCCTGAGATCTTTAGCACTTCGGGGCACGCCTTGACGTGTATGCATTCATCCTTATAGCACTCCACATAAGCGCTTGTGGATTCCCCCTGGCGTTGTTTTACTCTGGCCAGTTCAACATGGTTCTTAGCGCACTTCTTTCTTTGAGTGAAGTTCAAACGGAATGATTTTCGCAACCCTTCAAACCCGTTTATGCTTCTTCGTGGAAGCTTGCTAAACCAAGTTCGCGCATTCCCTACTAACGTGGAGTTAAACATATGGCACCACACAGGTTGTGGCCAATTTTTGATAGTAGCAGCTGATTCAAAAATTTTTAGGTGGTCATCAGGATCACCTGTTCCATCATATGTTTTAACATTGACGGGCATGCTCCTTCTCTTGTTATCCGAATAATCGCTGATGCGCCGCGTGAATGCGTCAACCTTTTGGCGGCGCCAAGGAAGAGATATATCTTTGTATTCTTCCTCGCGATGTCTTCCCCTGGACTTCCAATGTCCTGTCTCTTTGTACTCGTTGTCCGAGGAGTTGTTTGAGGAGGAGTTGCCCCTTTTGCGGCGCTTGAGCCGTTTTTCCTCAGAGTCCGAGCTTGGGGGCTTTCACTTGGGGAAGTTCGTCTCCCAAGTCTATCATGGATTCTTATACTTCCAGACCTTGAAGAGCTCTCGCTTGGTGAACGTTGCCGTCCAAGTCTATCTTGCATCCTACGATTACCAAGTCTAGCGTAGACATTGGTACGCCTCCCAGTGTCCTCATGTCACAACTCGTAATTTCAGGTCCTTTTTCAAACGTCGAAATTTCATTACTCATCTCGGGAAGTTACTATTCATCCATTACTATTCATCATTTACTATTCACCGAGCACTATTCATCATTTTACTATTCATCATTTCGGAGTTAGTTTGAGATTCCGAGAAGCGTTCGAAATTTTTACTATTCATATGACACTATTCATTCCCGGAAGGAAATCACTATTCACTATTGTCGTTCATCATTTCGTAAATCTAGTTTACGGGTATTCAATGTGAGAACCCTCACTTTCCGGTTAGTAAACCTTCGTGTGAGTTCCTTTTATGCCCTAAGTAATTTAATCTCACTCTACATTTAGAATCCTAACTCAAATAAATTATACATGTATCCCTAAGAAACTCTAACTTTCGTCCAACCCATAAAATATTCCATAACCTAAACTCTTTAAAAAAAAAGTAAACTATAACCTATAACCTAAGAAAAAAATAAAATATGTACACATGATCTCTATAAGGACCGAATTTATTTAAAAAGTGTCCATAACATTTGGTACAAATTTGTCTAGATTCATTGTGAGTTTGAATTGAAGATTTAGTCCTCTTGACTCTCCCCCATACTCGGCTAAGACTTCCCATAAAGCTTTCCACTTTCTCTCCACTTTCTCTCCAACCGAATACAACCTATCTTTTCACAAAACCCTAAAACAAAACTGAAATCGGCAGCCTTCTTTCTCCAAGGGAACCAGGTGGTATGAAGGTAATAAGCAGGTGGTTTTGGTCATGGGTGTGATAGGTTCGAAAGGGGAATTTCTTGTGGCTATTCGTCTTGGTTTCGCTCGTGTGGTGTCTTAGTCGAAGAAGGGTTTTGTTGGTTTGAAAGGGTTTCGCCTTGTGTTCTTTGTTTCATCCTATTATTCGATCAGAGGTATTACAAATCGCCCTTGTGTTTTAATCTGACATACGAGTTAAGTACATACATATATGAAACAATGGAACATAACCAAGTATGCTTGAGAAATCTGTTATGAAACCTTAATTAAGTCTCATGTAACATTTAAACATATAAGCTGATATAATAAGCGTATAAGGTAAGTAAAACTGGTCCACCCATTTTGTAAAAGGATGGTCGTATAATGAACTAAAACCTGTTATAATCTGAACTAAAGGAGTTAGAAGTCATGGGTCGAACTATACAAAAGGCTTATACATGCATTAGGGTTTGGGGTTATGTTGTCTCATTAAAATCTTGGAATTAATGTGTGTTTGCACGTGTGATCTGATGTGGGTCATGTGTGTTTAGCGTCGACCAGGAGAGTTTGAGTGTCGTCGCACGCATGGGCTGTTTATCGAATGGGTTAAATGGGGGTTTAAAGTTGTTCTGGTACGTGGTGAATGCATGCATGATATTATTGGGATCAAGTTGTGAATGGTTTGTAATCTGTGGTAATGCATGTCACGCTGTGTGTGTGTATGTTTTAGTATCATAGTGTGCCTAAAAAAAAATCTGTAAGGGCTATACGACATTCTACTAAAGGAAATATGGGTCAAGTATAAATATATGGGTCGATTTTAGTAAAAAGGGGCATGAATAAATATGGGTCAAATTCATTTTATGCTATGCTTAACTTTTATTCCTATTAGACAAGTGTGTGCTTATAATTATGCTAGGTGCTTTAGTAGTGTTATCAGTATATTCAATTTGTCATGGATTTATTTCCACTTGACACACTATGGTTATTCAAGATTATTCAAGATTCATGTAGTAGCTCCAGCTGGTAGGCTTTGCATGTTATCAATATATTCAATGTGTGGTATTCAATTTGTGATGATGGTTATTCAATTTGTGCTACTTGCCCTATGCTTTATTTATATGCACACCTGTCTCAAACTCTTATGCATGGCAAACTGGGTTATGTTTACTTTAAACCCACGAACTCACCAACTTTATGTTGACATTTTAGAGTATCATTTTCAGGTGATCGATAGTGATTTATCGAAGGCATTACATTTTGAAGTTATACTTTGTTCTCATTTCAAGACCGAGTTTACCTAGCCATGACATTTTCTAAACACTTTACATTTGAATCAATTTAAGACTTATGTTGTATTTATTCAGTTTTGTACAAAATTCTTTATGTAACGTTGTAAGTTTATTTCTTAAATCATATGGTGTTATTCTACTATCTTATGCGATGGTTACATTTCGTTGCACCTCGTGTTTCCGCTTCTAGCGGGGTGTGACAGAATGGTATCAGAGCCTAAGGTTATAGAGAATGCCGTTTTTTTTCTAAATTAAAAACCCAACTATAACCAAACTAAAGTTTTCGTAAAACCCCGAACATGGTACGAGTCGGTTAGCCCGAGCATTTCATTATTGTTCCTAAATTATGCATAGCCTGATCAACTATGCCTAATTCAGGAGGAATCATGGAATGCTGGGGGTAATTACCTTGAATCATGTTTGGTTGGACACAAACCCTAGGTCACCTGAAATTGCATGAGGCGTGCATATGTCTTTGCATTATGTGCTTATTTGCATTCATATCGTTGTTGTTATGCATGTTATATGTCATCATTTACGTGATACAACATGACCCACTACTAGAGTTTAAGGATGCCTTGTTACTGTCATGCTATGTCTGGTTTGTTAAACTGTGCTTTTAGTACTCCTTTATACTATCGGAACACTATTTTAGATGCATCCCAACAATGTATTGTTGGAAGGTCATATTGATTTAACTTCTAAAATGCTATATAGAATAAGCTATTTTGAACACTAATTTAACAACAAGGTAACTATTTTCCTATACCTTTGGATCATATGCCTCGTCTTCCCATACCTTTCACTCTATGAACAAGCCTGAATATACTTTGATCTGAGATTATCAATATCACAATATAACACTTCCTTCGATGAACAACTTTTCTTAACTCATACCACTTGATAAGAATATCTCATTGGTGGAGAAAGTGTCGAATTAAATAATCAATGTACAATTACTCTATTGTATTGTACTATGTCCCTGAATTCTAGAACAACTTAGTTACTTTTCAATATGATATCACTCTTATATCAGAATACCAACAGATTGTAAGATACCATAAGAACTACGATGTCTAAAACTATTACTCATAATCAAGTCAGTCACCCCACAACATAATATCTGGTTGGAATATCCATTTTCAGACCACTAATACAACAATTTCAATTCATTATACATCTTAGTGCTGCCTAGATGAGTTGAATACTTTAACTCATGAGCTTCAACTAATAATAAATTCTGGGCATAACCAAACATTAATACCCGGATTCTATTTTTGATTTTTTTAATTCATTGATCATAAATTTCAACTACTCATACATGCCTAACTACATGTTTTTCCTTAATGGATCACTTCAAGAGATTTTCCCTAAATTACTCTTATATCATCTATGAGACTCATAGTAATGTCTATTTTTATTGTTCGTACTCTAATTAATACTTCTCATTCTATTCGACTCATGAAGATAGCAACTACATTTACTTTTCCTGGATGATGGAAGGTATCACATTCATAAAATCTTTATTAACCTCATTCACTTTATTCGTCTTAGTATGAGATCTTTCTCATGAAACATGTACGCAATACCTTCTTACACAATACGACACCAAGTACCACACGAGGTGAATCCATAATTTCAAAGCAAGTTACGACTGCCAAATCCATGGCGCGTGTTGGATATTCTTTCTTATTATCTTTTGTTGCCTTGATGCATGATCACTAACTGTCTTTTGTCACAACAATACACAACCATGATCCTCTTGATGTGTTTCAATATTCGACAAGCCCTTCGTGCTTTCAGATCTACTTTAAATTTCATTATTGCATACTACATGGCTCAAGGAACACGTTGAAAACATACGAACCACCTTTTCTAGCAACTCTTGCAATTACCTCATCTTGTATCTCTGAAGTATCCATTCGATCACGTGTTGTCTCCATCAACTCATCACTGACTTCAACATACCATCTTTTCATAATAAGCACATCCAAAATCTTTATCTTTTTTTCAGTCCTTGCAGTTATCACATACCTAATAAGCTAAACAACACTTCTTCACCTATTAGGCAAATTTCATAAAATATACAATTCTTGACTAATAAATTCGCCTAACATATGTAAACCCATTGGGTTCAACTTATAAATTGTTAATGAGCTAAATTAAAAACTTGCTAATGGGCTTACTAGCAGGTCCTTGTATAAGTAAATTTGGACTAAACTTTTTGGTAAAATTGGACTAATCGGACTTTGTAGGCCCAATGTAAATACCAATAACTTGTAAACTTGCTAGATCGGAACACTAGCTAAACTGATCAAGACGGATTAACAATGGTTGAGATTTATTAGAACTAAACATTCCAACATCACTAGTTAAGACTGGAAATTTAAAACGATAGCCATTTATATTGACAACTTAATACACACTTAGGAAATCATCGCTAAAAAAAATTATGACCTAAAACATTTTTATTATATACAAATATTTTAAATTAAACCCAACTAAATAACGAAAGGAAAATATTATTATTCCGACAAAAAAAATTGCATTTTTATAAATTACAAAGAAAATGGATATTTATCTGACAATTTATTTTAAGCAATTGTTCCCATCCACGAGTTATACAATTAGAATTTTATCCAATTTCCTAAATTACGATCTATGTGGTAGTATAAAACAAGAAGGCATAATATATCTTTTATCACCGAAGCTTCAAACACAAACAAGTATGTTATTGACAAGAAATGTACCTAACATAACACCATGTACTTCCTTGATTTCCTCAACAGTCATTTCAAAAACTCATTGTTGATGCCTTAGATTCTTCATTCTACTTGTCATCTTGACCTTTCCAATATCAACACATATTATCGCCGTTTCCTTTTGATCAAAACATAGACTTCAGTGTGACCACAAGAAACACAATATTTACAAATTAATTGTATGGTGCAACCTCAACAAAGCTATCCGATCTCATGCACTAGTAACAAATGTTAGTGCCAACTCTACATCATTCTACTCTCATTTTGTGCAAGTAAGGTAAGAAGTCATATTATCCTTCCTATCTAATGTGGAACTGACTATTGAACTTTTGGATTCGTTACTCACCCTTTTCCACTATTGTAATCATCTGGTTTAATTTCAAGCGACTTGTTTATTCTTACCAACAACCGTAACTATTTCTGTTGCATACACATTTTGTTTGAGTACTACAATTCTTGCAAACTATTTTGAATTTTGATGCAGACTGGAGATAAAAACGACTGATCTTTCCTCCCATGATAGATACTTGATAACTTGGTAAAAATTCTCTACGTACATCATAATTGAATTATTTCGTAACTTCAAATTGTGAAAACCTTCCTCAAGCATATCTGTATAACCTCGTGGACAAAAACTGCTTCCTCTTCGCCTTTGCCAAATTTATCTCTATACGATCCACCTACTTTGAGTAACTGACATTAATCACTAATCTCACCCATTTAAGTTGTTGATACCTACCCGTTATTTAGTTTTGGAGCAACTCCCAAAATTAAGCCAATTTATCAAAACGGTTGAGTTACATAACAACTCTTAACCCTTAACATAAAATTCCATGAAACGTCTGATTTGATGAGTTATGGGGTTGAGATTGGAGTTAGGTTGTTATCTAGATTTAGGTTTTTGATAAAAGTTTCTCAAGGATCGACAGTGCTTTCACCATGAAAACCTAATCTCTCGCTAGTTGCAATTGGATCTCATATTCAATTAGAAGCACTTATATCTTAGTGTATAAATTTTTGTTACAACATCGGTGTACAAATTCGATTTCTAGTCCGTTATTTATAACTTTGGCCTTCATTGGATTCTTTATTCAAATATTGACTTAATTGCATTTAGAGCAACCGGAGTAGTTCACTCAATTATAATTAGCTAGGTTGTTGGATTTAGGTAAGCAGCTTCATTAGCGAACTTTTCAACCTAAATCAATAACATCCCTTCCTTGTTAGAATATCCTCAAAATCTTAGTGGTTAACATGTGTTGAGCCTTAAGAAAGGTCTTGCAGAGGATTAACTGATTATCACCCATAAGATGCTATGTTTGGTAATCGATTCCAACTTGAGAAATCAATCAAAACGCTTATTGGCATAGTATAGCGAACTAGACACAATAAAACTAGAAGTTGTTGAAGCTCAAACAGTGAACATTGAGTACACTTGAGAACATACACATTATATGAAAAACCAAATACCCCACACGTATTCTGTAGCAAAAATCCTTGGTAGTAGAATCGATTGAATTTCGGGACGAAATCTTTCTAAGGGGGTGATACTGTGAGAACCCTCACTTTCCGGTTAGTAAACCTTCGTGTGAGTTCCTTTTATGCCCTAAGTAATTTAATCTCACTCTACATTTAGAATCCTAACTCAAATAAATTATACATGTATCCCTAAGAAACTCTAACTTTCGTCCAACCCATAAAATATTCCATAACCTAAACTCTTTAAAAAAAAGTAAACTATAACCTAAGAAAAAAATAAAATATGTACACATGGTCTCTATAAGGACCGAATTTATTTAAAAAGTGTCCACAACATTTGGTACAAATTTGTCTAGATTCATTGTGAGTTTGAATTGAAGATTTAGTCCTCTTGACTCTCCCCCATACTCGGCTAAGACTTCCCATAAAGCTCTCCACTTTCTATCCACTTTCTCTCCAACCGAATACAACCTATCTTTTCACAAAACCCTAAAACAAAACTGAAATCGGCAGCCTTCTTTCTCCAAGGGAACCAGGTGGTATGAAGGTAATAAGCAGGTGGTTTTGGTCATGGGTGTGATAGGTTCGAAAGGGGAATTTCGTGTGGCTATTCGTCTTGGTTTCGCTCGTGTGGTGTCTTAGTCGAAGAAGGGTTTTGTTGGTTTGAAAGGGTTTCGCCTTGTGTTCTTTGTTTCATCCTATTATTCGATCAGAGGTATTACAAATCGCCCTTGTGTTTTAATCTGACATACGAGTTAAGTACATACATATATGAAACAATGGAACATAACCAAGTATGCTTGAGAAATCTGTTATGAAACCTTAATTAAGTCTCATGTAACATTTAAACATATAAGCTAATATAATGGGAAAATTACCAAAATAGATCAGTCGCCCAAAGCACTTTCCTTGAATAGACTTTTTAAAATCACTTTCCTCCGGCGGATCAGGGCAACTTGGCGACTGAGCAACCTTCATATATGTGTGACACGTGTCGCGTTTATATTGAGTTGCCCAATTTTTTGGAATCTATAGTACAGAATCTAGAATCTTTTTGGACACGTGTCGCGTTTATATTGAGTTTCCTAATTTTTTAGTTGCCCGGATCTAATTTTGGAAAGTGAAATTTCAAAGTCTAAAAAGTGACTAGTCAAAAAGTCAACGATCTATTTTGGTAATTATCCCTAATATAATAAGCGTATAAGGTAAGTAAAACTGGTCCACCCATTTTGTAAAAGGATGGTCGTATAATGAACTAAAACCTGTTATAATCTGAACTAAAGGAGTTAGAAGTCATGGGTCGAACTATACAAAAGGCTAATACATGCATTAGGGTTTGGGGTTATGTTGTCTCATTAAAATCTTGGAAAGAATGTGTGTTTGCACGTGTGATCTGATGTGGGTCATGTGTGTTTAGCGTCGACCAGGAGAGTTTGAGTGTCGTCGCACGCATGGGCTGTTTATCGAATGGGTTAAATGGGGGTTTAAAGTTGTTCTGGTACGTGGTGAATGCATGCATGGTATTATTGGGATCAAGTTGTGGGTAATGGTTTGTAATCTGTGGTAATGCATGTCACGCTGTGTGTGTGTGTTTTTTAGTATCATAGTGTGCCTAAAAAAAAGAATCTGTAAGGGCTATACGACATTCTACTAAAGGAAATATGGGTCAAGTATAAATATATGGGTCGATTTTAGTAAAAAGGGGCATGAATAAACAGGCACGTGATGAATTGATTAGAAAGGACTAGGATTTGTATATAAATCTGGGCATGTTAAAATATTGGTTTGTGTCTTTTACTCAAATTGAGTTTAGCCTCGTTAGTACTTGTGGGTGTCTCGCGTATATGTCGTTTCATTCAAGAGTTGTTGTGTGAGTTATCTCGCAAGTGTGTAATCTCGAAAGGGTTAGTTTCGAGAGTGGTTTAGGTTCTCACTAGAGTTTATATGAAAGTGTCTCGAGAGTTTGCGTGAGTGTGTATTCCAAGACTGTGTTTTGAGTTGGGGTTTATAACTTGTTCCGAGAATGTCTTGTTTCTAAATCCGTTTTATCCCTTACTTCCAACTTGGTTAAGACATTAATCCTATAAACATTATAACATAGTTCTAATTCAGTAATTTAATTCTTAAATCTAAATTGATATACCTTAACTCTAATGAAATCAAGTAATAATAATTTGAGATATATTTTGTTGGTAAATTTAGTGCACTAGTGGGATTAGTTCACACCTGGTAATGGGCTTGGAGGTACGGAGTGTACACCCATCAGGTCCCTGAACACCCTGACTCAAATAGTGGTTGTGTAGGATCCTGCTGCTAGTGTTAGTTTCCACTGATAGTGGATCCTGCTGCTAGTATCAGGATACTGCTGATAGCAACTCTGCTGCTAGTGTTAGTTTCCACTGATAGTGGATCCTGCTGCTAGTATCAGGATACTGCTGATAGCAACTCTGCTGCTAGTAGGATGACTCTGCTGCTAAGCGGATAATCTGCTGCTAGTGATAAGTGGATTATGCTGATGATATGTAACTGATTTGACCTATTCAAATGGCAGTTACATATACACTTATGACCACATTTAACTGGTCATGTAACAACTATTTTAGGCTATAATGGGGATAATTATGTGGTGATTAATGGGCCGATTAATACTCATAATTCCATTTGACTAGCCTGGAGTATCTCCCTATAAATAGGAAATCATATTATGCATGAAAAAAGATATAGAAAACATACAACACTTATTCACGAAGGGTTATTGATTTGTGCCTAAATCACTAACAACATTTGGTCTTATCCCAAGTAGATATTCGTGATACCCAGGCATAAGGGTCGAATAGTTTACTTTGGAAAGTGATAACACGATTCCAAGTGATATCCGGTAACCTTCATTGGTACGTAGCTAGGTCTTTGATTATCTTAACCCTGTTCTGGGCTCATAACCACCAACAATCAAAGTAAACTATTTAGTGATAATCAATGGCTGCTGCTATGAGGCATATGGCTGCTAGTTTTTCCAAATTGGAAAAGTTTGAAGGTGTTGACTTCAGAAGGTGGAAAAAGAAGATGCACTTCTTGCTATCTAGCATGAATGTTGTGTATGTTCTAAGCACTGCCATTCCTGAAGATCATGGGGATGCTGCTATTGTGGAACAGATAAGGAAAAGAAGCAAATGGGAGAATGATGACTATGTATGCAGAGGTTTAATTCTCAATGGTATGTCTGACTCTCTCTTTGACATTTATCAGAATGTTGAATCTTCCAAAGAACTTTGGGATTCCTTGGATGCCAAATATATGGCTGAGGATGCTTCAAGTAAGAAGTTTCTTGTAAGTAATTTCACAAATTACAAAAGGACTGATTCAAGACCAGTCATGGAACAATACAATGAACTTCTTTGAATACTTGGAAGGTTTACACAACACAATATGAACATGGATGAGGCTATTTCAGTCTCTTGTATCATTGACAAACTCCCTCCTTCTTGGAAAGATTTCAAGCATGCCTTGAAACATAAGAAGGAAGAACTGACACTTGTTCAGTTGGGTAGTCATCTGCGTATTGAGGATTCTCTCAGGGCGCAGGATAATGACAAACCAAAGAGTAGCAATGCTACTGGTGCATCTGTTGTCAATATGGTGGAACATAACAATTCCACCAGGTACAATGACAACAAGGGCAAACGCAAACATCATGATAACACAAGGGCTGATCCCAACAAGAAGGCTACACCTACTTGTTGGAAATGTGGCAAAACTGGTCACATTAAAAGAGATTGCAAAGGTGTTAAGATTGGTGGTAAAACCAATGGTACAGGCACTAATGGTTCAGGGAGTGGTGGTTCAGCCAACTCACTGAAAGGTCAGAATATGTTTAATGAATCTCTTCAGGTTTATTATGTTACATATGTATCTGAATCTAATTATGTGCAGGATGATGATGTTGCGTGGTGGGTTGACTCTGGAGCAACTGTTCATGTGTGCAAAGATAGATGCTGGTTCAAGACTTATGAGTCACTGAATGATGGATCTATTCTTCACATGGGAAATGAGTCAACAGCCTTGGTGCATGGTCGTGGTTGTGTAAATCTTAATTTTAGTTCTGGAAAGATTGTAACTTTGTTTAATGTTATTCATGTTCCTGATATAAGGAAGAACTTGGTTTCAAGTAGTGTTTTGAATAATCATGGATATAAACAAGTTATTGAATCTGATAAATTTATTTTGTCCAAACATGGTGTGTTTATTGGTTTTGGCTATTTGTGTAATCAAATGTTCAGGCTGAATATTGTCACTGACATTGTTAATTCAGCCTTTATGTCAACCTCTAAATTGAATGACTCTACCCTGTGGCATGCTAGACTTGGCCATGTACATTTTAAAAGGATGCAAGATATGTCTAAGGATGGGTTAATCCCAGCATTTGACATGGACACTGAAAAGTGTAAAACTTGCATGTTGACCAAAATTACTAAGAAACCCTTTCAGGGTGTAAAACGTGAGACTGAGCTCTTGGAGTTGATACACAGTGACCTGTGTGATTTGCATGCCACTCCCTCTTTGGGGAACAAGAAGTACTTTGTGACATTTATTGATGATGCTTATAGGTTTTGTTATGTCTATCTATTACATACCAAGGATGAAGCATTAGATAAATTCAAAGTATTTAAAACAGAAGTTGAATTACAACTTGGGTCCCTGATCAAAAGATTCAGGACTGATAGGGGAGGTGAGTACATGGATACTCAGTACTTTCAGTCTGTTGGTATAATCAATGAAACGACTGCTCCCTATACTCCTCAACAAAATGGTATCTCTGAAAGAAAGAACAGGGTACTGAAGGAGATGGTTAATTCCATGTTGTCCTATTCAGGACTGAGTCAAGGGTTCTGGGGTGAAGCTATGTTAACAGCTTGCTATTTATTAAATAGAGTTCCCAACAAAAGGAACAAGGTTACCCCTTATGAACTTTGGAATAAAAAGAAACCCAACCTGAATTATCTCAGGGTTTGGGGATGTAGGGCTGTTGTAAGACTCCCTGATCCAAAATTGAAAACTTTGGGTGAAAGAGGCATTGATTGCATTTTTGTTGGATATGCTGAGCATTCCAAGGCATACAGGTTCTATGTTATTGAACATAATGAATATGTTTCAATTAATTCAATAATTGAATCAAGGGATGCACTATTTGATGAGAATAGATTCTCATCAGTCCCTAGACCAAGTCACAGGATTCCAAATGGAACTGATGACAATGGTGTATCAGAGGTCCCTGATGGCTTATCATCTCAGGCCCCTGATGAGGTTGTGGTTCAACAACCTGAACCTGAGCTCAGGAAGAGCAAAAGGGTCAGGACTCCAAAGTCATTTGGACCTGAGTTTCAATTATATTTAATTGAAGGAACAAGGAATGAGGTCTCTGACCAATATTCCTATTGCTTCATTGTTGAGGATGATCCCAAAACATTTGAGGAAGCAATGAAGTCCCAGGATGTTGCTTTCTGGAAAGAAGCAATAAATGATGAGATTGAATCCATCATGGGGAACAACACTTGGGTGTTGGTTGATCTACCTCCAGGTTGCAAACCTCTTGGTTGCAAATGGATTTTCAAAAGGAAAATGAAGGTAGATGGAACTATTGAAAAGTTCAAGGCTAGACTAGTCATTCAGGGCTTTAAACAAAAGTCAGGAATTGACTACTTTGATACTTATGCCCCTGTGGCACGTATCAGTACCATCAGGCTGCTGATTGCTTTGGCATCAATTCACAATCTGGTTATTCATCAGATGGATGTGAAGACAGCTTTCTTGAATGGTGAATTGGATGAGGAGGTTTATATGAACCAACCTCAGGGCTTCATCTTGCCTGGCAATGAAAACAAGGTGTGTAAACTGATTAAGTCCTTATATGGACTCAAACAGGCACCTAAGCAATGGCATCAAAAATTTGATGAAGTGGTTTTGTCTAATGGTTATGTTCTTAACCAGGCTGACAAATGTGTATATAGCAAATTTAATGAATCTGGTAAAGGAGTCATTATATGTCTATATGTTGATGACATGTTGATCTTTGGTACTGATCAAAATCAGGTTGACCTAACAAAGGAATTTTTGTCATCAAAGTTCTCCATGAAGGACATGGGGGAGGCTGATGTTATCCTTGGTATAAGGATTAAACATGAAAGCAATGGTATATCAATTTCTCAGTCTCATTACATTGAGAAGGTACTGAAGAAATTTAATTGCTTTGATTGTACTCCAGTGAGTACTCCCATGGATACTACTGAGAAGCTTATGCTGAATAATGGCAAAGCTGTATCTCAACTTGAGTATTCCAGGGTGATTGGCTGCCTGATGTATGCCATGACTTGTACAAGACCTGATATTGCTTTTTCAGTGGGAAAACTGAGCAGGTATACTAGTAATCCTAGTGCTCAGCACTGGCAAGCAATTCAGAGGGTACTGAAGTATTTGAAGAGAACTATGGATTATAGTCTTTCATATACTGGCTATCCTTCAGTGTTGGAAGGTTACACTGATGCAAGTTGGATCAGTAACACTGAAGACAATTCGTCTACCAGTGGCTGGGTATTCCTACTTGGTGGAGGTGCAATTTCTTGGGCATCCAAGAAACAAACTTGTATCACCAGTTCAACAATGGAATCTGAATTTGTGGCTTTAGCAGCTGCTGGTAAAGAAGCTGAATGGTTGAGAAACTTGCTTCTTGAGATTCCATTGTGGCCTAAACCTATAGCACCTATTTCTATCCGTTGTGATAGTGCAGCTACATTGGCTAAGGCTTATAGCCAGATGTACAATGGTAAGTCTAGACACTTAGGTGTCAGGCATAGCATGATTCGTGAGCTTATCATGAATGGGGTGGTATCTATTGAGTTTGTTAGATCTCAACAGAACTTAGCTGATCACTTGACGAAGGGTCTGGCTAGAGACTTGGTTATAAAGTCTGCTAAAGGGATGGGTTTAAAGTCCAACTTAGTCACTGAATGCTAGGACACCCAACTCCCTCCTGAGGAAACTTGGGAGCTGAGTTCAATGTGGAAAGCTGAACATTCAGTGTACTGAAGCACATGTTTTACAAACATCCCAAGGTTTGTGCTTGGAACCTGCTGAAAGGAGGATGAAGTCTTTACTTCTTAATGGTTAATTTTCTTTGAAAAAGTGCTTGGCAGGAGCATGAATAAAGAGGAACCACCTATGTAAATGTTGAAGTTTTGCCGCTTCAGGAAGCTATGGACTTTTAGCTTTTACAACATTTATGAATTGGATATGGACACATGGCTTGTATAGTGTCAGGAGTGTTTAAGTGTTGGAAAACTTGTGTGTATTTTATCTTCAGGTATTCAAATGGGTTGAAGGGTTCAATTCTTAGAACACCCTGATTCTCGAATATTTGAACGTGTAATTTACTAAGATGGAAATTCAATCCTCAGGACATTTTCATTTATGCACTTGTTTTGTATTATGGTTAATTTCATGCAAAGGTAGTGAACTAAATTTGGGGAGGATTGTTGGTAAATTTAGTGCACTAGTGGGATTAGTTCACACCTGGTAATGGGCTTGGAGGTACGAAGTGTACACCCATCAGGTCCCTGAACACCCTGACTCAAATAGTGGTTGTGCAGGATCCTGCTGCTAGTGTTAGTTTCCACTGATAGTGGATCCTGCTGCTAGTATCAGGATACTGCTGATAGCAACTCTGCTGCTAGTGTTAGTTTCCACTGATAGTGGATCCTGCTGCTAGTATCAGGATACTGCTGATAGCAACTCTGCTGCTAGTAGGATGACTCTGCTGCTAAGCGGATAATCTGCTGCTAGTGATAAGTGGATTATGCTGATGATATGTAACTGATTTGACCTATTCAAATGGCAGTTACATATACACTTATGACCACGTTTAACTGGTCATGTAACAACTATTTTAGGCTATAATGGGGATAATTATGTGGTGATTAATGGGCCGATTAATACTCATAATTCCATTTGACTAGCCTGGAGTATCTCCCTATAAATAGGAAATCATATTATGCATGAAAAAAGATATAGAAAACATACAACACTTATTCACGAAGGGTTATTGATTTGTGCCTAAATCACTAACAACATTTGGTCTTATCCCAAGTAGATATTCGTGATACCCAGGCATAAGGGTCGAATAGTTTACTTTGGAAAGTGATAACACGATTCCAAGTGATATCCGGTAACCTTCATTGGTACGTAGCTAGGTCTTTGATTATCTTAACCCTGTTCTGGGCTCATAACCACCAACATATTTAAACTATGTCTAATCCAGTACATCGTTGAATTTAGAATACATTGAATCAAAGCCTGGAATATTCATAATAAAACCCTAAAACATGTTAAGTAATAACAACAAGAATTAAAATCCCTTATATGACATTAAATGTGATTATTAGTAATATATGATATAAATTCATGTAGAGCCATTGAAGAAGGAGTAGCTTATGATTCATTGGGATCTTTACATTCTTTCATTTGCTTTTAAGGATTCTAGTGAATATCCACTTCAAGGTGAGTTTTCGTGGCCCCATTTTCACTTATGTTTTCCTTGGGGGAGAATGATACTCAAATTCATTTTATGCTATGCTCAACTTTTATTCCTATTAGACAAGTGTGTGCTTATAATTATGCTAGGTGCTTTAGTAGTGTTATCAGTATATTCAATTTGTCATGGATTTATTTCCACTTGACACACTATGGTTATTCAAGATTCATGTAGTAGCTCCAGCTGGTAGGCTTTGCATGTTATCAGTATATTCAATGTGTGGTATTCAATTTGTGATGATGGTTATTCAATTTGTGCTACTTGCCCTATGCTTTATTTATATGCACACCTGTCTCAAACTCTTATGCATGGCAAACTGGGTTATGTTTACTTTAAACCCACGAACTCACCAACTTTATGTTGACATTTTAGAGTATTATTTTCAGGTGATCGATAGTGATTTATTGAAGGAGTTACATTTTGAAGTTATACTTTGTTCTCATTTCAAGACCGAGTTTACCTAGCCATGACATTTTCTAAACACTTTACATTTGAATCAATTTAAGACTTATGTTGTATTTATTCAGTTTTGTACAAAATTCTTTATGTAACGTTGTAAGTTTATTTCTTAAATCATATGGTGTTATTCTACTATCTTATGCGATGGTTACATTTCGTTGCACCTCGTGTTTCCGCTTCTAGCAGGGTGTGACATTCAAATTCGCGTAACCAGTTAGGTTTAGCTGCGATTCCATGCATCATCAGTAGGGACACGACATATAGACTGGAGTAGTCTACATATCATCAGTAACATCATCACCACTTTAGGCCCTACACGGATATGCATTATTTCCATTTACGTATGATTAATTTGTAATTAACGTTACCACTCAGTTTTTGCTACTAACATATACCTAATACTCCCGTCTACGATCCTAATATATTTTCGTACTCATTATATTAATATAAAATTTATATTATTAATTTACCCGGTGTTTTGAGGATTTTACCGTATTTACCGGTATACGATTAACCTTCCGTCGGTTTTCGATGTTTCAACACGACAACTATTCTAACACCCGATTCTCATCAGGAATGTAATTTCATGAAGTTTACAACTTTTATATATCTCGTCTTGTTCCGTAAAAATTGATTTCTAGTTAACTCGGTACCCGGTATCCCCTAAAACTAAAAATATCTTCCTAAACTACATCAAAAGTCCAAGAAATTCTTACACACTCATCAACCCCATACATTGCCGCCCCACCCCCTACCAATCTTTTACAAACCTTGAATTTTAGCTACTAACTTCATTTAATACATGTCCTTTTTGTCAAGACCAAACTTACATAGCAAGACTTGAGATATTTCTAGTCATTTACACATATACTTTACCAAAATAAACTAGAAAAGCTCTCATTTGCTTCCTTTCTCTATGGGGGTGCACGGCTCAAACAAAAACAACAAGAAGAACTCATCATTTTTCAAGAACAAGATAATTACAAGTCATTTATATAATCCTTGTTAAGGTTTTGAAATAAGAACCTCAAGGTTATTAATCAAATCATCTTCAAATCACCTCAAATATTCAAGTAAGCTTCAAGAACACTTTTTGATCTTTTCATACTTTCATTTAACTAGTTACATGATATATTTTTATAATCTAGTAAGAAAAACATGCAAGTATGTATGATCCATACCACTTTATTTAGTTTTTATTACATAAAATGGGTTTTTGCTTTTCCTATGATTATTCCCATGAAACCCACCAAGGTTGGTGATGTTTAGGACCCCATGACACCCTAAGAAGGTGTATGGTAGTTTAAGAGTTGTGTTGAAGTTGTTTGGAAGGTTTTTGCACAAGTTAGTAACTAGGAAACTAAGATTTGACAAACTTTCAAAGCTACTGTCCATTTTTGTTAAACGTGGGAAACTCAGGGTTTAGGGTGTAACTTTAGACCAAAGATTTAGAAAATACATTCCGAGACGAAACTATGGCCGAAAACGGGGATAAAAACGAGTTAATAACTAAGGAGATATGATTTTCCGAAGTTAACGACGAAAACTATTTTTCTGAAATTTTTTTTCTGATGAACAGTTGTCACGACTGTTTCGAGGCGTAAAACTAAATCTAGCCATCCCGACTTATCAAAAATATGTTAGTATTTTGTCCCATGATTCCGGAGATATAAAGAATGTAGAAAACGAGCTTATAACGAAGAAGATACAAGCGTTAGAACATAGGCGATTTATATATATATTTACTCGGCTTTTACACTAAGAGTTTTGACGTAAAATGACTTTGCAAAGTGCCATGTTCGCTACCATTTTTCTCCATGTTCGGCTCAGTTTGAGTCCTAGCCGTACTTAAGTAATTTCAAGTATTCCCGACACACTATCCAAAACACTTGACCGTTGACCCGTTGGCCTTGTAACGAGTAACTTACAACCTCATTTATATTACCCGAAAACCACACCAAAAATGGTTATTTTCACAACGGACCAACTAAACATATTTTTCTATCGAGGGTTGGAACTCGATGAGATCAAAACTTAATAACACGTCTTTAGACCATGTTACAAACTTACTAAAAACGTCAAATTCGTTTTCCAGAACTTAATATTATTCGTTCACGACTAGCTTTTTGAGGCTATATATTAAGGATTACAACTATTTTTAAGGATAATATTTTACGACGAAAAACTCTATTTTCGTAATAAAGCACTAAACAACTACAAGGGATTGTCACTACAACGTAAATACGCGTGAAGTATTTTATATTTATACAAGACGTCAAAAATGTATTTTTCGACGATAAATGTTATTTTCAAGTTTATCGATAACATACGTATTTGCATGTGTAGCATCATTTCATTTCATACATTAGACCATATCATTCATATTAGGTTGCGGTTAGAGATCGTGCCTCATTTCAGTGTATCCACTTTTGTCATCGTAGCTATCGCACCAGGTGAGTCATAGCCCCTACTCTTTTAATTGTTTTGTAAACTCTTTGGGGGAGAATACATGCTCGTTTTACTTAAACGCATTACTCGCTTTATATGGTTGATTACTTGTATTTCTTTGGTATGTTTGATTACCTGTATTTCTTTGGTATGTTTGATTACCTGCATTTCATGGGATTTGTCATCCTTGCTTATATGACCTCATGGTCACCAATTGTTCATATATGTCAAACGTATTGTAGTTTCCCCACTTGGCTGTGATGTCAAACGTAATACTGCTGTTTTCCTACTTGACTGATTTATCATATGACCTCATTGTCATAATTGTTTATCTGGTGACATTGTCAGGATTGTCATATCTGTTTACCTGGCGACATTGTCAGGAGTGTCAAAGTTGTTTACCTGGCGACATTGTCAGACTTATTTTATATGACCTCATTGTCATTATTGTTTACCTGGCGACATTGTCAGCTTTGTCAAAATTTACTTATATGGCCTCATTGTTAAAATTATTTATATAGCAGTTTTGCTATATTTATCTTTGAATCTAGATACAAGTATTACTTTTGTTCACATAACTAAATCATATTTGGCAGTGGGTCGTAAACACACAGGTTACAAGTCTCTTATGGCGGGACTTGTAACTGAGTGGATTTACGATGCCTTTGCTGGAAAATCTTCATACATATGCATTACATTCTTTTTCACAAGACTCTATGAACTCACCAACCTTGTGTTGACACTTTAGCATGTATTTTCAGGTATTAAGCTATGGCACGCTACTGGAGGTTTTGGCAGGGCATGGCATGGTCATAGAAGAATCTGATTATTCACTTGGGGACCGTTTTAAACTATTTTAAGGGCCTACTTCCGCACTACTTTTAACGATGTAAATTCAACACTTTTGGTTAAACGATTTTATTCTAAATGATTGAAATGAAAACCATTTTTATACTTGTGTTGTAATACCAATTGAGTTACACCCCAGCTACATGTAAGCTTCCGCTGGACCCAATTATGGGGGTGTGACACCTCATACTCCTCCGAGTATTGTGAATACCATATGTAGCTGTCCTCCCGACTCTAGCGAACACTGGAAGTCTGCGGCTATCTTTTTCGCGCCCCTCTTTCCGGTAGCGCGATGGGGATGTTTCGTATTCTGGGCCAAAGTTGAGCCGGGCTTGTAGGCTCTGACTCGACCTTCTTCTTGCCTTGATGAGGCGAAAAATGTACCGCTTTTAGGGGGTCATTTAAGCCGGAATTGGAATTTATTTGATCAAATATTGCCCTAAATCGTTCCTTTTGTGATTTTAGGTACTTTGGGAGTGAATTGTGGAAAAGAAGGCATTTTGGACGTTTTTGGAGCATAAAAGTGAAGAAAATGGCAAAGACTTAATTTTCCTTGCTGGAAACAGTAGATGATGGCGTCAAGAAGGAATTCCTTGACAGCATCAAGAGCAAAATGGATGACGGCCCAGAGAAAACGTGAATGCGTCAGAAGTAGGGCGTCAAGAGTAATTTTTGGTGACGGCCTGGAATGGAATTACACATGACGGCGTCAAATCAAGATCTAGGCAGTCCGAGAACTTTATTGGCGGCGAGATGACGGCGTCAGATTTTTCTTCTTGACGCCGTCACCTCACAAAATCTATATATACTTTTCTATTTTTCATTCATTAAGAGAGGAACTTGTGAGGAGAATTCTAGGGTCGAACCCTAATAACCCTAGGTCGTTTGTAACAGTATTTTCAAGGGTTTTCACCCCTTGAAACACTTCATGTTCAATTAAGATAAGTCTCCTTTCAATTCATTCAATATGTCTATGTGTTGTTTGAATATATCTTATGCTTGTCTTGATTTTAACATGCTAGGCTAGATCTTTTGTGTGTTTGCTTAGATATAATGAAACCTAGATGTTGATTATAGGTTGATTGCTTGTTTATAGTTGTAATAGATGAATGATTTCAATGTTAGGCTTAAGAAAACTGCCAGATCTCCATTGTGTAACATGCTTGAACGTCTTAAGAAACATGAACCGATGTGTACTAGGTTTTTATGGTTGTATTTAATGCATGAGCGAATTCTAATGATCCCATGTTAGGAGCTTCTTAGCCGGCTCGACATAGGAGTGAAGTAGGAGCTTATAGGATTGGGGAAGTAAGTACGCCACCCCATGAATGGTATTAAGGAATATAACCCGTCATCCACGCAACTGTAACAAGTAATTAACCTGTAAAAGATATCTAGGGAGTAGTGAAATCTAAGTAAACACATTTCTCCCACATATTGCTCACACCACTAGTTTAATTTAGTTTATTTACATTTCTGTCATTTTATTTTGATTGCATCTTAATTATTGGGTTAGTTGACTAACAACTAATTCCGCCCACTCCTCCAAAACCCGAGATTTTACTTGCTTTTATAAAACAATAAAAATACAAAAAGAATCATCCCTCACCTCTAGACCTAGTTTTTAGGCTTTCTAATCCTAGCGACACTATTCCTGAGTTGAACGATCAATCCCCCGGTACTTTTCACTATACTATACTACAACGATCAGGTACACTTCCTGGTGGGGGTTGTAAGCTTCTCGAGATCCCTCGAGAGGTAAAGCCTGGTGCAATTCCCACGCATCATGCCTCCTCTTGCATGAGGTTAGTTAAAGTTTCGTAATTTTGGGACACAAAATTACTTAGTGTTAACTCAGGCGCATCCTCTTCCAGTGCGAGGATATCTGTTTCTACATTAGGTCCCCTATCTCGAGTAGGCGCGCCTGGCGGCACAGTGTTGTCCACAGTGGGTGCCGCTTGATGGGGAGTAGTGAAGAGAGTGCGTTGAAGATCTTCAGCGCTTGGGGCCACCATAGTGGCTTGGGTGGTCCCCGTGGGCAATTCCACTGTTGGGAGAATTAGAATCGGTCTTGATTCTTGGTGACCAGGCGCACTGGTTGTCCCAGAGGCCTGCCTAGAGGTCGAATCCTGATGTTTCCTTCTCTGGGGGTCACCATGTGTTTTTTCCAACTGCGGAGTCCGCTGGTTTGAGTTTTTGTACTTCGTCATTCTAGTTCTTAGTGTAGGGTCTCACGGATGGCGCCACTTGTTGATACAAAAGTTGGGCATTCCTTGTTTGGGTTCCTGCTCTCGTACCAATCAGATCTTAATGCTTGAGACCTCCGCACTAAGAAAACAAACAAACACCGTTAGGCTTATCGTGGGATTGTCTTCCACGATTATCCTCCGGCGTGAGAGTAAGTAATCGGTTTTAGGGTTGTATAGAAGAGTTAGGGTTGTGAATCGTACCTTTAACGAGAGTTATGATATTCTTTATATAGGCACGAAATCCTTATTGGATATGTGTTCCTTACTCTTTGGTATATCCGGTTGTTTTGATATATATCCCTTAAATAAGAGATATCTATATCAAAACCATAAATAACTTTGGGTTTGGGCTTTCGTGAGCCCAAACCGTTAGTATGGTATCCCAAATCATTATTATGATAGCCCACTTGTGATGGGCTTGGGCGTTAGTTATGTTCATTGATCGGGTTCGTGACCCGGATATGGACTATACGTCATCAATTACCCAATCGATTACTGTAATTATCCTGGTTCTGATTATCATCCAAAAATGATGAGCTGGAACACAAGTACTGATTGTTGTAATTGGGATGGAGTTACTTGCGACGACTCCACCGGTGACGTCATCGAGCTCCATCTCTATTGTGGAATGCTACAAGGTACAATTCATCCTCACAGCTCCCTCTTCAACCTCACACACCTTACTCGTCTTGATTTATCACATAACAGTCTTAATGGGACATTGCCATCTTGGCTGTTTACTTCCCCCTCTTTACAATATCTCTATCTATTTAATAACATGTTCAGTGGAAATGTTCCTTTTGAGTCGTTTGCTCTTCCATCATTAAAATACTTAGACCTCAGTTACAACAATCAGTTAGGTGGCCAAATTGATGTGCAAACATTTCCACAACTCACCAACCTCACTTACTTAGGTCTTTCATATAATAATTTTAGTGGTGAATTGGAGTTGGATACATTGTTATCAACCCTCACAAACCTTGATACTCTTGATCTCTCTTACAGTGGTTTATCTGTTACCACAAATAATGCAAATCATTATGTCAACCCTCGTTTTTGGTTCTTAGGATTGGCCTCTTGCAAGCTAAAGGTGTTTCCGAATTCATTTCGAGCCATGAAACAACTTCGTTACTTAGATCTCTCTAGCAATGAAATCCATGGCCAAATTCCTCATTGGGTAGGGGAGATTGGAGGTACTTATGGGTTGGAATCTTTGTATCTGCGGTCCAACTTGATCGAGGGGCCATTCCCTCCATCAATTTGCAACATGAGTAATCTTTACTATTTGGATATGTCCAATAATCGCTTTGGTGGATTGATTCCACAATGCTTTGGAAATATCAGCTCACTTCTTAGAATGATAGATATGGGGAATAATAGCTTTCAAGGAACAATTCCAAACATATACGGGGATTGTGGAAGTTTAGAAGGGCTTATTTTGAATGGAAATCAATTAAGAGAAGAGGTGCCAAGTTCCTTGTCCAAATGTCAATCCTTGAAAGTAGTTGATTTTGGAAACAACCACTTGAATGGTACATTCCCTGGTTGGTTAGGAGATCTTCCAAATTTGCAGGCTCTTGTCCTCAAATCAAACAACTTTCATGGACACGTTCAACCCTCTTCAACTGTTGAATACCCATTTCCAAGTCTTCGAGTTCTTGACTTATCTCATAATGGGTTTGTAGGTCAACTCCCTGTAAAATATTTTCAAAATTTCAATTCAATGAAGAATGTGGTGAAAAATAGCACAAAACCAGAATATGTGTCCACGGGTGGAAGGTATTACTCATTCGTTGTTGCGGTGAAAGGGGTGGATCTAGAGTTTCCACAAATTTCGGTTGACTATAAAATTATTGATCTGTCCAATAACACATTTGAAGGACAGATTCCAAATGTCATAGGAGGTCTTAATTCGCTAATAGTGCTCAACTTGTCCCACAACAGCCTCATTGGTCCAATTCCACATGCTCTAGGGAATCTCTCTGAGATTGAGTCGTTAGACCTATCTTGGAACCAACTCTCAGGAGAGATTCCTCAAAGCGTTGCAGACATCAAGACCCTTGAAGTGTTAAATCTCTCGCAAAATGATCTTGTGGGTCGTATACCAGAAGGACCTCAGTTTAGGACATTTGAAGGGAACTCTTTTGGTGGGAATCCAAGACTCTGTGGGACTCCGCTGCCAAAAATGTGTAGTGAGCATTCACATGAACCACAACTTGAAAGAGATGAAGAAAGTGGGTTTACGTGGGAAGTGGTGATGTTGGGATATGGGTGTGGAACATTAGTCGGATTGGTGATGGGATATCTCATGTTGTCAACAAGAAAAGTCAAATGGTTCAATGCAATTGCTGATGCAACGGAGAGTTTGGTCTTGAAGAAGAGGAAGAGAAGACATGTATATATCGGGAAATGAGATTAGAAAATCAAAGGTACCATTTTTCACATGTTTTCTTATTTCATCAAATTGTGCAAAATGTCTTACTCTATGAATTCTCTTCCTCTTAAAACGAATTATGATGTTTGTGTTTTGTTTCTTTGAATTATTCTTGTATGTAATATTAATGTGTTGTTAGTATTAAGGGAAATTGGCAAAAAAAAGCATCATACTTGCCACTTTTTGTCATTGTATGTAGCGTACTTTTTTTATTTTAATTGTAGCACTAACCTTTTTAAATCGTGCCATTGTGTGTATTTTGTGACCATTTTACCCTTACTTTTTTCAAATTTTGATGGGTAAAATGGTCATTTCACATGGCTAAAAAGTCGCAAAGTACACACAATGGCACGATTTAGAAAGGTTAGTGCTACAATCAAAATAAAAAAAGTACGCTACATACAATGACAAAAAGTGGCAAGTATGATGCCTTTTTTTGCCAATTTCCCTAGTATTAATTCATTAATTTATTGGTATTTTGATGACTATACAACCATTGCAGATACAGATGTTACCGCTGTAATAATTTGTATCGCTTTGCTTTTGGTAATATATATGCTTCTCATTTCTATCAATTGGTCCTAGCTATGCTTTCACTAAGGATTGGTGTTTGGGATTTGTAATTAGCACAGTTATTGTGTTTTCCCATGGATGGAGTCTTTGCTAATGATGATGCCTACTGTTTGGTATTTCTCAGTTCTATGCTGTGAGGGTGTGCTGCATCATAGTTCTGGGAGATTACAGACTAGTTAGGAAATGTAGTTTTTAGCAGTAGAATTCATCTTATGGAGGTGAGGTAATGACCTTGAATGATGAGGCCTCTCTATGCTTGCAGATTGCATTAATGGTGTTTATTGATGAAATTTGTATAGTATAGGAGGGGAAATGTAGTCATTGAGGGTATCCTCTTGGTCTTCGATAATTTTTATATAAATGAGTTGTGGTGATTAATTTCATCATGTTGAATAAAAATTATCGACAACAGACAATTGCAATCATGTTGATTTACTAGCCATGTGCACACACCATTTATTGCTAAGCACACACCATCTAACTGGTGGTATTATGTGATGAGATGCAGTATTGCTTACATAAATTAGGTTTATTTTAGTAGTCCATGGTTGACTTATAGGTACTATATAATGTTTCACTGCATTGTTTGAGTGTTGCAGCAGCAAAGGGGGTTTTAAGCGGGTTTATAGTTTGTGTAAATAGGAATCTAGTCATTACGGAGGGGCTGGTATGGTTAGGCTTAGGTTTGGTCTAATTTGTTCTCTTCAGCATAATCTAGCTGTTTCATAAGTCCATTTTACTTGTATGGGTCAGGTTCTTAATTACCCATTTTGATAGTATGGGTCAGGTTTTTACCCATTTTGATTGCTGGGTCAGATTGTTTACTCATTTTGATACTATGGGTCAGGTTTTGACCCATTTTGATAGTAGCCATTATTTTGAGCTTGTGAGAGAATTTTCTTGATTGATAGAAATTAAAGAAGGATGACATTATCAATCAGGATGTGATATTTACACCTTTTGTTTTGGGAAGAAACATGCCGAGCTACTCCTAGTCTAGGTACTAGGGGTCAGGTCACGTGTAAGACATAACCCCGTAATACCCGGGTTAGGCGGCGTAGTCCGAACTACTGGGTAAAAAGATGTACCCGTATAAAAAGGAATATATACCTTTACGGTCCTTCGGCACATGCCCCTCGGACAAGAGTAGCATCCGCCTTCCGGTAATTCCCTTCGGACTGACGGAGACTCTTCGGTCCGGCACGTGTCGTCTGGGCACATACATCAACAAAAGTATAGATGGTAAAGGACTACTTTGTAACTATATTGGTCAGTCAATGGCATGTAAACACAGGCGCCAACATGTTTTGACTTTTGACAATTGACTTTTTAAGCATGTAGACATCCACTTCACACCATCAAATTCATTCAGCAGTGTCGTGTAAATGACTACCCTAAAACTTCCACATTTGTGGGCCACGGCAGAAAACAACAATAAATAATGGACCCTCATCCAGTTGAACCGGTCACATATAATTATATCCCCATTTGAGGATGAACATTTCAGAGGATGAATATTTTGACCCGAATCTCGAAACCGAACCGGAAAATTTCTGATATACGGTATGATACTGGGACTACGAAATAAGATGAAAGAAAATCGGGACTATTAATTCGGTACGGGACCGGTACCAAATCGGGGAAATTCCTGGAAAAAAAGAGGGAAAACCCGATTTCCCGGTACCGGTATCCGAATCCCGTTCTGTACGGTACCGGTACCACTAATTTATGTTCGGGAAAAAATCGGTACCACTAATTTGATACAGCATCGGTACCATGCTCATCCATATACCCATTCAACTCTTTTATTAGAAGTTTCTTTCATCATCTGATCTTTCTTCATGGCATCGATAACGAGATTAGTAAATTTCTTCTAATCATGGTAATTAAGAAAAACAAATTCTTGAATCCCCTTAAAGCTTTCTTACTTCTTTCAACTTTTAAAACAACCCATAATGGTTTTTTCTAGATGGTTTGTACCACAAATTATGCATTTTTTTTTTCTCTTAAAAGTAACCCTTAAGGCTATGTTTAGTAAACTTTTTTTTTTTTTTTTTTTTTTTTTTTTTTTTTTTTTTTTTTTTAATTAACTAAATATAAGTTGTACTATAAACTTATGTGCTGGATGGGAAAAGATCGAAAGGTTTAGCTCATCCGCCTAATTTTAGACGTTAAGTATATAGCATACAAATGAAAAACATTGAAAGGTTTAACTCATTTGTCTAACTATAAACGTTAAGTATATAGCATATGAATATGAAATATTCATTTTCTTAATCATTGTATTTATCTTGACTAGTTTTAGATCTTCGTGCACGCACGAGGTTTTTGGATAGATTTTTGTTAGATTCATTTTCGCATATTGTACATGAACATGGCTAAAGAAAAACAAACCTTTTCAATAATGAAGTATTTTTAAATATTCGTTTAATGCGGTGAGGTGGAATTCCTTTAATGCGGTGAGGTGGAATTCCTTATTTAGATCGAAAGTACTTCTCTTTTATGCATCAACTTTTTACAACATAGAGGGTCAAACAAATTCATTCCCGGTCAACCTATTCAATACCACATTTATTAAAAGGCTCCAAAACAACTTGCTCTACACGCTCCTCTTCCATAAACATTAAAATACAAAACACCTCCTCTTCCATAAACACCACGCTCCTAATTTGATTATATTTTTGGTAAGAGAAAATTACACCATTCGTCCCTATGGTTTACCCAAAATAACACCACAAGTCCCTTGGTTTTCATTTTTGCGTCACGAGTCCTTATAATGAAGTTTATTAACACCATTAGTCCCTATCCTTAACGATCGTTAGCTTTCTCCGTTAACTCTCACATGTGCGTCACATGTGTCGTCCATTTCTAACGACCGTTAACTTTTTTTCACGTTTTCGTCTGTTTTCGCACGTTTTCGTTCGTTTTTTCACGTTTTCGTTCGTTTTTTCACGTTTTCGTCCATTTTGGACATTTTCGTCCGTTTTTGGACGTTTTCGTCTGTTTTTACATGTTTTCGTCTATTTTTGCACCTTTTCGTTCATTAGAAAAAAAAATTTAGAAAAAAAATTCAGAAAAATATTTTCGCTAAAAAGGTTTCCAAAAAAAATTCAAAAACTTTTTTTTTCAATTTTTTTTCTAAAATTTTTTTTCGAAAATAATTTTAGAAAAAAAAATTTCAAAAAAAAATTTTTGAAAAAAATTTAATATTTTCGCTAAAAAAAATTCTAAATTTTTTTTCTTAAAAATTTGAAAAAATAATAATAATTGAAGATCTTTTTCTATAACTTTTTTTTTCAAAATTTGTTTTTCTATAAAATTTTAGAAAAAAAAACCATTTGAAAAAAAAAATTCTAAAATATTTTG
This sequence comes from Artemisia argyi, assembly GCA_030686995.1. Lineage (NCBI taxonomy): Eukaryota > Viridiplantae > Streptophyta > Magnoliopsida > Asterales > Asteraceae > Artemisia > Artemisia argyi. The sequence goes on along the minus strand of CM060709.1, from coordinate 149,256,480 downwards.
AAAAAAAAAGTTTTTGAAAAATAAAATTAAAAAAAATTACTAACGAAGAAATACGGACGAAAACATAAAAAAGCGGACAAAGCCGTAAGAAAACTTAAGAAAAACGGATGAAAACATGAAAAAGCGGAAAAAACCGTATGAAAACGTAAAAAATTATTGCATGTTTTCGCACGTTTTCGTCCATTTTCGCACGTTTTCGTCGGTTTTTTTGCAAGTTTTCGTCCGTATGAAAACGTAAAAACTTAAGAAAAACGGATGAAAACATAAAAAATGATGAAAACGTCCAAAAACGGACGAAAATGTCCAAAACGGACGAAAACGTGAAAAAACGAACGAAAACGTGAAAAAACGAACGAAAACGTGCGAAAACAAACGAAAACGTGAAAAAAAGTTAACGGTCGTTAGAAATGGACGAAACCTGTAACGCACATGTGGGAGTTAACGGAGAAAGCTAACGATCGTTAATGATAGGGACTAATGGTGTTAATAAACTTCATTATAAGGACTCGTGACGCAAAAATGAAAACCAAGGGACTTGCGGTGTTATTTTGGGTAAACCATAGGGACGAATGGTATAATTTTCTCTTTTGGTAACTATTAATCAAATTGAATAACCACGCTCCGATTCAAATCAACAACTTGCTCTACGCGGTGCAATCAATTTTCCTATAATTCTTCCTCTCTACATTTTTTTGTAGGTTACAAATCATACACTAAACAGTTTCCATAATTCCAAAAAAATCGTGGGGATCAAAAAAATCAAAACACTCACTTCCTCCTCAAGTTTCGGTGTAAACTATTTTTGTAAACCGATTGATATAGATGTTGATTTGCCAGCCCATTATGATTTTCTTATTTTTAATGTCGGTAAGTTATTTACTTTTTATCTTTTTCGTGTATGATTTTGTTTTAATTTCGTTTATATTTGTTCTTTTCTGTTGATATATGTTGATTAATTGTACTATGTTAATAAATTATTAAAGCCCTAATTAGTCCTGAAATAAAATGAATTTGTATGAAACCCTAATAATTTTAACATTTGGGGAAAACTGGGTTAAATTGGGGAAAAAGGTTATCGTATGCAACTAAATTGAATTTTGGGATAATTGGTTAAAATTGGTGGAAAAGCTTATCATAGTGTTATAAAATTTAATTTCGTGTCTAACATATAGTTTTAATTTTTATTTGTATTTATATTATTTTTATTATACCAAATTTTTTGTTAAAGACAAATAAGAAAAATGAAATAATTAGATGAATAGTTTCTTAATTTATGTCTGTTAATACTTTCCTAAATTTAGGAATATTTATGTCTATATAATGTAAGTTAGATGTACATTGTTTACCACATTAACATTTCAAATTATCACTTTCAACAAGCATAAAAAAATGGCTACATATGTTGCAGGCTTTATCAATGACTTATCGGCAGTTAAAGACAACATCAAACTGCGTGTGCGAATAGTAAGAAGTTGGATGCGGGAAACAAGGATTGAAAAACTTGGAATTAGTGATTATGGATGAACAGGTAAGTAACTATATTATACATCAATATATAACATTTAATCCTACAACTTCCTTTTTAATTTATTTGTTTCGTATATTCGATTGCAATAGGGCACTAAGATGCAAGCGACTATGCATATGGCATTGGTGAATGGCTTTAAGCACAAGGTTGAAGAAGGAAGTGCTGTTACACTGTCTCGATACAGTCTTGGGGAGATCCAGCCCAAGTATCGCATGGTCAACAAACCACTTCGTCTGAGTTTTTTGTCCAACACAATAATTGAACCGTGTCCTGACTTTACCGGTTCTGTTTATGGGTTTGAATTTAGATCGTTCACAACAATAGTCGATCTCAAGCAGGATGAAGACGGGCAGTTTGGTACGTAGTTTTTGATATGTTTTTCTTATATAATACTATTTGTGAAACTCACATAAGCCTTTTGAAAAGTTCCACATTGTTCTGTATTTAAAATTTTGTAGATGTAATTGGGCATGTGATTGCTTGTGACGATTTAGATAACTACGATAAGAATGGCAGATCTGGCAAGAAGAAGCCGTTGACCCTGGCTGATGCCGAGTGAGTACCGTTCACTTTTTAGTGTTTCTATGTACAATAATAAGTTATATAGTTGTACTTTGTATTGTTTCTTATTTTTATAGCAGTTGCAGTGGCAACGAAATCAGATGCACGCTGTGGGGTGCATATGCGCAACAGTTTCAAGATTTTGTCGATGGTTGCCCCAACCGTGGTAAAATCATGCTAATTCTTCAATTTGGCATGATGAAGATATGGGACGGTATACTTGTGAATTATTTTATATATGCTACTTTCCTATATTTTATAATCCAGGAATGCTTATTAAATATTATCACTGAATAGGCAAAATGGGAGTTCAAAATCCTTATAATGGGACAAGGCTTTTTCTGTTTAACGGGAATGAAAACATTCAAAAAGAAGAATTTATGGATGTGGAGTTCTATAGGCTGAGGTATGCTTACAGAATTATGAATATGCTTTAAATGCCGGTAATCTGTTTTGATGTTCAACTGGTTTCTTATTTTCACTATTTTTAGGCTGTTTGCTGACAAGGATGATTCCAAAAGTGAAAACACGGCTTCCCGTATTTCTACTCAGTCCAAGCATTCAACTAGAGAGGAATTTTTGAACAAGTTGCAGGTCAAAAACATTGTTGAGCTGCTTGATGTTGATCAGGTTAAACTTTATACCTGTGCACAATTTTATAAAATATATAAACAGATTTTACGCACTTTACAGGGTAAGCCAAGCATAATTGTTGGAACAATTATTGCTATCAATGAGGAGGAGGGCTGGTGGTACCTCGGTTGCCGGAAGTGCAACAAAAAAGTAGTTAAAGAATCTCAGTTTGTAGACCTTGAGTCCGAAACAAAACCCAAGTATGGATATCAGCAAACACCTGATCAATGGACATGCACCAAATGTGCCAAGACTGTTACCGGGATAAAAACGGAGTAAGTGCTTTCTGATTGTCTCTTTATAAGTAAGATACTAATACAACAGTTTGTTGAAACCATCACCTCACGAATTTTGTGCATTTGGTTGTTGTTTTAGATTTCGTCTTCAGATTAGAGTCCAGGATGACTCAGGCACCATATCCCTGTCGCTCTTTAACGATGAGGTGCAGGCAATGGTTGGTAGGTCTGCTTACCAGCTGTGCGACAAATATGGGTGCAAGGTAATCTAAATTGTACAATATTTTAAAATTCTCAATTTTTCAAAAAATACGGGCTGATTATCATAGTAAATATCTTATTTGTTACATGTAGAATGCGGAAGATCAGGTGTTCCCAACAGAGATCACCAACTTGGTTGGAAAGAAGTACGCTTTTAAGGTTTCCATTGATGAGGTCAATGCCAAAAAGTTGTTGCCTGGCTCCGTCTGACGGACGATGCTGATATTTTGAACTCTGTTGTTGCCATTGCAACTCCCTCCAAGGTACGCATTCCGCGACATGTTTCCTATAATGAATACTCTATTATTGAGCATGTTGTTGTGTTTAACACTTATCTGTTAAATAGGATCCCGATGTGACATCTTTTGCATTACCTGAAATAACTCCCTTGGTAAGTGCGTAATGTTTTTTGTGCGAAACTCATTTTATAATACTCGGTAACTCATAATATGTTTTGACAAAATTCAGGATATGGAATCTCAAACTGACGAAAATACTACGCCTGTTGATACACAAAAGAGTTCTAAACGTGCAGCCAATGTGGAGCATGAAAGTGATGGTTCAAGCATGAAAAAGCAGATTATCGAGATTAAAAGGGAGAAAGAAGCTGCTAAGTGAAGATTGATAGGTCCCAACAAATAAATGCAAATATTCTACATTTGCAGACATTTAAGGAAATTGTTTCCATTTTGAATAATCATCTATGCCTTTGTTAGTGTAGACATTTGTGATTGTCTTTTGAAATGGGGAGTCCCATTTGTGGTTGTCACACACTGGCATTTTTTATTTGGTTGTGTATGCTTCTTTGTTTATGCAATGTCTAACTTTGTCAAATGCATATTGAAATTCTATTTTTATATATACAATGCATGCTTTCGGCATCTTCATGGTTTTGTGTAGATTTGAGCCATTGACACCATTTATCCAAGTTTCAAGAATGCAAAAATTGAAGAACCGGATCTCCCAAGATTAAAAGAAGTTTGTTTTATAAATAGTTTTTATAGTGTATAAATGTTTGTAAACAACATTCATTACGTTTACAAATTTTGTAAGTAGCTTGCAGTTACAATAGTTTCACTTTAAATTGTTATAACAATACTTATTTTATATACAAAAATTAAAGTTTAGAATGTCATTTGTCTTTCAATCAATCCTGCAATACTTGCCAAATATTTATTATCACATAATCTTTATGAAAATTGTAACAATCAAATAATTGTCTAAAATAATTCTAACCCTTTCATGTTTTGATTGAAAGTGAAATTTAGAATATTTGCAAATCGTCCTTAACTTTAGATGCATAAAAAAAATCATATAATTGATTAGAAGAATACCTCTTTAAAGTTTTAAAATCCTTTCTAAATTTATATTCCTTTATGTATGCTATAAATGGATTCAACATCACATAGAACATCAGTATACTACAATGCCTCTGCGATTCAACAATGGTAATCGTAGGATTAGGGCTTTCAAGTAAGTATACTGATGTTCTTCTTTAATTCAAATGCATATATTTCATATCATCTAATTGTGTAATTTTTCTTTATAACAGTGACCGCTGTGTCGCTCCTCCTACCATTGACATATGCATTCATCATGGTGGTAGAGTTGTAACTTCGAATTTACTTTATGATTATTGGGGCGGTGATGAAGTTTTGATATGCAATGTTTCAACAGACAATTTAACCTTCGCCACCATTAGACGATTAGTTGCCGAGCATCTAAGTAATTACACTGATATGTTCGCGTACTACTTGCGTGTTCCGAATGTCCCAATGGAAGAACAAGATAGTCTTCGTAGGATAGAACATGACTTCTATGTTGAGGCCTGGCTATCCGATATTCAAGTTGGTCATGCATTGGATATCTACTTGGCTCATCGTCGCTATCCACCTCATTGACCCAAATCATCAAAGGTGGCTCGAATAAAGATGGGAAAGAAACGGAATGATAAGTGGACATGTCGAGGCCAATCGAAGGGCTGCTTCGAGATCGGATATTTTATTAAAACTATGAATTATAAAGAAGTATACCAATTACATGAATTTGGCAAATAAGATTCCGTGTCTAAAACATTTGTTGTCAATGGTAAAGCCACCTTGATCATTTTACCATTTACAAGCAACATTCATTATGAAACTTCATGTTTTGTTATTTTATTTCATAATTTGCCAATGATAATTTATATAAACTACTTTGCTTTTATGAAAATTTCCAAAGTCTAAGAAACATATGTTTTTAATAAAGCTTACGGGGGTACCGGTAAATCCGTTGATAGTGGAACAGGGGGTATATATTTTGTTTACGGTTACGGGGGTACCGGTAAAACGTTTTTATGGAAAACACTTGCAGCCGGCATTAGAAGAAAAGGTGACATAGTCTTGAACGTTGCATCAAGCGGTATTGTGTCTTTGTTAATGTCCGGAGGCCGAACTGCTCACTCGAGGTTCCATATTCCAATAAATGTTGATGAGACCTCGACTTGCTCAATAAGTGCTCAAAGCGATCTGGGAGCAATGTTAAAAAAGTGCAAGCTTATTATTTGGGATGAAGCGCCGATGACAAATAAGCTTTGTTTTGAGGCCTTAGATCGGTCTATGAGAGACATACTTCGTAGGAACCGGTATGACGAGTGCCATCAGCCTTTTGGTAACATGACGATGGTGTTTGGCGGTGATTTTAGGCAGGTTCTTCCTGTAATTCCCAAAGGATCACGCCAAGACATTGTTGGTGCTTCTTTGAAGCAATCATACCTTTGGGAATACTGCAAAGTTCTTAAGCTAACCAATAACATGAGGCTTACTATGGGTTCAAGACCCGAAGATGTTAGCGAGATAAGAGAATTTGCAGAATGGATATTGAATGTGGGAGACGGCAAGCTTGGAGGACCTAACGAAGGAGAAGTTAAGATAGATGTGCCGGAAGAAATTCTAATAGATGCTGCTGATGACCCCATAGGATCTATTATTGACTTTACTTATCCAAACATGTTGGATAACATACATGATCCGGCCTACTTCCAAGAAAAGGCTATTTTGGCACCCACAAATGAGTTGGTTGACACTATAAACGAACATTTATTGAGCAAATTTCCTGGAGAAGAAATGGTGTACTTAAGTTGTGACAACGTGGATAAAAGTGAGCGTGGTGCCGTCGTAGATCAGTCCGTTTTCTCGCCAGAATTTATAAATGGATTGAAGTTCTCAGGTGTTCCAAACCACAGACTTGCTTTAAAAGTCGGAGTGCCGATTATGTTGTTAAGAAACATAGACCAATCAAATGGTTTATGTAATGGTACAAGACTTCAAGTACTTAAATTAACAAGAACATCTATTCAGGCGCAGATCATTAACGGAACCAACTTTGGAAAAAAGGTTATTATTCCAAGGTTGAGGATAACTCCGTCAGACAAGTGTTTGCCTCTTAAGATTGTCAGAAAACAATATCCGATATCAATATCTTTTGCCATGACAATCAACAAAAGCCAAGGGCAATCGCTTTCTAAAGTTGGTTTGTACCTGCCCCGTCCTGTGTTTACACATGGACAACTATACGTTGCACTATCAAGAGTAAAAAGCAAGCGGGGTTTGAAGGTTGTCGTTTGTGATGAGGATGGTAATCTCTCCAAAACCACAACAAATGTCGTGTATAAAGAAGTACTGGAAGGTCTTTGACCAACTTTCATGTTTGTATAATGTATGTATCATCGGTGTAATCATTAAAATCACACATCATTTTATGTTCGAGTCAGTCTATTTTACATTGCCAACGCTATGGTTGTAAATCGATTGTGACACACATATTTTACATTTAACAAATTTACGTTACTACTTTTATTATTATCTCATTTATCTATTCCTTTTAAAAATAACCCGGTGTCAACGGGTCTCTAAGCTAGTTTTTAAATATAATCCAACTTGTAAAGATATTAATGAAGTATAAATTTCTATAATGCATAATAAAATTCAAGTAACAAAAAACAATGTTTGTAGCCGACATCGAGAACTCTTGAAGTTCTTGTAACACTTTGTATCATAGGTAGTTTTAATTCAATTTTTAATAGTTAGAAGAAAACTCCATGCACGTGAAATTTACATTGATGTAACGTGATCGTGAAATGGAGATCTAGGTTGTTCAATTTTGGAGGATAATTCTGTAGCCACAAAAGAATTATAATTAGAATGCTCTTTTATTAGTTAGAACCACAAGCATGAACTTATTGTAATTATGTTGTAATTATAATATAGATATTAAGCTACAGAGGAATTGAAGAGACTTAATTTTAAAAGCCATTGTAAGGGGTTGCTCAATATCGTTTCTCCATACAAACCAGTAAAATGTAGCATAATAAATCTGTAAATATCAATTGTAATATATATCCAGGATAATAGTTCAAAACGCAACATCCTGCAAAAAGTTAACACATACAACCAAGAGAAAATAGAGTGCCAAGGAGTAATGTGTCCTCCACCCTTTTGATTAGCAACTAATCATAAAGCTCAAAAAACTAATCAAGGATTACAGAGAGGGTAATTCAAGACTTAGACAAATGTTAATCCACATTTGGGCAACCATGCTTTATCTAACTTGAAAAAAGAGAGAACATAATACTTACTTGCCACTAAGATGAGGAACACCAAACTCATTCGAGTGATAACCATAAACCATATGATAATAATTATATGGTACAAATTAATTTTTGATAGTGGACTGAATTTAGAATATAGTCACAGTTGGTCTTCTTATACACTAAAAAAAGGGAACGCAGTTTTTACTTGATTTAGCTCACATTTAGGGATGAGCATTTCGACCTGAATCCCGAAACCGAACCGGAACCGTACCGATTCCCGATATACGGTACGGTACCGGGAATACGAAATAAGGTGAAAAAAAATCGGGAGCACTAATTCGGTACGGGACCGGTACCAAATCGGGAAATTCCCGAAAAAAAACGTGGAAAATCCGATTTCCCGGTACCGGTATCCGAATCCCGATCGGTACGGTACCGGTACCACTAATTTATGCTCGGGAAAAAATCGGTACCACTAATTCGGTACGGGACCGGTACCGTGCTCATCCCTACATTGATCAAGAAAACATACCATTTCAACCAATATTTTGAGTTTTACTCACCTTTGATTTTCATAAGAAAACTATAAGTGTCCCACAAACGGGCACGTGGTCAGAAAACCATGAATCCTGTTTATGACTTCTGATGGATCCTTTCCTCATACCAAAGTATTATGTCACACCTGTAAATTTAGGTTGTCAATCAAATAACAATAAGAAATCACTGCTTCTGTATCGAATGCTTCAATTTGGACAAAAGAAAAAACACAAACAAGGCGGAGCATGGTTTGATTTTTAGTCTAATGATTTGTTTATTGGTTTAGAGTGAAAAGTACTGACTGTAACCAGTAAAGTCAAAGCATAATACACCATTATCAGGAACGAACTCATTACCATGTTGGTGTTCTCATTTTTCTCTTTGATTTTATGGTGTCTCCGGCATTGAAATCCGAATTGCAGGAGTATTTGTAAGTTGGTAGAAATTCGATCCTTCCCTTTCTATCCTTCAAATACTCTCCCAGCCTCCTTTTCGATCTTGAGCTATTCAGATATCCTAATGAAACACAACAGCATTAAAACATGTGAACGCCTACTCATGTCAAAATGGGTTAATTTCAGTTACTCTATATTTTTAGCGCCAACTGGTCAAATGTAAGAACCTGGCTAAGCTGAAAGTGTTGTTTGAACGTTTCAACCTTCTAAACAGGCATCCAAACAATCAAATACTATTTTTTTAAAATATATTTTAAGATTCAAAACGATAAAATTATAAGGGACAACTCTACCCACCCGTTTTAAGTTTTAACTGTCATAAAATGCCTGTTTGCAAAATTGAACAACCTTCTCCTGTAGAAATGTACCACCAATTTGCAACCTCTGATAAAAATCAAAGAACATGGTACATTTCTACAGGAGAAGAGAATTTACAGGGATTCCTGTGGCCTTCCCCATCTCCCACATGTGACACATGTTGCTCTATTTACTGTCACACAACAGGGGTTTTGAGATTATATACAGAAAAGAATAGGAACAATAGTCTTATACTAACAATTATGAATTACCTTCTCTGATTGATGCATGCTGCAGCTATAGATGACACCATTGAATATTTGTATGTATCCCAATGTTCTTCTGCCACTTTGTTCAATGGAGTTAACTGAAGTGTTGTATTAGTCACCGATAACGGTCTCCATGTGTCTAAGGACTTCTAGGGGTCGGATTTTTGCCAATATTTACATCGCCAACCATAGATAGGGTGGATGATCCTCATGTACCAGGCTCACCTAGTAACTATAAATGCGAGGGTCACTGGGGTGCAGTAAGATAAAACTTGATGCAAATTACACTATTTACTTAATTTGCAAAGCGGGTTGATAAAAATACATAAAGTTACCATCACTATTAATGACTTAAAAAGTTAAAATCACCCCAAATTCGATTCAGTTTTCAAATACTCCATTCTAGGATTTATCTAAACCATCAAAATCCAGTTGACCACTCTCACAATCCAATTCCTAAACCTAACCATAAAATTCACACATAGGCTAAATAAAAATATATAAATCAGGTAAAATTTAGCAAATTAATACAAATTTATAACACATGCAGCAACATTTAACGCATCTTCACATAAAAAAAACTTACGGGTTGCTTTAAGATATTAGTATCGGATCCAATTCTTGATATTTGTTACTCTTATACATGCCTATTAGTATCAAAATTAGTGACAACATCATTACAGCTATTTTCACTTAACAATTTAACATGATTAGCAGTGAGGAACGCACTCTGTAAAGCCTAATCTTTCAACATTTGCAAGAGAAACCGTAACGTACTACACCACCAACTATTGAACTACCACATTTACTTAGATGCAAAACTAAATCAGAATGACTACGTATCACAAGAAACAACTGTATAATTGCTTAAGCACAAAAGATTCTCCAGACTAAGCCAAGTAAACTAATCCACCACCAAATTAATCCCCATATATCGTATTAGCTTAAACAAAACTACAGTCCACAAATACATTTGTGAAAGCTTCTAAGATCCTCACGCAGTTTGCTAACCCTTGTTAACCGCTTCCAACCACTGAGTTCACATTCGCTATAGCATATATATTTACAAATTAATTCCTAGAATTCGCTTTCAATATCAAGTAATCAGTAAAACCAATGTAAAGTGAGCTTAATAGAGTTTTATTTTACTCACAACTAGTACAACTATGTATCCCCCTGTCACGCTAAACGTGGTTAGAGTGGTTAAGTTACACTTCCGGTATATTTATACTATACCTCTACCCCTGTCGGCTTATATGAAATAAAAAGCTTCAATTTTTAACACAGAATATACGGAAAAAAAAATAAAAAAATGATGATGAATAAAAATACGTAAAAAAAACAAAAAGATTCAATTTTTAACACAAAATTGTATAAAAAATAGTAAAAAGATACCAAAAATTAGCAAATTCGCCAACCAGCTATTAAAATCAACTAATCTGAAGAAAAAAAATAATAAAAAAAAGCAAATCGGATTAGTAGAATCAATTGACTGAAATGAACCGCAATTGTTAAATTGTTAAATTGCTGAATTTGTGAGGATCGGTGATTGATTGTTGTTATGGTTGATTTATAATTAAAAGAGTAATTTATATGTTCGTGAATTTTTATCATTGAACTGGATATTTTACTATCCCAAGGTGTGATGGTGGCGGATGAATGAATCGAGTCATGATTTGATTTTTTTTTCTTTTTAATTAAAAATCATGAGAATAATTAAAAATCCGACATTTTAACAAATTGATCAATCAGAATGTTCATTTGCAAAATTGAAATCTCCGATTTTAGCCAAAAAGATGTACTATAAAAGATATCGATTTGCAAAACAAAAAGGCTTGTGTTTCAATGTTATCTCAAATTGTGTGAGAAGCTTTTCAAACAAATAGTTGCGGGTTCAAGTATTGCTTATGACATTTGAGATAAAATGAATAGTGTTTTGAAGATTATATTGTCTTTCTTTGTTTCAGTTTCTCTTTCATTAACTTTCTCAACTATTTTGATAAGATAGTTTTGATTAGTGATTTACATCTAAATGTACAAGCTTTGATTAGTGATTTATATCTAAATGTACAAGCTTAGAGATTATATGAGTTCTTATAACTGATATTGACGAAGTTATTCTAAATTTTTCGAAAGCCAACTAAGCTAAACGTCAAAACTTGCTTATCCGTCGCAATGCTCAAGCAGATAAATTACTAGTATACTATATGTACTAGTTAACATCATTTTATAGCCACAAGTATGATGACGTTCATGTTAGACATAAAATTATAAAAATATAAATATAAAACTCAGGGCCGTCATATGAATTTATTAATTTTTTGAGAGCCCTAGACGAAATCACATAATTAGGCCTTTCGAGAAGAAATGTTATATATAAAGTGTCATCATTTATAAGATATAATGCAATTAGTTATCTAAACGTTCTAACATATTATTCATTTAAAATATTTCTCATTTAAATATTTTTTTCTTTGTGAAAAATATGTATACACATTCATATAATTATTAACGGAAAAAAATTTGAGAGCCCCTAAAAATCTTGAACCCTGAACGGTGGCTCACCTTACACACCCTCAAACATGGCCTAAAACTTATATATATATGAGTTTATGAATAAACCAATGTTTTAAAAACCGGTTTTTTTATTGACCCGGTTTAGTCGCCGGTTCACCGGTTCATCGGTTCAACCAGTTGAACCGTCGGGTTGAACCGATTCTATACACATATATACTTTTTTCAATATTTAATAATTAGTATTGCATGATCATATAATTTATCCGCTTTTATTCATACATTCGATTAAACCGATGAAGAAGATTGAGACTATATCGATAAGTTTTGTTTTTTAAGTCTTATATCTATAGACACCGGATCCCTTGCAAAGTGAGAAACATTAAAAAGTGTAGAAAGCCATTCATAGTGTGACACGTGTCCCCCCACTCTAAATTATACATAAAATCCGCCCATGGGTAATTTTGTTTTTTGATCCGTTTTTTCTTTTCCACCTCAATTTTCAAACGCATATATCTCTTAAACGACAAACTTTTAGAAAAAACCGATTTCACCATAATTTTAAAATTTTTTCGAAACATTTTTTTTGACATATTCATTAGGTCATGATTTTCTTGATATTTTTGCTATTTTTGACCCTATTTTTTACCTTAAAAATTGCCAAATCATAATATACTTAAAACACGAAAGTTGTAGATTTTGATTCACTCTTTACCCAGAAATTTGAATCACTCAAATCCGATATGATATGAGTGAGATATCGCACGTTAAAGATGACGTTTTAGTCACATTTGTTGCACACAACGTGTTTGATGAAATATTTAGCTTAGATTTTTTGTCTTAAAATCGAGTTAAATGCACTTATTTTTTTCCCACAACGCATTATTAATAATTTTATTAATGTAACATTCAAAAAGTGATGTTTTTTAATCATTATTTTTTTAAAATATATATTTAGTTCATCAGTTAGGTTATTAGGTTCATCAGTTAGATTATTAGGTTCATCAGTTATATTATGTGTTGTTCATCAGTTAAGTTATAGGTTATAGGTTCATCAGTTAGACATTTTGTTCATCAGTTACTTTGGTTCATCAATTTTTTCAGATTCATCAATTTCAGGTTCATCAAATTTGATCAAATGTTTGGGTTCATCAGTTATTGACTAACTGATGAACCTATAATTATAGGTGTTGATACAAAAGTTGGGCGTTCCTAGTTTGGGCTCTTGCTCTCGTATCAATTCGCTTCTTAATGCTTGAAACATGCGCACTAAGAAAATAAACAAACACCGTTAGGCTTATCGTGGGATTGTCTCCCACGATTAGACTCCGGCGTGAGAGTAAGTAATCGGTTTTAGGGTTCTCGTAAAGAGTTTAGGGATTAGTAAATCGTACCTTTGAATGAGGATGTATCATTCCTTATATAGGGGAGTAGAAGCCGTGTTTCTTGCTCCTTACTCTTCGCACTCATGGTGCTTATCCGGGGTAAGGATATCTATTCCGTAAATAGGAGATCCTTATCTATACCGTATATAGTTTAATTGGGCTTTGGGCTTCGTGAGCCCAAGCCGTTGATACCGCGGCCCAACACTGGCTCATGCGAGGTGGGTTGGGCTTAGTAATGTTTATTATTTGGACTCGTGGCCCAAATATAGACTATACGTCATCATGTCCCCCCAGTCTAGTGTGCGCGGCTCGTAGTCGCGGATGCTAGACTTTATAAGTATAGCGGTAAGCGTGGCGGGAAAAATCAAAACGCTTCCCGCCTTTTTGCTTAGAACTATGTATCTAGTCCATAATATTTTTGAGGGAGTGCCTCGAAAAACGGGGGTGGTGTCCACGTGTGCTTTGAGAATCGGGAAAAAGGTATGTACCGTTTCTGATTCTAGCCACACGTTGTGTGAGTGGGATCCACGTGGCCGTCATCTAGGGTTTTTCCTTACCTATAAAGAGTCACCGCCTCCTTTTACTAAAAACACACAGTAAAAACACACATTCGCCATCTTCTCATTTCTTCGAAGTGTAATTTCAAAGAAATTAGTTTTCTCATTAGGTAATTCCGTGTGCGTATATTGTAAAGAATGGTTGCTCAATTAGGAGAGTTTCGCTCAGTGATGGATGAGGATGACGTGCGTCAATTCTCATCTGATTACTTTATCCCTCTGGATGTGCATCCGGACTCCGGAGGCTCTAGACGTCGATGCGTGTATAGCCGATTTCCCCGAAGGGAAAATAGGACTGTACACGCGCTTTTTTGAGTACGCTAATAATCGCGTACCAATATCTATTTTCTTGAGCAACGTACTTAATCACTATCGCCTTCATATCTCACAGCTGCACTGTATAGGTGCGGCAAAGATATCGAATTTTGAAGTAAACTGTCGTTTACTTGCGATAGAGCCAACCGTAGACCTATTTCGCGCATTTTACCACACAACGTGGGCAAATGGATGCATATCCTTTGCGAAGCGCGTGGGGAAACTTCAATGTTATACCGTGAAGGTAGACTCTCTGAGGTTTTGGAGGGAGTATTTTTTCTGGGTTGATGATGTGGTGTTTCCATCACCCTTTGAGTTTTATACTCAAGACTCGTTGCCGAGGGATGGGCGCCCCGCACCCGGTTCCTATAGTTTGACTGATGCGCAGACCATTGATGCCAACCGCATCCCCATTAACCCTTATCCTGAGGAGTTTTTGGTGTATGTGGGGTTGAGTCGCAGCTATTTCGGTGGTGTTGATGAGATGCCAACCTTTATTGATGAGGAAGGCCGGGGTGGGTGTTCGTCCCTTTTCATTGTTCCCTTCTAATAAATGTAAGTTTCCCTTAATTCGCACGTTTAATAACTGACCTTTGTTTCTTGCTGTTTTTTCCTGTTGCGCAGAAATAGATTTGTTTGGGGTAGTGAAGCTGGAGAAGCCGAAGCAGGTGACCATTGGCGTGCGCCCTCGTAGGGAGAACGAGCAGCCGCTTTTGGAAGGAACCGCGGGTCATCTGACCGTGTTGGGACCTATAGGCCATGAAGACTCGCCACCTCTTCAAGTTACGCCCGTACAGAGTGTGGCGCCAACTGTGGAGACGGCGCATGAGGAGGAGGCACACGCTGAATCGTCTGATAGCGTGGAGATATTGAAGGCTGAGGAGGTGTTGAAGCCTGAAGAGGTAGCGCGGGAGCTTAAGCGCAAAGGGGAGGCTGGTGGTAGTGGTACTTCCAAGAGGAGACGCTATCTCGTTGAAGATGCGGAGTCGTCCGCGGAGGAAGGGACATCTGCTCCTGGCGCGGATAAGAAGGCTGGGGAGGCCTCTCCGTTTATGTAAGTCATTTTCTTCATGCTTCGTATATTTTTATTACTTGTCGTAATATGTATTGACTGCTGCTCCATTTATTGTAGCGATGATGCCGCGAAGGATGATGGGGCCTTCGTGGAGACGGTGGTCCCTCCTCCAGATGAAAACAATGGAGAGGGAGCAAAGGTGGATGAAGGCGTATCTACGCAGCAACTGTTGTCGGAGTTGGTTGCCGCTGCTGAGCGTCAAACTGGGCTTGTTGCTCAGTTGAGGACGCAGTACCTTGGAGAGAGCGGCACCATTGCTCAGAAGGATGGGGAGATCGCTCGTCTCCGCGCGCAGCTGGCTGAAGCGCAAGCGGAAGTGGAGTCCGTCAAAGCATACGCCAACAAGGTCACCGATGAAAAGGTGAGCATGCTAGCGGAAACTCAGCATGCGCGGAGTGAACTGCAGCAGATCCAGGCTGATATGACCTGGGCAATGAGGTATCTTGATGAGAGGAGGGTTGAGCATTTTTCCAACGTTAAGGAGTTCAAGGAGCGCATGGAGAAGATTATTCAGGTGCAGGAGGAGAAGCTGCGCCGTCTCAGCATAGAGTATGATGAGGAATTATACCCTCACTTGATGTCTACCATAGCAGAGCGCATGTATGTCTTTGTATATCTTCTTGCCATCTTCCCTTATTGTATTTGCTGGTTTGTTTTATCTAATCCACGTTTATCTTGTTGATGTAGGTGGTTGATCAGTCATGGGCTGCGCTTGGCAGCTCTGGGTACGTTGGAGTCTCCTGAGGTGATGGAGGCCTTTGGGAAGGTGGTGCAGTGTGCCGTGGAGCGCGGCAGGGCGCAAGCTATGGAGGAACTCCATGAGGCTAAGGTGTTGACCGTGGCACTGGCTGAGGTGCCCGGGTACAACGCAAGTGCTTATGACGAGCTTTTGCAGGCCATGGAGGGGATGAAGCTGCTTGAGCTTCCCCATATTGCGCGGCTGGAGCGCGACCAGGATCAGCCCATAAGTGTAATTATGGCGGGGTTGACCATAGGGCGTCATATTTTGGAGGATGCTGAGGCGCAGCCAGACTACTTCCTCAAGCCTGACGAGTCGCAGTTGCAGGTTCCTGTCTTTGTGCAGCCGCGACATATGCTGAATCCTTTTGCGCTTGAGAAGGAAGTCCCTCTCAAGGAGGTGTTGGAGAAGCACGCAGAGAGAGCTGCCAGAAAGAAAGGTATCAAGGGCAACGCCGTCTTGTGTGGTGTGGGTGCTGCGCATATTCCCATGTCAGATGGGGTTCCAGTTAGCGTAGCAACCGTATCGCCCAAAGATGCGTTGGTTTTGATGAAGCTTCAAGAGGCAAGAAGTTCTGCTGCTCCCGAAGATAGCCCTAAGCATCGCCATAGTATATAGGCTTTTTTTGTAACTTTGTATATTTATTGTATAAATAACAAGATATATCTTTTGAGTTTTTATAGTATCTTTTTATTTTTGCTATCTTTTTATGTAAAAAAGTTTAACTAAGATACTCTTTTTTGAGTTTAAGGTAAGTACGTGACTTAAGATAAAATAAACTTGCATTTATTGTGCGAAGTTTTTGATTTTTGTGACCAAGAGTCTTGGCTCGTTATTTGCTAAGCTTTGTACAGTGTACGTAATATTTGCGCATCCATCGTGGGGTGCGCAAGGGGAACTTACTTCAACGTCTTGTAAGTAAGGCGCTTAGCAAGGATGCGTGATCCGATGTTGATGGGTTTGCAACCCTCTTACTCAACGAGTAAATTAGTAGGTTAACTCGTCCTTTCTGCCATCGTGGGTCTTAATAGGTGCATGCACGCCATGTAGGCAAAATATAAGATAACAATATTGTAACATAATAAAATGTACGCAATAAAGTAAGAGTATGTTATGGAGTTAGCTAGAAACCATAACGTTTTATTAATACTTTCAAATGTATGAAAAATGAAATACAATTCCTAAAAAAAAATGCAAGAGACAAACATTTATTGGGCATGTACTAAAGTGCAAGTATGTATGTTTGTGGGCCGTAGCGTTTCCTAGAGATAGCATCTTTTCAGATTGCAGATGTTCCAAGTGCGCGGTTGATGAGGCGAAAAATGATCCATTTTTAGGGGGTCATTTAAGCCCGGAATTGAATTTATTTGATCAAATATTGCCCTAAATCGTTCCTTTTGTGATTTTAGGTACTTTGGGAGTGAATTCTGGAAAAGAAGGCAATTCGGACGTTTTTGGAGCATAAAAGTGAAGAAAACGCCAAAGACTTAATTTTCCATGCTGGAACAGTGATTTGACGGCGTCAAGAGGAAATATTTGACGGCGTCAAGAGTAAAGACCATGACGGTCCAGTGGATATATGAAGGCGTCACGAAGAAGAGCGTCAAGAGTTAAATGTGTGACGGCCTGGACGATGACGGCGTCAGAAATAGATCAAGGCAGTCCGAGGATTATTTTGGCGGCGAGATGACGGCGTCACACTTTTGTTCTTGACGCCGTCAGACTCTATTTTCTATATATAGTTTTCTAATTTTCATTCATTAAGAGGAACAAGTTTGGAGAAACCCTAAGGCCGAACCATATACGAATTTTACAGCTTTTCAAGGGTTTTCAATCCTTGAATGCTTACATGTGCTATTGAGATAAGTCTTTGCTTAATTCAATCAATATGTCTATGTGTTGGTTGTCTATATCTTGTGCTTGTCTTGATTCCACCATGCTAGGCTAGATTTATCTTGTGTTTGCTTAGATCTAATGAAACCTAGATCTTAATTATGTGTTGATTACTTGTTTATGGTTGTATTGGATGAATGATTTCAAAGTTAGGCTTAAGAAAACTGGCAGATCTCCATTGTGTAACATGCTTGAACGTCTTAGGAAACATGAACCGATGTGTACTAGGTTTTATTGGTTGTATTTAATGCATGAGTAAATTCTAATGATCCCATGTTAGGAGCTTCTTGCAGGCTCGACATAGGAGTGAAGTAGGCACTCATAGGATTGGGGAAGTAAGTACGCCACCCCATGAATGGTATTAAGGAATACAATCCGTCATCCACGCAACTATAACAAGTAATTAACATGTAAAAGATATCTAGGGAGTAGTGAAATCTAAGTAAACACAATTTCTCCACTTATTGCTCACAACTTTAGTTTAATATAGTTTATTTTCATTTTTAGTATTTTATTTTAATTGCATCTTTAGTATTGGGTTAGTTGACTAGCAACTAATTCCGCCCAAATCCTTCAAACCCGAGATTTTTACTTGTTTTTAATAAAATATAAAAATACAAAAAGAATCATCTCTCATCTCTAGAACTAGTATTTAGGTTTTCTAATCCTAGCGACACTATTCCTAGCTGAACGATCAATCCCCCGGCACTTGTCACTATACTATACTACAACGATCAGGTACACTGCCTGGTGGGGGTTGTAAGCTTCTCAAGATCCCTTGAGAGGTAAAGTCTGGTGCAATTCCCACGCATCAAGTTTTTGGCGCTGCAGCCCGGGGAATAGTTATTGTCTAGGTTAGAATCTCTTTTTATTAGGTCTACTTGCTAGATTCCTTTCTAGTAAGATTTTATTTTTATTTTTAGGTTTTCTTTAGTCTATCTTATTTCTTCGTGTTTTTGTTCGTAACTTTTCACCACCCGACATCATGGACGATGGGAACATCTTTGAACCCGTCATCCCACCACAACAAAACCCACCAATAGAACCCCTTAGGCCCCGAACCTTAGGAGAGTATTCCCGACCTAGCCACCAAGGCTATCGAAACACCATTGAGCTCACCGGAGCCAATGTGACCCCCTTGCGATCCGACACCATACGGTTGGTGCAAAGCGGATGTGCATTCCATGGACTTCGTTCCGAATATCCAAATCAACATCTCAAGGACTTCCTTAAAATCGTAGATTCCATAGACCTAGATGTTGCAACTAGAGAGACAACCCGATTACGCCTATTCCAATTCTCTCTACGGGACCAAGCTAGTCAATGGCTTGAGCGTTTACCCGCGGGATCCATCACCACATGGGATGATCTCACCACTCGTTTCCTTGCTCAATTTTTCCCACCGGGGAGAACTACTAAGCTTAGAAATGACATCTTGATGTTCCAACAACGTCAAGGTGAAACTCTCTATGAAGCATGGACTCGTTTCAAGGACTTACTTCAAAAAGTCCCTCATCATGGCATAGATCTTTGGCTCCAAGTCCAAATCTTTTATGACCATATTGATCTCTCCACGAGGCGAACCATTGACCAATCGGCCGGTGGTAAGCTACGTGATCTAAGTGCGGAACAATCATGGGAACTAATAGAAGATCTTGCTCTCTAAGACAACGAAAGTTGTAATGATCCCCGTGATTTGAACAAAACGGTCAAGGCAATATCTTTGCCTTCGAATAACTCTAGCACTCCCGACCGTAGGATCATGGAACTTGAAGGTCGAGCCAAGTCTCTCATGAAATCTTACGAAGCTCCTAAGCCTTCAAGCCAAGTAAGCAGAATCGCTTCTACATGTAAATTGTGTAATGGCCCTCACGAGACTCATAACTGCATGGAGCTTCCAAAACGTGCTTATAACGAATTCACATCGTCACACGTGGGCCGAAGCCCTCGAACTTCTAACAAGGCCTTTGAGGCATGGAAGGATAAACCCAATTTCAGAGGGTACCAAACGCAGAGCGTATCCTTCAATGACTCCTCACCACTCACTTGGTCCGAGCATTTTCCATCACAAAGCATTCCTAGGCAAAGCTATGAAGATACTTTGCGAAAATTCATTCTATCTCAAGAATTACAGCTCTCTACGCTCGAGGCTAAATTTAGACAATAGCAGGCCGAAATGAATAACAAGATTTGTAATCTGTTAACTGCTATCAAAGAGCACGCTGTTAATAAACCTATGCACGTTAATGAGGTCAAATCTGTCACCATCATGAGTCCGCCAACCTCCCCTGTGAAAATAAAAAGTCCTAGTAAGCTATTCAAACATCTATCACCAAAAGGAAAAGAACCGGTCAACCCCCTAGGACCAATCCATTTCGTAAATACCATCACCACGATATCTGCTTCTACACCTAACCTGAACCAACAACAAACTAAAAAAATTGGTCATACAGCTAAAGATGAGACCTCAAGGGTGGACCACGATTTGGCCAATTCATCCGAGCAGTGCGCCGCGCAAGAATCTAGCAAATCGGATGAAGGGAAAGAGAGATCGGAGGAGCATACGAGAAATCCCGCCATTTTGGGTAAGTCTATTATAGAGGAACCCGAGAGAAAAATGAAGGATGTTACTAGTGGGAGTAGCGATAGGACTGATGAAAGCAACCCTAAAGTTTTTAAAATCTCCTGCACCATTAAGGAAAAGCTCTTAACCGATAGTCATATAGATCCTGGTTTCCCAGTCAACATAATACCCATCTCCCTATACCACGAAGCCTTCCCAGAACACATCATGTGCAAGAGAGTCAATAATGCAAGGGTAGAAAAAAGTGTATCGATTATAATTGGAGAACTTGTTTACAATATTGACCTCACCGTGGTCGATGACGTGGACCCTCTCACCAATCAAACATTAACCAACCTTGTTCTTGGGAAACCATTTATCAATGAATCGTGAGTAATCCTAGATACGAAGGATGGAAGTGCATTATTCACCAATGGTGTTAAGAAGGTAATTTTTCGTAGGGGTAATGAGGAGGTATACGAGTATCGTCCTTCCCTTGAGGGGAATCTATATGGATCAAGGGATGGAGAATCAGGGAAGATAAGAAGGCGTGATCCAAATAATCTCAAAATTCCCTGCATGATCGGTCATAAGTACTTCGATAACGTCTACATTAACATATTCATGCCTAAGAATTATATGTCCCTATTCCATTATAACAATATCTGCAGATGGGGAATGATTTACAAGGGAGAGAAAGTGGTTGGTAAAGATCATGAAATCCAGGTGTTCGTAGGAAATATGGCATTCACTATGGAATTTATGATTGTGGACAACATCGAAGACTATGTCGACCCTCGGTTATCACAAGTCGCTTTTGGAGCACCCTTCTGTGAAATCACTAATTTGATAGTTGATGACCGAAACGGAATCATGACCTTCGCTGATGGAATTAGGAGGGTTTCGTACCAAACACCGTACAGGAGAAAAGACCTCAAAATCGATTGTGACGGGCTTGATAGGCTAAGTTCCCAACTTATTTTGTGTGATGATGATGTGCGGAGAGGATGTAAGAACACTTCCGATCTATCATGTGGGTTCTTTAAAGATGTTAGTAAATTTGGTTCTAAGTATCGAGATGATGTCCTCGAGTTTGAAGACCCGAAGTACTTACACTATGAAAGCGAAACTGGTTTAGAAGATGACCTAGGGAGTGAAACCAACGACGAGGTCACGTAGTAATCCATGACCTTGAGTCTAGCTACAAGACTCGTAAATAAAGAAAAGCGCTTCTTGGGAGGCAACCCATGCTTTGTGTGATTTTTATTTTGTTTGTTTGTTTATTATTTGCTTCTGTATGCATGCTTTATTTTTATTGTTGGTAGATCATGTTTCTAAACTAAAAAGTGGAAATACTTTACTTTGTTGTTTGGCCTAGTCTTAACTTCACCCTAAAGGTATTTTTGCAAAAGATAAGTGTAAGGGGAAACCCCAAATATGTTTTAAAGAAATAAACCGATCATGATTCTCCACAATATTAAGTAAACATGTATATTAGTATTTGTTAGAGTCAAATGCTTGTATCGAGTCATAATGAAGTTTTGCAGCATTTTCCAGGAAGTAGGACCAAGTTTTTCCAGAAATTTTCCGGAAACTTAACATAAGAATTTCTGCAAGTCACTTTTGACGGCATCATGAGCTTGCTCTTGACGGCATCACGTGTAAAAATCTGGAAATTTTACCAGTTTTGTTTTTCTAACGGAGTTTAAAAGTTTTTGTTGAATTATTAAGTTTTATAATCTCCAGGAAATCTGCAAACTTCATTCACAAGCATTATATCTTACTTTGTTTTCTAGGATTTAGTAACTTATGTAGATTGCCGCCGATTTTATGCGAGGTTGCTCTGTCTATTTTCTCAGGATTTACAGGTTATGTATGACAAGAAGATGATTTATATTCTTGAAGGGAAGCTTTGATTGTTCATTTTCTTGGAGGAAGATCTAACCTGGCCACCTTATTATCCATACCGAGCGAATCAGGGGAGTATTTGATTTCATTCTTTTTACTACTTCACTTTTACATTCTTTACTTGAACATTGGGGACAATGTTCATCCTAAGTGTAAGGGGAGGGTAAAATGATGATACCTTACAGATACACTTTCGTTTGAGTTTGTTTTGTTTAATGGTAGATGTGTAATAAAACTATGAGAAATACTTGTTAGTGCAATTTTAGCGCCAAATTTAAATTTTTTTACAACATTTAGGAGTGAAACTTTAGCCATAGCAAGCGTCTCATGGATAGGAGATTGTATGACTAGCACATAACCGTACAATTCAGAAAAATTTTCCACCAAAAAATGTGAGGTTCGCCTTTAGATTTGATAGGAAAAGCATGTACTATTAGTGCTTATGAGTGTACCGGTAGCATTTAGATTCTAGAACTTGCGTTAGTGATGCATCCCGAGACCGCTAGTGAGACTACATTCGTGTGGTAGGATTTACTACATGATAAGAGGCATTAGGATCACCCTTGTGTTAAACCCGTATCATAATTACTTGACCATTTAAGTCATATTACTTGGCTAGTTAAGTCAACTAATTTTTCCCACACCTTAGCGTTGTACTCATTTTTAGTACACGAAACCCCTAGTACACCCCTCCGAGCCTATCTTTTCGTTTCTAACTTTAAGCATCTTACTTAAAGGAAGAATTTGTTACACCCCACTTAAATGTACACCCAAATCGCCTTAGCCTTCCGTGTATGCGCTCATTTTTAGTGCATTATTGTTATTTTTTAAACCCCAAGTTAATTATCTAATTGATTACATGGTTGCTAAGTCGAGTCATATCCTTGTACATATTGTTTTGGGACGATTGGGACTCATGAGTAAAGTACTTATGTTATGGAGTAATGGGGAAGAACATCATATATTACCCCCATATGTACGTTAATATTAAAAGTACTCCAAGTGTTTTGATTTCTTAATTCGAGTCATTAGATTAGTTTATTGTAAAGTATGTAAAAATTCAAGTGTAAGGGGAATGTTCATTCCCTATGATGTATTATTTTGGATGGTAGGGTAAAAGTGTATGCAAAAAAAAAAAATAAATAAATAAAAAAAAATAAAAAACATACGGACTACCATCCCGTTTCATTCTATGTTTATTTTTATGTTTTTGTTATTTTTCATTTATTAGCTTAAGTCGAGTCTAGTCTTGGCTTAGCAACGCCATATTGTACATGTAATTAACCAAGATTGTTAGCTCGCCACCAGTAAAGACTGCCTATATCCAACAAAATCGTGTATTTCATATCCCTATACCTAACGTTACAACCCTTTAAAAGACATCTTTGATAGTTTATCCTAGGTGCTTACGCCATGTGGTGGAGGTTTGATCTTTTCCCAAGCCTATGGTAATCTATTTTGCTATGACAGGTAGTGAGAGATATCTTCCGTTTCCATATTGTAATTTATACTTTATTACACCCGAGAGATGTGAGTATCTAAACACTATTTGTGAGGTGTTAGTATATGACCTCCGTGCTTGTCTTTGGTCTTTTGTGGAACGATTATTTGTTGTAATTATTTTTATGTTAGTGTTAAATGACCCCTAACTTGTATTTTGATTAGAATAAAAGCATATTTGCTTGAGGACAAGCAAATCTCAAGTGTAAGGGTATATGATGAGGAGAAAAATGATCCATTTTTAGGGGGTCATTTAAGCCCGGAATTAAATTTATTTGATCAAATATTGCCCTAAATCGTTCCTTTTCTGATTTTAGGTACTTTGGGAGTGAATTCTGGAAAATAAGGCAATTCGGACGTTTTTGGAGCATAAAAGTGAAGAAAACGCCAAAGACTTAATTTTCCATGCTGGAACAGTGATTTGACGGCGTCAAGAGGAAATATTTGACGGCGTCAAGAGTAAAGACCATGACGGTCCAGTGGATATATGAAGGCGTCACGAAGAAGAGCGTCAAGAGTTAAATGTGTGACGGCCTGGACGATGACGGCGTCAGAAGTAGATCAAGGCAGTCCGAGGATTATTTTGGCGGCGAGATAACGGCGTCACACTTTTGTTCTTGACGCCGTCAGACTCTATTTTCTATATATAGTTTTCTAATTTTCATTCATTAAGAGGAACAAGTTTGGAGAAACCCTAAGGCCGAACCATATACGAATTTTACATCTTTTCAAGGGATTTCAATCCTTGAATGCTTACATGTGCTATTGAGATAAGTCTTTGCTTAATTCAATCAATATGTCTATGTGTTGGTTGTCTATATCTTGTGCTTGTCTTGATTCCACCATGCTAGGCTAGATTTATCTTGTGTTTGCTTAGATCTAATGAAACCTAGATGTTAATTATGTGTTGATTACTTGTTTATGGTTGTATTGGATGAATGATTTTAATGTTGGGCTTAAGAAAACTGGCAAATCTCTATTGTGTAACATGCTTGAACGTCTTAGAAAACATGAACCGATGTTTACTAGGTTTTATTGGTTGTATTTAATGCATGAGTAAATTCTAATGATCCCATGTTAGGAGCTTCTTGCAGGCTCGACATAGGAGTGAAGTAGGCACTCATAGGAATGGGGAAGTAAGTACGCCACCCCATGAATGGTATTAAGGAATACAATCCGTCATCCACGCAACTATAACAAGTAATTAACATGTAAAAGATATCTAGGGAGTAGTGAAATCTAAGTAAACACACTTTCTCCACTTATTGCTTACAACTTTAGTTTAATATAGTTTTTTTTTTTTTTTAGTATTTTATTTTAATTGCATCTTTAGTATTGGGTTAGTTGACTAGCAACTAATTCCGCCCAAATCCTTCAAACCCGAGATTTTTACTTGTTTTTAATAAAATATAAAAATACAAAAAGAATCATCTCTCATCTCTAGAACTAGTATTTAGGTTTTCTAATCCTAGCGACACTATTCCTAGCTGAACGATCAATCCCCCGGTACTTGTCACTATACTATACTACAACGATCAGGTACACTGCCTGGTGAGGGTTGTAAGCTTCTCAAGATCCCTTGAGAGGTAAAGCCTGGTGCAATTCCCACGCATCAGCGGTAGTTCGTGACCTTCCATGTTGCGCAACCTGTATGCACCATTGCCTAGTGCGTCTATGACCTCGTAAGGTCCTTCCCATTTAGGTCCAAGTTTGCCTGTGTCTTCTGCGTGGCTCGCGTCACTGGCGCAGTACACGAAGTCTCCTGGTCTGAAAGAAGTGTGTTTGACTTTTGCATCATAATACTTCTTCATCTTTGCTTTAGCCTTTGCTTCGCGGATAGCTGCGCGTTCACGCCTTTCTTCCAGCAAATCTAAATCTACGCGTCGGTCTTCGTCATTTGTTGTGACGTTTACTTCTGCTGTGCGTATAGTTGGCATTCCAATTTCAGCTGGTATGACGGCTTCTGTTCCATAGACAAGGGAGAATGGCGTGTCTCTGGTGCTGGTTTTTATTGATGTGCGTTGTGCCCATAAGACATGCGACAACTCTTCCACCCATTTTCCTTTGTGTCTGTCTAGGCGTGCTTTTATCCCTTCGCCAAGACTGCGATTTGCACGTTCTACTAGGCCGTTGGTTTGTGGGTGTTTCACTGAAGCAAAGTGTTGTGTGATATTCAATTGTGCGCACCAATCTTTGAATGGGTTATCGCAGAATTGCTTTCCATTATCTGAGATGATTTCCCCCGGTAGTCCGAAGCGACACACAATATTGTCCCACACGAAGCGTTTGACTTGATTGCCAGTGATGCTCACTACTGCTTTTGCCTCAATCCACTTTGTGAAGTAGTCAATGGCTACAATGAGGAATTTTAGCCCTCCCGCTGCAACTGGGAAAGGGCCTGCAATGTCAATGCCCCACTTATAGAATGGCCATGGTGAGGTGATGGGGGTTAACTCTTGTTGTGGTTGGCGCGGTATTGGCCTGTGCACTTGGCAATTACTGCATTTTTTGATCATATCTCGCGCGTCGCGGTGCATAGTAGGCCAGTAATACCCTGATCGTAGGGCGCGCGCCACCACGGACCGTGGTCCTGAGTGCATGACACATGATCCAACATGAATTTCTCGAAGTACATAATCTGCTTGAAGAGGTCCGACGCATCGGAGCCAATGTTGTAAGAAGGAGCGTCGATATAGGACGTTGTCTCGTAACTCAAATCTCTGCGCTGTGCGCCGCACCCTTCGAGCATCCTTTTGATCTTGTGGTAAGATTCCTTTTCCTATGAACTCGGCGATAGGTGTCATCCACGTGGGATTTTGTTCCTCTATCACCGCGGATACTTCCATCTCCAAGATTGATTTGTTTTTTAACGTTTCTACCAAGACCTGTTTTGATAGATGCGCAAAGCTTGTAGATGCAATCTTGCTAAGCGCATCAGCTTTTCTGTTGTCTCCTCTAGGTACCTGTTTGATTGTGAACCTATCGAAGCTTTGTATTAAGGACTTGGTTTTTTCGAGGTATTAGATCATGTGTTCGTATTTGGCTTTATATTCTCCTAACACGTGGTTAGCTACCAGCCTGGAGTCTACATTTGCTTCTAGGTTGCGTACACCCATTTGTATTGCAATTCGTAGTCCAGCTAGTAGGGCTTCGTATTCTGCCTCATTGTTTGTGGCTGTGAATTCGAAGCGTAGTGCGTAGGTGAATTCTATCCCCTCTGGATTTGTAAGGATAAGACCTGCACCTGATCCATCTATGCATGATGATCCATCTGTGAATAGAATCCATGGTTCTTGTATCTCTGTCTTGCTTGTCGCAAGTGGAGTATCGGTATCAGGCTTTTCAACAATGAAGTCGGCTAATATCTGTCCCTTGATTGCAGTGCGTGGCCTATATGAGATGTTATACTCGCTCAAAAGTACACTCCACTTTTGTAGCCGCCCTGATGCGTCAGGTTTGGAGATAACTTGCTTAATGGGTTGGTCTGTGATCACAGCTATTGGGTGCGCCTGGAAGTATCTGCGCAGTCTTTTAGCTGCAAACACTATGGCTAGGACCAGTTTTTCCATAGCGTTGTAGTTAGTTTCCGTCTTCTTCAACGCCTTGCTTACAAAATATATGGGAGTTTGAACGGAGTTCCTATCTGTCAATAAAATTGCGCTGACTGCTCCATGGGTTGCAGATAAGTACATGATCAATTCTTCCCCTGGTCGCGGTGCGACTAGTTTGGGGAGAGATACAAGGTGATCTTTTAGTTGTTGGAAAGCTTCCTCTGCTTCTTTGGTCCAACGAAAGTCTCCCTTTTTTGTACACTTCGTGAGTGTTTTAAAGAGAGGGAGTGATTTGTCTGCTGACTTGGATAAGAAACGGTTTATCCCTGCAAGCTTTCCGTTTAATGACTGGACTTCCTTTAGTGTGCGCGGTGAGGGGAGATCGATGACAGCTTTTGTTTTTTCTGGGCAAGGTTTTATACCATCTGGTTCAATCAAGTACTCGAGAAACATGCCTTCTGTCGCACCAAATGTGCACTTTTTGGGATTTAGCTTCATGTTTATCTTCTCCAACGTTTTGAACGTCTCCTCGATGTCGTGCACTAATTCTTCCTCTGTGTGGCTTTTTATGACAAGGTCGTCTACATAAACTTCCAAGTTGCGACCTACTTGCTTTTCAAAAGCCGTGTCTACTAATCGCTGGTAAGTTGCGCCAGTGTTCTTTAGACCGTAGGGCATTTTTGTGTAGAAGTAGACCCCTTGACTTGTGTGGAAAGCTGTTTTTTCTTCACTTCCACTGCCATCTGAATTTGATGGTATCCCTTATATGCGTCTAAGAAGCATTTGAGGGGATATCCGCACAGGGATTCTACCTTCCAGTCTATCTTAGGCAATGGGTAGCAGTCCTGTGGACATGCTTTATTGAGGTCCGTGAAGTCCACGCACATCCTCCAACTTCCATCACTTTTCTTTACCATCACTGGATTAGATAGCCAGTCGTGATAGTAGACTTCGCGCATAATACCTGCGTCCACAAGTTTGTGCACTTCTTCCAGAATAGCTTTCGCGCGATCTAGGGCCTGGCCGCGCTTCTTCTGGCGTATTGGGGGATATCCTTGTCGGATTTGTAGCTTGTGTTCCGTAATGGAGCATGGCACTCCGGTCATGTGCTTTGGTTCCCACGCAAAGATATTCAGGTTCCTTTGCAAGAGTGCGCATACAGCTGCTTTACCTTTGTCAGATAAAGATCCCCCAATCGATACTTGTTGGTCTGGGTAATCAGGATGAATAGCAACCTTTAAGTTTGGTGTTTTTCATGTGCGCTGTTCTGGGATACTCTCCACCTCAGTGGTTACTGCGTTGCACTCTTTTGTTGGTACCGTTGTGTTATAGAGGGTAACGACTCCTCCTTCCACCGGAAATTTGAGCATCCCATGTGCTGTGGATGGTACAGCGCGCATGGATGATATTCCAGGTCTCTCAATGATTCCATTGCATGGTGAGGGAGACTTGATTACCATGAAATTAATCCATATTGCTGTTGAGTGCTGTTCATTGCCCACGACCACTAGCAAGCGTAGTTGCCCCATAGGCCAGATCTTTTCTCCTGTGAAACCAGTCAATGATGTCGCAGCTGGTATCAACTGACTTTGTATCTCAGGCTATAGCCTTTTGAAGCAATGTTCATACAGAATATCTGCGGATGCTCCTCCATCGATATACATGCGGCGGATGTCGTGTCCCCCAGTATGTATCTCAATGGTTAGTGGCTCTATTATTGCGTTGTCCGCAGCTAAAGTGGGGAAGGATATTTCTTTTTCGGAGGAGAACCTTTGGCTAACTTTCTGCTTCGTCTTGCGCTGCCATGACTGTATCATGTAGATGATGTCTGCTTTATCTTTTTGAGGTTCTTTTTTGGCTCCACTCTTTTGCCTATCCCTCCCTTCTTTGATGCTTTTTACGAGGTGATCCATTCTACCTTCCTTTACCAATTTTTCAATTAGCTGCCGCAGCTGGACACACTCGTTGGTTGTGTGGCCTTTTTGGCCATGGTATTCGCAGTACCCATTCCCTATGCGTTTGTCCTCTGGGGTACGCATTGGTGGGGGTTTTGGGAAGTTCGCCCCTTCTGTTGCAAATATTTCTCTTGGAGTTTTTGTTAGGGGGGTATATTTATCATTATCTCCTCCACTTCCCTGACCGCGGTAATTCTTGCCGCGATTGCTACTTTGATCATTGTATTGTCTCCTAGGCTGCTCTTGTTGCCTATAGCTTGAGTAGCCTTTTTTACTATCTGCTGCGGCTGCTTCTCCTTGGATAAAGGATCGTGTGCGCTTTGTTAGCTCATCGAAGCTTTGGGGTACCTTATCGTTTAGCTTCCGTATCAGCTCTGGGTTATTGATCCCATTCATGAATCCTGAAATTTTTAGTACCTCGGGGCATGCCTTGATTTGTATGCATTCATCCTTGAAGCGCTCCATAAAAGCGCTTGTGGATTCCCCTTGGCGTTGTTTTACTCTGGCTAGTTCTACAGGGTTTTTTGCGCACTTCTTTCATTGCGTGAAATTTAGGCGGAATGCCTTCCGCAACTCTTCAAATCCATTAATGCTTCGCCGTGGAAGCTGGTTGAACCATGTTCGCGCATTCCCTACTAGGGTAGAGTTGAACATGTGGCACCACACAGGTTGTGGCCAATTTTCGATTGCAGCCGCTGACTCAAAAATTTTTAGGTGATCATCGGGGTCACCCGTTCCATCATATGTTTTTACATTAGTGGGCATGCGCCTTTTCTTACGATCAGAGTAATCGCTGATGCGTCTTGTGAATGCATCAACTTTTTGACGTCGCTAAGGAAGGGATAAGTCTTCATCCTTTTCTTCGCGACGTTTTCCTCTGGATTTCCAGTGCCCCATCTCTTTGTCCTCGTTGTCCGAGGAGTCACTAGAGGAAGGGTTATCTTTTCTATGGCGCTTGCGCCGTGTTCTTTCAGAGGAAGAGTTTGAGGGGCTTTCACTTGGGGAGGGTCTCCTTCCCAATCTGTCGTGAACTCTCTTACTTCCAGATCTGGAAGAACCTACACTCGGTGTTGGTTGTCGTCCAAGTCTGTCTTGTATTCTTCTACTACCAAGCCTGGTATGGATGTTGGCTTGCCTCTCGTTACCTTCGTATTTATCCGAATATTGAGAGTTAGACGCTGTGCCAAGTCTATCATGGACATTGGTGCGTCTTTCGTTGTTTTCGCGCTCATAATGGCGCGGTGGAGATTTTTCTAGGCCAAAATTTAACCGAGCATGTAGGTTATGGCCTGATCTTCTTTTCGCTTCCTCTCGCATGAGATTAGTTAAAGTTTCATAATGCTGGGACACGAAATCGTTTAGTACCAACTCAGGTGTGTTCTCTTCTACTGCGAGAAGCTCTGTTTCCGCATGAGGTTCCTTTTCACGATTGGGTGCGCCTGACGGTTTAGTGTTGTCCACTATAGGTACCGTTTGATGAGGCGTGGCGAAGAGGGTGCGCTGAAGATCTTCAACGCCAGTGGCCGCCGTAGCGGCTTGGGTTACCCCCAAAGGTAATTCCATCGTGGTAGGAATTGGAGTTACGTTTGACTCAGGTTGACTAGGCGTACTAGTCATTCCATATATTAGCCTTGAAGTCGAGCTTTGGTGCTTCTTCTTATGCGAGTCGTCCCGAGTTTTATCTGACTGCGGAATTCGCTGCCCTGAGTTCTTGTTTTTCGTCATTCTAGTCTTAAGTTCTTAGTGTGGTCCCACGGATGGCGCCACTTGTTGATACAAAAGTTGGGCGTTCCTAGTTTGGGCTCTTGCTCTCGTATCAATTCGCTTCTTAATGCTTGAAACCTGCGCACTAAGAAAATAAACAAACACCGTTAGGCTTATCGTGGGATTGTATCCCACGATTAGACTCCGGCGTGAGAGTAAGTAATCGGTTTTAGGGTTCTCGTAAAGAGTTTAGGGATTAGTAAATCGTACCTTTGAATGAGGATGTATCATTCCTTATATAGGGGAGTAGAAGCCGTGTTTCTTGCTCCTTACTCTTCGCACTCATGGTGCTTATCCGGGGTAAGGATATCTATTCCGTAAATAGAAGATCCTTATCTATACCGTATATAGTTTAATTGGGCTTTGGGCTTCGTGAGCCCAAGCCGTTGATACCGCGGCACAACACTGGCTCATGCGAGGTGGGTTGGGCTTAGTAATGTTTATTATTTGGACTCGTGGCCCAAATATTCGACATTTATAAGGGTAAAAAACATGGCCGAAAATGCCAAATATATCAAGAAAATCAATAACTATTTTTATGTAAAAAATAAAAGTTCGAAATATTTAACAAGATTTATACCAAATTAAAGAGGATTAAATTTTAAAAATTATGGTGAAATCGGTTTTTCGTAAAAGTTTGTCGTTTGAAAGATATTTGCATTTGAAATATGAGGTGGAATTTTAAAAAACGAATCAATTGACCAATATGCCCTTTGACTAAAAATTAAATAAAAAATGAGTAGGGATGAGCAAAAGAACCAAAGAACCGGAACCGGACCGAGAACCGAACTGGAACCATGAAGAACCGTACCGGAACCAAAACCAATGGTTCCAGTTCCGGTTCTTGATTTTGAGATTTTTCGGTTCTTGGATCGGTTCCACCGGTTCTCGGTTCAGGAACCAAATATCCAATAATTATAAGAATATGTAATTTTTTTTACTTCTTATCAAAATATTAATCAAATCCTACGTATCATTAAAAAAAAAAAAAAAAAAAAAAAAAAAAAAAAAAAAAAAAAAACTAGCCATCAAGCCAAACACTCTAAACCCTAATATTTTAATTTACAATTTACTGAAACATCAACAAATCAATAATTAATCTAAACCTAATAACATTCCAAGATCATTCATCATTATCAAAACAATGGAAGTAAGTTTATATTTTATGCTTATTTGCATTCGATTAGCTTTTACATGTTCATCATGCTAAAATTTGCTAGCACTTTTATTAATACATTGTTTATTATCTATCATCATCACATAACTCTAAACGGTCTTAGTTATTTTGATGGACAGAGTTTTAAATTATTTTATTTTGTTTTCCGAATTGTTATGAATTATTGTTTTGTTAAAAATAGGAACAAGTTAAAGTAACTATAGAATGATTGGTTATTTGAGTTTATGGTTTAGTTGTTAATTGTTATTTGTCTAAATGTAAATGGTTGCAAGTTCTTAAAAAGTTTATTTTTTTTGTATTTTTTATTAGCTTAATAGAACAGCGGTTCCTATACGGATAGACCCAAAAGTACCGGAACCGGAACCAGAACCGGAACCGGAACCATAACCGGAACCGGAACCATAACCGGAACCAAAAACTATATTCGGTTCGGTTCTCGGTTCCCACTTTTCAGAAAAATCGGTTCTCGGATCTACCGGTTCTTGTTCCAGTTCCAACCGGTTACAGAACCATGCTCATTCCTAAAAATGAGGGATGGATGAGGTGGGACACGTGTAACAATATGTATGGCTTTTTAGACTTTGTATTTTGTCCCACTTTTTAACCGATCGCAACTCTATATCTATAATAATATAGCAAAAAATTTCAACAAATGATTCTAAATAATAATGGTCTATAGTAAAACTATATTAATTGGTGATTCTAAGATAGTGTATAACTATAATTTACTATTTTACAAAATTTTAACAAATGTTAGCCATCACTATTTCAATTTTTCAATTAAACTTAGAAAAGTTAATTCGAAAAAAAATCATTTTGTTAATTTTTTTGATAAAAAGTCATGACCCGGCCGGGTTAATCAAACCGGATCAACCCGGGTCAACAAAAAACTGGCGGTTCAATCCGGTTCTCAAACAAGCAAAAACCCGGTCTCATCCGGCCAGGTCTCCTAGCCGGTTCCCGGTTCAACTGGTTGAACCGGCCGGGTCAACCCGGGTTTTAAAACATTGGAATAAACGACTTTGATACTTCATATTTCCATAGTCTACTCTCCTAGGTGTAATTAGAGTTTATATTAAATTTCCATACATGCGACGCCGTTTTACCAGCTGTTTTCCCGCAAAAAAAGCCAAAATGTTTGGCCCATATGCGTGGTATGTTTCGGCCTGTTTCTTTAGCCCAGTAAAGGCCCATTTGTGCTAGAGTATATCTACGTATATAGGTAACTGATTATACAAGATATACACCTTTAAATACAAATACAAACGTGCAAATACAAAATAGAAACGTATAATTTACAAATTACAAATACACAAAGTATGGTCTTATGAAAAGTGTCAATCATCAAGGGCCTTATCCTTGAGGTTTTCACCAAACCTTGAGACTTTGTTGAGATTTTGTGGAGGATTTTCTTGCACAAGTACATGTAGTGAGTAAGGTGCACGTGTGGTTTGACTCCAAGCAGTATTAGAACCTTCCATTCCATCCTGCAAAAGCAGAAAATCTTCACAGTAAAGAGAAAAAATTGCAACAGAGAAAAATCATACCAAAAAGTGCATCCAAAGAGAAGGCAGTGACACTTTCAAGAGGTTTGTGTGAGGGTTTTTTTTGTGCAGCTATGCATAGCCTGATGATCCTTTGCTATGTTTTTTTTTTTGCTTTGCATGCATGCTGTGTTAAGAATGGTTGAATGTATATGTGTTTGCTTTATGTATGATGCTAATAGATCTGCTATTTTACAGAAAATCTTCACAGTAAAGAACAAAACTTTGCAGCAGAGAAAAATCATACTAAAAAGAGAGAAGGCAGTGACACTTTCAAGAGGTTCGTGTGAGGTTTTTGTTTGTGCACCTATGCATAGCCAGATGATCCTTTGCTATGGTTTTTTTTTGCTTTACATGCATGCAGTGTTAACAATGGTTGAATGTATATGTGTTTGCTTTATGTATGATGCTAATAGATCTGCTATTTTATGATACATATTGTAAAACCCACATTTTCATAACATGTTAAAATTACCAAAATGCCCTTATAACTTAAAAACTAGATAAAAACTTAAATAAAATTCCAAATAAATCCCAAACACTTGGAAATAAGTAACATATGATAAATATAATTTTGTTGGAGCATTTGAGATATTTAGAACTTACATAAAAATTGTGCCACGCCTAAAAGCCTTAAACAAGTCCAAAATGAATAAAAATATTGTACCAAATCATTTAAAATTGAAGATATGCATAAAATAATGATGGAAGGTATTAATTCTGATTTCCCTCATTTAATTCACCCCCAAAACCGGCCTATAACCCCCTCCTCATTCATATACTTATTTGTTACCTAATTTCATTTTATAACATTTTTCAAAACCCTAAAACTCTCTAAAATACACATGGCGGCTAAACAATTTTTCCAGAGGTGTTTAGCATTTTTTCTGGGTTCATTATAGAGTGTAGAAGGTGGTAAAAATAGTGGTGACATTTGTGGTTTGATCGTGTGCAAGAAAAGCATTTTTGAGATCGTATTTGTAGCCGAGAAAAAAAGAAATCCATTTATTTGTTTTCCTTGGATCAAAAATGACTTTGGTAATTTTTCTATGTCCCTTACATCACATATAATCCATTAAAAATGTTTATTTTGATCCATGCATATTTTGTAAGGCATACGAATTAAAAAGAATTAAAAACCCTAGAAACATGAAAAATTGTAATCGGCCATATATGAAATTTGGGAACCTCATATATATTTTTATAATTCGTAATATGACCTATATGATCTGTATAAATTGTATTCGAAATTATTTGAGGCATGGAGCCATGGTTTGGAAATTAGTTTTGTTTTTATTTATTCGGATTTTATTAAAATAAAATGAAATAAATTGATTATTGAACCAATTCGATTTAGGGTTAGGATTTTTGTAATTGTTATGGTTAAATTAATGTTTTAGAATGCTTAAAATAATTATTGAATGACTTGGTATGTTGGGGATAAATATTTTTTAATTAATTGTTACCGAATGGAATTTAAATAATATAAGGGTGTGTTTTGTAATTATTCAAACTTAATGGTCATTTTTTTAAATGATATGAGACCAGTATTAAATCGTATAAAATATAATATGGGGGTGTTATATCTTAAATTTGAAACTAGAAGGTTCAAAAGTTAAATTAATTATAAATTAATTTGTTTTGGAAATTATTAAAAGTAGAGGGGGTTGTTTTGTAATTTTGTAAACTTAAGGGTTGTTTTGGAAATCATAATAAGACCTGGTATGATCATATAAAATTGGTATTAGGGTTAAATGTGTTAGTTTTGTGATTAAAATGGAACTATATATATAATTATTAAACAGAATTGTATTTTATTTAAAATAGAGGGACCATTTTTGTAAATTCTTAAAACTCAGTGTCTAATCTATAAATAATTATATTGAGGGGCTAAGGATGAAAATTTGATAATTAAATGGGCTTGTATGCAATTTTGATAATTAAAAGGATATAAATGGTTAATTATATAAATAAATGTATATGTTTTGTAAATAATTAAAGTAGCGGGTGTAAATGGTAAATTCTGAAAACTTGAAGGTTATTCAGTAGTTAAAAAATATTAAAGAGTATAATATGCAAGTTTGGTAATTTATAAGGCTTACTTGTAAATTCTAATAATTATAAGGTATAAATTGTAATTATTTAATTTAAGGGACTAGTATTGTAAATTTGGAAAGTTAAGGGCTGTTTAATTTAAAAATTATATTAAAGGGGCTGATTATGTAATTTTGGAATAAATAGTGGCTTAAGGTGTTAAATGGAAATTTATATGGGTACATGTGTAATTTAAAGGACTTATTTGAAATCATTGTAACTAAAGGGTATAAAGTGTAAATTTGGCATTTTTGGCTTATGTGACTTATGTATATGTGATATAATATGTATATTTTCACTTTTGACCCTTAACTTACTTATTTGATGCGTTTAACCCTAAATTATATAAATTCAAATTTTGAAACCCTAATCTTGGAAAACTTGTAATAAATGAAATCCTTAACGTATATATTTCCGGAAACTTGTTAAAATGACAAAACTAATCATATTGGATATGTCTATAATTGGAAAGTTGCTAATTTTAGAATTATGCTATTTATGGAAACCTGCTATTTTTGGAAAGTACTATTTATGGAAACTTCTAAAAGTGGAAATCTTCTAAATAAGGAAACTTACTAAAAATAGAAAGTCTTCTAAAATGCTTAAACTACTTTAAGTGGAAAGTTACTAAATATGGAAAGTTACCTAAAATAGAAAGCTGCTAAATATGGGAAATTACTAAAAATGGAAAGATAACTAAAAGAGGTAACTTACGTGATTGAATTCTTCTTAATTCAAATCCATTCTATTCTAGGTTTGGTGAAGCGGGAATGACCATTCTCCTTTCGTTTGATTTCGGTTTGTTTTGACTCGGCAAAGGTATAGATATTCCGTACTCTTTCAGTAAGAATGCACACTTTCTCTCTCTTGACTTTGTCTTTGACTTGATTATCGTGTTATGACTTCCGTTTGGTCTTGGTTATGGTTCTTCGTACTTGGCTCTATGATTGGTGTGTTTCACCGGTAATTGTGATCCTATTGTTATTCGTTTGAACTCTTATGATCCGTTCGATAACCTTTTGTGACATTAACCTTTGAACCTTTGTGAAACCTTGGATATTCTTTGGGATAATATAACGGGAGGTGAAAATTCTTTTCTTAATTATGACATGGAAACATTTAAAGGAGAAACTATTTTATAACAACACTTTTAATATGAGTTAAGACCACTTATTTATGGGATTATATAAATTCATATAGACCACTTTTGAAGAATATCTTATGAAAAACTTTATTAAATATCACTTTTATAAATGTCATCTTTTGGAAGATCTTTTCTAAATGAACCTTGTTATAAACTTTTTAAATGGGATTGTACTACGAACCTTTTTAAACAAGTGATGGGAACCTGCTCAATTGAACTTTTGTTTTAAACTCTCATTATGACCCTTTTATTTATGAACTATGGGACTTTGGAACTTGGAATAGTGAACCTTGTGGATTGGGAACTTTGGCGTTGATCTCTCCATTTTGACCCATTGATATTACATCTTTGATTGATCCTTTGACATTGACCTTTGATATTGAACCTTTGATACTGAACCTTGATATTGAACCATTGATACTGAACCTTTGATACTGAACCTTTGATATTGAACCTTTGATACTGAACCTTTGATACTGAACCTTTGCTATTGAACCTTTGACGCTGAACCTTTGAATTTGACTTGGCACTTATACTTTGATATTGAACCATGACTACATGACCCTTCAGTATTTACCCAGGTATTACTTGTTGTGGAGTAGCCACAACCATAACATTGATGCACCAATGTTATGTACTCTAGTATGGTTGGAGAGATGTACCACACCGTCCCTGATTATTGTTATCGACTACTGCTATGATTATTATTGGCCTGCAGGGGCGTATGGATGCATCCTAGATTTGATTGATTGATTGATTGATTGATTGTGACTATTGTATTGACTACATTGATTATTGCTACATTGATTGGTGACTGGGTGTGCGTGCATTGCAACCCCTCACATATTGGGAGCTAGCTACTTCATATTGGGCTACTATTGTATTGTATTGATTGATTGATTGGGCCTGGGGAAAATACTGAATTCCACATACATTACATCTTACATCTTACACTTAACCTTTATACTTAACCTTTGACAACCTTTGATTATCCATTGACACCATATGTAAACTATCTTCGTATTACTTTGCTTATCATATCTCTTTTGTATTGTATTGTTATTCGTTTGATATCTGTTCACTGAGCTTTGTAAGCTCAGCCGCATTTCTTTTCCTGCGACAGGTTTAGTAGGAAGTTAAGTTATGGACGAAGGTTTTGCTTTTGGGCTTAGAAGACTTCACCCTGTTAGATACTTGCTGGACTTAGAGATGATTAGAAGCATCTATGTTAGGCTTAGATTATTGTTGCCCTTTTGTACCTTGTATTTTGATTAGTTTTCTTTTGTTATCTTGTAATTTTTGAATTAGTATTGTATCTCCGTTTCACTTGTGTTCTGAATTGATCCCATAGTGTTGCACTTTAGCCCTTCTCGGGTTGGGGTGTTACACATATGTGATTTGCTGTTGCTTTTTTGTGCCTTACATGTTTGTCAAAATCACTACCATAACATCTGTAGAGTATGAAGACTAAAAAAAATCCGTTCGTAGGGTTACCTCTGTGCTTCCTTTAGAACCTATGGAAGTTAGTAGTTTTGATCAGGAAGCAGAGTCTTATGCCCTGCATTTACAGCCAGAGACCATTGTAAGTGATCTAGGTAGTGCTGATCCCCTTTTAAACTCGGTTAGTCAGAGCCCATGTAAGCCTAGGCTTACTTCCAGTGATCTTTGCACTGCTGCTAATTATAGAGAAAAAGCAAGCACAAAAGGTGCAAGAGAAGATGGTACCTTTAGTATAAATTCTGAATGCTGCTACCCAAGTCCCATGTTTGTGGATCAGTCTTCTCAAAGTAGTCCACATACCCGTGATGTGTGCATCGGTGCAGCTGTACAAAGAACAGGTGCGTACCGTGTTGGTTATGCTTTGATGCCTGTGCTGTGTTCATTATCTTTTGAAAACTCGCTGTTTTTTAAAAGCTTAGTATGATTGTGTTTTAGATGGGTGCAATGTGCAAGGAAGCCAGGAAAGAAGCTTTTCTAGCCTACATGGTTCTAGAACTTCTGTAGATAAAGGAAAACGGAAAGTGTCTGACTTTTCTAATGAAGATGAGTTTTGTTCTAGGAGGTCTCACCTTGCAAGACTTTCAGAGGCTAGCGAGGCACAATTGCAATGTAATTTGCATTTTCTTTACATGTTTCGTTTGGTGTCCTGAATCTTGGCTTGTGGGGTAATAGCATGTAGTTTATATTTATTACAGGTAATGAAGACATTTTTCTTATAAATAATACTAGAAGCAGAGTTATACCTGAACATCTTGCGGATGGTTCGACGGTGTCCAGTCTTGCCCTTTCGTCTCATGAAACCTCTCAAAACTTTGGTACACGAACATACCACTGCAATGTGAACCTGCCAAGGAATGATCGTCAGAGGCGTTCTCAAGGTTTGATTGTTTTGAGATGAAAAATATAGAGGTATGGTGTTTTAAATGAATTTGCATTTGCTTACACTATTATCTTTTATCTCTTGCAGTTAGGATGCGTCATTCATCAGAGAGAACCCAGGTCCCGCCTCATGTGCGCAGCAGAAATCGAAGGTCTAGGCAAGGTAGCTGCTGCGTTCCTTAGACATGTTTTACATGCACAATATGATTAGCCATTGTTCTATTTACCAGGGGACTGCTAAAAGTTTTGTTTCCTATGTCTAATGCAGGCCCTCCCGATACATATATGCATATGGGCAGGTGTGATCAGGCCTGCCGTCATTGCAATGCAAAGTTTTAGTATGATGAAAGGATTGTTGTGGGTAATAGCAGGCGTGTGGATTACCATAAATGTTGCAGTGCTGGGAAATTTAGGTTGCAAGATCAGGGTGAATACCCACAGTATATAAAAGACCTTTTCACTAATCGGCATTTTTTGGAGAATATTCGTGCTTACAATCAAATGTTTGCAATGACATCGTTGGGTGCAGAAGTGGAAAACTCTATAAACATGGGTGGTGGTCCTTATGTGTTTAAGATTTCCGGCCAGCTTTACCATCGAATAGGTTCTCTTTGTCCACAGCCTAATACACGGCCGCAATTTTTGCAGCTGTATATCTATGACACACAAAATGAGGTTGCAAATCGTTTGGAGCACTTTCAAAGAAATGGCCAAGGTCTGCATCCAGATATTGTGGAACATTTGATTGAACTGCTAGACGAGCACAATCAATTAGTGCAGTTGTTTAGAACTGCCAGGGATAAAATGGCAGAGGCCGATATTCCAGAATTCAGTGTCCGTTTATTTGGTGTTGTCGGCTCAAGGCAGCATGAGCTGCCTACAGGCGACTCTATTGGTGCGATTGTTTTTGAAGGTGGGCCAGACGTGGAGAAAGAATTTGATGTGGTCGTTGAACAACATGATCATCAGTTACAATATATTAGCAAGTTAAACGCATCTTATATGTCAATGCAATTCCCGTTGGTTTTTTTCTTTGGTGAAGATGGGTACCATTTGGGTCGCGTGTTATTGAGCAGGCATACATCTTCTGACCCTCCCAAGAAAATGTCAATGAAAATGTACTATGCGTACGAGCTACACGACCGTTTCAATGAATATCGACTTCTCCCAAGGAGTGGCAGGCTTTTCCAACAATATGTTGTCACAACTTACTGTAGCATAGAACAATCACGGATTGACTTTATAAGAGAGCATCAAGATGATATTCGGAATGACTATATGGCAGGCCTACACGATGCTATCTCACGCGGTGATCAAAACGGTTCAGATGTCGGTTTAAGGATAATTTTGCCTTCATCCTTTACAGGAGGCCCACGCTATATGTATAGCCATTATTTGGACGCTTTGGCCATATGTCATGTGCACGGGAACCCGTCATTCTTTATCACGTTTACGTGCAATGTTAACTGGCTTGAGATCCAAGAATATATGGAGGAATTTCCGCATGTTGCAGTTCCTGATAGGCCTGATGTTGTAGACCGTGTCTTTGAAAGAAAGATACATAGTTTAGTTACTTTCTTACGAGATTCAAAGCCTTTTGGTGCTGTCGAAGCAGGTGCTGTTTAAATTTTCTATGTGTCTATTGTCTATTAAATTGCTACACTTACAAGGTGCCTAAATAAATATTGTCTTATTACAATATTATACAAGGTCGAGTTCCAGAAAAGAGGCATGCCGCATTGTCATTTGCTTATGTGGATCAAAGAAAGCCACCGTGTGCAGGCACACACAGATGTGGATAAGTATGTTTCTGCAGAGCTTCCAGACCCATCGATCGATCCTGAGGGTTACAAAGTTATCACATAGTTTATGATGCACGGGCTGTGTGGGTTGGTCAATACAGCAGCACCATGTATACGCGACAGTGATGTATGCACTAAGAAGTTTCCTAAGGCTTTTTGTCCAGAGACATTTATCGATGACAAAGGATATGTACATTACCGTAGGAGGGATTCAGGAATAACAACAATGAGGCAAAATGTCAGCCTTGATAATAGGTGTGTTGTTCCACATAACCGGTCCCTGTGCATGCGGTTCTACGCACATATCAATGTTGAGTACTGTGAGTGGTCAATGCTTATAAAATACCTCTTTAAGTATTTCAAAAGGGACCGGCCGAATAGTAACTCATATTACAAGAACACTTGGAAGTACAAGACCAAGTGCAAGCCGTCGTTCATTGCACGTTGATGAAATCAAGAATTTCCAGGATGCTAGATTCATAGGACCGCACGAAGCATGCTGGAGGATTCTGGGATTCAGCATACATAGCAGAGATCCACCGGTTCAAATACTTGCAGTTCACCTTGAAAATATGCAGCGGGTGAATTTTAGGAGGCAGCAGCGATTACAGGCAGTTGTGGATAGCGAGCACAACAAAAGAACGACGCTCACTGAATGGTTTAGGTACAACCTTTACAATACAAATGGTCGCCATTTAACATACCTAAACTTTCCAAGGGAATATGTATGGCACAAGGATGGAATGTACTGGCAGCGTCGGCGGCGTGCAATCACGCCATCGATTGGCCGTTTGACGTATGTACATCCTAACTCTGGAGATGCATTCTACCTACGGTTGTTGCTCTGTCATCAAAAAGGATCAATGTTGTTTCAACATATCCGCACAGTTGATGAAGTTTGTTATCCTAAAAATAGAGGCGCGTGTGAAGCCATGGGGCTGTTAGGTGGTGATCAAGAATGGAACATCGCTTTACAAGAAGCTTCTTTCTCAGCAACCCCAGCTTATATGAGAAACCTTTTTTGTCAGATCCTTATCTTTTGTGAGGTTTCTGACCCAGTGACATTGCTACAATCTCACTCAAGTACCATGTCAGAAGACATTCCCCAAATACTTTCCGAAGCTTTGCATATACGAGATCTTCATGTCAGTCCTGAAGACTTACAAGATGGTCTTATGTATGAGCTGCAAGCAATCCTTGCTTCCTATGGAAAATCAGTCAGAGATTTTGGGTTTAATCTACCTCCACCTCACTTACTTCAAATCTTAAATAACAGGGCACTCATGGAAGAAAGGTCTTATAATCGTGAATTGTTAAGGAGTGAGAGTGAACGATTAGTTGGCCATCTAAATGCTGAGCAACGGATAATCTTTGAACGAGTCACACATGCAGTGAATGGTCGTTGGAAGAAGCTCATATTTGTGTATGGCCATGGAGGTACATGCAAGGCCTTCGTTTGGAGGACTATAATTTCTACACTTAGATCGGAAGGAAATATTGTCTTAGCGGTGGCTTCTTCGGGTATTGCTGCCTTATTGCTCCCATCAGGACAGACGACTCATTCAAGATTCAAGATACCGCTTGATTTAACTGATGAATCAATGTGCAGTATATAAAAAAAAAAAACGCAAGTGGGAGAGTTGCTTAGGCAGACTGATCTTATCATATGGGACGAAGCCCCTATGAACGATCGAAGATGTTTCGAAACGCTTGACCGTACATTGAGAGATATAATGGATAGCCCGACAAGTGTGTTTGGAGGAAAAACGGTTGTTTTGGGCGGTGACTTTAGGCAAACACTACCCGTCAAGAAGAAAGCTACGAATGACCAGATTATTTCTTCGTGCATAACACAGTCATACCTATGGCCACATTTCGAAATCATTAAGCTTAGACAAAATATGCGCCTACAATAGCCAGGTCTTTCGCCACATCAAGCTCAAGAGATTTCGACATTCTCTGAATGGTTGCTTCAGATTAGGAACGGTACCATCGGCCAACCAGATGGAACTGATCCAGAGAATTTGGCGTGGGTGCAAATACCAGATAGGTACTGCATTCCCGAGGGCGAGACAACTGTTCAAGAGCTGATTGATTTTATATACGATGAACAAACATTGCAAGCACCATATGCAGCATCGTTACAAGGGAAAGCGATTGTGTGCCCGAGAAACGAAACTGCAAATACTATCAACTCTACTATCCTAGACATGTTAGAGGGGGAAACCTATACTTTCATAAGTGTTGATGAGGCTATACCAAAATCAAATGATGGGGGAGCAACTGAGCTATTATATCCTCAAGAATACCTAAACACGCTTTCCTTTTCAGGGATGCCACTACATGAACTTAAGCTTAAAATAGGTGCACCAGTAATGCTGCTAAGGAACTTAAACTTATGTGGTGGATTATGTAACGGTACGCGGATGATTGTGACTCAAGTGTATACGAGACTTATTCAGGCAAAGATCGTCACCGGTACTAGAATGGGCAAAAAGGTCTATTTACCGCGTATTGTGCTTATCAATAAAGAGGAACAACTGCCGTTTGTGTTTAAAAGGAAACAGTTCCAAGTCAAAGTCTGTTACGCAATGACAATCAACAAAAGCCAGGAGCAATCGTTGAATAAAATAGGCGTATAGCAACCCGAACTTGTCTTTGCCCATGGTCAATTGTATGTTGCACTGTCAAGGGCAACATCTCCTCAAGGTTTAAAAATGTTAATCAAACAAGTGCCAGACAAAGATAAAAACACAACAAAAAATGTTGTTTATAAAGATTTTTTTAAACATGGTCACACTTGCACAGGTTCCTTCCAATTATATTTACCTTTTAAGTGTGCATTTGCGTTTGTGTGATTATCAGATATCTATGCTACTAAAGTCTAAATTGTTATGTAAAATGTTCCACTACTATCCGTATCCATTCTGTGCTTACTTGCCTTGCTAACTTTCAACATTCATCCTTTAATTGAAACCTATTTGTTACTGTTAAACATATATGTACAACCATTTAAAATAACCATTTTTTTCTTAACATGTAGCAGAATGGAGCATAGCTCTAGCATTATAACATCAGAGCAGTCTACAAGCAAAGCAATCGTGACACATTCAGATGACATTGGCCTTAGCAACCTAAAAGAAACATATACTGGAAAAGCTATATGTGTAAAAGTCTACCGAAAATGGATACCAACAAATAAGCAAGGAAAACCCATTGTGTTCTGTTGCATGTTAA
The DNA here is from genome assembly GCA_030686995.1 of Artemisia argyi. Lineage (NCBI taxonomy): Eukaryota > Viridiplantae > Streptophyta > Magnoliopsida > Asterales > Asteraceae > Artemisia > Artemisia argyi. Next base: position 149,212,037 of record CM060709.1, on the reverse strand, counting down.
TTGATCGACAGGTACAAATCACTATTCTATGACCTACCTACACAATTCTAAAGTCTCATACTGTCTAAAAAAAAGTAAACCAATCCATATCAGATTCATGAATAAGTATTCTGCTTGCAGGGAGGAGCAATACAGGAAAATGTGAACTTACGTGACAAGCCTAAATTTGATGTGCTCCTTCAGATGAGCAAAACTTATAAGATCACCGGCTTCGGTTTTCAACCTGCAAAAACATGGATGCAAGCTGTTCCTCATTCACTTTCATTGGTTTTTGGAACATACACAAATATCAAAGACATACCAGACACAGGCTTCCCAGACCATTATTTTAACTTCAGCTACTATCGGGACCTGTATTCGAAAGTAGACGTGAAAGAAGGATTGTTAACAGGTGCGTGAGACACACAGATATAAAAACGGCTAATAATAATAAATGTTTAACTTGGTGCTACTGATTGCAGATTATATTGGATCCGTCCAATATGTGACTGAAGTGCAGCATTCAATGAAAGCAACACAAGGTTCAACAGTTTGGAGAGACATTGATATCCAAAATTTAGAGTAAGTCTTTTAAATTTGGCTTTAAAAGATAATTTCATCCTCATTCTCACACATTTTTTCTTACTCTAACAGTGGTCGCACGGTTCGATTTACTTTATGGAACCAAGATGCTCATGATTTTAGGAAAACAATATACGAACAAGCAGAGAAACCAGTTATTATCGCAGTGAGCTCTTGCTTGGTGAAAGACTATGGGGGTAAACTTATTGATTAATATTTATGATTGTGCCTCTTAAGTTTAGACTTAGCGTTGAGCTTTAAAAAAAAATATTAACATTTATCTAAATTAACACAGGGCTTCAGCTGTCAAGCACCCCTGCAACGTCATATTACTTCAATCCTAACATACCAGAAGTAAAAGAAATTCGTGATGTGTAAGACCATCAAATGACAGACTAATGTTACGTTTTATCTTTTAAAAGAACCTAAACTTACATCGTCTGATGATGCAGGTATAAAGAATTCATTGACCCACCAACAATACTGAATATCCAACACCAAAGATGCACAAATCCAGACGAAGAGAAGAGAAGAAACCGCGTCACTCTGGCAGATTTGGCTGCAGAAATCCAGAAAAGCAAAGGGTAATGAGCAACTGTAACGTAACCTTTAGCAAATCAAAAGCTAATGCACACTTTTTAATTTAAATGGAAGAATGTTCGGTTTACTGTTGATGCTACAATTAATGCACTTGATACAAAAAGAACATGGTTTTTCAAGAAATGCTTTGACTGCGGTTCTAAAATCTCAGACCGATATCCACATGCTCACTGTAAGCAGCCAACCTCCGACAATGACTTGCTTTACAGGTAAGCTATAATACATGGTGCACTTTTACGATGAAAATTGTATAATTACTAAAAAGCATGTTTTTAATTATCTACACAGTTATTGCTTTAGAGTGGTGTTATCTGATGCCACTGCCACTTGAGTAATGACATGTTTCAGTAACGAAGCAAACTCGCTAGTAAAAGATTGCAAGGAATTGTTGCAGAACATACCTAACCCAGAACCGTATGATTATCCATCAGAGCTGCTTTCTCTGCAAGGGAAGGCCAAAAATTTTCAGCTACACTATTATCCAGATAGTACAAAACATAACCATGTTTTCATTCTTGATACCTGTTGGGATGAGACACCATTGCTGATATCAACTGTCAGTGCACTACCTGAAAGTAGTGCATGTTCTTCCAGTCAAACCACAGTTGCAGCAATGGATGTAGAAACCAAGAGTGCGGCAGCTGGAACACCTATACACGAACCTTCAACACCCGAAAATGAAAAAAGCCCACCAACTGTGATTAATACACCAGGAAACAGTAGCATTGCAAAAGTTGAGGCACCCGACACCTTTGAGGTAAAGCAAACTGATGATGCACCACCGACAGAACAAACTCCTTCATCTCAAACATCCAAACCTGAAAATGAACGGCCAAAAAGAGGTGCCAGGAGAGCCCTTTTTACAGAAGACAAGGATGCACAAGGAACGACACCTGACAAGAAATCAAAAAAAAATAAAAATAATAATAATCAGACTAAAGCTGCATGGCGCAAGCACAACAGGAGTGTTCCACCTATTTATGTATAATATTCTACGTATCTATGCACTACTAAGTGCACTTTAAAAACAATTAGTCCTACCTTTTGCTACTTATATGTAACTTTATTATCTGTATCTGAAAACCTATGCAGTATGTAAATACGTATCGATGCTGTTAGCATCGTATTTTATTTATAAAAAGTGTCGGTCATTAACGTATTGTTATAGGTTGCTTCAGAATATCATTATGATGAAGTTTAGGCTTAGTATTCATGTTTTGTAAAAGTCTAAGGGCCATTAGTGTAATAATGTATAAGATAGATGATGCCCTAGACTTCATGTATAAATACTCTTGTAAACCTCATTTGAGAGGTTGGTTCTCTTAGTAATAACATTGGCTTAATTTCACACACTAGGAGATCCCTTCCACTCTCTCTCTCTACTTACTTTCTCTCTCTAGGTTTTTGCAAGATTCTTAAGTGAAATAGGTTGTTCTACGGTCCTACAAGTGGTATCAATCGCCTAGGGATAATTTTAGGTTGTTTTAGATCGTTTTTTGGTGAAAAAATCGGTTTTTTTTTTTAAACTGTTACTGTTCATCGCCTCTTAGCGAGTTAGGAAATTTTTTCGGATTCTGTCGAGTTTGGAAGTTAGGATAGAAAATCTATCGAGTTAGGATAATTATTCTATCGAGTTAAGAATAAAATCTATCGAGTTAGCAATAACTATCGAGTTAGGATTTTATTATTCTATCGAGTTTGGTCACAAATATTGGCGAGTTAGCCTTTCTCACCTAATCGTTTATCGAGTTAGGTTCTGTGTGGCAACTTTCTAGGGGAAACTCTGCCCAATTTTTTAAGACTTATCGAGTTAGAAACTTAAATTTCTATCGAGTTAGATAATTTCCATTGAGTTAGATACTTTCCATCGAGTTTGAATATTTCCAGCGAGTTAGGATCCAAGGCTTATCGAGTTTGGGATTTGTAAGACATACCGAGTTAGACTTATCGAGTTTGGGATTTGTAAGACATACCGAGTTAGACTTATCGAGTTTGGGATTTGTAAGGCTTATCGAGTTTGGGATCCAAGACTTATTGACTTGGCGGGAAAATTTGAGTAAAATTTATTTTTTACACGAGACTTAACGTTCAATTTTTACGCGAGATTCAAATTTTGGTATAAGGTTGAAAATTTTGGCCCGAAATTCAAATTTTTAGGCCAAAATTCAAATTTTTTTCGGTAAAATTTGGCGTCAAAATTTTTAAAACTCAAATTTTTCTAGTAACCTTAGAATTGCATTTTATAGTGATTTTCAAATTTTGAGAAAGAAAATTTTCATACTCAATTTTTGGCGGGAAATTACGTATTCAATAAAATAACTACCGAGAACGTTTTTCAACTTCACCAAATCATCTAATCTTCAACAACAACCTTCGTTATCTTTCAAAAGATCCTCAGAACAACGTTTCACTTTGACTTCTAATCATGGCAACTCAACAAGACATTCATGCTGCCGGTGCCGAAAATCGACCTCCAATGCTTGAAAAAGGTGGATATCTTCCATGGACAAGCCGCATGCTTCGTTACATCAAAACTAAAGATACTGGCAAGTTAATGATCAACTCCATTGAGAATGGTCCATTTCAGCCAAGACAAGTTCAAATTGCCGGTAATCCAAATTCTACACCTCCTACTCAACCATTCGTGCGTGTACAAACAGAAGCAGATTACACAGATGAAGACAAGGCGCAGATCAAAGCTGATGATATGGCAATGCATTTAATCCAACTTGGATTACCAAGGGAGATCTTTGCTGCGGTCGACAGCTGTGAAACTGCTCATGCTATGTGGGAACGTGTTAGAAGGATATGTCATGGAACAGAGATTGGACAACAAGACGTTGAGAACAAACTTCTCACTAAATGGGAGAACTTTAAATCCACTAAAGGTGAACAGATTGAATCATATTACACAAGGTTTTGCACTTTGATGAATGAGTTAATCAGAAACAAGTTGACAACTCGAACAATTGCAACAAACATCAAATTCATCAATAATCTTCCAGAAGAATGGGGTCGTTATGTTACAATTGTCAATCAAACAAAGGATTTACATCAGGTGAATTATGATCAACTCTATGACTTTCTGAAGCAAAACCAAGCTGAGGCTAATGAAGTAAGGAAAGAAAAATTGCTAATACACCAACACCATTACCAGTGAACACTCAACAACCATCATCATCTTCCACTCACAACTACATGCAACCATCATGCATTCTACAACCAACACCGGTCTACCAACAACAGTTCTACCCACAACAACAACAAGTTATTCCACAACAGCAACACCCACAATTCCAAGAACCGGAATTCACTGACAATGATGAAGCTACTGCAACATTGTCCCAAGCGTTTGCTTTTCTGTCAAAGACATTCCAAGGACGTTATTCTACACCAACAAACAACAACCAAAGGATCTCATCGAACACTCGCAACAAGCAGTTTGCTCAGCCGAGTTTCAATATGGGCAATGAAGGCCAAATGGTTGGAGTTTATGGGAATCAGCAAGGATATAAGAATATGCAGAATGCAGGTCAGTATGCAGGGAATCAGAATGCAGGGAATCAGTATGGTCAATATGCAGGGAATCAGACGGGTCAGTTTGTTGGAAATCAGAGGGGTCAGAATGTTGGTAATCAGGCAATGGGTTATCAGAATAGGAATGTTGCAGCCCCAGTTGTTGGGAATTTGGGAAATGTGAATCAGGGTAATCCGGTAAAGTGTTTCAACTGTCAGGGTGTAGGTCATATGGCAAGGAACTGTCCTACTAAGCCGAACAAAAGAGACCTAGCATTCTTGCAGAAAGCAGTGATGTTGGCACAAAAGAATGAGGCAGGATTTCAGTTGAATGCAGACGAAAATGATTTTATGGCTCTTATGGATGACATGGAAGATAGAGAGGATATCGATGCGAACTGCATATTCATGGCAAATCTTCAGGAAGCTAAGTATGACACGGATTCTGACACGCCTCCTGTTTATGACATCAATGCAGTCTCTGAGGTATCACACTTTAACACATGTCACAATAATGATATATTTGATATGTCTCCTCATGAGGAACAGCATTCTGAGAAGCAAGCATCTAATTATGATAAATATCTGGACACGCCAAGTAGTAGCAATACTCCTTTAGCAACTCCAGATGTGAATCATAATGGAGGCTTCGTTTCACAGCATGCTGAGAATGATGAGGAAACACGTGCTTTATTTGAATCATTATTAAATAACTGTGGTATTGAAATCGAGAAAGTGAAAAAGGTCAATCGCGATGTTAAGGCCGCGAATGTTAAATAGACCGCTGAGCTTGAGAGTTACAAAGCAAACGTTAAAGCTTTTGAGTTTCACAACGAAAGATTGTCTGAATTAGAAACTGGTTATCAAAATTCCGTTTCAAGGGAACAACAATTGCAACTCAAGTTTGATACACTTGATGTTAACTCTTTTAAAAAGATAAAAGCTTTAAACGCGGAAATTTCTGAGTTACAAAACCAACTTTCTAAACAAAAAACAGCTTATACCAATCTTGAAAAAGAAAGGGATGAGTTGAAAAAGGACTTTGCAAAGAAAGAAGACAAACTTTTGGAAGAACTCGTAGAGTCAGAACACATGATTGCACATCTAGAAGAACTAGTGGTTAAGTCGCGTCAGTCAAGTCAAACAATGAAAATGATTTCAAATCAAACTAATCCGATTTACCATACGAAACATAAAATGGCTCTTGGTAACAAAACTCCTTGTAATCTCAAGAAAGCTCAGCAAGAACAGAATGTGTTGTATAATGGTAATGTGATTTACACCAAACATGATCCTCCCGTCGTTCGGGATTCTGTGGAAACAATAGAACTTGTCGAAGAGAGCATCTCTAAAATGAAACAAAAGGATTTGAAACCCATTGATTACAACAAATTGAACAAACTTTCGGGAATCACTTTTGTTCCACAAACAGAACCTTCTGTGTTTTCCAAAAAACGTCCATTCGTGAAATTCTTTTCTAAAAAGACAGTTGTTTCTAAATCTCTTTCAAAAATAGAACAAATGTCCTCTAACAAGACTTTTAACACAAGTGAGGCTAGAGACATTCTAGATGACGTTAAAAAGAGAATTCAAGAACTTCAAAATATTGTTGAATCTAAAACTTCCATCAATATTAACAACTGGCATTCTAGTTTTCATATCGAACAGAAAAAGGTGTTTGAAAACGAAATTACTATCCCACTGAATAACATCAGTGCGAGGGTAATCCATTTTGAACAAGCTTTCTTAAAAGAAACGACCGACTTTGTCAAGGACCACAAATCCCTGGTAAACGAAGCTAATGATACTCGTGAAAACATGAATGTTTTGGAAAAACTAAATGATTCTCTCTTCGAAGCAGTTCTGTCTACTGATATAATGTCCATCATCATACAAACATATTCGGTTCAAGACGATGAAAGACTGAGAGCTGAGACCTCCGAAATTGTTTCCAAATATGAAAATGCTCTTATAAAGCTTGAAAAAGAAAATGTGTCATGTTTTAAACAACTTGATCGAAAAAAGGAAGAATGCAAGTATGACAAACTGTCGTATGAGCGTGCTTTCAAGAACATGAAAGAGCAAAATGATCTTTTGAGGGCTCAGCTTGAAAGTCAAAAAGGGAAGGGTGAGGAAACTAAGTTTGCAAAACCATCGACTTCAGAGAAACCAAATGTTTTAAACACGGTTCAAAAACCAAAAATGTCAATTTCACGGTTTGCTCCAAAAGTCGATGAGAAAAAGAATTTGACAAAACCAGTCACTCCAACACCCTTGCCCAAGAAAAGTGAAAATAATAAGATTGTTGATAAAGGAAAAGCGGTTGTCGAAACACCAAAAGTTCTAGCACCTGGCCTTTTTAGGATTAGTCTCACTAATGCGTCTGCCTCCACATCTAAGACAAATACGTGCACAAAGGATAATTCTAAAGAGTCTAGTGATGCTAAAAAGGACAACAATATAAATTCTAATGTGTGTGCCTCAACTTCTACAGGATTAGACAGCACCTCTAGGAGCAGCAGACTAAAGCCTAGGAGCAATACAAGGAACAATAGAGTCTCGCCTGCCTCTAAGAGTAGTTGCAAGAATAAAATTTAAGAAGTAGAAGAACACCCTAGGAATTTATCGCTTTTTAATAAGAAACATGATTCATCTGAATGTAATGTCGAGAGTACTGGTTCTAATGCATGTAATGACACTGTTTGTTTAATATGCAATAAATGTTTAATTAATGATGTTCATGATGAATGTGTTTCTAAGTATGTTACGCCTGAACAGAAGAGCGTTTCGAAAGGTCCTAGTGCTAAATCTAGATTTGTTGGAAACCTAATTAAAAGAATTAGGAACACCACTAATAGTCGCACGCCTAGGAACTATCTTAAGTATTGTGTTTGGATTCCAACGGGTAGAGAATTTATACTCAACGATGGAAAATTTGAAATAGTTCAAGATAAACATGTAGAAACTGTCTTTGAGTGTGATTTAGAATGTACCCCTAACCCCTTGGAACCAAATTCAAAACGGTTTCCAAATACAAATTCTTCTGTTATTGGCAGGTTATCGAAATATGTCTTTGGATCGTCGACTCGGGTTGCTCCAAGCACATGACCGGGAATTTAAAGCTGCTGATCAATTTCATCTGGAAATTCATGGGAACTGTACGCTTTGGAAATGATCATGTAGCAGCTATTCAGGGTTATGGAGATCTTCAGTTTGGGAATTTTCTGATCACTCGAGTTTACTACGTTGAAGGATTGGGACACAACTTGTTTTCAGTTGGGCAGTTTTGTGATGCAGATTTAGAAGTTGCATTCAGGAGAAATACAGTTTTTATTAGAAATTTGGTTGGTGATGATCTCTTAACTGGTAATCGTGGTACAAACTTGTATGCTATCGACATCAACCAAATGGCTTCTACATCACCAATTTGTCTTATGACAAGGGCAACCGACACTAAGTCCTGGCTGTGGCATAGACGTTTATCCCATCTCAATTTCGACACCATCAACAAGTTAGCCAAAAACAACATCGTCACCGGACTTCCTAAGTTCAAATACACCAAGGATCATCTATGTCCATCATGCGAACAAGGAAAAAGCAAAAGAGCATCATATAAACCTAAAACCGTACCAAGTTCGGAAGCAAGGTTACATTTGTTGCACATGGACTTATGTGGCCCAATGAGAGTTGAAAGCATTAATGGGAAAAAGTATATTCTTGTTATCGTTGATGATTATTCAAGATATACATGGGTAAAGTTTTTGAGATCAAAAGACGAAGCACCAGGCATCATCATCACCTTTCTGAAGCGTATTCAAGTTCTACTTCAAGCTCCAGTAAGGATTGTAAGAACAGATAATGGCACAGAATTCACAAATCAGGAGTTAAGAACCTATTTTGAAGATGTTGGAATCACACACCAAACATCAATTGTTAGAACTCCACAGCAGAATGGGGTAGTTGAAAGAAGAAACCGAACTCTTGTGGAAGCTGCTCGCACAATGCTAATTTATTCTAGTGCACCGCTATTCTTATGGGCTGATGCTGTTGCTACTGCTTGTTTCACTCAAACCCGATCCCTAGTACATCCAAGATTTAATAAAACCCCATATGAGCTAGTGAACAACCGTAAACCTGACATCTTTTACCTTCACGTGTTTGGCGCTTTGTGCTATCCGACGAACGACAGAGAAGATCTAGGAAAGTTGAAAGCTAAGGGTGATATTGGAATCTTCATTGGATATTCAGAAAACTCGAGGGCATTCAGGGTGTATAATAGAAGAACGAAAAGGATTATGGAGACGATGAATGTGAAGTTTGATGAGATTTCACAAATGGCTTCTGAGAGATACGCTCTAGAACCCGCGCTTAATCCAATGGCTTCTAATCAAACCAGATTAGGAGCCGCACCAAACATGCAGACTTCTGGACACATCAGTTCAGGACTCGTGCCTGAAGGAGCTCATTCAACAAACACAGATAAACCTTCAGAACAAGCACTGGAAAATTTCTTCGAGTTAATGTTTGATGAATACTATGGTGGAACTTCGACAAATGCATCTCAACAACATTCCGCTGCACCCGCTCTAAACCATCAACCACCACCATCACAAGATGCATCTACAACAGTCGAAGCTGAAGCACCAACTACCTCAACATCATCTACATCTACTCCAGCAACTCCAGTTATTGAATCTGTTCTACCAAGAGTTGATGAGCAACATCAAAACACAAATTTTCAAGAAGAACCTACAAATAATTCAAACGATGTTGCGTTAGAAGAAGAAGAAGTATTTGAAAACCCATTTGCAACAGACTCTGCTGAATCTTCTTCAAGGTTACAAGAACCATCTAACACACATTCGTTAAACCCAAGGTACCCTTCTACGTTTCAATGGACAAAAGACCATCCGTTAGAACATGTTATTGGTGAACCTTCAAAGCCAGTTCAGACGAGGAGACAACTTGCCACCGATCTCGAATTGTGCATTTACATTTGCTCAATAAGCCTCAAAGTACCAAAGAACATTCGGGAAGCAATGTCAGAAAATCCATGGATTGAAGCAATGCAGGAGGAATATCTTCAATACCAGTTACATGATAGTTGGGAACTTGTTGAACGACCACTTGATAAACGTGTTCTTGATCTCAAGTGGTTGTGGAAGAACAAACTGGATGAGGAAATGACTGTTATTCGCACCAAAGCTCGTCTCGTGGCTAAAGGTTATCCGCAAGAAGAAGTGATAGATTTCGAAGAGTCATTCGCGCCTGTAGCTAGACTTGAAGCAGTCCGGATTTTCTTAGCCTATGCAGCTCACAAAAATATCACAGTCTATCAGATGGACATTAAGACAACCTTCTTGAATGGAACTCTGAAAGAAGAAGTGTATGTGAGTCAGCGAGAAGGATTCGTTGATAAGGAACATCCAGACTACGTCTACAAGCTTAAAAAGGCCATTTATGGTTTAAAACAAGCTCCAAGAGCGTGGTATGACGAACTCTCATCTTTCTTGCTCAATAATAATTTCACCAAAGGAACAGTTGATGACACCCTGTTTATCAAAAAATTCAAAGATGACATTTTGATTGTTCAGATTTACGTGGACGACATTATCTTTGGGTCCACTAATCCGAATCATTCAAAACATTTTGAAAATCTCATGAAAAGCAAATTTGAAATGTCCATGATGGGGGAACTAAAATTCTTTCTTGGTTTACAAATACATCAATCCCCTCGTGGTATTTTTATCAATCAAGCTAAATATACAATAGAGATTTTGAAAAAACATGGAATGGAAAACTGTGATTCCGTTGGTACACCAATGGTCACTGCACCAAAAATAGGTGCTGATTTGTTTGGGAAACCCATTGATCCGAAGAAATATCGGAGCATGATCGGTTCTCTCATGTACCTAACTGCAAGTCGACCCGATATTCAATTTGCTGTTTGTTTGTTAGCACGGTTTCAGGCAAAGCCTACCGAACTTCACCTCAAAGAGGTTAAACGGATCTTTCGGTACCTACGAAGAACCATTAACATGGGACTTTGGTATCCGAAGGATTCGGGGTTTAATCTAACAGCATTTTCAGATGCAGACCATGCCGGTGATCAAGTTACAGCAAAGAGTACATCAGGTGGAGCACAATTTTTGGGTGAAAAGCTTGTAAGCTGGTCGTCAAAGAAACAGGATTGTACTGCGCTATCAACCGCCGAAGCCGAGTATGTGTCTCTATCTGCGTGTTGTGCCCGAGTTCTTTGGATGAGGACACAGCTCACAGATTATGGCTTTATTTTTGACAGAATACCTATGTATTGTGACTCAAAAAGTGCCATAGCCATCTCGTGCAATCCCGTACATCATTCTAAGACGAAGCATATCAAAGTCCGCTACCATTTCATCAAAGAACACGTGGAAGAGGGTACTGTTGAATTATTTTTCGTTAAGACTGATTACCAACTCGCCGATCTATTTACTAAAGCCCTTCCAAAAGAACGGTTTGACTACTTAGTTCGACGAATTGGCATGCGAAGCCTAACTCCTGAGGAGCTAGAACGTCTTCTTGAATCTTCTTGAAAAATATTTTCAAAATCGCTTCGCTGTAAATACTTTTGAAAAACAAAATACAAAATTTGAAAAACTAACAAAAACAAAATACAAAAATATAAAATTTCAAAAAATACAAAAACAATATAAAATCAAAAAATCCAAAAATATTCTTCTCACGACATGTCTCTCGTATAAATCAATATTCTGTACGTTTCTAGAAATGTCATTCAACAATGATACGGACATGTACAGATGCTTGAACGGGAGTTCTTTTAATGTTTTTCTAAAACATGTCGTTTCTCAAAAGTTTCTTCACAATGGCTTTCGTATACTTCAGTACGAAACCCGGGCAAAAATGATGACTTCTGATTACTTCTAATCAAGGACTCGTATTTTCAAAGACCAAATCTTTTTCAAAAAGTTCGAGTCTAAACAAACGAAAAAGACTTCAAATAAAAACTCGTTTTCAAACAGAATTCTTGAGCACTTTTTCAAGATTGTTCAAAAGATTTCTCAAAATCTCTCAAAATGAGTGCTCAAGATAACTCCCTCAAAACCCTTAAATGATTTTAAATTGTGCTATCATTAAGAGGGAGTACAAAAACAAAAATGTTCCAAATTCATTCGTAATGAAATCTGTCTTTCTCTCCAAAAAGCTTTTTCTTAATCAGTTGATATCAAAAATATCACGATATGCTATTTTTGAGGGGGGAGAAGACATGATTAAATTGTGATCAAAAGATGTTTAAAGATTGTGACTGAATCTCAAAAGAGCTCGACTCAGAAAGTACCAATGAATTGACGAAGCTTAAAATGTCAGTAATCGAAAAGACTTGTCCTGGACGGGTAATAATTTCAAGCTAGTCTAACTAGTGATGTAAGCGTGTCTCGAATAGGACTTGTCTGAGTAGAATGTACCGTATCGAGAGACTTTCTTTGGACTTGACCAGGACGAGTAATAATTTCAAGCTAGTCTAACTAGTGATGTAAGCGTGTCTCGAATCGGTCATGTTCACTGAAAGTGGATCAATTCAAAAGTGCAAACTCCTCGCGCATGTGCAAATTTCTTAAAAATTACATGAGCACATGTGAAGGGGGAGTCCTTCATGAGAAAACACAAAACCCTCAAAGTGTTAAACAAAATGTTTGATAAACACAAACACTTTGAGAGATTTTTCAAAGGTTTCAATGGCAATTATAGGATAGTCATGGAGTTATAAGGTGACTAAGGTTAGGAAAAACCGTCCTATGATCCGCCTAAGCCGGAGGGATCTACCCAAGGACAAATCCAATAGATTAGTATTAGAAGTCCTTAGGTATGATTGAAAAAAGGAGAAAATGAGAAAGGAGAAAGAAGGGGTTGAAGAATTAAAAAGAAAAGTTATGAAAAAGGGTGAAAAGAAATAGCCCTCCAAATGTTCAACCTTAGGGCAGACACCGGGTTCAATTTGTATGCTACTGGTTGTTACTAAGGTGACACCGGTATTGAAGATAAAGACGTCATGGACCCAGTGACGCACTGCACTAAACCTTCTTAACCACTCAAGTTCTCTTAAAAGAGCTTGTTTCATTCTCACAGGGAACCAGTGTAATCTAGCAGGAGACCCCTCCCTACTCTCCGCATAGGAAACCTAAGTATGCACTTATCGAGTCTAGAGCCATGAGATACATCAAAGATCTCTTAGGAACACTTAGTATTTCTACAACTGGTGTTCTACATCAATGGACACTAGCTGTAAATTATCGAGTCCTACGCAGATCTTAGCAATCTGCCAGAACGTTTATGAGAGGATTCACTCTTGTGATTCTCAATGATTGAATGGAAACTCCTGCCAGGGTCAACATCAAGCAGCCCTGACAGCAGGTCACTTTGGTAATTCTTTATGGATTACGCTTAGTGTTTGCGGTGGTTTCAAACGGTCTACAGTCGTGGAGTGATCCCCAGCGACTCACCCAGTCATTGAGCTACTTAGTAGGTCTCGTAAGCTCCTTCGAGGGTATCTGACATGGGAACGGCCTTGGTAAGGGTTAGAAGGAGTCTTCACACTATGCTGTTGACGATCTCTAATTCCTTATCTGTAAGTACCGGTTGATTTATTGCTAACTGTTTACCTGCAGATATACATCATCTCCATGGCGAAAGATTCCACATGCTCATACATGCATCACAAAGTCAAAGGAAAGTTCTCACTAAGATCAAAAGATAGCAACAGTCAAAGAAAGATTCTTCGCCAAAAAGAAGAATCTACAAAGTAAAGTGACAAAGATCAAAGTGAAAGAACAGGGACAACAAATGTATGTATGACAAAGACTTAAGACGTACGAGCATGTTGGAATGGCAGACAACCACCACAAACACAGAAGTGACGAAAGGCAGATGACATCATTGGATCACTTCATCAACAATGAACAAGGAACAATGAACAAGGAACAATGAACTAAGTACTATGACTCATCGAGTGATTCTTAAAGACGTCAAGAGCTATGAATGTTAAAGTTTAAAGACAAATATGATGACGTCGCGCAACCTTCAATGACCAACACTTAGGGGGAGATTGTTAGCATCGTATTTTATTTATAAAAAGTGTCGGTCATTAACGTATTGTTATAGGTTGCTTTAGAATATCATTATGATGAAGTTTAGGCTTAGTATTCATGTTTTGTAAAAGTCTAAGGGCCATTAGTGTAATAATGTATAAGATAGATGATGCCCTAGACTTCATGTATAAATACTCTTGTAAACCTCATTTGAGAGGTTGGTTCTCTTAGTAATAACATTGGCTTAATTTCACACACTAGGAGATCCCTTCCACTCTCTCTCTCTACTTACTTTCTCTCTCTAGGTTTTTGCAAGATTCTTAAGTGAAATAGGTTGTTCTATGGTCCTACAGATGCTATTGCCAATGATATGGCATACCTTACGTATGATGTTTCTTTTTGGAACAAGGCTCACAAAACATCGCTCATGTAAGGTTAACTATCTGTAAATAACCTCTGCTTTGTACCTTTCTTAGCTTAATGAAATATCTATTTCTACTTAATGATATTATCCAAAAAGAAGCAAAATACATAGCAACGTATCCATACATAAAGAAAGGAAAAATATATTCGCATGTCATAAAGAAACTAAAATGCTAACAAACAAACAGTTGCCACATAAAAAGTTATACTTTTATTCATAAGTACCGTACATTACAAACAAAGCATACCCTACACCGGTTATCACTGCCAACATAGCCTAAAACCTACACGACCTTATACTAATACACACACAAACAGACGCAACCCTTAAACGCACATCAACTCCCACCAACACACAGACCAGTACCAAACATTGGACCAAAGTGCATCAACCGAACTGTTCCATTATCGCCACATGCCTGCGCTTCTCTTCCCCTGCCTCACGTGCTAACACGAGAACAACGTTCAAAGCATCAAAAAGGCGCCCATCCTTGCGTTGTGCCTCTCTCATACATTGGAGTCCATTGCTAGAAACAGGCCCAAACGGGCTAAAGCTTTGGCCCTCTTGAAGCAATTGCTGCCGTTTCTGCATTCTGTTTGTTACAGCCTGACATTCTTCAGCAATGAGTTCAATAAAACTTTCATTCTCAGCTACTTCTTGCATAAATAAGAAGCGAAAACAGTGTTCTAACCTATGAGAATTGCATTCCACTTTCAAGTCATCAAAGTTAGGTGTTTCTCCCATTTTCTGTTGCAATTTTTTTTAACTCACCTAAAACTATACAGGTGAGAATAGCAGCCACACTCTTGCTCCTTATATAGCCACTTCATGTAACTAATAACAGTAAAAGTAACCAAACTCAAATAGACTTGGTTTTCACTATACTTCACATGCACCACAGTGTTTGAATGAGTTTCACAATAACTAAACAAAAAAGACCAAGAATCTACATAGCAAGTATCTAATATTATCAGAATCTCTACTACCCAAAAATGTTTAGAAATCTATACCTACCTAAATTGCTCACTAAAATACTAGAAGTAGATAAATTTTACAAATGGCTGTTGCTTTAAACTAGCAATCCAACATTCCATACCATTGTTTATAATCAAACATCTATCGCTTTAGATTAAGAAACATTACCATATATTATATTTCCATCCACGAAAACATTACAATGTACTTCATTACATGATACCATTCAAAAAACAACCAAACACATGATACCAGTTCCATACATAAAGAAAAACAAACATATAAGCAGTTCACTGACACCCATCATCCATAAAACAAGAAAATAATAACAAAATATACCACAACAAAGTGGACATCCCATCATCCAAACCAATAAAGATTGGTCTTCTTCTGCTCCCTTCCTTTGCGTGCCACATCCATTACCTTGATCAACCCATCCAACACCTTCCTTTCCCTGTTTAAAGTGACCTTCAAACGTGCCAAACCGATGTCTCCATGCTCATGCAATGGCATAAAACCCTCCCTTTCCTCCACCAGATCCTCTAGATACTTGACCTTGGCCGCTACCTGATCATGCTTCTCTCCAAGAACCATCAACAATCCATCATTCTCGGTATAGTCGTGGCTAAAAACCTGATGCAAGCAATCTTCCAAATCATTCGAACCAGCCGCGAACTTGAGCCTTTGAAAATTAGGGGTGCGAGCAAGAGCGTAGGCAGATGTCCTTGGTGGTGGTGGTGGTGGTGATGCCATCGTATCAGCAGCAATTTAGAGATGGGATGAGTTAGGGTTTCGGACAAGTATTACGGCTTGGGATGGAATGAAATTGAAAAGGGGGAAAAACCTTTTTATTAACAGTAAAAAGAAAAGGAAACGACAAAAAAAAAAAAAAAAAAAAAAAAAAAAAAAGAAAGGAAAAAAAAAGAAAAAGAAAGTTAGTAATAAACAAAAAAAACTTTTAAAAAGTTACAAAAGTTAAAAAAAATGTATATCAAATGGTACCATAAAACTCTTTTGTGTAAGGTATAGTAAAGAAAAAAAGTACCGTAACTACCGAAGATTAACACTGTAACCTACAAAATAAACATGTCTGTATCCGGATAAACAATAATTTATCTTTACAACTCTTAAAAAAACTCCTCTAAAAAAAAATATTGAATGACCTATGATACAAAAAAAGTGTAACGTAAATACCACACAAACAATAATACGCAACGAATTGCAGTAACTTAGAAACTAAAGTAAACATTACTTTGCCAAAATTGCCACCAACGACTAGATTAAAAATTTACGAAATTAACAGCCGTGCAATCACTGAAAAAACATTTAGCCGGATAAACAGGCACGCCGACAACGCGACGACCGTCGCCAATCTTGTAACTAATAAACGTGCATAGCTTTTTGTTAGCGTAGGCCAGACCTTTATTAAAATTCCAAAGAGATACAAAGATATTTTTGGAGTCAAAATTTTGAATTCAGCCCAATACATTTACTCAACATATACTTGGACATCATCACAACAAAATATATTATAAACATTCTTATGATTAGTTAGAGATCATAATC
This sequence comes from Artemisia argyi, assembly GCA_030686995.1. Taxonomy (NCBI): domain Eukaryota; kingdom Viridiplantae; phylum Streptophyta; class Magnoliopsida; order Asterales; family Asteraceae; genus Artemisia; species Artemisia argyi. The sequence goes on along the minus strand of CM060709.1, from coordinate 149,195,309 downwards.
TTACAAATGTCTTTTTAGTGAGATAACATCATTAATACATAACTGGAAAGATATTACATAACTGCCACAAATTAGTCGCCAGCATAACAAATGTGTTGGGTTGGACACGGGAGGATCATCTTTAACTTGTAGGATTTTTCTATATGGTTTATGTAAGGGTTTTTTGGAAGTAGAAGGTACATGGTTGTTGTTAAGAGTCGCTTGTAGTTCCATATGGCTATGTAGAGGTCGTTTAGATGAGTTAAAAGTTGTATTTGTCGGTTAGAGTCACTGTAGATTGTTGGTTTGGACAAAATTATCATATATATATATACATTTATATATTTAAAGTAACAATGGTGTCATTTTTGTATAGTTCCATTGCTTGAAGCAACCTTTTAAAAAAATGTTTTTATTCATTAATATTTTCATCAAAATTCTAAAAATTTGGAGTAAAATAATAGGAAAACAAATACTCGTATTTTTATATCTTATATCACTTATCCCACAAATGTCTTTAACAAAGATTGAACTCACAACATTTAAGTTAGTGGGCAACTCACATGCTACTGGACCAAAGGCGACATCAAGTAATACTCGTAGGGTATGTTTGGCAGCGGGTTAATGAGCGTTTTGAAGCAACTAGCAACTAACATTTAACATTTTGTACACAATGTTTGTTTGACAAATAACAACTAGTATTCTTAATTTTTCTAAACGCTTCAAATCAAAAGTTACAAATATGGATAAAGATCCTCTCATGTTCATTTAATCAGGTAATGTTGTGTTTATTCTAGTTGTACATTATCATTATTGCAAAATATTTGTTTTATTTTAATTCAAATATACAGTCATTAAAGGCACAACATTACCTCTCATGTTCAAATAACTTTGAGAGGATCCTTATCCTACAAATATACAATTATGTTACCAAAAAATTTATCAAAACAAAATGTTATTATCTAACTGCTACTACTTGTCGCTACTGCTAATTGCTACGTAGTATTTTCTTTAAATATACATGTAGTATTATAGAGTACTAGTAGTATAAGTTTATTTATACGTGGAGCAAAATTATCCACGGATAAAAAATTAAGGGAGAATTGCATATATATATATATACTCAATAAAAATTAAATTTCCAACAACTCAAATAAACAATTCCCCGAAAAAGACTGCGTGCAAACAAAAACAAAAGAAAGAAATGGTGGTAAGCCGATCTATATTTGGCGGTAAATCAAAAATAGCACTTGCAATCACCGCCTTAACCGCCGGAGCAGGTGCCGCCACCGTCGCAACCTCCGAAGACCCAGCCACGTCACTCAAACTCTGCACCACTGTCCCTCTCCGCCTCTTCCGCGTCTCCCTCACCGCTGCCTCCATTGCATTCGGTATCAATATTTATTTAACCCTCAATTTATATAATTATTTCATTTTCATAAATTATTTGTTAGTTTTGGATATACAGTTAGAGTTAGGTTTGTAGCAACTAGATTTTGGACTTTGGCTATACCTGTCTCTTTTATCAATATATTTGGTAACGTAGCTCCATATGTAACCGTAGGTAGTAAACGAACTAAACGTTTGGTAAAAAGTTTGTTTATGTTCGTTTATTAACAAACATGAACAATATTTTACATTCGTTTAGTTAAATGAACGAACATGAACAAAAAAGTCATGTCCGTTTATTTATGTTCGTGAATGTCCGATTATGCATTCGTTTAAGTTCATTTATTTATTTATGTTCGTATATCATATATATTTAATTGTATAATTTTAAAATTGGGTTGTTTAAACAAAAAAATACTTATAAAACAATATATTGTGCATAATTTAATAAAGTTTATGTTTGTTTGTCTATTTTCATTCATGTTCGATCGTTTAGCTTTAGTTTAGTGTCTTAATGAACGAACATGAGCAACTCATTTTCTTAATAAGCGAATATGAACAAGAAAATTCGTCCGTTTAAGCGTTCGTGTCCGTTTATTTATCTGGTTAAATTTTAATGAACGAACACGAACAAGGCTCTGTTCGTGTTCGTCTGGGTTTACAGCACTATGTAATTCTAATGTGTAAAATGACGTAAAAGCTAACACTAAAGGCTTATTTATATTAGTGTTTCATATAAGAGCGTTGAAACAAAGTCCACTTGTTGCTAAACAAGCATTACATTTTAAAGCTAAACGCTTCTAATCGCTCCAAAAAGCTTGTCCCCAACCACATTGTGATTGAGATATAGTAGTAGGTGTGATATCGGTAGATCGAAATATATCTTTGTTTAGTTTGATGTTACATTGTGATTTCATATCCATTCGGTTAGGTTGCTTTAGTTATTCGTTTTACATGAAAGGGATGCAAATTGATTTTTTTTTTTTTTTCAATTTGTTGTGATTGTTGTTATTTCTTAGTGTATGTGCTATTTCAGTAGTTGTTATTTCTTATGTAAAATGTAGGGATATGTGAATCACTCGATGTTTTAGCGGTGAGAGTGTTCGTGCTTTTTAGTAAGTAAGGTGGCTCGGGTGGGGTTACCTTGTACCCCCCCCCCCCCCCCCCCCCCCCAAAAAAAAAAAAAAAAAAAAAAAAAAAAAAAAAAAAACAAACAAACAAACAAACAAAACTTTCGATGAGAAGCTATGCGAATTGAAGATTTAGATGTTGTAATTGATCATTATGTAGATTGTAATGGAGCGATGGTAGGTTTGATGCCACATAATGGCCCTATTAAACACAAATTATTTCACTGACTACAACTACGCCCATCAAACACAATAACCAACGTATACGTAAGAAATAATCAAAGTTTATTAAGACGATTTTTAACATCATAATCGAGTAAAAACAAGTCACATTACTCTTTTTTTTCTCTAAGTCGCAAACCAATTGCATACTATTGTAATGTGTCTAATTGCACAAGTAGTTAATTTGGATGCGTGATTATTGATTGAACTATGGCCTAGTGATAGCAAACAAAACAACAAAGGGTGAAAGGTCTAAACAAAAAGTAAAAGCTTTAACTTATATGAATATAATAAGCATAGATAAAAATTTGTGGCCCCAGCAAAACGGGAGGCCCCGTGCCTCCGCACCGCATGCACACCCTTAGAGCCGGCCTTGTGTTATAGGTTACTTGAGCTCTTGGCTTAAGAAGATTAGGGTCACAATATGTTATTATGTAGTTAGGGGTCGTTTGCATATATAGGGATGATATTATGCCCCAAAGTACTGATACCGAACCAATCCCATACCGGTCCTTGTTTTGCCTTACAAAAATCAGGACATCCGGTAACAAATACTGAGAAAACCAAAACTAACAAATTAATACCAGTATACCGGAATAACGTTTTCAACTTGTATTTGTTCAATGTCGGTGTGTAATGTTTACTTATTTTTGTTTAACAACAGCACTTTTAGTGGGGATTACAGTAAATGTGAACTAAGATTTGTTTAAAATCTGAATGTTCCCTGTTAGCGTAAAATAGTGATATTATATATTTTGTATACATAATTGTAATTGGGTAATAGTTATGTATCGTTCTTGTAATTCATTCCTTATATATATCCATCTAATCCCATTGGTGTGGAGATTATCTCATTTACATGGTATCAGCCAGAATTTCGCCCCCTCCATTTTCTCTCCTTTATCGGCTTTCTTCAACAGATTATTTTTCTGCTACAGCCGATTATGGCTTCTTCCAATCCTTCCGATGGCACTCTCCCCAGGGCAACTATCTTGCATATGATTTCTAGCAAGCTTCATTCAAGCAAATATTTTTCGCATGTGGACGGTTCTGCAGCCCCTCCATCTGCCACAACTATTGCTGACAACAAAGAATTGCCGAACCCAGCGTATACAACCCGGTTCGAAACAGACTAACGGGCTGTCATCCTTTTGAACTCTTCTCTTTCTGAGGATGCTGCCGCTGAAGTTGTTGGACTTTCTTCTTCTGCACAGATCTGGGATGCTGTCAAAAACGCGTATAGCCACTCTTCGGTTGAACGTATACACAGTCTACGTGATTAACTTCGCCTCTTGGTCAAAGGAACCTCTTCTGTTTCTGATTTTGGCCGCAAATTTAAGGCCTTATGTGATTTGTTATCAGCCACTGGACAACCTGTTGATGAATCGGACAAGCTTCATTGGTTTCTTTTCTCGGCGCCTCATTTGAGACTTTTTCTACAGCAATTAGAGCCTCTAAACCGCATCCATCCTTCCGTAATCTTCTTTCTCAAGCCGAAAGTCACGAACTATTTCTGACATCTCTACATTGTTCGACATCCACACCCCCTGTTGCCTTTGTTACAGATCATTCTCGGCCTCCATACACTGGTAGACTCGGTGAGTTAGAGTCATAGTACCAACATATGTGTGTCAGTTTGGTTTTGGCCCATTATGTTTTTCCATCCGGTTTTGTTTTATCAAATAGAGGGTGGGACGTGGGTCAGTGAGTTAGGATCCTTTGTTGTGTCAGTTATTGTGTGGTACTTGGCCCAATGATTGGGTTCTTGTACTTTAGTCTTTTGTTTCTCTTCAATGGTCTTGTTGAGGAGGTGGGATGCCATTTCTTTTGTATTGTGTTCTTTGGTTCCTTTAATATATGTTGCTTTTCTAAAATAAAGCCTTATATGGTGTCGGAATTTAAGTTTCGTATTTGATGATTGGATTCATAGTATATGTAGTGTATGCGTTTAGCTAAATGGAATGTTCTCATTTAGGAATATTTGGTACCTCAAGAGTACATTAAAACATTAAGGGAGTCAATGTTGAACATATGTCCGACTTCTTCGTATGATCAAGTGTGCCAAGTTGTCAAGAAAGAGCTGGGTGGGGCACCTGAAGAAGTATGTTTACCTAATCTCACTTTGCTCTTACTTTGTTTTAGTTATTTTGAGTCATAGAATTTATGAAAAGCTATATACTTATACAGATATTTGATGAGTTTGACCCAGTCCCTATTGCAAGTGCTTCCCTTGCTCAAGTTCATGTTGCTCGAACTCATCAGGGCCAAAAAGTTGCTGTGAAGGTTTCAAGTTCTTACTATGAACTAATCTTGTTTTTGGGTCCCTTTTAACTTGTTTTTTAATGGCTTAACTCATTTGATATTGTATTCATGTTTCAGGTACAACATATGCACATGACAGATACTGCAGCTGCAGATTATGCAACAGTCGAATTTGTTGTCAACACTTTACATCGGCTTTTTCCTTCATTTGATTACAGGTTTGTATGTTATAGCTTACTGCTTATCTTTTTTTTTTTTTTTTTTTTTTTTTTTTTTTTTTTTTTTTTTTGTTATTCTACTACTATTTCTTTATGTATGTGTTTATTGATGGGAATATTTGGTAATAACCATAGTTGTGCCTGGGTTGTAATATAGGTGGTTGGTAGATGAAGTGCACGACAGTCTACCTAAGGTCAGCCATAAATTTTCAACCTAATTGAGTCTGAATTGGTCATTATATCCTTTAAAATAGTATTGCTAATAAGCCACAATGATGATCAGGAACTTGATTTCTTAAAGTCTATAGTCTTCCATTTTAATAAATTTCCACAGCCCAAATGTTACGTTTATCAATCAAATATATACCACAAATATATTCTCGATCATATTATTATGAAAGCAACTACAATAATACCAACGACAATATATATATTTGTAGCAATTGTGAATTTTTATAACAATCAAAAATAAAAACACAATGAGTAGTTCCAGTGTAGTCAAAAGCGAGAAAAAGCGAGCTTTAAGCGAAGAAGCGAAGCGAAGTGCCCTAAAGCGCTTTGATTCTAAAGAAGCGAGGCGTTTTACTAAAGCAAGCAAAAGCGTTTTCAGGCGACCGAAAAGCGACTGAAAAGCGCTCGCTTTTTTGTATAACGGCTAGTTTTTTATTTTTGAGCTAATGAAGTTGTACAGCCGGCCTTAATCTTCTAAATTAGGTTAAATAATTACAAAACTAACCCTTTAGTATAATTTTATAAATAATTACAAGTAGGACACTCTATGATGAATCCGACGAGGATCTTGTAGATGAAGATGATATAGTGGATCTTGGAAACGATGGGGAAATAAGAAATGAGAACTTAGATGATTATTCTGAATAAAATAGTAGACTTTAAGCTTTAACTATTTGAATAAACTTTTTTTTGTGGTATTTTTATATTAAAAATGAAGATTTTAAGATAATTATGTTTTTATTTATTCATTGTTTTCATACTAGAAATTATTATATGCAAAGGGTAAAAAGTTAACTAAAGCGCTCGCTTTTGTCGCTTTTCGCTTTAGGGAAAGGCACGTCGCTTTGAGGTCGCTTTCGCTTTTAACTACCTTGAGTAGTTCAATGTCTAGTGCCTTTTTTCTTTTCCTAATTTTCACAACGTTTGCATCTTACACCTCTTCTTTGAATAATATTAATAAATGCCCTAAAAAACAGAGTGAAGCTTTGCTTCTCTTTAAACATTCCCTTTCCTCCATCAATTACCCAATCGATCACTGTTATTCTCTTTAAACATAAGCTTTGCTCTGAGAAAGAGAGTGGGAAGTTTTTATGTGGTTTAGTTGTTATTGTCTTATCTTTGAATGTTCTCTTGTTTATGAAAATTTAGCGTCTGCATCTTGAAACCCAGGTGTTATTGCTCTATTGACTAATAGAACCTTTTTTTTTTATGTTTTGCAGATGTATGCTTCCCTATATTTTCCTCAAATCACAGAACTTCTGCATAAATTACCACGTGTCATCCTTCTAATGTTAAAGACTAATGATTGCTTGCGATCAGTCAATAACGCATTGGTATGTCTTTTGCCAATCTAATTTTATAATTATCTTTCCAGGATCCACATAATATCTATAATAATTCTTCGAATTTGATGTTTCGATATTACTTATCGACAGATAAAAAGACCCTCCGTGGAGTCTTTCATTATTATCAGAAGAAGTTATCACATGCAAAGTCTCTCATAATGCAAGTAGCCTTGTGGATACTGCAGTTTCGTTCCGCTTTGGCTCTGTGAACACAGTATCAGTTTATTAGCCTTATTGGTTTTTGATTCAAAAGTAGTACATTCTTTGGCTTCAAGCCCCTTGTTCCTAACCCATTGGAAATTCAATAAGTTGGCTAAACTACAGGTACACACTTATTTGAATGGCGTGGAACTAAAAAGTCCAAATTACTACTGTATGGATAGAGTATAGATCATGATAAGTATAGATTTATACCTCATATTCTCAAAATATGAGACGTGGGTCTAAGGTTATAGTTTTGGAAATTGATAAGTACATGATTTTTGCGTGTGATGCCCAAAACACAAAAGGGCCACCAGATGGAAAGTGGTGACTAATGAAGTGTAGACTAAGATGAGTTTACTTTGAAAGTCTAACAACATTGAATTAAATCCCTACCTCTAATTTGAAGTCTTCTTAAACCCTCTTATACTTCAAAAAAGTTGGTCATAAGCAGTTGTATCCCACAATCATAGACATCTCTTCCATCATTTTTAATTTCTTCACTGCATTGAGAATGACAGTATGATCTATATGTTTCCTGGAAAACTTCTTTCACGTATAACCTTTTATAAAAATGCAAGCATAGCATTTAAAAAGTTTTTGAGCTCAACGTAAACTGAATTACTTTCTTATGTGTGTGAGCTTTAAGTTGAATTTGAATTGTCATAAGTTATTGCTAGATTTTAGTTTCTCCGTTTATATCTAAGTCCCTTGCGTTATATAACCTTAACCCATTAGTTAAGTGGTTGTGAGTTTAAGCTACATCCAAGAATGAATGGTGTTGGTGTAAAAAATGATTGTGACCAGTTCACGGGAGGTGTAGGAGAGAGCAAAGTTAACCATAACTTCATAAAAAGAAATCAAATCAATTAATATATTACTCCGTTTTGTTGATCGTTGCCAGATCAAAGGACTTGGAAAATCGAGGTCGAACAGGTTTGGATACATGTAAGTTGATGACCAGGTTTGTTTAAAAAGTCTTCATAGAAACATAGAAAGAATATTATAACTAAGGAGTTAAAGTAAGAGATAAATGTAAGATTGTAAGTTCATTTGCAAAAGTCTATGCACGCGTAGAAAGTAAACTAAACATTGACCCACCATACTTTGATAAACTAGCAAACCCAAATCACACGCTTATAAAAATTTAGAGAACCAAATAAAAATGTTTATTCAATAAAAATCATACTTTGATAAACTAGTAAAATGTTTATTCAATAAAAATTTAGAGAACCAAAAAATCTTATGCAAGTTTTGGTTGAAAATCATTATTGTGGATGACAAAAATTTCATTGACACTTTTTTTTTTTTTTTCAATCAAAAGTAGAATTTTTTTGCATAATCAAACAAAAAATAAAAGTCTATAGTCTACTACTTTAATAAATTTCCACAGCCCAAATGTTACGTTATCAAGTAAACATAGACCACAAATATATTCTCTATGAATTATGAAAGCAACACAATGATACCATTGATAGTATATATATATTTGTAGCAATTTGATTTTCTATAGCAATCATAAAAGAAAAAATAATAAATAAATAAAATGTGTAGTTCAACGATATCCAGTGTCTTTTTTCTTTTCTTTCTTATCAGCACGGTTGCTTCTTCTTTGAATAATAATCATAGATGCCCTCAAAAACAAAGTGAAGCTTTGCTTCTCTTTAAACATAACCTTTCCTCCATCAATTACCCACACGATGACTGTCCTAATTATCCAAGAATGATGAGCTGGAACACAAGTACGGATTGCTGTAAATGGGCTGGAGTTATTTGCGACGACTCCACCGGTGACGTCATCCATCTCTATCTCAATTGCGGAATGCTACAAGGTACAATTCATCCTCTCAGCTCCCTCTTCAACCTCACACACCTTACTTCTCTTGATTTATCATATAACAGTCTTAATGGGACATTGCCATCTTGGCTGTTTACTTCCCCCTCTCTAGAATATCTCTATCTATATGATAACATGTTCAGTGGAAATGTTCCTTTTGAGTCATTTGCCTCCCCATCATTAAAAGAGTTAGACCTCAGTTACAATCAGTTAGGTGGCCAAATTGATGTGCAAACATTTCCACAACTCACCAACCTCACTGGTCTAGGCCTTTCATATAATAATTTTAGTGGTGAATTGGAGTTGGATACATTCTTATCAACCCTCACAAACCTTTATTATCTCCATCTCTCTTACAGTGGTCTCTCTGTTACAACAAAGAATGCCAATCATTATGTCAACCCTGGTTTTAGATACTTATATTTGGCCTCTTGCAAGCTAAAGGTGTTTCCTAATTCACTTCGAGCCATTAAACAACTTGAAGTGTTAGATCTCTCTAGCAACGAAATCCATGGCCAAATTCCTCATTGGGCAGGGGAGATAGGAGGCAATGAGTTGCTTTCTTTAAATCTCTCATATAACTTCATAACAGGCTTGCCACAATTCCAATGGTATGGACTAGAAGAACTTTATCTACAGTCCAACTTGATTGAGGGGCCATTCCCTCCATCAATTTGCAACATGAGCAAGCTATGGTATTTGGATATGTCCAATAATCGCTTTGGTGGATCGATTCCACAATGCTTTGGAAATATCATCTCATCTCTTAGAATGATAGATATGGGGAATAATAGCTTTCAAGGAACAATTCCAAACATATACAGGGATTGTGGAAGTTTAGAAGGGCTTATTTTGAATGGAAATCAATTAAGAGGAGAGGTGCCGATTTCCTTGTCCAAATGTCAATCATTGAAAGTAGTTGATTTTCTGAAAAAACCATTTGAATGGTACATTTCCTGGTTGGTTAGGAGCTCTTCCAAATTTGCAGGCTCTTACCCTCAAATCAAACAACTTTCATGGACACATTCAACCCTCTGCAACTGTTGATTCTCCCTTTCCAAGTCTTCGAGTTCTTGACTTATCTCATAATGGGTTTGTAGGTCAACTCCCTGTAAAATATTTTCAAAATTTCAATTCAATGAAGAATGTGGTGAAAAATAGCACAAAACCAGAATATTTGGACATGGGTTATGAAAAGTATTACTCATTCGTTGTTGCGGTGAAAGGGGTGGATCTAGAGTTTCCACAAATTTCGGTTGACTATATAATTATTGATCTGTCCAGTAACACATTTGAAGGACAGATTCCAAATGTCATAGGAGGTCTTAATTCGCTAATAGTGCTCAACTTGTCCCACAACAGCCTCATTGGTCCAATTCCACATGCTCTAGGGAATCTCTCTGAGATTGAGTCGTTAGACCTATCTTGGAACCAACTCTCAGGAGAGATCCCACAAAGCATTGCAGAAATCAAGACCCTTGAAGTGTTAAATCTCTCGCAAAATGATCTTGTGGGTCGTATACCAGAAGGATCTCAGTTCAGGACATTTGAAGGGAACTCTTTTGGTGGGAATCCAAGACTCTGTGGGACTCCGCTGCCAAAAATGTGTAGTGAGCATTCACATGAACCACAACTTGAAAGAGATGAAGAAAGTGGGTTTACATGGGAAGTGGTGATGTTGGGATATGGGTGTGGAACATTAGTCGGATTGATGATGGGATATCTCATGTTGTCAACAAGAAAAGTCAAATGGTTCAATGCAATTGCTGATGCAGCAGAGAGTTTGGTCTTGAAGAAGAGGAAGAGAAGACATGTATATATCGGGAAATGAGATTAGAAAATCAAAGGTACCATTTTTCACATGTTTTATTATTTCATCAAATTGTGCAAAATGTCTTACTCTATGAATTCTCTTCCTCTTAAAACAGATTATGATGCAGGTAGAGTTCAGGGTGGGGGCTCAGGGTGGAGCTGGGACCTTTTGAGTTATGCAGTTGTGTATCAGCTTCTGCTTCTGAATTACGATGTTTGTGTTTTGTCTCTTTGAATTATTCTTGTATGTAATATTAATGTGTTGTTAGTATTAATTCATTAATTTACTGGTATTTTGATGACTATACAACCATTGCAGATACATATGTTACCGCTGTAATAATTTGTATCGCTTTGCTTTTGGTAATATATATGCTTCTCATTTCTATCAATTGGTCCTAGCTATGCTTTCACTAAGGATTGGTGTTTGGGATTGGTAATTAGCACAGTTATTGTGTTTTTCCCATGGATGGAGTCTTTGCTAATGATGATGCCTACTGTTTGGTATTTCTCAGTTCTATGCTGTGAGGGTGTGCTGCATCATAGTTCTGGGAGATTACAGACTAGTTAGGAAATGTAGTTTTTAGCAGTAGAATTCATCTTATGGAGGTGAGGTATGACTTTGAATGATGTGGCCTCTCTATGCTTGCAGATTGCATCAATGGTGTTCATTGATGAAATTTGTATAATATAGGAGAGGAAATGTAGTCTTTCGGGGTATCATCTTGGTCTTCGACAATTTTTATATAAATGAGTTGTGGTGATTAATTTCATCATGTTGAATAAAAATTAAAGACAACAGACAATTGCAATCATGTTGATTTACTAGCCATGTGCACACACCATTTATTGCTATGCACACACCATCTAACTGGTGGTATTATGTGATGAGATGCAGTATTGCTTACATAAATTAGGATTATTTTAGTTGTACATGGTTGACTTATAGGTACTATATAATGTTTCACTGCATTGTTTGAGTGTTGCAGCAGCAAAGGGGGTTTTAAGCGGGTTTATAGTTTGTGTAAATAGGAATCTAGTCATTACGGAGGGGCTGGTATGGTTAGGCTTAGGTTTGGTCTAATTTGTTCTCTTCAGCATAATCTAGCTGTTTCGTAAGTCCATTTTACTTGTATGGGTCAGGTTCTTAATTACCCATTTTGATAGTATGGGTCAGGTTTTTACCCATTTTATTGCTGGGTCAGATTGTTTACTCATTTTGATACTATGGGTCAGGTTTTGACCCATTTTGATAGTAGCCATTATTTTGAGCTTGTGAGAGAATTTTCTTGATTGATAGAAATTAAAGAAGGATGACATTATCAATTAGGATGTGATATTTACACCATTTGTTTTGGTGCATACACCACTATTTGTGCAATACATTGTTGTACAATCTCTTGTATAGCTTTTACAAGATGGTGTATGTATCATATAATTGTAATGACAAGGATTTCTAAAGGTAATAATTGTAATGACAATTTTTCACTCATCTATAAATATCAAGACTTCAACTCATAACCTACTGGTTGATTGCTTTTATTCTAAAACTATTAGATGAAAGGTCTAAGTGAGTGAGGTTGATGGGTTGTCGAAATGTTTGCACATCAATATGTCCAGCTAATTGATTGTGACTTAGTTCTAACCTTTTTAATGATGGAAGACCAAATGACTCAAAAGGTACCTTTCCATTCAACATATTATTCCCCATATCTATTGTTTCTGCGTAATGAATACCAGTCTGCAGGACCTCATGAAGCTCTATCCGAATGAATTGTGTGTTTTATGCTTATATAGCTACATAATGTGATGTTCTGATCCTAATATGAGTCAGATCTGTGATTGTTAGCATATGTAGGCGAAATATTAATTTATGATCCAGTAAATGATAATCTCGGATTTGACATGGGATTTGATTTTTTTAGATTTACAGTTTATTTTGAGGGCGAAAGTATGAGTCATGGCTGAGCTTATGAAGTGAACAGTGTTAAACGTGTGCATAGTGAACCAGGCATTTAGTACATTCTGCTTATTTAGCTACATAATGTGCAATGTCAGTATATTATTGTGCAATGTGATGACTTAAATCTGTGATTGTTAGCTTCTGTAGGTGAAATGTTCAGTTTATGAACCAGTTGTTGAGGTGAATAATCAAGTACCAGTTGATGCGGTTCGAGATGTGGGTCCTAGCATGTCTTATATTGGTGATGGTGATGGGCATTATGTGAATGGTCATAATGCTGGATATTATACGGGTGGTGCTGGTGCATATAGTGTTGGGGCTTATGGTGAATTCTATCCGAGTGGATATTGGGTGGGTGGTTCTAGTTAGCGGACAAGATGTTGAGTGAGATGCTATGGGAATGAAAACTATCTCTCTGCTTCAACTTTAAGGTACATCTGCTTGGTTTTGAACCACTGTCAATGTAGGTAACCGGAGAACACAACAAGCTCATATAATAACTCTTTTTTTCTTTATATACTAATAATGGAATAACAAACTTAATCATCTGTTCCACAGAAAACATATTGAATCTGAGACATAGTGTCATTTTAAGCCAAACAAGTAGGGTTGGATCAGTTGGAAAACCCCTTGCCTCTTAACCTAGAGGTCAAGGGTTCGATCCTCACTCCCTACAAAAGGCCGGAGGTCCTTTTCTACCTTAGGTAGAACCGGAAGCAGCCTCTCTACCTTAGGTAGGGGTATGGTTGTCTACGTCTCAACCTCCCCCATACACCGTGGAAGACGGTATTGGGACCCATAACCCGTGGAAGACGGTATTGGGAGTTACTTTACTTTACTTTTTTTGTATATTCTGTAACAGCCATCATTGAAAAAGTTATGGCCGACTTTTCCTTCCATAATACAGTGGAAACCTTGGCTGGTGTTATTACAGCCTGCTACCCTGATTTAGTGATTCATATTGTAGTTGCTTTCATAATAATGTGATCGAAATATGTTTGTGGACTAGTTCTACTGATAAACGTAAGACTTGGGTTGTACAAGTCTGAATTGATAGGCTTTCGTAATATATGTGTCTGATTATGCAGAAGTTCCAGCTTCTTATTGCCAAAAAAATTCATTTGATAAATTCTTTTGGACCTGCATAGAGGTTTTTGGATTCTGTTGACCGAATAGATATCCTCAAATGTTTAAAGTTATGTGTTTTGCCAAACATAGCCATCCAAGACGACCAACTTATGTTTATGAACCTATGAGTTGGATTGTACAAAGCTTTTGATCCAAAGGCCAACAATTTTCATTTTCTTTTTGTATTGTGCAAAATCTCCTACATTAAATTGATATAATGATAAACAACCTTCTTTAGTTGAAACTATATATGAGAGAATTTCATATGCACTCAAATTTTGATTTTGGGTGGAAAGTGAAATAAAGTGAATAAAACAAAAATAATGATGTGTTCTTAAGTTTTTTTTAGAGTAAAGTGTGAAAAAAGGACGAAAGTGGTGGGTTTTTTGTTTCAAAACTTTCATCTTATTTGGGGTTGAAAATTAAGTAAAAATAGTTTAAATTACATTTTTTTTTTAACTTTATTATCCTATCTTCTATGAGTCCATTATTGTAAAAATGACATACGTATTTATTTATTTATTATTTATTTAATTATTTATTTTCAATCTTGTACAACTTGAGAACGTATATATGTTCACATCATTTCTTCCCCTCCCTTTTTTTTTACTTTGCTTTCCTTTACTTTCTTTTTCTTTTCCAAAAAAAAAAAAAAAAAACTTTGGAAGAGTCTTGATATGTTTGCCCGTGCATTGCACAAGTTTGACTAGGTCATTCTCTACCTTTAAATCAAAATGAAAATGAATTTGGACCGTAATAAGTAATTATTTGAAAATAAAAGAATAATAACATCATCAAAATTAGGATTTTGAATTTTATTAAGAGTAAATTGCATAAATCGTCCCTAAACTTTGGCCAGATTGCATGTTCCGTCCCAACCATTTCAAAAGTGCAGAAATCGTCCCTGTGGAAAACCTTTGAGTAAATTTTCGTCCCTGATTGGGACGAAATATGCAATTTCACACTTTCAAATTATGCAATTTTCGTCCCAACCAGGGACGAAAATTTGCTCAAAGGTTTCGTGCAGGGACGATTTCTGCACTTTCGCAATGGTTGGGACGAAACATGCAATCTGACCAAAGTTCAAGGACGAAACATGCAATTTACTCTTGAATAAATAAAGATTTGTGATTGGTTGATAGTGCAAATTGAAGCTAGAGGAAAGTCCAAAATACATCCCTCTCGTTTGGCCTTTGTTCGCTATACATCATTTTTCTTTTTTTGACTCAAAAATCATCCCTGTGGTATTAAAGTTGGCACAAAACCATCCCTCCGTTAGTAATATCAGTTAATGAGGACTAATGATGCAAATTATTTTCCGTTATCTCCTAACAAGAGTTAAAATATTTGCATCGTTAGTCCTCATTAACTATAAAGTTAAAATATTTGCATCGTTAGTTCCTATTGAGTTAAAATATTTGCATCATTAGTCCTCATTGAGTTAAAATATTTGCATCATTAGTCCTCATTGAGTTAAAATATTTGCATCGTTACCATCGCCACCGCCCACCACCGCCACCACCACCCACCAACACCCACCACAGCCACCGCCACCACCGCCACCCACCACCGCCACCACCACCCACCGCCGCCACCACCACTACCCACCACCGCCACCCACCACCACCCACCACCGCCACCCACCACCCACCAACGCCACCACCACTACCCACCACCACCACCCACCGTCGCTACCAACACCGCCGCCGCCATCACCCATCGCCACAACCACCCACCACCCATCGCCACCACCACCCACCTCCAACCATCAACACCCACAACCACCCGCCGCCGCCGCCACCACAACCATACACTGAACGAATATTATAAGTGGTGGTGGTGGTGGCGGTGGTGGTGGTGGCGGCGGCGGCGGCAACGGTGGTGGTGGCGGCCACCACCACCGCCGCCGCCGCCACCACCGCCGCTGCCACTTATAATATTCGTTTAGTGTATGGTGGTGGCGGCGGCGGGTGGTCGTGGGTGTTGATGGTTGGAGGTGGGTGGTGGTGGCGATGGGTGGTAGGTGGTTGTGGCGATGGGTGGGTGGCGGCGGTGGGTGGTGGTGGGTGGCGGTGGTGGGTAGTGGTGGTGGCGGCGGTGGGTGGTGGTGGCGTTGGTGGGTTGTGGTGGGTGGCAGTGGTGGGTAGTGGTGGTGGCGGTGGTGGGTGGTGGTGGCGGTGGTGGTGGTGGGTGTTGGTGGGTGGTGGTGGTAGTAGTGGGTGGTGGCGATGGTAACGATGCAAATATTTTAACTTGATGAGGACTAACGATGCAAATATTTTAACTCAATAAGGACTAACGATGCAAATATTTTAACTCTATAGTCAATGAGGACTAACGATGCAAATATTTTAACTCAATAAGCACTAACGATGCAAATATTTTAGCTCTATAATCAATGAGGACTAACGATGCAAATATTTTAACTCTTGTTAGGAGATAACTGAAAATAATTTGCATCGTTAGTCCTCATTAACTGATATTACTAACGGATGGATTATTTTGTGCCAACTTTAATACCAAAGGGATGATTTTTGAATCAAAAAAAGAAAAATGATGTAAAGCGAGCAAAGACCAAAACACAGGGATGTGTTTTGGACTTTTCTCTTGAAGCTAACTGTGATATAATATATATATGTATAAAAAAATTATGTCGAAGTTTTTTGTAACTCAATTTTTTTTAAATAATTATTTAGTAACTTTTATTATAAAAAATGTTATTTGTATTATCTCTACTACTTATAAAGGAGAAATGGTCAATTTTTCAAGTGTTGAGTTTTCAAATGGTCAATGTCAATTGTTGAGTTTTCAAGTTTCTATTGATGGAAATGATACAAATCAAATGAGTTTTCAACCTTTTGATACAAATCAAATTAATGTAACGATTTAATATCCTTCAAATCCCACTAATTTCGGCTAACCTTTAACATAATTTGTAACCGAATCATTATACCCCAATCAAAACCCAATTAAGATCTTTTATGAGTTTCTTTTTTGTACCCACGCTCCCCCTACTTTCTTGGTTATAACACGCTTTCTTGACTTCCTCTCCCATTCAGTCATACGAACAAAAGAAAAGATACAACCACACACACGCATAAGCTGCTACTAATCTCTTCAAAGATCCAACTATTCGAAGCCTTGTTTCTGTGTTCGTGACCCTCAAAAAGTGTTTCTGAGATCGTGGGTATTGTTGTTGTTTAGATCGTGGTTAGGGTTGATTCGTGTGGGTTTTGTTCTTGTTCTTTTCCTTGTTCGATTCATCATGAGGTATTACCCTATTCATCTTGTGTTTCTTTTCTGTTCGACACCATGCATGCTCATTAATCTGAATCTACAAAACATTAAAAACCTAAGTCGTATTCATGATCTAATCTGTTCTACATTTGCTTTTCGACTTTGATGTTAAAACGTGCATAAAATTGCCACATGAAATCATGAAACCATTAACATACATGTCAACTTGTTATTTTGTTTGGTCTCTTGAATCAGATCTGAATAAGCCGTAGTATGTTCTATGAATGCTCTTTAAATATGACCTAAAAGCTGGGAATGAAACCCTAATAATTATAATGGAGCATATACAATCAGGTGGGCTGTTGTGTCGTTGTTTTGTGTGTGAGTGTGTTTGATTTATGTGTCGACATGGGGTTGTTGTACCTGTGTTATATTGAATAATAAACCTATGAAACATATGCTACAATCTGATCTAAAAGGAATTAGACGTAGGGCTTGTTTGGTCTCGTTAAAATCTACTTATGTCTCGTTATGTATCTATGTCGAATGTGTGGCTGCAGGTCTGGTTTAGTGTGTGTTTAATGAGGTCTTAAAAACATGTTGCAACCTGAATAAGATGGTTAATAAGTCATGGGTTGTTTTGGTTAAACTTTGGTCGCATTTGAGGTTATTTTGTCACGTTAAAGGGGGTTAGGTGTTAGGGTTGTTTTGGGTGTTGAGTGATATCCTGAAATTTGGTCAAATTGAATGAGATGAAACTTTATGATACTCCCATGTTTTTGCTTGATTCTTGAGTCTAAAACTAATTTCATGATGTTTTCTCTCTGTACGTCAAATTTCGTGGTCATTGGAGGTCGGGAGAGTAGTATTTTGATTCTTGGGAGATTAAGTGTCAAATCTATATTTTGGGTCTGAAAATCAGTCGGTCCTTATGATTTTTAATTCATTGAATTTTAAATCTGAGAAGCCCACATTTTTGCAGGGGAATATTTAAGATTTAGATTAGTTACTAGAATTTTTGTGGAAAGATTTTCCGGAAAGGTTCAAATGGGTTAATTCAATACAAACTTTTGGTGTATACCTGCAGTGTACTTTCTGGACAGGTCTGGGAAAATGATTTTTGTTTGGACACTTGTATTTTGAAATAAAATCTGGAAAAATTACATTAATTACCTAACAAGTATAAGTAGTTATGATAATTATTTGAGCACCTCAGTAAGTATATAAGTATGGTTTTAAATTCATAAACAAAGGGTCTTGAACGTGATAAAATCTGAAATATGTTATAAGTTACGGTTTTGGTGTAACCGTGTAACCTAACCCATTAAATATCTTTTGATTCGTATTTGTCCTATATTCGGTTTCATCTGACATCCTTCTCAGCAGGCTCTCTTTGGCATCATTGGTTTCATTATCCGCTTTGTTATCTCATTATCAGTTATTTGTTTATATCTGTTCACTGAGCTTTTTAAGCTCAGCCGCATTTCTTTTCCTGCGGCAGATTATAAGAGGGAAGCTGGGATTCGAGTGAAGAGTGTGTAGGAGACATTAGTGGACTACCCTGAAGTTAGATTCCCATTTTCCTTGATTAGTCGTTGGAGTTTTGAAGATCACCTGATGATAGTTTCCCATTTGCTTTTGGATTAGACTTTGGAGATTGAAGTTACTTTTTAGTTAGACTTGTTTTTAGATTTGTATTTTGTTGGATGTCATTATGTTTAGACTTAGTATTTTATTATTACCTTAGAAAACTTATGTAACCTTATTTTTAATAAAAGTCTTCCGCTTGCGTTTGTTCTGTTGACACAATAATGTGGTATTTTGACCCTTGTTGGAAGTCATTATGTTTAGACTTGATATGTAAACGTTTTGACCCTAATGTCATCAATGCTGAGATATCTGTCGGGCAACACGCTGGAGTTAGAGTGCTCTTGCCAAGAATTCCTCTTGCTCCGTTTGAAGAAGACATGTTCCCTTTCAAACTAAAGAGAACACAATTCCCTATTCGCCTTAGCTTTGCGATGACTATTAATAAAAGGCCAAACAATTCCAAATGTAGGAGTCTATTTACCCGACTCTGTTTTCTCGCATGAGCTTTATGTGGCATTGTCCATAGGGATATCCCGTAGAACAACAAAGGTATTGGTTAAACCAGTCAAAGAGTTCCGTCAAGCAGGAATCTACACCTCAAATGTCGTGTATCAAGAAGTTTTACGCAACAAGTAACGTGTGTTGTTAGTTTTTATCTCATAACCGATGTAATGTTTTACTTTCAGTTTTATTAAATGTGTCTATATGTTCTTTGATCAATGTTAAGAATTTTTTTCTAGACTTTAGTTATCGTATAGTACAACTGTTTGCAATTACATTCTGATCGTTTCACGTTCTATTTTGAACGCTACACAAAACACTCACTACAATATCACAAATCGTTAATTATCTGCCGCTAGAAATTCCGTTGCTATGCACGGGTACTCGCCTAGTTTTTAATCAAATGAATTTAGTTTATTTGATAATTTGAATAAAAAAAAATAAAGTTGTAAGTGATGTCCCTAAATGAGTAAGTTGAGGTTGGTTGTGATAAGACTATCTTTATTAACAATCTATCACAACCTAATTTTTTATTAAAATATTATTTTCTCTTTCCTCCATCTATACAACTAATACATACAATCAATCAATATTTTTTTATCATTTACCAACAACCCAACCTAACCGGTTCATACAACTAACGATAAGTATTAAAAAAAAGAAAAAAAGAAAAAAAAAAGCCATTATAACATTGACATGTGGCAGATCGTGGGTTGACAACTTAGGTTGCCATATGATTTAGATTGAAAAGAAAGATTGAATGAGAATATTAAACAATTATTATTTTGTATGTATTTTTAATGGGTTGGGTTGGGTTGGCAACCTTTCCAATAAACGTAGTCTAATAAGGGTTGTAAAGGGAGGTTTGTTAAAGTGATGTGATACCATGTGCCCTGTGGGCCCAAATGAAGAGTTTTGGTATATCACAATACCTAAGGCTCTAAGGCCCCATTTCTTTTTTGCTCTTAGCTAACATGTGTGGATCCAAAAAACATAATTTAATATTTCTTTTGTAAATGGGGCCTACTCTTTTTCACTATTTCGTCCGTATCAAGAGGGTGTGAAATATAAGCTCATCTCCAATAAGAGGATGCAACAGAATGTGAGACCCATTTCTCCCTTAATCAACAAAGAAAAAAAATAGGGCCTAAGTCACAATCAATTAGCAGGGCATATTGATGTGCAAACATTTCGACAACTCATCAACCTCACTTACTTAGATCTTTCATCTCATAGTTTTTAGAGGTGGCTGGGAGTTAGATACATTGTTATCAATCCTCACAAACCTTGAAATCTCTCGATCTCTCTTACAACGGTTTCTCTGTTTACAACAAAGAATTCCAATCGTTATGTCAACCCTGGATTTAGTCACTTAAATTTGGCCTCTTGCAAGCTAAAGGTGTTTGCAATTTGCAAATTCATTTTGAGCCATGCGACAACTCGAACGGTTACATCTCTCTAGCAACGAAATCCATGGCCAAATTCCTCATTGGGCAGGGGAGATAGGAGGTAACAATCAGTTATCTTATTTGAATCTCTCACAACTTCATTGCCACAGTTTCAATGGTATGGACTTCAACAACTATAGGATGGAAACACTAACAATATGTAAAGTAGTATGATTTTAGTAGTTTGTTATTCAAACTTAGGGTCAATATACACGGAGAACTGAATTCTGCGTTTTTTGTTCACTTAAGCTACCGAATTTTTTTTCACACAAGTCACTAAATTTATGAAACACAACATTTGATTTGTTAGACTTATTAGAAATTACGTACAAATCACTGAACGTATAACACACAAAGTTTAAGTTACTAACTTATAAAATATATGAAGTCACTCTTATTAACACTAAACCTTTTGAATAGCTATGTAAATACCATTTTTTATAAGGAAAAAAAAAGTTTTAGCTGAACAAAAACTACCTGTATGGGCCTATCACCTATGTGTATTAACCCTTCAAACTTACTGGCTTGTAGTTAGCTTTAACAAATTTGTCTACATTCTAATAACACTAGTACAAAAAGTTCTATTGGTCACGCATGGTCGATTTTGAAATGTCACACTGTAACATTTATACGTGACTAAATGTACCAGAATAAAATAAACAGCCACACTTGATCCGACTTGTGTGACCATTTCGGAATTCTATTGTCACACATTTGAATATTTATGTGACTAGAGGTAATTGGAATTTTTTTTTGATTATTTAGTCACTTATAATTTGGGACGTGTGACAGATACAAATGAGTTTGAGACATTAGTCACACTATATATATACGTATGTGACAAATATATGTCACAAAATTGAACAGTGTGACCAAAATCCATATATGGTCACATGAAGTAATTGTGTATGTGTCTAAATTATATAGTCAAGTTTGTCACACATTATTTAAACGTGACTGCTAAGCTTTGCTGAATATTTAGCCACATATGAATGTGAAATGTGTGACAACTGAAAAGTAAGTTTGAAGCGTTAGTCACGATATGCATTTAAAAGTGACAAATATATGTCACACACTTGAAGAGTGTGACCAAATGTCATATATGGTCACACTAAACCATAAACATACATGATTAAGTGTAACCAAAATTTGATACATATGGTCACGTAAGTTAATATGCATGTCTAAAGTCTAGTGTGTGTTTGCTTGCCACAACCTAATGTGTATAGTCACATTTAATTGTAGCACGATCATGTGACTAGGCTTTACAATAGTCACACCATATCACAAATGTGTATCTAAATCATGATTATCGCCATGTTATAAGGGTATTATATGTGACCAATACATTCAAAATAGTCACATTGTGAATTTCATGTGACTATTATTTATAGCAAAATGTGAACTCATTTATCATTAACCTTGATATTAGTCACATTGAGTTACACAAACAACAGAGTTGTAATAGCAGTAGTAACTATTGTAATAGCAGTAGTAACTATTGTAATAGCAGTAGTAACTTTTGTACAAACAACAGAGTTGTAATCTCACAAAAGGTGAATTATATAGTACTTACCAAAAGGTTTTTTACAACATAATGAAAACAGAGAAGCTAAAATACGTACCCCTGCTACCTCCAAACACCTAATTATCAGCTTGTTTTCTTCACATCATACAATGCTCTCTTATACTGAGCATGAATTCTTTCAATGAGATCTTTAACTACCTCTCTACGTTCTTCACATATGATCTTTGTAGATGTCATCACAGCAAGTAAACTAGCAGGCAAAGGATATTCTTTTTCTGCAAGCATAAAAACATCAATTCCACCTTGTGTTGATAAGTGATGTACATTGCAGCTATCATAAAACTTCCATGAAGTTGAGAAATGATGGCATGGGAAGTTCCAATAGATATCAGCTGGATCAGGTTTATATAACCTATGTAATTCAACCCACAAATCTTGCTCTTTTGCATCTAGCTTCTTGACTGTTTTGATTCTTTCTTGAACCAACTCCCATAATCTGTCTAAGTCTACTCTGTCAATTGCTCTTATCAAATCCTCAAACCTTTTGTACACTGCTGATCCTCCACCAGCCCTGATTATCTTCCAAGCCTTTCCAAATTTATCTCGGTAAATCTCCCAGTCCATGATTGGATGTCTACCTTGAATAGGGTCAACATATATTGTTTCAGGAACAATCACCATCATCTGATCATGAGAAGAGCTGTCTTCTTTTCTTTGTGAATCATTCTTCTTCTCAACAGGTTTGTCTTCAATGGTCTTTTGTTTCTTTGATGGTGTTTCTTCTGTACCCATGGGGATAAAGTTTTCAACATATTTCTTGATTCGGTAGTATAGACGTTCAATTTGTTTATATGTCATTCCCCTGAGGTCAGAAGCTTTATACTCACCTTGATGTTGTATGTATATCTTCATTTCACTGATGAGCTGAGACCTTGTGGGATTTCTTTTCCTCTTCTGACTTTGACGTTGATTCATTGACTTAATTAGGTCCTTCAAAACTAATTCTTCATATCTTTCATTTATCAAATCAGCAAGTCTTTGTACTTTGTCTTCCCCATTTACAGTCTCATCTGTGTAAAGTTCTTTAATTCTAGCCTGTAGAACTTCATCCGCATCAATAAAAGCTTGCATTTGCTCTCCATGAGCTCTTTTTTTCTCCTCTTCTTCAAGTCTGAATTTTACTTGCTCATCTGTTTCTAATTCAGACACTTTATCTCTCCTCTTCTCATCCATAAAGTTAGCTATTTCAGCTTCATCAACTCTCTTTGCAACCTCTTCATCTGTAGCAACTTCAGCAGTAGAAACTTGATTTGTTTTAGCAGCAGAAACATCTTGTTGTACCACCTTAGCCATTTCTTCAACATTACTATTAGTAGCAGTTTCTCCCAAACTAGTATTAGTTTCCACTACCTGCTCTTTATTTACATCTTCCAAAACCGTCTCATAACCCCCCTTGTCAGCAACTAAATAATCATCATCTACATTATCATCACTATCAATCCCAATATCCATATCCACATGCATATCAGCACAAGCACCTTCAGCATTTGTTGTTTCCTCCCCTGAGACTCTGCTTTCATTCCTCACCTGTTTGGGAGCATCCTCCAAACTAGTAGCCTTAGAAGAACTCACCCTGTGTGCTGTGCCCACCTTCTTCAACCTTCTGAACTGAGCTTTTCTTGACCTCTTTCGACCTTCCAAATATCGAACACTCAGCTTCAACCTTTTGATCTTTGCACCATTTTTTGTTAAGCGCTTTTGGAGGCCAAGAGCATCCTCTTCTAACTGGGTACAATAGGCCTTCAGATCCTGTATAAGTTTCATTCTATTCTCACCAGTATCCATCAATTCATTTGTTTCAGAACTACCCTCACCACATCTGGATGTGTTACCTTCCCTGAGAGGTGAATCAACGGGTGTATACTCACACTCATGTATGTTACCACTGGCCTGCTCCACACCCATGACATCCTCACCCTTTTTTTGTGGAAGGTTCACCATATATGGAAAAAGCGGTGTAACCTTTCCTGAAAAATCCTTGCCATTATTTTTCAAATTTGAAAATACTTTCTTTTGTAATGAGGGGGCAGCATAAGTTCCTTTATGTCTTTTAAAGGTAGTCAACTGTTTTTGAATAATAAGTTGCAAAAACCTTGGATATAATAAAGAAGTACCATCATCAGCCAATGTCTTGATCATACCTTCCAAAATCATTTTTGAAAAATTGAAAGGTTTTCCTTTACTAAGGCATATTACTGCTGATGCCATGGTGGTACCAAACTCATTACAACCTGTTGTTTTAAGACTCAAACAATGTAAGAGAGTATGAATCAAGAATTTCCACTGAGATGAGAAGAGACCTTTGTAAAATTTTAATCTATCATTCTTCTTCTCATACCCCATTTTTTTCAAACCTTTGAAAATGGCGGCATTTTCAAGACACACAATCACTTCATTATCTGGTAGGTTAAGAGATTCCCTAATAGATGACTCAGTTATGAGTATATGTTGGCCATCTACCTTAGCCTTAATATGTTTTTCTCCATTAAAAGTTATGACCTTAGCAGTAGCCCAAAACTGCTTAATAAAAGAAATGCATATAGGAGGGATTCACAGTTAATGCATACCTAATAGGGGTAGCATTCAAGAAATCGATTATCTGTGTGAATCCTTCAGAACCATCTGGTTTCTTCAAAAAAGCGACCATGTTGTGTCTGTCAACAAATGTGCGTTTTGATTCAATTGACAACACCATCTTGAATTAGGGTTTTGTGATTTGGGGATTTTGAAAATGATTGATAAAAGATGTTAGTGTTTGTGATTATAGAGAAATTATGTGTGCGTGAAACTGAATTATCGATTTGATTGGGGATTTAAACCATTAAGTGTAAATGTTACCAATCCACCCCTGCACTCTCAGTTCTAGCAGTACAAACCCACCTGAAATAACGTTTTCTTAGCAGCAGATTTTTTTTTCTTTTTTTTAAGTGCAAAGGGTGAATCATTATATTAATATCAACAAGTAATAAGAAAATTGAGCAATGAGAAAAGTACGGGAATTAAGATTAAACATTTTCTATTAAAACTTGAAATGAAAAATTACAAAATAATGTACAAAACCAGCTGCAGTAATGTTTTCTTAGCAGCATAATCTTTTTTAGTGCAAAGGGTGAATCATTATATTAATATCAACAAGTAATGAGAAAATTGAGCTATGACAAAAGTACTGGAATTAAGATTAAACATTTTTCATTAAAACTTGAAATGAAAAATTACAAAATAATGGAAATAAAAGTTACACATTCTAAAAATCTACTAATCTAATTTTTGAGATTTCTCCGGGTAAAATGCCACATGTGCATCTTCGTAATTCAACCCATCAAACTCCACATCAGACAAATCATCATCATCCAATGTCTTGTATGCCTTGGGATGTTGTTTGAGAGATGGTTTTTTTGTTGCTTTGTACTCCTTTTCATCCTTAGCATGTTGTTTGATAGATTGTGTTTTTCCTTCTTTCTTTCTTTCAGCAGCCAACCAATTGTACCACGTATTTCCATCCAATTTAAATTTTTTTACACTTTTTGCTGCTTTCTTTTTTGAAGCAGACCTGCTTGAACCTTCTCCTTCAACCCATTGTGCTGATCTCTTGTTGTTTGCAGACATTGTTTATGAATACTTCCTGCAGGTTTTTGTTTAGAGATTTGATAAACTAGGATTTGTGATTTGAGATACACATGGAAACGAGTATAAAAAGGGGATATGGGAAAACCAAAATACCTATGTTTAATGCAGGAAAGGATTGATGTTTCCCACAGGTGGCTTGAACCTTTTCAACATCTTCGGGCCAATCATGATCCATTGGGACGAGCATTTGCCAGGGATCAATGCTTATATATAACTCTTGACAGAACTATATACATATTAGTCGCCAACAAAGACTAGTCACAATGGAACATGATTGACTTGAAGAAATCTGCAAAATTTCATGATTGACCTGATCCAAATATCCCTTCTAACTTCCCACTACTGCTCCTTTTGTCGTTTCAACTCCCTTTGAGCAAAGGAAGTTAGAATGGAAAGGTATGTTGAAATTCCAGACTCAAAGTAATACAAACAATCTACAAATGTTGAGTAAAGGATAGACTCTAAGGCTTCTCACAGTGGCAACCCATATTGCATCATCTTTCCGGCTGCCACCTCAGCTTTCTCTCTCTTCAACGGAGTTCAACCCATATTCATCTCTCTCATCACAGTGGCAACCCATATTGCATCATCTTTTTTTTTTTTTTTTTTTTTTTTTTAACATTTTTTAACACAAACACAAATTTTATTAATAAAACGTAAATATTAAACACGACAACACTTATTTAAAAACTAGTAATTTAACTTGTAGCGTTCCTTGATTTCTGCCTTAATTCGTAAAAGTTCATTTCGTTGTCGTTCGGGCAAAGTTTTGTCGTTGATATTCCAATTTATTTAATCACCCAACATGCATGCATGCCATCTGTATAAACCAAATAATCACCTCCAAGCATACACTCACACTATAGTGCATGCTACCATCCGTGTGCATGCTACCATCCGTGTGCATGCTACCAACAGAGCCCGAGCCGAAGTTGGGGTACAACCATCTGTTGTGCATGCATGCTACCATCTGTGTGCATAGCTACATATAACAAACTCACACTCACACTATAGTGCATGCTACCATCTGTGTGCATGCATTCCATCTACGTTAAATGAAGAACTTAGCAGTATTGCAACAAAACAGAGTCATTGATCCATAGTGCATGCTACCATCTGTGTGAATGAAAGGAAAAAAAAATGGTAAGATTTTTGGTGATTACAAGTTTGGGTGGATTTTTTGGATTTGTTGTCTATTAATATTGAAAGATTTATTTGTGAAATATCGGTCGGTTATTCGAACGATATTGAAATTTTTGTTCCGGCGATCGATTTACACATTACCTCCACATTGGTGATATCGATCGTCTATATCGATCGATCGATCCTAAGGATCGATTTTTTCCGATCCACTGCTATTAGCCTAAGTAACATCACTCATCTTGAATGCGATAATGAAGGAGTGTGGCCTGTCATGAACAATACACACTATATCATTATCGCATTGAAGACGTCTCAATGATTAGGCCATATCTATCTAACGATGTAGATGGGTTCCATCGCTTTAATTGGACCCCGTTTTCTAACGATGTTTAATCTTGATTATTGAAAGAACCATTAAACATCGTTAGAAAATGGGGTCCAATCAAAGCGATGGAACCCATCTACATCATTAGATAGATATGCCCTGATAACTGAGCTTTAAGTACTTAGCAACCAAATTCTTACTATCATTTATATTGCTCACTTAAATGTGATGAACATACATATTAGTTATGTAGGTCCTACGACATTAGAGAGCTAATCATGAATCAATGAAATCATATTAAATTTATATCAACAATGCAATGAAAATATTTTCATTGAAACTAAATACATGAAAAAACTCTTTAAGTTCTTGATATGTTTATTGTACTTCAACCTAATCCTAAGATAAAATAAGCTAATCCAAGTAAACCTTAATATCTCTTTTGCTCTAATTATTCGCAAAAAGAACACAACATGTTCTTCCTTATTCTATCAATACAAATTATACTTAATAATCATTTCTGTATTTTGACAAAGAGCAAAGATGAATCAATAATGGATGGACAACACCAGAACAAGTTTATGTTCATACTTGAAAGTGGTGTCTGTCCACCCATCACTGATACTTCTTCCATCTTTGATACTCGGATGTTTTAGCCTAAATATTCGCACACACATCCGCCACTTTTCTTCCTTATTCTCTCAATACAAATGCAACATAATTCTTATAACAGATAGTCAACCTAATCCTAAGATAAAATAAGTTAATTCAAGCAAACCTTAATATCTCTTTTGCTCTAATTATTCACAAAAACAACACAGCATGTTCTTCCTTATTCTATCAACACAAATGCAACGCAATTCTTATAACAGATAATCAACCTAAGCCTAAGAATAAATAGCTCTAAGGGGGTATTTGGATTATATTCATTTGTGATCTTATCAGCTTTTTGAGATTTGGGAGCAAAACCTAGATCCGAGTGAGTTGTAACTGTGAGTGTGACAGAGAAATAGAGGATTATGGAAATGTGTGAAGTGTGTTTGATAAGTTTGTATATAATATATATATATATATATATATATATATATATATATATATATATATATATATATATATATATATATATATATATATATATATATATATATATGGGTGGGGTTAAAATAAAAAGATGCTTAAAATAAAAAGAATAGGAAGACATCTCAACCGTTGGATTAGCTTTTAGTATTAAAAAACGCGGAGTGTCAGTTTTGTAAATAATCAAAACATAAGGGGCGGATGTTAAGCAATACAAACTACACGTACCTAATTATAACACTTAAAATTAAAACGAAACAAAACCCTAGATCTGGTTTCCTTTTCCCCATTTTCAGACATAATCTCAATTCTCACACTAGAATTCACACAATCATCTCATCTCGTAATTTTTTTTACTGCATCAAATCGATGGTGAAAATGAATAACAATCAGATTAAAGCTGCTCGTAAGATCATCCACAAACCCTAATATTTTTTATTGCATCGTTTATTTAGTTTTATTCTACTTAAATCGTTTTTTATTTTCTCATTTTAGCAACTAGAAAAAGTAATCGGCTTATTGCAGCTGGTTTCAGTGGTACTGAAAGAAAAAAACAATCATCGCCGAAAAAAATTATTTCTGTATCGGAAAGTAAGTACACTAAATTAGATTTTATCTAAAAAAGTTTTATCTAAAAGTGATGCAGTAACTTTAATGAAGTGATGTATTAGGTTTTATCTAAAAGTGATGCAGTAACTTTAGTGAAGTGATGTATTAGGTTTTATCTAAAAGTGTTTGTGTGATTTTGCTTGATAGATGCAGTAGATGTGTGTAAACTGATGCAGTAGTTTGTTCATAGTGGCATATAAATGTAGATTAGGTTAGGCGCGTAGTTATCTCATGATCCGAAAGTGTTTTTGTGTGATTTTGGTTGATAGATGCAGTAGGTGTATGTAAACTGATGCAGTAGTTTGTTCATAGTGGCATATAAATGTAGATTAGGTTAGGCGCGTAGTGATCTCATGATTCAAAAGTGTTTTTGTATGATTTTGCTTGATAGATGCAGTAGGTGTATGTAAACTGATGCAGTAGATGTGTGTAGATGCAGTAGATACAGTAGATGTATAAGTAGTGATGCACTAGATATAAACTATGATGCAGTAGATGTATAAGTAGTGATGCAGCAAATTTAATGATGCACTAACTAAAATTTTTATGATGAAGTAGATATAAACTATGATGCAGTAGATGTATAAGTAGTGATGCAGTAAATTTATACATAGTGATGCACTAACTAAAAAATTTATGATGCAGTAGATATAAACTATGATGCAGTAGATGTATAAGTAGTGATGCAGTAAATTTATACATAGTGATGCAGTAGATGTGTGTAAACTGATGCAGTAGTTTGTTTATAGTGACATATAAATGTACGTTAGGTTAGGCGCGTAGTGATCTCATGATCCAAAAGTGTTTTTGTGTGATTTTGCTTGATAGATGCAGTAGATGTGTGTAAACTGATGCAGTAGTTTGTTTATAGTGGCATATAAATGTACGTTAGGTTATGCGCGTAGTGATCTCATGATTCAAAAGTGTTTTTGTATGATTTTGCTTGATAGATGCAGTAGATGTGTGTAAACTGATGCAGTAGTTTGTTTATAGTGGTATATAAATGTACGTTAGGTTAGGTGCGTAGTGATCTCATGATCCGATAGTGTTTTTGTGTGATTTTGCTTGATAGATGCAGTAGATGTGTGTAAACTGATGCAGTAGTTTGTTTATAGTGGCATATAAATGTACGTTAGGTTAGGCGCGTAGTGATCTCATGATTCAAAAGTGTTTTTGTATGATTTTGCTTGATAGATGCAGTAGATGTGTGTAAACTGATGCAGTAGTTTGTTTATAGTGGTATATAAATGTACGTTAGGTTAGGTGCGTAGTGATCTCATGATCCGATAGTGTTTTTGTGTTATTTTGGTTGATAGATGCAGTAGATGTGTGTAAACTGATGCAGTAGTTTGTTCATAGTGGCATATAAATGTAGATTAGGTTAGGCGCGTAGTGATCTCATGATCCGAAAGTGTTTTTGTGTGATTTTGCTAGATAGATGCAGTAGGTGTGTGTAAACTGATGCAGTAGTTTGTTTATAGTGGCATATAAATGTAGATTAGGTTAGGCGCGTAGTGATCTCATGATTCAAAAGTGTTTTTGTGTGATTTTGCTTGATAGATGCAGTAGATGTGTGTAAACTGATGCAGTAGATTGCTTATAGTGGTATATAAATGTACGTTAGGTTAGGCGTGTAGTGTTCTCATCATCTGAAAGTATTTTATTTGTTATTTTTATATATAGATGCAGTAATTTTAATGAAATGATGTTGTATGTGTTCAAGTGATGCAATAATTTTAATGAAGTGATGCAGTATAGATTCAAAAATTTTATGGATTTTTCTTCAAAATGTTACAGGTAGGACAATTGAAGATCAAATGGATGTAGGTTCCGAGGTTAATAGTAAAACTACAAAAAAAAGAAAAAAAATAGGAGGAGGGAAAGGTAAGATGAATACTGAAGGAAATGAGGAATCAAGCAAAACGAAAACGAAGGGGAAGAGTAAACTTGTTGAAACTGAAGAGGAAGAAACCGAAAGCAGTCCGAAAAAGAGACCAAAAAAATTTATAATCAGAAATAAAAAGGTGATTGACGAAAGAGTTGAGGTTAAAACTGTTAATGGGAGAATGATGGTTGCTGTTGTTAAAAATAAGGAAGAAAACATAAAATCAAAAAAGAAGTCTAATGATAAAATGGTTGTTTGGAAAAAGAGTAAAGAAGAAGAATCAGAAGACAAAGATTGTGAAGGAGATGGTGGAAAGTTTGAACCTGTAAATCTTCAAACCAGAATTTCACCTACTAATTTGAAGAATATTATTGATAATTGTACCCCTGGCCAGTATAAGCTTTTAGAAGAAATGGGGTTTGGCCATTATTGTGGAGAATTCAACTTTGAATCTACACCCACAGCTTTAGGAATGTGGTTGTGTAAGAATTTTGATTCTGATAGTAGCACATTGGTTTTAAGTGAGAATAGAAAGATTAAGGTCACCAAAGAACTCATTCATGAAATTCTTGGTATTCCAATGGGTGAAATAAAGGTTAATGCTCTTCGAGAAACCACAACTGCAGATGCAACAACGGTAAAATGGAGATCAACATTACCTTTGACTGTCTATGACCCTAATTCACCAAAAGAAAGCCAAAAGAAAATTCCAATAAGCAGGCTAGAAGGATATCTGACTGGAAGTTCAGATGAAAGTTGGGCTTTCAAGGTAGGATTCTTGGTAGTATTTTTCTCAATTTTTGCGCATGGGAATAAAGACGGTACAGTCAATCAAAGATTTCTTCCATCAATTGAAGATATCGAGAATGTTCCAAAATTGGATTGGTGCACTTACTGTCTCGAATGTATGAAAAAAGAATTAAAGGGATTTAAATCAAGAGTCTTCTTTGCCGGACCAGTACTTCTTTTGGCGGTAAGATTTATAATTTTTTTTCTATTGCATCTACCTTTACTTGTTACTGCATCACAGTTTTTATTTTATCGATTATATCTTTATTTTATTCTGATATATATGTATATATATTTTTTTTGAAGCTTATCTACGTCAATTCAACAGTTTCCGAAAAAACAATTGTTAATAGAACGGTGCCAGCATTTAAAGCTTGGAGTACAAAACTTTTGAAACATAGGGAAAATGAAGAATCTACAGGTGGATTTGGTCAACTTCCAATCTTGGAAGGTATGCAATTAATTGAAACACCGAAGAAATCACCAAAGAAGAATTTGAAAAAAAAGAAAAAGAAGGTGCAAGAAACAGGTATATTTATAAAGATAAATTTGTAAATATTATTGTTAAAAAAGGTGCATAAAAATATAAAATGATTTATTACTAACTGTTTTTTTTTTTTCAAATACTAACAGAGGAGGATGTTGAAAACACAATAGTTGACCTTTATACTCCACATCTTGATCTATCTCGTGGACTGTACGGAACAATGAACAGAGATGAGGAACTTCAACTATTTAAGTCCAAATCAAAAAAGGTAATTGTAAAAATTTAGGATGCAGTAGATATAAACAATGATGCACTAAATTTTTGCACTGTGATGCACTATGCAGTAACAAAGTAATATTTTCATTTTGATGCAGTAGATGTATAAGTAGTGATGCAGTAGATATAAACTATGATGCAGTAGATGTATAAGTAGTGATGCAGTAAATTTATACATAGTGATGCACTAACTAAAAAATTTATTCATAGTAAATTTATAAACTATCATGACATCAGGTATGATGCAGTAAATTTAGTAATTTACTAATTTGATGCAGTAGATTTATGAGTATGATTTCTATACAGTAAATTTGATGCACATCAGGTGTGTTTGATTACTAGTAATTAGATTTTGAATCATGAGATCAATAGATGTAAACTATGATATATATGTAAACTATGATATATACTAGTAATCAAACACATCAGGTGTGTTGATTTGATGCAGTAGATATAAACTATGATGCAGTAGATGTATAAGTAGTGATGCAGTAAATTTATACATAGTGATGCACTAACTAAAAAATTTATGATGCAGTAGATGTATAAGTAGTGATGCAGTAAATTTATACATAGTGATGCACTAACTAAAAAATTGTTTTACACATTCAGGAAATGAGAGATTGTTTAAAAGATATTTTAGAAAAGAGTAAGGAGTTGATGATTCGAACAGATGAAAAGTTGAAGATAGCATTTTCATCATACCCAGATGATGAGGAGATCAAAGAAATAATGGAAGAAAGAAATATGCTCTATAAAGAGTCGTATATTGAAGGAGATAAGGGAGTTAATGAAAACTTTTCAGATGGAGTTGATATTGGTGATAATAATGAATCTGATAATTTTAAAGGTGATGATGAAATTGTTGATCAAGGAAACGAAGAATGTCAGACGGAGTTTGTTAATGAAGATGTTCATGAAGCTGATAAAGGAAAGGATGATGTTGAAAAAGAGACAAGTCAAGAAATGTTGATTGAGTCTGAAATTGAAGGTGTTGAAGGTGGATTGAAAGACAATTCTCAGAATTTATCTCAAAAATCCCAAGAGAGCAGTCAAAAAATGATTGGGTCTGGTGAAGGTGGGATATCAGAAAAAATTATATAATTGTAGTTATGTGTAATAACTTAATAAATACTTATCTAGCTATTTGAATATGTGTGTGATAACTTAACTAAAATTAATCTAACTATTTGAATTCTGGTATAAAAACAGAATTCTAATTTTGTTTATCTGAATTCTGTTTAAAATTTTTGGATGCATAATCTATAACACTATAAAGATTTAACTATGATGTAGTGGATTTATACATAGTGATGCAATAGATATGTAAGTTGTGATGCAATAAATTTATACATAGTAAATTTAATGCATCACTTTTACTATTTCACACATAATTAGTTATTGCATCAAAACTTTCAGTATCATATATAAAAATTATTGCATCACACATAATTAGTTATTGAATCACACATAATTAGTTATTGCATCATATATTATTGTGATGCAATAGATATATAAGTAGTGATGCAGTAAATTTATACATAGTGATAGTGATGCATTAGAAATAAAACTATTATTGTATTACTTTTACTGAATCATAGTTACTAATTTAGTTTGTGTATGTTGGGGGTGAAGGTAGAAAAGAAGATGGAAGGAAAGATGAACCGAATGAGAAGCAAGATCTTATTGATTTGAATGATATTCTGAAAAAGGTAAGCAATGAGAAAAAGAATTATGAGTTGCTTGGGAAAGAATTAGTTGGGACCAAAGATAACGCAATTGTTCCATTTGATTTGGATTTATTGACAAGCCAAAACGGAAGTCAATCAACAAATGAGAATCAGACAGAAAGCCAGGAGATGCAGTATGAATATCTTGAAGAATTTGTATCTTTGCCCGTATCTCAGGAACATGCAAATATCATTTCAAGTAATAACAAAAGAAGAAAAATAAATCCTGAAGAAGATGTTACACTATCACAGCTAAATTGGGCATTTGCAGGCAAACCAAGAATGATTGAAAATGAGATGGATGACAACATCATGAAACTCCCATTTCTATCTACTGGTATAAAAGATGCAACAAAAGGTTTAGCTGTTGATGCTCTAAATTCAAAAGCTGAAATTGCAACTCCGCCCTACAATAGATTGAAGTTAAAGCTAAAACGCAACAGTTCTGGAAACTATGATGCTGAGAAAGTTGATGCGGAGAAAGTTGGTAAATCAGATGTTGTAAAGGAGTCAACTGTTAATGTGTTTGATGCAGTTCCTGTGAGTTTTGTTGCGCCAGATAATTTCGTTCCCGAAAAGAAAAATAAAAAGGAAAAAAGTATTGCTGCAACAGAACCAAAATCAAAGGGAAAAAATGCAACAACAAATGTGGAACCGGAAAAAAAGGGAAGGGGTAAAGCTCAAAAGGCTCCAACGAAAAAAGCAGAGCCAAAAACAGTTAAAGAGAATACACAAAAACCTAAAATAGGACAAAAGAGAGGCGCAAAAGCTATGCAAGAGGATAAAGAGGTTGTTATAGCAAAGGAAAAGCGTACAGTAAAGCCCTCTAATGCTATGAAGTCACCATTCTATGTTAGGAAAGTACAAATTAATAAAAAATGGCCTGAAGCAGAAATGAAACTAGTTGAGTACATGTGGAGTGAAAGCAATCCTGAAAGGTAATATGTTACTGCATAACTGTTAATAAGCTACTGCATCAATGTTTATATGTCACTGCATCTGTTTTTGATTGTTACTGCATCATAGTTTATATTACATTGCATCAATACTAAAATATTACTGAATCTTAATTGTGCAGTGATATTGTTTTCAATGGAAAAGGATTGCAAATAGAAGGTGTCTTCTTCTTGAGCCTTTATCCTGAAGTTGAAGTTGCTTCAACTATAATTGATGTATGGAGCATTATACTAAACAATGAAGAGGAATTCCGAGACGAACTTTCAGGAAAGAGAAATGTTTATTGTAGTACATTAATGCTGGTGAGTATCTCAACTATATAATATAGCTAAAATTAAGTTGTAACTTTTTAATGCTTATAAGACATTTCATATTTATAAAAACAGCCTCATCGTATGGTTGATTTCGATGGACCGCCGTATTTGGAGAAAAGAAGAATGACATTTGAAGAGAATCTTGACAGTGTTTTAGAAACTTCAGGATTGAAAGATTTAAATGATGTTGGTTTGGTAAGTACAAAGATATATTTATTATTATGAGTTAAAGTAATTTGATTTTTATTATTAATTACAATGATGTTTAAGCGTTAAAATGTCTACAGATCTTCTTTCCTTGTATAAAGATGACTGAAAATGGGGTGAATCATTACTATGTCATATGCTTTAATTTGAAGAATGGTGATATAGACATACTCGACAACATCGACAACGGCATTGAAAATATCTCAGATAGATATGGGAAATATGCAGAGGTTCTGGTAAGTATATCAAAAAAGAAAAAGAATGTTTTTAACTGCATATACATCTACTGCATCATAGTTTATATCTACTGCATCATAAATTTTTTAGTTAGTGCATCACTATGTATAAATTTACTGCATCACTACTTATACATCTACTGCATCATAGTTTATATCTACTGCATCATAAATTTTTTAGTTAGTGCATCACTATGTATAAATTTACTGCATCACTACTTATACATCTACTGCATCATAGTTTATATCTACTGCATCATAAATTTTTTAGTTAGTGCATCACTATGTATAAATTTACTGCATCACTACTTATACATCTACTGCATCATAGTTTATATCTACTTCATCATAAAAATTTTAGTTAGTGCATCATTAAATTTACTGCATCACTACTTATACATCTACTGCATCATAGTTTATATCTAGTGCATCACTACTTATACATCTACTGCATCAAAATGAAAATATTACTTTGTTACTGCATAGTGCATCACAGTGCAAAAATTTAGTGCATCACTGTTTATATCTAATGCATCACAGTGCAAAATCTATTGCATCACACAATAAAATCATAATGTATATAGCTGTTTGAACCATGTTCAAATTTAGTGCATAAAAAAATCTAAATTTAATTTAACAGAATCTTATTATTTTTCACAGATTGATACATTTATCAGTTACCTAGAAAAGAAAAAGCACCCAAAGATCGGTGAGATTTGGTTGGCGAATGCAAGAATGGTGCCGATAAAATGGAAAACAACCTACAATGGTTTGGACTGTGGTATCTTTGTCATGAGGCATATGGAAATGTATGCTGGAGAAGGAGTATTTCTGACTGAACTACAAAGAGAAGGCGCAGCTCTAAAAGCACAACTAAAAATGCTTCGTGCAAAGTACTTGGCAAAGATATTACTAAAAGAACTTAATATCCACAAGAAGAAATTAATAAAAGATGCAGAAGCTTTTGGAAAGAAGCAAGAAAAAAGTTCTAAGATTTTAACTAAAAATGATGTAAAAGTTGATGCAAATTTGATGAAGATGTTTAATGAGACTCTAGTCAAGACACTTGAAGACTGGTAGCTTTTGGATATATTTTAATGATCATGTTTAGATCATGTTTCTATTGTACTTTTACGTTTAATGGTTGTTGAAAACTAAGTACTACTCCTTTTAATGACCATTCTTTCTTATTGCTTTTATTTATGGTTTTGGATTGATTAATTCTTTGATAATTACTACATAAATATTACTTTGTTACTGCATAGTGTATCACATTGCAAAAATCTAGTGCATCATTGTGCAAAAATCTAGTGCATCACTGTTTATATCTACTGCATCACAGTGCAAAATCTATTGCATCAAACAATAAGATCATAATGTATATAGCTGCTTGAATCTCAGTTTAAAACTGTAATGCATCATTATGAACTAAATAATGACAGCAAAATGATAAAACACAAAAAATATTAAAACTAATATGATATTCCATTAAAATTGTATGCTATACCCTTCTTTCTTTTCAATTCATAATAGTGCTTTATTCGTAAAATAAAGGAAAAGAATACTCAATTTTGCGTGTAGATTCAATAAAAAAAAGAATACTCAATTCTTGCGTGTAGATTGTCTCAAACCAGCTCTTTTTGGTTGATCTTGTTGTTTTTGTTTCTTTGATGGTGGAGTTTCAGCAAATGCCTTTCCACAAGTCCTAGAATTGTGGCCTGCCTTCTGACCGCATACGCCACACGTCCTTCTCTTTGATAGTTCTTCAGCAGTAACTTCAGCTATAGGCTTAAACCTTGAAAAACAACCAGTTCCTTTAGTTTTACTTAGGCCTGGATTGTTTAAGGTTTGTTCCTCCGGCTCTTTGACACCTAGCATCGAACTCATCACAGCTTTCCCATTCAACTTTGGAACTGTTGGAATATCAATAACAGCTTGATCCAATAACTCTTTCAAATTGTCTTTATATAAAGCCATCTTGCTCAAATCATGTACCAAACGATCAACAGTAGATTCAAAAATCTCATACAAATCAAGAACATCATTCCGAACTATATCTGATGCACCAATTATTCTTGGAAGAACAGATTTTGAAGGCTTCGCATTCTTTAACCAACGTTGTTTTAAGTAGTTTCGAGGAAACTCCTTAACATTGTTCATCCTTAAAACATAGAATGCATGACGACACAAAAGCCCATACGACTCATATCGGTTACAGCTACATTGAACAATCATCTCAGACTTACAAAAGTCAACCTACAAAAAATAAATGAAAACAAATCAAAATTATATTTAAATTGTAACAAAATAAATTAAGATAATGAGATGGACTACATATGACACTGAGATTTAATAAAATAGGCGATGCACTAAATTTAGAAATTAATAAAATAAAAAATACTAGAACATTAAAGTTTATAAAAATAATACTGCATTAAAGTTTATAAACTACTGCATCATAGTGCAAAATCTACTACATCACAGTGCAAAATCTACTGCATCATAATGAATAAACTACTGCATCACTATGATTATTAATAGAGTATATAATATAGAAGTGTGAATCAGTATGCATTACGGTATATAATATTTCTGATACATACCTGATAAACAGGAAAATCATTGTCACCACGACTTCCATTATGATACTGAGTATCACGAACTGCATATTTCTCCATATTCTCAACTTGATCAACACTCAATGCAATGCAATACTTATACGAAGCATAAATCTCATCCTGCACGTCGAAGAATAGTGTTCTAGTATATAGCTTACATGCTTCTTTTTCCATCATAAGATCTGTTTTGAATACTGGAGTTTTATATCTAGAATCATGGTCATTCTTGCGCTCTATGTACCTCTGATACTCTATAGCAGTGTCGTAATGGCTTAAGAATTCAACAAGAGTAAGGTGAGGGCTGGTCCATTTACCAAAAAAATGATTCTCACTTTCTGATCTTGAAGTAGTACGCATTAGTCCCGCCATATGTACATCACGTAGATACGCAGGTATCCATCTTTCCCTCATAATAAACATATCACCTAACCATTTGTTATCACAGAGTTCAAAATCATTTATCATACATTCCCACTCTCTCTCAAATTCTTCTGGCAATATCTAGTCAGTCCACACAATATCGCATATGCGTCTTTTAAAATCTGTACTACTACAAAGTGCAGTACCAACCTGTAAAAATAGAGAAATGATAATATAAATTTTTACTACATCGGTTTGTAAAATAATAGTGCATCTTAGGGAACATAAAGCATGAATATAAAACAAATTAACTGCATTATAATGTATAATGTAGTGCATCATAGACATGGATATAAAAATACCTTTGTAGTCAATTTCTGCATGATATGCCACATACACAAACGATGCCTCGTGTTCGGGAAGCACTCTGCAATAGCAATTTTCATTGATGGATCTTGATCAGTAATAACAACATCTGGATCTTTACCAAAAGCTTCTTTGAATTGATCAAGTAACCATTTGTAAGCACCAGCAGTCTCATCAGCAAGCAAACCCGAGGCAAATGTAAGACAACGATTATGATGGTTTATACCAGTAAAGGGAACAAATACCATCTGATACCTATAATTTGAAATCATATTAAATAATTAAATGAAAATCTGTTTAAAATAGAAAAATAATTAAAATAGCATAAGCAAGAAATCATACTTGTTGGATCTAAATGTGGCATCAAACGAAACTATATCACCAAAAATAGCGTAGTCTTTAATAGCTTCTTCATCAGCCCAGAAAAGACCAGCCAATTTATCATCATCACCTAAACCAAAAAAAAAAAAATGTAAGAAACTAAAACTGCATAATCTAAACTGTGATGCACTATAAAATAAACTATGATGCACTTGAAAATAGTTAAACTTTAATGAAGTAAAGAATATATGCTTCACCTTTAAAATAATTGACAAAAAACCCAGGCGAATGAAGTTTTCGACTCAGCAACTTCTCAACAGCCATTTGAGCATCTCTATCTCCAATAAAAACACTAATTTTTTTCTTCTGATTCTTACAGTCAATGACTGTTGTACCAACTCGATCAAACCCACCATGGAGCTGTTTCATCAATCTAAACCCAATAGCAGGACCAAAATTTGCATTTGAAACTTGATAAAGAAAATGCTGCTTTGTATAACCCATGTTCCTTGAATTCTTCATAAAAATCATATCCTTTTCAGCTACTAGGGGGTGGTTATGTCCATCTACAAACTTAGTAACTTGAAAAATGTTTCCTATTTTCTTAATTGCAAGTGATGCCAAACAACCACACCTGAATGAAGTCCTCCTCCTTTCCTTTTTCTTAACATCACCAAACCTTTGAGAAACATCACTGAATTCAATTTGATCTCTTATATCACTATCTCTATTATTATCATCAGATTTAGAGTTGGAATTTTGATTTAACCCTTCTCTTGAACAATAGAAATACTTCAACGTTGCATCTGCAATACCTTTTGCTTTGTACTGACCACCTCTTCGTATGTCAAAACCTCCCTTTTTACCATACGACACATAAAAATTATAGGCCTGTTCAACTGAAATAAACTGACAACCTTCAATAGGTTTTTCAAGACAATCAGGAAACCATGTCCTAGTTCCATCTTTTCCACAAACATAAAAACCAACATGATCTCTAACTTGAACAGTTTCAACATCTGCATCTGTACGTTTAACACAAAGAATGTAAATAATAACCCAATAAAAAGTAGTGCATCACATATACATAAATCATTACTAAGATCAAATAATCAAATTACTAGTCATCAAACATATAACTCATACGTAACATCACAACTAGATGAGATTGGTATAAAAAAATCTACTGCATCATGCTTATACATCTACTGCATCAAAATCTAATTACTAGTCATCAAACACACATGATGAGATTGGTATAAAAAAATTCTACGATTAGGCAGTTGACTGATCCTTTTATTGTTGATCTCTTCTTAGTCACTAGATGAGATTGGTATAAAAAAAATCCCTAAAATAGGACGCTAAAGTAAGTACCCGCTGCAGGATTTCTAATTGATTTTAGTTGACTTACTTTTGTAAGTCCCCTTCTCCCCTGCTCGTATTCTATATTTTTTCTATTACTAGGAAAAGGTTTGATAACCATAAGTGAAGTTATAAGCTTATAGGTTTTAACTAAAGGTCATTATTCCGATATTAAATTAAACTATCACTAAAGATTAAAGGCACACTTTTTATTTCTAATGGATCCAACCATCGCCAGGTTACTCTATATCAAATGTGCCTTTTCAAACTATCTATCCTTCTTGTTTTCTCTTTTTTCCAACCTTTACCAAATTCAAACACATGTAACAAAGTAGTAGTGATGCAGGTTTGGATAACAAAGTATTAGCCAAACCTAGTGATGATTAGTAAGTAGCGATGCAGGTTTGGCTAATCAAAATCTAATTACTATGATGCATTAGATATAAACATAAATCTACTACATCTATATCTAATAACTAGTAATCAAACA
Organism: Artemisia argyi; assembly: GCA_030686995.1. Lineage (NCBI taxonomy): Eukaryota > Viridiplantae > Streptophyta > Magnoliopsida > Asterales > Asteraceae > Artemisia > Artemisia argyi. The sequence goes on along the minus strand of CM060709.1, from coordinate 149,154,048 downwards.
CAACTGACACTCCTATATCCCCATGATCCAATTGGTTAAAAATCTTCATTGTATGATGCAGTAGATACAACTGATGCAGTAAAATAACTAGTCATCAAACTCATACTCAAACACAACTGACACTCCTATATCTAATAACTAGTCATCAAACTCATACTCAAACACAACTGAAACCTATATCTAGAAATCATACTCATAAATCTACTTCATCATGCTTATACATCTACTGCATCAAAATCTAATAACTAGTAATCAAACACACCTGATGTGCATCAAATTTACTATATAGAAATCATAATCATAAATCTACTGCATCAAATTTATAAATCTACTGCATCAAACTCATACATAACCTAAATCAAAATCTAATTACTAATCATCAAACACAAAAAATTCAAATTTATAAATCTACTGCATCAAACTCATACATAACCTGATGTGTATATCTAGAAATCATACTCATAAATCTACTGCATCATGCTTATACATCTACTGCATCAAAATCTAATAACTAGTAATCAAACACACCTGATGTGCATCAAATTTACTATATAGAAATCATAATCATAAATCTACTACATCAAATTTATAAATCTACTGCATCAAACTCATACATAACCTAAATCAAAATCTAATTACTAATCATCAAACACAAAAAAATTCAAATTTATAAATCTACTGCATCAAACTCATACATAACCTGATGTGCAGGTTTGATATAAACATAAAAAATTCAAAATTAGTGATTAAAATCACTAACAAAAAAATAAAAAACATATCAAACTTACGATCATGATTAAATGATGTTGAAGAAATTGTTGATGACGATGAATGATTATTACTAGAAGATGAACACTGGTTAGAATCGATCGACATCACGGTAGAATACGGTGGAGAATGGTCACGGTGGAGAATGATCACGGTAGAATACGGTGGAGAATGGTGGTGATCACGATGATCACGCCGGAAAAGAAGAAAAGAGTGTGCGGAGAACGAAATTAAAGACCGGAGAAGAAGAAAAGAGTGTTCGGAAAAGAAGAAAAGAGTGTTTTGGATAATGAGAAAAAAAATAATATATATAGTAAAGGGAAAGATATTAAAAGACAAAAAAGCCCCTGAGACTAAAAAAAGGAGGGAGTGGGAATGGGACACATGTCACGATGTGGTGGCTTCCTATTCTTTTTATTTTAACCATCTTTTTATTTTAACCTAAGTCATATATATATATATATATATATATATATATATATATATATATATATATATATATATATATATATATATATATATATATATATATATATATATATATATATTACTGTAGAAGTGTAAATGAAGTGTGTTTGATACTCTTGCTAGGGGTGTTCATGGGGCGGTTCGGTTCGGTTCGGTTAGTTGGAAAATTGTAACTATCCATCGCGGGGCGGGTAATTTATTTATATTATATACGGTTCGGTTCGGTTAACCATGGATATCTAAAAGTAAAAACCGAAACCGAATGCTTGGTTTGTCAGTTTCTCGGGTTTTTTGAACACCCCTAATGCTTGGTAGGGGGTTATAGGGGGTGAAGAATGGGAAAGGTAGTGAAAAGATATGTTTGTTAAATTATAATGCAATAAACCATTACCCAATAGTGGGTAATGGATCATTACCCGATAAATTGGGGGGATTGATCTTCTTTACATTTCCCTTTCCCAAGTTTTAACTCAATTATTTTCAAATTCAAACCTCAACTAAAACTAATATTTCATTTAATAACTAATAAAACACAAATTAATTATATTAATACTTAAAATTTAAACATACATTAAACAAACTATTACAAACTACAGCAAACATCAAACATAAAATACGATGCGTTTTCAGGTGATCGATGGGTTGTGAGACATTCTGTTGGAAGAACAAAAGAGAATTCTTTGATGATTGTGGGTGTGAATTGTGTGTGTATTCAGCATAACCCCAATAGGTATTTATAGGATGCTTTGTGGAAGTATCCCGCCCTCTATTTGAATTCAAAATTTAAAATTACCCCGCTCTCTGTTTTGAATTCAAAATTTCAAATTATCCCGCCCTCTGTTTTGAATTAAAAATTTCAAATTACCCGGCGTGTTAACGCACCATTAACGCGACCATACACAACAATCACGTACGAATAACGCACGTTAAAAGCCAAATAACGCACCCCGTGCGTTACTAATGTAACTGCTCTAAAAGCCACTACAACCCAATACACATGACCCATTACCCATGTTAATTACCAATTGTCAACAGGCATGGATGTGTCGTAACATGACACTATAAGCAACTATATATCCACCCAATGCATATGACCCATATGATCGATGTCGATCAAATACCCATTAACTAATGAATGTGACCAGCGATAACCTAATGCACATGACCCATGACCCATGTGAATTAGTCATTATCATCTGTCTTGCATGGTTTCCATTACACTAAAAGCCACTATAACCCAATGCACATGACCCATGACCCATAATGCATGTTAATTACCAATTGTCAACAGTCATGGATGTGTCGTAACATGACACTCTAAGCAACTATCCACCCAATGCATATGACCCATATGATCGATGTCAAATACCCATTAATTAATTAATGTGACCAGTGATAACCTAATGCACATGACCCATGGCCCATAATGCATGTTAATTACCAATTGTCAACAGTCATGGATGTGTCGTAACATGACACTCTAAGCAACTATCCACCCAATGCATATGACCCATATGATCGATGTCAAATACCCATTAATTAATGAATGTGACCAGTGATAACCTAATGCACATGACCCATGACCAATGTAAATTAGCCATTATTACTGGTCATGCATGGGTTGCACCGGCTTGGTAGGTGTATACCATTTGTCACAGACACTAAGAAGCAAGTATCCAGGGACCTCCCGATCATATGTTATCCGGGATCGAGAAAGTTTGAACTCGGATTGAGCTTGACTAGAAAAACTCGATTTATCTGTAAAGATGTCTTTTATTACAAAAATTAAATTTGAAATATAACCTAAGAATTGAATTTGGTTCGACTTCAGCTCGAAAAGCTTGATACATTCATAAATAAGTATTTACACTTAGTACACTTACATATTAAAAAAAAACACATATTTTATATCACTTACAAGGTCGAGAACTCAACAATAAATCGAGTCGAACTTATATAAGGTTGAGCTCAACTCATTAAACATTTCGAGCTCATTTGATAGGCTTTCAATCTCAAAAAATTTAATATAGCACTCTAATGATCCCGCCCCTTAATTTTCCCCAAAATTTCAATCTCCCGCTCCGCTCATATGGCGCCCCTTTTTCACCCAAAATCAAAACATTAACACTAATACTAGCTTAGTCAGATCTATCTTCTCTCTATTCATCTCTTCTCCTTCTCTCTAGAACCGACTCACACCACCGCCACACTTCACCGCCTTATCTCGCCGTGGTTCCACCAACCATCGCTCCTCCACGCCATCACCGTCATCAAGACAAGGGAACTGTATAGGAGACTTTGTTTGCTTCGGTTGTTTGGTTCGAGATAACCACCAGCATCACAGTCGAGCCACCATCACCCTCATCTCACCTATCCTACTCTGTTCATGGGTATGCTCAAACACATATTTAATTTATATTTTTTTAAATGTGTAATCGAATATAAAACGATTTACATTGATTTTCGTGGATTAAACTAGCCTAAAACATGTTTTTGATTATAAATTCGTGTGGTGGTAATCGTTGCAGGTAGACTTATTAAGACAAAATAGTTTTCCTGTTTATTGGAATGGAGACAATCGACGTGTTCTAATAGGCCACTTTTTGCTCGTAAAGGGAGTCTTGATTAGTTTCCACTCCGGCAAGATGTTGCTGAACAGTTGGAGTTTGCTTATCGCAGTTGCGTAAGTTATCTATCAAAAGATTAACATAACATCTGTTATATACGAAATTAACTCAAATATGGTTGCTTTTTGTTAGTGATTTGCTTGCTTGGTAATGTGTTTGACATTTATTTGTTCCACGTTTGGCACTGCATAAAATTGCTATTTGTTGCCCAAGTCGATATGCAACCCGTATGTTTGTTTTTGATCCTAAACTTATATTTGGGACATCTAATGTTGTCGTCTTTTATGTTAGCATTAATCACGTTACTTGTTTCTTGCAGGGGCTACATGCTATTTTCACGGGTGAGGATGATACATGGGATGCCTGGCTAAAAATTCCCTCAGATGGATTTTCTGGCACACTTCATTTTCGAGGCGTGGGTATGCTCCATCTCATTCACCAAAGCCAACCCATGTATATTTTTACGGATTCATGGTTGGCAGATGTTATATTATGCAGCGTTATTAGTGCCTTAGTTTCTTAAATTTCCCATATTTTTTTGCAGAAAGAAACTGGCATTAGACTCAGATGTAAGCCACTTTTTATGTTGTTAACAATTTCATTTTTCTAATGATAACACCATTGTATTTCTTAATTTATATTGCAGGTGACCACTCCAATGGCCATTGAAACTTTGGAAAACGTACCAGTAATGGAAACAGCGGTAAGTAATAAAACATCCACCTTTGATTTTTTTAGTTTTACGTACATTACTAATGGACCGTGTTTTATATATACATATAGGAACCTGTTAAAACTATCGGACATACGAAAACGCTTAAGCCACGACAAACCGGTTCTACAGGTTACACCACCAACTATGATACCAAATATTAGTGTTGGAACCTAAGTTTTACCATTTTATCAAGTCTCGGTCATTTGTAATAATAGGTTGCTTAAGTTATTTATTACTTAGAATATTGGACAAGTAACTTGTTTACTAGGCCTAAGTATTATGATCCATGGGCTTGAAGCCCACACGTTTTATGTAAGGATGGAGTAGGGATGTTGCCCTAGCTCCTTTCCTATAAATACTAGTCTTAGGCCTCATTTGTAGTTGGTTGGTTATTTGAAAACATTAAGGAAACTCTTGCAATTCATATTCTCTAAATTTCTCATAATCATCCCACTCTCATTCTCATCTCATTTCTTACATAATCATACTTGTGTTTACTAAATGGTGACCTAACAAGTGGTATCATTCGCTAGAAGAAGGTGTAGTTATTGTTGTCATCGATTTATATCTTAAAAAATCGTTATTTCTCGAATTTTTTTTGTGAAAATTTTAAACTTTCTTGTTAGTTTCTTGGTTTTTCTCACATATTTGCTTACAAACTTGTGTTTAAAATCAATACTAACCAAAAAGTTTCAAACTTTTTACAAAAAACTATTCGATTATTATTTTTGGTTTCTTGTACTTTTTATCGAAATTTTTTTTAGTTTGAAAAATTTCTTAAAGTTTTCAACTTTCTTAAAGATCTCTTCATTTTAAACATAAAAGTACAAGAATCTTGAAATAAAAACGAGTTTTAGGATTGCTTTCTTTGAAAAACAAAAAACTACATAGTATCGAGAACCTGCGAGTTACTATTTCGAGATCTTCTCAAAGTGCACTACCTCGACTTCGTTTGTGTGGACTCGGTATTTTCTTTCTTGTATAAGAAAGTTAAGTACTTCGACTTTTGGGAAAGTTTTCGAAATTGTATAATTTCGAAAACTGTTTATCGCGATTTTGTGTTTTTTCGCAAAACATAATTTTTCGAAATCACAAAGTTATCGCAAATTTTTTAAGTATCGAAATCTTATTATTTCGAAAACTTAAAAGTTTCGCAAAACCTTGATTATTTCGAGATTTCAAGTTTTCGAAAACCTGCAAAGTTTCGCAAACCTGGTTTCTCGATAACCTGACAAGTTTCGCAAACCTGTTATCGCAAACCTTGTTTTCTCGATAACTGACAGTCTTTCGCAATCATTGAAGTTGTGATAAGTTTTTCGATACTTGGTTAATTCTACACTTTCTACAAAATCCATTTCTACACAAGTGTTCTAAGATGTCTCAACCACCTAATCATTACTTCCCTCATATTCAGCAACCTCAACATCAGCAGTCTCAGCAACATCAGCAGTATCAGCAACAACAATATCTTCCGCACATAATGAATCAACAACCTCCTAGATACAATCCACAACATCAATACCTAATGATGCAACAACACCTCATTCCTCAACAACAACCAAATCAAGTGCTACAACAAAACACTCAGTTTTCCTCCAAACAACCTCACTGGTTTGACAGAATGTGTGAAGTTATTACTACTCAACAATCCAGACATGAGGCAGGATCACTTGAAACACCACCAATGCTAACACCTGGGAATTATGTTCAATGGTCAAGTCGATTCTTAAGATTTCTTGAATTAAAGAAACCTCATGGGCAGTTCTTAAAGCAAGTGATACTTGAAGGACCATTTGAGTGGCCAACAAGATTTGACCCTGGTGATCCAACTGCTGATCCTCCACGTCTTCCTGGTGATAGACCCCTTCCAGAAACTTCACTCACTGATGAACAGAAATTACATCGTGAAGCTGATAAGTATGCAATGGCTTATATACTTCAGGGTATACCTAATCCAATCTATCGAAGTGTCGATGCTCAGAAAACAGCCAAAGCTATGTGGGAACACGTTCATCTCCTTATGGAAGGCACTCAGTTGAACAAAGATGACATGGAATCCAAGCTTTACATGGAATACACTGACATCACAATTGAACCTGGAGAGTCACTTGAATCATACTATCATCGTTTCACTAATGTGGTCAATGATCTGGAACGTCACAAAATCACAGTACCAAGGATCGCTGTGAACTCCAAATTTGTTGGTAGTCTTGGCCCTGATTGGCATAAATATGTGACATTTGTTCGTCAAACAAAGAATCTTCATGATGCTCCATATGGGTTGTTGTATGATTTTCTGAAACACCATGAACCTGAAGTGGAAAAAGATAGAGCTCTACGAGGAGGATACACACCAACATCAACACCAAATTCTTTGGCTCTCGTAGCTCAATCTCCCTATGCTCCACCACCAATGTCAAATCATGCATATGTTCAAGAGCAGAACTACTTCAGTTATCCACAATCTTCCACCTCGAACCAAATGGCCCATTATGATTCATCTCTACAGAATGACTCAACTCAACTTGTTCCGTTAAACAACAATGATGCTGTGTATTACTCCAACTCTAATGATGATGACGATGATGACTTTAATACGTTGAATCAGGGACTTGCTCTTATTGCTCGTGCTTTCAGCAAATTCTCCAACAAAACAAACAATCGTCAACGTTCATCTTCTAACACAAGGAATCAAGCTGTTGTCAATGATGGAAGAGTGGAAATTCAGAATTGTAGCTATGGTCGATCTGGTTCAGGAAATTCTTCAGGAAATTATGGGAATGGTCAAAGGTTTAGTAACAATGGTGGGTTCAGGAACAACTCAGGATCTTCTCAACAAAGGTCTGAATCTGTTACTACTAGGAACTCCAACTCAGGGAATGCAGTATGGTGCTACAATTGCAATGAGAAAGGTCACATTGCTACAGCTTGTCCTCAACCGAGAACTAGGGGTAGTAAGTTTCAAAAACAAGCATTGCTAATGGCTCTACAAGATGAAAAAGATGGACAATTCACTGAGCCAGATAACAACTTCATGGCTAGCACTCACAATGATGATGACATGGAAGATCTCGAAGCAAATGCTGCTGTGATGCTTATGGCCAACATGCAGGAACTCCGTTTGAATGATTCAGGCCCTGTGTATGACACGGATGGCTTGTCTCAGGTACATAATCTAAATGCATGCCTTCTCAATGAAATTGCTTCACCCTCTGCTTCTGAATCAGATATGGCGCAAGTTGTTCCATCTACATCATCTTCATCACCTCAAAAAGATGATCAAATAAGCACAGTTGTCATTTTCGATGATGACACAGTTGTTTCATTTGATGATCCTATTGAGAATAATAAATATGATAATTTAGAACAACATGAACCATCATTTGATCCAGACCCTGACCTTATCTTGTTATCTAAACAATTGGATGCTCAGCAAATGCAAATCATTAAATGCAACGAGAAAAACAAAGTTTTAAAAGAAACTAACGCAGCTCTTGCAAATGATATTGAGAAATATAAAATACAACTTTCATATCAGGATGAAAAGATTAAACGAGCAAAAAGTTTTGAAAAAGTTTTTCAAGAATCTTACATCAAAGAACAAAATCTTCAACATCAAATGCACATTTTAATCGAGTCAAACGGAAAGTTGGTTTCTAAATTGGAAAAGGAAAAGTGTGAACTCAATAATAAAGTTGCGGAAATTCAAAAGTTGCTTTCTACGACAGAAACAGAATTGTCAAATTGCAAAAAGGATTTTTGTGAACATAAAATACGAAAACGAAAGTTTATCGATAAATTAATCGGTGAAAACGTTGATCTTGAAAAACAAATCAAAGAGTTTCGTAATGTTGTTTACAAAACCGGGGGCTCAGTCACAACAATTCAAAAGCATACTTTAAAACCGAGACCCGACAAAGGATTTGCACTTGGCGATTTCAGATCAATGTTTCTTCATAAAGCCCTCAAAGCTAATCCTAAGATATACAGTGTTGAACAAATGCTTGATAATACTATTGTACGTACTGTTGTGCATGATACTGAGGAAGAAGAAGAACTGGAAGAAGAGAGTCGATCAAAAATGAAACAAGTTGAATTTTGGATACCATATGATTACTCAAAACGTCCTCATATTTCTAAATCTTTTGTTACACAAAAGGAAATACCTGAAAAATCATGGTTTGTCACTGAGTCATATGTTTCGTCTTCCAATACGGTTCCGGTCCAAACTGTAGCACAAGTCAATGGTCCTTTACCATCTAATGGGGAAGTCACACCTTACCCAAAAAGTTGTCGTGTTTTAAACTACTTCAAAACATTTATGGAGGACATAGATATTTTGGAGGAAACAATTGAACGTAATTCAGAAATAAAAATTGAAACTTTTCAATCTGCTTACGAGCGAGAAAAGAGAGATATTTTTCAAAAACAAATGAAGCCAATTGTTAAACACCTCCGTCTTTGTGCTGCACGTTGGGAACATGAACTTATATTAGAAGTCAAAACTATGATTAACATTTTTGATTCAAATGAAAATGCGATTTTGGTTCAACAACAAAGAAACAGAACTTTAAAAAATGATGCTGATCGACTCTTGGAACAAGTTCTCAATGCTGATATTTTGTCTGTTATCATGAATGATCTCTATAAATCTGGTACTTCTATGCTTAAGGATGATCATTGTGTTGATAATAATCTGTTGAATGAGGAAATTGAGAAACTTAAACAAGAAAATGAAATGTTGAGAATGAACAATGATGATGTGTGCAAACAATTTTCAGAAGAAAAATCTCGACTCAACAAACGTCTTGATTGGTGTCAAGCTCAAACAAATGTTTTAGCATTGAAACTTCAAAATCAAAACATTTTCAAATCTTGTCAACATTGCAAAAACATGGAGTCTTTCAAAACTCTGAGTCTCGAACTCAAGAAGGAAATTGAGAATTTAAAACGTGAAAACATTGAATGGCAACAAAACAGTGTTGATCTCAAATACTCCATTGGTTTACTTGAGTCTGATATTCAGGATAAGAAACACATCATCATTGATCTGAAAGAGAAAATTAAGCTGCTTCAAAATGGAAAGTTTGTTGACACCACTGTGATAGTTTCAGAATTACACAAAACAAACACGGGTAATATTATTCAAAATACTAATGATGACCCTTCCACTTCCACAGGAATAGTCTCCACTAAGAGCGTTAGCAGACCAAAGCGAAAAAGTAAAAAGATGACTAGGTTCTGGCAACGTAAAAGAGGATCACTAGAAGCCCAAGAAGTAGAAGATCACCATAGGACTTTGAATAAAACTCATGTTGCATCTGATTTAGATTCTAATCTGGCAAATTGTAATCAAAATCAAAATGTAACGAATGATGTACCTTCGAATGCTTTAATTATTAATGCATCTTGTGTGTTTTGTCGTAAAAATGTTTCATCAGGTGATCATACAAAATGTGTAGCTAATTCTCTCTTGAATCGTCATATGAAACGTAGGACAGGCATTCCTTTTAGGTCCACTATTGCCTCTAAGTCGACTTTAGGAAAACCGCCAACTATGGTTTCAAATGATGTTGAAGTTACCCCCATCATTCTAGAGAACAATCTTAGGAGCAAGCCCCACACTAGTGCATTCAACATTAAGAAAGCAAAAACTAGTTGGAATTGGCAACGTTGGTTACAACACAAACCAGACTTTAAATGGATCCCTAAATTGTTGAATACTTGTGCTTGTGCTGCTAACCAACCGGAACCCGCACTTTCTTTGGGTTCCACCCTTACTTCTGTTCCATCCTCGTCGTCTTCTTGTGATGCAGGTGGTACAGATAATTCTCTGGATTGTTGATAGCGGATGCACCCGACATATGACAGGCAATCTCAAACTGTTAATCAACTTTGTTTCAAAGTTCATCGGTACTGTCAGATTCGGGAATGATCATTACGCTTTAATCATGGGATACGGTGACTACGTCAGTGGGAACATCGAAATCAGTCGTGTTTATTATGTGGAAGGTCTTGGGCACAACCTCTTTTCAGTCGGTCAATTTTGTGATGGGGATCTAGAAGTTGCATTTCGGGAGAAAACTTGCTTTGTTCGTGACTTACAAGGAAACGATCTCATGTCTGGCTCACGTGGTTCCAATCTTTATACTATATCTATGTCAGATATGATTGCAACATCTCCAATATGTCTCCTCTCCAAAGCGGAATCGACTAAATCTTGGTTATGGCACAAACGTCTTTCTCACTTGAATTTCAAAACTATGACTGACCTTGCTCGTTACAAACTTGTTGAAGGTTTTCCGAGATTCCGTTTCACCAAAGATCACTTATGTCCAGCCTGTGAACAAGGAAAAAGTACTCGAGCTCATTTTCCTTCAAAATCTGAGCACAGTACGAATCATGTGTTACAACTACTTCATATGGATTTGTGTGGTCCGATGCGTGTTCAAAGTATCAACGGTAAACGCTACATACTAGTAATAGTGGATGATTACTCCAGATGGACTTGGGTTTACTTTCTACGAAGCAAAGATCAAGCTCCTTCAATGATCATCACCTTTCTCACTAAGATTCAAGTTCAGTTACGCAACACAGTCCGTATAATCAGAACTGACAATGGTACAGAATTTAAGAATCAGACTCTAAGGTCATATTATGAGAAAGTGGGAATTGAACATCAAACATCTATTCCTAGAAGCCCGGAACAGAATGGAGTTGTCGAAAGACGCAACAGAACGTTAGTGGAAGCTGCTAGAACCATGTTGATTAATGCTCAATTACCAGATTACTTATGGGCAGAAGCTGTTTCGACCGCATGTTATACCCAAAACCGTTGCATGATCACAAAACGGCATCGCAAAACACCTTATCAAATTGTTCACAAAAGAAAACCAAACATCGATTACTTTCATGTATTTGGAGCACTCTGTTATCCGAAAAATGATCGTGACGATTTAGGTAAGCTCAAAGCAAAGGCTGACATTGGAGTGTTCGTTGGATATTGTGAAAATTCCAAAGGTTTTCGGATATGGAATCGTCGGACAAGAGAAATTCAAGAAACCATTCATGCTAATTTTGATGAACTCACACAAATGGCTTCTGAGCAACACAGCTTAGGACCCGATATCAACCGTCTAAACTTTCCGGCATCTTCAGCTGAACCATTGCCACTTAACCGCAAAGAATTAGAAACCCTGTTTGCTCCACTATTTGATGACACAATTGTATACCATCCTACTGAGGTCTCACCTAATTCCGCTGCTCAACCTGATAACATTCCAGTACCAGACTCACCTCAACAAACTTCTACAAGTGTTGAGAAAGACGGTCCTCCAATTGTATCACCATCTACAGCAGAACAAACTGGTTCTACTTCCCTCCATTCAGTTGAAGATCCAACACCACAATCAGTTCCACATCCCGCAGAGCATGATCCTGATGCGTTCTTTAATCCGTTTGCACCAGCTACAACAGTTCCTGATATAGCTGAGTCGTCTACACGTAATTTGGACCCTGCTAACATGCGAGATACTTATCAACTACACCCGTCAACACACAAATGGACTCGTGACCATCCACTAGTTCATATTATTGGCCATCCAGATGCACCTGTTATGACAAGACAACGACTTCACACAGATGGAGAAACTTGTATCTATGCACTCACAGTCTGTCATGAAGAACCGAAGAACATTAAAGATGCAATGACTTATGACAACTGGATTGAATCTATGCAAGAGGAATTTCAGCAATTCATAAGACTTGAGGTCTGGGAATTAGTTGAAAGACCTGACGGAGTCTTTGTCATTGGGTTAAAATGGATTTGGAAGAATAAGCTTGACGCTGAAGGAACTGTCATACGCAACAAATCACGTCTGGTAGCGAAAGGTTACTCTCAACTAGAAGGACTTGATTTTGCTGAATCCTTTGCTCCAGTGGCTCGACATGAAGCTGTTCGGATTTTTTTGGCTTATGCTGCACACAGGAATATGGTGGTTTACCAAATGGATGTGAAAACAGCATTTCTTAATGGAGAACTCCGTGAAGAAGTTTATGTTAGTCAACCTGAAGGCTTCGTTGATCCTGAGCGTCCTAATCACGTTTACCGACTCAAAAAGGCACTCTACGGACTCAAGCAAGCCCCACGGGCGTGGTATGACAAACTGTCCACTTTCTTATTGGCCAATAAATTTTCTAAAGGATCGGTGGATCCAACACTGTTTACAAAAACATACGGGGAGGACTTACTTGTTGTTCAAATATATGTCGATGACATCATTTTTGCCTCAACAAACCGAAGTTACTCTAATGATTTTGCAAAATTAATGAAAGATAATTTTGAAATGTCCATGATGGGTGAACTTACGTTCTTTCTAGGACTTCAAGTTCATCAATCACCCCGTGGAATTTTTATAAATCAGTCTAAATATGCTCTTGAAATTTTGAAAAAGCATGGAATGATGTCTTGTGATACTTATAATACACCAATGGGCTATACAACAAAACTAGATGCTGATTTACATGGGATTCCAGTTGACCCTACCAAATACCGAAGTATGATTGGGTCCCTCATGTATCTCACAGCTAGCAGACCTGATATAGTATTTGCTGTCTACATGTGTTCTCGCTATCAGTCTAGACCAACTGAAAAACACCTCAGTGAGGTCAAAAGAATCCTTCGATACATAAAGGGAACCATTCACTTGGGGATCTGGTATCCGAAGGATTCTGGTTTTGAACTAATTGCTTTTTCAGATGCTGACCATGCAGGATGTTTAGACACACGCAAAAGCACATCTGGTGGATTACAATTTCTAGGAGACAAACTTGTGTCATGGCAATCAAAGAAGCAGGACTGCACATCACTGTCGTCAACAGAATCTGAATATGTAGCTATGTCCGCGTGTTGTGCTCAAGTCATCTGGATGAGATCACAACTCAAAGACTACGGCTACCTATTCAACAAGATTCCTATCTACTGTGATTCTAAGAGTGCAATTGCTATCTCCTGCAACACAGTGCATCATTGCAAATCCAAACACATCGATCTCCGATATCATTTCATCAAAGAGCATGTGGAAAGGGGTACAGTTGAACTTTATTTTGTGGGAACTGAGTACCAATTGGCGGACTTACTTACCAAATCCTTAGCACCATCAAGGTTTGCTAGTCTAGTTCACCAATTTGGTATGCGATGTTTGACTCCAGAAGATCTGGAAAAGTTTTTAAAACATTGATAGTAGTCAAACATCAAACTATCTTTGTAAATACTATTTCCAAAAACAAAATACAAAAATATAAAACCAATCAAAACACAAAAAGATTTTTCATATTTTTACTTAAAAAAAAAAAAAAAAAAAAAAAAAAAAATGCAAGTATATCGCTTCATTTCAACACTTTGTTCTTTTCTTACAAGTGTTGAGGGGGAGTTACGCTCAATTTTTTTTTTCTTTCCAATTTTTAAATTGGTATACTTGCATGTTTCTCGTATTTTACGGTATTTCGGAATGTGTGGAAATTCCTTTTACGCTTCTTTGTCTCATCCCGTTATAAGGTCTTCATAAGTTAGGATTTACGGATATATATCTCTATGTTACACATGTGTGGTATTAACTTTAGGACTCTAGTAGGCATATCTTATAGTTAAAGGACCTAAAGTGTCAAAAACCTAAACTTTAACTTTTCATAATAATAAAACAAACAAACCGTACAAACCATCACCCCCAACAAATTTCAAAACCTCTGAAACCCTTTTTCAAAACCCACGGCTATTATTCATTCGAGAAATACAAGACCTTGATCATCAATTTGTAAGTTCTCACGTAATCACTAGGGTATTACATACATAGGATCTTGGTTAATCGAATTTTCAACGGTTCGATTTCGTGTTTTCTTGATGTCGAGAACTAGGGTTATGTTTTTCGAAAATTGCGATTAACATGTTTTGGTGTTTGATTCTTGATAGGGTTTAGTTACAATACTTGTTTCTAACATATCCTTATCATTTTTCCATGATCTTTTCACGTTTATTGCGATTTAGAAATCGAGGGTTTGAGTCGAATTGGGTTTGTGAGATTCTGTGTATGTTTGTTGTGTTTTATTGGTGGGATATGCTTCTATGGTCACTTGTATGCATGTTAGATATAACTTTGTTGATCTACATCATGAATGCTTGGTTCTCGATAAGATTGTATGCCTCGTTCGTTGATAGTTTCTATCCAAGTGTGCCCTAATGTGTTGAATGCAGTCATATCATGCTTGCTAAATGTATTTGTGACATGCTTGATACTATGATAATCATTAGACTCAAATTTGTTAAGTTATCGAAACATAATCTTGATAATTATCGAGATCTTTGTTTACGTGTGTGATGATTATATCTGAGTCGTGTTTATCATTCTTTGTGACAGGCCTGAATCATTGGAAAAGTTATTCGCTTAAGAAACGTACGTGACACTTCAAAACGAAAAATTCTTGTATAAGAATGTTTTCGAGAAAAAATCAGTTTTTTCGCAATCTATATAACTTATCGAGAAACTCATGGTTCTCGATAAAGTTTTATCGAAATTGATGATTTTTCGAAAACTTTCTCGATAAATCATTTTTCTCGATAACATTTTATCGAAATTAATGTTTTTCGATAATTGTTCTCGATAAATCATCTTTTCTCGATAAAACTGACAAACATGAATTTTCTCGATAACTGTTTTTTTTTAAAAAATTTCGATAAATGTTCTCGATAAAGTTGACAGACAATGAGTTTTCTCGATAATTCATGTTCTCGATAAAATTCCTTGTAACAGTTTTCGAAATCTTCTTTGCGATATAATGGGATTTGTATTATTTCTCGAAATCTTGCTTTGGCCTTGTCATATACATGTAACATTGTTGTGGTTCATTATTGTTATGTAATGTGAAGTAATTGTGAATTGTGAATATCAATTGTGCTCATTTATGAGACATTGCATTGTATAGATTGATTTCGTGATTATAAATGTACTATGAGTCTTCATATATGCATTATGTGACACTTCACTCATTACATGATGACACATTGGTGCTTAAACTGTCTCAAGTAGATATCTGTAACCAAACTCAAAACTGTGCTAACATGTAACAAATTTGGATGTTTGGTTTATGGTGATATTTTCAGATTAACATGGCTGAACACAATGAGAATGTCGCAGAACAACCTCTTGCATTACTCACCTTGGATGACATCACTCCCGAGAACTACGATGTCACGATTGGCAACAACAATCCCCGAGTTGATTTCAACAAGTTGAATATCACAGAGAAATCATGCATGATCGTGAAAGATATCCTACTTGCACATCCATGCAAGCCACTCCTCACCTGCTCTACATCAGTTCCACTGTTCTACCTTCATCAGTTCTGGCTTACTGCTCAGGCCAACTTGGATGATGAGTCCTTCACTGTTACTTTGGACAGCCAAGAATACAATGTAGATCATGACGTTCTTAGAACAGCCCTTCTCATGCCACAAACTGACAACGAATTTGCTCCCATATTGCCTGACCTGGATCTTCTTGACTTCTTCATTGAATTAGGATATGAGGTTGATGACGATGTACCTCTAGTCAAGCTTTCCAAATTTAATGCCAAGCACATTCCTCAGCCTTGGAGAACATTCTGTCTGTTGGTAGTGAGATCTATATCTGGAAGGAAAAGTGGTCATGAACATCCAAGACTCGAACACCTGCAAACATTCTGGGGAATGGTGACTATGACACCGATTGACTTTGCAGTTCCCATCATGAATGATATCGTCCACAGTATTCAGACTGAACGTGTGAAGACTATGATACCATTCACAAGATTCACCAAGCTTCTCATAGAACATCTCTGCAAAAGTTCTCCAGAATTCATCAAGAGGATGGCTGATCCTAATGAGCCGAAGCACCTCTTCGAGGACGACTTCACCATCTCATTCATCAAGTCGACCACTTCCTCAACCAAGATCAAAGGAATGAGGATTCCCGAACACCTTCTGAATGACAATATCAAGAAAAGGGCGAACTTCAAGCTGTATGATCTGGCTTACAAAGGGGAACAGGAAGAAACTACAATAAAGACTCGTAGCAAAGGCGGTGTAAAGTCTGGGAGTACTACAAGCACCACTGCCTCACCACATACAAGATCTAAAGGTGCTCCTAAGTCAAAACCCAAGACTACCACCAAACCGCTGCCTACATCCAAACCTAAACCTGCTACCAAACCAAAGAAGAAGGCAATTCCTGAGTACTTTATTCAGGATGAACCTACTCCTTCACCTTCTGACACTGAGTCTGAGTTCGATACAGAATCTGAAGAAGAAGAACCAGACTATGAACTGAGATACAGAGCACCTGTTGCTACATTTCCTGCAACTGAGATTGCCATACAACAAAGTCTCGAAACTTATGAAGAAGAGACAAGGAAGAGAAAAGGAGTCACCATCAATGAACCTAATGATGATGAAGACGAACCAATCGTTGAACCTTTGGTCGACAAACGCAAACTGAAGAGTATAGTTGTCGACACAAGGGCTGAAGAAAAGCAGCTCAGGAAAGAACAACGGAAAACAAGTCTTGAAAGCCGACTTCTATCACACCCTCCAACACCACCACCTATCGATCAGTCAGAACATGTAGGAGCTACAAGCAGCATGGTTCCTCCCATACCGTCTGAATCAGCTCCACAACCTGATGACAACGTTAAGGATATAAACCAGACTGAAGATGTCCACATGACTGAGTCTGCTACTTTAGAGGAGAATGTTGGCGGTCAAGAGCAACTTACCACGGATCAGGAACATGAATACCTCATTACTCCAGAGTTTCTTGCACGAGAAGCAGAGGAAGCAGAAGAACGTCGCAGAAAAGAAGATGAAGAAAAGAACCAGTTCGACACCGACATATTTCTTAAGTCATCTTCTCAGCAGACTTCCTCAGCACAACCTCCACCTCCTCAGGACTCTCCACCAAAGGATCCGACTCCTCCTGCTTCTTCTTCGGACTCTCACAACAAATCATCGTCTGAATCATCACCTGAGCACTCATCTCCCACACCTTCTGAAACCGCATCTCTACAACATTCAATCAATGAACCAAAACAACCAGTTGATCTTCAGGAGCAAGTGAACAAACTCACTAACATGGTCACCAATCTTACCAAACAAGTTGAGGACTTCCAGGAGTCAAAGCAGCTGATCGACAAGTTCTTGCACTCTGACTACGAAGGATTTATCAGAACTACAACACATGATTTTCTCTCTGAGAATCTGGTTGATATGATCACTCCTGAGGTAGCAAACCTTATTGAACCAATCAAGGACAACTTGGATCACAGAATCAGAAGTGTTACAAGGAAAATGTTGTCTACTACACCATTCACGCTTCACACCGCAAAACCTTCTACAGTGACTCCAACAGTCCCTGAATTGTCCTTCAACGAAATGCTTGCCAAAATCTTCGACGAAGTTGCCTCCAAAACCACACAGTCTGCTGAAGAAAAGGCACTTCATGAGGCTATGGCGGCTTACATTACCAAAGAGTCATGCAAAGAAGCTGCTGGAACCCGTAAAAGATCAAGAAAAGATGACGATCCTGACCCAAACTCCAAAGACAAGAAACCTAAGTCTGGAACAGGTCCTTCATCCACTCTACAACCACAAAAGGACTCCACTCCTCCTGTAACTCAACCACAACCCTCAACTACTGGTAAAGGTCAAACTGAAGATGAAGAAATCTTCATGGAACACACTGATGGCTTCCAAGGTCAACCTGACACTGATTACCGTGCTCCACCTATTCATGATTCTCATGCTGGACCATCGTCACCTTCCAAAGATAAAGACAAGGATGCTACATCCAAGTCTAAGAAATCCAAGAAGAAAACACGTCATTCATGGCTCGACAATGATGACAGTCCTAAGAATGATTGGCTGACAGAAATGGTTCAAGCTCATCCTCCTCTAGAAGAAGAAGAACCCCTTCCCGGTAACACTCTACAGTTTACCCAGGTCATTATGAAGGATCTTCACATCAACAAACTCACAAAGACGGAGCTTAGAAGAATCAATAGGGATGCACAAGAATTCCTAAAGAAAAGATCTGGAAACAAAGTTGAATACGAATATCACATGCAGAATATAGCTAGTGCAATGTCTGCCAACTTTGACTGGTTAAATCCTGAAGTGAATATCGATCTCAGTTCCAAGAATCATGCAAAACCATACTTCACTGACTGGACAAAACCATTACCTTTGAAAGGATTCCCGAACAAACCCAAGATACCTTACAGCTTCTTCTTCAACAAAGATCTTCACAACATCCAACTCACTCAGGAAACATCCAAGAAGAAATATGTTTCTTCACTCACAATCTCAGTACCAGCCGCTAGATACGAAATTCCAGCCATTGAAGAAACCACTCGTATTTTCAGCAACTCTGTCGTAGCCTACGACAGAGATGCTCTACACGGAATTCAACATTGGCCTGAACGACGTCGTCTCGGTTATACAAGCAGATTAGGAGAGAAGTCATTGGAAAATGTGAAACAGAAATCAAAGATCATCGCCATCTTGGAGATTCAACAGTCGAAACGGTTTAACTACGTATTCATGCGTGAAATAGTTGTTAAACGACAAGATGAAAAGAAGTACAAGTTCTCCGAAGCAGACTTTCCCGACCTTTATCTCAACGACATAGAAGATATGTATCTCGAAAAGGTTCAGAATAGAATGCGCGGATTTGATAGAGACGTTCAGTACAACTTCATGGCATCACTACTTCTTTACATCCGACGACTGATTGTTCAAGAAAGAGTGGAAGATCTTCAGCTTGGAGTAGAAAGTTATCAACAGAAGATCAATTTGACTAAGCCCCAATTCTATTTTGAGGGTATCTATCAAACATCACAGTTCACTCTCAACCAAGAACCTTTTGGGTTCACCTACATCAGCAGCCTTAATCTACAACACTTCATGAGGTTCGATGAGGTGCACAAATTCTGTGATGTTACACTCAAATCAGTTCGTGATGGGCTTGTCAAAAGGTTGAACGATGATCGCCGTAAGATAGCTAAGGGGGAACAACCTCGATGGAAATCCAGCTCCAGAAGACAAGTTCGTAACTTTGTCTTAAAGATTGAAGAAAGGTTATTTCGACGGGAACAGATCAGACGTCTGGAAAGCTACATTGGTGTCAGACCTTCGTTTCCCATCTGACTCTTCGAAAGACCAGAACCAAAGTTCACTAACTTCGATGCTCCACTTCCGGACGAAGAATAACTTGGTACATTTGGTTATCTTTTTCATTATCAATTGTTTCATTTGATTGAATGATTTTTCCTTATGGCTTGTGCACACATATCAGTGTACAACCCGTTCTTGTAAAGAAAGGACCCTGTGGTACGCTTCAGTGCCTCAATCCTAACATAAGGAGCGAAGGCTTCTTACTTTTGAGTAGAGTTAATCAAACATTTTCTGATTTTCATAACTCTGCTCAAAAGACAAGTATTTCACCTCAATAAGTATTCACTTGTTGAGGGGGAGCACTTGAAAACTCATCGTTCTTGAAACAAAAGTTCTTGTTGATATTCTCCCCATAAGACTCAAAAGGCATATTTTAATCAAATGTTTCTCAAAAACAACATCTTATATGCTATTTTTGAGGGGGAGAAAAAGAAAAGTGATTAAAATATGAACGTTCAAAGCTGCTTTAAGTGGAATCTTGTGCGAGCTAGACTCAGATTAACCCAAGAATTGACGAAACAAAAGTTAGTAATCTCGAAAAGACTTATCATCGACGGGTAATAACATCAAGCTAGTTATTAGAGCTAGTTGTCACCTAAAAGCTGACAATGGAACTCTCTAACTAACCACGTAAGCGTGTCTCGAAAAGGATTTGTCTTAGTAGAAATGTACCGTTTCGAGAAACTTTATGTGGACTTGACCAGGCCGGGTAATAACTTCAAGCTAGTCTAACTAGTGATGTAAGCGTGTCTCGAATCGGTCTTGTTCACTAAAAGTGAATCAATTCAAAAGTGCCTGCTCCTCCCGCATGTGCAAATTTATTAAAGACTTATGAGCACATGTGCAGGGGGAGCCCTTCATTAAGTAAACACAAAACTCTCAAAGTGTTAAAGAAAATGTTTGATAAACACAAACACTTTGAGAGATTTTCAAAGGTTTCAATGGCAATTATAGGATAGTCATGGAGTTATAAGGTGACTAAGGTTAGGAAATAACCGTCCTATGATCCGCCTAAGCCGGAGGGATCTACCCAAGGACATCACCAATAGTTAGAACTAGAAGTCCTTAGGTATGATACGAAAAAAGGAGTAAAGAATGAAAGGAGAAAGAAGGGGTTGAAGAATTAAAAAGAAATGTAAAGAAAAGGGTGAAAAGAAATAGCCCTCCATATGATTCAACCTTAGGGCAGACACCGGGTTCAATTCATATACTACTGGTTGTTGCTAAGGCGACACCGGTATTGAAGACAAGCCGTCATGGACCCAGTGACGCACTGCACTTAACCTTCTAGCCACTCAAGTTCTCTTAAAAGAATTTGTTTCATTCTCACGGGGAACCGGTGTAATTTAGAAACTGGAGACCCCTCCCTAGTCTCCGCATAAGAAACCTAAGTGTGCACTTATTGAGTCTAGAGCCACGAGATTCATCAAAAGATCTCTTAGGAACACTTAGTATTTCTACAACTGGTGTTCTTCATCAATGGACACCAGCTGTAAATTATCGAGTCCTTCGCAGATCTTAGCAATCTGCCGAGAACGTTTATGAGAGAAGTACTTAAGTATTTCTCAATGATTGAACGGAAACTCCTTTCAGGGTCAACATCATACAGCCCTGACAGGTCACTTCGGTAACTCCTCGTGAGTTACGCTTAGTGTTTGCGGTGGTTTCTTATCGGTCTACAGTCGTGGAGTGATCCCCAGCGACTCACCCAGTCATTGAGCTACCTAGTAGGTCTCGTAAGCTCCTTCGGGAGTATCTGATATGGGAACGGCCTGGATAAGGATTAGAAGGAGTCTTCACACTATGCTGTTGACAAGCTCTAACTCCTTATCTGTAAGTACCGGATGTTTTATTGCTAACTGTTTACTTTCAGGGACATGTCATCTCCATGGAGACTGATTCCGCATGCTCATACATACATCTTGAAGTCAACAAAAGCTCCCTCAAAGATCTAAGCAACACAATGTTCAAAGTTAGATTCTACGCCAAAAAGGAAGAATCTACAAAGTTTAAAGACCAAAGATCCATGTAAATGAAAGGGAACTACGTGCATGCAAATGTCAAAAGCTCAAAGGTGTATGAGCATGTTGGAATGGCCGACGACCACCACAGACGCAGAAGTGACGCTTGGCAGATAACTTCATAACTTGATCACTATCATAACAACAAAGAACAAAGAACAAAGAACGATGAATGATTTCAAAGACGTCTAAAGCTATGAAAGTTCAAAGTTAAAGACGAAGACGTCATGCAACCATGATGACCGACCCTTAGGGGGAGATTGTTGGAACCTAAGTTTTACCATTTTATCAAGTCTCGGTCATTTGTAATAATAGGTTGCTTAAGTTATTTATTACTTAGAATATTGGACAAGTAACTTGTTTACTAGGCCTAAGTATTATGATCCATGGGCTTGAAGCCCACACGTTTTATGTAAGGATGGAGTAGGGATGTTGCCCTAGCTCCTTTCCTATAAATACTAGTCTTAGGCCTCATTTGTAGTTGGTTGGTTATTTGAAAACATTAAGGAAACTCTTGCAATTCATATTCTCTAAATTTCTCATAATCATCCCACTCTCATTCTCATCTCATTTTTTACATAATCATACTTGTGTTTACTAAATGGTGACCTAACAATTAGTGAACAAAATACAGGACTAAAATTAGTACCAACGAAGCGAAAACATTTGGTCTCTAGTGAAACCTTGCAAAAGCAAGCTAAGGCGGCGAAGAGTCAACAGGTTTTAACTTATGATAGTTGAGAATTTGATTATATACGACATTACAATTTTATATATATTTGCTTCATTTATATACATTTTGTTTTATATATATATACTAGCAGTAGTAACTCTGCTCCAGCAGTACTAACGTGGTACTAGTATTAACTCTCCTATCATGTTTGTGCAGATAGTTGAACCAGTGGCTCATCTAGTTCTGTTATGTTGTGAGCTTTGACATGTTCTAGTCCTGCTCTCATCCTGATGTGTTGATATACAGTAGCCTACATTTTCAAGGCTTTTATATACAGATGATGAGACTAGATCAATGGGAGAAAAACTTGTAAGTTTAACTACAAATTTTATTAATATGTTCATTGTTTTGGATTAAAAGTCTTCATGATGTTGTTTGAATTACTGCTGATCATGTTTGTGTTAATATTGCTTAGATGGATTTAGTGCAGCTCATGAACTTCAAAGAAAATGTGGCCAAGTATTTACTACTGCTAGTACAAAAGTTACTATTGCTAGTTAAAGTTGGTATTGCTCAGAGATTAAGACCGCTCGAAGTTGCTACTTGCTTATGGAAAAGATTATAGATACTTATAAAGAAACTATTGTAAGCCGACTAGGACTCCTTGATGTATAAAAGGATGTCCAATTTTACATTTTGTTCAGTTATACATTCCAATTTTATTGTATTTGAATTTGTTTTGATATATATTTGAATTGTTTTGATATATATTGATTTTTTAAATGTGACTAAAAGATGCATATAGTCACACTTATTAACACTTTTGGTCACTGTTTGCTTTAGTCGTTGTGTGACTAAATATTACCGAAGGCCACACAAACATAAAATTCACGTGGCCATTGGATGATCTATAGTCACACAAAATACACATTTCTTCACTTTAAACAGCATATGGTCACACTTATTTACACTTTTCGCCACTGTTTGATTAATGGTATGTGACTAAATACCCAAAACAAACATGCTTTGTGTGACTAAATATTACAAAAGGCCACACAAACATAAAATTCACGTGGCCATTGGATGATCAATAGTCACACAAAATACACATTTCTTCACTTTAAACAGCATATGGTCACACTTATTTACACTTTTGGCCACTGTTTGCTTAATGGTATGTGACTAAATACCCAAAACAAACAAGCTTTGTGTGACTAAATATTACAAAAGGCCACACAAACATAAAATTCACGTGGCCATTGGATGATCAATAGTCACACAAAATACACATTTCTTCACTTTAAACAGCATATGGTCACACTTATTTACACTTTTGGCCACTGTTTGCTTAATGGTATGTGACTAAATACCCAAAACAAACATGTTTTGTGTAACTAAATATTACAAAAGGCCACACAAACATAAAATTCACGTGGCCATTGGATGATCAATAGTCACACAAAATACACATTTCTTCACTTTAAACAGCATATGGTCACACTTATTTACACTTTTGGCCACTTTGTGTTAAATTGTATGTGACTAACTCCAAACAAATAACACCCATTGTGTGACTAAATCATCACAAACGTCACATTTATTGTATATTCATGTGGCCACAGGACGGGAAATAGTCACACAAAATACACATTTACTTGAATATATCATCTCAAATGTCACATATATTATATATTTATGTGGCCAAAGGACGAACAATAGTCACTCTCAAAAAACATTCGTGTGACTATAAGGTGTTTACGGTCACTGATAATGACTAATCCAACAAAACTTGCGCCTAATTTGTCACACATATTCGGGGTTTTGGTCACTCTTTTTCGATGGAAAAGGCCACAAACTCAACAATGTGACCATATGCCACCTACGGTGGCGGGACCTTTTGTCACACATGACGAAAAAAACGTGCGTGACTATATGCATATCGTCACACATTTTTGGCGTGACCAATAGTACTTTTTGTACCAGTGTAATGAAACCTGATCCTTGGTTTTCTAGAATAAGAGCAATCAACCAATAGGTTATGAGTTGAAGTCTTGTTGAAGATATTTATGAGATAGGTAGTACATAGATGTGTGAAAATTTGTCATTACGAAAATCACTTCTAGAAATCCTTGTCGTGTAGAATAATTGCTTCACGGTATTGATAAGGGAAGAGATACATACACCATTTTATATTGATACATACACCATCTTGTAAAAGCTATACAGAACATTGTGCAACACTGTATTGCACAAATAGTGGTGTATGCACCAAAACAAATGGTGTAAATATTACCTCCCGATTGATAATGTCATCCTTCTTTAATTTCTATCAATCAAGAAAATCCTCCCAGAAGCTCGAAATGATGGCAACTATCAAAATGGGTCAAAACCTGACCCATAGTATCAAAATGAGTAACAATCTGACCTGGCAATCAAAATGGGTAAAAACCTGACCCATACTATCAAAATGGATAAAAACCTGACCCATACAACTAAAATGGACTTACAAAACAACAAGATTATGCTGAAGAGAACAAATTAGACCAAACCTAAGCCTAACCATACCAGCCCCTCCGTAATGACTAGATTCCAATTTACACAAACTATAAACCCGCTTAAAACCCCCTTTGCTGCTGCAACACTCAAACCATGCAGTGAAATACCTATAAGTCAACCATGGACTACTAAAATGATCCTAATTTATGTAAGCAATACTGCACCTCATCACATAATACCACCAGTTAGCACACTCAACAACAAACATAAAATCATAACCATCATTATCCCCTATCATAGCAATAGATGTGGTGTGCAGATGGCTAGTAAATCAACATGATTGCAATTGTCTGTTGTCGTTATTTTTATGCAACATGATGAAATTAATCACCACAACTCATTTATTTCAGATGAGACAACCGATGGAATATGTAAATACAGCTAAGGGTGTAATCGAGTCGAGCCGAGCTCGAGCTTAACAGGGTTTGAACTTGACTTGAAATTTATAAGTTAGTCTTGAGATTTGCTTGATAGCTTGACGAGCTTTAATCATCTAGGCTTGAGCTTGGCTTGAAAATTTTGATTAAAGCTTGAGCTCGAATTGAAAAGCTTGAATGTATATAAAAATATTGTATCTAATAGCCAAACTCATAAGTAAATATATGCATAAAGTAAAACAAACTTAAACCATAATAGCCAATTTGCTAAAATTTTATGGTCTATTGTGATTATGTTATCATAAAGCATATGATTGACAACCTCTCAACCTAACACGTTGACTTTAGAAAGTTAACATCTACTAAGAATGTGCAAGTTTAGTTCCAATCCATAAAGTACTTATCAGTAAAAATCAAATGATACAAATATTATACTTTAAATTTGAAGTCATTTCTAAGACACATTTTAGATATAAAACTAACAGCAAAGTATCTTAGTTGCACATATGAACAGTCAAACATAGCATAATAAGAAAATTAACAGTAAAAAAAAGCTTGATAGGAGCTCGAGTCGAGCTATCAAAAGCTTGAGCTTCGCTTGTTATATGTTTCGAGCTAATTTTTGGGCTTGAGCTTGATAAAAGCTTGACTCAATCGAGTCAATGCTTGATAAATATTTGCAAGCACGTAAATGTCATCTACTAAGAATGTGCAAGTTAAGTTCCAATCCATAAAGTACTTATCGGTAAAAATCAAATGATACAAATATTATACTTTAAATTTGAAGTCATTTTTAAGACACATTTTAGATATAAAACTGATGCGTGTGATTGCACCAGGCTTTACCTCTCAAGGGATCTTGAGAAGCTTACAACCCCCACCAGGCAGTGTACCTGATCGTTGTAGTATAGTATAGTGACAAGTACCGGGGGATTGATCGTTCAGCTAGGAATAGTGTCGCTAGGATTAGAAAACCTAAATACTAGTTCTAGAGATGAGAGATGATTCTTTTTGTATTTTTATATTTTATAGAAAGCAAGTAAAAATCTCGGGTTTGAAGGATTTGGGCGGAATTAGTTGCTAGTCAACTAACCCAATACTAAATATGCAATTAAAATAAAATACTAGAAATGAAAATAAACTAAATTAAACTAAGGTTGTGAGCAATAAGTGGAGAAATTGTGTTTACTTATATTTCACTACTCCCTAGATATCTTTTACATGTTAATTACTTGTTATAGTTGCGTGGATGACGGATTGTATTCCTTAATACCATTCATGGGGTGGCGTACTTACTTCCCCAATCCTATGAGTGCCTACTTCACTCCTATGTCGAGCCTGCAAGAAGCTCCTAACATGGGATCCTTAGAATTTACTCATGCATTAAATACAACCAATAAAACCTAGTACACATCGGTTCATGTTTCCTAAGACGTTCAAGCATGTTACACAATGGAGATCTGCCAGTTTTCTTAAGCCTAACATTGAAATCATTCATCCAATACAACCATAAACAAGTAATCAACACATAATCAACATCTAGGTTTCATTAGATCCAAGCAAACACAAAATAAATCTAGCCTAGCATAGTGGAATTAAGACAAGCACAAGATATAGACAACCAACACATAGACATATTGATTGAATTAAGCAAAGACTTATCTCAATAGCACATGTAAGCATTCAAGGGTTGAAAACCCTTGAAAAGCTGTAAAATTCGTATATGGTTCGGCCTTAGGGTTTCTCCAAACTTGTTCCTCTTTATGAATGAAAAATAGAAAACTATATATAGAAAATAGAATCTGACGGCGTCAAGAACAAAATGTTGACGCCGTCATCTCGCCGCCAAAATACTCCTCGGACTGCCTTGATCTACTTCTGACGCCGTCATGGCCCAGGCCGTCACACATTTAACTCTTGACGCTCTACTTCGTGACGCCTTCATAAACTCACTGGACCGTCATGGTCTTTACTCTTGACGCCGTCAAATATTTCCTCTTGACGCCGTCATATCACTGTTCCAGCATGGAAAATTAAGTCTTTGGCGTTTTCTTCACTTTTATGCTCCAAAAATGTCCGAATTGCCTTCTTTTCCAGAATTCACTCCCAAAGTACCTAAAATCACAAAAAGAACGATTTAGGGCAATATTTGATCAAATAAATTCAATTCCGGGCTTAAATGACCCCCTAAAAACGGATCATTTTTCGCCTCATCATATACCCTTACACTTGAGATTTGCTTGTCCTCAAGCAAATGCGCTTTTATTCTAATCAAAATACAAGTTAGGGGTCATTTAACACTAATATAAAAGTAATTATAACAAATAATCGTTCCATAAAAGACCAAAGACAAGCACGGAGGTCATATACTAGCAACTCACAAATAGTGTTTAGATACTCACATCTCTCGGGTGTAATAAAGTATAAATTACAATATGAAAATGGAAGATATCACTCACTACCTGTCATAGCAAAATAGATTACCATAGGCTTGGGAAAGGATTAAACCTCCACCACATGGCGTAAGCACCTAGGATAAACTATCAAAGAGGTCTTTCAAAGGGTTGTAACGTTAGGTATAGGGATATGAAATACACGGTTTTGTTGGATATAGGCAGTCTTTACTGGTAGCGAGCTAACAATCTTGGTTAATTACATGTACAATATGGCGTTGCTAAGCCAAGACTAGACTCGACTTAAGCTAATAAATGAAAAATAACAAAAACATAGAATGAAACGGGATGATAGTCCGTATGTTTTTTTTTTTTTTTTTTTTTTTTTTTTTTTTTTTTTTTTTTTTTTTGCATACACTCTTACCCTACCATCTATACTACTTATAATGTAGGAAGGACTCTCTCTCCAAAAAATTAAGAAGTACAAAAAATGATACATAGTTTACAATACTTTAAAGCAAACAATTTTCATAATTACAACAACCAAAGCATTGTGTACAATAAAAACTAGCATGAATCGAAATTCAGACCACTTTCCTTACAATTCTACATTAATAGCATTAAAAACACCCCTACACCTAATATTACAATCATTTAAACACAATGTACAACCCTCATTCTACATTAATACCATTAAAAATACCCCTACACTCAATATTACAATTATTTAAACACAATGTACAACCCTCATTCTACATTAATAGCATTAAAAACACCCCTACACCAAATATTACAATCTTTTAAACACAATGTACAACCCTCATTCTACATTAATAGCATTAAAACACCCCTACACCTAATATTACAATAATTTAAACACAATGTACAATCCTCATTCTACATTAATAGCATTAAAAACACTCATACACATAATATTACAATCATTTAAACACAATGTTCAACCCTCCATCTTAACCTAGACACGAACCTGTGACCAAGACTCGACTCAATAAAACTCGACTCGATACACAAAGCTATAAGCTCAAGCTCACGACATCCCTTGTTTTCGCGACTCAACATCAACGATAACAACAAAAAGAAAGAAAATGATACCAAACAATTATTTAGCTTCATATTTATTAGTTTTAATCTTTATTTAATCCAAAACTCTTGAAAATTCATTTACTTATTCCCCACCGTCGCTAGAACGACAAAAAGGGTGGTGGGTTTTCCTACCTTCGACCGCCGATAACAACAAAACGAGAGAGAGATGGTTTTGGTGATGAACTCGAGCTGTGGTAGTGTTAATCGTGGTGTTGGGAGGTGTTTCTTGGCGCATGATGTATGTCAAACTGATGGGGAGGTTGTAAGGAGTGTGGTGGTGGTGGCGGTGAGTTTAAGTGGCCGACGGTGGTGTTTGTTTGGCCGGAAAAACGATTGGAGAAGAAGAAGAAATAGGGTGCGGCTGGTTTGATAGAGAAATGGTGTCAAACCCTAAGTGAGAGTATAATGAGGTTTATATAGGAAAGTGTTTTGAACCTTGTGTGAACCCTATTGCACCCTTAGGGACTAAGATTGTAAATATATGCTAGGGTAGGAAGTGTAGTTTACCAAATCTTTTAGTATTTCATTCTCGAGGCAAATTTAGATGTTGGAATGACTTCATGTGACCTTTTTATTAATTGTATCAAAAAAAAATTATTTCAGGGTACCCGCCGCTGCAACGCGCGGGTACCCTGCTAGTCCAAAATAATACATCATAGGGAATGGAAATTCCCCTTACACTTGAATCTTTACATACTTTACAATAAACTAATCTAATGACTCGAATTAAGAAAATCAAAACACTTGGAGTACTTTTAAGATTAACGTACGTATGGGGGTAATAAAATGATGCTCTTCCCCATTACTCCATAAAATAAGTACTTTACCCATGAGTCCCAATCGTCCCAAAACAATATGTACAAGGATATGACTCGACTTAGCAACCATGTATTCAATTAGATAGTTAACTTAGGGTTTAACAAATAACAATAATGCACTAAAGATGAGTGCATACACGGAAGGCTAAGGCGATTTGGGTGTACATTTAAGTGGGGTGTAACAAATTCTTCCTTTAAGTAAAATGCTTAAAGTTAAAAACGAAAAGATAGGCTCGGAGGGGTGTACTAGGGGTTTCGTGTACTAAAAATGAGTACAACGCTAAGGGTGTGGGAAAAATTAGTTGACTTAGCTAGTCAAGTAATATGACTTAAATGGTCAAGTAATTATGATACGGGTTTAACACAAGGGTGATCCTAATGCCTCTTATCATGTAGTAAATCTTACTACACGAATGTAGTCTCACTAGCGGTCTCGAGATGCATCACTAACGCAAGTTCTAGAATCTAAATGCTACCGGTACACTCATAAGCACTAATAGTAAATGCTTTTCCTATCAAATCTAAAGGCGAACCTCACGTATTTGGGTGGAAATTGTTTCTGAAAGTACGGTTATGTGCTAGTCATACAATCTCCTATCCATGAGACGCTTGCTATGGATAAAGTTTCACTCCTAAATGTTGTAAAAAATTTTAAATTTGGCGCTAAAATTACACTAACAAGTATTTCTCATAGTTTTATTACACATCTACCATTAAACAAAACAAACTCAAGCGAAAGTGTATCTGTAAGGTATCATCATTTTACCCTCCCTTTACACTTAGGATGAACATTGTCCCCAATGTTCAAGTAAAGATGTAAAAGTGAAATAGTAAAAAGAATGAAATCAAATACTCCCCTGATTCGCTCGGTATGGATAATAAGGTGACCAGGTTAGATCTTCCTCCAAGAAAATGAACAATCAAAGCTTCCCTTCCAGAATATAAATCATCTTCTTGTCGTACCTAACCTGTAAATCCTGAGAAAACAGACAAAGCAACCTCGCATAAAATCGGCGGAAATCTATATAAGTTACTAAATCCTAGAAAACAAAGTAAGATATAATGTTTGTGGAATGAAGTTTACAGATTTCCTGGAGATAATAGAACTTAATAATTCAACAAAAACTTTAAAACTCCGTTAGAAAAACAAAACTGGTAAAAATTTCCAGATTTTTGCACGTGACGCCGTCAAGAGTAAACTCATGACGCCGTCAGAAGTGACCTGCAGAAATTCTTATGTTAAGTTTCCGGAAAATTTCTGGAAAAACTTGGTCCTACTTCCTGGAAAATCCTGCAAAACATTATTATGACTCAATACAAGCATTTGACTCTAACAAATACGAATATACATGTTCACTTAATATTGTAGAGAATCATGATCGGTTTGTTTCTTAAAAAACATATTTGGGGTTTCCCCTTGCACTTATCTTTTGCAAAAATACCTTTAGGGTGAAGTTAAGACTAGGCCAAACAACAAAGTAAAGTATTTCCACTTTTTAGTTTAGAAACATTATCTACCAACAATAAAAAATAAAGCATGCATACGGAAGCAAATAAAATCAAATAAACAAATAAACAAAAATAAAAATCACACAAAGCATGGGTTGCCTCCCAAGAAGCGCTTTTCTTTATTTACGAGTCTTGTAGCTAGACTCAAGGTCATAGGTTACTACGTGACACAGGTGAGTTCCTCATTGAGGACATCTTTGGGATCAAACTTAGGTTTCAACTTTCTATCGGTTTTCTTAGTACGGTATGACCTTTCAAACTTTTCTCCATCCGGATCATATAAAGTCATCTTCATATGCCATGATCCGTCACATTCTTTAGATGGTTTGTCCCACCTCCATTTACAATTGTCTCCCTCTCTTTTCCACTTATTCATCTCAATATTAATAGGCATTACGCTCAAGAACTCAATCATCTTCCTAAAGACTAAGGGGTCCTCAAAAGGATCTAGCTCTTCATCTCTAGCTATGAGTTGTTCCACCGAATGTGTCTTTTCAATAAAATCCTTTTCTAGATAGAATGGGCGTTGAGGTCCTATGAAGTTCCTTTCTATCCAAGGTCCATATCTAGATGGTATCCTATTAATCTCTACTCAATGTGGTGTCGGTTCATCATCACAATCATAACTATGCTTCTTAACATCGTATACCGACCAAGTATCTCCTTCACCTACCGCTATCTTAGACTCCTTACAATCTATCATGGCGCTAGCGGTTGCTAAAAATCCTCTTCCTACCAATAATGGGCATGTAGTGTCACTAACCATGTCTAAGACGTGAAAATCCGCTAAGATAGTTAACTTTCCTACGTGAACAACTACATCCTTAATCATTCCAACCGGGTGGGCAATACTTCCATCAGCTAGACCTATCAATACTTCCGTTTCTTCTAACTTTCCTAGCTTAATAGTGGTGAAAAGGGATAAGGGAATCAAGTTGAGGCTTGACCCTAAATCAGCTAGTGTGTTGAAAGATTTGGATCTTCCTATCTTACAAGGCAAAACAAATATACCCGGATCATCAAGCTTTTTAGGCAACTTGTTTTGAACGAATGCGGTCCCATTTTTGCCTAGTTTAAACTTCTCATATTTTTCTAGGAGGGCACTATAGTAAGGAGCACGGGCTAAGACATCAATGACGGGGCGTTCAAGGTGAAGTTCCTTGAATTCATCGTCAAGGTCTTGCGTAGGAGGTGTTTCAACTATGCTTTTGACCGGTTCTATATCGGGTGTTTTATTTGATTGGTCCTTTTGAAGAGTGTGGTTTTGTTTGAAACACGTGCTCATTGATTTAACCGAGTAGTATTGTGGACACGAAGTGGGTGACGAAACTGATGATATGGAATTAACATTTAGTTTCGGATTCTTAACCGTGTCGCTTGGGAGTGCTCCCATTTCTCGGTCATTGAGAACTTTCAACAATGCGTCAATTTTGGTGGTCATCTCACTTTGCTTTTGTTTGAAGTCGGCTTCAAACTTAGATATGCGAGCTTCTTGAGATGCCATGAATTTAGACATCAATCCTTCAAGATTGTTGGTACTACCATAGTTGTTAGAAGGATTGTTGTTGAAAGTACGGTCGGAGGGTGGACCGTTTGGTTGGTAACGATTAGGCGGATTGGAAGAATTGGGTTGATTTTGTTTCCACCTAAGGTTTGGGTGATTTTTCCAAGAGGGGTTGTATGAATCACCGTAAGGGTTTGGCTCGGGCTTGAAAGTGTACCACTTATCTCCCGCTCCGTCGGTACGCGTGGATGCGTAGTCCGCAAAAGCTGTTCCGGGGAGTTCCACACAATCACGAGTGTCATGGGGACCACTACATAATTCGCATGAAGAAGTGATTTTGTTCACTTGGCTTGAAGGCTTAGGAGCTTCGTAAGATTTCATGAGAAACTTGACTTGATCCTCAAGTTCCATGATCCTACGGTCAGGAGTGATAGAGTTATTCGAAGGCAAAGATATTGCCTTGACCGTTTTGTTCAAATCACGGGGATCATTCCAACTTTCGTTGTCATAGAGAGCAAGATCTTCTATGAGTTCCCATGATTGTTCCGCACTTAGATCACGTAGCTTACCACCGGCCGATTGGTCAATCGTTCGCCTCGTGGAGAGATCGATATGGTCATAAAAAATTTGGACTTGGAGCCAAAGATCTATGCCATGATGAGGGACTTTTTGAAGTAAGTCCTTGAAACAAGTCCATGCTTCATAGAGAGTTTCACCCTGATGTTGTTGGAACATCAAGATGTCATTTCTAAGCTTAGTAGTTCTCCCCGATGGGAAAAATTGAGCAAGGAAACGAGTGGTGAGATCATCCCATGTGGTGATGGATCCCGCGGGTAAACGCTCAAGCCATTGACTAGCTTGATCCCGTAGAGAGAATTGGAATAGGCGTAATCGGGTTGTCTCTCTAGTTGCAACATCTAGGTCTATGGAATCTACGATTTTAAGGAAGTCCTTAAGATGTTGATTTGGATCTTCGGAACGAAGTCCATGGAATGCACATCCGCTTTGCACCAACCGGATGGTGTCGGATCGCAAGGGGGTCACATTGGCTCCGGTGAGCTCAATGGTGTTTCGATAGCCTTGGTGGCTAGGTCGGGAATACTCTCCTAAGGTTCGGGGCCTAAGAGGTTGTATTGGTGGGTTTTGTTGTGGTGGGATGATGGGTTCAAAGATGTTCCCATCGTCCATGATGTCGGGTGGTGAAGAGTTACGAACAAAAACACAAAGAAATAAGATAGACTAAAGAAAACCTAAAAATAAAAATAAAATCTTACTAGAAAGGAATCTAGCAAGTAGACCTAATAAAAAGAGATTCTAACCTAGACAATAACTATTCCCCGGGCTGCGGCGGCAAAAACTTGATGCGTGGGAATTGCACCAGGCTTTACCTCTCAAGGGATCTTGAGAAGCTTACAACCCCCACCAGGCAGTGTACCTGATCGTTGTAGTATAGTATAGTGACAAGTACCGGGGGATTGATCGTTCAACTAGTAATAGTGTCGCTAGGATTAGAAAACCTAAATACTAGTTCTAGAGATGAGAGATGATTCTTTTTGTATTTTTATATTTTATAGAAAGCAAGTAAAAATCTCGGGTTTGAAGGATTTGGGCGGAATTAGTTGCTAGTCAACTAACCCAATACTAAAGATGCAATTAAAATAAAATACTAGAAATGAAAATAAACTAAATTAAACTAAGGTTGTGAGCAATAAGTGGAGAAATTGTGTTTACTTAGATTTCACTACTCCCTAGATATCTTTTACATGTTAATTACTTGTTATAGTTGCGTGGATGACGGATTGTATTCCTTAATACCATTCATGGGGTGACTTACTTACTTCCCCAATCCTATGAGTGCCTACTTCACTCCTATGTCGAGCCTGCAAGAAGCTCCTAACATGGGATCATTAGAATTTACTCATGCATTAAATACAACCAATAAAACCTAGTACACATCGGTTCATGTTTCCTAAGACGTTCAAGCATGTTACACAATGGAGATCTGCCAGTTTTCTTAAGCCTAACATTGAAATCATTCATCCAATACAACCATAAACAAGTAATCAACACATAATCAACATCTAGGTTTCATTAGATCCAAGCAAACACAAAATAAATCTAGCCTAGCATAGTGGAATTAAGACAAGCACAAGATATAGACAACCAACACATAGACATATTGATTGAATTAAGCAAAGACTTATCTCAATAGCACATGTAAGCATTCAAGGGTTGAAAACCCTTGAAAAGCTGTAAAATTCGTATATGGTTCGGCCTTAGGGTTTCTCCAAACTTGTTCCTCTTTATGAATGAAAAATAGAAAACTATATATAGAAAATAGAATCTGACGGCGTCAAGAACAAAATGTTGACGCCGTCATCTCGCCGCCAAAATACTCCTCGGACTGCCTTGATCTACTTCTGACGCCGTCATGGCCCAGGCCGTCACACATTTAACTCTTGACGCTCTACTTCGTGACGCCTTCATAAACTCACTGGACCGTCATGGTCTTTACTCTTGACGCCGTCAAATATTTCCTCTTGACGCCGTCATATCACTGTTCCAGCATGGAAAATTAAGTCTTTGGCGTTTTCTTCACTTTTATGCTCCAAAAACGTCCGAATTGCCTTCTTTTCCAGAATTCACTCCCAAAGTACCTAAAATCACAAAAGGTACGATTTAGGGCAATATTTGATCAAATAAATTCAATTCCGGGCTTAAATGACCCCCTAAAAACGGATCATTTTTCGCCTTATCAAAAACTAACAACAAAGTATCTTAGTTGCACATATGAACAGTCAAACATAGCATAATAAGAAAATTAACAGTCAAAAAAAGCTTGATAGGAGCTCGAGTCGAGCTATCAAAAGCTTGAGCTTGGCTTGTTATATGTTTCGAGCTAATTTTTGGGCTTAAGCTTGATAAAAGCTTGACTCAATCGAGTCAAGCTCGAGCTCAAGCTCGAGTTGCTTGATAAAAGCTTAACTTGATTGCAACCCTAAATACAGCCATATTACAAGGGGTCCTATTGATCAATGTAGTGAATAGTGAGTAATACAGCAGACTCAAGTCCTTTGATAAACTGCACCAACATATCTAAGGCACTAAAAAAGAGAGCATATTTTTGCAAAATATGGATGAGTATGTAACCTACTTGTAAAGTTATAGTGACATTCAACATACCCAGTACGTGAACCCAATCTACATTTTGTTTAACAGTTATCCTACTTATATTTTGCAGATAACAACCAAAACAAACTACAGTCTTTGTAATAACTACTTAAAAAATCTTTTGTTATTTAACTGTTATACGACAAAGGCAATTAACAACCTGTGTATTTTGATTAATTATGTAACTGGCGAAACAAGCTTCATAAGTGAGATAATGGGTATGTTTGGCAAACTTAGCTGTAAGCTGTAAGCTGTTAACTGTAAGCTGTTAACTGCAAAGCTGTTAATATGAGCTACAAGCTGTATCATTTTTTCAATAAAAGTGTTTGGTAAATTAACTGTTAAATGTAATTATAAGATGTAAAATGATATAAAATGGCATATCTATAATTATAAATAAATATTTGAAGAGTATATCAGTAATTTAAATTTTTAACAGCTCTAAGAAGTTTAAAAGCTTCAAAAATCACCTTTTCATTTAGGAGCTATTTGTTTGACATAAAAGTTTAAAGTTAATGTATCCAAACGGAGCTTTTATTTTAGATGAGATTATTTTTGTAACAAAAAACTAACAGCTCCTCCAAAAAGCCCCTACCAAACAGGCCCAATGTCCAATTCTACTTACTAGGAGTAATTATCAAAATAATTAAAAATCGTATATGAAATTGACCGTCGGTAGTTGTAGCAACAGAAGCAGATCTCAAAACTAGAAATGTTTTAATGAGATGAATTGAAATTAGTCATAAAATATGGTTTTATTTCTCAAGCGTGTAGTTCACGCGCTGCTGACGTAAAATTTGGGGAAGTGATGATGACTGATTAAGTACAAAGCTGATAAGATGTTTTTTTACAAAAGCCCCTTAAAGTTATGGTTTATTTTAATACTTACCCTTGACTTTATGAAATAACTTTTTGATACAAAGTTATTACCTCCACAAAATCTATAGTTTACTTTTGGTTACTCTCATTTTTTGGGGAAGTCAACTACACTAGTAATTTGTTTTTATCTTAGACAATTATGATAGAGGAAATGCTAATATGAAATATAAAAGAAAAATTCAAATTCATACTCTTATTTTGATGCATACCAAAGAATAAATTCTCACCATTCATTTAGTTTAATCTAATGGTGAAGATTAACCTAAGATTAAATGGGGAAACATAAGTTCATGTTTTTTTTTTTTTTTTTTTTTTTCTTTTTCTTTTTGTTTTTCTTATTATTCTTTTTGTTTTTCTTTTTTTCATTTCTTTTTTTTTTCACTTTCAATTCACGAAGCTTCCTATTTTTTTTTTTATTTTTTTTGTTTCTTTTTTGTTGTTCTTTCAATTCAATTCATTTTTTTAATTCACTTTTCTTTTAGTCACTTTTTTTTAGTTCATGTTTTTTTTCTGCTTTCATATATTTTTTACTGTTTTCATACGTTTTCGTCCGTTTTCATACGTTTTTGTCCGTTTTCGCTCGTTTTCACATGTTTTTGCCAGTTTTCATACATTTTGTTCGTTTTCATACGTTTTCGTCCGATTTCTTATGTTTTCGCCTATTTTCGCACGTTTTCGTCTGTTTCTTACGTTTTCTTACGTTTTCCTTTGTTTTGCTAACCAATGCCCACTGGGCAGAGGTTAGTGTATGTGAAGTATGAAAAGGGTTTTGCTAACCAATGCCCACTGGGCAGATGTTAGTGTATAATAAATGAACACGAACTTTCCCGATAAACATAAAATACATTAAATTCAGATTCATTTAAGTGAAAATCAAGTTGAAATATAGTAATTTACAGTTTATTTTATGTGCATTTAATGCATATTTAATGTAATTTTGTGTTAATTAGAAAATGTTGTGTTTATTTATTAGACATTAACCTTTGCCTAGTGGGCATTGGTTAGCAAAACCCATATGAAAATGTGAGGTGATGCTGATTTGGCACAAATGACACACAAACGACATGTTACCACACCCCTTCCTCTTATGTAGGATTGCAAATAGTGGTGTTTAATATGACTCACAGTCAAATTTTAAAGCCAAAGTGTTAACCAAACATTTTTTAACGTCACATTAATCCAAAACCCAAACCAAATTAAACACATCGTAAGATTTGATATAGATATAAAATAAATGACGTAAGAGAAAAAATTATAAATATTATTTTAAACTGATAGTAGATGAATTAAATAAAAGAAAGATATAGTGAAATAATAATAATAATAATAATAATAATAAATTGGGCCTACAAATCTCTAAACCCTAACTCAAAAGCTTTAGCATAACCCCAAATTTTTCATTTGGATATCAAATTCCAAAGTCGTGTACTTCAAACAAACATATATTTTCTTTCTAGATCCTCTAAACCCATTCCAACCTTCTCAAACAAATACACCCTTAGTTTACGTTTGATCACTCGTATTTTAACATTTTCTTGTCTTCACAAGGGATGTCAAACACATACAACTAGTGAAAAAATAAATATTTAAATGTCTTCTTGTGAAATAATAATAATAATAATAATAATAATAATAATAATAATAATAATAATAATAATAATAATAATAAGCTAAAATAAACGTATCTCTCGTATTTTAATTTATGAAAAATTTAAAATTTGAAATTGAAAAAAACAAAAATAAAACAAATACCGTACAACTAGTTAATGTTTAGGGACTTAAGTATACCAAATACCCCAGTCAAGATAATTATAAGTTCGATAGTTAGAAGTAAAAAAACAAACTATCTTTTATATAATAAAACAAAACCTTCAAGTGGGACTTTTCTATTTCAAAAAAATCAAATCATACCTTATTTAGTAATAATTTTATTTTAAAAAAAGATTATTTTCTTATTAGGTACTACCATTTTATATTTATCTATAATACAAGTAGAACATAAACACAAAAAATATAGATAAGATGCAATTAACAATAGGATTAAAATTTTTAAATAATTATCTTTAATAATCAAAAACTATAATTAAACATCATAAATTAAACTAAACAAAGATTAAATTATTTATTTTTTAATAAATAAAAATATATGATTAAAAAAAACTTTAAAAAAAACACGCGTGTGCCCGGGCATTATAATTAGTGTGGTACTAAAGTACGACCAAACACCCCGAAATAACTTGGGATCTATTAACCGGACGGTCCCTCGCCCACCACTATCCCCTTTGTCCCCTTGATGTTCCCCACTTTATTCCAGTACAGCACAGCTTTTTGTCAGTTTCTGTTCCGTATTTTTGACAGTTTTAAGTGTTTGACATATTAAACTTTATATTTTCTGTTCCGCACTTTCAGGTTTATAGCTTTTTAATATAAACAAAATTATAAAAATAAAAAAAAAATAAAAAAAAATGGGGGTCCGGCTAACAAAAATGGGGACCGTCCGGTTATCCCATCCCAATAACTTTAGTAAAACTGATGTTGTGGTCAAAGTCAAACCAGCCACAATCACGTTATCTATCTTTACTAACTTACTCACTTTGCTAAACTGACGAAAGTATAGGGACTAAATTGTAAATATTCGATTTTAATTTCCAATAAAAGCTCCCGCCATCCCATCATTTTCATTTGGATCAAAATTCAAAATGTCAGAGGAAGCTCAAAATCCTCCCAAATGTTGCGATAAGAAGAAGGAAAGTTCCGGAAAGTGTCTCGATAAGAAAGCTAATGGCGAAGAAGGTGAATGTACAGAGTCTAGTAAGAATAATTTGTGTAAGGATTGTGGTCGCAAAGCGAGTTGTTGTCGAAAGAAGAAAGCGAAGGAAGGTTCTGGACACGTAAATGAAGGTCTTACTAAGGAAGAACAGGAACGTCTTGACGCGCTACCGTTCATCATACGGACCGATAACCGTCACTTATATGTGAAGACAATCGGTGGTATGAATTCAAACCCTAGCTATTTAGTTTTTTTTTAATGATCGGTAATTAGTTTATTTCATTTTTTTGTTGTAATTTACTACTTTACTGATTGAATTGAAGCCCTAACTGGACGAATCATGTGTTTTTCGAAGAATCAAAACGCTAATTTTTGCTGTTATATTCTGCTTGTTTATGTGCAATATGACTTAGATCCGTGATCCTAATGTGCAATTGAAGCTCTGTCCGAATGAATTGTGTGTTTTATGCTTATATAGCTACATAATGTGATGTTCTGATCCTAATATGACTCAGATATGTGAATGTTAGCTTTTGTAGGCGAAATGTTAGTTTATGATCCGGTAAATGATAATTTCGGCTTTGACATGTGATTTGAGTTTTTTCAGATTTACAGTTTATTTTGAGGGTGAAAGTATGAGTTATGGTTGAGCTTATGAAGTGAACAGTGTTAAATGTGTGCGTAGAGAACCGGCCGTTTAGTACATTCTGCTTATTTAGTTAGATACTGTGATGCTCTGATCTTATTGTGCAGTATGATGACTCAGATCTGTGATTGTTAGCTTCTGTAGGTGAAATGTTCAGTTTATGAACCGGTGATTATTACTCTCGGCTTCGATATGTGATTTGATTTGATAGATTCAGTTTGATTTAGGGAGAAAGTATGAGTTAGGATAGAGCTTATGAAGTGAACAATGTTAAATGTGTGTGTAGTGAACCAGCCGTTTAGTACATTCTGCTTATTTAGCTACATAATGTGATGTTCTGATCTTAATGTGCAATGTCTGTATATTATTGTGCAATATGATGACTTAAATCTGTGATTATTAGCTTCTGTAGGTGAAATGTTTAGTTTATGATCCGGTAAATGTTATTCTCTGCTTCGACAACAGATTTGATTTTAATAGATTCATTTTATTTAAAGTGACGGTGAAAGTATGAGTTATGGTTGAGGTTATGAGGTGAATAGTGTAAAACAAGTGCGTAGTGAACCAGCCGGTTAATAAAATTGGATATCTGTAAGTAGAAACAAACTTAAACATGTGAACTGGCATTTATTGAGTTTTGTTTGGATTACAGTCTAGTTAATTAGTTTCTAGTTTTTTCCTAAACTAAATAGCACATATCGCGTCTACAACTTAAAAACAATATGATCAAGACATCTTGTTACTGGGACGGAATTTTAATTGGGGCTGTTAAGATAATTTGGATTCTGAGAAAACGCTGTAACATGTCAAGTGTTAGAATGAATTTAAATGGATCAGTAAAATCTAAATCTCTTTGTTGATTTTTGGTTTGATATTAATGAAGCATATAACAAGTTTCACACTACCAGTTAATAAATTATAAAATAGACATATCAATATATCATATTATCAGGCTTACCATACTTCACATTCTGTAAAATAGACATGAATACTCTGCATTACTTGCTTTCTTTTCCTCTTATATTCATCTATAGATGCACATGCCATTATATTTGAATTTTGAAGTGTATGTATTGGGATTTATTGCTTAATTACTTGTTCCATTTTTTCATATTGTATCATTTTCAGATTAGCATAATTTGAGACTTTCTAATATTTTCAAAAGTAGAAGAGGTGTACATTACCTACATTTTGAGATTAGCTTAAGGGAACATGTATCAGTTGAGGTTGAGCTTATAAAGTGAACAGAAAGGAAACATGTACTTTGGAGATAGTAAACTAGCGATTTGATAAGACTGGATGATAAGTAAACACGTTAAAAAGTGAAAAATAAGAATGTTTGCTTAGTCTTTGACTTGAGTTTCACTCAGATTACAGTTTCATTGGTTTTTGAGTTTACCAGATACATAAAAATATGAATCATTATGTTTGTGGGAGAAAATCTGAGTGAAGCTGAGTTAACATTGATCGGAATCTTATAAGTGAATATTTATAGAACACACACTGTGGAGGTAATTAGCACATATTGTTAACCCAACCAGGAATTACCGAATTATCATTTGTGGCGACAATATTGTGATTTATAGTTTCATCGTTTCTTCCCTTTTGTCTTCTATATCATCTCTAGATGCACATAATTTTATACTTGGATCTTTGCCACTTTTGCCACTACGACACTAGGAGTCGATAAATTTTCAATAAATATATATCTACGGATCATCATATCATGGCATGAAACTTTAATTTAGTACATTCTGCTTATATGGTCTCTGTGAACTCCATATATGGTTATTACATTTTAAATAAGCAGATAACTAGTTTGAGTCTTTGCTAATTCTCATCTCTCTTTTTCATTGCTTGTTTGGGCAGTGGCGAAGCTTGGAAATTTCGAGTGGGGGGTCGGGATCTAAATTTTTTTTTCCTAACACTATGGGGGGTCGAAACCGAATTAAAATGGGGGGTCGAAACCGAATATACCGAAATTTTTCTACACGAAAACTATATACCCCTATATCGCAAAAAAAATTTCGGGGGGTCGGGCGCCCCCTCCCGCCCCTTATAAGCTGCGCCCCTGTGTTTGGGTGTTATTTGTAGTGAAAGTTAGCCCGCATTACGATGTACAACTACTGACAACTGAAGGACTGATAAGGTCA
Organism: Artemisia argyi; assembly: GCA_030686995.1. Lineage (NCBI taxonomy): Eukaryota > Viridiplantae > Streptophyta > Magnoliopsida > Asterales > Asteraceae > Artemisia > Artemisia argyi. Next base: position 149,111,637 of record CM060709.1, on the reverse strand, counting down.
TTAAATACAATACGTATCAAAGACGTAAGTAATCATCCTACATTGGGTTTTAATACATCCTTGCTGTGCTATTTTTGATCAGTTGTATTGCGCTCGTTTTATCTTCATAGATTTCCAGCATTCTCGGGGAGAAAGATGAGATGATTGAATACATTTTTAGACGATCAGAGGCCTCAATTGCTATAATAACAGATTTAAGAGCAATGCTGTATCATGAAGCAACAATTGAATTTTCTGGCACTGTAGCACAAATTAAAGAGGCTATCAGAGGCTCGTGTCACAGGCAATTAAAACGGTATTATAACCTTGACCCTCTGTTATTACTTGATACATTCCTGTTTTGAAAGATGGTGAAACTGACGTGGTTAAATGAGAGATGTAGTGCAGGGCATCTAATTATCTAATTGACTTTTTAGTTGCTCTAGTGTGATATCTATTGTTTTATGTCCAAGGTTGTAAATATCGCTCGGCGGTACCGTGGCGGTTGACCCCCGAAATCCGCCATGGCGGCGCCATGGCGGTGACCATAAATTATAAAGGAATATGAAAAAAAACCCTAGATCTAGGCTAGATCTGAAGTGAATATGAAAAAAAAACCCTAGATCTGAAGTTAAACGGCGTTGACCGGCGTAAATCTGGAAAAAAAACCCAGATCTGAAGTTGACCGGCGTTGACCGACCGCCGCCATGGCCGATTTTTGACCGATTTTGACCGCCAAGCTCCGATTTTGACCGATTTGTGAATGATTTAGACCAATTTTGACCAAAAACGCCAAGTTAGACCGATATGGGAAATATCGTGGCGGTGGACCACCGAGATCCGCCATGGCGCCGCCATATCGGCCGCCATGGCCGATTTTTACAACACTGTTTATGTCAATATATAATGGCTACTAACAAGAACTTGGAAAAGCCTAATTCCCTATAAACGGGCTATCCCACAAGTTTTATGGCCACATCCATCACTGTAACTTCTTCGACAAAATGCTTATGAGTTTCAATTTATTTGATTAATTCATGTACGATGGTTATCAGCTATTATGACTACTTGAGTTATATATTTGATTTTTTGCTTTTTTGGCCATCTATTATCTGTTTTTGTTTTGTATATGACTTATCTGAGTGCTTATTTTCAAAAAACTAAAGTGCAGATGTTGTTTGGGATTCAACATTTTATTGTAAATATTGGCTTATTGTTTTATAAAAGAAATAGTCTTTTGAAGTGTTTGGATCGGTAAGCGTGTATTGGCTTATATGTTACTATTAAAGTAGGATCTCTAAATAATCGCTTAGGGAAGTGCTTATCTTAAAGTGTTTATAAGCCATAAACACAAACCAAAACTTGCAACCCCCCCCCCCCCCCCTCCAAAAAAACAAAAACAAAAACAAAAACAAAACAAAACTTCGAATAATTTGGCATTCCGTTAGTATTTATGGCTTGCTAAGTTGCTATACAGTTCACATGATCATTTGTTTTGTGGTTTGCTCTTGGCAGAGGTATCCAGTGGAATCTGTTCCAGAGGCTATGATGCCAGAAAATATTCTTCATGAAAAGATGGCATTACCTAAACAGCAGGTATTAAACCAAACTATATATAGAGTTATTATTCTGAGAAATCGATGTATTACTTTATAACTTTGAGGGAAGAGGAGAAAAATATTTATCATAAATGGTAAAAGGGGTAAATGGATTAATTTAAAATGTGTACATCTACAGGCTTGTCACTTAATAGGCATGAAAAGTCTTGTAGAAATTGAGGCAGCGTCTTCTACTTGGCTTAAGGTTAGCTATTACTACTCATCTATTTACCAAAGTTGTGAGTCTTGAGTTGTATCCTAACAATTTATATGAATCCAGCTTGAGGAATCTGAGCTTCCAGCAGATGGAAAAACGGGCATGGTTGACATCCTTATTTCTGGTACTATGGAGAACAATGATCGTGCTAAGACTATGATCAATGCAATAGTGTCTGAGGTGAGTTTTTACACATTTTTTACTATGTAAACAAACATTGCATACTTTGTTTATTTTCAATCGAGTAAAAAACTATTTGATTTCTTTAATCAAAGAAACTCAATTTCATTTTGATCGTATCATTTTGGTGAAGGCAAACCAGAAGGCTGCAAAGCCACCAAAGATGTGTGAGTTCAAGATGGGAGATTTTCGATGGGAATGGATAAGAGGCACTGCACTAAAGAGATTTGAATGGGGCTGTGGATGTTGTGCTTTAAAGACGCAAACAGGAGAAGATAAAAAGCCCACCGACAATGTGGACAACTCCATTGAGGTGAAGCAAGTACCAACAGTTGTTGAGGTGAATAATCAAGTACCAGTTGTTGAGGTGAATAATCAAGTACCAGTTGATGCGGTTCGAGATGTGGGTCCTAGCATGTCTTATATTGGTGATGGTGATGGGCATTATGTGAATGGTCATAATGCTGGATATTATACGGGTGGTGCTGGTGCATATAGTGTTGGGGCTTATGGTGAATTCTATCCGAGTGGATTATTGGGTGGGTGGTTCTAGTTAGCGGACAAGATGTTGAGTGAGATGCTATGGGAATGAAAACTATCTCTCTGCTTCAACTTTAAGGTACATCTGCTTGGTTTTGAACCACTGACAATGTAGGTAACCAGAGAACACAACAAGCTCATATAATAACTCACTTTTTCTTTATATACTAATAATGGAATAACAAACTTAATCATCTGTTCCACAGAAAACATATTGAATCTGAGACGTAGTGTCATTTTAAGACAATCTTGAATAAGTGATGCTGTATATTCTGTAACAGCCCTCATTGAAAATAGTTATGGCTGACTTTGCAATACCGTGGACGCCTTGGCTGGTGTTATTACAGCCTGCTACCCTGATTTAATGATTCATATTGCAGTTGCTTTCATAATAATGTGATCGAAATATGTTTGTGATCTAGTTCTACTGATAAACGTAACACTTGGGTTGTACAAGTCTGAATTGATAGGCTTTCGTAATATATGTGTCTGATTATGCAAAAGTTCCAGCTTCTTATTGCCAAAAAATTCATTTGATAAATTCTTTTGGACCTGCATAGAGGTTTTTGGATTCTCTTGACTGAATAGATATCCTCAAATGTTTTAAGTTATGTGTTTTGCTAAACATAGCCATCCAAGACGACCAACTTATGTTTATGAACCTATGAGTTGGATTGTACAAAGCTTTTGATCCAAAGGCCAACAATTTTCATTTTCTTTTTGTATTGTGCGAAATCTCCAACATTAAATTGAGGTTTTTGGATTCTCTTGACTGAATAGATATCCTCAAATGTTTAAAGTTATGTGTTTTGCTAAACATAGCCATCCAAGACGACCAACTTATGTTTATGAACCTATGAGTTGGATTGTACAAAGCTTTTGATCCAAAGGCCAACAATTTTCATTTTCTTTTTGTATTGTGCGAAATCTCCAACATTAAATTGATATAATGATAAACAACCTTCTTTAGTTGAAACTATATATGAGAGAATTTCATATGCACTCAAATTTTGATTTTGGATGGAAAGTGAAATAAAGTGAATGAAACAAAAATAATGATGTGTTCTTAAGTTTTTTTTAGAGTGAAAGTGAAAGTAAAGTGTGAAAAAAGGGGACGAAAGTGGTGGGTTTTTTGTTTCAAAACTTTCATCTTATTTGGGGGAGAAAATGAAGTAAAGATGATATTTGTTGTTTAAATTACCTAATTGTTTTTTTAAACTTTATTAACTTATCTCCTATGAGTCCATTATTGTAAAAATGACATACGCATTTATTTATTTATTTATTTTCATTCTTGTACAACTTGAGAACGTATATATGTTCACATCACTTCTTCCCCTTCTTTTTTTTTTTACTTTGCTTTCCTTTACTTTCTTTTTCTTTTCCAAAAAAAACTAATTTGGAAGAGACTTGATATGTTTGCCCGTGCATTGCACAAGCTAGGTCATTCTCTACCTTTAAATCAAAATGAAAATGAATCTGGACCGTAATAAGTAATTATTTAAAAATACAAGAATAATGACATAATCAAAATTAGGATTTTGAATTGGAATAAATAAAGATTTTTGATTGGTTGATAGTGCAAATTGAAGCTAACTAGGGGAGAGTGTAGTTTTAATGGGTCTCCCCATTAAGAGAGAATAAGGGATTTGGGCCCACAATTCTCTCCACTAAGAGAAAAGTAAACACCCCTAAGTTACATTTTGATAGGGTTTTTCTAACTTGTGCCCTAGCACACCAAAAATACAATGGGACCTACGAAAAATGACATAAGAATTCACACAAAATGACACTTGTCTGTACTTTTTTGTAGGTCCCTGAGTATTTTTATGTACTTTTTGGTGTACTTAACTTGTGCCCTTAGGGCACAAGTTAGAAAAACCCTTGATATATATATATATATATATATATATATATATATATATATATATATATATATATATATATATATATATATATATATAGTGAGACTTTCTTGCGAGAACCATCTTATCAGCGAGAACTGAGAGAACCACTAAAAACATACATGCACGCCTTCAATAATTATATTTTTGCATATATGTTCTAAAAACAACACATATGTTTTAAAAAAAACATAGTTGTTCTAAAGAATTTGATAAGAAATTGGAAATACAAAATTTTTCTTTGAAGGTGTGCATGTATGTTCTTATAAGGCGTGCAACGACAATATTGCGGCCGTGTGTAAGGTTTTTCTGAAAAAAGAGGATGAGTTCATGATGATATTGAAGAACATAGGTGGATACTTACGATTATTGATTATTTGCATGTATTTTAAAAGGCGTGCATGCATGTTTTTGGTGGTTCTCTCAGTTCTCGCAGATAACATGGTTCTCGTAAGAAAGTCTCCATATATATATATATATATATATATATATATATATATATATATATATATATATATATATAGGGGGACTTTCTTACGAGAACCATTTTATCTGCGAGAACTGAGAGAACCACCAAAAATATACATGCACGTCTTTTAAAATAAAATAAAAATACATGCAAATCATCAATAATCGTAAGCATCCACCTATGTTCTTCAATATCATTATGAACTCATCCTCTTTTTTCACAAAAAACTTACACACGACCGCAATATTGTCGTTGCACGTCTTATAAGAACATACATGCACACCTTCAAAAAAAAAATTGTATTTCCAATTTCTTATCAAATTCTTTAGAACAACTATGTTTTTTTTAAAACATATGTGTTGTTACACTATATATATATATATATATATATATATATATATATATATATAAAAAGAAAATTTATGTCAAAGTTTTTTGTAACTCAAACTTTTTTTTTTATTTATATAATTATGTAGTAACTTTTATTATAAAAAATGTTATTTGTATTATTTTTAATGAAATAAATTTAGCTTATTTGATAATTTGAATAAAAAATAAGGGCCCATTTGGTACGTGGGATTTGATTAGGTTTAGGATTTAATAAATGCAAAATCAATGTTTGGTTAAATTTTGTGGATTAAGATTTAGGAGTGAGACCCACTGTAACACCCCCAAAATTTGGTACAGCAGAAGACTCAATAAGCTTTCGGGGTGTTACGGGGATTGGTATCCAACACAAGACGTAAAAGAACGAGATAAAGTAAACATAAGAAAAACACAACCAAACAGGGTTTTAAAGTTTACATTTATCCCAAATTCATCCAAAGTCAGGCCCAAAAGAAATAAACATAGGTCCACAATTATTTATCAGAGTTTCAGAAAATAGATCCATAACCAGGTGCCATAGTCAAGCCTCCAATCCAAGCATCCAAGGGCATCACTTAATTACCTGAGAAAACGTGCTAAAAGTCAGCTTTCGTTGGTGAGATCATAGGTTTAAATTCATTATTCAATATAGTGGACATATACGCAAAACGCTTGCTAGCTAGGCTAGGCCTCAATCATCCAACCAAATCAAATCAACCCTATAGGTGCACGCTATAGCCCAAGTCATTCCAATCAATAGCTTACCTAGCTCAAGACTAGGCCTCGCTCTATAACCAATCCAAATTAATCAATATGCATTCGCAAGGATGCGACATGCCCAACATTCGTAAGGATACGACATGTTCATGCATTCGTAAGGATACGACATGCTTCTCAACAAATCAAATAAATATGCATTCGCAAGGATGCGACATGCCCAACATTCGTAAGGATACGACATGTTCATGCATTCGTAAGGATACGACATGCTTCTCAACAAATCAAATAAATATGCATTCGCAAGGATGCGACATGCTCTACACTACCTAGCTCTATAAGCATAGCAAGTTTTAAATAAATAAAGCGATAATAGTCCACATAAAACAATTTGCACGTTTCTCACCCCAAGTATTGAAAACAAAGTTCAAGAGTAAAAGTGGGGCTATGACTCACCTCAAGTCCAGAAAATCCTCAAAAGAAATCGATAGATAAAAGACGTAAGCAAACTCAAGTAACGGCAACTACAGACTCGGCACTTCCTAACAATATCAAACTCGGTCAGAAATCATTTCCTCAAAATCAAATATTCCCATTCCCGAACGTATTCCATTTAACTTTCCAAAAATATCCATTTCTCGTATTATCTTCATATTAATTTGAAATTCGACGTTTGGTATCCATATGGGTGGAGGGTCGACACAACTCAAACCAAGAAGCCACAACGAAAAGAAATAATAAACCATCTATAGGTCTAACATTAGCCCAATATATTATTTAAATAAATCATCGAAATTTATCAAATCCGTCGATTTGGTAATCCCCATATTTATTTACGTAATATATCATTCCAAGATTATACCCAACCTAAATCACATAGCACAAAGAATACTATATGGTATATATCATAGTCCAATAAATTCCCTATATATATCGTCCAATTTGCCAAATTCGTCAACTTAGCCAATTCCACGAGATACATGGTAATTTATTATCCTAATACACGTACCACAACCTATGGGCGTCGTGGGATACGATGCCCATTAATATACTCATTTTATATAGCCAAATAACTCGATTTAACCCGTCGATTAAATAAGTTACGTAGTTATGGAAAATGGTTATAGTAATCGTCATATATCCGTGACAACACAAAAGTCACATAATAAAGTCCACTTGGACTTTAAGTAACCACAACTCGTATAACTCGATAAGTTTTTCCTAAATTTATAAAAAGTCACATTTTTAATTATTTCTTACCCAACGTATTAATCCTCGACATCATTTCTAGTTATTTATTTATAATAATAATCCGACATTTATTGCACTATTCGCATAGTATAATAATTATCGTTATATTATTATAACGTTTACTCGTGATTGTTTTATTATTAATATACGCATTTATATATATATATATATATATATATATATATATATATATATATATATATATATATATATATATACACGTTTATCACGTCTATATACGTTTATAAACGATTATATTATCAATAATATTATTACGAGTATTATTATCAATGTTTGATTTTTAATATTTATCGAGTCATAAGAATTTGGTCACATGTCCGAGTCATCACTCTCGGCTCATAGTCCAAGTCCACCAATAATAACCAAGACAAAATAAATAAATCAACTCCGTCCAAATCAATCAAAAGTATACCATGTCGAGACCACAAAGGATCTCGACCCAATCCAAATGCTTCGGTCCAAAGTATGCCACAATAATAATAATAACCACAATAAAATCAACAACAAGAAACAATTAAAGATACATAACATATGGTTTGGTTTACCACGCCAAACCCGAGCCAAACGACCCACTTGGGTCTCGGCTAGAACCGCGAGTCACAAGGACTCAATACAAAGGCCACTAGGCCATGACATAGCTCATTTGAGCCGATCCAAAACTACCAAACGGACCCTATAGGGTCGCGGCACACCAAAACAACCACAACATCAAATCGGTCACCAAATACAACCAAGAATCAAACAATATAGGACCAAAAGTCCTCTTAGACTCCCAACGAGCCAAGAAAAGGGTCACACCGAGACCATAGGTCTCGGCCAAGCTCCATTCGAGCCAAAAATACCAAAACCAAACGCGACCCAATCAAAAATCGAGCACCAACTCGAGTCAAACTCCACACCCAAGATACCAAACGGTTTTTATTACAAAAATATTAATTTCCCTTCACTTATATTTCGAAACCCAACAAAAACAACCCGTGTGGACACGGATTAAATCACGAATCGAGGCACACGAGTGAGATTCGTGGCCACTCACCTTCAAAATCGACTCCAAACTTGATTTCTTTAAAAACCCAACAAGGTTAAACAAAAATGGTGGTGTTAAAGTAGTGGTATTAATTCGTACGGGGTGTTAAAGTGGTCCAAATCGCGCGTGGTTTATACCAATAGATAGATCGGGAAAAGGTGATTAAGATGGTGGTGTTGGTTTGTTTGTGGGGATGGTGGTGGCGGCGTTAATGGAGGTTTTAGGGTGGCGGCTAGGGTTTGTAAAAAGAAAGAGAGAGAGAGAGAGTGTTGTGTTGGTGAGGGTGATGGTGTTGTGTGTTTATCCAGGTTATCACAAGGACAATTTTGTATTATACTCTTATAAAAAAAAGATTTTTAATAATAATAATAATAATAATAATAATATCAAGGGGTAAAGTGGGTTAAGTAACCAGGTGTAAAATACACGGACCAAACCCGAAACCTTCTATAACAAATCAACTTTCTCGAACCGAACTCGTTCCAAAATAATCAAAAATCTCGCGATACGTTCCAAAAATATAAACATCCGAATCAACATTTAAATTAATTAAAATGGTTATGTTATCCTAGTGCCGGAGTCAATGTAGTGCCAAATAATGATCTCAAAAATAAATCATCACGAATGATCCAAACCAAACCATTAATAAATAATCAAATTCCATAAATAACGTACGATTAAAATCACATTCCAACGTTCATAAAATATCTCGTCACAATAAACTTTTCAAATATTCCAAAGTTTATAAATTTTAAAGTAATGCGGGTTTCAAAATGGCTCACTAATTTGCCAGTTGTTACATCCACAAATGAGGGGTTGTGTAAAAGTTAACGGGTAGAGGTAGGTTTTATGAATTTTGTGGGGTCTACTATTTTTTCTTTTTGTCTCTTTCTATTTTTTTATTTGTTTAGCATTATTAAAGTATAATTTTAAATTAAAATTCATTTCTTTTTTTATAAATTAATTATTATTAATTAAATGTATTATTTTCTCTCTCATGCATCAAATCCAAATCCAAATCCTAATCAAAATTTAAATCAAAATCCAAATCCAAATCCTAATCCTAAACCCATTTACAAACCAAACGGACCCTAAAGTTGTAAGTGGTGGGCCTCAAATGATTAAGTTGAGGTTTGTTGTGATAAGACTATATTTATTAATAATCTATCACAACCTAATCTTTTATTAAAATATTATTTTCTCTTTCATCTACCTACACAACTAATACATACAACAAATTTATATATATTTTTTTACCATTTATCAACAACTCAAGCTAACCAATTCATACAACCAACGATAAGTATTAAAAAACAAAAAGAAAAAAACATAAAAAACAAATAGCCATTAAAACATTGACATGTGGCAGATTGTGGGTTGAAAACTTAGGTTGCCATATGATTTAGATTGAAAGGAAAGATTGGATGAGAATATTAAACAGTTATTATTTTGTATGTATTTTCAATGGGTTGGGTCAGCAACCTTGAAAATAAACATAGTCTAAGGAGGGTTGTAAAAAGAGGTTTGTTAAAGTGATGTGGTACCCCGTAGGCCCCAAATGAGAGTTTTGGTATATCACCATACCTAAGGCTCTAAGGCCCCACGTGAACTTATATTAATATACCAAACTTCTTACAATAAGACATGAAATGGTATTTGGACAATACTAAGGCCCCGTTTCTTTTTCCTCTTAGCTAACATGTGTGGACCCAAAAAACATAATTTAATATTTCTTTTGTAAATGGGGTCTACTCATTTTCACTATTTCGTCTATATCAAGAGGGTGTGAAATATAAGCTCATCTCCAATCAAAGGATGCAACAGAACATGGGACCCATTTCTCCCTTAATCAACAAAGAAAAGAAATAGGGCCTAATTCACAATCATTTAGCTGGGCATATTGATGTGCAGACATTTCGACAACTCATCAACCTCACTTACTTAGACCTTTCATCAATAGTTTTTAGAGGTGGCTGGGAGTTTGATACATTGTTAGATACATTGTTATCAAGCCTCACAAACCGTGAATCTCTCGATCTCTCTTACAGCGGTTTCTCTGTTTACAACAAAGAATGCCAATCGTTATGTCAACCCTGGATTTAGTCACTTAAATTTGGCCTCTTGCAAGCTAAAGGTGTTCGCAAATTCATTTTGAGCCATGCGACAACTCGAACGGTTACATCTCTCTAGCAACGAAATCCATGGCCAAATTCCTCATTGTGCAGGGGAGATAGGAGGTAACAATCAGTTATCTTATTTGAATCTCTCACAACTTCATGGCTTGCCACAGTTTCAATGGTATGGACTTCAACAACTATAGGAAGGAAACACTAACAATATGTAAGTAGTATGATTGTACTAGTTTGTTATTCAAACTTAGGGTCAATATACACGGAGAACTGAATTATGAGTTTTTTGTTCACTTAAGCTACCGAATTTTTTTCCACACAAGTCACTAAATTTATGAAACACGACATTTGATTTGTTATACTTATTAGAAATTACGTACAAATCATTGAACGTATAACACACAAAGTTTAAGTTACTAACTTATAAAATATATGAAGTCACTCTTATTAACACTAAACCTTTTGAATAGCTATGTAAATAACATTTTTTATAAGTAGCAAATTAAAAAAAAAAAGTTTTAGTTGAACAAAAACTACCCGTTATGGGCCTATCACCTATGTGTATTAATCCTTAAAACTTACTGGCTTGTAGTTAGCTTTAACAAATTTGTCTACATTCTAATAATGAAACCTGATCCTTGGTTTTCTAGAATATGAACAATCAACCAATAGGTTAGAGTTGAAGTATTGTTGAGGATATTTATGAGATAGGTAGTACATAGATGTGTGAAAAATTGTCATTACGAAAATCTCCTCTAGAAATCCTTGTCGTGTAGAATAAGTGCTTCACGGTATTGATAAGGGAAGAGATATATACACCATTTTATATGATACATACACCATCTTGTAAAAGCTATACAGAACATTGTACAACACTATATTGCACAAATAGTGGTGTATGCACCAAAACAAATGGTGTAAATATTACCTCCCGATTGATAATGTCATCCTTCTTTAATTTCTATCAATCAAGAAAATCCTCTCAGAGGCTCAAAATAATGGCTACTATCAAAATGGGTCAAAACCTGACCCATAGTATCAAAATGAGTAACAATCTGACCCAGCAATCAAAATGGGTAAAAACCTGACCCATACTATCAAAATTAGTAAGAACCTGACCCATACAACTAAAATGGACTTACAAAACAGCTAGATTATGCAAAGAGAACATATTAGACCAAACCCAAGCCTAACCATACCAGCCCCTCCTTAATGACTAGATTCCAATTTACACAAACTATAAACCCGCTTAAAACCCCCTTTGCTGCTGCAACACTCATACCATGCAGTGAAATATTATATAGTACCTATAAGTCAACCATGGACTACTAAATAATCCTAATTTATGTAAGCAACAGTGCACCTCATCACATAATACTACAGTTAGTACACTCAGCAACAAACATAAAATCATAACCATCATTATCCCTATCATAGCAATAGATGGTGTGTGCACATCGTTTGCAAATCAACATGATTGATATTCTCTGTTGTCGTTATTTTTATGCAACGTGGTGAAATTAATCACCACAACTCATTTATATAAAAGTTGCCGAAGACCAAGATGGCAGATGAGACAATAACTGATGGAATATGTAAATACAACCATATTACAAGGGTCCTATTGATCAATGTAGTGATTAGTGAGTAATACAGCAGACTCAAGTCCTTTGATAAACTGCACCAACATATCTAAGGCACTAAAAAAGAGAGCATATTTTTGCAAAATATGGATGAGTGTGTAACCTACTTGTAAAGTTATAGTGACGTTCAACATGCCCAGTACGTGAACCCAATCTACATTTTGTTTAACAGTTATCCTACTTATATTTTGCAGATAACAACCAAAACAAACTACAGTCTGTGTAACTACTTAAAAAATCTTTTGTTATTTAACTACTATTATACGACAAAGGCCGCTTATTTTGAGGAATGGCATTGATACCCCTAATGCCATTCGCGCCCACTATCAAACCCATACATATTTACAAGCTCGTATTTTGATTAATTATATAACTGGCGAAACAAACTTCATAAGTGAGATAATTAATGGCCAATTCTACTTACTAATTATCAAAATAAATCAAAATCGTATATGAAATTGACCGTCGGAAGTTGTAGAAACATAAGCAGATATGAAAACTAGAGTTTTATTTCTGAAGCGTATATGAGATGAAATTAGTCATAAAATATGGTTTTATTTCTGATGCGTCTAGTTCACGCTCCGCTGACGGAAAATTTGGGGAAGTGGATGATGACTGGTTAAGTACAAAGCTGACAAAAGATGTTTACAAAATCCCCTTTAATTTATGGTTTATTTTAATACTTACCTTTGACTTTATGGAATAACTTTTTGATACAAAGTTATTACCTCCAATTAGAGATAAGCATTTCGACCCGAATCTCGGAATCCAACCGGAACCGTACAGGTACCGATTCCGATATACGATATGATGTAGGGACTGCGAAATAAGGCGAAAAAAGTAGGGACCACTAATTCGGTACGGGACCGGTATCAAATTGAGAAATTTCCGAAAAAAACGGGGAAAACCCGATTTTCCGATACCGGTACCGGTATCCGAATCCCGTTCAGTACGGTACCAGGACCACTAATTATGCTCGAGAAAAAATCAGTACCACTAATTCAATACGAGATCGGTACAAGACCGGTACCGTGCTTATCCCTACCTCCACAAAATCTATACTTTACTTTTGGTCACTCGCATTTTATTGGGGAAATCAACTACGCTAGTAATTTTTTTACCTTAAACAATTATGATGGATATTTCTTTTTCTAATATAAATCTTTTATATAATAAAGGCATTATATCATTTTGGAGTTTTTTTTATAATAGGAATGCTCGATTTTGACACATAAGCGAAATCGAGCAATATGATTAGCCAATAAAAAGTCAAAATTGAATTAATTTTTGTCAGATTTTAATAATTTGATGGATAATTTGATTGAGGAAAAAAACACATAAAAATATAAGTGTCAAATTTATGAAAATAATGAGGTAATTAATAAAATATTAGTGGTTGAATTTTAAATATATTATGTGGAGTTAAGTGTAAAATTATAAATCTCCATGTTTTTTTTTATAACTTTAGATAATAAACAAATAACCCCTTACACTTTATAATATGAACTTTGTTTACTATTACATGAGTATTAGTATTGGATTGAGACTTTCATCCATTAAACTTACAAAATTTTATAAATGTACGAATTAGTTTTAATATACGTTAAATACTTTTAAAATAAATATTAGTTCCAAAATTTCATCTATTAAAATATCTTTTTACTCTATACGTTAAATATAGATAAGAACTCATGTTATCTGATTTAAAAGTTTAATCTATACGTACACGAGTTTGAATATTAAATATAGTTAAATTATTATTAACGGTAATATAAATATCAAATGATAAGTACGAGTTGCTGTGATATGAAAATAAATATACGCGATTGTACTTATAACGACTCATGTAATTATTATTTAAAGTTTATATACGAATATCCGGAAAAACATTTTTAAAAAACTTCATCAACGCTCATTATGTGCTACTAAACTCGCATATTTTGTATAACATGATATCAATAGTTAAAGTTAAACAACAACATCAACCTCAACATTAACATCTACGTCAGCTAAACAAAGTTAAATCTTTCATCCAATACAATTTTTACAAAATATTAATTGATATTACTCCGTAATACATAATGAAAACTCATGCATACTTATTAGTTGTACTTATATCATAATTTTCACGGAAAATTTCTTATATATCAATATAGTAAACACAAATTTTAAAATAAATTTGATTTATGTGTAAACTCATGTGATCAAAGAACCTTTGACCCAATAACATTATAATGAAACACACTCAAGAATCCAATACAAGGTCGATGCCACGGTTATATTTACAATTTCTGCTAACTATTTTTCTTACTTTCGCACATGTTGATGCTTTAGCTTTTTAAAATATACATAAGATTCTCTGTTTTTTAAACAATAATACTATATAATTAATTTTTTTTGGAAAAACCCCGTGCGTGCACAGGTATTATAACTAGTTATAGATAACACAAAGTTATAAACAAAAGCGATATTAAAGAATTAAATTTATATAACACCTGAAATAACCGAATTAGTGCAATTCAACATTAAAAACCTCATACATCATAATGACACACCTCTCAAGAGTCAAGATAGAGAATGAAATACTTCTTAATCACCGAGAAGCTAAAATAAACCTCTTAAATGCCTTGTGAGCCATTGTGTCTTCATGAGAATCATTCTCGTATGATTCTAAGTCTTTGATAAACCTATCATTAGGATACCATTTTAGATAAACACGACAACGGTTATGTTTCATGAGTTTTTCGATGAGTATGATTCATAATAGAGATTTTTTGCTCTTTATATTTTAACCGAGTTAAACAACCTATCTGAAGTTACAAACTGACTCATATTTAAGGTAACTTTCATCAACTCATAAGTCGTTTGTGAATCAGTGAAAACAATTTTGGTTGGAGTCTCGTTTGAGACATGTAAAAGTATTATGCGAAATAGTTTTTAAAATTTAAGTGTTGTAATAAAGTAGTATGATTCAACATTTTGGAAAGTTGTCAGTCATCTCTTTTTGAAATCGATATAATGGATTACAAGTCAACACATTACACATTGTTAGAGTTGTGAAGGTGACTATGCATGCCGTATATTAGGATTGTCTAGTTTCCCAAAAGTAACGGCATACGACATTAAGAATTTAGCTACGGTGCATCAAGTGATTAACATTGAACATTATTGATATGTTATTCGTAGCCTTTAGGGCTATTAATAACTACTCTCTCGCCGTCAATGCGCATTTTAATTTATTAAATGTAGCCCTTGGGCTACAAATAGCAAAACCAGCCCATATAAATATGATTCCATATGCTATTACACCCGGATGGATGTAGATAACATGTCATAAACTATTTGAACTAAATCCAAATTGGAATAATATACATTTATTAGCTAAGTAGTTAAATTAAAAATATTATTATTTGATCATAACTAGTTACTAGTTATAATGCCCGGGCACGCGCGGGGTTTTTTCTAAATTTTTTAATAATGTAATTTATCTATTAAAAAACAAATAGTTTAATTTTTGTACAAACAAATTAACGTGTCCCTATTTTTTTAGACTTGAACATACCAATTTAATAGGCTTATGTGTTGTTCCAGTTCATTGTGTTCAACTTCAGGTGTAAACATTTGCAAGACTAAACCGATAAGTTTCAACATTTGCAAGAGAAATCATAACACACTACACTACCAACTATTGAACTAAACAAAAACTAGTATAGTACGTAGTAACTAAAAATAAATCGCCATGGAAATTGTGCAATTTACAATTAACTGAATGATTTAGGCTATTAGATGCTTACAGATACAATTATCTCATGCTTCCAGCGATAAGCATTTGGGGATAAACCATTCCAGCTGATGGAACTTGAACCCGAACCGTCTCTTTTGGGACTCATGGCTATGATCAGACCCGCCATTTGTAGATAATGAATTAAGTCCTTGTACCTACTGTTATAAAAAATAAAGTATAAATGTATGTTTCAAATATCTACACTGTTTGTTTAGTTGTGTTTATAAAAACGGTGGTTCATTTGCTAAGGCAAATCTACCTGTTGAGAGAACCAACCATTCTAACAATGTAACAACAATTAACTGTACCTGAGTAACTACGTTACATTAACTAAGTGGATGATCCTTTGTGTTTGCTCTATAGCTTCATTTTACGTTGCAGCTTCTTTTTTCAGCTACTCCCTGAAGACACCAAGCTAGAGAAAAAAGAACCACTATCCAGCAAATTAGCAGAATATTTTTTTAAGCCAATTAAGTAGTACTAACTGTGGTAACAAAGGTATTACCTCTCTTAAATCAGTGAATACATTCCCATCTCTTCCTTTGTTGTCACATAAGTTTCGAGCTTGATACGACATAGACCAAAGTCACCAATCTATTCAATTGGAAATGACACAGGATCATTTAAATTTAAATATGCTGCCTAATTTGGGTCGATTCTTGTTACTTTCTATAAGGACGGGTTAAGTCAGCAAAATTTGGTTTAAAAGTAAACATGCCAAAATCTTTCTACATCATTACTCAAAGTTAATATTATTACTAACTTTTATAATCATTTGGGCATACAAAGGTGTTTCGGGTGAATCCAAGCACGCCCAATGTTTTCTGACTTTTCACCCACTGTCCATGTTTTCACCTTTTCCTATGCTACTATTTTAGGTCCGGATCAATATCATTAAGTCTGGAACGTACCAAATTCATCTAAAGGGGGGCATCATAGTTGTAGCTTGGGGCAATAAACGGACCACCTGCAGTCCTACCAAAACTGGTTGCTACATCTTACTGTCAAAAACTAAAGAAAAGAACACTTTTTAGATGGCATTACTAAGCAAGTCCGATATTAAATGTAACAAACAAAACATTAGAGTTACCATATAGTAATTTATAAATGATCCGCTCGTTCATCTGCTAGTTGGTAAGGAACCGCGCCTCCAAACTCAGTGGACCTACATTAAAATAAGACTTATGACAAAAAGGACAAAAACTTTAATATTATTGTACTGAAAGATGAGTTAAAAGTAAATTAGTAAATTACCATATTATCCACGCTTCTTTCCACATTTTCTGTTTAAAATATTTATCGGGAATGAAGTAATCACAGTAAAATATTTATTAGAAGATGCATAAGTGGCTTCTTCACTCTCTACCAGTTGTGTCTTTGATGGTGTATCAGAAGCCGGCAGTGCAGAGGATCCTCTAATCCATAAGATTGGTGATAAAGTGCTAATATTTGTTTAAGGGATGCATCTGTCTCTTTGCTTCAATACAAAGGAACCATGAGAGTGGATATGTTCCAAACAACCCTTTTGTTCAGTCATAAGCTGCTAACACGATAATGTCCAAACAACCCCTTTAAATAGCTTGCATGACTCTATCAACAATCTGCATTTATTCTTCATCATCCTCATTGCAAGTGTTCGAACCCGTTGAAAAGCTTTCATAAAATAGACTATTATTAACATCAACTGCAACATTTGTACATGATCGAAACGCTATAATATTCTTAAGCTTTATTTTCAGTTTCAAGATGATGTCGGAGTAAATGAAGTCAAATGGTAGCCCAAAAAATGTTGGTGCATACTGTGTTTAGCTTTGTTGGGACACTTTTAAGACTTATGGTTCTTTGATAATGGCAATTATAAAGAGATTTATGTGAAATATCGAACTTATAGTAATATAGTTTTACATTGTTTTGACTTACATTAGAAATATAGATTAAATAATGATATCAAAAGATAAGCTTAGAGCGCCAACAATCTCAATCATTACAACATAATTAGATTAGCTACATTATCAGTTGGCTCACCATCTTCAGATCTGCATAATCAACTATCAACCATATTCAATTATAAAAAGTACTTATGAACAACCTAATACATCTTTATATTGATATGCATTTAATCATAAATACTATCTAAATACATAAAAAGTGGCAGTAATCAAATAAAAAACTTACCTAGCTAAAAGAAAAATACTAAAAACTCAACCGATCCAATAATTTTGGAATCGAACACGTTTTCTTTGTGGTTGAAAATAGTCTCTTTTCATGAGTTTAGGTTCATTTTAAACTTGGGAGCCGGTATAAATTTTTACCTTCATGTTTTTTTCCAAATTATGGGTATTAATCAGTTTCGGTACTTCCTCAAATAACCAAAGGATCACAATATTTTCCCATTATCTATAACTTATAGACGTGGCCAATGTTACTAATGGTTCAATACTATATCAAAGTTTATACAACCAATGTCTCTTTTATCAAATTTAAATGAATTTCATAGGAATCATTAACCCCTAGTTTTATTTAATGTTAATAAGGGAAGTGTTTCTGTCATACTTTTAGTCCTAGTTGGAACTCATTCAGATGAAAAAGTTCATCAAACATTTTTAAGTACTTTTGAAAATTTTGTTTAGATCATCGTCGCCAGATAACTACAATCCTTTTATAATCAAATTGGTTCTTCTCCTATATTTACTTATGAATGAGTTGACTTGAGTTGTGTTTAATCTCAAACAGGTCAAACGAAAATAAGTTGATATACGGGAACGGGCTGAACTGGTTTACAATTGCTGAAAGTCCTTTTTAATTTAGAGCACTGATGCAAATATGCAACCTTTTAAATCGTATTCAATCACAGGTTTACATTTGTAACTATATTGTTTTCTATAATCAAAATTAATCAATTAATAAAGTAACCAACCTCCTTTTAGGCCCGCCATCCATAACATGCATATGATTTTAAATAAACCATATCATATTCAGTTAAGACACATATTCAAAAGATTTTAAAGGAATAGAGTGAATGGAGTAAAATCACTATTTTTTTGGACATCTATCTTAGAAACTGATGATTTAGTATGCTTCATGCATTAAATTACACTTTAGGCAATTTTTGAACCGTATGACATGTTTACTTGTAAGCTAAGCATCATATTGACCCATTTTAACGTTCAAAATGTAACATGGCTCATATTAATCTATTCATTAGCAAATAGGTCAAACATTAATTATTGCCAAATGCTAACAATGATATATAAAAGTTTAGTGAAATCCAGTGTTTGTATAGACATAAAAAACATAAGTTATCTTTCCTATTCTATTGGATCCCCAATTTCTTTGATAAAAGTGTTAAAAATATAAATCATCCACTACCAGCTTGTGCAAGTCATGATATAATAGTCTATGCTAAATTTTTGGTTCTCAGTGATTCCGAATTGGGAACCAAAGCTGGAAATCATTTAACTAAATCCTCCGCAAAAATACAATAACTCTTTGTAAGCAAATTAATTTATTTTCAAAACTGTGTATCATTCATCATTGCTACGGCTACATTAGCCTCGAAACCTTTTGAGGATATATCTATGACCATTCACCAGGTATCAAGTCTCTAATCGACAAATTTAGCCCATGCGTTTGGAGACACATATAAAATAGGCTGAATAGTGGCCCTTCTAAATCATTTCCAAAAGTTACCGTACAACTAAAATGACTCCTAATAAAAGGAAAATTGATAAAGACTTACCTCGTATCTATATTCTTCAGGCATGGCAGTGGCTTCAATCTGTCAAATAAAATACTTTAAAAAATTAGTTATACGCATAATAAACTATAAATGTAAGCCTTAAAAAACATTTCACGCTTGCTTTTAAAATCAGACATAACACTTGTATATAAAATCATATACAATTATAATATGTACCTCGTAACAAATAAGGCAGTGGTTTTTCATTGAGTTTTCCACACATGTGATTATCACACAACTTTGTATCATAGCAAGATCCTGTATAGATACGAACAAAAATAGTCAAAATTCAAGGGTGCTAAGGGTTACAAAGTTGCAGTAGTATAGTGAGACCCAATACAATAGCAGAATTGTATTTAATGCAATACAACAAATAATGCAGACTCTTTTATTGAGTTGGGAAGTATATAATTATATACACAATAAAAAAGTCACACTCCACAAAACTTAATTTACACATGTGATAGGTCCTAAATTCCAAATCAGATCAGCAAGTAATAACCAAAAGAAGTATACAAAAAATTATCATAACATTTTTTATATAAGAAATAACAATAGCCATCGATATGTTTGTTTACTTCACATGTTGCCATATTAGGATCGTCATTAGTCCATCCTAAGGTTCAAAGAAACATAAACTTTAAAAGATTATGATATTTGCGAACATGTACAATCAAATTATAAGCTGAATCTAATATAGCTTGTGATTAACTACCATGAGAGTGTGACACCACCCTTTTCGCACTGGAAGAACTTCTTACAACCTACAATTCTGCAATGATAAATATGCTATCATCGACAAATTCTAAAGAATTACAATACATATTTTTAGAAACATCGCTTTTCTTAACACGAACCTACATATTCCACATTCATTGCAATGAAACTGTTCCTTTGAAATCTGACACACCAGATGGTCAAATGTAGCAATGCATTCGATTAAATATGTAATCATATTTAACGTATTTATTTTTATAAATTAGAAAAAATGAAACCGACTCAAACCAACTCATTTGAAAAGTTACCCATTGAAACACCTATCCATAAACATAGACATACATCATAAGTAAGGAGTGTTTGGAACTACTCACAAGTCTTCAGGGGAGGAAAGAACAGCAGCGTCAAAATAACCTAATGCTCGATCTTGTTCATGATGAAGCTCTCATACCAATTTAGCATATTGCTTCAGAGCCCCCATATCAATTGAACTACTACTACTTCCCAAAAAATACCTTTGTTTCCTGGAAAAAAAAAACACAAACTTTACACACTCCAATATACCATAATTCACACGTACGTACATACACACATAAAGATAAACCAAGTCTTAATAATTACCTGATGTTTTTTACTTTGAACTTCTAGGGATGTTCATCATTTACCTAAAAAAAATAAGAAAAAAAAATAATAATAACAAACACATATCCATATCTTTTTTTCATTCCTATAAACAACAATATCAATATAAATCCACTATGAGAAAGATAATTTACATAGTTAACTATGGGCTAGAAGAGCGCAATTAATATAATCGAAAACATTAATTTAATTGAAGTAGAAGTAGAAAATTAGACATGGAACCCAAAATCTTACCAAACTTAAGGATTATATCTTATTCTTTCAACTAATTTGGTTTGATTGATATATTCGACTTTGGTTCTTCAATACGTGATTTAGGGTTAGGAACGCTTTTGATTTAGTCTGTGGGGGAGAGAAAAGATTGGGGGTAATTGTGTTTTTGTTAGTTTCAAATTGACCCTTTAATATTTTTAGGTTACCCCGCCTTCCCATAGTTTTTTATCTTTTAATTTTTGACACATGTATTTTTTTTAGCTCAATTTATCACAAAAAACGAATTTACTAATACTTTGCCAAAAAAGAAAGTATTTAGGTTTTTTTTTAATTAAACATATTTAAAAAAAATATTACCAAATAAGGTATGAATTGATTTTTTTGAAATGGAAAAATTCCAATAGGGGTTTTATTTTATTATATAAAAGATAATACCCGCGCACGCGTGGTTTTTTTTTTTTTTTTTTTTTTTTTAATTATATATTTTTATTTATTAAAGAAAAAATAATTTAATCTTTGTTTTATTTGATTTATGATGTTTAATTATAGTTTTTTATTATTAAAAATAATTATTTAAAAATTTTAATCCTATTGTTAATTGCATCTTATATATATTCTTTTTATTTATCTTCTATTTGTGTTATGGATAAATATAAAATGTTACCTAATAAGAAAATAATCTTTTTTTTTAAATAAAATTATTACTAAAAAATTTATACTCAAAACTCAATCAAGTTGATGGAAGGAGCTTTTATGCTGTGTTGTTTTATAACTACATAAGTATAGAAAATAATAAAAATCGAAAATTAGAAGCCCAATAGTTAATTTATGTATAATGGCCAATAACTGTAAGTAAGATTGTCCCAACCCACAAAACAAACAAACAAAACAAAAATGAGGTAACCCGATTTATATTTGGCGGTAAATCAAAACTCGCATTTGCAATCACCGCCTTAACCGCCTGAGCAGGTGACGTCACCATCGGTAACAATTTTTTATTTTTAAGCCTAATTCATAAAATTATTTGTTATTATTTCATTTTTTGTGAATTATTTGTTAGTTTTGGATATAGAATTAGAGTTAGGTAACAATATTATTAGGTTTGTAGCAACTAGATTTTCAACTTTGGCTATAGCTGTCTGTTTTATCAATATATTTGGTAACGTAGCTCTATATGTAATCCTAGGGCAGTAAATGAACTGAACTTTTAGTAAAAAGTTTGTTTATGTTCGTTTATTACCGAACATGATCAATATTTTACGTTCGTTTAGTTAAATAAATGAACATGAACAAAAGGCGCGTCCAATGTCCGATTATGCATTCGTTTAAGTTCATTTATTTATTTATGTTCGTATATCATATCTTTTAATTGTATAATTTTAAAATTGGTTTGTTTAAACAAAAAAACACTTATAAAACAATATATTGTGCATAATTCAATAAAGTTTATGTTTGTTTGTCTATTTTCATTCATGTTCGATCGTTTGTGTTCGTTTAGCTTTCGTTCAGTGTCTTAATGATCGAACATGAGCAACTCATTTTCTTAATAAATGAATATGAACAAGAAAATTCGTCCGTTTAAGCGTCCGTGTCCGTTTATTTGTCCGGTTAAATTTTAATGAACGAACATGAACAAGGCTTTGTTCGTGTTCATCTCCTAATGTGTAAAATGACGTAAAAGCTAACACTAAAGGCTTATTTAGATTAGTGTTTCAAATAAGAGCGTTTAGACAAAGTCTACTTGTTGCCAAACAAGCATTACATTTTAAAAGCTAAACGCTTCTAATCGCTCCAAAAAGCTTGTCGCCAAACACATTGTGATTGAGATATAGTAGTAGGTGTGATATCCAAAGATTGAAATATATCTTTGTTTAGTTTGATGTTACATTGTGATTTCATATCCATTCGGTTAGGTTGCTTTAGTTATTCGTTTTACATGAATGGGATGTAATGTGATTATTTTTCAATTTGTTGTTTTGATTGTTGTTATTTCTTAGGTAAAATGTAGGGATATGTGAATCACTTGATGTTTTAGCGGTGAGAGTGTTCGTGCTTTTTAGTAAGTAAGTTGAGTGTATAAATCCTATAAAGTGTTTTCTGTTGTAGATTTCTGATAAGAGTTAGGTAACTTTTAACCATTAGGTTCAAATCCTGCTCTGTGGGTCTTGGTCATCAAGGTGGCTCGGGTGGGGTTACCTTGTACCCCCCCCCCCCTTGAACAAAACGTTCGATGAGAAGCTATGCGAACTGAAGATTCAGATGTTGTAATTGATCATTATGTAGATTGTAATGGAGGTATGGTAGGTTTGATGCCACATAAAGGCCCTATTAAACACAAATTATTACAATGACTACAACTACGCCCATCAAACACAATAACCAACGTATGCGTAAGAAATAATCAAAGTTTAATAAGACGATTTTTAACATCATAATCGAGTAAAAACAAGAGTCACATTACTCTTTTGTTCTCTAAGTCGCAAACCAATTGCATACTATTCACTACAAGAAAAGAGAGCACTGGCTACGAATTTTAGCGAGGACAAGCATGTCCTCGCCAATAACACCACTACACGACAAAATTTCCACCAAAACAAGTTGACCTTGGCTAGCTGTAAGCATGCTTTTACTGTTCACACTCTTTGGCGAGGACATGTCCTCTCCAAAGACTTTCTTTGTAGTTTGACCGTGCCACGCTGGATAATTACGTTTTCCCGGGTTATAGAATGGCGAGGACATGTCCTCGCCTGTTAGTTGACCTTACGTTTGACCGGGATTAGAACTATAATTACTGTATTAATACTTTTTGCTTTGAGTCATTGGAGAGGACATGTCCTCGCCAAAGACAAAAGTCAAAGTAAAAATCAAATTTTGCCTTTTTGATTTAACATTTTTGGCTCTAAAATTTCCCGCTAATCTTTTGGCTCCAAAATTTTCCGCTCTCGGTTTTTACTATAAAAAGAACCTCATAATCTATTTTGCTCACATAAAATAAACTCATAAAATTCTATCATCAACCTTACAACCTCTTATCTTCACACCAATTTCAAAACATGAGATGCTATAGATATACATAACATGTTAAACGGATGAGTCGAGTTTCTATGGATATGCATAACATGTTAAACGGATGAGTTGAGATGTTATGGATATACATAACATGTTAAACGGATGAGTCGAGTTGTTATGGATATGCATAACATGTTAAACGGATGAGTCGAGTTGTTATGGATAAGCATAACATGTTAAACAGATGAGTCGAGTTGCTATGGATATGCATACCATGTTAAACGGATGACGGATGAGTCGAGTTTCTATGGATATGCATAACATGTTAAACGGATGAGTCGAGGTGCTATGGATATGCATAACATGTTAAGCGAATGAGTCGAGGTGCTATAGATATGCATAACATGTTAAACGGATGAGTCGAGGTGTTATGGATATGCATAACATGTTAAACTGATGACTCGAGTTGCTATGGATATGCATAACATGTTAAACGGATGAGTCGAGTTGTTATGGATATGCATAACATGTTAAACAGATGAGTCGAGTTGCTATGTGTTAGAATTTAACAATCAAGTACACATATTGCGGAAGCGTAGGATCAAGTATAACACATAAAATTAACTAAAACATAAATAGTAATGTACCCGATGCACTTCAATAAATCTTGAACTTGTGTAATATAGATCAATGATAAACCCCTTACCGTTTTGTTTATCGATCTCTTGATAATAACTATAATGAGTTATTATCTCATTCTTGTACACACAAACTAATACCGAATTAAAGTGATTGCAAGATTAAACACAAGTGATGACGTATAGTCCATATTCGGGTCACGAACCCGATTAACGAACATTACTTACGCCCAAGTCCACCACGAGTGGGCTATCATGACAATGATTTGGGCTACCATGCTAACGGTTTGGGCTCACGAAAGCCCAAACCCAAATAAACTATTTATGGTCTAGATAAGGATCTCTTATTTATGTGATAAAGATCCATAGACCGGATAAGCACTATACGTGCGAAGAGTGAGGAACAAGAAATCTACAAGGATTTCGTGCCTATGTAAAGAATGACATAATTCTCATTAAAGGTACGACTTACAACCCTAACTCTTCTATACAACCCTAAAACCGATTACTTACTCTCACGCCGGAGGATAATCGTGGGAGACAATCCCACGATAAGCCTAACGGTGTTTGTTTGCTTTCTCAGTGCGCAGGTCTCAAAGCATTAAGATCTAATTGGTACGAGAATAGGAGTCCAAACAAGGAACGCCCAACTTTTGTATCAACAACAAGTATATTTTTCTTATGAAAAAATCGACCCAAAACTTTATGGTTGTATAGGTACGATCGGCAGGAAAAGAAACAAGAGGAAATATAATAATCAGTTAAAAAAGATACATTCGGATGGGAATATTATGCATGTCGTCTTTCAAAGGTAAACCATCATACATTTCTTATTTATATTATGTAAATATACAAACAATCATATAATTTCCTTATTATGTAACAGGCAAGAGAAAAAGATCATGGATGTGGATATTTTATGTGGAAGAGTCAATTTAATAATCAGTTAAGAGTAATCTCTTCGGATTCAACATCTCACGGTTCTGGATCTGCACTGTGCTCAAAGTGTAATGAAAAAGACCTTAGGATAAACATGCTGGAGGCACAAAAGCAGGTGCTAGCGACAAGAGTAAGGATGCTGGAGGCACAACTTGAAATGGAAAGGAATCCTGACAACTACGACCACGCATGTCAGTCGGATGCAATACTATGTGACATGTTAGGTGACATGGAAAATCTTCGTATGTAGTGTTGTTGTTGTTGTTGTTGTTGTTGTTGTTGTTTGTTGTTGTTGTTGTTGTCGTTGTTGTTGTTTGTTGTATTATTGTTGTTGTTTAATAAAATGTTGTTGTTGTTGTGAAAACTTCGTATGTAGTAGTCTCGTGCACCTTCGTTAGCGGCGATGATCTACCTATCTTTTGTTATCGAACATATGACATACACCCGTTATGAAAGATATTTAACTTACCATTCCTCAATGTATTTGATTTGTGAAAGGTATTTAACTTACCATTCCTCAATGTGCATCCTCATGAGTTAACCATGTAAAACGAGTTAACATGGTTCTGAGTTAACCAGGTTACGAGTTAACCTGGTTCTGAGTAATTAACCAGGTTAAACGGTTTAACCTGGTTATGAGCTCGGCTTCCATCATTAGGATTAATGATCCACTTATGATACAATCTTCACCACTCTCGGTTAATAATCCTGATTATAAGCATATATGATGCATAACAAAATTGTTGAGTTAGCCACTTAACCTGACGTACTGTAAGGTTCAAGTAACATTACAAATATGACAAGAATGACATCAATCATAGCGAAGTTTAGCGAACTCATAGATACAAAGAATAATAATTAATGCCAATGCCAAAAAATGTTCGGCAATGTACAAAAGAATGCTACACTAACAAAGGATGAAATTAATTTGTATACATGTAAACATAATCATGCCATCATTATCCTGAATTCGTCAAAGTTAAGGACACCATCACCATTAACATCAAACCTAGCAATCATCACCTTACAATCATTGACCGTTCTCGACTCTCCCAATTTGATAAGCGGAGTTCTCAGACACGTTTCTTGGTCAAGTGGTTTTTATGTCGTTTAGTATTGTCCGCCGACGATTGAAGAGATAGTGGTGGATTTCAAGTTTATCGAAAAAAATATAGGTTAACGAAAGTTTTTAGTTTAGTGAATATTTTTTGTTCAATTTTTTTTTACATACATAATTTTAATTTAATAATTTTTATACTAAAATAAATTTTAGTATTAAAAGGTTTAACATTGTTCGGCCCCGAGTCATGTTTAGGGAAATTTTTTTAGTTTGATGAACGGTTTTAGTTTAGCGAATATTTTTATTAATTTTTTTTATATAAACTAGAAATTTTAATTAAGCTATTTAAAAAAAATAAAATAAAAAAAAAGGTCTTCGCTATCAGTTTCATGTCTTCTCGCCAATGACATTTTCACAATCCCACCAAAATTTTCATTGCCCCGCCAATGTTTTTAAGTTATCCCTCCCAAAATTTTATAGCAAAAAGCAGATCTTGTCTCTTCCACATCTCCTCCAACACTTTTAGAAAAAAAATAATAAGTTTAACACACACTCTCCTCCCACAGATCTGCTATCACCACCACCGCCCACACACGCGCCACCACCAACCCACTCTCCTCGGTACACTTGCAAACCATCGGCTCTCCTCCTCCACCACCGCCGGCTCTCCTCATTTCTTCCTCTCTTTAGGTAATCTTCTGATCTTCTTTCTTTAGTTAGTTTGTTATCTACATTGATTTTAGTTATTTATTTTGATTCTTGCTAAGTTTTATGTTTGTGTTTAAGGGTTTTCAGGCGCGACCTCACCCGAGACCTCACCAACGTCCCACACCTCAGCCGAGACCAGGTATTTAGTATTTGTGAAAATGTTATTTAGAAAAACTTGTTTGCTTAGGTTTCAGTATTTGGATTTTGGTATTGGTCTTTTTTGATACTTATGTTATGAACTATTGTTACTACTGTGTTTGGTGTTTATGTTTTGAAATGTTTGCCTGTTTGGTACTGTATTTTTCTTTTGGTACTTATGTTATGAACTACTGGTTGCTATGATGTTTGGCCGTGATAAACTGATATTCATAATCTGCTTCAGCTTACAAGCATCAGCATAAAAATTTTTAAGCTAGCAATCCCAAACACCCCTATAACTACTTTATCTGTTTATTGTGTTCTTAATTACTTATATAGATAAACAGTTCTGAGGGTGTTTTTTATTGCTTATCAAAACTGCTTATCTGATTATTTGATAGCGAAATAAGTACTTTTGAATATTCATGTTGATAGTTGCTAACTCATTTATGTGTTGAACATTAAAACTCAGTTTATGCAATGATTTACATAAGAAAATGACAGCAAATTAGCAGAATTAAGTATACTGTTGTCAAGTCCAAAATGATTTTTTTACCCTCAAAATAATTAGAATCAGTTCCTTGTTTTTAGGTTCCCACTGATGAAAGGACAATAGAAGCTCCTTATCCAGCTTATGATTATATCTTCATTTGGGACGAAGATCTTGGTGTTGAACACTTCAATGGGGACGCGTATTTTTCTTCTTTGTTTTTTGCTTCTGAGATATGGAGATATATACCTACGTATATGCTGCCTCTTGTTGAATGCATTTATTATGTTGTTCTGTATTTCTTTTGTTGACTCTAATGCTAATTTGGGCTTTCTTGTGTACATGAAGAATGATTTGGTGCATGGATGGGGTATGGATTTTGCTCTTAGAAGATGCGTAGAGGTCTGTTCCTTTAACCTCTTATCAAATGCTTTTGCATGTATGGTTCCACCTTAACGAGCTCATATGCAATTCCACAAAGCATATCATGAAAACAGATTTAGGCTCAAGCTTTATCTATCCAAAATCCAAATAAACAATTTGGAAAAGGTGGAAACATTGTTCTCGTACGTTCTTTAAATGTTACATGTTAATCTGATAACATAACATAGCTTGATTTTTCTCACAGGAAAATGATAAAATTGGTGTGATAGATTCACAGCGGATTGTGCATCAAGGGGTTCCTTCACTGGGGAATCAGGTGAGGCATCGTGACTTGTACTTTTTCAATTTTGGTCGTTTCCGTAGTCATATGAAAAATGACTGATTGCTTATTGATATTTATGTGTGAAATAAAAAATAATGGGTGATTTTTTTTTATTGAGGATCAATACATTTTTTGTTCATTGTTTCTTGTTGCCCTTAGTTTAGGCATTTTTCTCAATAGACATCCTTCACTTTTCGATGGACATGTCTATTAAAAAAAATGTCTGTACTTTTTAATGTTTAGCCAACAAGGTTAAACATAGAAAACAATAGTTTGGTTAATTTGGGATTTTAACTTAATAGCTTGTAAATTTCTGTAGGGTCAAGTCGTAACGGGGACTATGGATGGCAAGGGGTAAGTATATTAATTCTGACCCGCGAAGTAACACACCTGAGATCATTGACGAGTATTTTTTTTCATGTCCAAACCATAGGTAAAAGACATGTGCACGGATGAGTGGCACCAATTCCAAGATGGCTTGAGAATGTAGAAAAAGCTTGCTTGAAGGAGATAGGACAGGGCTCATAAGATATTACAGTGCTATGTTTTCGTTGAACCCCTGTATCTCATATTCATAAAGGTCGTTCAAGGCTTGAATCATCTCTTCAGGTCACATTCCTACTCGCAATAGTGGTCCATATGCAGTCATGCAGGTATATTTGTAACACATAGGCATTAGCTAGACGGTGTACAACTAGATCAGGAAATTAAAGATGTCGGTTTTTTTATGCACAGTTGCATTCACAAACACCTAATGTTAAATTTGGCAAAGTATGTATCTTGTTGTCTTCTTGTCGTGTTTCCAAGTACTATGTTGTGTGAACTTTGGTCAAATGTTTTAGCGGATTTGTGTGGTTTTATTGCACATTTTTTTACAGCATACTGCTATGTATGCAGGTAGATTTTTTCCAGAAAATTTCCTGAAAAAAATATAGAAAACCTGCATATTATAGCATTATGCTGCCAAAAAATGTACAGGGAAATTGGAGAGGACAAGTCCTCGCCAATACAATGGAAAAGTCCTCCCTAATGAGGTCGAAATTCGTTGTGATTGTAATACAGATAGGTATCTAATTGCACAAGTAGTTAATTTGGATGCGTGATTATTGATTGAACTATGGCCTAGTGATAGCAAACAAAACAACAAAGGGTGAAAGGTCTAAACAAAAAGTAAAAGCTTTAACTTATATGAATATAATAAGCATAGATAAAAATTTGTGGCCCCAACAAAACGGGAGGCCCCGTGCCTCCGCATCGCATGCACACCCTTAGAGTCTGCCTTGTGTTATAGGTTACTTGAGCTCTTGGCTTAAGAAGATTTGGGTCACAATATGATATCATGTAGTTAGGGGTCGTTTGCATATATAGGGATGATATTATGCCCCAAAGTACTGATACCGAACTGACCCAATACCGGTCCTTGTTTTGCCTTGCAAAAATCAGTACATCCGGTACCAAATACCGAGAAAACCAAAACTAACAAATTAATACCAGAATACTGGAATAACGTTTTCAAGTTGTATTTGTTCAATGTCGGTGATACGGGTACTACATGCACTAAACGAAACCGACTTACTCTCCATTCAGTTACAAGTTTGAATAATAAAGAGACCAAGTCTTTAGGAAGACTTCTCCAGTATCTCCAGTTATTTCTCATGCACGTTTAGATATAGTAGTCTCATTCATAAGGAAGTGGACCACCTGCTATAGGGCTTCTTCAACTCACGTTCTCATTTTCTTCCTTTATTTTAGGACATGCATATGTAATCTGTTTCCTATTTAAAGTGTTGTTTTGTTTTCATGGAATAGAAGAGAAAATTGCAGTAAGTCTTATAGTGTTTTAGTAATTAGTCGGTAGATAGTATAGAAGGAGAATAACCATCTCGAATCGGTTTCTATCATTGGTGCTTTCATTCATTCGAACCATGCCACCGAAACGCGACCCACCCTCCATTGACGAGGCCATCGCCGCCTTGTCTGAAAATATTTCCAAACTCGTTGCATCCACCAACCTAAATAACGAAAAACTTCTAGCCAACCAAGCTGCTTCATCCTTACAGCTCGAGAATATCGGAAAACAGTTAGCTGCCCAATATGAACAGACAGCCAACCTTATTGCCACCATCGCTCAAACCCCGCAACGAAATACTCAAACGCCACCACATACAGCCCCACCACCCAACCGTGACATTCAAATACGTCCACCAAAACTCAACCTTCCTGCATTCGATGGAACAAACCCATTGGATTGGTTATTCCAAGCTGACCAATATTTTTCCTTTTACAATATTACACCACCACAACGCCTTGCTATGGTTGCCTTCTACCTAAGCGGAGATGCCCTTAGTTGGCACAAGTACCTCTATAACAACAACCTTCTCACCACTTGGGAGGCATTTACACGAGCTCTTGAAACCCGCTTTGGCCCGTCCTCCTACGATAATCACCAAGCTGCTCTTTTTAAGCTTAAACAAACCTCGACGGTTACAGCGTATCAAACGGAGTTTGAACGTTTAAGCAATTGTGTTATTGGCCTTCCACCAGAGGCATTGCTCAATTGTTTTCTCTCGGGTCTCCGTCAAGATATCCAACAAGAACTCTCCATTCTCCGTCCCCACACCATCACACATGCTATTGGCCTCGCTAAACTGATTGAGGACAAATCAAATGCCCAGGTGACGACACCAACATGTTCCACCTTGCTAGAGGCTCCATCCCGCTCTTCCGAAGCACTTCCTATCAAACGCTTAAGCTCAACTGATATGCAAAAAAGACGTG
Organism: Artemisia argyi; assembly: GCA_030686995.1. NCBI lineage: Eukaryota > Viridiplantae > Streptophyta > Magnoliopsida > Asterales > Asteraceae > Artemisia > Artemisia argyi. The sequence goes on along the minus strand of CM060709.1, from coordinate 149,080,035 downwards.
CCGAAGGCTTGTGTTACAATTGCCCTGAAAAGTACCACCCAGGTCACCAATGTAACCCGCCTAAATTTCTCCTTCTTCAGTCGGAACAGGAGCCCAAGCCTACAACAATAGACCCTCCGTGGGGCATATCAACTGTTGAGTACTACGACAATGGCGGACCTTGAGGACAAGGTCCATTTTAAAGATGGGGGTATTGATACGGGTACTACATGCACTAAACGAAACCGACTTACTCTCCATTCAGTTACAAGTTTGAATAATAAAGAGACCAAGTCTTTAGGAAGACTTCTCCAGTATCTCCAGTTATTTCTCATGCACGTTTAGATATAGTAGTCTCATTCATAAGGAAGTGGACCACCTGCTATAGGGCTTCTTCAACTCACGTTCTCATTTTCTTCCTTTATTTTAGGACATGCATATGTAATCTGTTTCCTATTTAAAGTGTTGTTTTGTTTTCATGGAATAGAAGAGAAAATTGCAGTAAGTCTTATAGTGTTTTAGTAATTAGTCGGTAGATAGTATAGAAGGAGAATAACCATCTCGAATCGGTTTCTATCAGTCGGTGTGTAATGTTTACTTATCTTTGTTTAACAACAGCACAAGATTTGTTAAAAAACTCTTCTCTTTCTGAGGAAGCTGCCGCTGAAGTTGTTGGACTTTCTTCTTCTGCACAGATCTGGGATGCTGTCAAAAACGCGTATAGCAACTCTTCGGTTGAACGTATACACAGTCTATGTGATTAACTTCGCCTCTTGGTCAAAGGAACCTCTTCTGTTTCTGATTTTGGCCGCAAATTTAAGGCCTTATGTGATTAGTTATCAGCCACTGGACAACCTGTTGATGAATCGGACAAGCTTCATTGGTTTCTTTTGTCGGTGCCTCATTTGAGACTTTTTCTACAGCCATTAGAGCCTCTAAACCGCATCCATCCTTCTGTAATCTTCTTTCTCAAGCCGAAAGTCACGAACTTTTACTGACATCTCTACATTGTTCGACATCCACACCCCCCGTTGCCTTTGTTACAGATCATTCTCGGCCTCCATACACTGGTAGACTCGGTGAGTTAGAGTCATAGTACCAACATATGTGTGTCAGTTTGGTTTTGGCCCATTATGTTTTTCCATCTGGTTTTGTTTTATCAAATAGAGGGTGGGACGTGGGTCAGCCGTCAGTGAGTTAGGATCCTTTGTTGTGTCAGTTATTGTGTGGTACTTGGCCCAATGATTGGGTTCTTGTACTTTAGTCTTTTGTTTCTCAATTAATGGTTCGCCTGTACTGTATGTGGTGTTTTTTATTTTCTTGGGTCCCTTTCTCTTCAATGGTCTTGTTGAGGAGGTGGGATGCCATTTCTTCTGTATTGTGTTCTTTGGTTCCTTTAATATATGTTGCTTTTCTAAAATAAAGCCTTATATCGTGTAATATTTGCTTAAATGTTCAATAAAATCTGGTCATTTGTTCTTGCACTTTATTTTTCTTTTGATGTTCTGTGTGCAGTCTTTCTATTCATTTTGAGTTTTACAACTTGATTCTAAAATAGATGAATGTTGGTGTGATTTTAGATTACGAATATTCACTATTGGGACTGCCAGAAGATAGTATTGAGAGGGCAAGAGTTAAACATGAAGTCACCAGGAGTGCACGTAGGCTTGAAGAACTTTGCTTCAAAAACGGTGGAATATACATCAAGCTTGGTCAACATATTGGTCAACTGGTAGGACCTACTAACCTTTTTAATGGTGTCGGAATTTAAGTTTCGTATTTGATGATTGGATTCATAGTATATGTAGTGTATGCGTTTAGCTAAATGGAATGTTCTCATTTAGGAGTATTAGGTACCTCAAGAGTACATTAAAACATTAAGGGAGTCAATGCTGAACAGATGTCCGACTTCTTCGTATGATCAAGTGTGCCAAGTTGTCAAGAAAGAGCTGGGTGGGGCACCTGAAGAAGTATGTTTAGTTATTTTGCTCTTACTTTGTTTTAGTTATTTTGAGTCATAGAATTTATGAAAAGCTATATACTTGTACAGATATTTGATGAGTTTGACCCAGTCCCTATTGCAAGTGCTTCCCTTGCTCAAGTTCACCGGGTATAAAACCCTTTACCCAAAAAAAAAAAAAAAAAGTTCATGTTGCTCGAACTCATCAGGGCCAAAAAGTTGCTGTGAAGGTTTCAAGTTCTTACTATGAACTAATCTTGTTTTTGGGTCCCTTTTAACTTGTTTTATTAATGGCTTAACTCATTTGATATTGTATTCATGTTTCAGGTACAACATATGCACATGCAGCTGCAGATTATGCAACAGTCGAATTTGTTGTCAACACTTTACATCGGCTTTTTCCTTCATTTGATTACAGGTTTGTATGTTATAGCTTACTGCTTATCGCTTTTTTTTTTTTTTTTTTTTTTTTTTTTTTTTTTGGGTGTTATTCTACTACTATTTCTTTATGTATGTGTTTATTGATGGGAATATTTGGTAATAACCATAGTTGCGCCTGGGTTGTAATATAGGTGGTTGGTAGATGAAGTGCACGACAGTCTACCTAAGGTCAGCCATAAATTTTCGACCTAATTGAGTCTGAATTGGTCATTATATCCTTTAAAATAGTATTGCTAATAAGCCACAATGATGATCAGGAACTTGATTTCTTAAATGAGGCCAAGAACAGCATTAAATGTATGGATAACTTTCGGAAATTATCTCCGCATATTGCAGACTATGTGTACGCGCCCAAGGTATATTGGAACCTAAGTACTACAAAATTGTTGACCATGGAATTTGTAGAAGGCGCAGAAGTCAATGACTTGCAGAGCATCCAAAAACTTGGAATCAACCCACATGACATTGCAAGGCTAGTAAGTATCTTTTCTCTGTACTACCAATTGTCTAGTTGCAGCAGTTTTTCTGCTGGGAGCTATTATCTGTCCCATGTTGTTTATTGGTTATTGTTTAAGGGCTTTGTTTTACACAATACACGTCAGTAGAACAATTGCTGAAATGATGTTCAAGCATGGGTTTGTGCACTGTGATCCACACGCTGCTAACTTGCTAGTTCGCACGTTGCCTTCTTCAAAAAGGGGCATTTTTGGTAAGGCATCTAATTTTTAAACAAGACACTTGGAATCATACATTTTTATACCATGATTTTACTAGAGAGCTTTTAGTCAACATGGTTAAAGTTTTTTGTTGTTTTAATGTACTGCTTCCTATTTCCTGATATATACATGTCTTCTCTTCCTCTTCTTCAAGACCAAACTCTCCGCTGCATCAGCAATTGCATTGAACCATTTGACTCTTCTTGTTGACAACATGAGATATCCCATCACCAATCCGACTAATGTTCCACACCCATATCCCAACATCACCACTTCCCACGTAAACCCACTTTCTTCATCACTTTCAAGTTGTGGTTCATGTGAATGCTCACTACAGTTTTTTGGCAGCGGAGTCCCACAGAGTCTTGGATTCCCACCAAAAGAGCTCCCTTCAAATGTCCTGAACTGAGGTCCTTCAGGTATACGACCCACTAGATCATTTTGCGAGAGATTTAACACTTCAAGGGTCTTGATTTCTGCAAGGCTTTGTGGGATCCCTCCTGAGAGTTGGTTCCAAGATAGGTCTAACGACTCGATCTCTATGAGATTCCCCAGAGCATGTGGAATTGGACCAATGAGGCTGTTGTGGGACAAGTTGAGCACTATTAGCGAACTAAGACCTCCTATGACATTTGGAATCTGTCCTTCAAATGTGTTATTGGACAGATCAATAATTATATAGTCAACCGAAATTTGTCGAAACTCTAGATCCACCCCTTTCACCGCAACAACGAATGAGTAATAATACCTTCCACCCGTGGACAAATATTCTGGTTTTGTGCTATTTTTCACCACATTCTTCATTGAATTGAAATTTTGAAAATATTTTACAGGGAGTTGACCTACAAACCCATTATGAGATAAGTCAAGAACTCGAAGACTTGGAAAGGGAGAATCAACAGTTGCAGAGGGTTGAATGTGTCCATGAAAGTTGTTTGATTTGAGGACAAGAACCTGCAAATTTGGAAGAGCTCCTAACCATCCCGGAAATGTACCATTCAAATGGTTTTTTCCGAAATCAACTACTTTCAATGATTGACATTTGGACAAGGAAATCGGCACCTCTCCTCTTAATTGATTTCCATTCAAAATAAGCCCTTCTAAATTTCCACAATCCCCGTAAATGTTTGGAATTGTTCCTTGAAAGCTATTATTCCCCATATCTATCATTATAAGAGATGAGCTCATATTTCCAAAGCATTGTGGAATCGATCCACCAAAGCTATTATTGGACATATCCAAATACCATAGCTTGCTCATGTTGCAAATTGATGGAGGGAAAGGCCCCTCAATCAAGTTGGACTGCAGATACATATATTCCAACCCATAATCACCTCCAATCTCCCCTGCCCAATGAGGAATTTGGCCATGGATTTCGTTGGTAGAGAGATCTAACATCCAAAGTTGTTTCATGGCTCGAAATGAATTCGGAAACACCTTTAGCTTGCAAGAGGCCAATCCTAACAACCAAAAACGAGGGTTGACATAATGATTGGTATTTTTTGTGGTAACAGAGAAACCGCTGTAGGAGAGATCGAGTCTTTCAAGGTTTGTGAGGGTTGATAACAATGTATCCAACTCCAATTCACCACTAAAATTATTAAATGCAAGGGATAGTTGAGTGAGGTTGAGATATTCTAAAGAGGGGGAAGTAAACAGCCAAGATGGCAATGTCCCATTAAGTCTGTTAAATCCCAAATCAAGAAAAGTAAGGTATGTGAGGTTGGAGAGGGGGCTGTCAGGATGAATTGTACCTTGGAGCATTCCGCAATAGAGATCGAGACCGATGACGTCACCGGTGGAGTTGTCGCAAGTAACTCCATCCCAATTACAACAATCAGTACTTGTGTTCCAGCTCATCATTTTTGGATGATAATTAGAACCCAACGCATCATGACAGATATAATCGTTTGGGTAATTGATGGAGGAAAGGTTATGTTTAAAGAGAAGCAAAGCTTCACTCTGTTTTCTAGCGCATTTATGAATATTATTCAAAGAAGAGGTGTAAGATGCAAACGTTGTGAAAATTAGGAAAAGAAAAAAGGCGCTAGACATTGAACTACTCATTGTGTTTTTGTTTTTGATTGCTATAAAAATTCACAATTGCTACAAATATATATATTGTCACCGGTATTATTGTAGTTGCTTTCATAATAATATTATCGAGAATATGTTTGTGGTCTATATTTCATTTTGATAAACTTAACATTTGGGTTGTGGAATTTTATTAAACCGATAAACGCTAAACTTTTATTTTTTGTTTGATTATGCAAAATTTTTCAACTTTTGATTGCGATATAAAAGAATGTGTCAATGAAATTGTCATCCACAATAATGCTTTTCAACTAAACTTGCATAGATATTTTTTGATTCTCTAAATTTATTGAATAAACACACTCTTCTATTTTAATGTTACTAGCGCAACTGATAACCAATTAACGCTTATGATCCAAAGAGTCTGGCTGTACAAATCGTTTGACTCGATAAGCCCTTAAACTTCATTTCATTTTTTATTTGTGCAAAATTTCAACTTCAAATCCCATTAATAAGTCGGCCAAAAGTTCGAAAACCATAGTTAACAAAAATAAAAAATCAACTTCAAACTGACATAACGAAAAACAACATTCTCTCATTAGAACTTTTTAAGGTTAATTTAATTGAGGTTTCACTATTGCGCTTAGCACTTATTAAAACTTTACAAACAATTGGTTGCATAACCAAATGACTTGTTTTCCAATGGTACCTCTTGTTGTGTGAGAAGCTCCCAACCAAATGGTTGTGGGTTCAAGTCTTGCTTCGGACATGTAAGATAATTTGTAGTGTAAATATTGTGAGATTGTAAGTTCCTTAGGTTTAGTAGCTTATTTATGGTGTGGCTCTTAATTTTTGTGTTCTTTGTATGCGTACATAGACTTATCAAAAGGTATTTTGAAGTATGTAATGGTTTAAGAAGACTTTTAATTAGAGATAAGTCAGATAACGTTTAGAGTTTGAAGTGAACTTGTCTTGTTCTACAACTCATTAGTCACTCCATCCGGTGGCCTTCTATGTTTTAGGCATATACACGTGAACAGTTTATAACATAAGCTATTGGTTCAAAAACATGAATTGCTTCATAAATTTAACTAAGAATTACATCTGAGTTAAATAAATAGATCATATCTATCATTGTCAATGCAGTGAAGAAAACTCACAAGTATATCTGTTACAATTTCCAAAACTATAACCAAAGACCCACATCTCATATTTTGAGGATACGAGGCACAAAACTACACTTCTCATCATCTATACTCTGTCCAGAAAGAATTAAAAAATTGACTATAATTCCCAGACAATTATGGGTTAGGAACAAGGGGCTTAAAGCCAAATAATGCACTACTTTCAAATAAAAAACCAACAACAATTGAACACCCAATGATCTCTTTTGGTATGATTTTTATAAATTGGCTAAGTGTTCACAAAGCCAAAACTGTACGAAACTGCAGCATCCACAAGGCAACTTGCATTATGAAAAACCGGGCTTGAAGTGAAATATCCTCCAACCAAACATCTAGCAAGCTATAGAGAGACTTTGCATGTGATAACTTTTCCTCAATCAGTGCCTCAGAAGAAACTCTTCCAATAATAATGAAAGACTCCACGGAGGGTCTTTTTATCTGTCGATAAGTAATATCGAAACATCAAATTTGAACAATTATTATAGATATTATGTGGATCCTGGCAAGACAATTATAAAATTAGATTGGCAAAAGACATACCAATGCGTTATTGACTGATTGCAAGCAATCAATAGTCTTTAACATTAGAAGGATGACACGTGGTAGTTTATGCAGAAGTTCTGTGATTGGTGATGACAAAAAGGCTTAGATTACTAGCAGCAATTAGTCCAGAAAGTGCATGTGTCATTTGAGAAATAAATGCCAAATGATCAATTGAAGAAGTCTATGCCCTTTATTTAACAAAACAAGACTTTCTAACATAAGTACTTAAAGTAAAAACAAATCTATTATTATGTCATCTCATATAATTCATATGTCATCTCTTAACGTATTCAGATGTATATCTTAAAAAGCTCTCTAGTAAAATCATGGTATAAAAATGTATGATTCCAAGTGTCTTGTTTAAAAATTAGATGCCTTACCAAAAATGCCCCTTTTTGAAGAAGGCAGCGTGCGAACTAGCAAGTTAGCAGCGTGTGGATCACAGTGCACAAACCCATGCTTGAACATCATTTCAGCAAATGTTCTACTGACCTGTATTGTGTAAAACAAAGCCCTTAAACAATAACCAATAAACAACATGGGACATGAATTGGATAATAGCTCCCAGCAGAAAAACTGCTGCAACTAGACAATTGGTAGTACAGAGAAAAGATACTTACTAGCCTTGCAATGTCATGTGGGTTGATTCCAAGCTTTTAATGAGGAGATAACTTCCGAAAGTTATCCATACATATAATGCTGTTCTTGGCCTCATTTAAGAAATCAAGTTCCTGATCATAATTGTAACTTATTAACAAACACTGTTTTAAAGGATATCAGAAGAGTTAGCATAAATACACATATGTAGCAGGACATCATGAAAATACTTAAATACGAGAAGATAACAGGTTGAAAATATGTCTGACCTTAGGTAGACTGTCGTGTACTTCATCTACCAACCGCCTATATTATAACCCATGCACAACTATGGTTATTGCCATATATCCCCATCAGTAAACACATGCATAAAGAAATAGCAGTCGAATAACAAAAATAAGATAAGATGTAAGCTCTAACAAACAAACCTTTACAGCAACTTTTTGGCCCTGATGAGTTCGAGCAACATGAACTTGAGCAACTTTATAGTAAGAATGTGAAACCTTTACAGCAACTTTTTGGCCCTGATGAGTTCGAGCAACATGAACTTGAGCAAGGGAAGCACTTGCAATAGGGACTGGGTCAAACTCATCAAATATCTGTAGAGGTAAATAGTTTTTCATAAATTCTATGACTCAAAATAACTAAAACAAAAGTAAGAGCAAAGTGAGATGAGGTAAACATACTTCTTCAGGTGCCCCACCAAGCTCTTTTTTAACAACTTGGCACACTTGATCGTACGAAGAAGTCGGACATCTATTCAACATTGACTCCCTTAATGTTTTAATGTACTCTTGAGGTACTAAATATTCCTATATGAAAACATTCCATTTAGCTAAACGCATAAGCTACATATGCTATTTACCTAGTTACCAAATAAGAAACTTGAATTCCAATATCTATACTACATAAAAAGGAAAAATGGTCAAACTTGAATTCTTGACTTGTTGAATTGTTGAAAAATGGTTAAGGAAAGTATTGAATGTTTACTGCAATTATTTGACTGACATATGACAAAAAATACATGAGATTTGCTTAACTTGATGAAATGCATCTAATATATGTGTATGCATCTAATTTTTAGCTAGAAAATATATTAGGTGCATCTAAAAGATTAAAGATTCATCTAATTTAAGCTGACGCATCTCCAATGTATAGTTATAGTTATTTCTCATCCCTCTCATTTTAAGATTTCTTCTCATTTGATCCTAAGTCTCTCCTCAATAGCAAAAATCAATCCAATTAGCCAATCAAAATACTTTATTTATCCAATTTGAAAACTTTGATTACGGTTGATGTCATAAACCTTTTATTTACTTATTTATTTATTTTTAACGGCTTGTTAGATGTTAGTGGTTCAGGTCAGCAGTGACATCCAATTAGGCAGTATGCTAACCCTGAGCCCCCCTCATACTCCTTTATCGCCTGAAGGGGTAAAAGTCCCGGGTGGGACTCGAACTTGAGACCTCCCCTAGCCAAACATCCCCTCCCCAAGGCACCTTAAGGAAACCTAGGTGGCCAACCGAGAAAAAAATAAATAAATAAATAAATAAACCTTTTAAATTTCTAATAAATTATACTTTCCATTCTTCCGTCTTTCACACCTTCATCTTTCCTACCTTTTTCTTGTTAAATCTCATAGGCAAGTGTGTACGTATGACGTATCATCATCAATTATAAGAATATGATAATGAATTTTAATCCTCTCCCCTTAATTTCAGTTGATCTAAATTTCAGTTGATAATGAATTTCATGACACATGACCACTTTTCAGTGTTATTTCATCATGTTTTAATGCTTAAAATGATGGTCTTTCGCTCATGGTTTGAATACTATCACAATTTTCACTCATGTATCACCTAAATCGAAGTATACGGTACTCCATGTTTCCTAAGTGTTGTTGAAAAGTAAATTTAAGCTCTATATGTTATACTTATTAATTGATCATTTGGCACTTTGTTACATATGAAGATTGATATCAACATTATTCTATTCAAATTAACTTGCTACAAAATCCAAACAACTATTACTTAATTCACTTCAAATACTCAATCCAAGGTACAAATTATGTTCAACCCTTCATTTTGAGCCCATTCTAAGTTGTTAATACAATGAAACGTACAAATTTGTATCATAAACTAGAGGTAGCAAAATGATGGGTTGATTAAAAGTGGGACAAAATTGGTAACATACACGTGATATGCCTATGGACACAATTTTACTCATTTCAATAGTTTTGGAATTCCTTAACGACTAAGTTACTACTTAAAATCTGATTACTGGAATGAAAATCTAGACATTTTCAAATGATTTTCCTTAAAACACATCTTACGTGCTGTTACTCACTTAAATCAACAATCTTGGATCAGACTTAATAGAGATGTAAGCTATTACTATTCGATGACTCAGTTTGTCGACTTTTTGTGTTTCTTTTGATTTTTTGTATCTAGATATATACTAATATTTGGTAGCTGATTCCATATGCACGGTGTGTCAGTTTTTTTTGTCTATTGATGAACCACCTAATTGTTGTTGCATCTACAGCTCAACTTCGATCTACCCAACCTCTTTTGACCCATTATATGATATGACCATTATGACCCATTAAGCATGTTATTGAGGTGACTCAGTGTTTTTTTCTTGAATGAATTAAAGACATTCAGAGATTGGACCTGATGGTTTAGAGTTATAATTCTACATGCCCTTAAGAAGTACTCAGGTGTTAATTTAATAATTTTCACGGTAAAAAATCATGTTAATTTATTCTTAAAAGATTTTAAGTATACTAGAAGAGTAAAATATTGAATTTGCATCACAAGTTTTCATTTCAGTTACTGCTTAGTAGGCACATGAGCTGTGCATTTAGAATAAAGTTAGCTCGTGCACTACACAATTAAGACTAGTACTTAGCAGTATGCACGGGATTAAGAACTAGTAAACTTTATAAACTTAAAATACAGATCCAAATCCGAGTGATTGCAAATCCGAGTTTTGATTTACCGCCAATTATAGATCGGCTTACCACCATTTCTTTCTTTTCTTTTTGTTTTGTGGGTTGGGCCAATCTAACAGTTGTTGGCCATTCAATATAACTATTGGGCTTCCAAATTTCAATTTTTATTCTTTTGTGTACTCCAACCAAAATTGTTTTCACTGATTCACAAACGACTTATGAGTATGAAAATTACGTTAAATATGAGTTAGTTTGTAACTTCAGATAGGTTGTTTAACTCGGTTAAAATATAAAGAGCAAAAAATCTCTATTATGAATCATACTCATCGAAAAACTCATGAAACATAACCGTTGCCGTGTTTATCTAAAATGGTATCCTAATGATAAGTTTATCAAAGACTTAGAATCATACGAGAATGATTCTCATGAAGACACAATGGCTCACAAGGCATGTAAGAGGTTTATTTTAGCTTCTCGGTGATTAAGAAGTATTTCATTCTCTATCTTGACTCTTGAGAGGTGTGTCATTAGATGTATGAGATTTTTAATGTTGAATTGCACTAATTCAGTTATTTCTTGTGTTATGTATCTAAATTTAATTCTTTAGTATCGCTATAACTTTGTATTATCTATATTTTGGGCCTGTTTGGTACGCAGCTTTTTTAGAGCTGTAAGCTTTTTTTTAAAAAAAATAATCTCCTCCAAAACAAGTAGCTCCGTATGGATGTATCAACTTCAAGCTTTTAATTTAAACAAGTAGCTCCAAAATGAAAAACTGATTCATGAAGCTTTTAAAATATTTTGGAGCTGTTAAAACATAAAATTACTGTTAACAACTAATAATTACATTTAACAGCTAATTTACCAAACATTTTTATTGAAAAAAAGATACAGCTTGTAGCTCATGTTAACAGTTTTGCAGTTTACAGCTTACAGCTTACAGTTTACAGCTTATAGCATACAGCTTACAGCTAGTTTTGCCAAACATAGCCAAATTATATTAGCAAAAAGTAAACCATAGATTTTGTGGAGGTAATAACTTTGTATCAAAAAAGTTATTCCATAAAGTCAAGGGTAAGTATTAAAATAAACCATATTTTATGACTAATTTCATATTTTCATCTCATTAAAACATTTCTAGTTTTGATATCTGCTTCTATTGCTACAACTACCGACGGTCAATTTCATGTACGATTTTGAATTATTTAGATAATAAGTAAATAGAATTGGCCATTAATTATCTCACTTATGAAGCTTGTTTCGCCAGTTATATAATTAATCAAAATACACAGGTTGTTAATTGCCTTTGTCGTATAATAGTAGCTAAATAACAAAAGATTTTTTAAGTAGTTATTCCAAAGACTGTAGTTTGTTTTGGTTGTTATCTGCAAAATATAAGAAGGATAACGTACTGTTAAACAAAATGTAGATTGGGTTCACGTACTGGGCATGTTGAATGTCACTATAACTTTACGTCTTAAACGAATTTCTTTTAAAATCATTCTTGTAGAAAGTCATCTTAAGGTTTTTAAACCTCAAGTAAAACTTTGTGTATTAATTTAAAGAATTGGTAATAAAAGTTTTTTTAAACTAATGTTATAAAGATGAGTGCATGCATCTTTATACATGTTTTGATTTTCACATCAAAAAATTTATACCCTAAAATTTAAGTTACATGCCATCTAATTATAAGAAACACTTGAAGTTATTATTTAGTAAACGTGAGACGCAGGCTAAATTTTAATGACAAGGTAAATTTTCGAGTGTGCGTGAGACCACACATGGAGAATTAGTAAGGAGAGTTGGAGTACGTGTATTATGTGATACTAGAAGGGTACCCGCGCAATGTGGCGGCGGGTATCCTGTGACAATTTTATACCGAAATACACTTTTTTTTTCAACCATTACATAATAATTCAAAATACATTTAAAAACATCAAAAAATTGTATGGACTAACTATCGTTAAGAATTAAAGAAAATGACTAAAGTGAAAATTGGACACGAGAAGGATCCTGAAGGACCCTTGGGCCTTGTGGCCGGTCGTGGTAGGGAGGGGAAACCCAATCCCAAACCAACTTGTTCTCCAAGTTTCACTTAGTATAAATACAAGGCTTAGGGGTTCATTCTTGGTACCTTTTGTGCACTAACTATAGCCCTAAACTTGTTTTCTTTTTCTCCTTGTTTTTGCCGATCGTATACCCCTACCATAGGGTCAATTGGATTTGTTTTTTATAAAACAAATTCTTGTGTTTTCATTAACTAGCATTAACATTAATTTGGTTATAGTACGTGTGTACAAGAACGAGGTAATTACTCACCATAGTAATTATCAAGGGATCGATTAACAAAACGGTAAGAGGTTAATCATTGATTCATATAAACCCTAATTAGGGTTCATCACATGTTCAAGATTTGTTATTGATTCTTGTTTTGCTAGAATCACTAAAGGTACGTTCCTATTTAATTTATGTTAATCTTTTATATGTTATAGATGTTCCTACGCTTCCGCATATATGTTTACCTGTTTATATGATTGTCATGATTCTTATATCTATCTATAATACTATAAGATTAGGCCCTCTAATTGAATGTGGAGGCGTCAAGATTGCATAGAGAACAACAAGCTAATGCTCGAAATTAAATGCAAAAAATAGAGTTTCTACTCAAGATCAAGTCCCAAAATTTAATGTGAATTATCATTATGTGTGATCATTAATTAGGTATATAAAGAGACATAGAGTTATTAAATTTGGAATGCAAAGCATTTGAAGGGTTTTGCCATTAGAACTAAAAAGAATACAAAGTGCAATTACAAAGACTAATGATTACCACTCAAATTATATTTTAGTGTTTAACCTTTTCAACTCCATTGAAGGTTATATACTCCCTTATAAATAGCACAATTGAGAAGGCTAACAATAGATTCTTACACCGCCACTGCCAACATCAACTGTTAAGGAAAACCATCATTGATATTTTCGAAGCAAAGCTTCTTTGTAATATCCGAAACTTTCAAAGAATGAACAAAACAAATTGTTTCATTTCCTTATTTCTTTCGGTAATAAAAAAAAATGAACAAGAAACAACACAAAAAACCTACCCTAGACCTCTTTGAGAGATCTTGAAACCATTCTTGACATGTCAATGAAAGTATTTGTACGTTGGGTTTGAAAGATTCATGTGTGTTCGGTTTTCATGGACTTGAAGCCAAAACTGAAGCATGTACGGGCTGTAGTTTGTTTGTTTATCTTAAAAGATTCGTGGATTGTGGTTATGGTATTTGTGTGAATCGATTATGATTATGTTTGTGTTTTGATTAAACAAAAAACGTGTTTGTGATGATCGATTAGCAGCTTCATTGTTTCAGTTTTGAATTAAAATGGATGATGTGATGAGATGAGTTGGTAGGTGAGACTTGAGAAATAAGGTATCCTTCGAACCTTTGTCTTTGAAAGAGAGAAAAGTAGCAGCAATATGTGTTTGTTTTGTGTTTGTTTGCCGTACGAATGAAAAGAAGAAGGAGAGAAAAACCGTATCATACAAACGGATTAGAGGAGCGTAATATGCAATTAAGGAAGATAATAATGGAAATTTAATTGGGCTTGATTGTGTTATCAATTTGTATCGGTTATGTGCTTTATTATAGGACCGAAATTTATGGATTTTTAACTCACAATAATAGTGAGTCATTTTAAAGGCTGATAAAATATGTACCTAATTTTGAAGGGTTTAGGAGAGTCTTAGATTTTGTAACAATTTTATCTATTGTCATATTACATCGAGTGCTATTTGGTTTAAGTTTTTCTCCTATTTAGGCTATAATGATGCAAGGTCATTGCTGGAGTTTCTAAATATGTATGCATATTTATGCATTTATCATTGGGTCAATATATCAACAAATGCATACAAATTAAGTCAAAGCTCAAATTATACGCAATAGGACATGATTATATAGGCATTAGCAAGTGTAGAGAATAAGGAATTATTGACATTCAACGATAGGAACAATATGGAACTAGATAAGATTAAGCATACAAATAACTTTAGTGTGCATGTCCAATTATGGCAGTAAACAATAAATAAAAGAAAGTAAATTAATGAGCAAGATGATTATAACCATAATACAAATAGCATTTTTTTTATCGGTTTGTGACTAAATTGCATTGCTATCCTTTTTTCATGCTGTAAATAAAGCTTATGGTTGGTTAATTATGTGACCTCACTCATTAAAGATTTCGTATATCCTTTTATATGTTTCTAGAAAAGATTAAGTTTCCAAAGTTGTATAACCAGCCATAAGCTATAAGGTTACGGAGTTGTATACACAAGGACGATCAATTGTAAATTTCATTATCGTGTCCCGATCTTCATGGTTCACCAAAAATTATGTCCAAGAATAGCACTACATTTATTGGGCTATACCATCTCCGTCCCAAAATAAATTTTCAAATTTTCATTTTGAATAGCGTAAATTAATTGTTCATTTTTCAACCAATAGGAACAGAGCAGATAAATATAATATTTGATTGGTTGAGAGTGATTAATGAGATTTTGTAAAACTTTGTGCATTTTAAAAGTGAACAACTAATTTGAGACAAATGAAACACTTAATACATCACGGGTTAAGAGTTAGAAATTTTTAGAAGTATTTACAACTTCTTATCTCATATAGTCATAGCCTCGTAGGGGTTGTCACAATATACACAATAGTTATGTTGTAGTTTACGCATGAAATTAAACCATACTGATCCGAAATTCAGTTTTTAGATGCATAATTGGTATGATTAGTATTTTATTGGTATTATGAGTGGTATTTTGGACTATTAATTTTTACGAGCTCGAACCCATTTGTAAATTATAATAACAAATATAAAAAAATTAAGTGTAAGACATAAGCAAGAGTTCAATAGAGTCTAAACCCATTATACTATAAGTTCATTGTCTAAAACTTAGACTAGAAACATGCAAAAAAAATAAAGAAACATAACAAGAAGAACTAAACTGTAAACTCAATAAAATAGTTGCAAAGGGTCCTAAGACAGCCCAAGTTATATATGACGAAAATTAGTGTCAAACATTACGCTATGAACACTTAGATACATTCGTGTACATCGCACGGGTCTGAATATCATTTTGAGTTTTTGACTCGAACTCAACTAAAAGTGACGAAATAAAGGCACCAATAATTTTCATGCCATGCTAACAAATACAACTTAGAAACTTATTGACCAACAAAATCATCCATGATCAATATGACAATGCATACCATTACTATCTTAAAACATCAAAATAATAAGTAAATAAATATATCAAAACATAAAATTAACCTCACGTGCATCTAAAAGCCAAAATTTATTGAACAATAAATTAACGAAAATTAATGCTCGGCAATACGGTACGAACAATTCGAATGAGCACGAAACGTTTCATACAACTAAGTAAACTATACATTGGCATACACTCGCCAATAAATAGAAACATTATGGGAACAACACGTAGATTTAAAGCCTGTGCGTAGCACGACAAAACCAAAACAACATCAAAAAATTTTAAATTTTTATACAACAAAGTAAAAACGTTTCATACAACATACTAAACAATAAATAAGCATACACTTCCCAATGCACAGAAAAAAATACGCGATTAACAATTAGATTTTAAGTCTGTGCATAGCACAGGTTCTGCATGCCATTTATAAAATACGACACTACAAAACCAAAACAAAATCAAACATTTTTAAATTTTTATACAAGAAAGTTAAAACGTTTCATACGACATACCAAACAATACTTAAGTATACATTCACCAATATACAGAAATAATACACGATTAACAATTAAATTCTCAGCCCGTGCGTAGCACGGGTTCTGCCTGCCTCGTTCTAACAAAAGTTAGCCCGCATTACGATGTACAACTACTGACAACTGAAGGACTGACAAGGTCATTAAATACAATACGTATCAAAGACGTAAGTAATCATCCTACATTGGGTTTTAATACATCCTTGCTGTGCTGTGTTTGATCAGTTGTATTGCGCTCGTTTTATCTTCATAGATTTCCAGCATTCTCAGGGAGAAAGATGAGATGATTGAATACATTTTTAGACGATCAGAGGCCTCAATTGCTATAATAACAGATTTAAGAGCAATGCAGTATCATGAAGCAACAATTGAATTTTCTGGCACTGTAGCACAAATTAAAGAGGCTATCAGAGGCTCGTGTCACAGGCAATTAAAACGGTATGATAACCTTGACCCTCTGTTATTACTTGATACATTCCTGTTTTGAAAGATGGTGAAACTGACGTGGTTAAATGAGAGATGTAGTGCAGGGCATCTAATTATCTAATTGACTTTTTAGTTGCTCTAGTGTGATATCTATTGTTTTATGTCAATATATAATGGCTACTAACAAGAACTTGGAAAAGCCTAATAACCTATAAACGGGCTATCCCACAAGTTTTATGGCCACATCCATCACTGTAACCTCTTCGACAAAATGCTTATGAGTTTCGATTTATTTGATTAATTCATGTACGATGGTTATCAGCTATTATGACTACTTGAGTTGTATATTTGATTTTTTGCTTTTTTGGCCATCTATTATCTGTTTTTGTTTTGTATATGACTTATCTGAGTGCTTATTTTCAAAAAACTAAAGTGCAGATGTTGTTTGGGATTCAACATTTTATTGTAAATATTGGCTTATTGTTTTATAAAAGAAATAGTCTTTTGAAGTGTTTGGATCGGTAAGCGTGTATTGGCTAATATGTTACTATTAAAGTAGGATCTCTAAATAATCGCTTAGGGAAGTGCTTATCTTAAAGTGTTTATAAGCCATAAACACAAACCAAAACTTGCAACCCCCCCCCCCCCTCCAAAAAAAAAACAAAAACAAAAACAAAAACAAAACAAAACTTGGAATAATTTGGCATTCCGTTAGTATTTATGGCTTGCTAAGTTGCTATACAGTTCACATGATCATTTGTTTTGTGGTTTGCTCTTGGCAGAGGTATCCAGTGGAATCTGTTCCAGAGGCTATGATGCCAGAAAATATTCTTCATGAAAAGATGGCATTACCTAAACAGCAGGTATTAAACCAAACTATATATAGAGTTATTATTCTGAGAAATCGATGTATTACTTTATAACTTTGAGGGAAGAGGAGAAAAATATTTATCATAAATGGTAAAAGGGGTAAATGGATTAATTTAAAATGTGTACATCTACAGGCTTGTCACTTAATAGGCATGAAAAGTCTTGTAGAAATTGAGGCAGCGTCTTCTACTTGGCTTAAGGTTAGCTATTACTACTCATCTATTTACCAAAGTTGTGAGTCTTGAGTTGTATCCTAACAATTTATATGAATCCAGCTTGAGGAATCTGAGCTTCCAGCAGATGGAAAAACGGGCATGGTTGACATCCTTATTTCTGGTACTATGGAGAACAATGATCGTGCTAAGACTATGATCAACGCAATAGTGTCTGAGGTGAGTTTTTACACTTTTTTTACTATGTAAACAAACATTGCATACTTTGTTTATTTTCAATCGAGTAAAAAACTATTTGATTTCTTTAATCAAAGAAACTCAATTTCATTTTGATCGTATGATTTTGGTGAAGGCAAACCAGAAGGCTGCAAAGCCACCAAAGATGTGTGAGTTCAAGATGGGAGATTTTCGATGGGAATGGATAAGAGGCACTGCACTAAAGAGATTTGAATGGGGCTGTGGATGTTGTGCTTTAAAGACGCAAACAGGAGAAGATAAAAAGCCCACCGACAATGTGGACAACTCCATTGAGGTGAAGCAAGTACCAACAGTTGTTGAGGTGAATAATCAAGTACCAGTTGTTGAGGTGAATAATCAAGTACCAGTTGATGCGGTTCGAGATGTGGGTCCTAGCATGTCTTATATTGGTGATGGTGATGGGCATTATGTGAATGGTCATAATGCTGGATATTATACGGGTGGTGCTGGTGCATATAGTGTTGGGGCTTATGGTGAATTCTATCCGAGTGGATTATTGGGTGGGTGGTTCTAGTTAGCGGACAAGATGTTGAGTGAGATGCTATGGGAATGAAAACTATCTCTCTGCTTCAACTTTAAGGTACATCTGCTTGGTTTTGAACCACTGACAATGTAGGTAACCGGAGAACACAACAAGCTCATATAATAACTCACTTTTTCTTTATATACTAATAATGGAATAACAAACTTAATCATCTGTTCCACAGAAAACATATTGAATCTGAGACGTAGTGTCATTTTAAGACAATCTTGAATAAGTGATGCTGTATATTCTGTAACAGCCCTCATTGAAAATAGTTATGGCTGACTTTGCAATACCGTGGACGCCTTGGCTGGTGTTATTACAGCCTGCTACCCTGATTTAATGATTCATATTGCAGTTGCTTTTATAATAATGTGATCGAAATATGTTTGTGATCTAGTTCTACTGATAAATGTAACACTTGGGTTGTACAAGTCTGAATTGATAGGCTTTCGTAATATATGTGTCTGATTATGCAAAAGTTCCAGCTTCTTATTGCCAAAAAATTCATTTGATAAATTCTTTTGGACCTGCATAGAGGTTTTTGGATTCTCTTGACTGAATAGATATCCTCAAATGTTTAAAGTTATGTGTTTTGCTAAACATAGCCATCCAAGACGACCAACTTATGTTTATGAACCTATGAGTTGGATTGTACAAAGCTTTTGATCCAAAGGCCAACAATTTTCATTTTCTTTTTGTATTGTGCGAAATCTCCAACATTAAATTGAGGTTTTTGGATTCTCTTGACTGAATAGATATCCTCAAATGTTTAAAGTTATGTGTTTTGCTAAACATAGCCATCCAAGACGACCAACTTATGTTTATGAACCTATGAGTTGGATTGTACAAAGCTTTTGATCCAAAGGCCAACAATTTTCATTTTCTTTTTGTATTGTGCGAAATCTCCAACATTAAATTGATATAATGATAAACAACCTTCTTTAGTTGAAACTATATATGAGAGAATTTCATATGCACTCAAATTTTGATTTTGGATGGAAAGTGAAATAAAGTGAATGAAACAAAAATAATGATGTGTTCTTAAGTTTTTTTAGAGTGAAAGTGAAAGTAAAGTGTGAAAAAAGGGGACGAAAGTGGTGGGTTTTTTGTTTCAAAACTTTCATCTTATTTGGGGGAGAAAATGAAGTAAAGATGATATTTGTTGTTTAAATTACCTAATTGTTTTTTTAAACTTTATTAACTTATCTCCTATGAGTCCATTATTGTAAAAATGACATACGCATTTATTTATTTTCATTCTTGTACAACTTGAGAACGTATATATGTTCACATCACTTCTTCCCCTCCTTTTTTTTTTACTTTGCTTTCCTTTACTTTCTTTTTCTTTTCCAAAAAAAACTTTGGAAGAGACTTGATATGTTTGCCCGTGCATTGCACAAGCTAGGTCATTCTCTACCTTTAAATCAAAATGAAAATGAATCTGGACCGTAATAAGTAATTATTTAAAAATACAAGAATAATGACATAATCAAAATTAGGATTTTGAATTGGAATAAATAAAGATTTTTGATTGGTTGATAGTGCAAATTGAAGCTAACTGTGATATCGGGTGTTTACTAAATTAAGTGATTCTATATGAAGCTCTTAATTAGCCTCTTAAAGGGGAGAGTGTGGTTTTAATGGGTCTCCCCATTAAGAGAGAATAAGGGATTTGGGCCCACAATTCTCTCCACTAAGAGAAAAGTAAACACCCAAGTTACATTTTGATATTGTTTTTCTAACTTGTGCCCTAGCACACCAAAAATACAATGGGACCCATGAAAAATGACATAAGAATTCACACAAAAGGACACTTGTCTGTACTTTTTTGTAGGTCCCTGAGTATTTGTATATACTTTTTGGTGTACTTAACTTGTGCCCTTAGGGCACAAGTTAGAAAAACCCTTGATATATATATATATATATATATATATATAATGAGACTTTCTTGCGAGAACCATCTTATCAGCGAGAACTGAGAGAACCACTAAAAACATACATGCACGCCTTCAATAATTATATTTTTGCACATATGTTCTAAAAACAACACATATGTTTTAAAAAAAACATAGTTGTTCTAAAGAATTTGATAAGAAATTGGAAATACAAAATTTTTCTTTGAAGGTGTGCATGTATGTTCTTATAAGGCGTGCAACGACAATATTGCGGCCGTGTGTAAGGTTTTTCTGAAAAAAGAGGATGAGTTCATGATGATATTGAAGAACATAGGTGGATACTTACGATTATTGATTATTTGCATGTATTTTAAAAGGCGTGCATGCATGTTTTTGGTGGTTCTCTCAGTTCTCGCAGATAACATGGTTCTCGTAAGAAAGTCTATATATATATATATATATATATATATATATATATATATATATATATATATATATATATATATATATATATATATATATATATATATATAAAATAAAATTATGTCAAAGTTTTTTGTAACTCAAAGTTTTTTTTTTTTATTTATATAATTATGTAGTAACTTTTATTATAAAAAATGTTATTTGTATTATTTTTAATGAAATAAATTTAGTTTATTTGATAATTTGAATAAAAAAATAAGGGCCCGTTTGGTACGTGGGATTTGATTAGGTTTAGGATTTAATAAATGCAAAATCAATGTTTGGTTAAATTTTGTGGATTAAGATTTAGGAGTGAGACCCACTGTAACACCCCCAAAATTTGGTACAGCGGAAGACTCAACAAGTTTTCGGGGTGTTACGGGGATTGGTATCCAACACAAGACGTAAAAGAACGAGATAAAGTAAACATAAGAAAAACACAACCAAACAGGGTTTTAAAGTTTACATTTATCCCAAATTCATCCAAAGTCAGGCCCAAAAGAAATAAACATAGGTCCACAATTATTTATCAGAGTTTCAGAAAATAGATCCATAACCAGGTGCCATAGCCAAGCCTCCAATCCAAGCATCCAAGGGCATCACTTAATTACCTGAGAAAACGTGCTAAAAGTCAGCTTTCGCTGGTGAGATCATAGGTTTAAATTCATTATTCAATATAGTGGACATATACGCAAAACGCTTGCTAGCTAGGCTAGGCCTCAATCATCCAACCAAAATAATCCAACCAAATCAAATCAACCCTATAGGTGCACGCTATAGCCCAAATCATTCCAATCAATAGCTTACCTAGCTCAAGACTAGGCCTCGCTCTATAACCAATCCAAATTAATCAATATGCATTCGCAAGGATGCGACATGCCCAACATTCGTAAGGATACGACATGTTCATGCATTCGTAAGGATACGACATGCTTCTCAACAAATCAAATAAATATGCATTCAAGGATGCGACATGCCCAACATTCGTAAGGATACGACATGTTCATGCATTCGTAAGGATACGACATGCTTCTCAACAAATCAAATAAATATGCATTCGCAAGGATGCGACATGCTCTACACTACCTAGCTCTATAAGCATAGCAAGTTTTAAATAAATAAAGCGATAATAGTCCACATAAAACAATTTGCACGTTTCTCACCCCAAGTATTGAAAACAAAGTTCAAGAGTAAAAGTGGGGCTATGACTCACCTCAAGTCCAGAAAATCCTCAAAAGAAATCGATAGATGAAAGACGTAAGCAAACTCAAGTAACGACAACTACAGACTCGGCACTTCCTAACAATATCAAACTCGTTCAGAAATCATTTCCTCAAAATCAAATATTCCCATTCCCGAACGTATTCCATTTAACTTTCCAAAAATATCCATTTCTCGTATTATCTTCATATTAATTTGAAATTCGACGTTTGGTATCCATATGGGTGGAGGGTCGACACAACTCAAACCAAGAAGCCACAACGAAAAGAAATAATAAACCATCTATAGGTCTAACATTAGCCCAATATATTATTTAAATAAATCATCGAAATTTATCAAATCCGTCGATTTGGTAATCCCCATATTTATTTACGTAATATATCATTCCAAGATTATACCCAACCTAAATCACATAGCACAAAGAATACTATATGGTATATATCATAGTCCAATAAATTCCCTATATATATCGTCCAATTTGCCAAATTCGTTAACTTAACCAATTCCACGAGATACATGGTAATTTATTATCCTAATACACGTACCACAACCTATGGGCGTCGTGGGATACGATGCCCATTAATATACTCATTTTATATAGCCAAATAACTCGATTTAACCCGTCGATTAAATAAGTTACGTAGTTATGGAAAATGGTTATATTAATCGTCATATATCCGTGACAACACAAAAGTCACATAATAAAGCCCACTTGGACTTTAAGTAACCACAACTCGTATAACTCGATAAGTTTTTCCTAAATTTATAAAAAGTCACATTTTTAATTATTTCTTACCCAACGTATTAATCCTCGACATCATTTCTAGTTATTTATTTATAATAATAATCCGACATTTATTGCACTATTCGTATAGTATAATAATTATCGTTATATTATTATAACGTTTACTCGTGATTGTTTTATTATTAATATACGCATATATATATATATATATATATATATATATATATATATATATATATATATATATATATATATATATATATATATATATACGTTTATCACGTCTATATACGTTTATAAACGATTATATTATCAATAATATTATTACGAGTATTATTATCAATGTTTGATTTTTAATATTTATCGAGTCATAAGAATTTGGTCACATGTCCGAGTCATCACTCTCGGCTCATAGTCCAAGTCCACCAATAATAACCAAGACAAAATAAATAAATCAACTCCGTCCAAATCAATCAAATGTATACCATGTCGAGACCACAAAGGATCTCGACCCAATCCAAATGCTTCGGTCCAAAGTATGCCACAATAATAATAATAACCACAATAAAATCAACAACAAGAAACAATTAAAGATACATAATATATGGTTTGGTTTACCACGCCAAACCCGAGCCAAACGACCCACTTGGGTCTCGGCTAGAACCACGAGTCACAAGGACTCAATACAAAGGCCACTAGGCCATGACATAGCTCATTTGAGCCGATCCAAAACTGCCAAACGGACCCTATAGGGTCGCGGCACACCAAAACAACCACAACATCAAATCGGTCACCAAATACAACCAAGAATCAAACAATATAGGACCAAAAGTCCTCTTAGACTTCCAACGAGCCAAGAAAAGGGTCACACCGAGACCATAGGTCTCGGCCAAGCTCCATTCGAGCCAAAAATACCAAAACCAAACGCGACCAAATCACAAATTGAGCACCAACTCGAGTCAAACTCCACACCCAAGATACCAAACGGATTTTATTACAAAAATATTAATTTCCCTTCACTTATATTTCGAAACCCAACAAAAACAACCCGTGTGGACACGGATTAAATCACGAATCGAGGCACACGAGTGAGATTCGTGGCCACTCACCTTCAAAATCGACTCCAAACTTGATTTCTTTAAAAACCCAACAAGGTTAAACAAAAATGGTGGTGTTAAAGTAGTGGTATTAATTCGTACGGGGTGTTAAAGTGGTCCAAATCGCGCGTGGTTTATACCAATAGATAGATCGGGAAAAGGTGATTAAGATGGTGGTGTTGGTTTGTTTGTGGGGATGGTGGTGGCAGCATTAATGGAGGTTTTAGGGTGGCGGCTAGGGTTTGTAAAAAGAAATAGAGAGAGAGAGAGAGAGAGAGAGAGAGAGAGGGAGAGAGAGAGAGAGAGAGAGAGAGATGGAGAGAGAGAGAGAGAGAGAGAGAGAGAGAGAGAGAGAGAGAGTTGTGTTGGTGAGGGTGATGGTGTTGTGTGTTTATCCAGGTTATCACAAGGACGATTTTGTATTATACTCATATAAAAAAAAAGATTTTTAATAATAATAATAATAATATCAAGGGGTAAAGTGGGTTAAGTAACCCGGTGTAAAATACACGGACCAAACCCGAAACCTTCTATAACAAATCAACTTTCTCGAACCGAACTCGTTCCAAAATAATCAAAAATCTCGCGATACATTCCAAAAATATAAACATCCGAATCAACATTTAAATTAATTAAAATGGTTAGGTTATCCTAGTGCCGGAGTCAATGTAGTGCCAAATAATGATCTCAAAAATAAATCATCACGAATGATTCAAACCAAACCATTAATAAATAATCAAATTCCATAAATAACTTACGATTAAAATCACATTCCAACGTTCATGAAATATCTCGTCACAATAAACTTTTCAAATATTCCAAAGTTTATAAATTTTAAAGTAATGCGGGTTTCAAAATGGCTCCCTAATTTGCCAGTTGTCACATCCACAAATGAGGGGTTGTGTAAAAGTTAACGGGTAGAGGTAGGTTTTATGAATTTTGTGGGGTGTACTATTTTTTCTTTTTGTCTCTTTCTATTTTTTTTATTTGTTTAGCATTATTAAAGTATAATTTTAAATTAAAATTCATTTCTTTTTTTATAAATTAATTATTATTAATTAAATATATTATTTTCTCTCTCATGCATCAAATCCAAATCCTAATCAAAATTTAAATCAAAATCCAAATCCAAATCCTAATCCTAAACCCATTTACAAGCCAAACGGACCCTAAAGTTGTAAGTGGTGGGCCTCAAATGAGTAAGTTGAGGTTTGTTGTGATAAGACTATATTTATTAATAATCTATCACAACCTAATCTTTTATTAAAATATTATTTTCTCTTTTATCTACCTACACAACTAATACATACAACAAATTTATATATATTTTTTTACCATTTATCAACAACTCAAGCTAACCAATTCATACAACCAACGATAAGTATTAAAAAAACAAAAAAAAAAAACAAATAGCCATTAAAACATTGACATGTGGCAGATTGTGGGTTGAAAACTTAGGTTGCCATATGATTTAGATTGAAAGGAAAGATTGGATGAGAATATTAAACAGTTATTATTTTTTATGTATTTTCAATGGGTTGGGTCAGCAACCTTGAAAATAAACATAGTCTAAGGAGGGTTGTAAAAAGAGGTTTGTTAAAGTGATGTGGTACCCCGTAGGCCCCAAATGAGAGTTTTGGTATATCACCATACCTAAGGCACTAAGGCCCCACGTGAACTTATATTAATATACCAAACTTCTTACAATAAGACATGAAATGGTATTTGGACAATACTAAGGCCCTGTTTCTTTTTCCTCTTAGATAACATGTGTGGACCCAAAAAACATAATTTAATATTTCTTTTGTAAATGGGGTCTACTCATTTTCACTATTTCGTCTATATCAAGAGGGTGTGAAATATAAGCTCATCTCCAATCAAAGGATGCAACAGAACATGGGACCCATTTCTCCCTTAATCAACAAAGAAAAGAAATAGGGCCTAATTTACAATCATTTAGCTGGGCATATTGATGTGCAGACATTTCGACAACTCATCAACCTCACTTACTTAGACCTTTCATCTAATAGTTTTTAGAGGTGGCTGGGAGTTTGATACATTGTTAGATACATTGTTATCAAGCCTCACAAACCGTGAATCTCTCGATCTCTCTTACATCGGTTTCTCTGTTTACAACAAAGAATGCCAATCGTTATGTCAACCCTGGATTTAGTCACTTAAATTTGGCCTCTTGCAAGCTAAAGGTGTTCGCAAATTCATTTTGAGCCATGCGACAACTCGAACGGTTACATCTCTCTAGCAACGAAATCAATGGCCAAATTCCTCATTGTGCAGGGGAGATAGGAGGTAACAATCAGTTATCTTATTTGAATCTCTCACAACTTCATGGCTTGCCACAGTTTCAATGGTATGGACTTCAACAACTATAGGAAGGAAACACTAACAATATGTAAGTAGTATGATTGTACTAGTTTGTTATTCAAACTTAGGGTCAATATACACGGAGAACTGAATTATGAGTTTTTTGTTCACTTAAGCTACCGAATTTTTTTCCACACAAGTCACTAAATTTATGAAACACGACATTTGATTTGTTATACTTATTAGAAATTACGTACAAATCATTGAACGTATAACACACAAAGTTTAAGTTACTAACTTATAAAATATATGAAGTCACTCTTATTAACACTAAACCTTTTGAATAGCTATGTAAATACCATTTTTTATAAGTAGCAAATTAAAAAAAAAGTTTTAGTTGAACAAAAACTACCCGTTATGGGCCTATCACCTATGTGTATTAATCCTTAAAACTTACTGGCTTGTAGTTAGCTTTAACAAATTTGTCTACATTCTAATAATGAAACCTGATCCTTGGTTTTCTAGAATATGAACAATCAACCAATAGGTTAGAGTTGAAGTATTGTTGAGGATATTTATGAGATAGGTAGTACATAGATGTGTGAAAAATTGTCATTACGAAAATCTCCTCTAGAAATCCTTGTCGTGTAGAATAAGTGCTTCAAGGTATTGATAAGGGAAGAGATACATACACCATTTTATATGATACATACACCATCTTGTAAAAGCTATACAGAACATTGTACAACACTATATTGCACAAATAGTGGTGTATGCACCAAAACAAATGGTGTAAATATTACCTCCCGATTGATAATGTCATCCTTCTTTAATTTCTATCAATCAAGAAAATCCTCTCAGAGGCTCAAAATAATGGCTACTATCAAAATGGGTCAAAACCTGACCCATAGTATCAAAATGAGTAACAATCTGACCCAGCAACCAAAATGGGTAAAAACCTGACCCATACTATCAAAATTAGTAAGAACCTGACCCATACAACTAAAATGGACTTACAAAACAGCTAGATTATGCTGAAGAGAACATATTAGACCAAACCCAAGCCTAACCATACCAGCCCCTCTGTTGATACAAAAGTTGGGTGTTCCTGATTATGGGCTCTTGCTCTCGTACCAATTCGCTTCTTAGTACTTGTAACCTGCGCACTAAGAAAATAAACAACACCGTTAGGCTTATCGTGGGATTGTCTCCCACGATTAGACTCCGGCGTGAGAGTAAGTAATTGATTTAGGGTTCTCGTAAAGAGTTAGGGTTTGTGAATCGTACCTTTGAATGAGGATGTATCATTCCTTATATAGGGGCATAGAAACCGTGTTTCTTGCTCCTTACACTTCGCACGCGTAGTGCTTATCGGGGTAAGGATATCTATTCTATGAATAGATAATCCTTATCACGTACCCGGTTGGTTTAGTTAGGCTTTGGGCTTCGTGAGCCCAAGCCATTGATATTGCGGCCCAAACCATTATCATGGTAGCCCACTTGTAGTGAGCTTAGGCGCTAGAAGTGTATATTATTTGGACTCGTGGCCCGAATATAGACTATACGTCATCATGTCCCCCCCAGTCTAGTGTGCGCGACTCATGGTTGCGGACGCTAGACTTTACGATTATAGCGGCAAGCGTGGCGGGAAAGATCAAAAATGCTTCCCACCCTTTTGCTTGGAACAATGTATCTAGTCCATAATATCTTGAGGGAGTGCCTCGTAAATCGGGGAGAGTGTCCACGTGTGTTATCGGGATTCGGAAAAGTGCATGTATTTTTTCCTTTCCTAGCCACACGATTAGTTTAGTGGGATCCACGTGGCTTGCGAACTAGGGTTTTGGTAAATATTATATAATTACCGCCCCCCCTTTCACTCCAATCACATAGTATCCATCCATTTCCACCATTTTCTTCAATTCTGCAAATCTTCGAACCTTTTTTAAATATAGTAATTTTTTGATTAGGTAATCCTTCGTACGTATTGTAGAGATGGTTGCCCAATTAGAAGGTTTTCGCTCTGCGATGACTGTGAATGATGTTACTCAGTTTACATCGGACTACTTCATTTCGCTGGACGTGCATCCAGAGGCTCCGGAGGTTGACGCGTGTATAGCCGATTTTATAGCCGATTTCCCCGAAGGGAAAATAGGATTGTACACGCGTTTTTTCGAGTACGCGAATTACCGCGTACCTATATCCATTTTTCTGAGCGATTTGCTCAACCACTATCGCCTCCACATCTCACAACTGCATTGTATAGGTGCGGCTAAGGTGTCGAATTTTGAAGTAAACCGCCGTTTACTTGCGATAGAGCCGACCATCGCCTTGTTCCGCGTCTTCTACCACACAACGTGGTCTAATGGATGGGTGTCCTTCGCTAAGCGCCCGCTTCAGTGCTATACTGAGAAAGTAGACTCCCTGAGGCATTGGAGGGAGCATTTTTTCTGGGTAGACGATGTGGTGTTTCTGATAAAGTTTCTTTTCGTAGTATATAATTATTCCGAAGAAATACCGGTGAAAGTATTTCCCGGGTCGTTCTCCCAACGAAGGTAAAATGGAGTCGTGAATAGTCGAATTGTGAAATCGTGTCGTGAAAAGTGGTGAAATGAAAAATATGATTTTGGAATTCAAATTATGATAAGAAATAATGAAATATGAAGAATGTACAAGCTAGGTATGCACAAATGTTAAAAACGTAAAAACGAAAATGCACACGTAATATTTAAACGTAACGTACGAAATAAAACGTGACTTTTATTCGAAAAACGATCCTACAAATGTGAAAATAGTTTCTAAAAATCTTAAACTAATAAAAAGAATTTCTAGAAAAAGAAAAATATTTTTTAGACTTTTTATTTAATTTCTAGAATTTATTTTCTATTTTTGGAATTAAAAAAATAAAAGATAATGTGAAAAATAATAGGAAAATTATAAAAACTAATCTGAAAAATCTAAAATATTATAAAAGAATTATTTAAAATATTTTTGTATTTTTAAAAGCTTTTTCTGAATTTTTATTGATTTTTGAATATTAAAAAGGATTTAAAAATGATTAATAATAAAGGAAAATTAAGAAAAATAGTAAATCAACTAGGAAAAATATGAAAAAATTATGGAAAATCTAAAATATTATTCTAATTCTAGGAAAAATAAGAAAGTTTAAATAAGCCCACTAATAAGCAGTTTGGACACAATAAGCAGTTTGAATAAGCACTAAGAATAAGCACTTCTACATAAAATCGCACCAAAAGATTAGGGAATGTGTAATGGACCTAAAAAAAACTTAATGCAGCTCAAAAATCTCAAATAAGCCTTACCCGTAAGCCAGAAAGCTCAGCCGCATGTCCTATGTTACTATAGCAAACAAGTGATAAGCCTTCAACTTGCAGGCACAATTAAGCAGTCTAAATAAGCTCTAAACTAGAATATTAAGGGGGCAAAAGCTTAACTACATGGCTGAGATCCTTAAAAACCAAAAAGCCCTAACACAATATATCAATTACTACTTAAATATGGACTAGAAAAAAGGCTCAGAACAGGTACACAAGCAAATGGTGCAGGGCGTATTATAATCCAAACAGCCCACCTAGCTGATCAATTACAAGCCACCTAAAAGCTATCAAAATGATTACACTAAGCTGTAAAGAATATGCTGTGACGAAAATGATGAAAATATAAGCTATCTTAAACTAAAAAAAATAACCCTACGCTGAGATTGAATCAGATTTTTATGCAGTTGTGAAATAAAACTATACCAAAGTGAATTCAACCTTCCTAAATGCTTTCTAAATCTGATATGAAACTGAGGGATACAAGCATTAAAACCACAACTGAAATGAGCAAGAAAAATACCTAAAGTTCTCCTAAATCCGATTATGCAAAATCCAACAGTTATATGAAATGAACATTTAGAAACTAGCGCAAGTACTATAAAACTACATGGAACTGCAAACTCTGGCCTTAAACTTGCTATAACTAACTAATTAGAGCTGATTCAAGTTGATCAAGGTTGTAAATATCGCTCGGCGGTACCGTGGCGGTTGACCCCCGAAATCCGCCATAGCCGCCATGGCGGCGCCATGGCGGCGCCATAGCGGTGACTATAAATTATAAAGGAATATGAAAAAAAACCCTAGATCTAGGCTAGATCTGAAGTGAATATGAAAAAAAAACCCTAGATCTGAAGTTAAACGGCGTTGACCGGCGTAAATCTGGAAAAAAAACCCAGATCTGGCGTTGACCGGCGTTGACCGACCGCCGCCATGGCCGATTATTGACCGATTTTGACCGCCAAGCTCCGATTTTGACCGATTTGTGAATGATTTAGCCCAATTTTGACCAAAAACGCCAAGTTAGACCGATATGGGAAATATCGTGGCGGTGGACCACCGAGATCCGCCATGGCGCCGCCATATCGGCCGCCATGGCCGATTTTTACAACACTGAAGTTGATTAGATGGCCAAAAATATCACAATCACATCAGACAATACTGTCCCAAACAGCCTATTAAAAGCAGATTACACTAACTTAATGAAATTTAAACTTAACAACTACAAACTAGTAATCAATCTAGCTCTCAATAATGAATTTAAGATCAAATGGACAGATAAAAGCAATCAACAAACATTTAATCCAACAGAAGCAGAATCAAACAGTAATCAAGCTATGAAATGCAGTTAACACTATGAATAACTAACTAATGCTACAAGTTACTAAACAAATAATCAAAACATATTTCTTAACAGATATTTAAGCTAAAACAACAGTGTAAACAAACTATTAATAACTAATTCTCAGAAATGCAAATATGATATTATGATGGCAGTTAACTAAAAATGATGTGAAACATGATTAAACAACTATTTAACTACTACAGATCATTATTTATACTAACAAATGATAAAAGTAAACAGGTATATCAAACAATCAAGAAAATAATTCTGATCTATACTAATCAAATCATAAAATGCTATATTAAACTAGAAACTAAATTGAGAACTCACTGAATAACACCTCAGCTTAACAGAGGTGGCCTTGAACCATAGCCTATCTTTAGATAGGCACCAATTAACCCAGAAATCATCAATCAAACACCAAATTACCCAGAATCTGCATCATTAGCTTCCTTTGACTTTCATTGACCAGGAATTTATGCACATTTTTAAGCAGTGATAAGCTAACAAACACTCACCATAAGCTATTGTTAAACTTGAATGAGCTAATGAGATTATGCAAAGGAAACTTAAAACAGATTTAAAACAGTAAATTGCTTTGAAATTTAAAGGAATAGAACATTAAATGAAAACTCGAATTTTATTGAAAATTTAAAGTGAATACAGAATTTAAAAGCTTGAATTACAATAAACTACAACTAATTGTACTACTAAACTACCTCTATATTACTCCTACTCCTACTCCTAGCTAACAGCTTCAAACAGTGAGTGAGGAGAGCTTTTTATAGCCTGAGGAGTGAGGGGTGAGGGTCTCATGCCATGCTGGCGATCCTGGTGAGTTTGTGTTTCTTCTCAACATCTCATCACCCTTGGATCAATATTGTGCTTCTTTGATCTCATGCTAGCCCTTGGATCAGATTATGAGACGTGGCTCATCCAATAATATACTGCCATCTGTCTCAATACTTACATTCTCTCTAACATGTGCTGACACCCTTCTAGAAGGCGAATCCAAAGCTGAAAGAGTGACGTGTCTTGACCAATTAAGCACTGCCATGTGTCACTCGTGCAATCAAATACCTCTCTGACACGCCCCTGTCACGTGGGGTATGTTTCTAGAAGACCAAATGATTAGTAATCATAGTTAATTTGAGTGGTTCGAGCCAATTGAGCCTAGGGATGGATTAGGGTTCATGTGGTATAGTGGTATTCTGGGTTGAGATGGATTGGGGGTAAAAAAATGGCGCCCCTTTGTTTTTTTTATTATTACTTGACCTTGGGTAATATTGTTTGACCGAGAGGTGGTTTTAGGGCCGGGTCAAGGATAAATGGTGATGGGCTTTAGGATTTTGGGGACTGGGCTTGGATTAATAAATCATGGATTTGGAAATGGACTATGGCATATTTGTTTTCAGATTTGGTGTTAATAAGATATATCAAGGACCAAAGTTGTACAAATCTGAAAACTAGGGACTGAACTTGACATTTTCCAAAGTACAATCTAAGGGCATTTCTTGTCAATTCTTGAAAGATGAGGGACTTGAGTTGACTTTTGGATCCAGCTTTGACTTTTTGACCATCTCCTACTCTCGTGCCCGTTTTGCCGGGTTTTTGCTTGTTTTTCGTCTTTTTGTGATAAATCCGTACCTGCATATTCACAAACACAAAACATACAAATCTTTGGCATTTGTTAGCTAAATTAGTCCATTTGGGTCGATATTTGGTAATGAAAAGGTGTGTAAATTAATACACACCAAAATCCCCCCGACTAAAGTATTGTCGTGTCCTCACTCCTCACGCAATGTGATCAATTCACGCTTTTGGGATAAATAATTTTATAACTCTTCCTACTGACTTTGTAAAGTAGCAAGGAGGTTCAAAAGAAGTTACAAAATCATTTATTCCCGCAAACGCTCCGTTTTCCAAAATTTTTCCTTTATTCCTTTATTCCACTTTCACTTCTATTTTTGGACTTTTCATACTTCATTATTTGTGACGGTTTGTTGAACTTTCATTATTTTGCAATAATTATTAGGGTCAATGAGTAGAAACACTTCAGTTAAGAAGCGACCATACGGATAAAAATCGTCATCCTTGATTTTTCACGTGTCCCCAAACTAAGCGTACAAACAAGATCACAGCTTATCTACAAATTAGATGCTAACACTACTCATAAAAGTTACTTGTGGAAACTCCTTTCTCCCATTTCCTAGGTTTTAGTATCTCAATATTTTATTTTTGTTGAGAAATGAATTTCTTCATATTTTCTCATTTCACTAATTTTTAGTCCGATAGTGACACCTAAGTTTAAACGATAAGTAGTTTTTCATTTTCTCTCAAGAACCACTGCAATAGAAATTCGGTCCACATCAAGGAATTTGGGTACATACAATATCAAAGATATAAGTTGCGGAGTACTACACGTGCACCTCATGTGATTGATTACTAATCAAACACATGCACCTCACGCGCCAACAACTTATTTATACATAAGCTCTCATTCAACAATACTTTCAACTTTCACTTTTTTCATTTTTCACTTTTTTCATACTTTTGATACTTTTCACCTTTTCTTTCTTTCTTGACTTTTCTCATAACATCAATGGAAGCTTATCGGGTAGCTCCAAAACCACATAGATAATCAACTTTTGACTTTTGATTTTTCACTTTTTGCTCTTATTTTTTATGTTCCTTGATATGTACCCAACTTTTAAAGCAAAAATTCTCTTAAGAAAATAAAGAACTAAATATTATCCAAACCTAAATACCACTAATTAACCTAGAACATATATTATATATTGGTGACGTATTTTATGGGAGTAAAAAGCCACAAGTACCTCTCATGAGCTCTAAAGAGAACCACTACTCCATGTTTAGCATCTAACTTCTAAATAAACTATATCATTTCTCGCTCTTCGCAATTTAAGATTCCAAATAATGAAACCAGCGAATACTTAGCCGATAATCAGCCACGCATATATAAAGTCAGTTACGGAAACTTGCAAATTCGAGAAGAAGAATTCGCGTTTTCTAGCTCCTGATGTAAAAGACTAGCGAAAGCTTTTAAGCTGCGCATGTATAAAGTCAAGTACGGGAACTTGCAGATTCTTAAGAAAGAATTCGCATTTTATAGCTCCTTGTGTACAAGACTAGCACAAGCTTATATGATCATCATTGGTTAAGGGAACAAGCTAGGGCTCAACACGCCCGGTCAAGTCAAAATATTTATTCCTACTCTCGCCAGCAAGAAAATCAACAAGGTGTCAAAACAATTATTCAAACTTTATATTTTTGCACAACTTTTTCAACTTTTCACATTTTTTTGTGCTTTTTCATGACATTTTCATTCATTTTTCTTCAAAATTTTTGAAATTTTCAATTTTTTCAATTTTTTATTTTTGGTGGAAAAACGGAGTTGCAAGAGTACACGACATGTGAAAATGCTAAGTCAAATCGAATCGAAGATTCACCCTCCCCCCGACTAGAATTAAACATTATCCTCAATGTTTTGTGGGTTAAGGCAATCCTAACAAAATTCTAGGGCCGTTTATTAATTATGCCAAAGAAAACGTTAGTCGATAAGATTTACGGATATAGGATTTCCAAAAGCATCGATGAATGAGACTCCAAGTGAAGAGATAACGAGCACGAGAGTCATCATAAATCGCGGACAATCCTGAACAATCATCACAAACAACCACGGAACACAAGATATGGAAGAGGTAGCCCTCCTCACGTCACATTAGAAAGAAAATAGAAATATAAGAAGATGAAAGGATAAGCATGGGGTGCCTCCCACGAAGCGCTTGTTTTTGTTCACCGAGTCACATGAGCTTGACTCGATCCTCGAATTAATTCGTCCTTGGGGAAAGCAGAGAAAACGGCCACTTGGCACAAAAGATAGAGATGCTAGGGTCAAATACGGTGTCCTCATTCTCGGTGGAGTGGAAAGAAGAAATGATGGTATAAGTATAGAATGGTCGAAACACCCGGATGGTAAAAGCAAATTCGAGTTCAGAAACTTCGTCCATCATTCTAAAA
The DNA here is from genome assembly GCA_030686995.1 of Artemisia argyi. NCBI lineage: Eukaryota > Viridiplantae > Streptophyta > Magnoliopsida > Asterales > Asteraceae > Artemisia > Artemisia argyi. The sequence continues at coordinate 149,045,113 of CM060709.1, read as the reverse complement.
ATATTCTCATTCGTACCGGATTCAAAAACTTCATCGGGTGGTTTTTCAGGTGGACGAGAAGAAAGCAAATCGGAAGAAATGTCATTCTCATCATTCTCAATACCCGGTGGTATCGAGTCATCCGCAGCAAGAAATCGATCAACATCCTCTAAAAGAGGGTCACGTAACGGATTATCGGAAATAAGTTCGGACTCAATCTCAAAGTGAAAGCACTCATAATCCAGAAGAGAGATATCAGCATGAATAGTGGGATTGCCACTACTCGTCTTTTCAAATCGAAAAATTTCAAGCTCGGGTAAAGAATCACTATCCATATCGGGGATAGGAGAAGAAGTCGGAGAATCATTTAATGCTTCGATCTTAGAAATGAGAAGATACACTTTGGATAATTTCTCACGAAGAGCTTCATCTTGAATTTCCGTGTCAACTTCTTCTTCATTCACTTCTTCTAAGCTTACGAGCTCAAGAGGGTCTTCATCAACATATTCGATTTCTCCACAAGATATAGTATCGTCATCATCAGAATCGGAGAATATCTCATCATGATCATTCGGATTGTCAATAGGAGGTAATTCACACTGCTCAGCCGTATCAAAATCATTTTTCACAAAATCGGGTAAAGAATCCTTGAGCTCGGGCTCCAAAGGATCTGACGGCTTATCTTCAACAATCTCAGTCGAAATAGAATCATTAAGAGAAATATCGACATCTTCCAAAACGGAGTCACTTCCCTCAACCGGTGTGAGAGAAGGAAGGGAAGAGTCAGGGATGATAGATTCAGAAGACGGAGTGGGATTGCCACTCGAAAAATCGATGTTATGTTTACAAAATAACGCTTTTATAATCTGCCGATGGCCCTCCAAGAACAATTCTTCCGTACTTTTGCTTCCATCATCTTCGATGGTTGGAATATTATAAAAGTTCCCATAATGATAAAATGAAGGCATAATTGAGAATTAAATAGATAGAGGGTGTGAGAAGAAAAATTATACGGATAAGAGGATAAGAAGATTATTTTTTTTGGTTTTTCGTATTATAAAAACAAATCAAAATAAAGTGAAAAAGAAAAATATTTTTGGATTTTTATTTTTATAGAAATATATACAAGATAGAGGAAGGCTTAACAAAACACGATTTTTCAAAACGAATATTCAAAAACTCACTTCGACCTTCCCCGGCAGCGGCGCCATTTTTTGATAGAATCTTTTTGTAGTATATAATTATTCCGAAGAAATACCGGTGAAAGTATTTCCCGGGTCGTTCTCCCAACGAAGGTAAAATGGAGTCGTGAATAGTCGAATTGTGAAATCGTGTCGTGAAAAGTGGTGAAATGAAAAATATGATTTTTGAATTCAAATTATGATAAGAAATAATGAAATATGAAGAATGTACAAGCTAGGTATGCACAAATTTTAAAAACGTAAAAACGAAAATGCACACGTAATATTTAAACGTAACGTACGAAATAAAACGCGACTTTTATTCGAAAAACGATCCTACAAATGTGAAAATAGTTTCTAAAAATCTTAAATTAATAAAAAGAATTTCTAGAAAAAGAAAAATATTTTTTAGACTTTTTATTTAATTTCTAGAATTTATTTTCTATTTTTGGAATTAAAAAAAAATAAAAGATAATGTGAAAAATAATAGGAAAATTATAAAAACTAATCTGAAAATTTTAAAATATTATAAAAGAATTATTTAAAATATTTTTGTATTTTTAAAAGCTTTTTCTGAATTTTTATTGATTTTTGAATATTAAAAAGGATTTAAAAATGATTAATAATAAAGGAAAATTAAGAAAAATAGTAAAACAACTAGGAAAAATATGAAAAAATTCTGGAAAATCTAAAATATTATTCTAATTCTAGGAAAAATAAGAAAGTTTAAATAAGCCCACTAATAAGCAGTTAGGACACAATAAGCAGTTTGAATAAGCACTAAGAATAAGCACTTCTACATAAAATCGCACCAAAAGCTTAAGGAATGTGTAATGGACCTAAAAAAAACTTAATGCAGCTCAAAAATCTCAAATAACCCTTACCCGTAAGCCAGAAAGCTCAGCCGCATGTCCTATGTTACTATAGCAAACAAGTGATAAGCCTTCAACTTGCAGGCACAATTAAGCAGTCTAAATAAGCTCTAAACTAGAATATTAAGGGGGCAAAAGCTTAACTACATGGCTGAGATCCTTAAAAACCAAAAAGCCCTAACACAATATATCAATTACTACTTAAATATGGACTAGAAAAAAGGCTCAAAACAGGTACACAAGCAAATGGTGCAGGGCGTATTATAATCCAAACAGCCCACCTAGCTGATCAATTACAAGCCACCTAAAAGCTATCAAAATGATTACACTAAGCTGTAAAGAATATGCTGTGACGAAAATGATGAAAATATAAGCTATCTTAAACTAAAAAAAATAACCCTACGCTGAGATTGAATCAGATTTTTATGCAGTTGTGAAATAAAACTATACCAAAGTGAATTCAACCTTCCTAAATGCTTTCTAAATCTGATATGAAACTGAGGGATACAAGCATTAAAACCACAACTGAAATGAGCAAGAAAAATACCTAAAGTTCTCCTAAATCCGATTATGCAAAATCCAACAGTTATATGAAATGAACATTTAGAAACTAGCGCAAGTACTATAAAACTACATGGAACTGCAAACTCTGGCCTTAAACTTGCTATAACTAACTAATTAGAGCTGATTCAAGTTGATTAGATGGCCAAAAATATCACAATCACATCAGACAATACTGCCCCAAACAGCCTATTAAAAGCAGATTACACTAACTTAATGAAATTTAAACTTAACAACTACAAACTAGTAATCAATCTAGCTCTCAATAATGAATTTAAGATCAAATGGACAGATAAAAGCAATCAACAAACATTTAATCCAACAGAAGCAGAATCAAACAGTAATCAAGCTATGAAATGCAGTTAACACTATGAATAACTAACTAATGCTACAAGTTACTAAACAAATAATCAAAACATATTTCTTAACAGATATTTAAGCTAAAACAACAGTGTAAACAAACTATTAATAACTAATTCTCAGAAATGCAAATATGATATTATGATGGCAGTTAACTAAAAATGATGTGAAACATGATTAAACAACTATTTAACTACTACAGATCATTATTTATACTAACAAATGATAAAAGTAAACAGGTATATCAAACAATCAAGAAAATAATTCTGATCTATACTAATCAAATCATAAAATGCTATATTAAACTAGAAACTAAATTGAGAACTCACTGAATAACACCTCAGCTTAACAGAGGTGGCCTTGAACCATAGCCTATCTTTAGATAGGCACCAATTAACCCAGAAATCATCAATCAAACACCAAATTACCCAGAATCTGCATCATTAGCTTCCTTTGACTTTCATTGACCAGGAATTTATGCACATTTTTAAGCAGTGATAAGCTAACAAACACTCACCATAAGCTATTGTTAAACTTGAATGAGCTAATGAGATTATGCAAATGAAAACTTAAAACAGATTTAAAACAGTAAATTGCTTTGAAATTTAAAGGAATAGAACATTAAATGAAAACTCGAATTTTATTGAAAATTTAAAGTGAATACAGAATTTAAAAGCTTGAATTACAATAAACTAAAACTAATTGTACTACTAAACTACCTCTATATTACTCCTACTCCTAGTCCTAGCTAACAGCTTCAAATAGTGAGTGAGGAGAGCTTTTTATAGCCTGAGGAGTGAGGGGTGAGGGTCTCATGCCATGCTGACGATCCTGGTGAGTTTGTGTTTCTTCTCAACATCTCATCACCCTTGGATCAATATTGTGCTTCTTTGATCTCATGCTAGCCCTTGGATCAGATTATGAGACGTGGCTCATCCAATAATATACTGCCATCTGTCTCAATACTTACATTCTCTCTAACATGTGCTGACACCCTTCTAGAAGGCGAATCCAAAGCTGAAAGAGTGACGTGTCTTGACCAATTAAGCACTACCATGTGTCACTCGTGCAATCAAATACCTCTCTGACACGCCCCTGTCACGTGGGGTATGTTTCTAGAAGATCAAATGATTAGTAATCATAGTTAATTTGAGTGGTTCGAGCCAATTGAGCCTAGGGATGGATTAGGGTTCATGTGGTATAGTGGTATTCTGGGTTGAGAGGGATTGGGGGTAAAAAAATGGCGCCCCTTTGTTTTTTTTTTATTATTACTTGACCTTGGGTAATATTGTTTGACCGAGAGGTGGTTTTAGGGCCGGGTCAAGGATAAATGGTGATGGGCTTTAGGATTTTGGGGACTGGGCTTGGATTAATAAATCATGGATTTGGACATGGACTATGGCATATTTGTTTTCAGATTTGGTGTTAATAAGATATATCAAGGACCAAAGTTGTACAAATCTGAAAACTAGGGACTGAACTTGACATTTTCCAAAGTACAATCTAAGGGCATTTCTTGTCAATTCTTGAAAGATGAGGGACTTGAGTTGACTTTTGGATCCAGCTTTGACTTTTTGACCATCTCCTACTCTCGTGCCCGTTTTGCCGGGTTTTTGCTTGTTTTTCGTCTTTTTGTGATAAATCCGTACCTGCATATTCACAAACACAAAACATACAAATCTTTGGCATTTGTTAGCTAAATTAGTCCATTTGGGTCGATATTTGGTAATGAAAAGGTGTGTAAATTAATACACACTAGTTTCCCTCGCCTTTTGAGTTTTATACTTCAGATACTTTGCCAAGGGATGGGCGCCCCGCACCCGGTTCCTATAGGCTGACCGATGTGCAGACTCTTGATGCCAACCGCATACCCATTAACCCTTATCCGGAGGAGTTTTTGGTGCACATAGGGTTGAGTCGCAATTACTTCGGCGGTGTCAACAAGGTGCCAACCTTCATAGATGAGGAAGGCCGGGGTGGGTGTTCGTCCCTTCTGTTAGGTCACCATTTCTACAACATAATCACTAAGAAATCTAGAGAGAGAAAGTAGGTAGAGAGAGAGAGAGTGGAAGGAACCCTAGATATTAAAATGAAAGACTGACAATGATATTAAGAGAACCAACAACCTCAAATGAGGTTATACATTACTATATATAGGTAAGGATTAGGGCTTCACCACACTTAGACAATATTACATACTTAGCCCTTATACTTAATCCAAACCTTTAAACAAAGAATAGAACTTAATAAAACATAAGATAAATATAATATAAAGCAACCTAGAGTAAAACTTAATGACCGACACTTGATTTAATAAAGTTGAGTCCCAACAATCTCCCCCTAAGGGTTGGTCATCAAGGTTGCTTGACGTCTTCATCTTAATCTTTGACTTTCAAAGTTATAGACGTCTTCAAAATCGTTCATCGTTCTTTGTACTTAGTTCTCTGTTGATGTGGTAGTGATCAACTTATGAAGTTATCTGCCATGTGTCACTTCTGCGTCTGTGGTGGTCGTCGGCCATTCCAACATGCTCATACATCTTTGGATTCTGACTTGTGAAAGCACGAAGTTCCTTTGCATACACATAGATCTTTAGTCTTTATACTTTGTAGATTCTTCTTTTTGGCGGAGAATCTTTCTTTGAACTTTGTGGTGCTTAGATCTTTGGGGGAGCTTTCAATTGCTTCAAGATGTACGAATGAGCATGCTGGAATCTACCATCATGGAGGAGATGTTCCTGAAAGAAAACAGTTAGCAATAAAACATCCGGTACTTACAGATAAGGAATTAGAGATCGTCAACAGCATAGTGTGAAGACTCCTTCTAATCCTTATCAAGGCCGTTCCCATATCAGATACTCCCGAAAGAGCTTACAAGACCTACTAGGTAGCTCAATGACTGGGTGAGTCGCTGGGGATCACTCCACGACTGTAGACCGCAAAGGAACCACCGCAAACACTAAGCGTAACTCACGAGGAGTTACCGAAGTGACCTGTCAAGGCTGTTAGATGATGACCCTGACAGGAGTTTCCGTTCAATCATTGAGAAATACATAAGTACTTCTCTCATAAACGTTCTCGGCAGATTGCTAAGATCTGCGAAGGACTCGATAATTTACAGCTGGTGTCCATTGATGTAGAACACCAGTTGTAGAAATACTAAGTGTTCCTAAGAGATCTTTGATGAATCTCGTGGCTCTAGACTCGATAAGTGCACACTTAGGTTTCTTATGCGGAGACTAGGGAGGAGTCTCCAGTTTCTAAATTACACCGGTTCCCCGTGAGAATGAAACAAATTCTTTTAAGAGAACTTGAGTGGCTAGAAGGTTAAGTGCAGTGCGTCACTGGGTCCATGACGGCTTAATCTTCAATACCGGTGTCGCCTTAGCAACAGCCAGTAGTAATCGAATTGAACCCGGTGTCTGCCCTAAGGTTGAATCATATGGAGGGCTATTTCTTTTCACCCTTTTCTTTACTTTTCTTTTTAATTCTTCAACCCCTTCTTTCTCCTTTCATTCTTTTCTCCTTTTTTTTTCATATCATACCTAAGGACTTCTAGTTCTAACTATTGGTGATGTCCTTGGGTAGATCCCTCCGGCTTAGGCGGATCATAGGACGGTTATTTCCTAACCTTAGTCACCTTATAACTCCATGACTATCCTATAATTGCCACTGAAACCTTTGAAAATCTCTCAAAGTGTTTGTGTTTATCAAACATTTTGTTTAACACTTTGAGAGTTTTGTGTTTTCTTATGAAGGGCTCCCCCTTCACATGTGCTCATATGTATTAAATAAATTTTCACATGCGGGAGGAGCAAGTACTTTTGAATTGATCCACTTTCAGTGAACAAGACCGATTCGAGACACGCTTACATCACTAGTTAGACTAGCTTGAAGTTATTACCCGGCCTGGTCGAGTCCACCGAAAGTTTCTCGAAAAGGCACATTTCTACTAAGACAAATCCTTTTCGAGACACGCTTACGTGGCTAGTTAGAGAGTTCCATTGTCAGCTTTTAGGTGACAACTAGCTCTAGTAACTAACTTGATGTTATTACCCGTCGAGGATAAGTCTTTTCGAGATTACTAACTTTTGTTTCGTCAATTCTTGGGTCAATTTGAGTCTAGCTCGCACAAGATACAACTTATAGCAACTTAGAACTTTCATATTTTAATCACTTTACTTTTTCTCCCCCTCAAAAATAGCATATAAGATGTTGTTTTTGAGAAACATTTGATTAAAATATGCTTTTTGAGTCTTATGGGGAGAATTCAACAAGAACTTTTGTTTTTTTTTCAAACGATGAGTTTTTCAAGTGCTCCCCCTCAACAAGTGAATACTCATTGAGGTGAAATACTTGTCTTTTGAGCAGAATTATGAAAAATCAGAAAATGTTTGATTAATTCTACTCAAAAGTAAGAAGCCTTCGCTCCTTATGTCAGGATTGAGGCACTGAAGCGTACCTCAGGGTCCTTTAATTACAAGCACGGGTTGTACACTGTTATGTGTGCACAAACCATAATCATATGATGAAGAGAAAATGATGATGAAATCAGGATAATGTAATACCACGATAATCATACTTGAGGAGTGTCAGGACGACGGTAAGTGAGGATATTCTGAAACGGTTCCCGTGCTCCAAGTAAGCTCTCCAAAGTGCGTATCTGCTCCCGGAACCTGAGCTTTTGATCAAGCCGAGCAATGAACTTAGTTGCTTCCCTCGCATCTCTTTTATTCCATCCCACATTATCTCCACTCCTATGTTCCTTTAACTTTTCATTCAACTTGATTCTGACAAATTTGAGAGTCTGATCTCCGAACTTGTGAACCTCGTCGTATTTCATGAAACTGTAACCATCGTTGTGCGGGTAAATCACTCCGAAAGGTTTGTTGTTGAAGATGAAAGGTCGTAAAGGGACGTTGGGAGGATATAACTATGGAGCAGTGAAGTTGAGTGATCTCTGATAACTTTCGACTCCCAGTTGTGCATCTTCGACTCGTGCTTTGATAATGGTTTGACGCATAAAGAGCAGGATCGAGTTGATGATGTCATACTGAAGGCTGCCAGACAGGTTTTGAAGTTTGCCTTGTACCTTGAGAAGGTAAATGTCAGCAATGTCATTGAGGTTCAACCGATGATAGTCAGCCTCCCCAAATGTATACAGCTGATCATCGATTCGGCGGACCTCAATTTCATCAAGAAAGTTGTATCCAAATCTTTTCTCAGAACGTTTGACTGCTGTGATGGCAAGAATGCGTAGATTGGAGAAGACCTTGTACTTGTTATGGAATGTAAGCTTGTATTTGTAGTACCATTTCCGCATCTCAGGCTAGTGAAGAGTACATAATGCAGCTTCATGATCATATTTGTGGATGGACGTGGAGTACAATCCACTCATTTGTTCTTCAAGTCGTTCCAAAGGATATGAGGCAGCTCTAAATTTGGTGAGAGACGTAGCATACCTGTGAGTCGGATCAGAGTTTCCATGGACAAGATACAAGAGATCCTTGTTGAAGAAATAATGCTTGGGAAGTTTTGGTTCACTTGGAGGACCAATGAGGGGTAATGGTTGAGAAAAATCTTGATAAATGAATTCATCAACGAGTGGTTCCGTGCCATGATAAAACTTGTCCCACGAAGGTCTCTTTCCCCAAGTAATATTCTCAGATAAAGCTTTAGCAACCTCTTCCACATTGTATTCGAACTCAAGTTCAGTAGTTGTGCATGTTTTGAATTCCGTGAACCCTGCTTTGCGAATCTTTACCAAGTCAGAAAGCTGAAGTCTTTGAGTCTGCATAACTTTCTTGATTCTTTTAGCAAAGCTTACCACTGATCCTTCAGTCATTTCGTCAGCTGTAGAGTCATCTGGGTGAGCATCAACCATTTCATCAAACCAGTTATATGAAGGAGCATCGGGATTAATCCATTCAGAAGCTGGGATTAATTGTGCATCCCTAGGTGGTTCAGCAACGGTTTCGGTGAAAATAGGAGGGATGTCATCCATGTCAACATTGGCTTCCTCAGTTTCTTGTGTTGGGTGTGGATCATCGGAAACGTTGATAGTAGCTGTTGTGGCTGAAGGTCTGGAGGAGGAGCCAGATACTTTCTTCCTCTTATCCTGTTGTGGCTGATCATCAGGGTCAGAATCATCATGACGACGTTTGGTTGCCTTTGTCTTTTTACATGCTTCATCTTTCTTTTCAGCTCTTTTGATCGATTTGATAAGTACTTTGCGTAGATCATTCTCCTCTGGATCATTAGCAATAGCTTCCAATAATTTGCCTTTTAGATCACTTAAGGAAGGTTTCGGAGGTGGAGTCTGAACAGTGATTGGTGTTGTTTGAAACCTGTTAGAAACGATCTCTGCAAGATTCCTGTTGACATAATGTCTCACAGCAGAAGGAAGTTCCTTCTGAACATACTTCTGAACTTCCCCAGGTAATCTCAGTTTTACCTGTTCCTCAACTGCTTCATCAACTTTGTAAGTATTGAATGATTCAATAACTTGTTGTTGTTCATGAACCTTTTTCTCAAGTTTGTTGTATTGGTCATGTAGTGATTTCAACAAGCTTGAATGAACAACGGTTGTAAAAGGGGTTTGTTGAGGATGACTTTGAGGTTGTGATAAAGGTTGTTGTTGCGGTTGAACTTTTGGTGACCCTTCATCAATTCCTACAATGTCGATAGGAGTATCTTGACTAGTATCAAGTTGCATATCCTTTCCATCACCATCCGATTCCTCATTTTTCTCATCATTCACATTAACTTCTTCACTATCTGACTTATCTTCTTCTTCACTTCTTTCCTCATTCTCGGATGATTCATCATCTTTGCCTTTTGAAGCTTCACCTTCAACTTCAGTTTCAGCCGGTTTATCGAGAGATTCATTTGATTCAGAACTAGATGACTCTGCTTCATCTTCAGAGTTATCGTCACCAGGTTCAGAGGATGATTCGGTTTGTGAATGAGCTTCATCTGATGCTTGATCATCCTTATCAGATTCAGGAGTTGGCATTTTATCATCCTGAGTACCAGATCCTTCACCTTTCTTGGTGAGTTTGGCAATTCGTTCCTCTTCCGTTTGTTTGCTTTCTCTTAAGGTAAGTTGTAATTGATCCTCTTCTTCAGATTCGGACACTGGTGAGGTGTCTGATTCTTCTAGAGATTCTTTTGACTTTCCCTTATCAGCCTTCTTAGTCTTGGTCATTGCAAGGTTTTCAGTTTCAGACTCCTGTTGAGCATCTGCATCTTCTCCTTCACTGTCAGTTGGTTCATCCCGAAGAGTTTGTTCAATCTGTGGAGTTGTCAATTTCTTCTTTGATGCAAAAGTGACTTTCTTAGTTCTTGATTTGGGAATTGTTTTGAGTGTAGTTGCACCTCTAGGAGCTCTCTTTTTCTTGGTCTCAGTTAAGCCAACTTTCCCAATTCTTTGAGCTGCATCGTATACTTTATAAGCCTCAGTGCTACGAACTGCATCAGACATCAGATTATCAGGGATTCTCATTCCCTGTTTCTCAGTGTTGGTCTTCTGAATTCGGGTTTTGGAATACTTATGATCCATAGAAGGACGGTGTTCCTTATCTTCTGATCTTGGATCAATCTCGGGGTATATTTCCAGGAAGTGAGCAATGAGACACTTGGTGAATCTGTAGAATGGAATTCTAGCAGTAGTAGAAATCTGAAACTGCTTTGCATGAGATACTAATTCCACCCAAATCAGTTGAGCATAATCAATGTTAGCTTGTTTGACAACCCCCCAGAAAATCTGCATCAATTCTAACGTGGGATGCTCATGCCCAGTTTCTTTCCCAGTTAAACTGTTGGTGAGGATGGAGTAAAGTGTGAGCCATGGTTGAGGAATGAATTTCCTGTCGACATGGGAAATAAGGCTGAGTTTGACTTTAGATTCATCATACTGCAACTCACGAAGAAGTCTGATAACGTCAGTTAATGATGGCAAGTGAGAGTATTTCTTGACCTTAGGCAAGCCAAGAACAGTGCGGAGAGTTTGTACATCAAACACAGCAAGTTTGTGATCAAGAGTGACACCCAATGACTTCTCATTCTTGCTGATATCAATCGATTCCCAGAACTGAGTTAGATAGACTTCTGGTACTGTAGCAGTGACGGTGAGAAGGTTAAGAATGAAGTGTTCTTTAAGTATTTCCAGGATGATTGCACAAGTATCATGACATGTGATTGAATCGAGATCTATCCTATGGTTTGTCTTAGCAATTACTCTTTCATCTCCTTAAATCAATTCGTGTCTAGGTGTTGATTGCTTAGCCATATCGAGACCTGAAATGATTCATAAACCAACAACAGCCATGTGGTGATTAGCTCGTTAGTTTAAGACAGAGAGATAATATCCGAAAAACAATCACCCAAGATAGAATCAATATCACATATGCAACACATGATGAATCAAACCAAGAATTACATTCAACACTTAGATAAATATGTAACGCAAACAAATTTCCTTCTAATTCGACAACAACCTCATAACTATAGTATTTTGAAAAATTTCGGCAGCATTTCTTTTCATAAAAGTTGAAAAACTAGAAACCCATACGTGATGGTTCCTTTATGAAACTCCTGTCTCGGAGTGAAAAATACATGAAACAATATCAATCTGTGGAAAAGAAGTTTAAGATTTTGAAAATTAAAGCACCAGGTTTCAAACTCGATAAACACCCATAATATTCAAACTCGATACACAAGTAATATTCAAACTCGATAAGCCTCATTAATCACAAACTCAATAAGCATGCAATTGTATCTAACTCGATATTCCTAAGCATTCTCAAACTCGATAAGCAAGTAAGTTTAACCAAACTCGATAAGCACACAAGATAGTCTCAAACTCGATAAGCCTAAGAGTCTCAAACTTGATATCCATACGAGTCTCAAACTCGATATCCAGGTGAGTCTCAAACTCGATAAACAAGCGAGTCTCAAACTCGATAAACAGGCGAGTCTCAAACTCGATATTCACACGAGTCTCAAACTCGATAAGCACACTTACATACAAACTAGATAAGCATAAAATTCTCTAACTCGATAAGCAGATATGGTTCCAAACTCGATAACCACATATGTTTTTAACTCAAAAAACAGACGAGTCTTAAACTTGATAAGCACAACTATCATCAAACTCGATGGGCATTTATCATTTCAAACACAATAGGTCACATTTAAAGCATCAAACTCGATAAACATAGCAAATTTGTCTCAAGCTTGACATAAACGTGAGTCTTCAAACTCGATATGACCATGAATCACAAACTCGATAATATGTATAACTTACTATCAAACCATTTAACCAAATAAGCACATGATTCAGTGTTTGAGCAATCAAGCTTATGAAACCCAACTTACCTCAGAATCGCACAAACGTGGCAACTACAATCAAGGTAAAGGTGGAACTAGGCCCTAAGGGTCATGCCGCAATTGTTCATATCACTTAATTAGCCTAAATTACTTCACACAATAAACACCCAAAACTGATTTCACATGAACCCTAGAAAATTGATTCGAACAAAGCCAACCATTCAAGCAAGTGTAATGAGCAAAAGAAAGTAATAAGCATTTAACTCACAATCGCTGAGAATTAATAATCTTAAAAAAATCTTGATCTTGTGAAGGAGAAAACAATAATCTGGGGCGCGTATGGTGTTTGAAAATCAGGTTAAGATATATCACAAGTGATTTTGATGTTTTGACACTATTGGCCCCCTACTTGTTTAACCAAAGAAAGATTTCAATAATACACATTTAGTCCCTAAAGTTAATGAAAAAACTTATGTATGTTACGAGTATACTGAATGTGGCACCCTCTTGAACCAACCATAAGATGTAATTCGGAAAATTTTTAACACGTAATGGTTCAAGAAGTGTCGAGAATGAGATTAAGATAGTGATGAGAAAAATGTTTAAAAGAAAAAGATTTCTGTCTCCCCCTCAAGATATGCGCGTGATAATGTTGAAGAAAAAACGTTGAGAACGACATATCTTGAATAAGGAATTTTTTTTTTTTTTTTTTTTTTTTTTTTTTTTTTTTTTTTTTTTTTTAGATGAAAGAAAAATCTTTTTGAGTTTTTGTTTTGTTTTATATTTTTGTATTTTTGTTTTTAGAAAATGTATTTACAGAAATATTGTTGATGTTTGACGATCAAAAATGTTTTAAAAACTTTTCCAGATCTTCAGGAGTCAAACATCGCATACCAATCTGGTGAACTAGACTAGCAAATCTTGATGGTGCTAAAGATTTGGTAAGTAAGTCCGCCAATTGGTACTCAGTTCCAACAAAATATAATTCAACGGTACCCTTTTCGACATGCTCCTTGATGAAATGATATCTGAGATCGATGTGTTTGGATTTGCAATGATGAACGGTGTTGCAGGAGATTGCAATGGCACTTTTGGAGTCGCAGTAGATCGGAATCTTATTGAATAGGTAGCCATAGTCTTTGAGTTGTGATCTCATCCAGATGACTTGAGCACAACACGCGGACATCGCTACATATTCAGATTCTGTTGACGACAGCGATGTGCAGTCCTGCTTCTTTGATTGCCAAGACACAAGTTTATCTCCGAGAAACTGTAATCCACCAGATGTGCTTTTGCGTGTGTCTAAACATCCTGCATGGTCAGTGTCTGAAAAGGCAATTAGTTCAAAACCAGAATCCTTCGGATACCAGATTCCCAAGTTAATGGTTCCCTTTATGTATCGAAGGATTCTTTTGACCTCACTGAGGTGTTTTTCAGTTGGTTTGGACTGATAGCGAGAGCACATGTAGACAGCAAATACTATATCAGGTCTACTAGCTGTGAGATACATGAGTGACCCAATCATACTACGGTATTTGGTAGGGTCAACAGGAGTCCCATGTAAGTCAGCATCTAGTTTTGTGGTATAGCCCATTGGTGTATTATAAGTATCACAACTCATCATTCCATGTTTCTTTAAAATTTCTAGAGCATATTTGGACTGATTTATAAAAATTCCACGGGGTGATTGATGAACTTGTAGTCCTAGAAAGAACGAAAGTTCACCCATCATGGACATTTCAAAATTATCTTTCATTAATTTTGCAAAATCATTAGAGTAACTTCTTTTTGTTGATGCAAATATAATGTCATCGACATATATTTGAACAACAAGTAAGTCCTCCCCGTATGTTTTTGTAAAAAATGTTGGATCCACCGAGCCTTTAGAAAATTTATTAGCCAGTAAGAATGTAGAAAGTTTGTCATACCACGCCCTGGGGGCTTGCTTAAGTCCGTAGAGTGCCTTTTTGAGTCGGTAAACGTGGTTGGGACGCTCAGGATCAACGAAGCCTTCTGGTTGGGTAACGTACACTTCTTCCCTGAGTTCACCATTAAGAAATGCAGTTTTCACATCCATTTGGTAGACTACCATGTTCCTGTGTGCAGCAAAGGCCAAAAAGATCCGAACAGCTTCATGTCTAGCCACTGGAGCAAAGGATTCAGCAAAGTCGAGTCCTTCTAGTTGAGAGTATCCTTTAGCTACCAGGCGTGATTTGTTACGAATGACAGTACCTTCTGCATCAAGTTTATTTTTCCAGATCCATTTTAACCCGATGACAAAGACTCCGTCAGGTCTTTCAACTAATTCCCAGACTTCTAATCATATGAACTGCTGAAATTCCTCTTGCATAGATTCAATCCAGTTGTTGTAAGTCATTTCTTCTTTAATGTTTTTCGGTTCTTCCATACAAACTGTGAGTGCATATATGCAAGTTTCACCATCAGTGTGAAGTCGTTGTCTTGACATAACAGGTGCATCTGGATGACCAATAATATGTACGAGGGGATGATCTCGAGTCCATTTGTGTGTCGAAGGGTGAAGTTGATAGGTATCTCGCATGTTATTAGGATCCAAATTACGTGTAGACGACTCAGCAACTTCATGATATGTTAGAGCTGGTGCAAACGGGTTAATGAACTCATTAGGATCGTACTCTGCGGTTTGTGGAACTGATTGTGGTGTTGGATCTTCAGCTGAATGCCTAGAGTTGGAAGCAGTTTGTTCAACTGTAAATGGAGATGCAATTGGAGGACCGTCTTTCTCAACAGTCGTAGTGGTTTGTTGAGGTATGTCAGGAACTTGATGAATATCAGGTTGTGCAGCGGAATTAGGTGAGACCTCAGTAGACCGGTATTCAATTGTATCATTAAACAGTGGAGCAAACAAGGTTTCCAATTCTTTGCGGTTAAGGGGCAATGGTTCAGTTGAAGAGTCCGGAAAGTTAAGACGGTTGAATTCGGGTCCTAAGCTGTTTTGCTCAGAAGCCATTTGTGTGAGTTCATCAAAATTAGCGTGAATAGTTTCTTGAATTTCTCTTGTCCGACGATTCCATATCCGAAAACCTTTGGAATTTTCACAATATCCAATGAACACTCCGATGTCAGCCTTTGCTTTCAGTTTACCTAAATCATCATGATCATTTTTCGGATAACAGAGTGCTCCAAATACATGAAAGTAATCGATGTTTGGTTTTCTCTTGTGAACAATTTGATAAGGTGTTTTGCGATGTCGTTTTGTGATCATGCAACGGTTTTGAGTATAACATGCGGTTGAAACAGCCTCTGCCCATAAGTAATCTGGTAATTGAGCATTAATCAACATAGTTCTAGCAGCTTCCACTAACGTCCTGTTGCGTCTTTCGACAACTCCATTTTGTTCCGGGCTTCTAGGAATAGATGTTTGATGTTCAATTCCCACTTTCTCATAATATGACCTCAGTGTCTGATTCTTAAATTCTGTACCATTGTCAGTTCTGATTATTCGGACTGTGTTTCGTAACTGAACTTGAATCTTAGTGAGAAAGGTGATGATCATTGAAGGAGCTTGATCTTTGCTTCGAAGAAAGTAGACCCAAGTCCATCTGGAGTAATCATCCACAATTACAAGTATGTAGCGTTTACCGTTGATACTTTGAACACGCATCGGACCACACAAATCCATATGAAGCAATTGTAACACATGATTCGTACTTTGCTCAGGTTTTGAAGGAAAGTGAGCTCGAGTACTTTTCCCTTGTTCACAGGCTGGACATAAGTGATATTTGGTGAAACGGAATCTTGGAAAACCATCAACAAGTTTGTAACGAGCAAGGTCAGTCATAGTTTTGAAATTCAAGTGAGAAAGACGTTTGTGCCATAACCAGGATTTAGTCGATTCAGCTTTGGAGAGAAGACAGATCGGAGATGTTGCAATCATATCTGACATAGATATAGTATAAAGATTGGAACCACGTGAGCCAGACATAAGATCGTTTCCCTGTAAGTCACGAACAAAGCAAGTTTTCTCCCGAAATGCAACTTCTAGATCCTCATCACAAAATTGACCGACTAAAAAGAGGTTGTGCCCGAGGCCTTCCACATAATAAACACGACTGATTTCGATGTTCCCACTGACATAGTCACCATATCCCATGATTAAAGCGTAATGATTATTCCCGAATCTGACAGTTCCGATGAACTTTGAAACAAAGTTGATTAACAGTTTGAGATTGCCTGTCATATGTCGGGTGCATCCGCTATCAACAATCCAAAGAATGATCTGTACCACCTTCATCACAAGAAGACGACGAGGATGGAACAGAAGTAAGGGTGGAACCCAAAGAAAGTGCGGGTTCCAGTTGGTTAGTGACACATGTATTCAATAATTTAGGAATCCACTTAAAGTCTGGTTTGTGTTGTAACCAACGTTGCCAATTCCAACTAGTTTTAGCTTTCTTAATGGTGAATTCACTAGTGATGGGCATGTTCTTAGATTTGTTCTCTAGAATGATGGGGGTAACTTCAACATCATTAGAAACCGTAGATGGCGGTTTTCCTAATATCGACTTAGAGGCAGTAGTGGGCCTAAAAGGAATGCCTGTCCTACGTTTCTTCTGACGATAAAGGCGAGAATTAGCTACACATTTTGTATGATCACCAGATGATATATTTTTGCGACAAAACACACAAGATGCATTAAATTTCAAAACATTCAAAGGTTCATCATTTGTTACATTTAGATCTTGATTACAATTTGCCAGATTAGAATCTAAATCTGATGCAACATGATTATTATTCAAATTCCTAAGGTGATCTTCTACTTCTTGAGCTTCTAGTGATCCTTTCTTACGTTGCCAGATCCTATTCTTCTTGTTACTTTTTCGCTTCGGTCTGCTAACGCTATTAGTGGATACTAGTCCTGTGGAAGTGGAAGGGTCATCATTAGTGGTTTGAATATAACTACCCTTATCAGTTTTGTCTAATTTATATAATCCAGGTGCAATCACTGTGGTGTCAACAAACTTTCCTTTTTCAAGTAGCTTAATTTTCTCTTTGAAATCAATGATGATGTGTTTCTTATCCTGAATTTCAGACTCAAGTAAACCAATGCAATATTTGTAATCGACACTATTTTGTTGCCATTCTGCATTTTCATTTTTCAAGAATTCAATTTCCTTCTCGTATTTGAGGCACAAACTTTTGAAAGACTCAAGGTTTTTGCAAAGCTGACACGAGTTTGAAATCTTATATCTTTGAAATTTTAATTCGAGTGCCATACTTTTTGCTTCATATTGATCCATAGTTTTTCTGAGTTTAAGATTTTCAGTTGAAAATTGTTTGCACACATCATCATTGTTCATTCTCAATCTTTCGTTTTCGTGTTTAAGTTTCTCAATTTTCTCATTCAACAGATTAGTATCAACACAATGATCATTCTTAAGCGTGGAAATACCAGATGTATAGAGATCATTCATGATAACAGACAAAATATCAGCATTGAGAACTTGTTCCAAGAGTCGATCAGCATCATTAATTAAACCTTGATTTCTTTGCTTTTGAACCAAAATCTCATTTTCAGTAGAGTTGAAAACGTTTATCATGTTTTCTACCTCATTTTGAAGTTCCTGATCCCATCGTGTAGCACAGAGACGGAGGTGTTTTACAATAGGCAGCATTTGTTTTTGAAAAATATCTCGCTTTTCTCGCTCGTAAGCAGATTGAAAAGTTTCAACTTTTATTTCAGAATTGCGTGCAATTGTTTCCTCCAAAATTTCGATGTCTTCCATAAAAGTTTTGAAATAATTTAAGACACGACATTTTTTCGGTAAAGGTGAAAGTTCACCGGATGATGGTAAAGGACCATTTATTTGTGCTACATTTTGGACAGGAGCTCCATTAGAAGAAGAAACATATGACTCTGTGACATACCATGATTTCTCAGGTAATTCCTTTTGAGGAACAAAAGATTTAGAAATATGAGGAGGTTTTGAGTAATCATATGGTGTCCAATATTGAACATGACTCATTTTTGATCGACTCTCGTTTTCAAGTTCTTCTTCCTCTTCAGTATCAAAAACAACAGCACGCACAATCGTATTATCAAGCAAATGGTCCATACTGTAAATTTTAGGAGTTTCTTTGAATGCTGTGTGAAGAAACATTGAATTGTAATCGCCAAGTGCAAATCCTTTATCGGGTCTCGGTTTTAGAGTGAATTTCTGAATTGTTGTGACAGAGTTCCCGTGTTTGTAAACAATATTACGAAATTCTTTGACTTGTTTTTCAAGATCAACAATGTCACCGAGTAAGTTATCTATGTACTTTCTTTTCCGTATTTTATGTTCACAAAAGTCCTTTTTACAACTTGACAATTCCGTTTCTGTTTTTGAAAGTTCTTTTTGAAGACGTTCAACTTGCATTTTCAATTCACACTTTTCACTTTCGAGTTTTGAAACCAACTTTCCGTTAGACTTAATCAAATCTTGCATTTTATGTTGGAGATCTTGTTCTTTATTGTAAGACTTGTTAAAGGCTTTTTCAAAACTTATTGAACGTTTGATTTTGTCTTCTTGATTTGAAAGTTGTGTTTTATAACACTCAATATCTCTTGAAAGTGACTCATTTCTTACTTTTAAAGCTTTGTTTATTTCATTGCATTTGGCAATTTGCAATTGTTGAGCGTTCAGTTGTTGGGTCAACAGTATATGGTCGGGGTCTGGATCAAACAATGGTTCATGTTGTTCTTCCTGATCATGTTTATCATTCTCAATTGGATCATCAAATGAAACAACTGTGTCATCATCAAATATGACAACTGTGCTTATTTGTTCATCTTCTTGGGAAGATGAATATGAGTCAGATGGAACAACTTGCGCCATATCTGATCCAGAAGCAGAAGGTGAAGCAAATTCATGTATAAGGCATGCATTAGGAACATGTACCTGAGACAAGCCATCTGTGTCATACACAGGACCTGAATCATTAAACTGAAGTTCCTGTATGTTGGCCATAAGCATCACAGCAGCATTAGCTTCCAGATCTTCCATGTCATCATCATTGTAAGAAGTTGCCATGAAGTTGTTCTCCTGCTCACTGAAGTTTCCATCCTTTTCATCCTGGAGAGCCATTAGTAATGCCTGCTTGTGAAATTTACTTCCCCGAGTTCTCGGTTTAGGACATGCTGTAGCAATATGACCTTGTTCATTGCAATTGTAGCACTATACAGCATTCCCTGAGTTAGAGTTCCTAGTTTCAACAGGTTCTGACCTTTGCTGAGAAGCACCTGTGTTGTTTCTGAACCCTCCATTATTGTTATACCTCTGAACGTTTCCACTGTTGTTGTATCTCTGACCATTCCCAAAATTTCCTGAAGAACTTCCTGAACCAGATCGACCATAGTTACGATTCTGAATTTCCACTCTTCCATCATTGACAACAGCTTGATTCCTTGTGTTAGAGGAAGAACGTTGACGGTTGTTTGTTTTGTTGGAGAATTTGCTAAAAGCACGAGCAATAAGAGCAAGTCCCTCATTCAACGTTTTAAATTCATCATCGTCATCGTTATTGGAATTTGAGTAGTACACAGCATCATCGTTGTTTAATGGAGCAAGTTGAGTAGACTCATACTGTGGAGATAAATCATATGGGACCATTTGATTCGAGGTAGAAGACTGTGGATAACTGAAGTAGTTCTGCTCTTGAACATATGCATGATTAGACATTGGTGGTGGAGCATAGGGAGATTGAGCAACGAGAGCCAAAGAATTTGGTGTGTGTGTTGGTGTGTATCCTCCTCGTTGAGCTCTATCTTTTTCCACTTCAGGTTCATGGTGTTTCAAAAAATCATACAACAAACCATAAGGTGCATCATGAAGATTTTTAGTTTGCCGAACGAATGTCACGTACTTTTGCCAATCCGGGCCAAGACTTCCAACAAATTTGGAGTTTACTGCAATCCTTGGTACTGTGATTTTGTGAGTTCCAAATCATTTACCACATTAGTGAAACGATGATAGTATGATTCTAGTGACTCTCCTGGTTCAATTTTGATGTCAGTGTATTCCATGTAGAGTTTAGATTCCATATCATCTTTGTTCAATTGAGTGCCTTCCATAAGGAGATGAACATGTTCCCACATTGCTTTAGCCGTTTTCTGAGCATCGACACTTCGATAAATCGGATTAGGAATACCTTGAAGTATGTAGGCCATAGCATACTCATCAGCTTCACGATGTAGTTTCTGATCATCTGTAAGAGCAGATTCTGGAAGAGGTCTATCACCAGGAGGACGTGGAGGATCAAAAGTTGGATCACCAATTTCAAATCGTGTTGGCCACTCAAATGGTCCTTCAAGTATCACTTGTTTCAAAAACTTCCCATGGGGTTTCTTTAGCTCAAGAAATCGTAAGAATCGACTTGACCATTGAACATAGTTCCCGGGTGTTAACATTGGAGGTGTTTCAAGTGATCCTGCCTCATGTCTGGATTGTTGAGTTGTAATAACTTCACACATTCTATCAAACCAGTGAGGTTGCTTGGAGGAGAACTGATTGTTTTGTTGTGACATCTGAGATGGTAGTTGTTGTGGAATTATTTGATGTTGTTGCATCATGAGGTATTGTTGTGGGGAATTAAACGGTTGTTGCTGATGGTATTGTTGTTGCGGATACTGCTGATGTTGTTGATGATACTGCTGATGTTGTTGCTGAGGATTTGAGAAGTAGTAATGAGGTGGTTGAGACATCTTTCGTGATTATGGTAGACTTAGATCGATAATGATAAATAAAGGTTGTAATTAGATTAGATTTTAAACTCGTTAAGTGATTCAAACTCGGTATGTAGTGATTAGTATTCAAACTCGATATGTTCAACTTAGGAGTCAAACTCGATAAGACCAAGTAGTGTACCAAACTCGATAAGTCCAACTTAGGAGTCAAACTCGGTATGTAGTGGTCTAAACTCGATAATTCTGAAGTAGTTGTCCAAACTCGAAAGTCCAGACGAAAGTTCAAACTCGATAAGTCAGGTCAATGTACCAAACTCGATAAGTCAATGTATTACACCCCTAACTCGATAAGTTGATAGAATTTTGGCAGAGTGTCCCCTAGAAAGTAGCTATGCTGATCCTAACTCGATAGTCGATTAGGAAAACACGGCTAACTCGCCAAACTCGATAAGATAATAATACACCAAACTCGATAGAATAAAAAATTCTAACTCGATAGTAAATTACACCTAACTCGCTAAGTTGTTAAACTCCTAACTCGATATAGCCAATATCAAACACGATAGTAATAGGATGAACAGTAACCGAATCTTAAAAAATCACTTCGAAACCTAGTTTTACTACCAAATCAAACCTAAATCAACCTATATTATCCCTTGGCGAATGATACCACTTGTTAGGTCACCATTTCTACAACATAATCACTAAGAAATCTAGAGAGAGAAAGTAGGTAGAGAGAGAGAGTGGAAGGAACCCTAGATATTAAAATGAAAGACTAACAATGATATTAAGAGAACCAACAACCTCAAATGAGGTTATACATTACTATATATAGGTAAGGATTAGGGCTTCACCACACTTAGACAATATTACATACTTAGCCCTTATACTTAATCCAAACCTTTAAACAAAGCATAGAACTTAATAAAACATAAGATAAATATAATATAAAGCAACCTAGTGTAAAACTTAATGACCGACACTTGATTTAATAAAGTTGAGTCCCAACACCTTCTACTTCAAATATGTAAGTCTGTTTATATGCGCACATTTAGTAACTACTCCTTTCTTTTTGTTGTTTTGTTTATGTGCGCAGAGCTGGATCTGTTCGCCGTTGTTAAGCTGGAGAAACCAAAGCAGGTGACTGTGGGGGTGCGCCCGCTAAGGGAGGGTGAGCAGCCACTACTGGAGGCGACCGAGGGTCATTTGACAGTGCTGCCGGAGGTTGTTCCTGAAAATACGCCGCCGCTCCAGGTAACGCCTGTTCAGAGCGTTGCGCCAGAGGAGGAGGCGCGCGCTGAATCATCTGACAGCGTGGAAATCCTCAAGCCTGAGGATGTGTTGAAGGAGGAGGTGGCGCATAATATTAAGCGCAAAGGGAGGCTGGTAGCAGTGGCACTAAGAAGAGACGACGCTACCTTGTTGAGGATGCGGAGTCGTCCGCGGAGGATGAGACATCCGCTCCTGGTGCGGATAAAAAGGCTGCCGAGGCCTCTCCGTTTTTGTAAGTATCTGCGTCTCTATTATGTTTCTTGTATATTACTTGTCGCAATATGTACTAATTGTCGTCTTCATGTATTGTAGGGATGATGCCATGAAGAATGATGGAATCTTCGTGGATGTGGTTTCCTCTCCGCAGAATGAAAACAAGGAGGGGAAAGCCAAGGTTGATGAGGGTGGAGAGGCGCAGCAGTTGATGGATGAGTTGGCTGTGACTGCTGCGCGTCAGGCTGAGCTAGTGGCTCAGTTGAAGAAGAGGTATGTCGGGGAGAGCAGTACTCTCGCCCAGAAGGATGAGGAGATAGCTAGGCTTCATGCGGAGCTGGCTGAAGCGCAGGCGGAGGTGGAATCCTCCAGGGTGTATACTGAGAAGGTCACCAACGAGAAGTTGTCCGCACTGGCTGAGGTGGAGCAGGCGCGCGGGCAGCTTCATCACTACAAGTCTGACATGACTTGGGCGGTGAGGTACTTGGAGGAGAAGAAGGTGGAGCACTATGCTAGTATTGCCAAGTTCAAGGAGGGTATGGAGAAGATCATCCAGGTTCAGGAGGACAAGCTGCGCGGCCTGAGCATTGAGTACGATGAGGAGTTATACCCTCATTTGATGTCGACCATTGCTGAGCGCAGGTATTTCCCTTTTGCTCTTCTTCTTTATAATATTTTTTGTTGCTATGCCTTTCTTTAACACAAATTGTCTTTGTTGATGTAGGTGGTTGATTAGTCATGGGCTGCGTTTGGCAGCTATGGGCACTCTGGAGTCCCAAGAGGTGTTGGACGCCTTTGGGAAGGTAGTTCACTGTGCTGTTGCGCGTGGGAAGTCGCAGGCCATGGAGGATCTCCATGAGGCCAAGCTTCTGAGTAAGGACTTGGCAGAGATCCCTGGTTATAATGCGGTTGCATATGATGAGTTGATGCAGGCTATGGCGGGGTTGAAGGTCCTCTAGTTGCCGCACATTGGAAGGTTAGAGCACGACCAAGACAACCCCATAAATGTGATTATGGCGGGGTTGACTTTGGAGCGTCACCTTTTGGAGGATGCAGAGGCGCAACCAGATTACTTCTTGATGCCTGATGTGTCGCAGCTGCAGATTCCCAAGTTCGCGCAGCCTCGCCACATCCTCAATCCGTTTGCTCTTGAAAGGGAAATTCCCTTGAAAGAGGTTCTGGAGCGTCACGCGCAGAGGGCTGCCCAGAAAAGGGGCATTAAGGGCAAGGCAGTGTTGTGTGGCATGGGTGCTGCACACATCCCCAGGTCTGATGGGGTTCCCGTGAGTGTTCCTACCGTATCTCCCAAGGACGCTTTGATTATGAGAAAGCTTCAGGAGGCGGGGAGTTCTGCTGCTCCGGAGGATAGCCCTGAGCATCGCCATAGCGTGTAGGCTATTTTTGTATATGTACTATGTAAATAACGAAGTGTATCTTTCCTTGTAAATTTTGTGTAAAAATGTTGAATAAGATACCTTTTTGTTAATTAAGTGTGTGACTTAAGAAATATACTTGCATTGTTTGCTAAGTTTTATTATTTGACCAAGTGTCTTGGCTCGTTAAGTGCGTGACTTTAAGAAATATACTTGCATTGTTTGCTAAGTTTTATTGTTTGACCAAGTGTCTTGGCTCGTTAAGTGCGTGACTTTAAGAAATATACTTGCATTGTTTGCTAAGTTTTATTGTTTGACCAAGTGTCTTGGCTCGTTAAGTGCGTGACTTTAAGAAATATACTTGCATTGTTTGCTAAGTTTTATTGTTTGACCAAGTGTCTTGGCTCGTTATTTGCTAAGCTTGTACAGTGTACGTAATATTTGCGCATCCGTCGTGGGGTGCGCAAGGGGAAACTTACTTCAACGTCTTGTAAGTAAGGCGCTTAGCAAGGATGCGTGATCCAATGTTGATGGGTTTGCAACCCTCTTACTCAACGAGTAAATTAGTAGGTTAACTCATCCTCTCTGCTAACTCATCCTCTCTGCCATCGTGGGTCTTAATAGGTGCATGCACGCCATGTAGGCAAAAGATAAGATAACAATATTGGAACATAATAAAAAATGTACGCAATAAAGTAAGAGTGTGTTATGGAGTTAGCTAGAAACCATAACGCTTTATTAATACTTTCAAATGTATGAAATATAAAATACAATTCCTAAAAAAGAAAAAGAAAAGAAAGTTCAAAGGACAAACATTTATTGGGCACGTACTAGAGTGCAGGTATGTTTGTTTGTGGGCCGTAGCCTTTCCTAGAGATAGCATCTTTTCAGATTGCAGATGTTCCAAGTGCGCGGTAGTTCGTGACCTTCCATGTTGCGCAACTTGTATGCACCATTACCTAGTGCATCTATGACCTCGTAAGGTCCTTCCCATTTGGGTCCAAGTTTGCATGTGTCTTCTGCGTAACTCGCGTCATTGGCACGGTACACGAAGTCTCCTGGCCTGAAAGAAGTGTGTTTGACTTTTGCATCATAATACTTCTTCATCTTTGTTTTAGCCTTTGTTTCGCGGATAGCTGCGCGTTCACGCCTTTCTTCCAGAAAGTCTAAGTCTATGCGCCGTTCTTCATCATTTGTTGTGACGTTTACCTCCGCTGTGTGTATAGTTGGCATCCCAATTTCTGCTGGTATGACGGCTTCTGTTCCATAGACAAGGGAGAATGGCGTGTCTCCAGTGCTGGTTTTTATTGATGTGCGGTGTGCCCATAAGACATGCGATAATTCCTCCACCCATTTGCCTTTATGTCTGTCAAGGCGCGCTTTTATCTCTTCGCCTAGACTGCGATTTGTGCGCTCTACCAAACCATTAGTTTGTGGGTGTTTCACTGAGGCGAAGTGTTGTGTGATATTCAATTGTGCGCACTAATCTTTGAATGGGTTATCGCAGAATTGCTTTCCATTATCTGAGATGATTTCCCCCGGTAGTCCGAAGTGACACACAATATTGTCCCACACAAATCGTTTGACTTGATTGCCAGTGATGCTCACTACTGCTTTCGCCTCAATCCACTTTGTGAAGTAGTCAATGGCTACAATGAGGAATTTTAGCCCTCCCGCTGCAACTGGGAAGGGGCCTGCAATGTCAATGCCCCACTTATGGAATGGCCATGGTGAGGTGATGGGGGTTAACTCTTGTTGTGGTTGGCGCGGTATTGCCCTGTGTACTTGGAAACTACTGCATTTTTTGATCATATCTCGCGCGTCGCGATGCATAGTAGGCCAATAATACCCTGAGCGCAGTGCGCGCGCCACCACGAACCGTGGTCCTGATTGCATGGCACATGATCCCGAATGAATTTCTCGTAGTACATAATCTGCTTGGAGAGGTCCGACACATCTGAGCCAAGGTTGTAAGAAGGAACGTCGATATAGGATGTTATTTCGTAACTCAAATTTCTGCGTTGTGCGCCGTACCCTTCGAGCGTCCATTGGGTCTTGTGGTAAGATTCCTTTGCTTATGAAGTCGATGATAGGTGTTATCCACGTGGGATCTTGTTCTTCTATCACCGTGGATACTTCCATCTCCAAGATTGATTTGTTCTTTAGTGTTTCTACCAAGACCTGTTTTGATAGGTGCGCAAAGCTTGTGGATGCAATTTTGCTAAGCGCATCAGCCTTTATGTTGTCTCCTCTAGGTACCTGTTTGATTGTGAACCTATCGAAGCTTTGTATCAAGGACTTGGTTTTTTCGAGGTATTGGATCATGTGTTCATCCTTGGCTTCGTATTCACCTAACACGTGGTTAGCTACTAGCCTGGAGTCTACATTTGCTTCTAGGTTGCGTACACTCATTTGTATTGCAATGCGTAGTCCAGCGAGTAGTGCTTCATATTCTGCCTCATTGTTTGTGGCTGTGAATTCGAAGCGCAGTGCGTAGGTAAATTCTATCCCTTCTGGATTGGTAAGGATAAGACCTGCGCCTGATCCATCTATGCATGATGATCCGTCTGTGAACAGAATCCATGGTTCCTGTAACTCTATCTTGCTTGTTGCAAGTGGAGTATCAGTATCTGGCTTTTCAATAATGAAATTGGCTAGTATCTGTCCCTTGATTGCAGTGCGTGGCCTGTATGAGATGTTATACTCGCCCAAAAATACACTCCACTTTTGTAGGCGTCCTGATGCGTCAGGTTTGGAAATAACTTGTTTGATGGGCTGGTCTGTGATCACGGCTATTGGGTGCGCCTGAAAGTATTTGCGCAGTCTTTTGGCTGCGAATACTAGGGCTAGGACCAGCTTTTCCATAGCGCTGTAGTTGAGTTCCGTCTTTTTCAATGCCTTGCTCACAAAATATATGGGGTTTTGAACGGAGTTCCTATCTGTCAATAGTACTGCGCTAACTGCTCCATGGGTTGCCGATAGGTACATGATCAGCTCTTCCCCTGGTCGCGGTGCGACGAGTTTGGGGAGAGATGTGAGGTGATCTTTTAGTTGTTGAAAAGCTTCCTCTGCTTCCTTAGTCCAACGAAAGTCTCCCTTTTTTGTACACTTCGTGAGTGTTTTAAAGAGGGGGAGTGATCTGTCTGCTGACTTGGATAAGAAACGGTTTAGTCCTGCTAGCTTTCCGTTTAATGATTGGACTTCTTTTAGTGTGCGCGTGATGCGTGGGAATTGCACCAGGCTTTACCTCTCGAGGGATCTCGAGAAGCTTACAACCCCCACCAGGCAGTGTACCTGATCGTTGTAGTATAGTATAGTGACAAGTACCGGGGGATTGATCGTTCAACTTGGGAATAGTGTCGCTAGGATTAGAAAACCTAAATACTAGTTCTAGAGATGAAAGATGATTATTTTTGGGTTTTTATGTTTTTTAGAAAGCAAGTAAAATCTCGGGTTTTGAAGGAGTGGGCGGAATTAGTTGTTATTCAACTAACCCAAAACTAAGATGCAATCAAAATAAAATACTAGAAAAGAAGATAAACTAAATTATACTAAGGTTGTGAGCAGTAATTGGAGAAAATGTGTTTACTTAGATTTCCTTACTCCCTAGATATCTTTTACACGTTAATTACTTGTTACAATTGCATGGATGACGGATCGTATTCCTTAATACCATTCATGGGGTGGCATACATAACTCCCCAATTCTATGAGCTCTTATCTCCTCCTACACCATGCCCAGCACAACTATAGGGATTATAAACAGTGGCTCATGCATTAAATACAACCAATAAAGACCTAGTACGCCTCGGTTCATGTTTCTTAAGACGTTCAAGCATGTTACCATTGGAAGTCTGCCAGTTTTCTTAAGCCTAACATATAAAATCATTCATCCAAGACAAGAATAAACAAGTAATCAACACATAATCAATACATAGGTTTCATTAGATCTAAGCAAACACAAGAGATATTTAGCCTAGCATAGTGGAATTGAGACAAGAACAAGATATAGACAACCAACACACAGACATATTGATTGAATTAAAAGAACACTTATCTCAATTACAATGCAAGGTATCAAGGGTTTAGAACCCTTGAAAAACCTGTAAAAGATGCACCAAATTCGTCTTAGGGTTTCACCAAAATTCTCCTCTCTCAAAACTAAAAAACTAGAAAAGTATATATAGGAAAACTGATCTGACGGCGTCAAGAACAACCTTGTGACGCCGTCAGACCGCCGCTAAATAGTATCTCGGACGGGCTTGATCTACTTTTGACGCCGTCACCTCTTGGCCGTCATGCAAAAATTACTCTTGACGCCCTCATATGACGCCGTCACCAACTCTCGGTAAAATATTCCATCCACTCTGACGCCGTCATACTCTCCTTCTTGACGCCGTCATGAACTCTCGGTAAAATTATTTGAAGATGCATCTGACGCCGTCAGATTAATACTCTTGACGCCGTCAGGAACTTGATTTCAGCAAGGAAAATAAAGACTTAGCCGTTTTCTTCACTTTAATGCTCCAAAAACGTCCAAAATAGCTTCTTTTCCAGAATTCACTCTCCAAGTACCTAAAATCACAAAAGGAACGATTTAGGGCAATATTTGATCAAATAAATTCAATTCCGGGCTTAAATGACCCCCTAAAAGTGGTTCATTTTTCGCCTTATCATATACCCTTACACTTGAGATTTGCTTGTCCTCAAGCAAATATGCTTTTATTCTAATCAAAAGACAAGTTAGAGGTCATTTAACACTAATATAAAAGTAATTACAACAAATAATCGTTCCACTAAAGACCAAAGACAAGCACGGAGGTCATATACTAGCACCTCACAAATAGTGTTTGGATACTCACATCTCTCGGGTGTAATAAAGTAATATAACAATATGGAAATGGAAGATATCTCTCACTACCTGTCATAGCAAAATAGATTACCATAGGCTTGGGAAAGGATCAAACCTCCACCACATGGCGTAAGCACCTAAGATAAACTATCAAAGAGGTCTTTTAAAAGGGTTGTAACGTTAGGTATAGGGATATGAATTACACAGTTTTGTTGGATAAAGAGAATTTTACTGGTGGCGAGCTAACAATCTTGGTTAATTACATGTACAATAGGCGTTGCTAAGCCAAGACTCGACTCGACTTAAGCTAATAAATGAAAAATAACAAAAATATAAAATGAACAAAGAATAAAAAGGGATGGTAGTCCGTATGTTTTTCTCTTTCTTTTTCTATTTTTTTCTTTTCTTTCTTGATTTTTTCGATTTTTTTTTTTTTTTTTTTTTTGCATACACTATTGCCCTACCATCCAAAATAATACATCATAGGGGATGAGAATTCCCCTTACACTTGAATCTTTACATACTTTACAAATGAACTAATCTAATGACTCGAATTAAGAAAATCAAAACACTTGGAGCACTTTTAAGATTAACGTACTTATGGGGGTAATATATGATGTCCTTCCCCATTACTCCATAAAATAAGTACTTACCCATGAGTCCCAATCGTCCCAAAACAATATGTACAAGGATATGACTCGACTTAGCAACCATGTAACCAATTAGAAAGTTAACTTAGGGTTTAACAAATAACAATAATGCACTAAAGATGAGTGCATACACGGAAGGCTAAGGCGATTTGGGTGTACATTTAAGTGGGGTGTAACAAATTCTTCCTTTAAGTAAAATGCTTAAAGTTAGAAACGAAAAGATAGGCTCGGAGGGGTGTACTAGGGGTTTCGTGTACTAAAAATGAGTACAACGCTAAGGGTGTGGGAAAAATTAGTTGACTTAACTAGCCAAACAATATGACTTAAATGGTCAAGTAATTATGATACGGGTTTAACACAAGGGTGATCCTAATGCCTCTTATCATATAGTAAATCCTACTACACGAATGTAGTCTCACTAGCGGTCTCGGGATGCATCACTAACGCAAGTTCTAGAATCTAAATGCTACCGGTACACTCATAAGCACTAATAATGAATGCTTTTCCTATCAAAACTAAAGGCGAACCTCACGTATTTGGGTGGAAAATTTTTCTGAATATATGGTTATGTGCTAGATATACAATCTCCTATCCATGAGACGCTTGTTATGGTTAAAGTTTCACTCCTAAATGTTGTAAAAAATTTTAAATTTGGCGCTAAAATTACACTAACAAGTATTTATCATAGTTTTATTACACACCTACTTTTAAACAAAACAAACTCAAGCGAAAGTGTATTGTAAGGTATCATCAATTTACCCTCCCCTTACACTTAAGATGAACATTGTCCCCAATGTTCAAGTAAAGATGTAAAAGTAAAATAAGTAAAAGAATGAAATCAAATACTCCCCTGATTCGCTCGGTATGGATTAAAGGTTGGCCAGGTTAAATCTTCCTCCAAGAAAACGAACAATCAAAGCTTCCCTTCCAGAATATAAATCATCTTCTTGTCCAATATAACCTGTAAAATCTGACAAAATAGACAAGACAACCTCGCGTAAAATTCGGCGGCATCCTATATAACTTACAAAATCCTAGAAAGCAAAGTAAGATATAATGCTTGTAAATGAAGTTTGCAGATTTCCTGGAGATTATAAAACTTAATAATTCACAAAAAACCATAAGACTCCGTTAGAAAAACAAAACTGGTAAAATTTCCAGATTTTAACTCCTGACGCCGTCAAGAGTAAACTCTGACGCCGTCAGAATGGACCTGCAGAAATCGTTGTGTTAAGTTTCCGGAAAATTTCTGGAAAAACTTGGTTCTACTTCCTGGAAAATCCTGCAAAACTCCATTATGACTCAATACAAGCATTTGACTCTAACAAGTACTAATATACATGCTCACTTAAAATTGTGGAGAATCATGATCGTGTGTTTCTCAAAAACATATTTGGGGTTTCCCCTTACACTTATCTTTTGCAAAAATACTTTTAGGTTGGAGTTAAGACTAGGCTAAACAACATAGTAAAGTATTTCCACTTTTTAATTTTGAAACATGATTCACCAACAATAAAAATAAAGCATGCATACGGAAGCAAATAACAAACAAACAAATAAAATCACACAAAGCATGGGTTGCCTCCCAAGAAGCGCTTTTCTTTATTTACGAGTCTTGTAGCTAGACTCAAGGCCATGGGTTAACGTGTATCGCTTATGCTCACATATCCAAGGGTGAGCCATCTAATAGTCGCCTCATCTTTCTTGTAATCATCACTTAGCTCTAAACACCTATGATAATACCTTTTGTTCTTTTCATGAGGATAGTTAAGCCCTTTTCTCTTATCGTTCTCACTTAGCATTTCTATGGGCGGGTATCTACTACATTTTTCCATAGAAAAATCCTTGAACCTAGGGTGTGTTCGGGGCATTTGGTAGACAAAGTCCTCACTGTCATCTGAGAATGTAATTAACCCTTCTATGAGTTTTTCATCAAGGTTGGTCAACTGTTTGAAAGGTTTTCCAAACACAACTTGGGTTAACTTATCATCAATAAATTCTCCCAAATTCTCCATAACCATGAACTCAACAGGATAAACAAAGCTCCCTACAAACACGTGTAATGAAATTGCCCTAGCAACAATATTATCTCCTTTATGTTCTAACTCATCGACCATGATTTTATTGTATTCACTACGCGAAATTATGTTCATTGGTAGAGATGAGTTAAGATAAGCATCAAAGCTCCTAAATCCGATCTTACAAGGAAATTGCATGTTAAACGAACTATCACACACAATCCTAGTTCTAGGGTCGACACACCTAAGTGGGTTTATCTCTTCTTCCATTCTATTCTCATTAATCACATCACCATCATCAAGATCCTCATCGGAGTTTGAATAGTAAAAAGGACTAGCCCTGCGGTCATCATCATGATCAGACTCTTCTAGCTCAGAATTATTGTCAAAGTGGTGGTTGGGTGAGAGGTTAGGTGGGTTCTCATTCTCAACTAAAGGGAGTGGGGCGGGTATTTGGAACATCCTACGATGAAAAACACAAATAACAGGAATCAAACGATCAATGTTATTGTTATGCATCGAAATAGTTTACGAACAAAGGGCACAAAGAAAATAAGATAGACTAAAGAAGACCTAAAAATAAAAATAAAATCTTACTAGAAAGGAATCTAGCAAGTAGACCTAATAAAAAGATAAACTAACCTAGACAATAACTATTCCCCAGGCTGCGGCGCCAAAAACTTGATGCGTAGGAATTGCACCAGGCTTTACCTCTCGAGGGATCTCGAGAAGCTTACAACCCCCACCAGGCAGTGTACCTGATCGTTGTAGTATAGTATAGTGACAAGTACCGGGGGATTGATCGTTCAACTTGGGAATAGTGTCGCTAGGATTAGAAAACCTAAATACTAGTTCTAGAGATGAAAGATGATTATTTTTGGGTTTTTATGTTTTTTAGAAAGCAAGTAAAATCTCGGGTTTTGAAGGAGTGGGCGGAATTAGTTGTTATTCAACTAACCCAAAACTAAGATGCAATCAAAATAAAATACTAGAAAAGAAGATAAACTAAATTATACTAAGGTTGCGAGCAGTAATTGGAGAAAATGTGTTTACTTAGATTTCCTTACTCCCTAGATATCTTTTACACGTTAATTACTTGTTACAATTGCATGGATGACGGATCGTATTCCTTAATACCATTCATGGGGTGGCATACATAACTCCCCAATTCTATGAGCTCTTATCTCCTCCTACACCATGCCCAGCACAACTATAGGGATTATAAACAGTGGCTCATGCATTAAATACAACCAATAAAGACCTAGTACGCCTCGGTTCATGTTTCTTAAGACGTTCAAGCATGTTACCATTGGAAGTCTGCCAGTTTTCTTAAGCCTAACATATAAAATCATTCATCCAAGACAAGAATAAACAAGTAATCAACACATAATCAATACATAGGTTTCATTAGATCTAAGCAAACACAAGAGATATTTAGCCTAGCATAGTGGAATTGAGACAAGAACAAGATATAGACAACCAACACATAGACATATTGATTGAATTAAAAGAACACTTATCTCAATTACAATGCAAGGTATCAAGGGTTTAGAACCCTTGAAAAACCTGTAAAAGATGCACCAAATTCGTCTTAGGGTTTCACCAAAATTCTCCTCTCTCAAAACTAAAAAACTAGAAAAGTATATATAGGAAAACTGATCTGACGGCGTCAAGAACAACCTTGTGACGCCGTCAGACCGCCGCTAAATAGTATCTCGGACGGGCTTGATCTACTTTTGACGCCGTCACCTCTTGGCCGTCATGCAAAAATTACTCTTGACGCCCTCATATGACGCCGTCACCAACTATCGGTAAAATATTCCATCCACTCTGACGCCGTCATACTCTCCTTCTTGACGCCGTCATGAACTCTCGGTAAAATTATTTGAAGATGCATCTGACGCCGTCAGATTAATACTCTTGACGCCGTCAGGAACTTGATTTCAGCAAGGAAAATAAAGACTTAGCCGTTTTCTTCACTTTAATGCTCCAAAAACGTCCAAAATAGCTTCTTTTCCAGAATTCACTCTCCAAGTACCTAAAATCACAAAAGGAACGATTTAGGGCAATATTTGATCAAATAAATTCAATTCCGGGCTTAAATGACCCCCTAAAAGTGGTTCATTTTTCGCCTTATCAGCGCGGCGAGGGGAGGTCGATAACAGCTTTTGTCTTTTCTGGGCAAGGTTTGATACCATCTGGTTCAATTAAGTATCCTAGAAACATGCCTTCTGTCGCACCAAATGTGCACTTTTTGGGGTTTAGCTTCATGTTTATCTTCTCTAACGTTTTGAACGTTTCCTCGATGTCGCGCACTAATTCTTCCTCTGTGTGGCTTTTTATGACAAGGTCGTCTACATACACTTCCAAGTTGCGACCCACTTGCTTTTCAAAAGCTGTATCTACAAGTCTCTGGTAAGTTGCGCCAGCGTTCTTTAGACCGAAGGGCATTTTTGTGTAGCAGTAGACCCCTTGACTTGTGTGGAAGGCTGTTTTTTCTTCATCTTCCACTGCCATCTGAATTTGATGGTATCCTTTATATGCATCTAAGAAGCATTTGAGGGGATACCCGCACATGTATTCGACCTTCCAATCTATTTCTGGCAGTGGGTAGCAGTCTTGTGGACATGCTTTGTTGAGGTTCGTGAAGTCCACGCACATCCTCCAACTGCCATCACCTTTCTTTACCATTACTGGATTAGAGAGCCAATCGTGATAGTAGACTTCACGCATAATACCTGCATCCACAAGTTTGTGTACTTCTTCCAGAATAACCTTTGTGCGATCCGGAGCCTGGCCGCGTTTCTTCTGTCTTATTGGGGGATATCCTTGTCGGATTTGCAGCTTGTGCTCCGTAATAGAGCGTGGCACTCCGGTCATATGCTTTGGTTTCCACGCAAAGATGCTCAGGTTCCTTTGTAAGAGTGCGCATACAGCTGCATTACCTTTGTCAGATAAAGACCCTCCAATCGATACTTGTTGGTCTGGGTAATCAGGATGAATAGCAACCTTTAGGTTTGGTATTTTTGCTGCGCGCTGCTCTGGAATATGATCCTCCTCACTGACCACCACGTTGCATTCTTTAGGAGGCACCGTGGTATTGTAGAGGGTGACAATTCCTCCTTCTACTGGGAATTTTAGCATTCCGTGTGCTGTGGATGGTACAGCGCGCATGGATGATATTCCAGGTCTCCCGATGATACCATTGTATGGTGAAGGAGACTTGATAATCATGAAGTTTATCCATGTTGCTGTGGAGTGTTGTCCATCTCCCACTACTACGAGTAGGCGTAGTTGTCCCATAGGCCATATCTTTTCTCCCGTGAAACCAGTTAGTGATGTTGCTGCTGGTATCAACTGGTTTTATATCTCGGGTTTTAGCCTTTTAAAGCAGTGCTCATACAAGATATCTGCGGATGCTCCTCCATCGATATACATGCGGCGGATATCGTGTCCCCCAGTATGTATTTCAATGGTTAATGGTTCTACTACCGCGTTGTCCGCAGTTATAGTGGGGAAGGATATCTCTTTTTCTGAGGAGAACTTTTGGCTGACTTTCTGCTTTGTCTTGCGTTGCCATGATTGTATCATGTAGATGATGTCGGCCTTGTCCTTTTGGGGCTCTTTCTTAGCTCCTATTTTTTGCCTATCCCTCCCTTCTTTAATGCTCTTCACGAGGTGATCCATTCTACCTTCATTTACTAATTTTTCAATTAGCTATCGTAGCTGGACACACCCGTTGGTTGTATGACCTTTTTGGCCATGGTACTCGCAGTACCCATTCCCTATGCGCTTGTCCTCTGCGGTGCGCATTGGTGGAGGCTTTGGAAAGTTTGCACCTTCTGTTACAAATATTTCTCTCGGAGTTTTTGTGAGAGGAGTATATTTGTCATTGTCTCTTCCGCTGCGATAATTCCTGCTGCGGTTGTTATTCTGATCGTTGGGTTGTCTCCTAGGCTGTTCTTGCTGCCTATAATTCGAGTAACCCTTTTTGCTGTCCGCAGCAGCTGCTTCTCCTTGTATGAAGGATCTGGTGCGTTTTGTTAGCTCATCAAACGTCTGGGGAACTTTGTCATTTAGCTTTCGGATAAGTTCTGGGTTGTTAATCCCATTCATGAACCCTGAAATTTTTAGAATCTCAGGACATGCTTTGACATGTATGCACTCATCCTTGAAGCGTTCCATAAAAGCACTGGTTGATTCCCCTTGGCGCTATTTTATTCTTGCTAGTTCAACAGGATTTTTAGCGCATTTCTTTCTCTGGGTAAAGTTGTGACAGAATGCTTTCCGTAATTCTTCAAACCCACCGATGCTCCTTCGTGGGAGTTTGCCAAACCATGTGCGCGCGTTCCCTACCAACGTAGAATTAAACATATGGCACCACACAGGCTGTGGCCAATTTTCGATGGTGGTGGCTGATTCGAAAACTTTTAGATGATCATCTGGATCACCTGTTCCGTCATATGTTTTCACATTAGTGGGCATGCGCCTGCGTTTGCGGTCGGAGTAATCGCTGATGCGTCGCGTAAACGCATCAATTTTCTGGCGTCGCCATGGAAGAGACATATCTTCCTTCTCTTCTTCGCGACATCTTCCTCTTGACTTCCAGTGTCCTGTTTCTTTATCCTCGTTGTCCGAGGAGTCACTAGAGGAAGGGTAGTCTCTTTTTTGGCGCTTGCGCCGGCTTCTTTTAGAAAAAGAGCTTGAGGGACTTTTACTTAGGGATCTTCTTTTTCCCAATCTGTCGTGAATCTTCTTACTTCCAGGTTTGGAGGATCATTGGCTTGGCGAATGCTGAGGTCCTAATAGGTCTTGTATTGCTCGACTGCCAAGTCTGGAGTGAACATTAGTGCGCCTCTCGCTGTCTTCTGAGTAATGTAAATCAGATGTCGTACCCAGCCTATCGTGGATAGTGGTACGTTCTGCGCGTCTTCCTCGTGGGTGGCGCAGTGGTGATGGTTCGCGTTCAGGACCAAAATTGAGTCGAGCTTGTAGGCTCGTGCTTGCCCGTCTCCTTGCTTCTTCTTGCATGAGGGCAGTTAAAGTTTCATAATTTTGGGATACAAAATTTTCCAACGTTGGATTAGGTGTGTCCTCAGTTGTTGCAAGAATGTCTGCCTTAGTATTAGGCACCCTATCTCGGTTAGGTGCGCCTGGTGACACAGTGTTGTTCACTACGGGTACAGTTTGGTGAGGAGTGGTGAAGAGGGTGCGCTGGAGTTCCTCAACGCTTGGGACCACTGGGGTGATTTGGGTAGTCCTTACAGGTAGTTCTACCACTGGAAGAGGTTGGGTTGTCCCTGCCTCTTGGTGACCAGGTGCGCTGGTTGTCCTAACAACCTGCCTAGGGATCGAATCTTGTTGATTCTTTCTCTGGTGGTCACGTTTTTCTGACTGCGGAGTCCGCTGGCTTGAATTCTTATTCTTCGTCATTCTAGGTTTTTAGCTCTTAGTAGGGTCCCACGGATGGCGCCACTTGTTGATACAAAAGTTGGGCGTTCCTGATTATGGGCTCTTGCTCTCGTACCAATTCGCTTCTTAGTACTTGTAACCTGCGCACTAAGAACATAAACAACACCGTTAGGCTTATCGTGGGATTGTCTCCCACGATTAGACTCCGGCATGAGAGTAAGTAATCGATTTAGGGTTCTCGTAAAGAGTTAGGGTTTGTGAATCGTACCTTTGAATGAGGATGTATCATTCCTTATATAGGGGCATAGAAACCGTGTTTCTTGCTCCTTACACTTCGCACGCGTAGTGCTTATCGGGGTAAGGATATCTATTCCATGAATAGATAATCCTTATCACGTACCCGGTTGGTTTAGTTGGGCTTTGGGCTTCGTGAGCCCAAGCCATTGATATTGCAGCCCAAACCATTATCATGGTAGCCCACTTGTAGTGAGCTTAGGCGCTAGTAGTGTATATTATTTGGACTCGTGGCCCGAATATAGACTATACGTCATCACCCTCCTTAATGACTAGATTCCAATTTACACAAACTATAAACCCGCTTAAAACCCCCTTTGCTGCTGCAACACTCATACCATGCAGTGAAATATTATATAGTACCTATAAGTCAACCATGGACTACTAAATAATCCTAATTTATGTAAGCAACAGTGCACCTCATCACATAATACTACAGTTAGTACACTCAGCAACAAACATAAAATCATAACCATCATTATCCCTATCATAGCAATAGATGGCGTGTGCACATCGTTTGCAAATCAACATGATTGATATTCTCTGTTGTCGTTATTTTTATGCAACGTGGTGAAATTAATCACCACAACTCATTTATATAAAAGTTGCCGAAGACCAAGATGGCAGATGAGACAATAACTGATGGAATATGTAAATACAACCATATTACAAGGGTCCTATTGATCAATGCAGTGATTAGTGAGTAATACAGCAGACTCAAGTCCTTTGATAAACTGCACCAACATATCTAAGGCACTAAAAAAGAGAGCATATTTTTGCAAAATATGGATGAGTGTGTAACCTACTTGTAAAGTTATAGTGACGTTCAACATGCCTAGTACGTGAACCCAATCTACAATTTGTTTAACAGTTATCCTACTTATATTTTGCAGATAACAACCAAAACAAACTACTGTGTAACTACTTAAAAAATCTTTTGTTATTTAACTACTATTATACGACAAAGGCCGCTTATTTTTAGGAATGGCATTGATACCCCTAATGCCATTCGCGCCCACTATCAAACCCATACATATTTACAAGCTCGTATTTTGATTAATTATATAACTGGCGAAACAAACTTCATAAGTGAGATAATTAATGGTCAATTCTACTTACTAATTATCAAAATAAATCAAAATCGTATATGAAATTGACTGTCGGAAGTTGTAGAAACATAAGCAGATATGAAAACTAGAGTTTTATTTCTGAAGCGTATATGAGATGAAATTAGTCATAAAATATGGTTTTATTTCTGATGCGTCTAGTTCACGCTCCGCTGACGGAAAATTTGGGGAAGTGGATGATGACTGGTTAAGTACAAAGCTGACAAAAGATGTTTACAAAAGCCCCTTTAACTTATGGTTTATTTTAATACTTACCTTTGACTTTATGGAATAACTTTTTGATACAAAGTTATTACCTCCAATTAGAGATGAGCATTTCGACCCGAATCTCGGAATTCAACCGGAACCGTACCAGTACCGATTCCGATATACGATATGATGTAGGGACTGCGAAATAAGGTGAAAAAAGTTGGGACCACTAATTCGGTACGGGACCGGTATCAAATTGAGAAATTTCCGAAAAAAACGGGGAAAACCCAATTTTCCGATACCGGTACCGGTATCCGAATCCCGTTCAGTACGGTACCAGGACCACTAATTATGCTCGAGAAAAAATCGGTACCACTAATTCAATACGAGATCGGTACAAGACCGGTACCGTGCTTATCCCTACCTCCACAAAATCTATACTTTACTTTTGGTCACTCGCATTTTATTGGGGAAATCAACTACGCTAGTAATTTTTTTACCTTAAACAATTATGATGGATATTTCTTTTTCTAATATAAATCTTTTATATAATAAAGGCATTATATCATTTTGGAGTTTTTTTTATAATAGGAATGCTCGATTTTGACACATAAGCGAAATCGAGCAATATGATTAGCCAATAAAAAGTCAAAATTGAATTAATTTTTGTCAGATTTTAATAAATTTGATGGATAATTTGATTGAGGAAAAAAACACAAAAAAATATAAGTGTCAAATTTATGAAAATAATGAGGTAATTAATAAAATATTAGTGGTTGAATTTTAAATATATTATGTGGAGTTAAGTGTAAAATTATAAATCTCCATGTTTTTTTGATAACTTTAGATAATAAACAAATAACCCCTTACACTTTATAATATGAACTTTGTTTACTATTACATGAGTATTAGTATTGGATTGAGACTTTCATCCATTAAACTTACAAAATTTTATAAATGTACGAATTAGTTTTAATATACGTTAAATACTTTTAAAATAAATATTAGTTCCAAAATTTCATCTATTAAAATATCTTTTTACTCTATACGTTAAATATAAATAAGAACTCATGTTTTTCTGATTTAAAAGTTTAATCTATACGTACACGAGTTTGAATATTAAATATAGTTAAATTATTATTAACGGTAATATAAATATCAAATGATAAGTACGAGTTGCTGTGATATGAAAATAAATATACGCGATTGTACTTATAACGACTCATGTAATTATTATTTAAAGTTTATATACGAATATCCGGAAAAACATTTTTAAAAAACTTCATCAACGCTCATTATGTGCTACTAAACTCGCATATTTTGTATAACATGATATCAATAGTTAAAGTTAAACAACAACATCAACCTCAACATTAACATCTACGTTTGCTAAACAAAGTTAAATCTTTCATCCAATACAATTTTTACAAAATATTAATTGATATTACTCCGTAATACATAATGAAAAACTCATGCATACTTATTAGTTGTACTTATATCATAATTTTCACGGAAAAATTCTTATATATCAATATAGTAAACACAAATTTTAAAATAAATTTGATTTATGTGTAAACTCATGTGATCAAAGAACCTTTGACCCAATAACATTATAATGAAACACACTCAAGAATCCAATAAAGGTCGATGCCACGGTTATATTTA
Source organism: Artemisia argyi (assembly GCA_030686995.1). Classification (NCBI taxonomy): domain Eukaryota; kingdom Viridiplantae; phylum Streptophyta; class Magnoliopsida; order Asterales; family Asteraceae; genus Artemisia; species Artemisia argyi. Next base: position 149,005,063 of record CM060709.1, on the reverse strand, counting down.
CAATTTCTGCTAACTATTTTTCTTACTTTCGCACATGTTGATGCTTTAGCTTTTTAAAATATACATAAGATTTTCTGTTTTTTAAACAATAATACTATATAATTAATTTTTTTTGGAAAAACCCCGTGCGTGCACAGGTATTATAACCAGTTATAGATAACACAAAGTTATAAACAAAAGCGATATTAAAGAATTAAATTTATATAACACCTGAAATAACCGAATTAGTGCAATTCAACATTAAAAACCTCATACATCTAATGACACACCTCTCAAGAGTCAAGATAGAGAATGAAATACTTCTTAATCACCGAGAAGCTAAAATAAACCTCTTAAATGCCTTGTGAGCCATTGTGTCTTCATGAGAATCATTCTCGTATGATTCTAAGTCTTTGATAAACCTATCATTAGGATACCATTTTAGATAAACATGACAACGGTTATGTTTCATGAGTTTTTCGATGAGTATGATTCATAATAGAGATTTTTTGCTCTTTATATTTTAACCGAGTTAAACAACCTATCTGAAGTTACAAACTGACTCATATTTAAGGTAACTTTCATCAACTCATAAGTCGTTTGTGAATCAGTGAAAACAATTTTGGTTGGAGTCTCGTTTGAGACATGTAAAAGTATTATGCGAAATAGTTTTTAAAATTTAAGTGTTGTAATAAAGTAGTATGATTCAACATTTTGGAAAGTTGTCAGTCATCTCTTTTTGAAATCGATATAATGGATTACAAATCAACACATTGTTAGAGTTGTGAAGGTGACTATGCTTGCCGTATATTAGGATTGTCTAGTTTCCCAAAAGTAACGGCATACGACATTAAGAATTTAGCTACGGTGCAGCAAGTGATTAATATTGAACATTATTGATATGTTATTCGTAGCCTTTAGGGCTATTAATAACTACTCTCTCGCCATCAATGCGCATTTTAATTTATTAAATGTAGCCCTTGGGCTACAAATAGCAAAACCAGCCCATATAAATATGATTCCATATGCTATTACACCCGGATGGATGTAGATAACATGTCATAAACTATTTGAACTAAATCCAAATTGGAATAATATACATTTATTAGCTAAGTAGTTAAATTAAAAATATTATTATTTGATCATAACTAGTTATAATGCCCGCGCACGCGTGGTTGTTTTTTTTTGTTTTTTTTTAAAATTTTTTAAATTATATATTTTTATTTATTAAAGAACAAATAATTTAATCTTTGTTTTATTTGATTTATGATGTTTAATTATAGTTTTTTATTATTAAAAATAATTATTTAAAAATTTTAATCCTATTGTTAATTGCATCTTATCTATATTCTTTTTATTTATCTTCTATTTGTGTTATGGATAAATATAAAATGTTACCTAATAAGAAAATAATCTTTCTTTTTTAAATAAAATTATTACTAAATAATTTATACTCAAAACTCAATCAAGTTGATGGAAGGAGCTTTTATGTTGTGCTGTTTTATAACTACATGGAAATAAAGTATAGAAAATAATAAAAATCGAAAATTAGAAGCCCAATAGTTAATTTATGTATAATGGCCAATAACTGTAAGTAAGATTGTCCCAACCCACTAGAGGTGCAAATATACCGGTTAAAACCGGTTTTCGGTTTTTAGAAAACCGGTTTTCAAAAAACCAGTTTCGGTTTGGTTCGGTTTTTTCGGAGTCGGTTTTTCGGTTATAAATGTCCGGAATCAGTTTTTTTCGGTTATAAATTTTCGGAATCGGTTTTTATCGGTTTTTTACCGGTTCGTTTTTTTCGGTTATAAATGTTCGGATTCGGATTTTTTTTTCGGTTATTTACCGGGTTCGTTTTTTTCGAACGTTTTTTTTTTTTTTTTTTTTTTTTTTTTTTTTTTTTTTTTTCCCGGTTATAACTTGTTAATTATCAAAAATATAATTAAACAATATACTCATAACTTTTATTTAAACAATACAATTATACAATCATAATTTTTATTTAAACAATACAATTATACAACTAAAAAAATACAATCATAACTTTTATTTAAACAATACAATCATAAAAACATATGAATACTAATACATTTTGCGAGCTTCGGCATGGCCATCACCCGAAAACATATTAGTGTAATCAAGTATATCGAGCTTCGGCATTGCCATCACCCGTTATACTCAACTAGTCACTCAAGTCGTCATCAAGATCATTTTCTTCCAAAAAATCTTGTACATCTAAATCTTCAACTTCAAATTCTTCAAACTCACCTTCATCTAATTCGCCTTCGGTATTCGTAGTCGAAGACGAAGGTGATATCCCCGCTTCTTCTTCTTCTTCTCTTATTATACCTTCTTCAATCTCTTTATCTAACATTGGACCTTCCAACGATGATTCATGTTGTATCCTATCTACTCCGTCCAAATAATCTTTCAAACATACACATACTTCAACGGATTCACATGTTAGTCTTGTCCTTCTATCCGATATAATTCGACCACTAGCCGAAAAGGCCGATTTGGAAGCTACCGTCGAAGCTTGGACCGCTAATAAGTCACGAGCCATAGCGGATAAAACCGGATATTGAATTTCCCTTTCTTTCCACCAAGCCAAAATGTCAAAGTTTGCAAACTCATTGGGACTTAAAGTTCTTAAAAAGTTTGTAGCCATATATTGTCCCAATTCGCTTGTTGGGGCCGATGATCGTTGACGCCTTGTAGCGTCTTCAAATAAAGAATTATAAAGGTTTATATTAATGTCTCTTGTCATTTGGGACGATCCGGCCCGCATTTGGTCAACAATTGGGTTTTGTTAGTGACCATATTTTGTTGCATAAATGCCAAACAATTTTTGAAAATGATCGTTAAATCTAAAAATTTGAGATTCTATATAGCCCACGTCATCACCATCTACCCAAAAGATAAGTTTAAATTTTCCATTATTTTTTTTATTAAAAGTTCTACACCTCCAACATTTAAACATGGATTAAGTGCGGCGGAACAAGTAAAAACCAAAGGTAAACTAGCAAAATATTTTATAAATTTCTTTTTTATAATTTTAACCATTTTTCTAAACATTCGTGAAGGTGAGTTTTTTAAATCATATAATTTTTCCGTCATAGCATAAATTTGTTTTAAAACTAATGGGCTAGTTGGGTAATAAACACCCGATAATATAGTTGTTGCCTCTTTAAAAACTTGTAAAAACATAGTTAATTCATTTAGTCGATCCCAATCTTGGTCGCTTAGTATTATAGTGGACCAATTTCTATTAAGAAGTCTATCATTAAAAGCATGTAAAGTTTGTCGTTGTCGTAATATATTTTCAAACATTATGCAAGTAGAATTTCATCTAGTATTATTATCAAGGCAAGGTCCTAGGGGTTCTTCATTACACGTTATACGAAAACGTTTATAGTTTATTTGTCGTTCGTTGCTCGATTTATATATCAATACTAATAAACCCCTAAATTTCGTATATATACTATCACATATTTTTAATGCCGCTTGTACGGATAAATTTATAACATGAGCAACACAACGGGAATGAAAAAAAGCACCATCTAAAATAGGTTTTACACGTAATTTTAACAAGTCCATAGCTTTAGTATTATTTGATGCATTATCTAGTGAAATCGAAAAAACTTTATCATCTAAATTATATTCAATTAAAGTGTCATGCAAAAATTTTCTTAAATTACATCCCGTATGAGGATAACCAAATAATTTAAAAGCGATTGTCCGTTTCATTAATAACCAAGATTCGGGATTAAACCAATGAGCCGTAACGGCGAGATAAGAATTTGCCGTACCATGTGGTGCGGTCCAAGTATCCGTAGTTATAGAAACACCATCTTTATATTGACGAAAACCTTCAATTATTTCTTTTTTAGCCGTTTTCCATAATTTAAAAGCATCACTTCTAAGAGTAGTACGACTTACATGTTGATACCGCGGTTGTAGCCTCATTTTGATGATCTCCGTTAGCTTGACGTTGTCGAAGTGGTTGAATGGAAGCCCTTGTTGAATGACAAACTTCGTAAAATCAAGTCGAAGCGCATCCGCATCATATATAAAAACTTGACCATCCGAACTGATAGTACCTTGCGAACTATCATCTCGAACCGCCTTACAACTACCAATATGACTCCTAAGTGTAGAGTTAGACCCGGTGCTATAAAAATGCCCATATTTGTGGCAACGCGCTTTTACATTACCATCTTTCATAACACACATATCGTAATTAGCCCACACATCACCTTTTCGGGTGGTTGGTCTAACATGTTCAACATCATCGTTTGTGTAATGTTGTTTTCGAACATTGCTAGTAGCAACGGAAGGAGTAGTGGAAGCTTGTTGTGATTATGAGTTTTCCATTATAGCGAAAATGCGAAATAGCGATTTTTGAGCGTTTTTGAGAGATTAGAGAAAGAAATGAGATTGTTTTTGATGTGTTTTCAACCCCAACACATTACCTCTATTTATAGTGCCTTAAAACTCCCCAAAACCCTCAAAAAATTCAAAAAAAACGGTCACGTTGGCAAAGAGCCGTTTGGCTCGGTATTTAAAAAAAAAACCGGAAATAACCGGTTAAAACCGGCTAAAACCGGTCAACGGCTATTTTTATTTTTTTTTAAACGGTTATATTTAAAAAAAAAAACCGGTTATAATCGGTCAAACCCGGTCTTTTTCCAACGGTAACTTTTTGCTATTTTTTTTAACGGTTATATTTAAAAAACAAAACCGGATATAACCGGTTAAACCCGGTCTTTTTTCCAACGGTAATTTTTTTTTTTTTTTTTTTTGAAAATAAATAAATAAAACCGGTTATAAAACCGGTAAAAAACCGGATATAAAACCGGTAAAAAACCGGTATGGGGTAAAAACCCATAACCGGTCTAACCGGTTCGGTTTTAGAAAACCGGTCCGGTTTTTAGAAAACCGGTTTTGTCAAAAACCGGTCGCCGGTTTAACCACCGGTTGAAAAAAAACCGGTTGCCGGTTTGCACCTCTACATCCCACAAAACAAACAAACAAAACAAAAATGAGGTAACCCGATTTATATTTGGCGGTAAATCAAAACTCGCATTTGCAATCACCGCCTTAACCGCCTGAGCTGGTGACGTCACCATCGGTAACAATTTTTTATTTTTAAGCCTAATTCATAAAATTATTTGTTATTATTTCATTTTTTGTGAATTATTTGTTAGTTTTGGATATAGAATTAGAGTTAGGTAACAATATTATTAGGTTTGTAGCAACTAGATTTTCAACTTTGGCTATAGCTGTCTGTTTTATCAATATATTTGGTAACGTAGCTCTATATGTAATCCTAGGGCAGTAAACGAACTGAACTTTTAGTAAAAAGTTTGTTTATGTTCGTTTATTACCGAACATGATCAATATTTTACGTTCGTTTAGTTAAATAAATGAACATGAACAAAAGGCGCGTCCAATGTCCGATTATGCATTCGTTTAAGTTCATTTATTTATTTATGTTCGTATATCATATCTTTTAATTGTATAATTTTAAAATTGGTTTGTTTAAACAAAAAAAAACACTTATAAAACAATATATTGTGCATAATTCAATAAAGTTTATGTTTGTTTGTCTATTTTCATTCATGTTCGATCGTTTGTGTTCGTTTAGCTTTCGTTCAGTGTCTTAATGATCGAACATGAGCAACTCATTTTCTTAATAAATGAATATGAACAAGAAAATTCGTCTGTTTAAACGTTCGTGTCCGTTTATTTGTCCGGTTAAATTTTAATGAACGAACATGAACAAGGCTTTGTTCGTGTTCATCTCCTAATGTGTAAAATGACGTAAAAGCTAACACTAAAGGCTTATTTAGATTAGTGTTTCAAATAAGAGCGTTTAGACAAAGTCTACTTGTTGCCAAACAAGCATTGCATTTTAAAAGCTAAACGCTTCTAATCGCTCCAAAAAGCTTGTCACCAAACACATTGTGATTGAGATATAGTAGTAGGTCTGATATCCAAAGATTGAAATATATCTTTGTTTAGTTTGATGTTACATTGTGATTTCATATCCAGTCGGTTAGGTTGCTTTAGTTATTCGTTTTACATGAACGGGATGTAGTGTGATTATTTTTCAATTTGTTGTTTTGATTGTTGTTATTTCTTAGGTAAAATGTAGGGATATGTGAATCACTTGATGTTTTAGCGGTGAGAGTGTTCATGCTTTTTAGTAAGTAAGTTGAGTGTATAAATCCTATAAAGTGTTGTCTGTTGTAGATTTGTGATAAGAGTTAGGTAACTTTTAACCATTAGGTTCAAATCCTGCTAGCTGCAAACTTCTTAGTGCTAGCTGCAAACTTCTTAGGGTCACAGTTGTGGAGGGCTAGTGATTTACCAGGCTCTGTGGGTCTTGGTCATCAAAGGTGGCTCGGGTGGGGTTACCTTGTACCCCCCCCCCCCCGAACAAAACGTTCGATGAGAAGCTATGCGAATTGAAGATTCAGATGTTGTAATTGATCATTATGTAGATTGTAATGGAGGTATGGTAGGTTTGATGCTACATAAAGGCCCTATTAAACACAAATTATTTCAATAACTACAACTACGCCCATCAAACACAATAACCAACGTATACGTAAGAATTAATCAAAGTTTAATAAGATGATTTTTAACATCATAATTGAGTAAAAACAAGAGTCACATTACTCTTTTTTTCTCTAAGTCGCAAACCAATTGCATACTATTGTAATACAGATAGTGTTGGTTTTATAGACAAAATAATAATAGTCGTGTGTTAGGATCGAACTTGAGATTACGGGATTGCACACAATACGTATGAAGAGGAAATGTAATAATTATTTATAAAATGTTATAATTAATTATTAAACACAAAACAATTAAATAATAATTAGTATTATTGATTAATGACTAATTAATTATTAAACGAAGATTAGGAAACTAATTACTAGACAATACATGGAAACAAGAGAAGGTTCCGGAATCCCCTTGTGGGTGATAGAACCGATCGGCCCAAGGAGGAACCCACCTCCTTTGTGCCTTGAGCTCCAAGTAAACTCTAGTATATAAGCAAACCCAAGGTGAAGAGTTTTCTCATAACTTGTACACACACAACTTGGTGTTTTCTTCTTCTTCTTTTCTTTGGTCGAACCAAAACCGAACACCCCTAAGGGTTTCGTTTTTCTTGAGTCAAAAAAAGGTTTTGTGTTATTACTTGCATAAACGTTTTCTTGAATTAGTACGTGTGTACAAGAACGTAATTCAAACACATCATTGTTTGATTCTTGGATTGAATTACAAAAAGGTAAGGGGTAATTCTTATAATCCTTATAAACCCTAATTAGGGTTCATTGGTTCCGGAAGATTGCATTGATTCTTGTTCGGGCTAGAATCACAAAGGTATGTTTACTATTTAAATTAAAGATTAATTAATTACATGTTATTCGATCTATTATAATTGCTTCCGCTCATGCTCACTTTGATGTTCTTGGTATATTAATATGATTGTCATGATATAATAATTCCAACAGTGGCATCTAGAGCCGTTATAATGTGTAATTAATTATCGCAACGCATAAAAATTGGATTTTGATTCGTATAGTTACATGTTTTTTTTAGGGTTTGTGTTTTTTTTATCCCTAACCCTAATTTGGGTCGATTTGACCTATGGGTTTTAGGGTTTTGCTTTTAATTTTTTTTTAAAATTGACTAGAAACCCTAAGATGTCATGTAATTGTTTATGCGTTTTAGTAAACGATCTTGGTGCAAATTGTTAATTGTTAAGCTAAATCCATGAAAAGTGCATGTTTGCATGGATTTTTTTTTATTGTGTTATTTAAATGGTTTAAATTGCTTATATATATTAATGGTTAAGTTATATTAAAACATGTAAATTTTAATAGATTTCGAATTGGGGAAGACTCCAATATTAAGTAATCAATTATGTGCTATGTGGTATTTATTTAATTTTGGCTTACGCAATCGATTTATCGATGTATGTGGCTCTTTTTCTAAGAAAAAGAAAGCCCTAATTGAATTAATACGTATTACGCCTAGATTTGATTATTAATAGGATTTTTTAATAAGATTTGCATGTGGCTACATGTTTTATACATATTTAATTGTTATGATTATGTATATGTGTTTATTTAGTTGTTTTATTTTTTTTATTGTCTATTACTTGTTTTGTTTATTTATTGTGTTAGACATGTTTATTTAAACGAAAGGGTAATTTTTTGAATAGAAAAAAATAATACGGACTAAATAATGGCGAAATTGTTTTGGTTTTTAAGAGTTAAAATTTCAAAGAATTGGTTGATTGATGTTTTTGTACGTAATGGTTAAATAGGCTCGACCGAAGTTTACACACTACAAGATGGGTATAAGGATGGCAACGCATTAAATTGTGGCCTTAGATAGACAACATTCATGTCTTAACGCTCGTTTGTGTGTAAATTAGACTTACCGAACAACCATTACATGTACATTGTCATCTTAAGGGTGAATAATCCACAATTCCATAATGATTATCCGAAACACTATGCCTTCGGGCGTATGCAAAAGTACGATATAGTGGACGATAATTGATGGTTATTCTTTAATTGGTGAACCCGATACCTCAATCAAAACTTTGTTATTTTACTCTTAGCAAATTGGTAATAAAAATGTTTTGTAAAACCAATGTTATGAAGTTGTATGCATGCTTCTTCATACATTATTTTGATCACATCAAAATAGTAATACCCTTATAAAATTAAGTTGAATGCCATCTAATTAAGAACACTTGAAGTTGTAATTTACGTCATAGTGAGACTTGGCGAGATTGCAATGGAAAGGTAAATTTCATAAATTCATTGCTAGCAGATCAACTGATGTAATGGATTTGTGAATTTACAGTTTTTAAGTTAGACAACTTAAATTGAGTAGGAAGTGAGACTTGGACTCAAGGCATTAAGATGGGGACTAAACATGCTTACAATACAAATGTTTTGTGATTGTAAATCCCATAAATCTAGGAATTGGACAAATGTTATGCCAATTACTTGTACGACAAGTTACCTCATATTATACTTTCATTACTAGCAGATCAACTGAATGTGATGAAACTATGTTTATGGAGGATCCTAGTTTTCAAGATTATTCTATGGATTTATTTTCCTTGGGTATTTTAATTTTCTTGAAAAATTGTATTATCAAAAATACTAATGTTTTGAACTTTCTTTATCTGTAGAAATGGCTCAAACTGATAACACCAACCTACGTTCTGTGTTCAAAACTTATTTTGAACGAGAAAAATTGACTGGCTCGGAAAATTTCAATGATTGGTACCGTTCACTAAGGATTGTCCTGCGAGTGACTGGTCAACTTGAAATCTTGAAAACGCCTTGTCCTGCTGAACCTGAAGGTGAAGCAGCTACTGAAGCTGCTAAGGCCAAATGGAATCTTGATACCAAGGAACATATTGATGTGGCCGCAATGATGTTAGGGGGAATGTCCACAGCTCTTCAAAGACAGTTTGAGGAGTATTTTCCCAAGGACATGATTGATGAACTCAAGAAACTTTATGAGAAACCATCAAATGTAGAGATTTACGATTTGATGGAAGCTCTACATGGTTGCAAGCAAGGACCTGGTGAACCTGTGAGTGCTCATGTGTTGAAAATGAAAAGTTACATGGATCAACTACAAACACTTGGGAAACCCTATGACAATGATATGGCTGTGCACTTAATCAATAGATCCCTTGATAAGGAATATAGTGGTTTTGTGAGGAACTTCAATATGCATTGCGTGGGGAAGACTGTAAGTGAATTGCACGCACTGCTCATTGATTATGAGAAAGGTACACCAAAGGCTCCTACGCCCCAAGTACTAGCAATACAAGGGGGTAGAATTAACAAGCCAAATGCGAACAAGAAGAAGGGTAAAGGAAAGAAGAAGGATGATAAGAATAAGCAGGTTATGGCTTATCAACCAACTCAACCTAAGAAGAACCCTCACTTCAAGAATAATCCAAAGAAGGATCAAGGATGCCATTACTGCAAGGTGATGGGCCATTGGAAGAGGAATTGTCCTCTTTATCTCGATGACTTGCGAAATAATAAGGTTAAGAAGACTGGGCACATGGGCGCCAGCACTTCAGGTAACTTATTTGTCATTGAATTATTTACTTTATCTCGAGAATTAAATTCCTGGGTATATGATACTGGATGTGGTATTAATATTTGTAATACACTGCAGGGGTTTAGAGAGGAAAGGAGACTAGCTTATGGGGAGCAATTTCTGCATGTGGGAAATGGAGCACAAGCAGCAGTTGAAGCCATAGGAATGTTTGATTTAGTTTTACCTTCGGGTTTAGTACTTTGTTTAAACAATTGTCATTATGCACCTTCTATAATTAGAGGTGTTGTTTCCTTTTCATGTTTGTTGGATCTTGGTTTTTCTCATACTATTGATGGCAATAAAATTTCTGTTTCTTTAAATGGTGTATTTTATTTTAATGATGTTGCTGTGAATGGTGTGTTTGAAATTGATATGAATAATTGTGTGACTTCCAACAATAATAATAATTCGATATACAGCATAAGTAAGAGAATGAAGTATGACTTGAATTCGTCTTACCTTTGGCACTGTAGACTTGCCCATATAGGCAAGACTCGCATGCAAAAGCTGCAACGTGAAGGGCTTTTGAATAATATCAATGATGAGTCATTTGATAAATGCGAATCTTGTATTTCTGGGAAGATGACGAAGAAACTTTTTCATAATAATATGGAAAGAGCTTCAGATCTACTTGGTTTAATACACACGGATGTGTGTGGACCACTTAGACATGTGTCAAGGAGAGGTGCTGTCTACTTCTTAACTTTTACGGATGATTTCAGCCGTTATGGTTATGTTTATTTACTTAAACATAAACATGAAGTGTTTGAAACATTTAAAGTTTTCAAAGCAGAAGTAGAATTGCAATTGGGAAAGAAGATTAAAGCTCTTCGTTCTGATCGAGGTGGTGAATACCTTAGTCAAGATTTTAAAGATTTCTTAACTGAGAATGGAATTGTCCAGAATCTCACATCTCCATATACTCCACAACAAAATGGTGTATCTGAGAGAAGGAATCGTACATTGTTGGACATGGTTCGATCAATGTATAATCTTACTAATCTTCCTTTGTCTTTTTGGGATTATGCTCTTGAATCAGCTGTTCGTATTTTGAATATGGTTCCCACCAAGAAGGTTGATAAGACACCATATGAGATATGGACTGGAAAAGCTCCGAACTTGTCTTATTTAAAGGTCTGGGGTTGTGAGGCGTATGTTAAACGTGACTCACAAGATAAACTCCAACAAAGATCTGTAAAATGCATTTTCGTAGGATACCCTAAGGAAACTATGGGTTACTACTTTTACTACCCACCTGAGAACAAAGTGTTTGTTGCAAGATATGGTGATTTTCTTGAAAGTGAATTTGTGGTTCAAGAAATCAGTGGGAGAGTATATGATTTAGAAGATGATCTAAATAATGCATTGCCTTCAGAAAACACTAGCACACTTCCTATAGAACCGGAAAGTCTGGGTCCTCCACCGGAAGTTGAAGTAATTCCCATTCGCAGATCTTCAAGATCTGTGAAAGCTCCTGACCGTCTATGTCTTAATGTAGAGGTCGATCAGCATACACTAGGGGATCTTGATGAACCTACTAGTTATAGAGCTGCCATTAAAAGCCCTCAAAAAGCTAAATGGAAAGCTGCTATGGATGGGGAAATACAATCCATGAATGAAAATGAAGTCTGGGAAGAAGTTGACTTACCTCCTGGTGCCAAGGTAGTTGGGAGTAAGTGGCTTTACAAAATCAAGACTGACATGAATGGATATGCACACATTTATAAGGCTCGTCTAGTTGCTAAAGGTTTTACTCAAACTTTTGGAATAGATTACGAGGAGACGTTTTCTCCTGTAGCAGACATAAGAGCTATAAGAATACTCATAGCTATAGCAGCGTACTATGACTATGAGATTTGGCAAATGGATGTGAAAACCGCTTTCTTAAATGGTCATCTAGATGAAGACATCTATATGGCACAACCAGAAGGGTTTGAAAATCCAGAATTTCCAAATCGTGTATGCAAGCTTAAGAGATCCATTTATGGATTAAAGCAAGCATCACGACAATGGAACAAGAGGTTTGATGCTGAATTTAAAAAGTTTGGATTCACTCAAAATCTTGATGAGCCATGTGTGTATCACAAAGCTAGTGGGAGTGATAATGTAACTTTCCTAATTCTATATGTTGATGACATATTAATCATGGGAAAAGACATTCCAAGTTTACAAGCTGTTAAGGCATATCTTGGAAAATGCTTTTCTATGAAAGATTTAGGAGAAGCTGCATACATTCTGGGAATCAAAATCTATAGAGATAGATCAAGGCGGTTAATTGGATTAAGTCAAAGTGCTTACATTGATAAAATATTGAAGAGATTCAATATGCAAAATTCCAAGAAAGGATATTTGCCGATGGAAGTAAAACATGGCTTATGTAATGAGTATTGTGCTTCAACACCTGAAGAGGTGGATCGCATGAGTAATGTTCCTTATGCTTCGGCTGTAGGATCTATTATGTATGCGGTTAAGTGCACAAGGCCAGATGTGGCGTTTGCTCAAAATATTACCAGTCAATTTCAACAGAATCCAGGTGAAAAACATTGGATTGCTGTTAAACATATTCTTAAGTATTTGAGGAATACAAAAGATATGTTTTTGGTATATGGTGGAAATCCATCTACAGAACTTTGTGTTACAGGTTTCTGTGATGCATCCTTTCAAAGTAATAAAGATGATTCGAAGTCTCAGACGGGTTATGTCTTTGTTATCAATGGAGGAGCTGTAGATTGGAGGAGCAAGAAGCAGAGTACAATTGCGATGTCTGCAACAGAAGCTGAATACATTGCTGCTTCGGAAGCTGCTATGGAGGCTGTTTGGATTAGGAAATTCGTTTCTGGGCTTGGTGTTATGCCTTCAATTGAATTACCTATTGATATGTATTGTGACAATTCTGCTGCAATCATATTTGCCAATGAACCTGGAGTCATGAGAGGCACCAGACATTTTCTACGGAAGTATCACTTTGTTCGTGAAAAGGTTGACGAAGGTGAAATAAATCTGTTGAAGGTTCACACAGATGAAAACTTAGCTGATCCGTTTACTAAGGCTTTGGCGAAAGAAAAGCTTAATGGATTATCCAATGGGATTGGACTTAAATTAGCTAGTAGTTTCATGCATAACTGTGATTAGTATTTGGATAAAGGATATTGTAAACAATTATTATTTTAATGAAATAAAGTATGTTGGTATGTTTATTTCCATTTGTTAATTATTGTTGTCCTAATTTTGCATGTTTAAATCCATGAATAAGAGTTATTCTAAATAGTCCGTTGTCAATTAATAATATGGGAATATTATTAAATTAAGACAAGTATGAAGTTGGTATAATATACTTAGTGTATATTGATGCGTAGTCATGCCATTTCAGATGATATTCGATGATACTGAATATAGGACTTATCCCAACTATATGATGTTACTTTATGGATCTTGTCATTAAGTAAATCATAAGAAGTTATCCTTAGACTTGAGATACGAGATAACGGTCATGAATGTAGTACATTTTTGTGGAACAACTTAACGCTATACGTAACTGGTAGTAATAAGGGTTGTTTTCGGAAGTGTTACAAAGTTTGTGTGTTTTGCTTGTAGTCAATAAAGAATTTGTTCCTTCAAATTAATTTTGGAGTTTAATACTGCTGGGCCCCTCGTAGGGTTGTCAAGATGTTTGCGTGGCCACGCCCAAAGGTCTTTTATGAAAGGTTCAAAAGATTTGGTAATCTTGTCAATTCCTAAGAACGAGAAACAGAATGGTTAATTAAGGAATGACCTAGATCCATATCCTTATTAACGTGGTATTAGAAACAAAGGGATAATAATAATGAGAAATCATTAAAAGGTTTTCCAGGAGCCTTACTCAAGTTGTACTAGAGGCATCGACGTGTTGCAAGACGCTAATCGATGTGATCACACTATTATGATATGTCTAAGTGGGAGCTGTTGGTTTTATAGACAAAATAATAATAGTCGTGTGTTAGGATCGAACTTGAGATTACGGGATTGCACACAATACGTATGAAGAGGAAATGTAATAATTATTTATAAAATGTTATAATTAATTATTAAACACAAAACAATTAAATAATAATTAGTATTATTGATTAATGACTAATTAATTATTAAACGAAGATTAGGAAACTAATTACTAGACAATACATGGAAACAAGAGAAGGTTCCGGAATCCCCTTGTGGGTGATAGAACCGATCGGCCCAAGGAGGAACCCACCTCCTTTGTGCCTTGAGCTCCAAGTAAACTCTAGTATATAAGCAAACCCAAGGTGAAGAGTTTTCTCATAACTTGTACACACACAACTTGGTGTTTTCTTCTTCTTCTTTTCTTTGGTCGAACCAAAACCGAACACCCCTAAGGGTTTCGTTTTTCTTGAGTCAAAAAAAGGTTTTGTGTTATTACTTGCATAAACGTTTTCTTGAATTAGTACGTGTGTACAAGAACGTAATTCAAACACATCATTGTTTGATTCTTGGATTGAATTACAAAAAGGTAAGGGGTAATTCTTATAATCCTTATAAACCCTAATTAGGGTTCATTGGTTCCGGAAGATTGCATTGATTCTTGTTCGGGCTAGAATCACAAAGGTATGTTTACTATTTAAATTAAAGATTAATTAATTACATGTTATTCGATCTATTATAATTGCTTCCGCTCATGCTCACTTTGATGTTCTTGGTATATTAATATGATTGTCATGATATAATAATTCCAACAGATAGGTGTCTAATTGCACAAGTAGTTAATTTGGATGCGTGATTATTGATTGAACTATGGCCTAGTGATAGCAAACAAAACAACAAAGGATGAAAGGTCTAAACAAAAAGTAAAAGCTTTAACTTATATGAATATAATAAGCATAGATAAAAATTTGTGGCCCCAACAAAACGGGAGGCCCGGTGCCTCCACATCGCATGCACACCCTTAGAGTCGGCCTTGTGTTATAGGTTACTTGAGCTCTTAGCTTAAGAAGATTAGGGTCACAATATGATATTATGTAGTTAGGGGTCGTTTGCATATATAGGGATGATATTATGCCACAAAGTACTGATACCGAACCGACCCCATACCGGTCCTTGTTTCGCCTTGCAAAAATCAGTACATCCGGTACCAAATACCGAGAAAACCAAAACTAACAAATTAATAGCAGAATACTGGAATAACGTTTTCAAGTTGTATTTGTTCAATGTCGGTGTGTAATGTTTACTTATCTTTGTTTAACAACAGCACTTTTAGTGGGGATTACAGTAAATGTGAACTAAGATTTGTTAAAAAACTCTTCTCTTTCTGAGGAGGCTGCCGCTGAAGTTGTTGGACTTTCTTCTTCTGCACAGATCTGGGATGCTGTCAAAAACGCATATAGCCACTCTTCGGTTGAACGTATACACAGTCTACGTGATTAACTTCTTCTCTTGGTCAAAGGAACCTCTTCTGTTTCTGATTTTGGCCGCAAATTTAAGGCCTTATGTGATTATTTATCAGCCACTGGACAACCTGTTGATGAATCGGACAAGCTTCATTGGTTTCTTTTCTCGGTGCCTCATTTGAGACTTTTTCTACAGCCATTAGAGCCTCTAAACCGCATCCATCCTTCCGTAATCTTCTTTCTCAAGCCGAAAGTCACGAACTTTTTCTGACATCTCTACATTGTTCGACACATCCACACCCCCTGTTGCCTTTGTTACAGATCATTCTCGGCCTCCATACACTGGTAGACTCGGTGAGTTAGAGTCATTGTACCAACATATGTGTGTCAGTTTGGTTTTGGCCCATTATGTTTTTCCATCTGGTTTTGTTTTATCAAATAGAGGGTGGGACGTGGGTCAGTGAGTTAGGATCCTTTGTTGTCAGTTATTGTGTGGTACTTGGCCCAATGATTGGGTTCTTGTACTTTCGTCTTTTGTTTCTCTTCAATGGTCTTGTTGAGGAGGTGGGATGCCATTTCTTTTGTATTGTGTTCTTTGGTTCCTTTAATATATGTTGCTTTTCTAAAATAAAGCCTTATATCGTGTAATATTTGCTTAAATGTTCAATAAAATCTGGTCATTTGTTCTTGCACTTTATTTTTCTGTTGATGTTCTGTGTTCAGTCTTTCTATTCATTATGAGTTTTACAACTTGATTCTAAAATAGATGAATGTTGGTGTGATTTTAGATTACGAGTATTCACTATTAGATTACGAGTATTCATTATGAGTTAAACATGAAGTCCACACCAGGAGTGCACGTAGGCTTGAAGAACTTTGCTTCAAAAATGGTGGAATATACATCAAGCTTGGTCAACATATTGGTCAACTGGTAGGACCTACTAACCTTTTTAATGGTGTCGGAATTTAAGTTTCGTATTTGATGATTGGATTCATAGTATATGTAGTGTATGCGTTTAGCTAAATGGAATGTTCTCATTTAGGAATATTTGGTACCTCAAGAGTACATTAAAACATTAAGGGAGTCAATGTTGAACAGATGTCGGACTTCTTCGTATGATCAAGTGTGCCAAGTTGTCAAGAAAGAGCTGGGTGGGGCACCTGAAGAAGTATGTTTACCTAATCTCACTTTGCTCTTACTTTGTTTTAGTTATTTTGAGTCATAGAATTTATGAAAAACTATTTACCTCTACAGATATTTTATGAGTTTGACCCAGTCCCTATTGCAAGTGCTTCCCTTGCTCAAGTTCATGTTGCTCGAACTCATCAGGGCCAAAAAGTTGCTGTGAAGGTTTCAAGTTCTTACTATGAACTAATATTGTTTTTGGGTCCCTTTTAACTTGTTTTATTAATGGCTTAACTCATTTGATATTGTATTCATGTTTCAGGTACAACATATGCACATGACAGATACTGCAGCTGCAGATTATGCAACAGTCGAATTTGTTGTCAACACTTTACATCGGCTTTTTCCTTCATTTGATTACAGGTTTGTATGTTATAGCTTACTGCTTATCTTATCTTATCTTTATTTATTTATTTATTTATTTTTTTGTGTTTTTTTTTTGGTTATTCTACTACTATTTCTTTATGTATGTGTTTATTGATGGGAATATTTGGTAATAACCATAGTTGCGCCTGGGTTGTAATATAGGTGGTTGGTAGATGAAGTGCATGACAGTCTACCAAAGGTCAGCCATAAATTTTCGACCTAATTGAGTCTGAATTGGTCATTATATCCTTTAAAATAGTATTGCTAATAAGCCACAATGATGATCAAGAACTTTCGGAAATTATCTCCACATATTGCAGACTATGTGTATGCGCCCAAGGTATATTGGAACCTAAGTACCACAAAATTGTTGACCATGGAGTTTGTAGAAGGCGCAGAAGTCAATGACTTGCAGAGCATCCAAAAACTTGGAATGAACCCACATGACATTGCAAGGCTAGTAAGTATCTTTTCTCTGTACTACCAATTGGGCTAGTTGCAGCAGTTTTCCTGCTGGGAGCTATTATCCAATTCATGTCCCATGTTGTTTATTGGTTATTGTTTAAGGGCTTTGTTTTACACAATACAAGTCAGTAGAACATTTGCTGAAATGATGTTCAAGCATGGGTTTGTGCACTGTGATCCACACGCTGCTAACTTGCTAGTTCGCATGTTGCCTTCTTCAAAAAGGGGTATTTTTGGTAAGGCATCTAATTTTTAAACAAGACACTTGGAATCATACATTTTTATACAATGATTTTACTAGAGAGCTTTTAGTCAACATGGTTAAAGTTTTTTGTTGTTTTAATGTACTGCTTCCTATTTATAAGCTTGTGAAGGGGTGCTACCTTCTTGCAGAACATATGATCAGATTTGTCAATTGTGTCTCGAGATTGCAACTTTAACTAATCTTGTGTTTTTCCAAATATCGTTGCGTATATTCACTATCCTAAAATAGGCTAGTCTTGCTTCATTCAGTTTAATCCCATGGCATTATTCTTATAAATGTATTTATCCAAGGCATGACAAGAATATTGCCTATCTTCAGGACCTCATATGAATTAGAATAAAATATACATCTGAATACGTTAAGAGCAACAGGCAAATCAAAACAAAATATACATTAAATGAGATGACATAATAATAGATCTGTTTTGAGTTGAAATAGTAATGTTAGAAAGTCTTGTTTTGTTAAATAAAGGGCATAGACTTCTACAATTGATCATTTGGCATTTAATTGTCAAATGCCACATGCACTTGCTGGACTAATTGCTGCTAGTAATCTAAGCCGTTTTGTCATCACCAACCTCCTCCTTTTTTTCCTTCATATATGCATTTTTCCCATACTTTATTTTCATGATGCGATGTTTTCCTTATTGATGCTATTTAGTTGTTTACAGGAAGAAGAAAACCACAACTAGTACTGCTGGATCATGGTCTATACAAAGTACTTGACAATTCTATTAGGACCAACTATGCTGCACTTTGGAAGGTGCACCATGCAATTTCTTGAATATTAATGACTTTTTATGTCATCTATTATTACCTTTTCTTCACATCCATTTTCGCATGCTGATGCTTTCGAGCATCATTAGCCTCTGACCTGTATGACTTGCTTACAGGCTTTAGTACTGGCTGATGCAAATGGAATAAAGGAAAATTGCTTGAAATTGGGTGCTGGTGAGCATTTGTATGCACTGTTTGTAGGGATTCTTACAATGAGGCCTTGGAATAGGATTATTGATCCTGCCGTTGATCATCTTGCCATTCAAGGCAATGCCAGTGACCACTCAAAACTTCAGGTTAGCTTACATTATATATAAGGCTATTTTTTTTTGAAAGGCAACAATTATATAACCAAAACTAAACGATACAAACAAACGGCGTCCCACCTCTCCAATCAAGATGATTGAAAAGAGCGGAACCCAAATTAGAACACCCACAAGGGAATACAGACCTGATACAAGAACATACAGCACCATTTCCAAACACTGGTTCTAGCAAATTAAAGCCAATAAAACAAAACAACATTGGGACCACTATGTGACTACTACCCACCAAAATGATGCAAGCCCCACTGGATGTAGAAAAACTACCATGAACTAGGAGGAAACATGCATCAAAAAGATGAACAGCAGCCAAGACAAAGAAAGACTAAAAACTACAAAATAACCCACTGAGATAAGCCACAGAACTTTCAGATGAACATGTAGACGAATCGCAGACCCGTTATTGTAGACAATCACAAAACTTGCAGATAATTCACAAACTTGCAGAACTGAAACACGAGATACCTCACAACCTAATGAAGCACTACAGATACTAACAAAACAAAACACCTCTGTTACAGCAGACACACACATTTCTCCTTGAAAACACAAAACCATTAAAGCCGACATTTTGACGGATCAGTAAGCCACATTTACCAATCCATCACATTTTTCTTTTTCGCCCTCCTCACTACCCACTCGAAACTCTTAAGTTGAATATCTTGAACAATTTTGTTTATACTTGCCACTTTACCTTTGAACACACGCGTATTTCTATCTTTCCAAATATAATACCCGGCCGTCCAAATAACCGCTTGCCACAACCTAGAGGAATGACTAGGAACGTTGGCGTTCCCATTACGAGAGAACATTTCATCTATAGAGAATGCATTAATGTTCCCGATCTTCCACCAACAATGAATCTTTTCCCACACACTCATAGCAAAGTTGCACAAAACCAAACAATGAGTACATGATTCCACCATGCTATTGCAACTTGGACATAATATTGAATCTAAGTCGATGCCTCTCTTATCTAACTCTTAACGCACCGGAAGCCTGTTGGAGGTTATGAGCCGAGAACAGGGTTAAGATAATCAATAGCCTAACTACGTACCAATGAAGGTGGGTTAAGATAATCAATAGCCTAACTACGTACCAATGAAGGTTACCGGATATCACTTGGAATCGTGTTATCACTTTCCAAAGTAAACTATTCGACCCTAATGCCTGGGTATCACGAATATCTACTTGGGATAAGACCAAATGTTGTTAGTGATTTAGGCACAAATCAATAACCCTTCGTGTATAAGTGTTATATGTTTTCTGTGTGTCTTTCATGCATGATATGATCTTCCTATATATAGGCAAGATTACTCAACCCTAGTCAATGGAATTAAGAGTGATTAACGGCCCATTAATCCCACTTAATTAGACTCCATAATAATAGGTATTAGTGGTTACACGACCAATTAAACATGGTCATTAATACAGTTATAACTGCCACTTGAATAGGTCAAAGCAGTTATAAACCAAGTTTGAATTCAGTCCAGTGAGTTCGTTATACTCACTGATGAGCAAGTCCCTGAGGACATCAACTCCCTGATGAGATCCTTCAGCCTGAGCTGAACTCATCATCCAGATGAATACCATTCAGTCCAGAGTATCACTCCCTGAAAGAGTGAACTCACTGAACTTCATCAAACACTGAATAACACTTAACCACTATAAGAGTCAGGGTGTTCAGGGACCTGATGGGTGTACACTCCGTACCTCCTGACCCATTGCCAGGTTTGAACTGAACCCTCAAGTGCACTAAATTTTCCAACAATCCTCCCCAAATTTAGTTCACTTCCTTTGCATGAAAATTAACATTAAACAAACATATGCATAAACGAAAATATCCTGAGGATTGAATTTCCATCTTAGTAAATTACACGTTCAAATATTCGAGAATCAGGGTGTTCTAAGAATTGAACCCTTCAACCCATTTGAATACCTGAAGATAAAATACACATACATTTCAAAACACTTAAACACTCCTGACACTATACAAGCCATGTGTCCATATCCAATTCATAAAAGTTGTAAAAGCTAAAAGTCCATAGCTTCCTGAAGCGGCAAAACTTCAACATTCACATAGGTGGTTCCTCTTTATTCATGCTCTTGCCAAGCACTTTTTCAAAGAAAAATTAACCATTAAGAAGTAGTGACTTCATCCTCCTTTCCAGCAGGTTCCAAGCACAAACCTTGGGATGTTTGTAAAACATGTGCTTCAGTACACTGAATGTTCAGCTTTCCACATTGAACTCAGCTCCCAAGTTTCCTCAGGAGGGAGTTGGGTGTCCTAGCATTGAGTGACCAAGTTGGACTTTAGACCCATCCCTTTAGCAGACTTTATAACCAAGTCTCTAGCAAGACCCTTCGTCAAGTGATCAGCTAAATTTTGTTGAGATCTAACAAACTCTATAGATACCACCCCATTCATGATAAGCTCACGAATCATGCTATGCATGACACCTAAGTGTCTAGACTTTCCATTGTACGTCTGGCTATAAGCCTTTGCCAATGTAGCAGCACTATCACAACGGATAGAAATAGGTGCTATAGGTTTAGGCCACAATGGAATCTCAAGAATCAAGTTTCTCAACCATTCAGCTTCTTTACCAGCAGCTGCTAAAGCCACAAATTCAGATTCCATTGTTGAACTGGTGACACAAGTTTGCTTCTTGGATGCCCAAGAAATTGCACCTCCACCAAGTAGGAATACCCAGCCACTGGTAGACGAATTGTCTTCAGTGTTACTGATCCAACTTGCATCAGTGTAACCTTCCAACACTGAAGGATAACCAGTATATGAAAGACTATAATCCATAGTTCTCTTCAAATACTTCAGTACCCTCTGAATTGCTTGCCAGTGCTGAGCACTAGGATTACTAGTATACCTGCTCAGTTTACCCACTGCAAAAGCAATATCAGACCTTGTACAAGTCATGGCATACATCAGGCAGCCAATCACCCTGGAATACTCAAGTTGAGATACAGCTTTGCCATTATTCAGCATAATCTTCTCAGTGGTATCCATGGGAGTACTCACTGGAGTACAATCAAAGCAATTAAATTTCTTCAGTACCTTCTCTATGTAATGAGACTGAGAAATTGATATACCATTGCTTTCATGTTTGATCCTTATACCAAGGATAACATCAGCCTCCCCCATGTCCTTCATGGAGAACTTTGATGACAAAAATACCTTTGTCAGGTCAACCTGATTTTGGTCAGTACCAAAGATCAACATGTCATCAACATATAGACAAATGATGACTCCTTTACCAGATTCATCAAATTTGCTATATACACATTTGTCAGCCTGGTTAAGAACATAACCATTAGACAAAACCACTTCATCAAATTTTTGATGCCATTGCTTAGGTGCCTGTTTCAGTCCATATAAAGACTTAATCAGTTTACACACCTTGTTTTCATTGCCAGGCAAGATGAAGCCCTGAGGTTGGTTCATATAAACTTCCTCATCCAATTCACCATTCAAGAAAGCTGTCTTCACATCCATCTGATGAATAATCAGATTGTGAATTGATGCCAAAGCAATCAGCAATCTTATGGTACTGATACGTGCCACAGGGGCATAAGTATCAAAGTAGTCTATCCCTGACCTTTGTTTAAAGCCCTGAATTACTAGTCTAGCCTTGAACTTTTCAATAGTTCCATCTACCTTCATTTTCCTTTTGAAAATCCATTTGCAACCAAGAGGTTTGCAACCTGGTGGTAGATCAACCAACACCCAAGTGTTGTTCCCCATGATGGATTCAATCTCATCATTTATTGCTTCTTTCCAGAAAGCAACATCCTGGGACTTCATTGCTTCTTCAAAAGTTTTGGGATCATCCTCAACAATGAAGCAATAGGAATATTGATCAGAGACCTCATTCCTTGTACCTTCAATTAAGTATAATTGAAACTCAGGTGCAAATGACTTTGGAGTCCTGACCCTTTTGCTCTTCCTGAGCTCAGGTTCAGGTTGTTGAACCACAACCTCATCAGGGGCCTGAGATGATAAACCATCAGGGACCTCTGATACACCATTGTCATCAGTTCCATTTGGAATCCTGAGACTTGGTCTAGGGACTGATGAGAATCTATTCTCATCAAATAGTGCATCCCTTGATTCAATTATTGAATTAATTGAAACATATTCATTAGGTTCAATAACATAGAACCTGTATGCCTTGGAATGCTCAGCATATCCAACAAAGATGCAATCAATGCCTCTTTCACCCAAAGTTTTCAATTTTGGATCAGGGAGTCTTACAACAGCCCTACAGCCCCAAACCCTGAGATAATTCAGGTTGGGTTTCTTTTTATTCCAGAGTTCATAAGGGGTAACCTTGTTCCTTTTGTTGGGAACCCTATTAAGTAAATAGCAAGCTGTTAACATAGCTTCACCCCAGAACCCTTGACTCAGTCCTGAGTAGGACAACATGGAATTAACCATCTCCTTCAGTACCCTGTTCTTTCTTTCAGAGATACCATTTTGTTGAGGAGTATAGGGAGCAGTCGTTTCATGGATTATACCAACAGACTGAAAATACATAGTATCCATGTACTCACCTCCCCTATCAGTCCTGAATCTTTTGATCAGGGACCCAAGTTGTAATTCAACTTCAGTTTTAAATACTTTGAATTTATCTAATGCTTCATCCTTGGTATGTAACAGATAGACATAACAAAACCTAGAAGCATCATCAATAAATGTCACAAAGTACTTCTTGTTCCCCAAAGAGGGAGTGGCATGTGTTAGAGTTTAACAATCAAATAGCACATATTGCGGAAGCTAGGATCAAGTATAACACATAAATATTAACCAAAACATAAATAGCAAACGTACCTTTTAGCACTTCAAATTAACCTTGATTCTTGGACAAATAGATCAATGATAAACCCCTTACCGTTTTGTTTATCGATCTCTTGATAATTACTAAAGTAAGTAATTACCTCGTTCTTGTACACACAAACTACCAACGAATAAAGGTTGTTGCAAGTAAACAAAACACTTATATTTTGGAAGAACCAAAATCGATCCAAACCCTTTGTGGGGTTAGAACCGATCGGCCAAGAGAACAAAAGAGAAGGAAACAAAGTTTTAGGGTTGTGTGTGTGCACAAAAGATTATTAGGTTTAACCCCAAGGCCTTGTATTTATACTAGGTGAATCTTGGAGCACAAGTAATGCATGGATCGACCCAAGGGAATGGGTTCGACCGGCCATGCACATCCCTAAGGGATTCTAGATCCTTCTTGACTCCCAATTACACTCTAGTCCTTTTCCTTTTGTCCCTAATGATAATTAGTCCATACGTTTAATAACTAATGATCATTTAAGTCCTTTAAGTGTTTATAAATACATATATACTATACATTTAATATATATATATATTTACACATTATTCTTGTTTGTAAAGTGTGCAATCCCGAGGTCTCGTGTTCGATCCTAGACATTTACTTATTAATGTTTATACGTAATATTTAACAGCTCCCACTCGTATATCCATTAATAGTAAAATGACATTGGTTAGCGTCTTGCAACACTCCAATGCCCCTAGTTCAAACCGAGCTAGGTTTCCTGGAAAAAACCTTTAATGATTCATCATTATAATTATCCTTTCATTACTAATACCACATTAATAAAGATGTGAGGTCCTTTATTAAATTTCTGTTTCTCGTCTCTTTATGATTGAACAAAATTACCAAAACATCTGAACGTATTCCAGATAGACTTTGGGCATGGCCATGCAAACATTTTGTCAACCCTACGAGGGGCCCAGCAGTATTAAACTTCTAAACAAATCAGAAGGAATAAATTCTCTCTTGACTACAAGAATAACCCATGAACTTTGCAACACTTCTGAAAACAACCCTTATGACTCCCTGTTACGGTGAGTGGTAGATTGCTTCACAAAAATGCACTACATCCATGACACTTATCTGGTATCTCAAGTCTGAGGATAACTGTAAATATGATTCTCACATTAAATATTAAATCATATTATTGGGATAAGTCCAATATTCAATTCATCGAATATCATGTGAAATTGGTATGACTACGCATCAATATACTTTCAAGTATATTCTAAACCAATACTCAAATTTGTCTTAGTTTAATGATATTCCCATATCATTAATCGACAATGGACATTTAGAATAATAAATTATTCATGGATCTTAAACATGCAAAAATAGGATATATTATTAAGACAATGAATAAATAAACATAAACCATATTTTATTTCATTAAAATAATAATTGTACATTACATCCTTTATCCAAACACTAATCACAAATGGGCATGAAACTTTCAGCTAATCTAAGTCCTACACCTTCAGCATGCTTGTAAAGCTTGGTGCCAGGTAGAGGCTTTGTTAATTGATCTGCCAAGTTATCATCTGTGTGAACTTTGAGCATTTCGATTTCGCCTATTTCGACTTGTTCTCGAACATAGTGATGCTTAATCGGGAAATGTCTGGTGCCTTTCATGATTCCAGGCTCATTGGCAAATGTAATTGCAGCTGAATTGTCACAATACATTTTAATAGGTCTTTGAATCGAAGGCATAACTCCTAGCCCCGAAACAAACTTCCTAATCCAAACAGCTTCCATTGCAGCTTCTGAAGCAGCTATATACTCACTTTCTGTAGCAGACATCGCTAGTACACTCTGCTTTCTGCTCCTCCAATCCACTGCTCCTCCATTAATGACAAAGACATAACCAGTCTGAGACTTCGTATCATCCTTATCACCTTTCCAAGAAGCATCGCAGTAACCTGTAACATCAAGTTCTGCTGATGGATTTCCCCCATAAACCAAGAACATCTCTTTAGTAGCCCTAAGGTACTTAAGAATATTCTTAACAGCAGTCCAGTGAGCTATACCTGGATTCTGCTGATAACGACTGGTTAAATTTTGAGCAAACGCCACATCAGGCCTTGTACTTTTCACTGCATACATTATAGATCCCACAGCCGAAGCATAAAGGACTCTCTTCATGCGTTGCACCTCTTCAGGTGTTGAAGCACAAGCTTTCTCACTCAAGCCATGTTGTTCTTGCATTGGCAAATATCCTTTCTTGGAATTTTGCATACTGAATCTCTTCAGTATTTTATCAATGTAAGCACTTTGGCTTAATCCAATTAATCGCTGAGATCTATCTCTATATATCTTGATTCCAAGAATAAATGCAGCTTCCCCTAAATCTTTCATAGAAAAACACTTTCCAAGATATACCTTAACATCTTTCAAACTTGGAATGTCGTTTCCTATGATCAATATGTCATCAACATATAATATAAGGAAAATCACATTACTCCCACTAACTTTGTGATATACACATGGCTCATCAAGATTTTGAGTGAATCCATACTTTTTAATCTCACTATCAAATCTCTTATTCCATTGTCGTGATGCTTGCTTCAATCCATAAATGGATCTTTGAAGTTTGCATACACGATCTGGGAATTCTGGATTCACAAACCCCTCAGGCTGCGCCATATAGATGTCTTCATCTAGGCGACCATTTAAGAAGGCGGTTTTGACATCCATCTGCCAAATCTCATAGTCATAGTAAGCGGCTATGGCTATAAGAATCCTAATTGCCCTTATGTCAGCTACAGGAGAAAAGGTCTCCTCATAGTCAACACCAAAAGTTTGAGTAAAGCCTTGAGCTACCAAACGGGCCTTATAGGTGTGTACAACGCCATCCATGTCAGTCTTTTTCTTGTAGAGCCATTTACTCCCAACTAGTTTGGCACCCGGAGGTAGGTCTACTTCTTCCCAGACTACATTGTCAATCATGGATTGCATTTCCCCATCCATAGCAACTTTCCATTTAGCCTTTTCAGGACTATTCATGGCTGCTTTATAACTTGTAGGCTCATTAAGATCAGCCAGTAAGTTCTCATCACTCTCTACATTAAGACATAGACGAGTAGGAGCTTTCACTGTTCTTGTTGACCTACGAATGGGAATCACTTCAACTTCAGGTGGAGGACCTAAACTTTCAGGTTCTACCGGAAGTTGGTTAGTGTTTTCAGAAGGTGCTACATCTTCATGATCGTCTTCCAGATCATATACTCTCCCACTGAATTCTTGAGATATGAGCTCCTTTTCTAAGAAGTCTCCATACCTTGCAACAAAAACTTTGTTTTCAGGCGGGTAATAAAAGTAGTATCCCTTAGTTTCCTTAGGGTATCCTACGAAGATGCACTTCACAGATCTTTGTTGGAGTTTGTCTGCTGAGTCACGTTTAACATACACCTCACAACCCCAGACCTTAAGATAAGACAAGTTAGGAGCTTTTCCAGTCCATAACTCATATGATGTCTTATCAACCTTCTTTGTTGGAACCATATTTAGAATGCGAACAGCAGATTCTAATGCATAATCCCAAAACGAAAAAGGAAGAGTTGTTAGATTATACATAGATCGTATCATGTCTTGCAATGTACGATTCCTTCTTTCAGATACACCATTTTGTTGTGGAGTATATGGAGAAGTAAGGTGCTGGACAATTCCCTCCTTTGCTAGATAATCTATGAACTCCTGACTCAGGTATTCACCACCTCTATCGGATCGAAGAGCTTTAATCTTCTTTCCAAGTTGCAACTCTACTTCAGCTTTAAACACTTTGAATGTTTCAAATACCTCATGTTTATGTTTAAGTAAATAAACATAACCATAACGGCTGTAATCATCCGTAAATGTTAAGAAGTAGCTAGCACCTCTCCTTGACACATGTCTAAGTGGTCCACACACATCTGAGTGAATAAGACCAAGTAGATCATTAGCCCTTTCAATCCTATTTTTAAAGGGTTTCTTTGTCATCTTCCCAGCAATACAAGATTCGCATTTATCAAATGATTCATCATTGATCTTATCTAAAAGCCCATCATGTTGCAGCTTATCCATGCAAGCCTTGCCTATGTGAGCAAGTCGACAATGCCAAAGATAAGACGAATCCAGACCTTTCTTGATTCTCTTATTGATGCTATACATCGAATTATTTTTAACAAAAGCATTCTTATTGTCACTCATATCAATTTCAAATACACCATTCACAGCTATAGCATTAAAATAAAAAACATCATTTAAAGAAACTGAAATTCCATTGCTAGAAATAGTATGATGAAAACCAAGGTTCAACAAACATGAAAATGAAATTACACCTCTAACAATTGACGGTGCATAATGACAATTATTTAAAGATAGTACTAAGCCCGAAGGCAACACTAAATTAAAAACTCCTATAGCTTCAACTCCTGCATGCGCTCCGTTACCAACGTGCAAGAATTGTTGTCCATAGGCCAGCTTTCTCTCAACTCTAAACCCCTGCAAGGTATTGCAAATATGAATGCCACATCCCGTATCATATACCCATGAATTCAATTTAGGAGTAAGAGTGAATAATTCAATCATAAAGAACGCACCTGATGAACTGGCTTTACCAGCTTCATTCCCCTGCTTCTTCTGTCGCAAGTCATGAATGTAGAGAGGACAATTGCGCTTCCAATGGCCCTTTTCATGACAATGGTGACATGCCTGATCCTTCTTGTTTGGAGGATTAGTCTTGAACTGCTTAGGCTGATGTTGTTTCATCTTGGGTTGAGGTTGATAGGCCATGACCTGCTTGCCTTTATCACCTTTACCTTTGCCTTTGTTCACATGCGATTTCTTCTGGATTCTCCCCCCATGAATAGCCAACACTTGTAGGGTAGGAGCCTTGACCTTGGCTGGTAGACTTTTCTCATAATCAACAAGCAATGCGAGTAATTCTGAGACTGTCTTCCCCGAGCAGTGCATGTTGAAATTCTGCACAAAACCAGCAAAATCCCTATTAAGGGACCTGTTGATCAAATGCACTTGCACATTATCAGGGTAACCAAAACCAATTCTGTGAAGTTGATCAAACGAATATTTCATCTCATCCACATAATCAGCTACTGGTTTACCATCACCATGCTTGCAGTTGTGTAGCTTGTCAAGTTCATCATACAATTCAACTGCGGGTGCTTTCTCATAAGACTGCTTAAGCATCTCAAGCATATCTTTAGGGAACGCGTACTCATACTTCTTTTGTAACTGAGCACTCATGCTAGTGAGCATTAAACAAGCAACCTCATTAAACTTAGCACAAATCACCCTCCAAGCCTCCTTTGCTTCATCTGTTGCAGTTGCAGCAGGTTCAGCTGGGCATTCATCGGTCAAGTATTTTAGCTTTCCGGACGCCCTCAAGACAATTCTGAGCGAACGGTGCCAATCATTGAAATTCTTTCCAGTAAATTTTTCTCTCTCAAGATGACTCTTGAAAGCAGAAATCACAGTTTGGTTATCGGGTTGAGCCATATCTACAGATAAAGTTCAAATATTAGTATTTTCGATAATCAATATCTTCAAGAAAATAAAATACCCATGGATATATTCATATAACCAACTAATTTTCTTGAAAACCTAGGATCCAACTTTACATAGATTCCACCACATCAGCTGAGCTGCTAGTGGTGAAAGTATAAAAGATGGTAATCTGTCGAACAATAATTGGCAAACAAGATTTCCAATTCCTAGATCATTATGGGATTTACATCAAATTGATTCATCAATTTGCCTTGTAAGCATGTTTCATCCCATCTCATGCCTTAAGTTCTAGGTCTCACGCATCAACTTAATTAAGTTGTCTACCTTAGAAACTGTAAAATTACAATTATGGTCTCACGCGTTAAAAGAATTTTACCTTGTTATAGTAATTTAGCCTAGGTCTCACGTTTACTAAATTAAAATTTCAAGTGTTTCTTATAGATAGATGGCATGTAACTTAAATTATAAGGGTATTAATTTTTGATGTGTAAATCAAAATATGTACAAAGATGCATGCACTCATCTTTATATCATAAGTTTTCATAAAACCTTTTATATATCCAATTCATGAAATTAATACACAAAGTTTTACTTGAGGTTTATGCCAAAACCCTAAGATGACTTTCTACAATATATGATTTTAAAAGTAATTCGTTTAAGACATATTCTAGATTGTGATAACCAAGGCAGACTCTAAGGCTCTTTTCTAAGCCTTCAAATCACGGTTATGAATATCATCTTAAAAGACTTAATTTTAAAAGCATATTTGCACAAAACATCATTCAAGCAAAAAGTTTATGGATTCAATCTCAAAATAGTCATAAAGTTTGAATTTTGCTAGTCTCGACTGGGAGCTGATTACCGTGCGAATCGGACCACGATTGTCATAAGACCTTTGCAAGATTCTTACTTTATCACTTTAGGGTTTCACCATTATTAGTCAATATTATTTTCTTTTATGAAAACACCCTTTTTATTGCTTACATCAAGTCAAATAATTAATAAAACAATAAAACAAGTAATCAAAGAAAATCAAAACAACTAATAATATATAAGTGAAACAATTAGCCACATGCAATCCGTATTAGAAAAGATCCTAATAAAATCAAATCTAGGTATAATAATGCATGCAATCAACTAAGGCCTTCCCTTCTTTGAAAGAACCGGAGTCACATACATTGACGAATCAATTGCGTAGGCCAAAGCTAATTAACACACCATATAGCATATATTATTGATTTTAGTATATATATTGGAGTCTTCCCCAATTTTAGATCTATCTAAAAACATGTGTAAAATAAAAAAAAAACAAGATCCATGACTAACATGCATGTAAGTCATGGATTAAATTCCTAACAATTAGCAATTAGGTCACAAGATACGTTCAATTAACCGGTTAATGACCTAGGATTTCTAGTGATTACACATAATCTTAGAAAACCACAAAACCCTAATTAGGGTTCCATGGAAAATCGTCTCCCCCCCCAAAAAAATTAGGGTTAGGGTTCGACATTAATTAAAAAAAATTAATAAAAAACCCTAGATCAAAAAACATGTATCTAAAACAATTAAAGATCCGATTTTTATTATGTTTTAGCAATCAATTACATGTTATACATGGCTCGTGATGCCACTGTTAGAGTTTAACAATCAAATAGCACATATTGCGGAAGCTAGGATCAAGTATAACACATAAATATTAACCAAAACATAAATAGCGAACGTACCTTTTAGCACTTCAAATTAACCTTGATTCTTGGACAAATAGATCAATGATAAACCCCTTACCGTTTTGTTTATCGATCTCTTGATAATTACTAAAGTAAGTAATTACCTCGTTCTTGTACACACAAACTACCAACGAATAAAGGTTGTTGCAAGTAAACAAAACACTTATATTTTGGAAGAACCAAAATCGATCCAAACCCTTTGTGGGGTTAGAACCGATCGGCCAAGAGAACAAAAGAGAAGGAAACAAAGTTTTAGGGTTGTGTGTGTGCACAAAAGATTATTAGGTTTAACCCCAAGGCCTTGTATTTATACTAGGTGAATCTTGGAGCACAAGTAATGCATGGATCGACCCAAGGGAATGGGTTCGACCGGCCATGCACATCCCTAAGGGATTCTAGATCCTTCTTGACTCCCAATTACACTCTAGTCCTTTTCCTTTTGTCCCTAATGATAATTAGTCCATACGTTTAATAACTAATGATCATTTAAGTCCTTTAAGTGTTTATAAATACATATATACTATACATTTAATATATATATATATATATATATATATATATATATATATATATATATATATATATTTACACATTATTCTTATTTGTAAAGTGTGCAATCCCGAGGTCTCGTGTTCGATCCTAGACATTTACTTATTAATGTTTATACGTAATATTTAACAGCATGCAAATCACACAGGTCACTGTGTATAAGCTCCAAGAGCTCAGTCTCACGTTGAACACCCTGAAAGGGTTTTTTAGTAATTTTGGTCAACATGCAAGTTTTACACTTTTCAGTGTCCATGTCAAATGCTGGGATTAACCCATCCTTAGACATATCTTGCATCCTTTTAAAATGTACATGGCCAAGTCTAGCATGCCACAGGGTAGAGTCATTCAATTTAGAGGTTGACATAAAGGCTGAATTAACAATGTCAGTGACAATATTAACATTTGATTACACAAATAGCCAAAACCAATAAACACACCATGTTTGGACAAAATAAATTTATCAGATTCAATAACTTGTTTATATCCATGATTATTCAAAACACTACTTGAAACCAAGTTCTTCCTTATATCAGGAACATGAATAACATTAATCAAAGTTACAATCTTTCCAGAACTAAAATTAAGATCTACACAACCACGACCATGCACCAAGGCTGTTGACTCATTTCCCATGTGAAGAATAGATCCATCATTCAGTGACTCGTAAGTCTTGAACCAGCATCTATCTTTGCACACATGAACAGTTGCTCCAGAGTCAACCCACCACGCAACATCATCATCCTGCACATAGTTAGATTCAGATACATATGTAACATAATAAACCTGGAGAGATTCATTAAACATATTCTGACCTTTCAGTGAGTTGGCAGAACCACCACTCCCTGAACCACTAGTGCCTGAACCATTGGTTTTACCACCAACCTTAACACCTTTGCAATCCCTTTTAATGTGACCAGATTTGCCACATTTCCAACAAGTAGGTGTTGCCTTCTTGTTAGGATCAGACCTTGTGTTATCCTGATGTTTACGTTTGCCTTTGTTGTCATTGTACCTGGTGGAATTGTTATGTTCCACCATATTGACAACAGATGCACCAGTAGCATTGCTACTCTTTGGCTTGTCATTTTCCTGTGCCTTGATAGAATCCTCAATACGCAGATGACTACCCAACTGAACAAGTGTCAGTTCTTCCTTCTTATGTTTCAAGGCATGCTTGAAATCTTTCCAAGAAGGATGGAGTTTGTCAATGATACAAGAGACTGAAATAGCCTCATCCATGTTCATATTGTGTTGTGTAAACCTTCCAAGTATTCCAAGAAGTTCATTGTATTGTTCCATAACTGGTCTTGAATCAGTCATTTTGTAATTTGTGAAATTACTTACAAGAAACTTCTTACTTGAAGCATCCTCAGCCATATATTTGGCATCCAAGGAATCCCAAAGTTCTTTGGAAGATTCAACATTCTGATAAATGTCAAAGAGAGAATC
Source organism: Artemisia argyi (assembly GCA_030686995.1). Taxonomy (NCBI): domain Eukaryota; kingdom Viridiplantae; phylum Streptophyta; class Magnoliopsida; order Asterales; family Asteraceae; genus Artemisia; species Artemisia argyi. The sequence goes on along the minus strand of CM060709.1, from coordinate 148,972,078 downwards.
AGACATACCATTTAGGATTAAACCTCTGCAGACATAATCATCATTCTCCCATTTGCTTCTTGCCCTCATCTGTTCCATAGTAGCAGCATCCCCATGATCTTCAGGAATGGCAGTGCTTAGAACATACACAACATTCATGCTTGATAGCAAAAAGTGCATCTTCTTTTGCCGAAGTCAACACCTTCAAACTTTTCCAATTTGGAAAAACTAGCAGCCATATGCCTCATAGCAGCAGCCATTGATTATCACCAAATAGTTTACTTTGATTGTTGGAGGTTATGAGCCCAGAACAGGGTTAAGATAATCAATAGCCTAACTACGTACCAATGAAGGTTACCGGATATCACTTGGAATCGTGTTATCACTTTCCAAAGTAAACTATTCGACCCTAATGCCTGGGTATCACGAATATCTACTTGGGATAAGACCAAATGTTGTTAGTGATTTAGGCACAAATCAATAACCCTTCGTGTATAAGTGTTATATGTTTTCTGTGTGTCTTCCATGCATGATATGATATTCCTATATATAGGCAAGATTACTCAACCCTAGTCAATGGAATTAAGAGTGATTAACGGCCCATTAATCCCACTTAATTAGCCTCCATAATAATAGGTATTAGTGGTTACACGACCAATTAAACGTGGTCATTAAAACAGTTATAACTGCCACTTGAATAGGTCAAAGCAGTTATAAACCAAGTTTGAATTCAGTCCAGTGAGTTCGTTATACTCACTGATGAGCAAGTCCCTGAGGACATCAACTCCCTGATGAGATCCTTCAGCCTGAGCTGAACTCATCATCCAGATGAATACCATTCAGTCCAGAGTATCACTCCCTGAAAGAGTGAACTCACTGAACTTCATCAAACACTGAATAACACTTAACCACTATAAGAGTCAGGGTGTTCAGGGACCTGATGGGTGTACACTCCGTACCTCCTGACCCATTGCCAGGTTTGAACTGAACCCTCAAGTGCACTAAATTTTCCAACAAAGCCTACCTTTTAAAGCCCTCCAAACAAAGATGTTGACTTTTCTAGGAACCCACTTGTTCCACAACGTCGCATCAGCTCCATTTCCCACATTTAAGCATTTCTCTTCTACCAATTTCGTTAATTCTTTTACCGTGAACTCTCCACTATCGTGAAGCGACCATCTCCAATGATCCCTACAATCAACCAAAACAACAATATATTTTAACTCCCAATTGGTCATGTCCTTCAATTTAAATAATCATCCACATGAAAATTTAACATACAAACCGCTCCTTATGTCGTGTAAAAACGGCCACAGGTACATGAACATATTTAGGGTAATATGTTTAAGGTTAAGTAGGAAGTTTTTATTTGGTTTAGTTGTTATTGTCTTATCTTTAAATGTTCTCTTGTTTATGAAATTTAGCATCTGCATCTTGAAACCCAAGTGTTATGGCTCTATTGACTAATAGAACCTTTTTTATGTTTTGCAGATGTATGCTTCCCTATATTTTCCTCAAATCTCGGAACTTCATAAACTGCCACGTGTCATCCTTTTAATGTTAAAGACTAATGACTGCTTGCGATCAGTCAATAACGCATTGGTATGTCTTTTGCCAATCTAATATTATAATAGTCAGGATCCACATAATATCTATAATGATGTTTGGGTATTACTTTTCGACAGATAAAAAGACCCTCTGTGGAGTCTTTCATTATTATAGGAAGAGTTTCTTCGGAGGCACAGATTGAGGAAAAGTTGTCACATGCAAAGTCTCTCTTTAGCTTGCTACATGTTTGGTTGGAGGAGATTTCACTGGAAGTCCGTTTTCTCATAATGCAAGTAGCCTTGTGGATACTGCAGTTTCGTACAGCTTTGGCTCTGTGAACACGTATCAGTTTGTTAGCATATATATGGAAGACAGAAATCATACCGAAAGAAATCATTGGGTGTTCAATCCTTATTGGGTTTTGACTCAAAAGTAGTGCATTCTTTGGGTTCAAGCTCCTTGTTCCTAACCTATAATATAGTCTGGGAAATTCAGTAAGTTGGCCAAACTACAGGTACACATATTTGAATGACGTGGAATTAAAAAGTCCATATTTTTATTCTTTCTGGACATAGTAGAGTTTTGTGCCTCATATCCTCAAAACTAGTTTATTTGCCCACGTATTACACGGGATACATGATAGATGGAAATAAACCTGAAGATATTTTGGAAACCTTTTTGTTTCTTTCCACCAAAACTGATCAAAAGTGGGTTTAAAGGACGCATGTTTTATAAATTTGGTGATTGGTAAATTATGCAAGAACGTGTGCCTTTTTTTAAGCCATCACTCATTACTTATATGATGATAAATATGAAGTTGTTAAGAATTTGGTATAGGTTTTCTAAATATCAGATATATTGATATGAAAATAATTTATATGTATGTCATATTACTGAAACAAATAACCCATTTATAAAAGTTGGTTAAGACCAAAGCACACAAAGTTGGTTAATCTATAACTTACATGTATTCAGTCATTCATGTATGTGAAGCTGATAATAGTTTTCATATGGTAGATGGTTAATCTATAAAACAGGGTGCGAACATTAAAGCGCGTGTAATTTTGAAACTATCGTTTATTAAGGATAGATAGATATGAGATGTGGGTCTTTGGTTATAGTTTTGCAAATTGTAACAGATATACTTGTGAGTTTTATTTATGAAGCAATTCATATTTAATAGTTTATGTTACATGACATTTGTATAATTGCATATACATGCCCAAAACATTAAAAGGACCACCAGAAGAAAGGAAAAGGACTGACAAATGACTTGCAGGCCAACATGCGTTTACTTTGAATTTTTCTTAAACCGTCGTATACTTCAAAGTTTTTGGTCCACAAACTCACAAAGAGTTATCTCAATTAATATTTCTTAGACATTTCTTCGCTGCATTGAGATTGACAAACAATTATATATCCAACCAGCCTTTCGTAGACGTTTCCATCATCCAAGTTTCTTCACTGCATTGACAATGATAGATGTGATCGTATTTATTTAACTTATATGTACTTCTAAGTTAAATTTATGAAGCAATTCATGTTTTTGAACCAATAGCTTATGCTATAAGCTATTCATATGTATATGCCTAAAACATAGAAGGGCCACCAGATGGAGTGACTAATGAGTTGTAGACCAAGACAAGTTTACTTTGAATGTTTACACTAGTTGACAACAGCATCAAACTCTAAACGTTATCTCACTTATCTCCAATTAAAAGTCTTCTTAAACCCTTACATACTTCAAAATACCTTTTGAAAAGTCGTATGCATACAAAGAACACAAATATTAAGAGCCACACCATAAATAAACTATTAAACCTCAGGAACTTACTGATGAGTGTCTAAATACTCATCATTTTATACCAATCTAAGCTGCCAAAACATCCAAAAACACTCAAATATGCATCAAAATACTGAAAATATCTTAAAAGTGTGTTTTATATGTTTCAAATGCAAAATAAGCAAAAACAGCTGAAAAACGTACAAAGTTTGCATAATTGGCAGTTTCGGTCCCTCAAGTTTCAAAAGTTGTCAAATCTAGTCCCTGGTAAATCAAAACATGAAAAATATCATCAAAGGTCCTTAGGGATTCATAAGTTGTCAAGTGTAGTCCTTTAAAGTTAAAAATTGCAAAATGACAACTTTAGTCCCTCAAGTTTCAAAAATGTCAAAATTAGTCCTTAAGGTTTTAAAAATGGGAAATTAATAAAATAAACCTGGAACTATTCTTAAATGACAAAATTGGTCCTTATGATAACTATGGAGAAATTACAGGTTCAACCCTTCAACTTTCAGAAAATTTACAGTTTTGGTCCCTATGGTTTTCATTTCTACAAATACAAACGGACCCTTAATAATATCAAACCCAAAATACAAATCCAACCCACCCTAGCCCAATCCTAAGCCCAAAAAATTAAATAAACAACCCCACCCCATTTTCAATACCGGGGTCAACATACCAGTCAAACACCCTTTCCCCTGCCTTTCCCTCTCCCACCACTGCAAACCAAATACCACTCCTCAACCCACAGTTTTGCTTCCAACTCAACCCCCCAGCTCTCCCACCTGTCCCTCTACCTCACACATGCTCCCAAGAAACCTTAATTGCCCTAAAACGTAACAAGCAATCCCAACTGTCCCCTAGGACTTTTTGGCGCGAAAAAGCAAGTTTGAGTGGTGTGGATTCATTTGACCATATCAATGGCTCAGATTTGATGGGATAGTGTCAGAAAGCTAGTGGGAACTCTGAAAGTCTCTATAAAGAAGAAATGAAGCAGAGGAGATGGAGTATTAGAGTAGCTTTAATGTAGTTTAATCGTAGGTAGTATAATTTTCTTTTCAGTTGTAATTTTAATTTCAATCATGTTGTACTCAGGTTAGTTAATGCAATTAAATCTTTCTTGAACCTTAAATTCCAATCTTGTTCTTTAAATTCAGATTTAGCAATTTTGGATGAATTTGACAAATTCATTTAAGATTGTTAAGTGTTGTTGTTTCCTGTTCCTTCAAGCTCAGTTAGATTTATTTACAAGTTTTCAAAAGGTTTTACAGCTTTGGAATCAGTTATACTCAATGATCATAAAATCACAAAAATAGCTCAAAAATAGGCATTAAATTCAGAAATCAGTGAAGAAGGTGATTCAGGTTTGAAGCATGGTTCATTATGGATTTCTATGGATTTAGTAGCTTAGTTGGAAGCTGTTAGACTTGGTTAATTGTCCTGGTTCACTTGTTCTAAGCTTGGTTCAAACTGTAAGCCATAATCTCACTTTTACATTTTCACTGTTCATGTGCTTAAGACTGCTTCTCTTGGGTTCTTTTGTGCTTATTTAGCATATGTTAGTAATATTGTTGCTTAATATCTAGTGTTTATTCATTAAAATCTTTTGTTGGTCATGATATCATTTTCACTGTCAATTCATGCTTATTTGCAACTTAAGAGTAGATGTGTTCTTGTATGTGTTTCTATGCTTGTTTGATCATACATCATCTTACTACAACCTTGTGGACTGGTTTTAAGGACTGATTCATAAGAATCCTTTGAAAATCTTCATTTTAGCTTTTTAAAGGGGTGTTTGGCTCAGTTAAATTCACCATTGAGCCTTGTGTTTCAGTTGTTGTTTTTGGTTATAACAAGTTAACTTAGGTCTAAATAGCTTAGGTAAGTCATAAAATTATAGCCTTATTAGTTAGAAAGTCAAAATCCAACCTAGGACACCATAGCAGTCCACTGTTGGACATTTAGGATCCATGATCATGCTTCTTAGCTCATAAGTAGATAACCTAGCTTATTCTAGCCTTTTAATAGCTTAATATATCATATTTAATCAGTAAATCAAGATCTAAGTTAGTAAAAGTCAACTTAGGTAAAATTTCTAAAAATCCAAATTTTCATAACTTTCAAAATGGGACAGATTTCTTGATCACTTGTAGGGTTCATTAGAGTTAGGGATTAAGTGATTTTTGTTGATTTGTAATATTTGGTAGTCTGTTTGTAAGTGCCAAAAGGAAAATTTTATTTTGGAACCCATTAACTTATAAATAAGCTCACTTGAAAGTGCCTGTTTTCACCAAACATGCCCTGCACCAGGGTAATAAGCCCTTTTTCTTAAGCTTACAAAATGTTCATTAGTGCATGTTAGCTTGTGAAATTTGGTTCCTTGAGTAGCCCTCCTGACCATCTTTCATTTTCCTCCTTGTTTTCCCCAAAATCAGCTTACTTGGGTGCTTAAATATACGCTAGAAGTAGGACCTTAGGCTGCCTTATCTGTCCACTTACGGCTGAGCTTTCTGGCTTGCGGCCAGGGCTTATTTGAGGTTTGTCAGTTGAAGTAAGTTTGTTTAGGTCTATTACACTATACTTGAGCTTTTGGTGCATTCTAGTGCTTATTTGCTTATTTGAAGTGCTTATTTAAACTGCTTATTTGCCCAATTCAGCTTATTAGTGGGCTTATCTAACTTTTTATATTTTTCCTACGCTTAGTATAATATTTTAGATTTTCCATAAAATTTCCAGATTTTTCCTAGCTCATTTAGTACTTTTCTTATTTAATATTAGTTTTTAAGTATTTTTAAATCATCTTAAATTCATAAAAATTAAATAAAAACCCAAAAAAGATTCATTTCAGTTTTAAAATTAGTTTTAAGTTATTTTAGAATTTTCAAGATTTAATTTTTATTTTTCTAGGTTAAAATAATATTTAATTGTATTTTAGTATAATTTAAATTAGTTTAAAATAATAATAAAAAAATAGTTATTAATTAATAATAATTAATTAAATAGCTATAAAAATAATTTTAATTTTCCAATAATTTTCTTATATCATTAGGATTGTAAAAATATAATTTTCATATTCATAGGCCTTTTATTTCTTAAAACTCACTTTTTATTTCGTACGTTTACGTAGATTTAAATTAAACATGTGCGTTTTTAGGTTTTAAACGTTTTTAAGTATCTAACTTTCACGTAATCATATATATAGCTTGTTTAAGCTATTTATTTGTAGCTTCCTTAGTATAACCATTCACAAACCCATTTCTGTTCATAATCACTCGATCACAAATTCGTTTTTAATACCATCACAACCTCGTTGGGACATAACGACCCGGGGATAAAACTATACTCCTTAGATTTAATTGCATTGGTCCTGAGTTGTCTGACTTTTATGGTTGACCATTCACAAGTGGTTGACTGATAAATCGTCTGACTAGTTCTGAACCGATCAAATTTTGGCGCCGCTGCCGGGGAGGTTGTGCGCGTTTTCTAATACGAATTTGCATTAGTGATTGTTGAATATACATCCTTTGTATATTTACCATCCTTGTCCATATTTTCATCAAAAACAAAAATCCAAAAATATTTTCTTTTTTATTTTTTTATATATATATAATATTTATTAAAAACCTCAAAAATATTCATCTTTTCCCTCTTACCCTTTTTGATTCTTTAGCCCTTTACCCTCTATCCTTTTGATTCTACCTTCTTCCACTTATCCCATAATTGATTCTAATGGCATCTCTCGATAACGATTTCTTTGAACAAAGGGCCTATGAGAGCAACATTGAAAAACTTATGGCCTTGACAAAGATATCGAGATGTCGTGTTGATTATGATGGACCGTCGATTCCTATTCCCTCTCCGGCGAGGGAAATGGAACGGGAAACCAGGGTGACAAAGGACCCGGTACTTTCCTCTGACAATGAAAGTACTAAATACGTCCAACCTACGGTTGTCCAAAAATCTAAGCTCACAATTGCTCCTAAACCGTCAAGAATTCATCCTAACCTTTCACGGTTTACGGTTAAAAGTTTGTCAAGCAAACGTACAGAGCTTAGAGCTGTGAATGAAAAGAACGACTTGCCCAATCTTCACGTTTATCAAGAACCAAAACCCGAGACCATAACGGAAGTGGTGGAAATTCCTAGCTCTAAGAGCACACCACTTGTCCCACCTCCGGATTTTATTCCTTGTGTTGGTTGTGGTGAGCCACTTTTTGGTTTGCCATGTCGTTGGTGTACATGTGTACAATGTGGTAATGATATTCAAAACGGGAGTTGTTTGTTTTGTGGGTCGAGTAATTCATTTGCTTATGATCCTAATCAAAACTCATTTAACGACTCCTCAAATTTTTCCAACTACCCATCACATTCATACGAGCAAGAATCATATTATCCAAATCTCAATGATGCTTCGTATCAAAATACACCAAGCCAGACCCAGCAGTTTTACTGTTGTGAGTATTGTGGAGGCCCTCACTACAACTCTGATTGTCAAACGAGGAATCAGTTTGTCTATGAACAGGTTCCTTGTAACAATTATGAATTTGGTTTTAACCAGCCTCAACAATACACAACCCCTCAACCACTTCCTCAAGACGATTTAAATAGAGCTGAATTGATTACTAAAACGATTATTGCTCAAACTCAATTCAACAAAAACATTCAAGATGGAATAAACAGTCTTAAGGATCTGATTCTTAGGAAACAAAAACCTCTTGTTAACACATTTTATCTTGAGGATGAAAGTGATGAGGATGAACCAGTTGAAGAAGAAAAATCAAATGACCCTTCAGATATCTTGATAATGGGGGACAAGGAAGTCAAAGTAAATCCTCTTGAGGAAATAAATGACTTTGTTCCAATCCCAAAGGTATCTGAGAAACCTTTTCATTCAACTTCAGTTGAAACTGCCTCAGTAGAAATACAGGGAGAAAATAAAATGACTGAATCACTAGCAGTAGAAATAATGGAACTTGTAGAATCCATAACTGCTAGTCCTTCTCAACTCCCTCAGTCTGCTGTTATCACACCCGAGGTTCCCACTCACTCTCTGAGCATGGGGGACGAGCATCTTGACACTATTCCTGTTAAGGAATCGGACGAATTCATAAAGTCTAGTGTTGAGAACCTTGTCTCAATCCCAAGTGAGTCACAGGGAATTCTTGAACACATGTGTGATATCCCTCCTCCTATTGTCTTCCCAAATGACCATATTGAGATGTTCTCTGATTCTGATGAGAACTATTCTTTATCTTGTGGAGACATGAGTTATGTGGGGGAATTACCTTCTGAGTTTGTCACCTCAGAAGAAGAGAATGATGAAGAAATAATCCAAGACGAATATGTTCGTCTTACATTATTAAATGCTAATCTTCTCATTTCTAGAATCGAGGCTTTTATTGAAAAGCCTATTTCATCTCCTATCCCCGTTGAGGGTAGTGAGCTTTTTGATTCTATTCCGGAATTGCAAACGTTCCATTTTGATCATACGGGAGAGAAGATAAGTGGTATTACCACTTCTCATTCTTATAATTCTCTTCCCGTTTATGAATCATTTACTTTTGAGGAGTTCCCCAGTGAACTCACTCAAATCAATTCCGAATATGAATCATTCACCTTTGAGGAGTTCTCCGGTGAACTCACTCATATCATATCTCCTCCGGAGTATGATAGTTTCTATTTTGATCTAGACATACCCATAATATGTCTGGATCAAACGAGCTTAGAAGAGGAGATTCATGTAACAATGAATTCTCCTATTGAAGATGAGGAGCTAGTCATGATATTTATCATGATTTTCTTTCTTTTCTTCATATATTCTGTCACTTCTCCTGTTTTTCACTCTTTCGGGAGTGAAGACATTATCTTTGATCCCGGCATTCTCATTTATAAATTTTGAGCCGGGTACTTATCTCATCGGAGTGGAACTTTCACGTGCTTCAAATATTTATCTAAATATCTTGAATGAAAGTCCGATGCAGATTGTCTCTTCCACATCATGCTTCCCCATGGACAAATCAATTCGGGGTCGAGTCAAGCTAGCGACTCGGTAATCAATAAACAGTAGCATGTACTTAGGGTTTTCACCCTAAGTGTGGGGGAAATACTAACCCACATGTTGTATATATGTATATATCTTCAAAAAAAATGTGTGTACATAAACTTAAATAAAGGCTATAGAGTATTTTCTTCTTACGTTCTAAGTGTTGGTTTAACACCCGGTACTTTGAATATTGAGGACAATATTCAGTTCTAAGTGTGGGGGGAATTCGTTATTCTAACGAATTTAAACACATGTTCCATCAAGAACCCCCATTTTAGCCCAAATTTTAAATTTTTTTCTCACTTAGAACGCAATAAATGGTTATCAGTCCGCCATGTCTAACCCACATAAGGATTGGCTAATCCAGGAGCAAACGGCTCTTGGTAAAGATATCTCAAATCCGTTTATGGCTTGCAATTTGCCAAAAATTGTATGGTACCTCAACTCGCCATATCCCATAAAGCGAATGAGTTGGCTAGCCCGCAAGATTATGGCTTGTGGTAAAGGCAGTGGAAAAACCATAATTGGTAATCAGCTCACCAAGATGTTGACTATTCCATCAAGAGTTGGCTAGTCCAGAAGCAAACGGCTTTTGGTAAAGACAAATCAAATCCGTTGACAGCTGGTGGTTTGCTCAAAATCACATGGTTATCAGGTGGACCATAGTTCTTACTTGAATCGATACATCTGGCTACTCCAGAAGTGATGGCTTTTGGCAAAGAGTTTTTCAAATCCATTAAGTTTTTCTCAAAAGATTGCTAGGGACTAGCAATAGTTTAGTGGGGGGGATTGATGAGTGTCTAAATACTCATCATTTTATACCAATCTGAGCTGCCAAAACATCCAAAAACACTCAAATATGCATCAAAATACTGAAAATATCTTAAAAGTGTGTTTTATATGTTTCAAATGCAAAATAAGCAAAAACAGCTGAAAAACGTACAAAGTTTGCATAATTGGCAGTTTCAGTCCCTCAAGTTTCAAAAGTTGTCAAATCTAGTCCCTGGTAAATCAAAACATGAAAAATATCATCAAAGGTCCTTAGGGATTCATAAGTTGTCAAGTGTAGTCCTTTAAAGTTAAAAATTGCAAAATGACAACTTTAGTCCCTCAAGTTTCAAAAATGTCAAAATTAGTCCTTAAGGTTTTAAAAATGGGAAATTAATAAAATAAACCTGGAACTATTCTTAAATGACAAAATTGGTCCTTATGATAACTATGGAGAAATTACAGGTTCAACCCTTCAACTTTCAGAAAATTTACAGTTTTGGTCCCTATGGTTTTCATTTCTACAAATACAAACGGACCCTTAATAATATCAAACCCAAAATACAAATCCAACCCACCCTAGCCCAATCCTAAGCCCAAAAAATTAAATAAACAACCCCACCCCATTTTCAATACCGGGGTCAACATACCAGTCAAACACCCTTTCCCCTGCCTTTCCCTCTCCCACCACTGCAAACCAAATACCACTCCTCAACCCACAGTTTTGCTTCCAACTCAACCCCCCAGCTCTCCCACCTGTCCCTCTACCTCACACATGCTCCCAAGAAACCTTAATTGCCCTAAAACGTAACAAGCAATCCCAACTGTCCCCTAGGACTTTTTGGCGCGAAAAAGCAAGTTTGAGCGGTGTGGATTCATTTGACCATATCAATGGCTCAGATTTGATGGGATAGTGTCAGAAAGCTAGTGGGAACTCTGAAAGTCTCTATAAAGAAGAAATGAAGCAGAGGAGATGGAGTATTAGAGTAGCTTTAATGTAGTTTAATCGTAGGTAGTATAATTTTCTTTTCAGTTGTAATTTTAATTTCAATCATGTTGTACTCAGGTTAGTTAATGCAATTAAATCTTTCTTGAACCTTAAATTCCAATCTTGTTCTTTAAATTCAGATTTAGCAATTTTGGATGAATTTGACAAATTCATTTAAGATTGTTAAGTGTTGTTGTTTCCTGTTCCTTCAAGCTCAGTTAGATTTATTTACAAGTTTTCAAAAGGTTTTACAGCTTTGGAATCAGTTATACTCAATGATCATAAAATCACAAAAATAGCTCAAAAATAGGCATTAAATTCAGAAATCAGTGAAGAAGGTGATTCAGGTTTGAAGCATGGTTCATTATGGATTTCTATGGATTTAGTAGCTTAGTTGGAAGCTGTTAGACTTGGTTAATTGTCCTGGTTCACTTGTTCTAAGCTTGGTTCAAACTGTAAGCCATAATCTCACTTTTACATTTTCACTGTTCATGTGCTTAAGACTGCTTCTCTTGGGTTCTTTTGTGCTTATTTAGCATATGTTAGTAATATTGTTGCTTAATATCTAGTGTTTATTCATTAAAATCTTTTGTTGGTCATGATATCATTTTCACTGTCAATTCATGCTTATTTGCAACTTAAGAGTAGATGTGTTCTTGTATGTGTTTCTATGCTTGTTTGATCATACATCATCTTACTACAACCTTGTGGACTGGTTTTAAGGACTGATTCATAAGAATCCTTTGAAAATCTTCATTTTAGCTTTTTAAAGGGGTGTTTGGCTCAGTTAAATTCACCATTGAGCCTTGTGTTTCGGTTGTTGTTTTTGGTTATAACAAGTTAACTTAGGTCTAAATAGCTTAGGTAAGTCATAAAATCATAGCCTTATTAGTTAGAAAGTCAAAATCCAACCTAGGACACCATAGCAGTCCACTGTTGGACATTTAGGATCCATGATCATGCTTCTTAGCTCATAAGTAGATAACCTAGCTTATTCTAGCCTTTTAATAGCTTAATATATCATATTTAATCAGTAAATCAAGATCTAAGTTAGTAAAAGTCAACTTAGGTAAAATTTCTAAAAATCCAAATTTTCATAACTTTCAAAATGGGACAGATTTCTTGATCACTTGTAGGGTTCATTAGAGTTAGGGATTAAGTGATTTTTGTTGATTTGTAATATTTGGTAGTCTGTTTGTAAGTGCCAAAAGGAAAATTTTATTTTGGAACCCATTAACTTATAAATAAGCTCACTTGAAAGTGCCTGTTTTCACCAAACATGCCCTGCACCAGGGTAATAAGCCCTTTTTCTTAAGCTTACAAAATGTTCATTAGTGCATGTTAGCTTGTGAAATTTGGTTCCTTGAGTAGCCCTCCTGACCATCTTTCATTTTCCTCCTTGTTTTCCCCAAAATCAGCTTACTTGGGTGCTTAAATATACGCTAGAAGTAGGACCTTAGGCTGCCTTATCTGTCCACTTACGGCTGAGCTTTCTGGCTTGCGGCCAGGGCTTATTTGAGGTTTGTCAGTTGAAGTAAGTTTGTTTAGGTCTATTACACTATACTTGAGCTTTTGGTGCATTCTAGTGCTTATTTGCTTATTTGAAGTGCTTATTTAAACTGCTTATTTGCCCAATTCAGCTTATTAGTGGGCTTATCTAACTTTTTATATTTTTCCTACGCTTAGTATAATATTTTAGATTTTCCATAAAATTTCCAGATTTTTCCTAGCTCATTTAGTACTTTTCTTATTTAATATTAGTTTTTAAGTATTTTTAAATCATCTTAAATTCATAAAAATTAAATAAAAACCCAAAAAAGATTCATTTCAGTTTTAAAATTAGTTTTAAGTTATTTTAGAATTTTCAAGATTTAATTTTTATTTTTCTAGGTTAAAATAATATTTAATTGTATTTTAGTATAATTTAAATTAGTTTAAAATAATAATAAAAAAATAGTTATTAATTAATAATAATTAATTAAATAGCTATAAAAATAATTTTAATTTTCCAATAATTTTCTTATATCATTAGGATTGTAAAAATATAATTTTCATATTCATAGGCCTTTTATTTCTTAAAACTCACTTTTTATTTCGTACGTTTACGTAGATTTAAATTAAACATGTGCGTTTTTAGGTTTTAAACGTTTTTAAGTATCTAACTTTCACGTAATCATATATATAGCTTGTTTAAGCTATTTATTTGTAGCTTCCTTAGTATAACCATTCACAAACCCATTTCTGTTCATAATCACTCGATCACAAATTCGTTTTTAATACCATCACAACCTCGTTGGGACATAACGACCCGGGGATAAAACTATACTCCTTAGATTTAATTGCATTGGTCCTGAGTTGTCTGACTTTTATGGTTGACCATTCACAAGTGGTTGACTGATAAATCGTCTGACTAGTTCTGAACCGATCAAATTTTGGCGCCGCTGCCGGGGAGGTTGTGCGCGTTTTCTAATACGAATTTGCATTAGTGATTGTTGAATATACATCCTTTGTATATTTACCATCCTTGTCCATATTTTCATCAAAAACAAAAATCCAAAAATATTTTCTTTTTTATTTTTTTATATATATATAATATTTATTAAAAACCTCAAAAATATTCATCTTTTCCCTCTTACCCTTTTTGATTCTTTAGCCCTTTACCCTCTATCCTTTTGATTCTACCTTCTTCCACTTATCCCATAATTGATTCTAATGGCATCTCTCGATAACGATTTCTTTGAACAAAGGGCCTATGAGAGCAACATTGAAAAACTTATGGCCTTGACAAAGATATCGAGATGTCGTGTTGATTATGATGGACCGTCGATTCCTATTCCCTCTCCGGCGAGGGAAATGGAACGGGAAACCAGGGTGACAAAGGACCCGGTACTTTCCTCTGACAATGAAAGTACTAAATACGTCCAACCTACGGTTGTCCAAAAATCTAAGCTCACAATTGCTCCTAAACCGTCAAGAATTCATCCTAACCTTTCACGGTTTACGGTTAAAAGTTTGTCAAGCAAACGTACAGAGCTTAGAGCTGTGAATGAAAAGAACGACTTGCCCAATCTTCACGTTTATCAAGAACCAAAACCCGAGACCATAACGGAAGTGGTGGAAATTCCTAGCTCTAAGAGCACACCACTTGTCCCACCTCCGGATTTTATTCCTTGTGTTGGTTGTGGTGAGCCACTTTTTGGTTTGCCATGTCGTTGGTGTACATGTGTACAATGTGGTAATGATATTCAAAACGGGAGTTGTTTGTTTTATGGGTCGAGTAATTCATTTGCTTATGATCCTAATCAAAACTCATTTAACGACTCCTCAAATTTTTCCAACTACCCATCACATTCATACGAGCAAGAATCATATTATCCAAATCTCAATGATGCTTCGTATCAAAATACACCAAGCCAGACCCAGCAGTTTTACTGTTGTGAGTATTGTGGAGGCCCTCACTACAACTCTGATTGTCAAACGAGGAATCAGTTTGTCTATGAACAGGTTCCTTGTAACAATTATGAATTTGGTTTTAACCAGCCTCAACAATACACAACCCCTCAACCACTTCCTCAAGACGATTTAAATAGAGCTGAATTGATTACTAAAACGATTATTGCTCAAACTCAATTCAACAAAAACATTCAAGATGGAATAAACAGTCTTAAGGATCTGATTCTTAGGAAACAAAAACCTCTTGTTAACACATTTTATCTTGAGGATGAAAGTGATGAGGATGAACCAGTTGAAGAAGAAAAATCAAATGACCCTTCAGATATCTTGATAATGGGGGACAAGGAAGTCAAAGTAAATCCTCTTGAGGAAATAAATGACTTTGTTCCAATCCCAAAGGTATCTGAGAAACCTTTTCATTCAACTTCAGTTGAAACTGCCTCAGTAGAAATACAGGGAGAAAATAAAATGACTGAATCACTAGCAGTAGAAATAATGGAACTTGTAGAATCCATAACTGCTAGTCCTTCTCAACTCCCTCAGTCTGCTGTTATCACACCCGAGGTTCCCACTCACTCTCTGAGCATGGGGGACGAGCATCTTGACACTATTCCTGTTAAGGAATCGGACGAATTCATAAAGTCTAGTGTTGAGAACCTTGTCTCAATCCCAAGTGAGTCACAGGGAATTCTTGAACACATGTGTGATATCCCTCCTCCTATTGTCTTCCCAAATGACCATATTGAGATGTTCTCTGATTCTGATGAGAACTATTCTTTATCTTGTGGAGACATGAGTTATGTGGGGGAATTACCTTCTGAGTTTGTCACCTCAGAAGAAGAGAATGATGAAGAAATAATCCAAGACGAATATGTTCGTCTTACATTATTAAATGCTAATCTTCTCATTTCTAGAATCGAGGCTTTTATTGAAAAGCCTATTTCATCTCCTATCCCCGTTGAGGGTAGTGAGCTTTTTGATTCTATTCCGGAATTGCAAACGTTCCATTTTGATCATACGGGAGAGAAGATAAGTGGTATTACCACTTCTCATTCTTATAATTCTCTTCCCGTTTATGAATCATTTACTTTTGAGGAGTTCCCCAGTGAACTCACTCAAATCAATTCCGAATATGAATCATTCACCTTTGAGGAGTTCTCCGGTGAACTCACTCATATCATATCTCCTCCGGAGTATGATAGTTTCTATTTTGATCTAGACATACCCATAATATGTCTGGATCAAACGAGCTTAGAAGAGGAGATTCATGTAACAATGAATTCTCCTATTGAAGATGAGGAGCTAGTCATGATATTTATCATGATTTTCTTTCTTTTCTTCATATATTCTGTCACTTCTCCTGTTTTTCACTCTTTCGGGAGTGAAGACATTATCTTTGATCCCGGCATTCTCATTTATAAATTTTGAGCCGGGTACTTATCTCATCGGAGTGGAACTTTCACGTGCTTCAAATATTTATCTAAATATCTTGAATGAAAGTCCGATGCAGATTGTCTCTTCCACATCATGCTTCCCCATGGACAAATCAATTCGGGGTCGAGTCAAGCTAGCGACTCGGTAATCAATAAACAGTAGCATGTACTTAGGGTTTTCACCCTAAGTGTGGGGGAAATACTAACCCACATGTTGTATATATGTATATATCTTCAAAAAAAATGTGTGTACATAAACTTAAATAAAGGCTATAGAGTATTTTCTTCTTACGTTCTAAGTGTTGGTTTAACACCCGGTACTTTGAATATTGAGGACAATATTCAGTTCTAAGTGTGGGGGGAATTCGTTATTCTAACGAATTTAAACACATGTTCCATCAAGAACCCCCATTTTAGCCCAAATTTTAAATTTTTTTCTCACTTAGAACGCAATAAATGGTTATCAGTCCGCCATGTCTAACCCACATAAGGATTGGCTAATCCAGGAGCAAACGGCTCTTGGTAAAGATATCTCAAATCCGTTTATGGCTTGCAATTTGCCAAAAATTGTATGGTACCTCAACTCGCCATATCCCATAAAGCGAATGAGTTGGCTAGCCCGCAAGATTATGGCTTGTGGTAAAGGCAGTGGAAAAACCATAATTGGTAATCAGCTCACCAAGATGTTGACTATTCCATCAAGAGTTGGCTAGTCCAGAAGCAAACGGCTTTTGGTAAAGACAAATCAAATCCGTTGACAGCTGGTGGTTTGCTCAAAATCACATGGTTATCAGGTGGACCATAGTTCTTACTTGAATCGATACATCTGGCTACTCCAGAAGTGATGGCTTTTGGCAAAGAGTTTTTCAAATCCATTAAGTTTTTCTCAAAAGATTGCTAGGGACTAGCAATAGTTTAGTGGGGGGGATTGATGAGTGTCTAAATACTCATCATTTTATACCAATCTGAGCTGCCAAAACATCCAAAAACACTCAAATATGCATCAAAATACTGAAAATATCTTAAAAGTGTGTTTTATATGTTTCAAATGCAAAATAAGCAAAAACAGCTGAAAAACGTACAAAGTTTGCATAATTGGCAGTTTCAGTCCCTCAAGTTTCAAAAGTTGTCAAATCTAGTCCCTGGTAAATCAAAACATGAAAAATATCATCAAAGGTCCTTAGGGATTCATAAGTTGTCAAGTGTAGTCCTTTAAAGTTAAAAATTGCAAAATGACAACTTTAGTCCCTCAAGTTTCAAAAATGTCAAAATTAGTCCTTAAGGTTTTAAAAATGGGAAATTAATAAAATAAACCTGGAACTATTCTTAAATGACAAAATTGGTCCTTATGATAACTATGGAGAAATTACAGGTTCAACCCTTCAACTTTCAGAAAATTTACAGTTTTGGTCCCTATGGTTTTCATTTCTACAAATACAAACGGACCCTTAATAATATCAAACCCAAAATACAAATCCAACCCACCCTAGCCCAATCCTAAGCCCAAAAAATTAAATAAACAACCCCACCCCATTTTCAATACCGGGGTCAACATACCAGTCAAACACCCTTTCCCCTGCCTTTCCCTCTCCCACCACTGCAAACCAAATACCACTCCTCAACCCACAGTTTTGCTTCCAACTCAACCCCCCAGCTCTCCCACCTGTCCCTCTACCTCACACATGCTCCCAAGAAACCTTAATTGCCCTAAAACGTAACAAGCAATCCCAACTGTCCCCTAGGACTTTTTGGCGCGAAAAAGCAAGTTTGAGCGGTGTGGATTCATTTGACCATATCAATGGCTCAGATTTGATGGGATAGTGTCAGAAAGCTAGTGGGAACTCTGAAAGTCTCTATAAAGAAGAAATGAAGCAGAGGAGATGGAGTATTAGAGTAGCTTTAATGTAGTTTAATCGTAGGTAGTATAATTTTCTTTTCAGTTGTAATTTTAATTTCAATCATGTTGTACTCAGGTTAGTTAATGCAATTAAATCTTTCTTGAACCTTAAATTCCAATCTTGTTCTTTAAATTCAGATTTAGCAATTTTGGATGAATTTGACAAATTCATTTAAGATTGTTAAGTGTTGTTGTTTCCTGTTCCTTCAAGCTCAGTTAGATTTATTTACAAGTTTTCAAAAGGTTTTACAGCTTTGGAATCAGTTATACTCAATGATCATAAAATCACAAAAATAGCTCAAAAATAGGCATTAAATTCAGAAATCAGTGAAGAAGGTGATTCAGGTTTGAAGCATGGTTCATTATGGATTTCTATGGATTTAGTAGCTTAGTTGGAAGCTGTTAGACTTGGTTAATTGTCCTGGTTCACTTGTTCTAAGCTTGGTTCAAACTGTAAGCCATAATCTCACTTTTACATTTTCACTGTTCATGTGCTTAAGACTGCTTCTCTTGGGTTCTTTTGTGCTTATTTAGCATATGTTAGTAATATTGTTGCTTAATATCTAGTGTTTATTCATTAAAATCTTTTGTTGGTCATGATATCATTTTCACTGTCAATTCATGCTTATTTGCAACTTAAGAGTAGATGTGTTCTTGTATGTGTTTCTATGCTTGTTTGATCATACATCATCTTACTACAACCTTGTGGACTGGTTTTAAGGACTGATTCATAAGAATCCTTTGAAAATCTTCATTTTAGCTTTTTAAAGGGGTGTTTGGCTCAGTTAAATTCACCATTGAGCCTTGTGTTTCAGTTGTTGTTTTTGGTTATAACAAGTTAACTTAGGTCTAAATAGCTTAGGTAAGTCATAAAATCATAGCCTTATTAGTTAGAAAGTCAAAATCCAACCTAGGACACCATAGCAGTCCACTGTTGGACATTTAGGATCCATGATCATGCTTCTTAGCTCATAAGTAGATAACCTAGCTTATTCTAGCCTTTTAATAGCTTAATATATCATATTTAATCAGTAAATCAAGATCTAAGTTAGTAAAAGTCAACTTAGGTAAAATTTCTAAAAATCCAAATTTTCATAACTTTCAAAATGGGACAGATTTCTTGATCACTTGTAGGGTTCATTAGAGTTAGGGATTAAGTGATTTTTGTTGATTTGTAATATTTGGTAGTCTGTTTGTAAGTGCCAAAAGGAAAATTTTATTTTGGAACCCATTAACTTATAAATAAGCTCACTTGAAAGTGCCTGTTTTCACCAAACATGCCCTGCACCAGGGTAATAAGCCCTTTTTCTTAAGCTTACAAAATGTTCATTAGTGCATGTTAGCTTGTGAAATTTGGTTCCTTGAGTAGCCCTCCTGACCATCTTTCATTTTCCTCCTTGTTTTCCCCAAAATCAGCTTACTTGGGTGCTTAAATATACGCTAGAAGTAGGACCTTAGGCTGCCTTATCTGTCCACTTACGGCTGAGCTTTCTGGCTTGCGGCCAGGGCTTATTTGAGGTTTGTCAGTTGAAGTAAGTTTGTTTAGGTCTATTACACTATACCTGAGCTTTTGGTGCATCCTAGTGCTTATTTGCTTATTTGAAGTGCTTATTTAAACTGCTTATTTGCCCAATTCAGCTTATTAGTGGGCTTATCTAACTTTTTATATTTTTCCTACGCTTAGTATAATATTTTAGATTTTCCATAAAATTTCCAGATTTTTCCTAGCTCATTTAGTACTTTTCTTATTTAATATTAGTTTTTAAGTATTTTTAAATCATCTTAAATTCATAAAAATTAAATAAAAACCCAAAAAAGATTCATTTCAGTTTTAAAATTAGTTTTAAGTTATTTTAGAATTTTCAAGATTTAATTTTTATTTTTCTAGGTTAAAATAATATTTAATTGTATTTTAGTATAATTTAAATTAGTTTAAAATAATAATAAAAAAATAGTTATTAATTAATAATAATTAATTAAATAGCTATAAAAATAATTTTAATTTTCCAATAATTTTCTTATATCATTAGGATTGTAAAAATATAATTTTCATATTCATAGGCCTTTTATTTCTTAAAACTCACTTTTTATTTCGTACGTTTACGTAGATTTAAATTAAACATGTGCGTTTTTAGGTTTTAAACGTTTTTAAGTATCTAACTTTCACGTAATCATATATATAGCTTGTTTAAGCTATTTATTTGTAGCTTCCTTAGTATAACCATTCACAAACCCATTTCTGTTCATAATCACTCGATCACAAATTCGTTTTTAATACTATCACAACCTCGTTGGGACATAACGACCCGGGGATAAAACTATACTCCTTAGATTTAATTGCATTGGTCCTGAGTTGTCTGACTTTTATGGTTGACCATTCACAAGTGGTTGACTGATAAATCGTCTGACTAGTTCTGAACCGATCACTTACAATCTCATAATATTTACACTACAAGTTATCTTACACGTCTTAAGCAAGACATGAAACAACTATTTGGTTGAGAGTTTCTCACACAACAAGAGGTACTATTGGGAAATAAGCCCTTTGGTTATGAAAGCAATTGTTTGTGAAGTTTTAATAAGTTCTAAGTGCTATATTGAAACCTCAATAAATCAACCTCAAAAAGTTCTATTGAAAGAATGTTGTTTTTTGTTATGTCAGTTTGAAGTTAATTTTTTATTTGTTAACTATGGTTTTCGACATTTTGACCGACTAATTAATGAGATTTAAAGTTGAAAATTTTGCACAAACAGAAAATGAAATGAAGTTTAAGTGCCTATCGAGTCAAACGATTTGTACAATGATTCTTTAGATCATAAGCATAAATTGGTTATCAGTTGTGCTAGTAAGTAGTTACATCAAAACTGAAAATATGTTTATTCAATAAATTTAGAGAACAAAAAATTTCTATGCAAGTTATGGTTGAAAAGCATTATTGTGGATGACAAAATTTTCATTGACACATTCCTTTTTATCGTAATCAAAAGTTGGAAAATTTTGCATAATCAAACAAAAAATAAAATAAAAGTCTAGATATTCTACAGGTTTAATAAATTTGCACAACCCAAATGTTACGTTTATCAATAAAGTATAGACCACAAATATATTCTTGATCATATTATTATGAAAGCAACTACAATAATCACAAATGCTTTGAAACACAGAGTGAAGTTTTTATTTGCTTTTGTTTAAACAAAATCTTTCTCACATAACAAGGGGTACTATTGGAACACAAACCATTTGGTTACTATGCAAGCAATTGTTTGTGAAGTTTTAATAATTTCTAGACGCGATATTGAAAGCGTTAAATTAACCTCAAAAAGTTCTAATGAAAGAATGTTTTTCTTTTGTTATGGTAGTTTGAAGTTGATCTTTTTATTTTTGGTAACCATGATTTACAATCTTTTTGGCCGACTAATTAACGGGATTGGAAGTTGAAAATTTTGGATTATAAGCGTAAATTGGTTATTAGTTGTGCTAGTAACATTAAAATAGAAGAGTATGTTTATTCAATAAAAATTTAGAGAACCAAAAAATCTTATGCAAGTGTTGGTTGAAAATCATTATTGTGGATGACAAAAATTTCATTGACACTTTTTTTTTTCAATCAAAAGTTGAAATTTTTTGCATAATCAAACAAAAATTAAAAGTCTAGACTCTACTATTTTAATAAATTTGCACAGCCGAAGTGTTACGTTATCAATTAAACATAGACCACAAATATATTATCCATCATACTATTATGAAAGCAACACAATAATACCATTGATAGTATATATATATTTGTAGCAATTTGATTTTCTATACCAAATCATAAAAGAAAAAATAAATAAATAAATAAAATGTGTAATTCAACGATATCTAGTGTCTTTTTTCTTTTCTTTCTTATCATCAGCACGTTTGCTTCTTCTTTGAATAGGAGTCATAAATGCCCTAAAAAACAGAGTGAAGCTTTGCTTCTCTTTAAACATACCCTTTCCTCCATCAATTACCCAATCGATTACTGTCAAGATAGGCCGGATATTAATTATCGTCCAAAAATGATGAGCTGGAACACAAGTACTGATTGTTGTAATTGGGATGGAGTTACTTGCGACAACTCCACCGGTGACGTCATCAAGCTCCATCTCAATTGTGGAATGCTACAAGGTACAATTCATCCTCTCAGCTCCCTCTTCAACCTCACACACCTTACTCATCTTGATTTATCAGATAACAATCTTAATGGGACATTGCCATCTTGGCTGTTTTCTTCCCCCTCTTTAGAACGTCTCACTCTAAGAGGTAACATGTTCAGTGGAAATATTCCTTTTGACTCATTTTCTCTTCCATCATTAAAAGTGTTAGACCTCAGTCGCAACAATCAGTTAGGTGGCCAAATTGATGTGCAAACATTTCCACAACTCCCCAACCTCACTGCCCTAGGCCTTAGATATAATAATTTTAGTGGTGAATTGGAGTTGGATACATTGTTATCAACCCTCACAAACCTTGTATTTCTCGATCTCTCTTACAGCGGTTTCTCTGTTACCACAAAGAATGCCAATCATTATGTCAACCCTGGTTTTAGAGGCTTAGCATTGGCCTCTTGCAAGCTGAAGGTGATTCCGAATTCATTTCGAGCCATGAAACAACTTCGTTACTTAGATTTCTCTAGCAACGAAATCCATGGCCAAATTCCTCATTGGGCAGGGGAGATAGGAAGTAGTATCCCTGGGTTGGGATATTTGAATCTCTCACATAACTTCATAACAGGCTTGCCACAATTTCAGTGGTATGGACTACAACAACTGTATCTGCAGTCCAACTTGATTGAGGGGCCATTCCCTCCATCAATTTGCAACATGAGCGGTCTATGGTATTTGGATATGTCCAATAATCGCTTTGGTGGAGTGATTCCTGAATGTGTAGGAAGTATGAGCAAACTTTATATGATGGATTTGGGGACCAACAATTTTCATGGTACCATTCCAAAAAATATCAGCTCCTCCTTAGCATTTCTCAATGTCAAGTCAAACAAGATTGAAGGGTCATTCCCTCCATCAATTTGCAATTTGAGCAATCTACTTTCACTGGATATGTCCAATAATAGCTTTGGTGGAGTGATTCCTGAATGTGTAGGAAGTATGATGAGCACACTTTCCATGATAAATCTGGGGACCAACAATTTTCATGGTACCATTCCAAATGTATTCAATAAATGTGGAGATTTAGAGGGGTTTATACTGAATGGAAACCAGTTAGAAGGGGAGGTGCCACATTTCTTGTCCAAGTGTCAGTCCTTGAAAGTACTTGATCTTGGAAACAACAATTTAAATGGCACATTCCCTGAATGGTTGGGAGGTCTTTCAGAGCTGCAGGTTCTTGTACTCAAATCAAACAAATTTCATGGTCCTATTGAAACCTCCACTGCAATGGAACATGCATTTTCTAGTTTACAAGTCCTTGACTTCTCCCATAATTTGTTTGCTGGCAAACTACCTAGAACTTTCTTTCAAAATTTCAAGGCCATGCAGAACATGGTAACTAATAGCACCGAACCAGAATATTTGTCGTTGGGTGGCAGCTATTACTCTATCATTCTCGTGGTGAAAGATGTGCAACTGACTTTCACCCAACTTTTGGTTGACTACACAATTGTTGATCTATCCAACAACAGATTTGAAGGGGAAATTCCAAACGCTATTGGTAGTCTCAACTCATTGAAAGTGCTCAACTTATCCCACAACAACCTCAATGGTCTGATCCCAAATGCTCTAGGAAAATTATTGGGGACTGAATCGTTAGACCTTTCATGGAATCAACTCATTGGAGAGATCCCTCAAAGTCTTTCAGAAATCAAGGGTCTGGCGGTATTAGATCTTTCACAAAATCATCTCGAGGGACGTATTCCACAAGGAAAGCAATTCAACACATTTGATGAGAGCTCATATGGAGGGAATTTGGGACTTTGTGGGTTTCCACTGACCAACAACTGTGAGCATTTGAGTTCCCCAGATGTTTATGGTGACGGAGATGAGGAGGAGGTGGATGAGAGTGGATTTACATGGAAAGTGGTGATGTTGGGATATGGATGTGGAACATTAGTCGGATTGGTGATAGGATATCTCATGTTGTCAACAAGAAAAGTCAAGTGGTTCAATGCTATTGCTGATGCAGCCGAGAGTTTGGTTTTGAAGAAGAGGAAGATAAGGCATGTATATATTGGGAAATGACATTACAACATATTATGATGAAGGTAGAGGGGTTCAGGGTGGGGCTGAGACCTTTTGAGTTATGCAGTCGTGTATCAGCTTCAGCTTCAGCTTCTGCTTCTGAATTATGATATAATTTGCGTTTTGTCTCTTTGAATTATTCTTGTATGTAATATTAGTGTGTCGTTAGTATTTAATAGTAAAATTTACTTTGGTCATTGGGCGATCGTGTATTAATGTTGTCAACCTTAATTGCAATTCAGTAATTTTATTGTTATTTTGATGATTATACAACCATTGCAGATACAGATGTGTAAACTATATAATCAAGTGACCACTGTAATAATATGTATCGCTTTGGTTTTGGTAATATATATGCTTCTCATCTCCATCAATTGTAAGTTGCAAGCTTAGCAATAAGCTATAGTAGAAACAATTGTGTGTAAATGCAAGCATGATTAATAATGACTCGTCTCTAATTTGACCATCCAGTGTGTTCTTCTGTTGTTCTGCATATTAGTAAAGCACCAAATAAGATGTTTGTGACGTGTTTTAGAGGAAACTAAAAGTATCAGGTTGTAGGTTTTCAAGTAACATTGTTTGCCATATTGCATCACCACCTGCATGCATTGATGAATTGATTATGAGACCAAATTGCTTTGGATACTCATTATTGATGTCTATAAATTTTTTCTGGACAAAGTATGAGATATCTATTGTGGGTCTATGGTCACAATCTGAGACAAACTGTAACACAAATACACCTAAGTTAAATTTATGAAGGGATTATATATATATGAACCATTGGTTGGTAGAGATCCAGTAAGAAAAAAAACTAAAATAAGAAGAATAAGAAGAAATTCTAGCCACACATTTCAAATAAGGGAGAGATTGGGAGATGCATCTATTTTAATAGGTGCATCTGAAATGTGTGGTTGTGGTTTCTTCTTATCCTTCTTATTTTATTTTTTCTTCTTATTTGATCCTAACTCTTGGTTTATATTACAAGATAGATATTTTGTATATGCCCAAAACCTTAGGCTAGTACTAGCAGTGCCTCGGAAATAATCAATCTAGAGGATCGAGCGATCGATTTCCAATATCGATCGTCCCACTGTGGCATTAAACACCATATCGATCGCCGGTCACTTGAAATCACAAATCGTTCGTTTACACGATCGATTTTGAAGCAAACTTACTTGAGACGTACTCTTGACACTACTAAACTCCAAGTTTCCATATCATGACCGAACGCATAATCGGATGTTCACGAACATAAATGACCGAACGCGACTTTTGTTCGTGTTCGTTTATTTAACTAAACGAACGTAAAATATTGTTCATGTTCGTTCATTTAATAAATAAATGAACATAAGCAAACTTTTTACTGAACGATTCATGAAATGTTCACTGAACGTTCAGTTTGTTTACAGCCCTATGTGTTTCACATGTTTTCTTATCTCATCAACTATATAGAGGGTGTTGTGTATTGTTTGCTTTTTCTAGCCCCATTGTTTCTTACCGCCCGGTGCTAGTCTGAGCAATTAAGTTAATCCTACAAGTTAATTTGTATCTCTTTAATAGTCTCAAATTCTCAATGTCTACTTATATAAGTAGCTTTTATGGAAAAAAAGGAATGTATGGATGTTAAAGGACTCTACTTTGTAATTATATTGGCCAGTCAATGGCAGGCGCCAGCATCTTTTGACTTTTTGACAATGGACTTTTCAAGCATGTAGACTTTATCTACTTCTCACCATCAAATCCATTCAGCAATTTCGTGTAAATGACTATATAACTTCCACATTTGTGGGTCACGGTGGAAAACAACAATTAATACTGGACCCTCATCCAGTTGAACCGGTCACAGATAATTATATCCCCATTCAACTCTTTTATTAGAAGTTTAATTTCTTTCTTCATGGCATCGACAACGAGAGTAGTAGATTTCTTCTAATCATTGTAATTAAGAAAAACAAAGTCTTGAATTCCCCTTAAAGCTTTCTTACTTCTTTCAACTTTTAAAACAACCCATAATGGTTTTTTCTAGATGGTTTGTACCACAAATTATGCATTTTGTCTCTTAAACGTAACCCTTCAAGTTATGTTTAGTAATTTTTTTTTTATTAACTAAAAATAAGTTGTACTATAAACTTATGTGTTGGATGGGAAAATACCAGAAGGTTTGGCTCATCCGCCTAATTTTAGACATTAAGTATATAGCATATAAATGGAAAATATCAAAAGGTTTAACTCGTTTGTCTAACTATAAACGTTAAGTATATAGCATATGAATATGAAATATTCATTTTCTCAATAACTGTATTTATCTTAACTAGTTTTAGATATCCGTGCACGCACGAGATATTTTGATAGATTTTTGTTAGATTTGTTTTCGCATATTGTAGATGAACATGGCTAAAGAAAAACAAGAAGACATTCCACTAATGAAGTATTTTTAAATATAATCCAGCTTGTAAAGATATTAATGAAGTATAAATTTTTATAATGCATAATAAATTCAAGAAACAAAAAAAAAAAAAAAAAATGTTTGTAGCTGACATCGAGAGCTCTTGAAGTTCTTTGTTTCTTTGTAACTTTATTTTGTTCTATCTTGTTCATTCTTTTGACTAAGACACTTTGGACTAAATTAGTATTTTTTTTATTTTTATTTTTTTTTAAATCCATTATGTATTTTTACTTTATTGAATGTTTGTATACTATTGTGTTTGAATTATAAAACTATTGCCTTATTGTAACACTTTGTATTATAGGTTATTTTAATTAAATTTTAATCGTTAGAAGAAAACTCCATGGATGTGAAATTTATATTAATGTAACGTGATCGTGAAATGGAGATCTAGGTTGTTCAATTTTGGAGGATAATTCTGAAGCCACAAAAGAAATATAATTAAAATGCTCTTTTATTAGTTAGAACCACAAGCATGAATGGATTAATTATGTGTTGTAATTTAAATATAGATGCTAAGCTACAGAGGAATTGAACAGACGTAATATTTTAAAAGCCATTGTAAGGTGTTGCTCCTGTCAACTCACGACCAAACACGAATAAACCAACCCAGGTGCGGGAACCACCACATTTCTCATGTCAGACAACTTAGACCTACATTTCATGATCCCCATTTGATCACCATATATAATTGGGTTAGACAAGACTTCTCAAAGCCTTTTAAACAGTTAAAAATAAGCTCCACGCCTGTTATATGCCCAACACACACTAGATCCACATGATGTGATATGATATCTGGATAGTGTACATTATCAGAAACCCCATAAAAAGATAAGATTTATAGAAGCAAAAGCAAATACAACACTACTAACTATGTTAAGTTTTTTCTTCTTCCAGTAAAGACACAAGCATGTACATTTTACATTTGAACAAAAGAGGCAAAGGACATGAAAAAGGCCTCCTAATTCTCTCATGAATCTTAGTGGCTATGCAGCAGTATTATACGCTGTAATGAGCCCCCTTCCTCAGATACCCTTACGATTACATGTTACAGTGGAAAAGATACTTGCATCTCTTGTGATTAGGATATAGTCTCACTATCTAATTTTATACGGAGTAACTTTTAAGGAAAATGTAAATGTATAGATGGTAAAGGCAAGGTTTTGAAACCCGGGTCGACCCGGCCGGGTTAATCGGTTCGACCGGTTCCGGCAGAAAAAACGGGTCAAAACAACCCGGGTTTCTAAAACCGGGTTAACCGGTTTGACCCGCCGGGTTTTGAGTGACCCGGGTCAACCCGGTTCTCGAAACCCGGTCGGGTTTCATTTTTTCAAAATATTTTAATAAAAACCCGGGTTGACTCGGGTTGACCCGGCGGTCGAACCGGTTGACCCGGTCAAAAAAATAAAAAAATAATAAATTGAAAACCGGGTTGACCCGGCGGTCGAACCGGTGCCCGGTGACTCGACCGGGTCGATTTCCAACCCGGTTTTCAAAACATTGGGTAAAGGACTACTTTGTAATTATATTGGTCAGTCAATGGCAAGTAAACACAAGCGCCAACATGTTTTGACTTTTGACAATTGACAATTGACTTTTCAAGCATTTAGACTGTATCTACTTCTCGCCATCAAATTCATTCATCAGTGTCATGTAAATGACTACCCTAAAACTTCCACGTTTGTGGGCCACGGCAGAAAACAACAATCCAGTTGAACCGGTCACAGATAATTAATTATATCCCCATTCGACTCTTTTATTAGAAGTTTCTTCCATCATCTGGTCTTTCTTCATTGCATCGACAACGAGATTTGTAGATTTCTTTTAATCAAAGCAATTAAGAAAAACAAAGTCTTGAATCCCCTTAAAGCTTTCTTACTTCTTTCAACTTTTAAAACAAACCATAATGGTTTTTTCTAGATTGTTTGTACCACAAATTATGCATTTTTTTTTCCTCTTAAACGTAACCAGGCTATGTTTAGTAAACTTTTTTTTTTTATTAACTAAAAATAAGTTGTACTATAAACTTATGTGTTGGATGGGAAAATACCGTAAGGTTTAGCTCATCCCCCTAATTTTAGACATTAAGTATATAGCATATAAATGGAAAATATCAAAAGGTTTAACTCGTTTGTCTAACTATATATAAACGTTAAGTATATAGCATATGAATATGAAATATTCATTTTCTCAATCATTTTATTTATCTTAACTAGTTTTAGATATCCGTGCATGCACGAGGTTTTTGGATAGATTTTTGTTAGATTCGTTTTCGCATATTGTACATGAACATGGCTAAAGAAAAACAAGACATTGCACTAATGAAGTATTTTTAAATATAATCCAACTTGTAAAGATATTAATGAAGTATAAATTTTTATAATGCATAATAAAATTCAAGAAACAAAAAAAGAAAAGAAAAAAGAAAATGTTTGTAGCTGACATCAAGAGCTCTTGATTTTTTTTGTTTCTTTGTAACTTTATTTTGTTCATCTTGTTCATTCTTTTGACTAAGACACTTTGGACTAATTTATTTATTTATTTAAGAGCTCTTGATTTTTTTTGTTTCTTTGTAACTTTATTTTGTTCATCTTGTTCATTCTTTTGACTAAGACACTTTGGACTAATTTATTTATTTATTTATTTTTAAGAGCTCTTGAATTTTTTTTGTTTCTTTGTAACTTTATTTTGTTCATCTTGTTCATTCTTTTGACTAAGACACTTTGGACTAATTTTTTTTTAATCCATCATGTATTTTTAATTTATTGAATGTTTGTATACCATTGTATCATAGTGTTACATACCATGTTTGTCCCCTTTTTTCCCCTTTTCATGTTTGAATTATCAATAACTTTTTTAGACGCTTATCAAGCCTTATAAAACTATTGCCTTATTGTAACACTTTGTATTATAGATTGTTTGAATCCGGATCGATTGAGAAAGTTTTTATTTTAAGAAGATTGAGAAGGTTTTCAAAAACGATAGATTTTTAACTTTGATTCATGTTTTTCAAGCGTAAAACTCATTTTAATGTGATTAAAATTCAAAATGTTTAAAAAAAAATTGAATCAATGCTAAAAATCTCTCGATTTTGCGATATATATATAATACTGAATCATCTGTACAAATTTAATAAATCATCATCATAACTCGATTTTAACAATGATTTGTGAATCAAATTTGTGATTTAAAGATTCGATTCACCATAAATTGATGTTTATTTGTGAATCACATAAAAAACATGAATTAATTTGTTCAAACGAAGATTTCTCAATCTTCTCAAAATAAAAACCTTCTCAATGGAACCGGAGTCTAGATTGTTTTAATTAAATTTTTAATTGTTAGAAGAAAACTCCATGGATGTGAAATTTACATTGATGTAACGTGATCGTGAAATGGAGATCTAGGTTGTTCAATTTTGGAGGATAATTCTGAAGCCACAAAAGAAATATATTTAGAATGCTCTTTTATTAGTTAGAACCACAAGCATGAACGTATTAATTATGTTTTGTAATTTAAATATTGATATTAAGCTACAGAGGAATTGAAGAGACATAATATTTTAAAAGCCATTGTAAGCTGTTGCTCAATATCCTTTCTCCATCAAAATGTAGCCTCATAAATCTGTAAGTATCAATTGTAATATATATCCAGGATAATAGTTCAATGCAACATCTTGCAAAAAGTTAATACATACAACCAAGAGAAAATAGAGTGCCAAGGAGTGATGTATCCTCCACCCTTTTGATTAGCAACTAATCATAAAGCTCAAAAAACTAATCAAGGATTACAGAGAGGGTAAATTCAAGTACTTTTTGGGGTAGTTGAAACCGTGGAACAATAGACTTAGACAAATGTTAATCCACATTTGGGTAACCAAATGCAAATGCTTATCTAACTTAAAGAAAAGAGAGAACAACTTAATACTTACTTGCCACTTGCGGATCACCAAACTCATTCGAGTGATAACCATAAACCATATGATAATAATAATATGATGCAAATTAATTTTTGATAGTGTGGACTGATTTTAGAATGCAGTCACAGTTGGTCTTCTTATACACTAAAAAAAGGGAATGCAGTTTTTACTTGATTTAGCTCACATTGATCAAGAAAACATACCATCTCAACCAATATTTTGAGTTTTACTCACCTTTGATTTTCGTAAGAAAACCAAGAATCCTGTATATGACTTCTGATGGATCCTTTCCCCATACCAAAGTATATTATGTCACACCTGTAAATTTTAGGTTGTCAATAAAATAACAATAAGAAATCACTGCTTCTGTATCGAATGCTTCAATTTGGACACAAGAAAAAACACAAACAAGGCGGAGCATGGTTTGACTTTTATAGTCTAATGATTTCTTTATTGGTTTAGAGTGAAAAGTAATGACTGTAACCAGTAAAGCCAAAGCATAATACACCATTATCAGGAATGAACTCATTACCATGTTGGTGTTCTCATTTTTCTCATTGATTTTATGGTGTCTCCGGCATTGAAATCCGAATTGCAGGAGTATTTGTAAGTTGGTAGAAATTCAATCCTTCCCTTTCTATCCTTCAAATACTCTCTCAGCCTCCTTTTCGATCTTGAGCTATTCAGATATCCTAATGAAACACAACAGCATTAAAACATGTGAACGCCTACTCATGTCAAAATGGGTTAATTTCAGTTATATTTTTAACGCCAACTGGTCAAATGTAAGAACCTGGCTAAGCTGAAAGTGTTTGAACGTTTCAACCTTCTAAACAGGCATCCAAACAATCAAATACTATTTTTTAAAAATATATTTTAAGATTCAAAACGATAAAATTATAAGGGACAACTCTACCCACCCGTTTTAAGTTTTAACTGTCATAAAATGCCTGTTTTATCGTAAAAAGGGTCGGCCTTGACCTAAAACCACCAATTTGCAACCTCTGATAAAAATCAAATTCTACAGGAGAAGAGCATTTACAAGGATTCCTGCGGCCTTCCCCATCTCCCGCGTGTGACACCTGTTGCTCTATCCACTGTCACGCAGCAGGGGTTTTGAGATCATATATAGATGACACCATTGTATGTATCCCAATGTTTTTCTGCCAATTTGCTCAACGGATTTAACTGATGTTCAAGTGTTGTATTAGTCACCGATAACTCTCTCCATGTGCCTAAGGACTTCTGGGGGTCGGATTTTTGCTAATTTTTACATCGCCAACCATAGAGATGGGGTGGATAATCCTCCTGTACCAGGCTCACCTATAAATGTGAGGGTCACTAGGGTGCAGTAAGATAAAACTTAATGCAAATTACATAATTTACTTAATTTGCAAAGAGGGTTGATAAAAATAAAGTTTGTAAGAATATATATAATGGTAATCTGCCTAAGACCATATGTTTAAGGATGTTAAATGTAACAGATGAAATGATCTATGAGTAAAATCGGTAATTTTACCAGATTCATTAATGGCAGCAATGAAAATTTGGTCCTCCTAATGATCCCACTTTCCCATCACTATTAACCACTTAAAATCACCCCAAATTCAATTCAGTTTTCAAATACTCCATTCTAGGATTTATCTAAACCATCAAAATCCAGTTGACCACTCTCACAATCCAATTCATATCCAATTCCTAAACCTAACCATAAAATTCACACATAGGCTAAATAAAAATATATAAATCAGGTAAAATTTAGCAAATTAATACAAATTTATAACACAGCAACATTTAACGCATCTTCACATAAAAAAAAACTTACGGGTTGCTTTAAGATATTAGTATCGGATCCAATTCTTGATATTTGTTACTCTTATACATGCCTATTAGTATCAAAATTAGTGACAACATCATTACAGCTATTTTCACTTAACAATTTAACATGATTAGCAGTGAGGAACGCACTCTATAAAGCATAATCTTTCAACATTTGCAAGAGAAACGTACTACACCACCAACTATTGAACTACTATATTTACTTAGATGCAAAACTAAATCAAAATGACTACACATCACAAGAAACAATTGTATAATTGCTTAAGCACAAAAGATTCTCCATACTAAGCAAAGTAAACTAATCCACCACCAAATTAATCCCAGTATATTTTATTAGCTTAATCAAAACTACAGTCCACAAATACGTTTGTGAAAGCTTCTTAAGATCCTCACGCAGTTTGCTAACCCTTGTTAACCGCTTCCAACCACTGAGTTCACATTCGCTTTCAATATCAAGTAATCAGTGAAACCAATGTAAAGTGAGCTTAAAAGATTAATTTATATGTTCGTGAATTTTTATCATTGAACTGGAGATTTTAGTATCCCAAGGTGTGACGGTGGCGGATGAATGAATCGAGTCATGATTTGATTTTTTTTCTTTTTATTTTTTTTTATTATTATATATATTTTTTATTAAAAATCATGAGAATAATTAAAAATCCGACACTTTAAGAAATTGATCAATCAGAATGTTCATTTGCAAAATTGAAACCTCCAATTTTAGCAAAAAAGATGTGCTATAAAAGATATCGATTTGCAAAACAAAAAGGCTTGTGTTCTAATCGTATCTCAAGTTGTGTGAGAAGCTTTCCAAACAAATAGTTACGGGTTCAAGTACTGCTTATGACATGTGAGATAGATTGAGATTTTTAGTTTAAAAATAAAAAAAAATTGTTTTGCAAATAAATTTTAAAATGGATAGTGTTTTGGAGATTATATTGTTTTTTTTTGTTTCAGTTGCTCTTTCATTTTGACTTTCTCAGCTATTTTGATAAGATTGTTTTGAGAGTTAATTACATAGATGGTCACCGTGGCTTGGTGGATTTTTCACTTTCAATCACTGAAGTTTTTTTTTACCGGTTCAGTCACTGTGGTTTGCATATGTTACTGGTCCAGTCCATATCCGAATTGAAATGATCAAAAAGCCCTTGTCATCTTCTTTTGATAATTAAGTAATGGCTGTTAGTTCTTTATACTAACGGTCGTTAGTCCTTTACATGATTTCGTCCGGTATTTATACATTTTCGTCCGTTTTTACACCTTCTCGTTCGTATTTACATGTTTTTGTCCGTTTTTACACGCTTTCGTCCGTATTTACACGTTTTCGTCCGTTTTTACACGTTTTCGTCCGTCTTTACACGTTTTCATCCGTATTTACACGTCTTCGTCCGTTTTTACACGTTTTTCATCCGTTTTTACACGTTTTCATCAGTTTTTACACGTTTTCGTCCGTTTTTACACGTTTTCATCCGAATTTACACGTTTTCGTCAGTATATACAGATTTTTGTTAGTATTTACACGTTTTCGTCCATTTTTACACGTTTTTATATGAATTTACACATTTTCATCCGTATTTACATATTTTCATCCGTATTTACACGTTTTCGTCCGTTTTTACACGTTTTCATTAGTTTTTACACGTTTCCGTTGGTATTTACATGTTTTCATCCGTTTTTACACGTTTTCATATGTATTTACATGTTTTCATCTG
This sequence comes from Artemisia argyi, assembly GCA_030686995.1. Taxonomy (NCBI): domain Eukaryota; kingdom Viridiplantae; phylum Streptophyta; class Magnoliopsida; order Asterales; family Asteraceae; genus Artemisia; species Artemisia argyi. Next base: position 148,938,052 of record CM060709.1, on the reverse strand, counting down.
TGTTTATAGGTTTTCGTCCGTTTTACACGTTTTCGGCTGTTTTTACACATTTTCATCCGTGTTTACACGTTTTCGTCCATTTTTACACGTTTTCCTCTGTATTTACACGTTTTCGTCCATGTTTACACATTTTTTTTCCGTTTTTACATGTTTCCGTCCATTTGCACATTTTTTGTCCGTTTTTACATGTTTTCGAGCTTCCTTACACGCTTTCGTTTGTTCTTACATGTTTTAAACGTGTAAATACGGACGAAAGCGTGTAAATACATATGAAAATGTGTAAGAACGGGCGAAAACGTGTAAAAACAGACGAGAAGGTGTAAAAAACAAATGAAAAGGTGTAAAAACGGATAAAAATGTGTAAATACGAATGAAAAACGTGTAAAAACGGATGAAAACGTGTGAAAACGAATGAAAACGTGTAAAAATGGACGAAAACATGTAAACACGGATGAAAACGTGTAAATGCAGACGAAAATATGTAAAAATAGACAAAAACGTGTAAATACGGATGAAAACGTGTAAAAATGAACGAAAACGCGCAAAAATGGATGAAAATGTGTGAATTCGGACGAGAATGTGTAAATACGGACGAAAACGTATAAATTCAGATGAAAACGTGTAAAAATGGACGAACACGTGTAAATACTTACGAAAATCTGTAAATACTGACGAAAACGTGTAAACTCAAATGAAAACGTGTAAAAACGGACGAAAACGTGTAAAACGGATAAAAACACGTAAAAACGGATGAAAACGTGTAAAAACGAATGAAAACATGTAAAAACGGACAAAAACATGTAACTAGAGACGAAAGCGTGTAAATACGGACGAAAACATGTAAATAAGGACGAGAAGGTGTAAAAACGGACAAAAACGTATAAAGACTGAACGAATACATGTAAAGGACTAACGACCGAAAGTATAAAGGACTAACAGCCGTTACTTAATTGTCAAAAGAAGATGACAAGGGCTTTTTGGTAATTTCAATTTGACTGGACCGGTAACATATGCAAACCATAGTGACTGTACCAGTCAAAAAAAAACTTCAGTGACTGAAAGTGAAAAATCCGCCAAACCATAGTGACCATCTATGTAATCAACTCTAGTTTTGATTAGTGATCTATACTACTTATAAAGAAAAAACACTCAAAGTGAAAAAATTGAGTTTTCAACACTTAGTCATATGAGATAGAAAAATAATGTAATTAATACTTTTATTAAAACACTCCATTACTTAAAAGTACAATGATTTATTCATATTGTACAACCAATTAAAAACATATATACCAAATTAAATACAACCAATTAAAACAATTAATACTCTTATTAAAATAATCAATTACTTAAAAGTACAATAATTTATTTACATTGTACAACCAATTAAAAAAACATATCTACCAAATTAAATACAACCAATTAAAACACCACTTACTAAAAAATACAATAAAACTTTCATAATGTACAATTTATTTAAGTTACAACAAATGCATATGAAATAATTAAACACACTAATTAATGTTATTTTTAAACACCTTAAAATGAAAAATATACGTTATTATACACATTATACAAATTAATAAAGCACACAAAGCTTCATACAACCTAACAAGCTAATAGTACATATAGTTTTGAAAACTGGACGGGACCAACGGGTTCAACCGGGAACCGGTGTTGCCACCGGTTCGGCTAACCAATAAAAACCATCCGAAAACGAATCAGAGAGGACCCGTTGAAACCGATACAAACTGGTGAATCAGACCTCATCGAGATCTATTTCTCCGGTTAATCGTCATAGGGTACCCCAAGGAAAAACTGAAAAGTGAAAAGTTGAAACTAAAAAAGGAAATGTTGAAAACATATATTTCAAAAGGAAACTATTAATACAAATCACAAACCGGGTTGACCCGGGACGCTTCAAACCCGGCGGGTTGACCCGGTTTTAATCGACCTATTTTTCTACCAGAACGGTTCAACCAGTTGAACCACCCGGGTTGAACCGGGTTTCAAAACATTAGGTTTAATTCTCAAATCTTCAAACTTTTATCGTTTTTCGTTTATAACCTATAATTTTTTTTTATCAACAAACTATCTGTCGCTATAGAATCCCGTTGCTATGCACAGGTACTCGTCTAGTTTATATCTAAATGTACAAGCTTAGAGATTATATGAGTTTTTATAACTAATATTGACGAAGTTATTCTATATTTTCGAAAGCCAACAAAATTATCATATATACACATTTATATATTTAAAGTAACAATGGTGTCATTTTTGTATAGTTCCATTGCTTGAAGCAACCTTTTAAAAAAAATGTTTTTATTCATTAACATTTTCATCAAAATTCTAAAAAATTGGAGTAAAATAATACTAGGAAAATAAATATTTATATTTTTTACATCTTATATCACTTATTTCACAAATGTCTTTGACAAAGATTAAACTCACAACATTTAAGTTGGTGGGCAACTCACATGCCACTGGACCAAAGGCGACATCAAGTAATACTCGTAGGGTATCTTTGGCAGCGGGTTAATGAGTGTTTTGAAGCAATTAGCAACTAACATTTAACATTTTGCACACACTGCTTGTTTGACAAATAACAATTAGCATTCTTAATTTTTCTAAATGCTCCAAATCAAAAATTACAAATATGGATAAAGATCCTCTCATGTTCATTTAAACAAGTAATGTTGTGTATATTCTAGTAGTACATTATATATATATTAATTTATGGTGCGATACGCTGCCGTTTTGCCCTGCCTTTTTCCCACCAAAACCACCAGCCCTCCTTTAGCCCAAGCCCGCCCTTCTCTAGCCCAGTTTTTCTGCAACTTTCTGCTCCGCCTAACCCAACCCAAAAGATAAACGGCTTCTAGGTAACTATACACACACATATAGAGATTTCCACAGATCTCCAGAACCTACCGACCTCACGCTGCATCAACATCTGCCATACCTTATTTTTGGGAGATTTGTGTTTAAGGTGGCTTCGATAGTGTTTTTAAGGTACGCGTATTTTGGCCGATTATCTATTTTGAATTATAAGTGTTTAAGGTGGTCCTTGCTGTCAATATAGGGGTTGTTTGGTGGTTGTTATTAATGTCATAACAGGGGTTGTTTTGTTGCCATTTCGAGGATTTGAAGATTTGGTTAAAACGCTGTGTTAATTGGTAGATCTTGGTGTATTTATGTTTAACTTTGTGGTTTTCTTTCATATGATTCTTGGATAAAGGGTATTGAAAAGTTTAAAGGTGTATGTAATTTGGTGTTGTTTTGGTAAAAGAAACTGGTTGCACTCCAAATGTTTGACTAAATGTCTGGGTGAAAAATGTGGTGATACTTTTGTTTTTTTTGTTCTATGAAATGTCAGGTGGAAAATTGCAAGGGATGTTTGTTTAAGCTTATGTTCAGTACTGTTTTGTTTTGACTTATTTTTGAGCTTATGGCCTTTTTATGTATGTCATATCTTAATAAGCTCATAAGTAAAAAAAAAAACAGAAAATATAAGAGATTATGTACAACATATCTTATTTGAGATAATTTGATCACGTGCAGTGAAAGCTTTGAATGAAATAAAAGCATCTGTTGGATGGAGGGTAGTTTATGCGTGGTTGGAGATCGTCATTTACCAGTTTCGTCTGCTGTCACTTGCTCCGCACAAGGTTGTTACAGGTATGAGTCTGCATTATTTTTAGATGCTTTGCTCGCATCACATTTGTTTCGTAAGCCCAGTGATCCAATAATAACTATCTTTTTCTGTTAGGATCGGGAACTCTAAGGTGACACTAAATGTGAATCTCCAGCGAGGTTTATATAATCTTAATTTTATCAAACTTATTCATAATGATATTGGTCAGAAATTATTTATAACACAACCTTGGATGGTTTCAAATTGTGTAGGACACAAGAAAGGCCGGTCACTTCTAATGGATAATGGTGTGCTCACATGGTTGCTTACGAACTCAAATATTGCCCAACGGTACACATTTACTTTCATACTACTGTTGTCGTATTTGCATAAACTGAATTTATAGGCTGCTATAAACAGTAGTGATAAATATGTTTATAACCACTGTTGATAGGGTCGGATCATAGTTACTGATCTCATAAATGTAATAGGGTGCGTTTTACTTGCTTGGGATGATATGGAAAGTGGAAGGATGGTAGAGTCCGTGAATCGCTTGCCTCAGCAACCTCTGACACGCAACCACGCCATGGAACGATGCAAACGAAATTTATTACACCCCTGTTGGAACGTCGTATTGATCCGTGAAAAAGAGTTTGTATAAGCCAAGTGCTAGATAAATTGTTTGTTGCATCCAGGTAAATATATACTAGGCTAGATCTCGGTAACGACGAATACTATGGATTAGCTGATTACATGGACCGTGTAATTATAGGTTTTTTTTTGCGTATGCTCTTCAGTTGTTGGATCCATCTATGTATACATATTAACTGATGTGATCTATTCATGGGTTTGCAGGAAAATGTCACATAGTCCTGTACTAGCTGCGATTGCAAAATCTGTCGGAAAACGGCTGGTTACACAATTAGGAACTGTAGGGGCATCAAATATGAAACCATCAGATATTGGCAAAGCTATACGCGTCAGAGTGTATTGCAAGCGGACCGTTACAGCCACCAGAGATGACATTTGGTTTTTGCTTTGATCTTATGCATTACCGGGAGGAGCAATACAGGCAAACGTGAAAGCGCGTGAAAGAGTGCGCTTCGACAACACACTTCAGATAATTGGCACGTACACGATCACCGGAGTCGGCTTGCAAGACACCAAAAGATGGATGCGGACCTTGCCAAACCATCTAACACTCATACTAGGAAGGTTCACTGACTTGCAGCCATTTGGTGGAAACGGGTTCCCGCACATCACTTTAACTTTGCCGCGTATAACGAAGCTGATGCACGGACCGACAATAACGATACCATACTGACAGGTACATATAAGATTCATGAGTGACGCATGTTTAGTATCCATTGTAATCGTACATTTCTAATTCTAGATTATATCGGGCGCGTTCAATACGTCTGAGACGTACGACAAATTGGAAACGCGACTCAAAAGATGGATGTGTGACTGTAGAGAGATATCATACTCCGGAGCCTAGAGTAAGCTTCATTATCCTATCCCTGATACGAAAACTTGCAGCAATAATAACTGCCATGGTCTTTTAAATACATAGGGTATACACTCAGATTCACTCTCTGGAACGAAAAAGGTGCCGGCTTTGACACCGATGAATACGAAAATCCAGCAAAACCAACGATAATGGCGGTCAGCTCGACATATGGAGGTAATATCATTGCCCTATACACATATTCAGTCCAAGTAAAAAAAAAAGGTGTCTAACACATGCATCGTAAACTGCAGGCCTGCAACTTTCAAGCACGCCGACTATGGATATAAGACCCCATGGTCCTCAGGTTATAGGTGACAAGCATATAAAGTTTCTTATTTTAAGATGTGTGCCTGTTTAATTATCCGTAAAGATTCTCACACCCATTATAATCATTATGTGACAGTGCTTGCTGCTGTGCCAAGGTGTCGATCCTCAATTAGATATGCTCCTGTTGTGAGGCCGCGGGGAGTGGCTTCACCCATGGTTTCAAGTAATGTAACTGAACGTGTAACTGCACGTGTAAAAGTTACTCAACCCATGGATGCAGGTACCATGACAGCTACAATTATACCAGGAAATTGAATATATGCCATAGCTGTTTCTTAACGGTTAGTTTGTCTATTTTAGGTTTGCAGCGACCACATGCACCTGAAACTTGGCGATCGGGGCCTACAAACTTATGATTGCTTTTAGACCAATAAATAATCAGGCATTTTATATTAAATAATCCAGATTTTAGCCCAATAAATAATCCGGATTTTATATTAAATATAGAGATTGCATCCTAATATCTTTGTATCATTGCTGTATTATAATTGTTTCATTACGTTTTAGCCGGTGCAACTAATATTTATATATTTTACAGGTAACATGAGGATTTTCATGGGGAGATATGCCCTTTCAGCCGGTTATTATGACGCTAATTACAAGCGAGCTCAGCAGGTATATTGATAATTGGCTGTTCATTTTATATCATAGCACTTACGCATTAAAGTGAAACGAGCATTTATAAGAAATTTGTGCATTGTAGTGGCCTTGATGTATACACAACTCTTGCTGGACTCATTACGGTTCACTCCACGGTGGAGCGAATGAGCCGTTGCCAAATACCCCGGGCTACGTAAATTTGTGTTTTATGTACGTTGCACTCCCTTTAGTGATTGCTCCTTTTTTGTTGTCAAATACCCCGTCTCCCTTTTGACTATGCTAATATGTTTACAGTTTACGTCACTGTTTATTTTTAAAATTTTCATTTACGATTAATTTTTGAATATGTATAACCTAATATATCAGGTGGTGCACCAGGAAATTTGCGTATCAGTGTATGTGTTCTTCAAAGACTTGGCAATCATTCATCCATGCTAAAGGTAAGACGTTTAAAGGGTGGCAATTTTATCTCACTTTCTTATAAAATGGGTTGAATCGGGTTCTATATTTGGGTCATTCAGCTTCTAAAATATTTATCCATGCTAAAGGTATGACTTATTACCCAGCCTACCCATTTTGCCTTGCTCTTAGCTATTGTTCAATTTGTGCAGGCCGGTCACTTAATGAGGATATCCTTCAAGACTCACTTAGAACTTGCGCCTCAACAGCATGGTAATTTTGTACTCTGCATGTTCATAGTTGTGTTTTCTGTTATATGAGCTATGCTGTAATCAGCTTCTTGAGATTTGAGAAATGTTGCACTGGAACAATGACTTCCATTTTTTAGGGTGCGTCTGAGTTGATAAAAATTTGAAAATTTACACTTCAGGATAATGGAAAATGAGTACCTTCTGTAGGGATCTGGTTTTATTTTTTTGTTTTGTTTTTTTACTGTTTAAAAAAACAAAAAGCACTTTCCACCATGAAAAAATAGTTAGACATTGTACAAAACACATATATACTTTACCTCAAATTAAAATTTATTTACGGATAACTATCTCGACAAAAAAAACAGGTCCGCCCGCAACGCGGCGGAATATCGCCTTTCTAGTTATCATTATTACAGAATATTTGTTTTATTTTAATTCAAATGTACAATGATTAAAGGTACAATATTACCTCTCATGTTCAAATGAACTTGAGAAGATCCTTATCCTACAAAAGTACAAATATACAATTATGTTACAAAATAATTTATCAAAACAAAATGTTATTTTCTACTACTTATTGCTATTTTTCTTTAAATATACATGTAGTATTATAGAGTACGTGGAGCAAAATTATCCACGGAGAAAATTAAATTTCTGACAACTCAAATAACTATTCCCCCAAAAAAGACTGCGTGCAAACAAACAAAACAAAAACAAAAAAAGAAATGGTTGTAGGCCGATCTATAATTGGCGGTAAATCAAAAATCGCATTTGCAATCACCGCCTTAACCGCCGGAGCAGGTGCGCTACCATCGCAACCTCCGAAGACCCAGCCACGTCACTCAAACTCTGCACCGCTGTCCCTCTCCGCCTCTTCCGCGTCTCCCTCACCGCTGCCGCCATTGCTTTCGGTATCAATATTTAACCCTAAATTTATATAATTATTTCATTTTTATAAATTAATTGTTAGTTTTGGATATACAGTTAGAGTTAGGTAACAATGTTAGGTTTGTAGCTGTTTGTTTTATAGTTTTTGTTGGTAACATAGCTGGATCACCTAAACTCTTATTTTTATTAGCCTTTCAAAATAGGAATGCTTAGACAAAATCCAAAAGCTAACCGCTCGTTGCCAAACACGCATTATATTCTAAGCACTTTAAATTGCTCCAAAAAGTTTGTGGCCAAACACAGCCAAATTTGTGATTGAGATATAGTAGTAGGTGATATGACTGATATCGGAAGATTGAAATGCATCTTTGTATAGTTTGATGTTACATATTGTGATTCGATAATCGTTCGGTTAGGCTACTTTAGTTATTCAACGTGGTTTAATTCTAATTTCTCAATTTGTTGTTGTGATCGTTGTTAATTTCAAGCGTATATGCAATTTCACTTGTGTTAAAGGTTTAGGTAAGGGGTATGTGAATCACTTATGAAATGATGTTTTAACGGTTAGAGTGTTTGTGCCTTTTAGTAAGTAAGTTGATGCTACTGTTTGATTATTTGGATCTGTATTTTAAGTTTATAAACTGTACTAGTTACATGAGGGCTTTATGATACATCATTACATCATTTGTATAATTTGTTATGGTTATCTTTTGTGCTGACACGTGGTAACTGCTAAGTACCACTCATAGTTGTGTAGTGCACGAGCTAACTTTATTCTAAAGGCATAGCTCATATGCCTACTATGCAGTAACAGAAATGAAAACTTGTGGTGCATTTTATTCTTCTAGTATACTTCTTAACATCTTTTAAGAATTATAAGTTGGGTTGAATTTATATGCTATTATACATGATTTTTTACCCTGAAAATTATAAAATTAACACCTGAGCACTTCTTAAGGACATGTAGAATTATAACTCTAAACCTTCAGGTCCAATATCTGAATGTTTTTAATTCATTCAAGAAATATCTAACCCTCAATCACCTCAATTACATGCTTCATGGGTCATAATGGTCATATCGTATAATGGGTCAAAAGAGGTTGGGTAGATCGAACTTGAGCTGTGGATGCATCAACAATTAGGTGGTTTATCAATACTAGTTATAATACCCGCGCACGTGCGTGTTTTTTTTAAAATTTTTTTGAATCATATATTTTTATTTATTAAAAAACAAATAATTTAATCTTTGTTTTGTTTGATTTATGATGTTTAATTATAGTTTTTTTATTATTAAAGATAATTATTTAAAAATTTTAATCATATTGTTAATTGAATCTTATCTATATTTTTTGTATTTATCTTTTATGGATAAATATAAAATATTACCTAATAAGAAAATATTTTTTTTAAATAAAATTATTACTAAATAAAGTATGATTTGATTTTTTTGAAATGTAAAAGTCCCCACTTGTGGTTTTATTTTATTATATATATATATATATATATATATATATATATATATATATATATATATATATATATATATATATAAAGATATAGACAGAAAAACTGACACACCGTGCATATGGAATCAGCTACCAAATATTACTACCTCCGTCCCAAAATTATTGTCTCCTGACAAAAAACACACAGTTTAAGAAAAACATAATTAACACAGCTTTCTCTCTCTTACTTTTTTACCAAATGAAAGATTTACCCTTAACCAATTAATTAACACTTCTTTAAAGTTTGTAATATTAATTTCAACTAAGGGTAATATAGTAAACTTGACCAAACTCCCCTATCTATTTTAAGTATTGGACAATTAATTTAGGACGTACCAAAAAGGAAATATGGACAATTAAATTGGGACGGAGGGAGTATTATATAACTAGATCCAAAAAACCAAAAGAAACACAAAAAGTCAACAAACTGAGTCATTGAATAGTAATAGCTTGCATCTCTAATACGACACGACCTGTTAACACGACACGACACGACCTGTTCTTAACAGGTTTCGTGTTTGACCTTAACAGGTTTCGTGTCTTAACAGGTCAGACCTGTTAAGACCTGTTAATTTTCGTGTCTTAACAGGTCAGATCTGTTAGTGACCTGTTATGATGTTGTATATATAAGTTCCAAAATCCTAACCCTAAATATTTGTCCAAATATTTGTGCGCCCCCATCTTCTCTCTCTCTCTCTCTCTCTCTCTCTCTCTCTCTCTCTCTCTCTCTCTCTCTCTCTCTCTCTCTCTCTCTCTCTCCCTCTTTTTTTTTTTTTTTTATCAGCTTATGAGCTTATCTCTCATTCTCTTTCTCTCCCACAAGAATATCAAACCTCAAGTCATCACCCACCAATCCACCATCATCATAACTCCAAAAAATGATACGAGAATATCTAAGATTCATCTTATCATCACCAAACATTTAAAATGATACGAGAATATCTAAGATTCATCACCATCATCATAACCGAATCACTCAAACACAAAGGCTTCAAGATCCGGTTCAAGAAATCAAGACAAAGGCTTCAAGAAATCAATGGGGTGTTCTTTTGTTCGAACCACGTTAAAAAAATCCACGTTAAGAGATGTGTGGATGACTGGAAAAATTTTATTGTAATCGATTGGATTTTTTTTTTCTTTTTCTTTTGTTCGATGGATTTTTTTTTTCGTTAAGAGATGAGTAGATGTTTTGATGGATTTGTTGTTGCTGTGAATCGGTGGATGTTTTGATGTTTTGATGGATTTGTTCTTGAGTTCTTGATGTTTTGATGGATTTGTTTTGATGAATCTGTGAATCTGTGGTTCTTAACCTGTGAATCGGTGGTGATATGTTTGAATCGGTGGTGATATGTTCTTGATATGTTTGGATTTGGATTTGTTGTTCAGATCCATAATTCCATATCAATAATTCAATAATTTGTTTTTCGAAAAAAAAAAATTGTTCCTGACGACTATTCAGAATTTCAGATCCATGAATCAATATCAATTTAATTTGTTTTTCGAAAAAAAAAATAAAGAAAAGAAAAGAAAAAAAGAAACCCTAAAATCCTAATATGCATGTTAACAAGTTCTTAACAGGTCTTAACAGGTTAACCTGTTTATTTTCGTGTCGTGTTCGTGTTTGAGAAAAATGACACGATAAGCTAACAGGTCGTGTTCGTGTTTGACCTTAACAGGTTCGTGTCTTAACAGGTTCGTGTAACCTGTTATGCCAGCCCTAGATGAAGAAGAGTTTGGTGAGAGATAAGACTAAGTGGGAGGCGTTATTATCTGTATGTGTGTTTAGGGTTTGCTTGGTTATGAATACCCTGGATGTTTAGGTTTATAGTTTCATTGGGCTTGCTACCCGATTTGTGTACATGGACAGGATCGGTGTAGTTACTGGGCCGGGTATAACACAACAAGTGGGGGTGGATCGGGTTGATGTGAGTAAAGATTAGGGTAAATTATATGTTTTAACTGTTAATTTGGTTATTGGATTGGGCTTGTGTAATATCACAGATTTCGTTATTTGGTTTTATCAAAAATTGGACTGGGCTGAATTCTTAGTGAATCAGAAATACTTTGCACATTGGGCTGAATCTTACTTATTTTAAAATACAATGTGTGAATTTCTAGTATAAATTTTGGCAAAAAGAATGGTATTTTGGTTATTACGAATTTTTTACGGGGGTACAATTTTGACAAGATCGGGAAACCATTATCAAAGTTCACATTAAACCATCAAAAGGCTAGTTTTGAGCAATTAACCGCAAGATGTAACTACGGCGTTAATTCATTATTATTTATTTGAGGTTGAAGTGGGATTTCACGAGCGCGTGTACTTAGTATCTGAAGATATCGGGGTTGGTTGGATGAAGATTCTTCGAGATCCTTTTTCGAGCTTTTTTCCGTACAAATGACAAAGACTTGAGTTGTCTAGTTATACCTGATGTAAGGAGTTACGTTGTTGTGCTCACAGAGTATAGCTATCACTTTAAAGGAGTTACGTTGTAGTGCTCAAGTGTCACCAAAAGATGTGGATAATTCGAGAGAAGTTCATATACAATTAAGGATGGTTGGATGGGTATATGAGTCTACCTTTATTGAAATTCTCAGTATTGGTTCTTAGTCAGATAATAGTGCAAGTTTAAGTCACAAGTTCGGGTTATTTTACTTCAGTATCAAGTTCGTCATATTGGGTTTTCTCCATCAGTAGTCACTACAAAGAGCCGATAGAATGATAATGGGGTCGGTAAAGAGTTAGTTGAGAGGAGTATAAAAGAGTAGAGATGTTTATCAGCAGTTGATTCTCACGGGCTATTTATGATACTTCACACATAATCGGTTGATTGGTCATATGGGGTTACGCTGCCTCCGTTTCCATCGTAAACATAGTGTGTATGCTTCCGATTCCGCGAAGACATCGTGGGGGAAGAGAGAGTGGGTGTTCTTTGCTTTCTTTGACTTTTCTTGATTTCTTTGCGAAAACACTCATTTTCCACGAGGATCTGCAATTAGGGGGAAGAAATGTGCACATCAGGGACGCATAATAGACTCACATGATCGAGCTTACAATTTTATTACTACCGGAGAGACGTCCGCAGAGATGATCAGTGGTTCAGTTTTGTGATTTTAGTGTAATCGTTTCAACTCTCGCGGGTTGTGAAGTGTGAAGTAGCCTACATACGTGATAAGATCTTGTTGATTTCTTGCATGTTACCCCCGAACAGAGTTTCCGCATTGAGCATAAATGTGATTAAGTGACTAGTCAGATTTGCTTGGTGTGGTTTACGGTGTCATCTACAAATTCCGCTGCGCACTTAAAACTTCGAAAGTTAGAAGACATGTTGACTACATCAAAGTTTCGAATCTGCTGAAGACGGTTGTCAGTTTGGGGGGAAGCTGATTCAGAAACTTCGCCAAAAAGAAGTGTATGGAGAAGCTGCTAAAGACATGCAACATGAATTGGGGGGAAGTTAATCCATTTCATGCATATTACATCATTTGCCTACAAGTGAAGATAAAGTTCTCAAGCCGAGGTACAAGATGAAGACAAAGAGCGTCGACTGACGTCATCCTCAGCACTTGAAGAGCTTATGAAGACCTTTCTTTATTCTTATTTGTACTTGTAGAAAATGTTGTAAGTAATCCTTATGTCGTCCCATTGGGGGAAGATTGTTGGGAATCATCCTAACACGAAAATGAAACGACATTTACGGGATTACATTAGTTATACTATTCAGCCAAAATACAAGGACTAGTTATGTAATATTGCCAAAATATGTTTGTGTTAGGCTATATAAGCCCTCCTAGACTTCACTAGGAGGGTGAGACTTGTGTGTGTATTTCACTCTTCCTTACTATCAATAAAATCACCTAGTTTCCCTTCTCTCTCTACTTTCTCTCTCTAACCATGGGTTTCATATTCTTCCATTGTAACCGACCTCTCGAATCACAATATCAACTAATAAATACGATCCAACAGTTTAACATGTGTGAGATAGATTTTTGGTCTAAATATTGTTAGATAGTTGTCTTTTTAAAAGAAATCGGTTTGCAAATAAATTTTAAAATAAATAGTGTTACTTTGGAAGATTATATTGTCTTTCTTCGTTTCAGTCACTCTTTCATTTTAACTTTCTCAACTATTTTTATTTTTATAAGATAGTTTTGATTAGTGATTTATATCTAAATGTACAAGCTTAGAGATTATATGAGTTTTTATAACTAATATTGACGAAGTTATTCTAAATTTTTCGAAAGCCAACTAAGCTAAACGTCAAAACGTGCTTATCCTTCGCAATGCTCAAGCAAATAAATTATACTAGTTAACATCATTTGATATTTTGATAGCCACAACTATGATGACGTTCATGTTAGACATAAAATTATAAAAATATAAATCTAAAACTCAGGGCCGTCCTATGAATTTATTCATTTTTTTGAGAGCCCTGAACGAAATCACATAATTAGGCATTTCGAGAATAAATGTTATATATAAAGTGTCACAATTTATAAGATATAATGCAATTAGTTATCTAAACGTTTTAACATATTACTCATTTAAAATATTTCTCATTTAAATACTTTTTTCTTCGTGAAAAATATGTATACACATTTATATAATTATTGAGGCGCCTAAAATTTTTGGGCCCTGAGCAGTCGCCCACCTTACACACCTTCAATATATGGCCTAAAACTTATATATGAGCTTATGAATAAACGACTTTGATACTTCATATTTCCATAGTCTACTCTCCTAGGTGTAATAACTAATAAGCGTGCATAGCTTTTTGTTAGCATGGGCCAGACCTTTATTAAAATTCCAAAGAGATACAAAGATATTTTTGGAGTCAAAATTTTGAATTCAGCCCGATACATTTACTCAACATATACTTGAACATCATCACAACAAAATATGTTATGAACATTCTCATGATTAGTTAGATATCATAATCTTACAAATGTCTTTTTAGTGAGATAACATAATTAATACATAACTGGAAAGATATTACATAACTGCCACAAATTAGTCGCCAGCATAATAAACGTGTTGGGTTGGACAGGGGAGGATCATCTTTAACTCGAAGGATTTTTCTATATTGTTTATGTAAGGGTTGTTTGGAAGTAGAAGGTACATGGTTGTTGTTAAGAGTCGCTTGTAGTTCCATATGGCTATGTAGAGGTCGTTTAGATGAGTTAAAAGTTGTATTTGTCGGTTAGAGTCATTGTAGATTGTTGGTTTGGACAAAATTATCATATATATATACATTTATATATTTAAAGTAACAATGGTGTCATTTTTGTATAGTTCCATTGCTTGAAGCAACCTTTTAAAAAAGTGTTTTTATTCATTAATACTTTCATCAAAATTCTAAAAATTCGGAGTAAAATAATAGGAAAACAAATACTCGTATTTTTATATCTTATATCACTTATCACACAAATGTCTTTAACAAAGATTGAACTCACGACATTTAAGTTGATGGGCAACTCTCTGTATTTTCATTAAATATACATGTAGTATTGTCTATATATATTATAGCGTACCTTTTCGAGCGTCGTGCCAATAAAAAGGTGTTTTTTGCTGGATCACAATATTGGGCTGTTTTTTGCCTCTTTAATACTCAACCTTTGTCACAATTTTTGGCCCACTTCACAGGTTTCATAAAAAATTAAAAAAAAACGCAATATAAATATAGTATCTTGCATGTTACCGTAATGTATTAAAAAAATATTTGAACAAACTTTAATTAACATAATTATAATACCCAAAAACCTTCATCAATACTAGACGAGTACCCGTGCATAGCAACGGGATTTTATAGCGACAGATAGTTTATTGATAAAAAAAAGTTTATAAGTTATAAATCAAAAATAATAAAAGTTTGAAGATTTGAGAATTAAACATAATGTTTTGAAACCCGGTTCGACCCGAGTGGTTCAACCGGTTGAACCGTTCCGGTCGAAAAATTTGTCGATTTAAACCGGGTCAACTTGCTAGGTTTGGTCGAAAACGGGTCAAATTAAACCGGTTCAACCCGTCGGGTTTGAAGCGTCATGGGTCAACCCGGTTTGTCATTTGTATTAATTGTTTTAATTGTTGTATTTAATTTGGTAGATATAAAGTTTGAATATTTGAGAATTAAACATAATGTTTTGAAACCCGGTTCGACCCGGGTGGTTCAACCGGTTGAACCATTCCGGTAGAAAAATTTGTCGATTTAAACCGGGTCAACTTGCTTGGTTGGGTAAAAAACGGGTCAAATTAAACCGGTTCAACCCGTCAGGTTTGAAGCGTGAACCGTTCCGGTCGAAAAATTTGTCGATTTAAACCGGGTCAACTTGCTAGGTTGGGTCGAAAACAGGTCAAATTAAACCGGTTCAACCCGTCGGGTTTGAAGCGTCCCGGGTCAACCCGGTTTGTCATTTGTATTAATTGTTTTAATTGGTGGTATCAGTGTTGCAAAAAAAGGTCTACAAGACCGATTAATCACCGCCTAGGCGCTACAGGGCCAGCAACCTTGCCGATTTATGTAACTGGGTCTAACAAAAAGGTCAATCATGGTCAACGGCGATCAATGGTGGTCAATTGTAATCAAACTTGCCGGAAACCTAAAAGTCTTGCCGGAAGTACCCAAAACTCACCGTAAACTTATTTTGATCACTTATAGTAATTGTTTAAATCTATTACATGTTGTTTTTTTTAGCAAAAATATTGCCGGATATACCTAAAACTCGCCGAAAATACCCAAAACTTTCCGGAAATACCTAAAATTTGCCATAAATGCTAATCCTATTAATCACCGATTAATCCCGCCTATACCGATTACAAGCTACAAGGTGGTCGACCGCCTTACTGCCGATTCGTGATTTTTGCAACCTTGGGTGGTATTTAATTTGGTAGATATAAAGTTTGAAGATTTGAGAATTAAACATAATGTTTTGAAACCCGGTTTGACCCGGGTGGTTCAACCGGTTGAACCATTCCGGTAGAAAAATTTGTCGATTTAAACCGGGTCAACTTGCTTGGTTGGGTAAAAAACGGGTCAAATTAAACCGGCTCAACCCGTCAGGTTTGAAGCGTGAACCATTCCGGTCGAAAAATTTGTCGATTTAAACCGGGTCAACTTGCTAGTTTGGGTCGAAAACGGGTCAAATTAAACCGGTTCAACCCGTCGGGTTAGAACCGTCCCGGGTCAACCCGGTTTGTCATTTGTATTAATTGTTTAATTGGTTGTATTTAATTTGGTAGATATATTTTTAATTGGTTGTACAATGTATTTAATTTGGTAGATATATTTTTAATTGGTGGTAAGCCGATCTATATTTGGCGCTAAATAAAAAATTGCATTTGCAATCACCGCCTTAACCACCGGAGCAGGTGCGCTACCATCGCAACCTCCGAAGACCCAGCCACGTCACTCAAACTCTGCACCACTTTCCCTCTCCGCCTATTCCGCGTCTCCCTCACCGCTGCCGCCATTGCCTTCGGTATCAATATTTATTTAACCCTAAATTTATATAATTATTTCATTTTTATAAATTATTTGTTAGTTTTGGATATACAGTTAGAGTTAGGTAACAATGTTAGGTTTGTAGCAACTAGATTTTGGACTTTGGCTATACCTGTCTCTTTTATCAATATATTTGGTAACGTAGCTCTATATGTAAAGGGCTGTAAACGAACTCAACATTTGGTAAAAAGTTTGTTTATGTTCGTTTATTACCGAACATGATCAATATTTTATGTTCGTTTAGTTAAATGAACGAACATGAACAAAAGTCGCGTCCGTTTATTTATGTTCGTGAATGTCCGATTATGCATTCGTTTAAGTTCATTTATTTATTTATGTATAATTTTAAAATTGGTTTGTTTAAACAAAAAAAAAACACTTATAAAACAATATATTGTGCATAATTTAATAAAGTTTATGTTTGTTTGTCTATTTTCATTCATGTTCCATCGTTTATGTTCGTTTAGCTTTCGTTTAGTGTCTTAATGAACGAACATGAGCAACTCATTTTCTTAATAAACGAATATGAACAAGAAAATTCGTCCGTTTAAGCGTTCGTGTCCGTTTATTTGTCCGGTTAAATTTTAATGAACGAACATGAACAAGGCTTTGTTCGTGTTCGTCTGGGTTTACAGCACTATGTAATTCTAATGTGTAAAATGACATAAAAGCTAACACTAAAGGCTTATTTATATTAGTGTTTCAAATAAGAGCGTTTAGACAAAGTCTACTTGTTGCCAAACAAGCATTACATTTTAAAAGCTAAACGCTTCTAATCGCTCCAAAAAGCTTGTCGCCAAACACATTGTGATTGAGATATAGTAGTAGGTGTGATATCCAAAGATTGAAATATATCTTTGTTTAGTTTGATGTTACATTGTGATTTCATATCCATTCGGTTAGGTTGCTTTAGTTATTCGTTTTACATGAATGGGATGTAATGTGATTATTTTTCAATTTGTTGTTTTGATTGTTGTTATTTCTTAGGTAAAATGTAGGGATATGTGAATCACTTGATGTTTTAGCGGTGAGAGTGTTCGTGCTTTTTAGTAAGTAAGTTGAGTGTATAAATCCTATAAAGTGTTTTCTGTTGTAGATTTCTGATAAGAGTTAGGTAACTTTTAACCATTAGGTTCAAATCCTGCTCTGTGGGTCTTGGTCATCAAGGTGGCTCGGGTGGGGTTACCTTGTACCCCCCCCCCCCCCCCCCCCTTGAACAAAACGTTCGATGAGAAGCTATGCGAACTGAAGATTCAGATGTTGTAATTGATCATTATGTAGATTGTAATGGAGGTATGGTAGGTTTGATGCCACATAAAGGCCCTATTAAACACAAATTATTACAATGACTACAACTACGCCCATCAAACACAATAACCAACGTATGCGTAAGAAATAATCAAAGTTTAATAAGACGATTTTTAACATCATAATCGAGTAAAAACAAGAGTCACATTACTCTTTTGTTCTCTAAGTCGCAAAACAATTGCATACTATTGTAATACAGATAGGTGTCGAATTGCACAAGTAGTTAATTTGGATGCGTGATTATTGATTGAACTATGGCCTAGTGATAGCAAACAAAACAACAAAGGGTGAAAGGTCTAAACAAAAAGTAAAAGCTTTAACTTATATGAATATAATAAGCATAGATAAAAATTTGTGGCCCCAACAAAACGGGAGGCCCCGTGCCTCCGCATCGCATGCACACCCTTAGAGTCGGCCTTGTGTTATAGGTTACTTGAGCTCTTGGCTTAAGAAGATTTGGGTCACAATATGATATCATGTAGTTAGGGGTCGTTTGCATATATAGTGATGATATTATGCCCCAAAGTACTGATACCGAACTGACCCAATACCGGTCCTTGTTTTGCCTTGCAAAAATCAGTACATCCGGTACCAAATACCGAGAAAACCAAAACTAACAAATTAATACCAGAATACTGGAATAACGTTTTCAAGTTGTATTTGTTCAATGTCGGTGTGTAATGTTTACTTATCTTTGTTTAACAACAGCACAAGATTTGTTAAAAAACTCTTCTCTTTCTGAGGAGGCTGCCGCTGAAGTTGTTGGACTTTCTTCTTCTGCACAGATCTGGGATGCTGTCAAAAACGCGTATAGCAACTCTTCGGTTGAACGTATACACAGTCTATGTGATTAACTTCGCCTCTTGGTCAAAGGAACCTCTTCTGTTTCTGATTTTGGCCGCAAATTTAAGGCCTTATGTGATTAGTTATCAGCCACTGGACAACCTGTTGATGAATCGGACAAGCTTCATTGGTTTCTTTTGTCGGTGCCTCATTTGAGACTTTTTCTACAGCCATTAGAGCCTCTAAACCGCATCCATCCTTCTGTAATCTTCTTTCTCAAGCCGAAAGTCACGAACTTTTACTGACATCTCTACATTGTTCGACATCCACACCCCCCGTTGCCTTTGTTACAGATCATTCTCGGCCTCCATACACTGGTAGACTCGGTGAGTTAGAGTCATAGTACCAACATATGTGTGTCAGTTTGGTTTTGGCCCATTATGTTTTTCCATCTGGTTTTGTTTTATCAAATAGAGGGTGGGACGTGGGTCAGTGAGTTAGGATCCTTTGTTGTCAGTTATTGTGTGGTACTTGGCCCAATGATTGGGTTCTTGTACTTTCGTCTTTTGTTTCTCTTCAATGGTCTTGTTGAGGAGGTGGGATGCCATTTCTTTTGTATTGTGTTCTTTGGTTCCTTTAATATATGTTGCTTTTCTAAAATAAAGCCTTATATCGTGTAATATTTGCTTAAATGTTCAATAAAATCTGGTCATTTGTTCTTGCACTTTATTTTTCTGTTGATGTTCTGTGTGCAGTCTTTCTATTCATTTTGAGTTTTACAACTTGATTCTAAAATAGATGAATGTTGGTGTGATTTTAGATTACGAGTATTCACTATTGGGACTGCCAGAAGATAGTATTGAGAGGGCAAGAGTTAAACATGAAGTCCACACCAGGAGTGCACGTAGGCTTGAAGAACTTTGCTTCAAAAACGGTGGAATATACATCAAGCTTGGTCAACATATTGGTCAACTGGTAGGACCTACTAACCTTTTTAATGGTGTCGGAATTTAAGTTTCGTATTTGATGATTGGATTCATAGTATATGTAGTGTATGCGTTTAGCTAAATGGAATGTTCTCATTTAGGAGTATTTGGTACCTCAAGAGTACATTAAAACATTAAGGGAGTCAATGTTGAACAGATGTCCGACTTCTTCGTATGATCAAGTGTGCCAAGTTGTCAAGAAAGAGCTGGGTGGGGCACCTGAAGAAGTATGTTTACCTAATCTCACTTTGCTCTTACTTTGTTTTAGTTATTTTGAGTCATAGAATTTATGAAAAGCTATATACTTATACAGATATTTGATGAGTTTGACCCAGTCCCTATTGCAAGTGCTTCCCTTGCTCAAGTTCATGTTGCTCTAACTCATCAGGGCCAAAAAGTTGCTGTGAAGGTTTCAAGTTCTTACTATGAACTAATCTTGTTTTTGGGTCCGTTTTAACTTGTTTTATTAATGGCTTAACTCATTTGATATTGTATTCATGTTTCAGGTACAACATATGCACATGACAGATACAGTCGAATTTGTTGTCAACACTTTACATCGGCTTTTTCCTTCATTTGATTACAGGTTTGTATGTTATAGCTTACTGTTTTTTTTTTTTTTTTTTTTTTCTACTACTATTTCTTTATGTATCTGTTTATTGATGGGAATATTTGGTAATTACCATAGTTGCGCCTGGTTGTAATATAGGTGGTTGGTAGATGAAGTGCACGACAGTCTACCTAAGGTCAGCCATAAATTTTCGACCTAATTGAGTCTAAATTGGTCATTATATCCTTTAAAATAGTATTGCTAATAAGCCACAATGATGATCAGGAACTTGATTTCTTAAATGAGGCCAAGAACAACATTAAATGTATGGATAACTTTCGGAAATTATCTCCACATATTGCAGACTATGTGTATGCGCCCAAGGTATATTGGAACCTAAGTACCACAAAATTGTTGACCATGGAGTTTGTAGAAGGCGCAGAAGTCAATGACTTGCATAGCATCCAAAAACTTGGAATCAACCCACATGACATTGCAAGGCTAGTAAGTATCTTTTCTCTGTACTACCAATTGTCTAGTTGCAGCAGTTTTTCTGCTGGGAGCTATTATCTGTCCCATGTTGTTTATTGGTTATTGTTTAAGGGCTTTGTTTTACACAATACAGGTCAGTAGAACATTTGCTGAAATGATGTTCAAGCATGGGTTTGTGCACTGTGATCCACACGCTGCTAACTTGCTAGTTCGCACGCTGCCTTCTTCAAAAAGGGGCATTTTTGGTAAGGCATCTAATTTTTAAACAAGACACTTGGAATCATACATTTTTATTCTTATAAATGTATTTATCCTAATTCATATGAGGTCCTGAAGACAGGCAATATTCTTGTTATGCCTTAACTAATCACGCATTCTTAGTTAAGGCATGACAAGAATATTGCCTGTCTTCAGGACCTCATATGAATTAGAATAAAATATACATCTGAATACGTTAAAAGCAATAGGCAAATCAAAACAAAATATACATTAAATGAGATGACATAATAATAGATCTGTTTTGAGTTGAAATAGTAATGTTAGAAAGTCTTGTTTTGTTAAATAAAAGGCATAGACTTCTACAATTGATCATTTGGCATTTAATTGTCAAATGACACATGCACTTGCTGGACTAATTGCTGCTAGTAATCTAAGCCTTTTTGTCATCACCAACCTCCTTTTTTTCCTTCATATATGCATTTTTCCCATACTTTATTTTCAGAGTAAATTCCCAAATGATGCCAAAAAGTTGTGGCTTTTCCAAAATCATGCCAAAAATAAGTGTCTTTCCCAAAAGAGTCATGTGCGATTGTGCGAATGTGCGATTCCACCAGAAATGTGACACGTGTCCATACCAAAGGTACAATACCAATCATTTGCAGGCCCAAACGATTTCAAATATACCCCACGTGCTGTTTGACTTCTAATTACACATGTGCGATTTTTTAATGTGCGATTTTCGGCTAATGTGCGAAAGTTATAAAAAAAGTACCATGGGAAAATAAACAAAATCTAACTTTTCAGGAATCAAAATCTTTTTCGTATAATCTTTTTCAAACATTTTTCAGTTTTTATTTTTGATTATTTTTGTTCATATACACACACTAACATGAACAAATCCACACACACTAACATAAAAATCGGAATCATTTCAATTTTGTTATATGCTAATCAGTTGTTCTCTCTTATGAAATGGTAACTTTTTTCTTTAATTTGTTGTTTAATTTGTTGTTTTTTTGTTGTTGTTTTTCTTTAATTCTTGATAGCCCACGATCCTCTCGAAGCCAAACCATGTCACCTAGGTTCACCCCCACATACCGTAACAACAACACTGCTGCTTTCAAGAAGCCGAATAGCAAATCATTGACCAAACTCTCAGAGATCAAGACTGTTAAGTCCAAGGAAAAGATAAAAAAACAGAAGGCAAAGAAGAAGGGAGCGAAAGCTTAGTCCAAAATGTCGGTTCGAGTTCACCAAATGAGGACACGACACCTGGTGACACTGCCGTTGGCTGTTGAAAAGTTTCCTTACAAGTGTATGTAATAGGGGGTGGTTTTTCTTTGGTTTGAAGCTTTTTCAAGTATTGTGCAGATTTTTACTGTCAAAAAATAGTTCTGTTTCGTTTACTGAATTGAAAGGTGTCATTTGCATAAATGGTGAATGGTTCTTGTGGTAATTACAAATAACAAATGTTTTCTTGAGATAGTTAACAATTATTGCATAGATAGTAAATGGTTCTGTCACATGAGAGCAAGAATGGTTGTTTATAACAAACTAGTGTGGCTACGGTCCGCCGCGTTGCGGCGGGACGGTGTAGTTATCTAAAAATTTAGCTACGATTTTAGAATGGAATATTGACGTAAAAAGTTTTTGCTAGTTTTAAAGTGTCGTTGTCACTTCCAGCCTGTTTCCTAAAGTAGCCATTGTACGTACTGTTAAATGTTAATAAAGTAATAGTAATAAATTTAATAATACAAAGTAAGATATAAGATCATTTGAGGACCAAACTTTTTTTACATACCAAGTGACTAATCTCCACCCTCCATTTTCCCTCCATCTTTATTTGATCTAATGGATGAGATTAATCCCAATAATTTAAAAAACTCACTTTCATCCTTTTTTTTCAAATATTAATATCTTTCAAATCGTTAAGCGAAAAAAAATTTACCGTTACGCCGGGCATTTAATTATCTTTTTATAGATAGGCACTTTGACATATTTTCGACCAAAATTTTTTTTTTTCGTTTTTTTCACGTTTTTTTTCGTGGCCGAAAAAATCATATATGATATTACATATCATATCATATATGATATGATATGTAATATCATATATGATATGTAATATCATATATGATATTCATATATGATATGATATGTAATATCATATATGATATTTTTTCGGCCATGAAAAAAAAAACGTGAAAAAAACGATTTTTTTTAATTTTTCGAAAGTATATCAAAGTGCTCGTCTATAGAAAGATAATTAAATGCCCGTCGCGATGGTGTAATTATTTTCGCTTAACGATTAACGGTTTAAAAGATATTTAAATTATAAAAAATTGGTGAAATATTAAAATGCTTTTAATCTCAACTATTAATTTCCTTTTTAGATAGATGGTGGGGATGAGTCCCTTGGTATGTGAGGAATGTTTGGTTTGTAGAATAACTCGACTCACAAAGTAATAGTAGTCATTGCACGTTCCTTGCAGTTTCTTTTATCATACTATCATTCATATTTCATAAGCATACGGCTCATGTATAAAAGAATGGTTATTGGGCTTTGAACTAATATTGGATCTTTTGATGGGCCACGAAAAAAAAAAGTAACTGACGTTTGTTGAACGACGTCGTTTTAAACGCAAATTTATATATATAGTAATTTGATAGTTGTTGTACAAAATGATATATGTATTTGCATAGTAATGTGTTTCCAAAACCAAATACCCCAAAAACATCGCTTCTACTAATAGTAATTACATTACTCATAGTGTCGATACCAAAAAATAATCATGGAAATGAACTAAAAGAAAACTTTGAGGGAAACATCCTTGAATGCAAACTGCAGCATCCGTCCGCTAACTTGTCAAAAATTAAATTTTGTGGGATTTTATTCCTGAAAAGTTAGATTTTGTTTCTTTTCCCATGGTACTTTTTTTATAACTTTCGCACATTAGCCGAAAATCGCACATTAAAAAATCGCACATTTGTAATTAGAAGTCAAACAGCACGTGGGGTATATTTGAAATCGTGTGGGCCTGCAAATGATTGGTATTGTACCTTTGGTATGTACACGTGTCACATTTCTGGTGGAATCGCACAATCGCACATGACTCTTTTGAGAAAGACACTTATTTTTGGCATGATTTTGGAAAAGTCACAACTTTTTGGCATCATTTGGGAATTTTCTCTTATTTTCATGATGCGATGTTTTCCTTATTGATGCTGTTTAGTTGTTTACAGGAAGAAGAAAACCATAACTAGTACTGCTGGATCATGGTCTATACAAAGTACTTGACAATTCTATTAGGACCAACTATGCTGCACTTTGGAAGGTGCACCATGCAATTTCTTGAATATTAATGACTTTTTATGTCATCTATTATTACCTTTTCTTCACATCCATTTTCGCATGCTGCTGCTTTCGAGCATCATTAGCCTCTGACCTGTATGACTTGCTTACAGGCTTTAGGCTTTAGTACTGGCTGATGCAAATGGAATAAAGGAAAATTGCTTGAAATTGGGTGCTGGTGAGGATTTGTATGCATTGTTTGCAGGGATTCTTACAATGAGGCCTTGGAATAGGGTTATTGATCCTGCCGTTGATCATCTTGCCATTCAAGGCAATGCCAGCGACCACTCAGAACTTCAGGTTAGCTTACATTATATATAAGGCTATGCAAGGCAATGCCCGTGACCCTGCTGTTAATCATCTTCCCGATTTCAAAATTTTTGGTGTATCTCATATTTTGACTCCCAATTGGTCATGTCCTTCAATTTAAATAATCATCCACATGAAAATTTAACATACAAACTGCTCCTTATGTGTGTAAAAACGGCCACAGGTACATGAACATGTTTAGGGTAATATGTTTAAGGTTAAGTAGGAAGTTTTTATTTGGTTTAGTTGTTATTGTCTTATCTTTAAATGTTATCTTGTTTATGAAATTTAGCATCTGCATCTTAATACCAAAGTGTTATGGCTCTATTGACTAATAGAACCTTTTTTATGTTTTGCAGATGTATGCTTCCCTATATTTTCTTCAAATCACAGAACTTCTGCATAAACTGCCACGTGTCATCCTTTTAATGCTAAAGACTAATGAC
This sequence comes from Artemisia argyi, assembly GCA_030686995.1. Classification (NCBI taxonomy): domain Eukaryota; kingdom Viridiplantae; phylum Streptophyta; class Magnoliopsida; order Asterales; family Asteraceae; genus Artemisia; species Artemisia argyi. Next base: position 148,913,000 of record CM060709.1, on the reverse strand, counting down.
TGCTTGCGATCAGTCAATAACTCATTGGTATGTCTTTTGCCAATCTAATATTATAATAGTCAGGATCCACATAATATCTATAATGATGTTTGGGTATTACTTTTCGACAGATAAAAAGACCCTCTGTGGAGTCTTTCATTATTATAGGAAGAGTTTCTTCGGAGGCACCGATTGAGGAAAAGTTGTCACATGCAAAGTCTCTCTTTAGCTTGCTACATGTTTGGTTGGAGGAGATTTCACTTGAAGTCTGTTTTCTCATAATGCAAGTAGCCTTGTGGATACTGCAGTTTCGTACAGATTTGGCTCTGTGAACACGTATCAGTTTGTTAGCATATTGTAGTTCATTTCGATGTTGTTATTGACTGACATAATTTGGAAATGAACTACAATAATGCCTAGGAATTATGTCATATGTAATATTAGTGTGTTTTTAGGAATTAGTAATAAATTTACTTGGTCTCTGGCAATGTTTTTGACCTTAATGGCAATTCAGTAATGTTTTCTTTTAGTAATTAAAGCACCAAATCAGATGTTTGTGATGTGTTTTAAAGGAAAATAGAAGTATCAGGTTGTAGGTTTTCAAGTAAACATTGTTTGCCATATTGCATTTTTTAATCTGCCCACCATTTGCTTGATTAATTGACAGTGAGACCAAATTGCTTTGGATACTACAGTTAGGTACAGCTTTGGCTCTTTGAAATCTCAATGCAAATTAAAGTTCAGATGCTTTAGTACCACAAAATTTTTATTGAGATTTTCTCTTTTATCGCAATCCAAAGTTGGAAATTCTGCATAAACAGACAAAAGATGAAGTTTAGAAACCATCAATTAATAGACTTGTACATAAACATATTATTGTGAAAGCAACTACAAGAATATTCTTGTAATACCAGTGTTTTGTGTATACATTTGTAGCAAATTGCAGATTACATTTTTTAATATGCCCATCACCTGCTTGCATTGATGAATTGATAATGAGACCAAATTGCTTTGGATACTCATTATTGATGTCTACAAAAAAAATTTTTTTTGAGTGGCTCAGTTATTTTGAGTGCCCACCATCGGCTTTGGCTCTATGAAATCATACCAACAAGGAATCTTTGAGTGCTCAATTATTTTTCCTTTTTTGATTCAAAAGTAGTAGTGCATTCTTTCGCTTCTCTAGTCCCATTATTTCTAACAAGTTTGGCTCTATGAAATCATAGAAATTTACTGTAATAAATTAGCCAACTATATAGAGGGCCACATACACATTCACTTGTTTTCTTATCTCATCAAGTTTTGCAAAATGGCCAACTATATTCTTCAAAAATTTATCATGCAGGTAAAGAAGTTTGGGGTGGAGTGACAGTGTGACACCTTTTGAATCATACAGTGTTCAGAATATAAAATTTGTGGATGTAACTATTTCTAAAATTATAGAGGACAAATAGGCATGAAAATAAAAGTAATGGCAGAGTATATTTACCACCTGAAAAGTCTAAAGTTTTATCCTTTGGCAAACTACACTCGTGTTAATATGTTGGACTTCTAATGTTGAAGAGAGACATATTGCCTAATGCTTATGCCGTATGGACAAATTGATGGTAATGAAGTTTTAATGTTTCTTTCGTGTTCCCACATGTATATGAAGTAAGGACAATGCAGTAAACGAACTTTTCAACCTTTTAAACGAATGACAGGAGTAGGCTCTTGATTATGATTCATCGCTTTGTTTCCAAGTGTAATTTTCTAAACTTTAAAGTGATTAACCACGAACAGGTACATGTTAATGGATATGCTCAAAGTGCGTAAATGAAAGCAATTGATGATAACATAAATGAGCTTTCTGAACAAGAGACTTTGAAATTCCAAAAATGAAATGTTAACCTGCCGTGCTTCAAACGTTAAACTTCTTACAAGTACATTCCATTTTCTCATTTCACTTTATTTTCGTTCGTGGAAAAAATCTTAATACATAATACCTAAATTCTAATCTAAAAAACATTCAAAGACGTATAGAGAGAACTTTAAGTCTTTTGGTCAACTATTCCAATCAATTGAAAGATGATTCGATAAGATATCAATCGTAGTATATGGTCATAATTTGAGATACTTTGAATGAAAAAAGTTTTGCATAAGAAATCAAAACCCACTCACAAGTCTTAAGTGGGTCAAAATTGCTACTACTTGTAGGACACACATATGGCCAATGTTTTCAAACCCGGGTCGACCCGGCCGGTTCAACCGGTCGGACCGGTGCCGGCCACAAAAACGGGTAAAAAAAACCCGGGTTTCTAAAACCGGGTCAACCGGTTAGACCCGCCGGGTTTTGAGTGACTCGGGTCAACCCGGGTCTTGAAACCCGGCTGGGTTTGGTTTTTTTCAAAATTTTTTATAAAAACCGGGTTGACCCGCCGGTCGAACCGGTAGACCCGGGGGCGGTCGAACAGGTCGAACCGGTGCCCGGTGACTCAACCGGGTCGATTAAAAACCCGGTTTTTAAAACATTGCATATGGCTAAGCATGGGATTTCATCTATATTTGATTAGGTTCTTAAACTTCTTTGAAGGCTGTGATCAAGTTTGTTAACTAGAGCTGAATTACTAAACTGAAAATGGAATTTATAGCGAAAGTTACATCGAGCACCATCATCCCAGTTGCTCCGGCATCTTATGAACAAACACGACAAATAGTAACAACATATAAATGAAGAATTACATTAACTCAAATTTATTAAACACAAACAGGTTCATGTCAATGAAAGCAATTCATGAAAACCTACACTCCTTTTTCTTTTCCAAATCTCTCAAGTACATATTCAGATAAAGAAAACGTTAAATGAAAAGTACGTATTATTAGTAGAAAAAACGGCTCAAAACTCGATCAAAGTCAATGGAGATCGGGTATCTTTAATGCATGGTGTTATTTTATAACAACATCAAAGTCAATGTAGTTTGCAAAATTTACGCAACTCACTAAGACATTTTTCTAGTATATATACTAGAGGTGGCAAAACGGGCTGGCCGGGCGGGCACAGGCATGGGCTAGAACGGGCACGGGCTAGAAGGACACGGGCCAAACGGTCACATGTTATACAAATCGCTTTATAGAATACTAAAAATAACGAAATAAATTTCTTAAACGTAATACTTCATTTATATTTAAAAAATTTATAATGTTCTTCAATTAAAGAGAAAATATGTGTCAATTAGTGCCCATTTAACTTTCAATGGGTTAAATATGCATATTTAAAAAAAAGATATGGCTAAATGTGCTCAAGTCTCTTATAAAATAGCCAAAATTAATTTTTTTTTTTTTTTCAAATTGCACCTCTAATATATACCTTTTAAGGATAAGGATACCAAAATGTTTGATTATTTTGCCAAAATACTCATAAAAAGTTTACTTCATTGTACGTAGTACGTACTTTTAAAAACCCATTTATGACCGCTTTTAAAGCTATTGAACCGCCTTTTGAACCCTCTCAAAAGCTACAAAGTTACAAAACCAGCATTTGAACCCTCTCAACCTTTTTGAACCTCTCTTCCATTCTTTCACTTGTCCATACCCCAATTTTTTGCAGGCACCCATTTGAACTCATAATTTCATCCAAATCAAGTGTAAGCTCATAATTTTTTGCAGGCACCCATTTTTAAACTGCCACGTGTCATCCTTTTAATGTTTAAGACTAATGATGATCAGGAACTTGATTTCTTAAATGAGGCCAAGAACAGCATTAAATGTATGGATAACTTTCGGAAGTTATCTCCTCATTAAAAGCTTGGAATCAACCCACATGACATTGCAAGGCTAGTAAGTTTTTATTTGGTTTAGTTGTTATTGTCTTATCTTTAAATGTTCTCTTGTTATGAAAATTTAGCGTCTGCATCTTGAAACCCAAGATTGCTCTATTGACTAATAGAACCTTTTTTATGTTTTGCAGAGGTATGCTTCCCTATATTTTCCTCAAATCACAGAACTTCTGCATAAACTGCCACGTGTCATCCTTCTAATGTTAAAGACTAATGATTGCTTGCGATCAGTCAATAACTCATTGGTATGTCTTTTGCCAATCTAATTTTATAATTATCTTTCCAGGATCTACATAATATCTATAATAATTTTTCGAATTTGATGTTTGGGTATTACTTATCGACAGATAAAAAGACCCTCCATGGAGTCTTTCATTATTATCGGAAGAGTTTCTTCAGAGGCACTGATTGAGGAAAAGTTATCACATGCAAAGTCTCTCTTTAGCTTGCTACATGTTTGGTTAGAGGAGATTTCACTTGAACGTTTTCTCATAATGCAAGTAGCCTTGTGTGTTAGTTTTATAGACAAAATAATAATAGTCGTGTGTTAGGATCGAACTTGAGATCACGGGATTGCACACAATACGTATGAAGAGAAAATGTAATAATTATTTATAATATGTTATAATTAATTATTAAACACAAAACAAATAAATAATAATTAGTATTATTGATTAATGACTAATTAATTATTAAACAAAGATTAGGAAAGTAATACTAGACAAAACATGGAAACAAGAGAAGGTTCCGGATCCCTCCTTGGGCTTCCAAACCGATCGGCAAAGGGGTGCAACCCACCTCCTTTGTGCCTTGAGCTTCAAGTTTTGAATAGTATATAAGCAAACCCAAGATGTCTTGTTTTCTCATAACTTGTACACACACATCTTGGTGTTTTCTTCCTCTTCCTTTTCTTGGTCGATCCAAAACCGAACACCCATAAGGGTTTCGATTTTCTTGCATCTAAAAAAGGTTTTGTGTTATTACTTGCATAAACGTTTTCTTGAATTAGTACGTGTGTACAAGAACGTGAGTCAAACACACTATTGTTTGATTCTTGGATTGAATTACAAAAAGGTAAGGGGTAATTCTTATAATCCACATAAACCCTAATTAGGGTTAAATTGGTTCCGGAAGATTGCTTTGATTCTTGTTCGGGCTAGAATCATTAAGGTATGTTTACTATTTATATTTATGATTAATTAATTACATGTTATTCGATCTATTATAATTGCTTCCGCTTATGCTCACTTTGATGTACTTGGTCTATTATATATGAATGTCATGATGTAATAATTACAACAGTGGCATCTAGAGCCGTTATAATGTGTAATTAATTATCGCAACGCATAAAAAAATTGGATTTGATTCGTATAGTTACATGTTTTTTTTAGGGTTTATGTTTTTTTCCCTAACCCTAATTTTGGTCGATTGACCTTTAGGGGTTATTAGGGTTTTGCTTTTATTTTTTAAAAAAAAATGACTAGAAACCCTAAGATATCATGTAATTGTTTATGCGTTTTAGTAAACGATCTTGGTGCAATATGTTAATTGTTAAGCTAAATCCATGAAAAAGTGCATATTTGCATGGATTATATATAATGTGACTTTTAAATTGTTTAGATTGTATATATATACATTAATGGTTAAGATATATATTAAAATATGTAAATTTATTAATAGATGTCGAATTAGGGAAGACTCCAATATTAAGTAATCAATTATGTGCAATGTGGTATTTATTTAGTTTTGGCTTACGCAATCGATTTATCGATGAATGTGGCTCTTTTTCCTAGAAAAAGAAAGCCTTAATTTAATAAATATGTTTTTCACCTAGAGTTGATTATTAATAGGACTATTGAATAAGATTTGCATGTGGCTACATGTTTTATACATATTTAATTGTTATGATTATGTATATTTGTTTATTTAGTTGTTTTTATTTTTTATTGTACATTACTTGTTTTGTTTATTTTTATGTATAGACATGTTTATAAACGAAAAGGGTAATTTTTGAATAGAAAAATAAATATGGACTAAATAATGGCGAAATTGTTTTGGTTTTTAAGAGTAAATTTCAAAGGATTGGTTGATTGATGTTTTTGTACATAGTGTGCGAAAGGCGGACCAAAGGTTGCCATCCAACGTACTTGTAGAGAGGGGTTATTAAAGCTCATGCACCTACCGGTTCTCTACAACTGCCTGGTTGCCGACTGGAGACTTACCTATATCACTATATAAGTACATTGTCATCTTAAGGGTGAATAATCCACAATTCCACTTTTAGTGGACGATAATTGATGGTTATTCTCTAATTGGTGAACCCGATACCTCAATCAAAACTTTGTTATTTTACTCTTAGCTAATTGGTAATAAAAATGTTTTGTAAAACCAATGTTATGAAGTTGTATGCATGCTTCTTCATACATTATTTTGAACACATCAAAATAGTTATACCCTTATAAAATTAAGTTGAATGCCATCTAATTAAGAACACTTGAAGTTGTAATTTACGTCATAGTGAGACTTGGCGAGATTGCAATGGAGAGGTAAATTTCATAAATTCATTGCTAGCAGATCAACTGATGTGATGGATTTGTGAGTTTACAGTTTTTAAGTTAGACGACTTAAATTGAGTAGGAAGTGAGACTTGGACTCAAGGCATTAAGATGGGGACTAAACATGCTTACAATACAAATGTTTTGTGATTGTAAATCCCATATATCTAGGAATTGGACAAATGTTATGCCAATTACTTGTACGACAAGTTACCTCATATTATACTTTCATTACTAGCAGATTAACTGAATGTGATGAAACTATGTTTATGGAGGATCCTAGTTTTCAAGATTATTCTATGGATATGATTTCCTTGGGTATTTTAATTTTCTTGAAAAATTGTATTATCAAAAATACTAATGTTTTGAACTTTCTTTATCTGTAGAAATGGCTCAAACTGATAACACCAACTTTCGTTCTGTGTTCAAAACTTATTTTGAACGAGAAAAATTGACTGGCTCGGAAAATTTCAATGATTGGTACCGTTCACTAAGGATTGTCCTGCGAGTGACTGGTCAACTTGAAATCTTGAAAACGCCTTGTCCTGCTGAACCTGAAGGCGAGGCAGCTACTGAAGCTGCTAAGGCCAAATGGAATCTTGATTGCAAGGAACATATTGATGTGGCCGCAATGATGTTAGGGGCGATGTCCACACCTCTTCAAAGGCAGTTTGAGGAGTATTTCCCCATGAACATGATTGATGAACTCAAGAAACTCTATGAGAAACCATCAAATGTAGAGATTTACGATTTGATGGAAGCTCTACATGGTTGTAAGCAAGGTCCTGGTGAACCTGTGAGTGCTCATGTGTTGAAAATGAAAAGTTACATGGATCAACTACAAACACTTGGGAAACCCTATGACAATGATATGGCTGTGAACTTAATCAATAGATCCCTTGATAAGGAATTTAGTGGTTTTGTGAGGAACTTCAATATGCATTGCGTGGGGAAGACTGTAAGTGAATTGCACGCACTGCTCATTGATTATGAGAAAGGTACACCACAAAAGGCTCCTACGCCCCAAGTACTAGCAATACAAGGGGGTAGAATTAACAAGCCAAATGCGAACAAGAAGAAGGGTAAAGGAAAGAAGAAGGATGATAAGAATAAGCAGGTTATGGCTTATCAACCACCTCAACCTAAGAAGAACCCTCCCTTCAAGAATAATCCAAAGAAGGATCAAGGATGCCATTACTGCAAGGTGATGGGCCATTGGAAGAGGAATTGTCCTCTTTATCTCGATGACTTGCGAAACAATAAGGTTAAGAAGACTGGGCACATGGGCGCCAGCACTTCAGGTAACTTATTTGTCATTGAATTATTTACTTTATCTCGTATGATAAATTCCTGGGTATATGATACTGGATGTGGTATTAATATTTGTAATACACTGCAGGGGTTTAGAGAGGAAAGGAGACTAGCTTATGGGGAGCAATTTCTGCATGTGGGAAATGGAGCACAAGCAGTAGTTGAAGCCATAGGATTGTTTGATTTAGTTTTACCTTCGGGTTTAGTACTTTGTTTAAACAATTGTCATTATGCACCTTCTATAATTAGAGGTGTTGTTTCCTTTTCATGTTTGTTGGATCTTGGTTTTACTCATACTATTGATGGCAATAAAATTTCTGTTTCTTTAAATGGTGTATTTTATTTTAATGTTATTGCTGTGAATGGTGTGTTTGAAATTGATATGAATAATTGTTTGACTTCCAACAATAATAATAATTTGATGTACAGCATAAGTAAGAGAATAAAGTATGACTTGAATTCGTCTTACCTTTGGCACTGTAGACTTGCCCATATAGGCAAGACTCGCATGCAAAAGCTGCAACATGAAGGGCTTTTGAATAATATCAATGATGAGTCATTTGATAAATGCGAATCTTGTATTTCTGGGAAGATGACGAAGAAACCTTTTCATAGTAATATGGAAAGAGCTTCAGATCTACTTGGTTTGATACATACGGATGTATGTGGACCACTTAGACATGTGTCAAGGAGAGGTGCTGTTTACTTCTTAACTTTTACAGATGATTTCAGCCGTTATGGTTATGTTTATTTACTTAAGCATAAACATGAGGTGTTTGAAACATTTAAAGTTTTCAAAGCAGAAGTAGAATTGCAATTGGAAAAGAAGATTAAAGCTCTTCGTTCTGATCGAGGTGGTGAATACCTTAGTCAAGATTTTAAAGATTTCTTAACTGAGAATGGAATTGTCCAGAATCTCACATCTCCATATACTCCACAACAAAATGGTGTATCTGAGAGAAGGAATCGTACATTGTTGGACATGGTTCGATCAATGTATAATCTTACTAATCTTCCTTTGTCTTTTTGGGATTATGCTCTTGAATCAGCTGTTCGTATTTTGAATATGGTTCCCACCAAGAAGGTTGATAAGACACCATATGAGATATGGACTGGAAAAGCTCCGAACTTGTCTTATTTAAAGGTCTGGGGTTGTGAGGCGTATGTTAAACGTGACTCACAAGATAAACTCCAACAAAGATCTGTAAAATGCATTTTTGTAGGATACCCTAAGGAAACTATGGGTTACTACTTTTACTATCCACCTAAGAACAAAGTGTTTGTTGCAAGATATGGTGATTTTCTTGAAAGTGAATTTGTGGTTCAAGAAATCAGTGGGAGAGTATATGATTTAGAAGATGATCTAAATAATGCATTACCTTCAGAAAACACTAGCACACTTCCTATAGAACCGGAAAGTCTGGGTCCTCCACCGGAAGTTGAAGTAATTCCCATTCGCAGATCTTCAAGATCTGTGAAAGCTCCTGACCGTCTATGTCTTAATGTAGAGGTTGATGAGCATACACTAGGGGATCTTAATGAACCTACTAGTTATAGAGCTGCCATTAATAGCCCTCAAAAGGTTAAATGGAAAGCTGCTATGGATGGGGAAATACAATCCATGCATGACAATGAAGTCTGGGAAGAAGTTGACTTACCTCCTGGTGCCATGGTAGTTGGGAGTAAGTGGCTTTACAAAATTAAGACTGACATGGATGGAAATGCACACATTTATAAGGCTCGTCTAGTTGCTAAAGGTTTTACTCAAACTTTTGGAATAGATTACGAGGAGACGTTTTCTCCTGTAGCAGACATAAGAGCTATAAGAATTCTCATAGCTATAGCAGCGTACTATGACTATGAAATTTGGCAAATGGATGTGAAAACCGCTTTCTTAAATGGTCATCTAGATGAAGACATCTATATGGCACAACCAGAAGGGTTTGAAAATCCAGAATTTCCAAATCGTGTTTGCAAGCTTAAGAGATCCATTTATGGATTAAAGCAAGCATCACGACAATGGAACAAGAGGTTTGATGCTGAAATTAAAAAGTTTGGATTCACTCAAAATCTTGATGAGCCATGTGTGTATCACAAAGCTAGTGGGAGTGATAATGTAACTTTCCTAATTCTATATGTTGATGACATATTGATCATGGGAAAAGACATTCCAAGTTTACAAGCTGTTAAGGCATATCTTGGAAAGTGCTTTTCTATGAAAGATTTAGGAGAAGCTGCATACATTCTGGGAATCAAAATCTATAGAGATAGATCAAGGCGGTTAATTGGATTAAGTCAAAGTGCTTACATTGACAAAATATTGAAAAGATTCAATATGCAAAATTCCAAGAAAGGAGGTTTGCCGATGGAAGTAAAACATGACTTATGTAATGAGTTTTGTGCTTCAACACCTGAAGAGGTGGCTAGCATGAGTAAAGTTCCTTATGCTTCGGCTGTAGGATCTATTATGTATGCGGTTAAGTGCACAAGGCCAGATGTGGCGTTTGCTCAAAATATTACCAGTCAATTTCAACAGAATCCAGGTGAAAAACATTGGATTGCTGTTAAACATATTCTTAAGTATTTGAGGAATACAAAAGATATGTTTTTGGTATATGGTGGAAATCCATCTGCAGAACTTTGTGTTACAGGTTTCTGTGATGCATCCTTTCAAAGTAACAAAGATGATTCGAAGTCTCAGACGGGTTATGTCTTTGTTATCAATGGAGGAGCTGTGGATTGGAGGAGCAAGAAGCAGAGTACAATTGCGATGTCTGCAACAGAAGCTGAATACATTGCTGCTTCAGAAGCTGTATGGAGGCTGTTTGGATTAGGAAATTCGTTTCTGGGCTTGGTGTTATGCCTTCAATTGAATTACCTATTGATATGTATTGTGACAATTCTGCTGCAATCATATTTGCCAATGAACCTGGAGTCATGAGAGGCACCAGACATTTTCTACGGAAGTATCACTTTGTTCGTGAAAAGGTTGACGAAGGTGAAATAAATCTGTTGAAAGTTCACACAGATGAAAACTTAGCTGATCCATTCACTAAGGCTTTGGCTAAAGAGAAGCTTAATGGATTATCCAATGGAATTGGACTTAAATTAGCTAGTAGTTTCATGCATAACTGTGATTAGTATTTGGATAAAGGATATTGTAAACAATTATTATTTTAATGAAATAAAGTATGTTGGTATGATTATTTCTGTTATTAATTATTGTTGTCCTATTTTTGTATGTTTAAATCCATGAATAATTGTTATTCTAAAATTGTCCGTTGTCAGTTAATAATATGGGAATATTATTAAATTAAGACAAGTATGAAGTTGGTATAATATACTTTAAGTATATTGATGCGTAGACATGCCATTTCAGATGATATTCGATGATACTGAATATAGGACGTATCCCAACTATATGATGTTACTTTATGGATCTTGTCATTAAGTAAATCCTAAGGAGTTATCCTCAGACTTGAGATACAAGATAACGGTCATAGATGTAGTACATTTTTGTGGAGCAACTTAACGCTATACGTAACTGGTAGTCATAAGGGTTGTTTTCGGAAGTGTTACAAAGTTTATGTGTTTTGCTTGTAGTCAATATAGAATTTGTTCCTTCAAATTAATTTTTGGAGTTTAATACTGCTGGGCCCCTCGTAGGGTTGTCAAGGTGTTTGCGTGGCCACGCCCAAGGTCTTTCTTGAAAGGTTCAAAAGATTTGGTAATCTTGTCAATCACTAACAACGAGAAACAGAATGGTTAAATAAGGAATGACCTAGATCCATATCCTTATTAACGTGGTATTAGAAACAAAGGGATAATAATAATGAGAAATCATTAAAAGGTTTTCCAGGAGCCTTACTCAAGTTGTACTAGAGGCATCGACGTGTTGCAAGACGCCAATCGATGTGATCACACTATTATGATATGTCTAAGTGGGAGCTGTTAGTTTTATAGACAAAATAATAATAGTCGTGTGTTAGGATCGAACTTGAGATCACGGGATTGCACACAATACGTATGAAGAGAAAATGTAATAATTATTTATAATATGTTATAATTAATTATTAAACACAAAACAAATAAATAATAATTAGTATTATTGATTAATGACTAATTAATTATTAAACAAAGATTAGGAAAGTAATACTAGACAAAACATGGAAACAAGAGAAGGTTCCGGATCCCTCCTTGGGCTTCCAAACCGATCGGCAAAGGGGTGCAACCCACCTCCTTTGTGCCTTGAGCTTCAAGTTTTGAATAGTATATAAGCAAACCCAAGATGTCTTGTTTTCTCATAACTTGTACACACACATCTTGGTGTTTTCTTCCTCTTCCTTTTCTTGGTCGATCCAAAACCGAACACCCATAAGGGTTTCGATTTTCTTGCATCTAAAAAAGGTTTTGTGTTATTACTTGCATAAACGTTTTCTTGAATTAGTACGTGTGTACAAGAACGTGAGTCAAACACACTATTGTTTGATTCTTGGATTGAATTACAAAAAGGTAAGGGGTAATTCTTATAATCCACATAAACCCTAATTAGGGTTAAATTGGTTCCGGAAGATTGCTTTGATTCTTGTTCGGGCTAGAATCATTAAGGTATGTTTACTATTTATATTTATGATTAATTAATTACATGTTATTCGATCTATTATAATTGCTTCCGCTTATGCTCACTTTGATGTACTTGGTCTATTATATATGAATGTCATGATGTAATAATTACAACATTGTGGATACTGCAGTTTCGTTCAGCTTTGGCTCTGTGAACGCAGTATCAGTTTATTAGCCTTATTGGTTTTTGATTCAAAAGTATTACATTCTTTGGCTTCAAGCCCCTTGTTCCCCTAACCCATAGGATATTCAATAAGTTGGCTAAACTACAGATACACACTTATTTGATTGACGTGGAACTAAAAAGTCCAAATTATTACTGTAGATCATGATAAGTATTGATTTATACCTCATATTCTCAAAATATGAGACGTGGGGTCCAAAGTTATAGTTTTGGAAATTGTAAAGATGTACATGATTTTTGCGTGTTACATGATCTATAAAGCATTTCATGTTACATGATTTTGCGTGTTACATGATTTATAAAGCATTTTGAGTCAAATTTATAAAGCAATTCTTGATTTTTGCGTGTGATGCACAAACACAAAAGGGCCACCATGAAAGTGGTGACTAATGAATAGTAGTAGACTAAGATGAGTTTACTTTGAAAAGTCTACACTAGTAGACAACAACATTGAATTTTGTTGGCGTATGTGTCCGGACGGCGTACAACCTTCGGACTTCATCACCGCCTCCGGTAACGTACCCTTCGGATCCTTATCCGTAAGCCGGAGGTTAAAACAGAGACATCATGTTATCCGAAGACTTCTCTTTTACACGAAGGACAATAGCATTAACTGCGATCACGCCGCCATCCCAGATTCTCAGGGATTGTGTCGGCCACGTGATCTGACACCTACCTACTATGTACAGTATAACACTGTATGCTCCTTCCCAAGGTAGAGCAGGTAAGGAGACGAGGTAGTATAAATACCCCCACCTCATTTATGTCATTCAACTAACACACACATATTGCATTTACTCCCAACTACTCTTCTACCCTTCGTATCATTCATACTTACTCTCACACCGGAGGTGGGTCCTGGGAACACTCCCGGGGCGAGCCTGACGTGTGCTTCTTGTGTGCAGGTCTCTACGCTCATCCGAAGATCCTATACAAGAAGTGCATCCCCACAGGATTTTACCTTAACAAATTGGCGCCATCCGTGGGACCCGTTATTCATTCTACCTGAGAAAGATGACTGGTCCTCCTCCTCCCCCTTTTTTCACCCCGCTTTCATCCGCCGGAGGGAGCGGAGTAAACCTTAACCCAAACAATACAAGCAATCTCAACCCCACGGAGAATGATTCTCCAAACCTTCAAGAGTTGATTCTCGGACAGATGACATCCCTGACTGAGCTGATAAGAAGGCATAACGCTCAAGGAGAAAATATGCTCAGGCCGATCCATTTGGATTTTGGTGATGAAAGAAATGAGGCAGTCCGGAGAGAGAAGATTGTTGAAGGAAATGAAGACTTAAGCAAGCCATTCAAGGAGGCGTCACGGTCCCCCTTTACCAGTCGGATCGTGGAGTTTTCCGGAGAAAAGTATACGATGCCTCTTAACATGAAATTTTATGATGGATCTACAGATCCGAATGATCATCTCACCCGGTTCACCGGAGCAGCAAACCAAGGCCAATGGCCTATGCCTACTTGGTGTCTTATGTTCCAGCAGACCTTGGACGGCGCGGCCGGAGGTTGGTTCGAACGACTAGAACCCGGCAGCATCAACAGTTGGAATGAATTAAGAGAGCAATTTACTACTCGATTTTCTCTCCGGAGGAAATGTACAAAGGACCCGACAGAAATTACCAAGATCGTCAGGAGAGCTCATGAATCATTGGCAGATTTCAAAGAAAGATGGACTGACGAAGCCAGCTATATCAGTGGCGTGCCGGAGATCATGCGCATATCGGCTTTCATGAACGCCCACAAATTCCCAGCTTTGGCGAAGAAATTTTCAGACAGAGTCCCTCGCTCAGTGACGGAAATGTTCACAAGGGTAGATGATTTCATCCGGGCGGAGGATGCGTACCGAAGCACCGAGCTACCCCGGGGGGAAGGATTTGAAGCAAGCAGACGGAGGGGCTTTAAGGATGACAAATACAGAAGCGAAAAAAGAAATGAACCTCATCGCAAAGATACATATCATCCTTACGTGGCTACTAGGAGAGACCCTAACCGCAATGACTATTATCGTTCCGATCGTAGACCGATAGAAGCCTTCAAAGAGGGGCCGCAGCGTCCCGGCCTCAACGCACTCACAAAGCCTCCGAGGGAAATTCTGGCCACCGAACATCATCTAAACTTACCGGCACCGAGACCCACCGGCGGTAAACCTTCACGAGAAAACATGGGTAAGTTCTGTGAGTACCATAAAGAAACCGGCCACTTAACCAACCAGTGCCGAGAGTTAAAAAAACAACTGGAGATTGCACTGGAGTCCGGGAGACTTGATCACTTGTTGAAAGAATGGAAACAAAGAGATACCGCCAGAGATAGAGAGCCAACAAAAAACTACGACAAAGGGAAGAACAGAGTTATCAACATGATAAGGTCTTCCAGAGGAACGAAACGTAGAAGCTATGACAATGAAGAGGTATGGATGAAGACCCCAATCACTTTTCCTCACGTCACGACGGAGGATCTATCCGATGAGCCTCTCATCGTTGAGGGGGACATCAGCGGATATCTCGTGCGACGGATATATGTGGACGAAGGCTCGGCAGTAAACGTCATGTACGAACACTGTTTCAACAACCTCAGTACTGACATTAGGGATAGGCTTAAAGAGACCACTACGTCTCTCGTAGGCTTTTCCGGAGAGACAAGTAAACCTTTGGGGAAGATCGAGTTAGAAGTATGCTTCGGTGATCACGACATGTACCGAAGGGTAATGATGAGTTTCTGTGTGGTTAACTCACCATCACCATATAACGTGATTCTGGGAAGGACAGGTTTGAAGGAAATGAGGGCTGTGCCATCCACCATCCACTCAATGGTCAAGTTCCCCACACCTAGGGGGATAGCAACTCTAAAAACTCGCCCGTCAATAATATCCGAATGTCGGAAGATAGAAGAGAAACAGATGAGAGAAGAATCTATGCCCGAAGGTCGTCAGGAAACAAAGGACGATGGTGAGAAGGTGACGGAAACCGAGGACGTTTTGGTAAACCCAGCCCATCCAGAACAATTAGTGATCATCGGGAAAAACTTCTCGAAGGAGGGTCGAAGGAGCCTCATTGAATTATTACGGAAAAATAAGGATGTATTCGCATGGAAACCGTTAGACATGACGGGGGTCCCCAGACGTCTGATCAATCATCGGCTGAATGTCAATATGGCGGACACCCCGGTAGCACAGAAAAAACGCAGTTTTTCCGCCGAGAAGAATCAAGTTATAACAAAGGAAGTAGAGGAATGGCTAAGAGCAGGGATTGTTAGACCTGTCAAATACCCAACGTGGATCTCCAATCCGGTTCTGGTAAAAAAATGCGACGGAAGCTGGAGGATGTGCATTGACTTCAAAAACCTCAACTCTTCATGTCCAAAGGATTACTATCCTCTACCGGAGATCGACTGGAAGATTGAGTCGGTTGTAGGCTTCCGATATAAATGCTTTCTGGATGCCTACAAGGGGTATCACCAGGTTCAGATGGCCGAAGAAGATGAGGACAAAACAGCATTCTACACAGAGCAAGGTACATATTGCTACACTAAGATGCCCTTCGGACTCAAAAATGCCGGAGCTACATACCAACGTTTAGTTGATTCAGCCTTCCGAAGTCAGATAGGCAGGAATCTAGAAGTTTATGTGGACGACATGGTGGTCAAAAGCAAAGACGAGAGGAAAATGCTAGCTGACATCTCTGAAACCTTCCATAATCTACGAAAGATAAACATGAAGCTAAATCCGAAGAAATGCTCGTTCGGAGTAGAAGAAGGGAAATTCCTAGGCTACATTGTAACATCCGAGGGTATAAGAGCAAATCCAAAGAAAACAACGGCGATCGCCGAGATGAAATCTCCGTCTACTCTTAAGGAGATGCAGAGTCTAAGTGGAAAGCTGGCAGCTTTGAATCGTTTTTTAGCAAAATCTGCAGAGAGATCTCTCCCGTTCTTTGAAACCTTGAAAAATGTTATGAAGGAAAACAAAGACGAGTACCACTGGACGGAAGCGGCGGAGGAAGCCTTCCAATCCCTCAAACGGTTGATCCTAAAGCTCCCATTGTTGACCACT
Source organism: Artemisia argyi (assembly GCA_030686995.1). Lineage (NCBI taxonomy): Eukaryota > Viridiplantae > Streptophyta > Magnoliopsida > Asterales > Asteraceae > Artemisia > Artemisia argyi. The sequence continues at coordinate 148,896,474 of CM060709.1, read as the reverse complement.
CCAAAGATAAAGGAAGTTTTGTATATATACCTAGCTGCCTCTCGGCAAGCGATAAGCGCCGTCCTACTGACCGAAAGGAACGGAAGGCAATTGCCAATTCATTACGTTAGCAGGACGCTACAGGAAGCTGAGAAAAATTACATGCCTATTCAGAAGCTGGCCCTATCACTCCTACATGCGTCCAGACGTTTGAGAAGATATTTCGAAGCACACCCAATCAAGGTAATAACTGATCAACCCATAAAACAAATCCTGAGAAAAGCCGAAGCATCCGGAAGGCTTACAAAGTACGCCGTAGAGCTGGGAGCGTACGACATAACATACGTTCCAAAAAACTCCGTCAAGGGGCAAGTGCTAGCGGACTTTATTTCAGAAATAGCCATTGAACTCAGAGGAACAGCCGGAGAACAGGTCATGAAAGAAATATGTGATGTGTCAAGCTCAGCTGATTGGATACTATATACCGACGGAGCATCGAGTGGAAAGGGTTCCGGAGCAGGTCTGGTCCTGATTGGTCCTGACCAAATAGAACATACTTATGCGCTCCGTTTAAATTTCGCAAGCACCAATAACGAAGCGGAGTATGAGGCTCTCCTGGCCGGCTTACGCATAGCAAGAAAAATGAATGTTGAAGCTCTCGATGTCAGGGTAGATTCCAAGCTGGTTGCAAGCCAAATAAATGGAGAGTTTGTGGCCTCAAAAGAAAGTATGATACGATACCTAGCAAAAGCAAGAGAATACATCAGACTGTTCAAAAAGTTCAAAATCCATAATATCCCGAGAGCCCAGAATCAAAAAGCCGACATTCTAAGCAAGTTAGCGTCGGTAGCCTTTAATCATCTCACCAAGGAAGTGTTAGTGGAAGTGTTAGAAAAGCCTTCGGCACAAGAAGAAGAAGTCAAGGCCATTGTAGAAGAAGAAGATGACAATTGGATGACACCAATAATCAAATGCTTGCAACGTGGTATCTGGCCGGAGGATCCCAACGAGGCCAGAACACTCCGGATGAAAATCCCTCACTATGTCATGGAAGGAAACGTGCTATTCAAAAAAACCTACCTTGGTCCAATGGCACGGTGCGTGGGTCCCCTGCAAGCAAACTACGTCATCCGGGAGGTTCACGAGGGCGCATGTGGCATGCATCCCGGCCCAAGGGCCGTTGTGGCAAAGCTCATTCGCCAAGGATATTACTAGCCGTCTATGCACAAAGATGCCCGAGAGGAAATAAATAAATGTGACTCTTGCCAGATCCAATCTCCGGTACCAAAGTTACCTAAAACCACACTGACTTCGATAATGGCCCCATGGCCCTTCTATGAATGGGGAATGGATGTGCTCGGTCCTCTGACGGAAGCTCCCGGGAAGGTGAAGTATGTAATAGTAGCCATAGATTATTTCACGAAGTGGATAGAAGCAAAACCCCTGGCTAAAACAACCGGTAAGGAGGTGAAGAAATTTGTGTGGGACAACATAGTATGCCGATTCGGTCTTCCGGCTATTATTGTCACGGACAACGGCACAAATTTCGTAAATGATCCCTTCAAAGGTTGGTGTGCAAAGCTAAAAATCAAGCAAATAAACACGGCAGTGGCACATCCTCAAGCAAACGGTCTAGTCGAAAGGGCTAACGGAAGCCTAATGCACGGCATAAAGACACGGTTAGGCAGAGCAAAGGCCGGATGGGTCGACGAGTTGCCTAACGTCTTATGGGCATACAGAACCTCCTTGAAAACAAGCAACGGCGAAACGCCATTTAGCCTCACGTACGGAAGTGAAGCCGTCATACCGGCTGAAATTGGCATGCCGACACATCGTACGATGATGTTCAACCCGGATGATAACGAAGAACAGCAACGTCTCAACCTAGACTTGCTACAAGAACGGCGGGAAATGGCTGCAATTCGGGAAGCAAAATACAAAGCCAAGGTCGAACAATACTACAACCGGAGAGTTCGTCCGGTGTCATTCAAAGTGGGCGATTTTGTTTACAGGAAGAACGAAGCTAGTAGAGTGGAAAACCAAGGGAAGTTAGGTCCAAACTGGGAAGGCCCTTACCGAATCATAGAAACTTATCACAACGGATCATACAAGCTTGAAACAACGGACGGCCGAAGTGTTCCACGAACCTGGCATGCAACTAACCTCCGTAATTGTTTCCGATGAACTTGTAATGTAAAAGCTTAACTTTGATGATAATCCATGCTTCTCCAATGATAGGAGAAGAAATTTTCCCCAATCACTCATTCTAGTATCAAAATCAAACGGGTCGTTATTTTACACCGTTGTGATTAAATTACATTCACACCCAACGGTTCGTTATCTTACACCGTTGTGGTTAAATTACATCTACATCAAACGGGTCGTTATGTTACACCGTTGTGATTAAATTACATTCGCACCCAACGGGTCGTTATCTTACACCGTGGTGGTTAAATTACGTCTACATCAAACGGGTCGTTATGTTACACCGTTGTGATTAAATTACATTCGCAACCAACGGGTCGTTATCTTACACCGTGGTGATTAAATTACGTCTACATCAAACGGGTCGTTATGTTACACCGTTGTGATTAAATTACATTCGCAACCAACGGGTCGTTATCTTACACCGTGGTGGTTAAATTACGTCTACATCAAACGGGTCGTTATGTTACACCATTGTGATTAAATTACATTTGCACCCAACGGGTCGTTATATTACACCGTTGTGGTTAAATCACATCTACATCAAACGGGTCGTTATGTTACACCGTTGTGATTAAATTACATTCGCACCAAACGGGTCGTTAAATTTACACCGTCCACCCAACGGGTCGTTATCTTACACCATTGTGGTTATGCAATATTAAAATCAAACGGATTGTTATTTTACGCCGTTATGGATAAGTTTGTTTACATCAAACGGGTCGTTATGTTACTGATAAGGCGAAAAATGAACCACTTTTAGAGGGTCATTTAAGCCCGGAATTGAATTTATTTGATCAAATATTGCCCTAAATCGTTCCTTTTGTGATTTTAGGTACTTGGAGAGTGAATTCTGGAAAAGAAGCTATTTTGGACGTTTTTGGAGCCTAAAAGTGAAGAAAACGGCTAAGTCTCTATTTTCCTTGCTGAAATCAAGTTCCTGACGGCGTCAAGATTATTACTCTGACGGCGTCAGATGCATCTTCAAATAATTTTACCGAGAGTTCATGACGGCGTCAAGAAGGAGAAGTTGACGGCGTCAGAGTGGATGAAATATTTTACCGAGAGTTGGTGACGGCGTCAGATGAGGGCGTCAAGAGTAATTTTTGCATGACGGCCAAGAGGTGACGACGTCAAAAGTAGATCAAGCCCGTCCGAGATACTATTTGGCGGCGGTCTGACGGCGTCACAAGGTTGTTCTTGACGCCGTCAGACCAGTTTTCCTATATATACTTTTCTAGTTTTTTAGTTTTAGGAGAGGAGAATTTTGGTGAAACCCTAAGACGATTTTGGTGCACCTTTTACAGGTTTTTCAAGGGTTCCAAACCCTTGATACCTTGCATTGTAATTGAGATAAGTGTTCTTTTAATTCAATCAATATGTCTATGTGTTGGTTGTCTATATCTTGTTCTTGTCTCAATTCAACTATGCTAGGCTAAATATCTCTTGTGTTTGCTTAGATCTAATGAAACCTAGGTATTGATTATGTGTTGATTACTTGTTTATTCTTGTCTTGGATGAATGATTTTATATGTTAGGCTTAAGAAAACTGGCAGACTTCCATTGGTAACATGCTTGAACGTCTTAAGAAACATGAACCGAGGCGTACTAGGTCTTTATTGGTTGTATTTAATGCATGAGCCACTGTTTATAATCCCTATAGTTGTGTTGGGCATGGTGTAGGAGGAGATAAGAGCTCATAGAATTGGGGAGTTATGTATGCCACCCCATGAATGATATTAAGGAATACGATCCGTCATCCATGCAATTGTAACAAGTAATTAACGTGTAAAAGATATCTAGGGAGTAAGGAAATCTAAGTAAACACATTTTCTCCAATTACTGCTCACAACATTAGTATAATTTAGTTTATTTTCTTTTCTAGTATTTTATTTTGATTGCATCTTAGTTTTGGGTTAGTTGAATAGCAACTAATTCCGCCCACTCCTTCAAAACCCGAGATTTTACTTGCTTTCTAAAAAATATAAAAACCCAAAAATAATCATCTTTCATCTATAGAACTAGTATTTAGGTTTTCTAATCCTAGCGACACTATTCCCAAGTTGAACGATCAATCCCCCGGTACCTGCCACTATACTATACTACAACGATCAGGTACACTGCCTGGTGGGGGTTGTAAGCTTCTCGAGATCCCTCGAGAGGTAAAGCCTGGTGCAATTCCCACGCATCAAGTTTTTGGCGCCGCAGCCTGGGGAATAGTTATTGTCTAGGTTAGTTTATCTTTTTATTAGGTCTACTTGCTAGATTCCTTTCTAGTAAGATTTTATTTTTATTTTTAGATCTTCTTTAGTCTATCTTATTTCTTCGTGTCTTTGTTCGTAACCTTTACCATCCGACATCATGGAAGGTGGTAACATCTTTGAACCCGTCATTCCACCACAACAAAACCCACCTCTAGAACCCCTTAGACCCCGAACCTTAGGAGAGTATTCCCGACCCAGCCACTATGGCTATCGAAACACCATTGAGCTCACCGGAGCCAATGTGACACCCTTGCGATCCGACACCATCCGGTTGGTGCAAAGCGGATGTGCATTCCATGGACTTCGTTCCGAAGATCCAAATCAACATCTTAAGGACTTTCTCAAAATCGTAGACTCCATAGACCTAGATGTTGCAACTAGAGAGACAACCCGTTTACGCCTATTCCAATTCTCTCTACGGGATCAAGCTAGTCAATGGCTTGAGCGTTTACCCGCGGGATCCATCACCACATGGGATGATCTCATCACTCGTTTCCTTGCTCAATTTTTCCCACCGGGGAGAACTACCAAGCTTAGAAATGACATTTTGATGTTCCAACAACGTCAAGGTGAAACTCTCTATGAAGCATGGACTCGTTTCAAGGACTTACTCCAAAAAGTCCCTCATCATGGCATAGATCTTTGGCTCCAAGTCCAAATTTTTTATGACCATATCGATCCCTCCACGAGGCGAACCATTGACCAATCGGCCGGTGGTAAGCTACGTGATCTAAGTGCGGAACAATCATGGGAACTCATAGAAGATCTTGCTCTCTATGACAACGAAAGTTGGAATGATCCCCGTGATTTGAACAAAACGGTCAAGGCAATATCTTTGCCTTCGAACAAATCTAGCACTCCCGACCGTAGGATCATGGAACTTGAAGATCAAGTCAAGTTTCTCATGAAATCTTACGAAGCTCCTAAGCCTTCAAGCCAAGTGAATAAAATCACTTCTTCATGCGAATTATGTAGTGGTCCCCATGACACTCGTGACTGTGTGGAACTCCCCGGAACAGCTTTTGCGGACTACGCATCCACGCGTACCGACGAAGCGGGAGATAAGTGGTACACTTTCAAGCCCGAGCCAAACCATTACGGTGATTCATACAACTCCTCATGGAAAAATCACCCAAACCTTAGGTGGAAACAAAATCAACCCAATTCTTCCAACCCACCTAATCGTTACCAACCAAACGGTCCACCCTCAAACCGTACTTTCAACAACAATCCTTCTAACAACTATGGTAGTACCAACAATCTTGAAGGATTGATGTCTAAGTTCATGGCATCTCAAGAAGCCCGCATAGCTAGGTTTGAAACTGAATTCAACCAACAACAAACTGAGATGACCAATAAGATAGACAACTTGTTGAAAGCCCTCAACAATCAAGCGTCAACCACACCTAAGAAGGACATTGATGTGTGCTTATTCACACATCCTTTTTCGACCTTAAATCAGACCAAAAATACCAAATACTAACCTAAAATGCCAAGAGAATGCATGTTTTTGTATTTGTGTATGTGCAGGTACGGATATGTGAAAAATGAACGAAAACAAAGCAAAACCGACAAAAAACGAGCACGAGATTGGAAAAAGGTCAAAAGCCGGAGCCGGGGAAGCAAAATGATAAAGAAAAGCTCAAAATGTCAATTGTGGTCCTCCAAGAATTCAGATTTACAACATACTCCTTGGAAGAAACTTTTGGAAAAATACAGTTTTGATCCCTATGGTTTGCAATACTACAACTTTGGTCCTTGTTTTAATACTACTTATCCTAAACTTATTACACAACCAGATCCAACCTTACACCCCTAGCCCATAAAATAAACACAAAGCCCAACTCCTTTTTACTACACCCAAGCCCACCTCTCTTATATTATACCCAGCCCACACCTAGACCCGGTCCAACGTTTAATAATAAAAATACCCAAACACAATTTACCCGCCCCCTCTTTTTGTTACTATACCCAGAAAAACACTGTGCGTAGAACCCTAAATATTACCACCCTTCAAATTAACCTCGTACACATTAATTACCCACCTATTAAGGCTTCTAGAAGAACCAAGGGAATGACAGGGTGTATTTGAGAGACGCGTGGACCAATGGGACAAGGCTATGGTACTCCCTCTCCACTACCAGGGAACGAATGGACAAAAATGGCTGCGTACTGACCAAGCCAAGATGAATGGACAGGATTGAAAGATGATATGCACTCCAGAGGCCTCTCCAAAACCCTAGCTCTCAGGCTTATATATACTCACCTCCTCAGTCATGTAAAATTTGTCCATCCTTTCATGTTCTTAGAAAGGGTTTTAGACCATTTTTATTATTGTTGTCATTTAAAATTCTGTTTTAGTGTAACCTTTTCATTTCAAAGCATTGTATTCAGTTTTCTTATTAATGCAACTCAGCTTATTTCTCAGCTTATTGTCATTCATTTTCTTTTAAAGTTTCAAGCATTTGCTTTCTTTTATTCAGTACTCTGTGGTTTCTTGTTGTTCATTTAATCATCATTTATATCTTTGTTGTTCATTTTGTTGAAAAATCCAAAAAAATAGGAAAAACAGAAAAATCTAAAAATAGTTTGAAGTTTTGTTTTAAGGTTTCTATTCAGTGGTTCTTGCTTATTGGTGACTCACATTAGCTAACCAATAGCTTTGTGAGTCATCACTTGTTCTTATTTCTAAAAAAAGCAAAAAGTCAACATAAAGTCAAAACTCAGCTTATTTGAAATAAGCTGAAGCTTATTTGGTGGTAAGACAGCCATAAGGTGTCGTTTGGCCTGTCTCAAAGACAGGCTGTGAGGGAGACCTTCTCTGTTTGTGCTGAGAAGGTGTTTGTAAGTCCTTTTTCGTCATTTTCATAGTTCTTTTATGCTTATATAGTTTATCATTTTTCATATCTGAGGTAGATTAGTTTTACTGTTCTATTGGTTTGTTTTAGTTTTAATGTAGTCTTATAGTAGCTTGCATTGTATTCTAATATGATCTCATTTAACTGTTTCGTTGTTGCTCATAATATTGATTAGTATAAACTACTTATCTGTGTTCCTTTGGTTCTTTGCTACATTTAGTTTACCATTAAGCTTTAATATCAGTTAGGTGATAGGTTTTCATAACTAGGACAGTTAGATTAAGTTTAGAATCCATTATCATAGTGTAACTAAAGTTTAAGAGGTGTGTTTGGATCAGCAAGCTTCTGCGTACTCTTGCTGTTCTTATGCATAGTTTTCTGCTGAATCAACTTGTATTAGACTATATAAAGTTAGTTAAGTCTTGATATTGGACATTTAATAGCCAGAAGTGAAAATTAGCTTTCCACACAAAATCTGTGTGCACCCTTGTTCTAGTGAGGCTGCAATTTTAATCATAAGTGCATTTTAGGGTAGAATAGCTTAATTTAGGTTTACTTCATCTTAATATTACATAAATAGTTCATTAGGATCAATCAAAACTGAATTTAGTCAACTCTAAGCTTGAAGTAAAAAGTCAAAGCATATTTTGAACTCAGATTTTGGAACAACTTTGAGAGTCCTAGTAGGATTTAATATTGTTTGGAATGACTTTTGGATTGTTGTTCTGAATAGCTTAGCAGTAGGATAACTAGAATCAAAAAGAATTTTTAAATTTGAAGCTTAATTGCTTATCTAAAAAGCCACTTGAAGTGGCCTGTTTGGCTTATAGTCTACCCTGCTCATCAGTATTGGGCAGATTTCATGTTAGCTTTTAGGTTAGTAATTTTGCTTAGGATTCTGATTTGTTGATTTAGTTGTGATCTCTAGTAGCTAGTCAGTAGTTAGCATCCAAAGTTTGCTTATCTGAGCTTCTTTGCTACTATTTAAGTGCTTATCAGTTGGGTAGTTGAAACATAGTTTCTGATTTCATCATAGGGCTGCAATTCTAGTCCTTGGCTCACAATCTGAGTTTTATTGTTCTTTTGTGTCACTTTATACCTATTGTTACTGTTTCTACTGATTTGGCACCTAGTGCTTATCTGCTAGTGCTATTTGCTTGTTCCATATTGCTTATTTGTGCTATTCTGGCCATTATCTATGTTTCTGTGCATCTTCTGGTCATAGTACTGTTACATTAAGCTCATTTTAGTATAAAAATCACTTGGACAAGGTCTGGTCAACTCTTGGTCAACATTGCTTATCAATAAGCACTTAATAATAAGCAGTTTTAGCTAATAAGCAGTTCCACTGCTTATTTTTCCATTTTTATATTTTTCATAGATTAAGAACATTATTTTAGAATTTCCCTGAAATTTTCATATTTTTCTGAGTCCGTTTGCTATTTTTCTTATTTAATTTTCCTTTTTATTCATTTTTAATTACTTTTTAATTACTAAAAAATACAAAAAAATCAGAAAAAGGCCAGAAAAATCCAAAAAAATATTAGAAAATTATTTTAAGTTGTTTTAGAATTTTAGAAAGTAAATTTGGATTTTTCTCACTTTTATTTCATTTTCTTTTAATTTTTAAATTAGAGAAATAGTTTTTAATTCATAAAAAATTATTAAAAAGTCAAAAAAATATTTTTCTTTTTCTCAAAATTTTCTTTTATCATTTTTGATTTTTAGAAATTATTTCCAAGTCCGTAGGATTAGCGTAGCTTAAAAGTCGCGTTTTATTTCGCGCGTTGACGTTTATTTTGCGTATTAGTTTACGTTTTCGATTCTATGTTACGTTTTTACTCTCCTTAGTTGATTTACGTGTTTAGTTGATTATTTGTGTTTTATTTACTATTTCTTAGTGTAAATTCATCTATATCACTTTTTACCACTTTTCACGACACGATTTTCCGAATCGAGAATTCGGAATTCCATTCACCCTTCACACGGAATACGACCTCGGGTTATCCGTATTTCTTTGCGGATCTCTTGAGCTTACTATATCTATACTATAACTTGATTTGTCACGAATCAATTTTTGGCGCCGCTGCCGGGGAAGGTTGAAGTGAATTTTTGAATATTCGTTTTTGAAAAATTGTGTTTTGAAAACCTTCCTTGTATATATTTTCTAAAAAAAAAAAAAAAAAAAAAAAAAAAAAAAAAAAAATTGAAAAATCAAAAACACTTTTCCTAAAGTGTTTTCACAAAAATACCAAAAAAATAATAAAGTGCCAGCCTCGACTCGACCGAAAGGAGGAGCGTTGTAAACCAAATAAGCTTAACAATATAACAAAAGCGTGAAATTGGTTGCTAATCGAACTACTTTAATTCTACAACCGGATAAGCGGAAAATACGGAAGCTTTGACATTAAATTGCAAGCTGAAGAGAGATCCATTCTTCTCTCCCGTTCCGTCGCGAGTAGATTGAGGGAAACGATTTCAATTAACGTAACGTATAAAAGAAAAACAAAAGAAAAAAGTATTTGAAAAAAAAAAAAAAAAAAAAAAAAACACTATTTAACAAAAGACAAAAAGATTTTCTTTTTCAAATTTGGAAACTTGATTTTTGTGGTGTATGATCACACGTTCACAGTCGAGATTAATCGATAAATCTCCGACCATACCGAAACACTATCGTAGACGTCATAAACAAGCTTACGTACCCGAGTTACGTACTCTTGTTGAAACACCCATCACCGAGATGGCCGATCAACGTACTATGCAAGAATTGCTCCAGTGTCCCACCGAGGGATACGGGGATGCAATTGTGTTACCACCGATCCTTTCCGATCACTTTGAACTTAAAACTGGATTGATTCAACTTGTTACGTCAAAACAATTTCAAGGTTTTGAAAGGGACGATCCTCACGCACACATTCGATGGTTCAATAAGTTAACATCGACCATGAAATTTAAGGATGTCCCTCACGATGCTATCAAATTGATGTTATTCCCATTTTCACTCGAGGGTTCAGCCCGGATTTGGCTGGAAAAAGAACCCCCTCGTTCAATTCACACATGGGAAGAACTCGTCTCGAAATTTGTTAATCATTTCTTCCCACCGTCTAAAACGACTAATCTTAAGAATGATATAACTAATTTTCAACAACGTTTTGATGAGAGCTTCGGTGAGGCATGGGAACGATTTAAGGATCTTCTTCGAGGATGTCCTCACCACGGTTTCTCCGAGTTACACCAAATCGACACGTTTTATAACGCTTTGACTCAAAACGATCAAGATTCTTTAAACGCAGCCGCCGGTGGCAATATCTTGAATCGTACGCCAATGGATATTTTAACGATCATCGAGAACAAATCTAAGGTTCCGACTTCTCGTAACAAACCGAATGTTTCGAAAGTGACTTCTCTTACTCCTTCTTCTCCGTCGGCCCAAACTTCAGAAATGGCCGGACTTACCGATGCTATCTATTGTATGATAAAAGAGTTTAAGTCTCAGAACCAAAAAACCGAGTCCGTTAAAGCCGTTAATGAAAAATGTGTGATTTGTGGTGGACCCCATCCGTATTATGATTGTCAAGCCACCGATGGCCAAGTTTACAATGCTAACGCAGCTGCCGTAAACTACAATCAAAACCAAGGTTTTCGTACTAACCTAACAAGTCCACCTGGGTTTCCACCCGTGCAAACTAATCAAAACCGTTACCCTCAAACTAATCAAGGTTATAATCAAAACCGTGGAACCAATTTCAATCAAAGCCAAAATTATCAAGTCCCTCCACCCCAACAAGTTTATCAACCACCGCAACCTTCTCTTGACTTTGCTAATTATATGAAAACAACCGATGTTAGCATACGAGCAATGCAAAATCAAATCAACAACATGAAGGTTGACTTTAAGAAAGAGATCGACACATCCATAAATCGACAAACGAATGAGCTTAAGCAAATGATGAGCAGTTTTATGCAGATGAATCAAGCATCGACGTCTGGTACTCTTCCGAGCAACACCATTGCTAACCCGAGGGGTGATGCAAAAGCAATTACGACTAGGAGCGGTGTTACAATCAATGGACCAACGGCTCCGACTACCACTTCTTCTCTTCCTCCCAAGGTAGTCGCCCGTGAACCCGAGGTGACAACGGATACGGGAATTCCTATTAATAATGGAAGGACCGAAAACATCCAACCTCCGGTGGTTCAAACGTCTAAAGGAAAAGATAAAATTGTTTTTGAAACTGAGAAAGAAATTCCCGTCAAAACAAAATTGCCTTATCCGTCACGTTTAAATGAACAAAAGCACCGCGAGAAAGATAAAAACCAAATGGAAAAATTTTATCAAATATTTCAAGAATTGCATTTTGATATAAATCTCGCAGATGCTATACTTTTGATGCCTAAATTTGCCTCAATGCTAAAAGGTCTTTTGAATAACAAAGAAAAATTGTTTGAAATATCCCGAACCCAGATGAATGAGAATTGTTCGGCGGTTATCCTCAAAAAGCTTCCCGAAAAGCTTGAAGACCCCGGTCGATTTCTCATTCCATGCAATTTTTCTGGGATGGTTCAGTGCTTCGCCTTGGCCGATCTTGGTGCTAGCATTAACCTTATGCCGTTATCCATTTGGAAAAAGTTGTCTTTGCCCGATTTGACTCCGACTTGCATGACCCTCGAGCTAGCCGACCGAACTACTTCCCGCCCGATGGGAATAGCCGAGGATGTCTTCGTCAATGTTGGGAAATTTAGTTTCCCTACCGATTTTGTCGTTGTTGATTTTGATGCTGATCCGCGGGTGCCTCTCATTCTCGGGAGAGGTTTCCTAAAGACCAGCCATGCGTTAATTGATGTTTATAATGAAGAAATTACCCTCCGCGTGGGTAACGAAGCCGTGACGTTTAATTTGGATCAAACCACGAGGTACTCCTCCAATTATGACAAATATTCCGTTAACCGAGTCGACGTTATCGACAAAGTTACGGAGGAGTATGCTCAAGAATTACTTGGTTTTACCGAAAATGCTTCGAGTGGCAATCCCACTCATTCTTCTGAACCGATCATTTCCGATCCTTCCCCTTCCCTCACTCCGTTTGAGGGAAGCGATCTTGCTTGGGAAGAGATCGAGGCCTTTCTTGCTAATGATTCGATTTCACCGGAAATTGATCATTCCGTCTTTGACATGGAGGGAGATATTCGTTTGATTGAAAAATTATTAAATGAAGATCCCAGCCCGTCCCTCCCTCCAATGGACCTCAAAATGGCCGATGTTAAAGAAGTTAAGCCGTCTATTGAGAATCCTCCGGAGCCCGAGCTCAAGGATTTACCTCCTCATCTTGAATACGCGTTTTTGGAAGGAACCGATAAACTTCCCGTCATAATCTCAAAAGACTTAAAAGATGAGGAGAAGAACCGTCTCTTAGATGTTCTCAAGAAGCATAAAAATGCCATCGCTTGGCAAATTTCCGACATAAAGGGTATCGACCCTCGTTTTTGCACGCATAAAATATTGTTTGAAGATGATTACAAACCGTCCGTTCAGCAACAACGACGGGTTAACCCGAAAATTCATGAGGTTATCAAAAAGGAAGTTATCAAACTCCTCGATGCCGGAATGATTTATCCAATCTCGGATAGTTCCTGGGTTAGCCCGATCCACTGCGTTCCGAAAAAAGGTGGAATGACCGTCGTGACCAATGAAGATAATGAATTGATTCCGACACGTCTTGTTACCGGATGGAGAGTTTGTATCGACTATCGTAAATTGAATGATGCAACTCGTAAGGACCATTTCCCACTTCCATTTATGGATCAAATGCTAGAACGACTAGCGGGAAATGAGTTCTATTGCTTTCTTGATGGATTTTCCGGGTATTTTCAAATACCGATTGACCCTCCGGACCAGGAAAAGACTACGTTCACTTGCCCTTATGGAACGTTTGCCTATCGACGTATGCCTTTTGGCTTATGCAATGCTCCCGGCACGTTCCAAAGGTGCATGATGTCTATTTTCTCGGACATGATCGAGAAAACCATGGAAGTTTTCATGGATGATTTCTCGGTCTACGGAGATTCTTTCACCTCTTGCCTCTCCCATTTAGAAAGTATGCTAAAATGGTGTGAAGACACCAACTTGGTTCTAAATTGGGAGAAGTGCCACTTCATGGTCAAAGAAGGCATAGTCCTTGGCCACAAAATATCAAAATCTGGGATTGAGGTCGATAAAGCAAAAGTCGATGTCATTGCTAAATTACCTCATCCCACCACCATTAAAGGAATTCGAAGTTTTCTGGGTCATGCCGGTTTTTACCGACGTTTCATTCAAGATTTTTCTAAGATATCCCGGCCCCTGACCCACTTGCTTGAAAAAGATGCTCCGTTTATCTTCTCAAATGAATGCATCGAAGCATTCAATATTCTCAAAAAGAAGTTAACGGAAGCTCCGATCTTAGTTGTTCCCGATTGGGACTTGCCCTTTGAGATAATGTGCGATGCAAGCGATTATGCTATTGGTGCAGTCCTGGGACAACGAAAGTTAAAGCATTTTCAGCCTATACACTATGCTAGTAAAACAATGACCGACGCTCAATATCATTATACGACTACTGAAAAAGAGATGTTAGCCGTCATTTATGCCTTTGAAAAATTTCGATCTTATTTGCTCTTGAAGAAAAGCATAGTGTATACGGATCATTCGGCTCTAAAATACCTAATGGCAAAGAAAGATGCCAAGCCACGCTTGATGCGGTGGGTTCTACTCCTTCAAGAATTCAATATTGAAATTCGAGACAAAAAAGGAGCTGAGAACCTTGCTGCCGATCATCTTTCACGTCTCGAGAATCCCCATCAAAGTGCCTTCGAGAAAAAGGAAATTAACGAATCATTTCCTCTCGAGACACTTGGGAGTTTATCAAACAATGATCCTAGTACCCCATGGTTTGCAGACTTTGCTAATTACCATGCGGGGAATTTTATCCGGAAAGGGATGTCGTTCCAACAAAAGAAAAAATTCTTTAAAGACGTACAGCATTATTTCTGGGACGACCCCTACTTGTTCAAAATTTGTGCGGATCAAGTGATCCGGCGGTGTGTTCACGGCACGGAAGCCGATGAAATTCTCATGGCATGTCATAATGGACCCACCGGGGGACATCATGGTGCCAATTTCACCGCTAAGAAAGTCTTTGATTCTGGCTTCTATTGGCCGACAATTTACCGGGATGCCCATGAATTGGTGAAATCATGTGATTCTTGCCAGCGTCAAGGAAAAATTTCTCAGAAGGACGAGATGCCTCAAAATGCCATCCAAGTCTGTGAAATCTTTGACGTCTGGGGTATCGATTTCATGGGTCCTTTCCCGTCTTCTCATGGAAACAAATATATCCTCGTGGCGATTATCTTTCTAAATGGGTTGAAGCAAAGGCGCTCCCCACCAATGACGCCCGAGTTGTTGTGAAATTTCTTAAAAATCTCTTCGCCCGATTTGGTGCACCTCGTGCTATTATAAGTGATCGTGGGACCCATTTTTGTAATGACCAATTCGCGAAGGTTATGCTCAAATATGGTGTCACACATCGTCTTTCTACGGCATATCATCCACAGACAAGTGGACAAGTTGAGGTCTCCAATCGTGGCTTGAAACGTATCTTGGAAAGAACCGTAGGTGAAAATCGTGCTTCATGGGCTGACAAGCTCGATGATGCACTTTGGGCTTTCCGTACCGCTTACAAAACACCTATCGGGTGCACTCCATATAAGTTGGTTTACGGAAAGGCCTGCCATCTACCGTTTGAACTAGAGCACAAGGCCTACTGGGCCTTGAAACATGCTAATTTTGACATTCAAACCGCGGGTAATCACCGTAAAGTTCAATTGAATGAATTAGTCGAACTTCGTGATCAGGCCTATGAGAACTCTTTGATCTACAAAGAGAAAACAAAGAGGATTCATGATGCTAAAATTAAAGATCGTGTCTTTAATGTTGGTGATCGGGTCCTTCTTTTCAATTCTCGATTAAAGATTTTCTCGGGCAAGTTAAAAACCCGTTGGTCTGGACCATTCACCATTTCTCAAGTATTTCCGTATGGAACCATTGAGCTTGCTCAAAAGGACGGTCCCAATTTCAAGGTGAATGGTCACCGTATCAAACATTACTTTGGAGGGGACATACCACCCGTGGTTGTCCCGGATCTCCAAACTTTCCCCAAGGACGATTAAATTCGGGGATCGAGTCAAGCTCATGTGACTCGGTAATCAAAAACAAGCGCTTCGTGGGAGGCACCCCATGCTTATCCAACTCAGCTTCTTAATATCTATTTTCTAAGAATAACGTTACGTGAGGGGGGGGGGGCGACCCTTTCCAAACTCGTGTTTTCGTGGTTGTTTGTGTATGTTCAGGAATTTCCCCGAAGTTTGAAGACTCTCGTGCTCGTGGTTTGTCGTTCTCTCCACTCGAGTCTCATCCTTCGCTGCTCTATCGGAAATTCACCATATCCTAAATCTTATCGACTAACGTTTATCTCTTGGCATACTTAATAAACGGCCTTAGATTTTACGTAGGATTACCTTTACCCTTAAAACATTGAGGACAATGTTTCACTTTAGTCTGGGGGGGGTGAATCTTCGATTCGATTTGACCTGTACCATCGTCTGAGCTGTTAACTTACGCAACTCCGTTTTCCACCAAAAATTTAAATTTTTATCACCTCTTTATTATTAAAAAAAAAAAAAAAAAAAAAAAAAAAGAAAAAAAAAAAGAAAAATGATATATGTTATGAATAATAAGATTTGACACCTTGTTTTGACTTTCCTACCGGCGAGAGTAGAAATAAATGTTTTGACTTGACCGGGCGTGTTGAGCCCTAGCTCGTCTCCCTTAACCAATATAATCAAAAGATTATGGCTAAGCATCCGCGGATCTCATTACTTGGGATTTTAAATTTGCGGAGATCGAGGAATGATAGAGTTTATTTAGAAGTTTCGTGCTATACACGGATCTCATATCTTGGGATTTAAAAAACCCACGAGGGGTACTTGTGGCCTCCTTGTTCCCATCAGAAACGTCACCCATATAAATAGATGTCTAGGATAAATTAAGTGTATACGGTTTGGGCAATACTTAGTTTTTTCTCGTTCCCAACAAAATTTCTGCATATGAGGATTTGGTACACATAGGGGTACTGCCAGTGTTACGGTGAAATAGACTATTGCATCTTGCCGGTTCGCACCCGATGTTGTGATCTTAGTAAAGGCCGTAGGACTTGGGGTTTGGCATATGATTATGAATATCAATAATAATAATCCAAAGCCAAATAAAAAGGCAGAGGAATCCAAAGCTGTAAAAAAGCAAAGGATATAATCCAAAAGTCATAATAAAGCTCTTGCATCTTGGCGGCTCAAAACCGTTGTTGTAATTGAAATAAAGGACTAAGGAGGAAATATTATTAAAGTGATTATAGTTATGCAAAAAATGCCAAGCTTCGACTCCGGGGGTTTTCCCTAATAAAAAGCTTCCGTTTCGTGTATCAGTCATGGTATGTCTCGGTCGTAAATAAAAAGGGAGGCCTCCACAAATCGTGTTAAATCTGAGACCTTCATGTGGACCCGATTTTTGTATGCAGAGATTTTCGAGGGAAAGTTTGGAAACTACTTAGCGTTCAAATTTTGTGCTCTTATCGGACTAACAAATATCAAAACGAGAAAAATATGAAGCAATTCATTTCTCAACAAAATAAAATCCTGAGATACAAAACATAGGACCTGGGAGCAAGAGGTAATACACAAGTAACTTTTGTGGGCAGTGTTAGCATCTAACTTCTAGTTAAACAATGATCTCGATTTTACGCTTAGTTTGGGGGCTTGTGAAAAATCAAGGATGACGATTTTTATCCGTATGGTCTCTTCTCCTTGAAGTGTTTCTACTCGTTGACCCTAAAAATTATCAACAGATATGAATTGATAATGAAAGTCAAAATAAACCGTCACATATAAAAATGAAAAATACAAAAAGAGTAGTTGTAGTTATTATTTATGAAAATCGGAAAACGGAGCGTTTTTGAGAATAAATGATTTTACTATCTCTCTTGAAAGTCATTGCTACTTTACAACGTCAGTAAAGAGAGGTTTTGAAAATTATTTATCTCTTAAGCGTGAGGTGATGACATTGCGTGAGGGCACGGCAATACCTTAGTCTGGGGGATTTTGATGTGTGCTTATTCACACATCCTTTTTCGACCTTAAATCAGACCAAAAATACCAAATACTAACCTAAAATGCCAAGAG
This sequence comes from Artemisia argyi, assembly GCA_030686995.1. NCBI lineage: Eukaryota > Viridiplantae > Streptophyta > Magnoliopsida > Asterales > Asteraceae > Artemisia > Artemisia argyi. The sequence continues at coordinate 148,878,896 of CM060709.1, read as the reverse complement.
AATGCATGTTTTTGTATTTGTGTATGTGCAGGTACGGATATGTGAAAAATGAACGAAAACAAAGCAAAACCGACAAAAAACGAGCACGAGATTGGAAAAAGGTCAAAAGCCGGAGCCGGGGAAGCAAAATGATAAAGAAAAGCTCAAAATGTCAATTGTGGTCCTCCAAGAATTCAGATTTACAACATACTCCTTGGAAGAAACTTTTGGAAAAATACAGTTTTGATCCCTATGGTTTGCAATACTACAACTTTGGTCCTTGTTTTAATACTACTTATCCTAAACTTATTACACAACCAGATCCAACCTTACACCCCTAGCCCATAAAATAAACACAAAGCCCAACTCCTTTTTACTACACCCAAGCCCACCTCTCTTATATTATACCCAGCCCACACCTAGACCCGGTCCAACGTTTAATAATAAAAATACCCAAACACAATTTACCCGCCCCCTCTTTTTGTTACTATACCCAGAAAAACACTGTGCGTAGAACCCTAAATATTACCACCCTTCAAATTAACCTCGTACACATTAATTACCCACCTATTAAGGCTTCTAGAAGAACCAAGGGAATGACAGGGTGTATTTGAGAGACGCGTGGACCAATGGGACAAGGCTATGGTACTCCCTCTCCACTACCAGGGAACGAATGGACAAAAATGGCTGCGTACTGACCAAGCCAAGATGAATGGACAGGATTGAAAGATGATATGCACTCCAGAGGCCTCTCCAAAACCCTAGCTCTCAGGCTTATATATACTCACCTCCTCAGTCATGTAAAATTTGTCCATCCTTTCATGTTCTTAGAAAGGGTTTTAGACCATTTTTATTATTGTTGTCATTTAAAATTCTGTTTTAGTGTAACCTTTTCATTTCAAAGCATTGTATTCAGTTTTCTTATTAATGCAACTCAGCTTATTTCTCAGCTTATTGTCATTCATTTTCTTTTAAAGTTTCAAGCATTTGCTTTCTTTTATTCAGTACTCTGTGGTTTCTTGTTGTTCATTTAATCATCATTTATATCTTTGTTGTTCATTTTGTTGAAAAATCCAAAAAAATAGGAAAAACAGAAAAATCTAAAAATAGTTTGAAGTTTTGTTTTAAGGTTTCTATTCAGTGGTTCTTGCTTATTGGTGACTCACATTAGCTAACCAATAGCTTTGTGAGTCATCACTTGTTCTTATTTCTAAAAAAAGCAAAAAGTCAACATAAAGTCAAAACTCAGCTTATTTGAAATAAGCTGAAGCTTATTTGGTGGTAAGACAGCCATAAGGTGTCGTTTGGCCTGTCTCAAAGACAGGCTGTGAGGGAGACCTTCTCTGTTTGTGCTGAGAAGGTGTTTGTAAGTCCTTTTTCGTCATTTTCATAGTTCTTTTATGCTTATATAGTTTATCATTTTTCATATCTGAGGTAGATTAGTTTTACTGTTCTATTGGTTTGTTTTAGTTTTAATGTAGTCTTATAGTAGCTTGCATTGTATTCTAATATGATCTCATTTAACTGTTTCGTTGTTGCTCATAATATTGATTAGTATAAACTACTTATCTGTGTTCCTTTGGTTCTTTGCTACATTTTGTTTACCATTAAGCTTTAATATCAGTTAGGTGATAGGTTTTCATAACTAGGACAGTTAGATTAAGTTTAGAATCCATTATCATAGTGTAACTAAAGTTTAAGAGGTGTGTTTGGATCAGCAAGCTTCTGCGTACTCTTGCTGTTCTTATGCATAGTTTTCTGCTGAATCAACTTGTATTAGACTATATAAAGTTAGTTAAGTCTTGATATTGGACATTTAATAGCCAGAAGTGAAAATTAGCTTTCCACACAAAATCTGTGTGCACCCTTGTTCTAGTGAGGCTGCAATTTTAATCATAAGTGCATTTTAGGGTAGAATAGCTTAATTTAGGTTTACTTCATCTTAATATTACATAAATAGTTCATTAGGATCAATCAAAACTGAATTTAGTCAACTCTAAGCTTGAAGTAAAAAGTCAAAGCATATTTTGAACTCAGATTTTGGAACAACTTTGAGAGTCCTAGTAGGATTTAATATTGTTTGGAATGACTTTTGGATTGTTGTTCTGAATAGCTTAGCAGTAGGATAACTAGAATCAAAAAGAATTTTTAAATTTGAAGCTTAATTGCTTATCTAAAAAGCCACTTGAAGTGGCCTGTTTGGCTTATAGTCTACCCTGCTCATCAGTATTGGGCAGATTTCATGTTAGCTTTTAGGTTAGTAATTTTGCTTAGGATTCTGATTTGTTGATTTAGTTGTGATCTCTAGTAGCTAGTCAGTAGTTAGCATCCAAAGTTTGCTTATCTGAGCTTCTTTGCTACTATTTAAGTGCTTATCAGTTGGGTAGTTGAAACATAGTTTCTGATTTCATCATAGGGCTGCAATTCTAGTCCTTGGCTCACAATCTGAGTTTTATTGTTCTTTTGTGTCACTTTATACCTATTGTTACTGTTTCTACTGATTTGGCACCTAGTGCTTATCTGCTAGTGCTATTTGCTTGTTCCATATTGCTTATTTGTGCTATTCTGGCCATTATCTATGTTTCTGTGCATCTTCTGGTCATAGTACTGTTACATTAAGCTCATTTTAGTATAAAAATCACTTGGACAAGGTCTGGTCAACTCTTGGTCAACATTGCTTATCAATAAGCACTTAATAATAAGCAGTTTTAGCTAATAAGCAGTTCCACTGCTTATTTTTCCATTTTTATATTTTTCCTAGATTAAGAACATTATTTTAGAATTTCCCTGAAATTTTCATATTTTTCTGAGTCCGTTTGCTATTTTTCTTATTTAATTTTCCTTTTTATTCATTTTTAATTACTTTTTAATTACCAAAAAATACAAAAAAATCAGAAAAAGGCCAGAAAAATCCAAAAAAATATTAGAAAATTATTTTAAGTTGTTTTAGAATTTTAGAAAGTAAATTTGGATTTTTCTCACTTTTATTTCATTTTCTTTTAATTTTTAAATTAGAGAAATAGTTTTTAATTCATAAAAAATTATTAAAAAGTCAAAAAAATATTTTTCTTTTTCTCAAAATTTTCTTTTATCATTTTTGATTTTTAGAAATTATTTCCAAGTCCGTAGGATTAGCGTAGCTTAAAAGTCGCGTTTTATTTCGCGCGTTGACGTTTATTTTGCGTATTAGTTTACGTTTTCGATTCTATGTTACGTTTTTACTCTCCTTAGTTGATTTACGTGTTTAGTTGATTATTTGTGTTTTATTTACTATTTCTTAGTGTAAATTCATCTATATCACTTTTTACCACTTTTCACGACACGATTTTCCGAATCGAGAATTCGGAATTCCATTCACCCTTCACACGAAATACGACCTCGGGTTATCCGTATTTCTTTGCGGATCTCTTGAGCTTACTATATCTATACTATAACTTGATTTGTCACGAATCAGACATTAAGGACCCCTCATCATCCAAACAAGTGCACTTTGTCAATGTTGTCACTATTAAATCAAAAGAGGAGGTTAGAGAAGAAAGTGACAAGGATGAAGTTGAGATAGAGACCAAGCCTAGGGATGAAAGTAGGGAGGTTAAGACTAGTGAGGAGGAGAAGTTAGAGGAAGTTGTAATAATAAAAGAGCACTTTGATAAGTTGCCCACCAAGGAAGAACGGGAATATCATAAGAATCTATTCAATGATCCCGAGACACCTTATATCCTTGGTTCACCCCTTATTAAAGTAGGTGACCCCTCTAACATCAACATACCATGCAACATTGGGCATATGCATGTATGGAAAGCATATATAGATCCTAGGTCTCCCATAAACATCATGACTAGGACCTACTATAATTGGGTAATGAAAAAGCAACTTAATTTTAGAAAGATGCCCAATAGGAACCTCATAAGTAATTTTGTAGGAAGAGTGAAGGGATTACACGTGATTATAGGTAATCTCACCTATGAAATAGACTTTGTGATAGTTGAAGACACTCGTCCGGTGATTGATGCTTGCCTAAGCCAAGTAATATTCGGAAAACCATTCATTGAGACCACTAGGATGAGTTATGACCCGACTCTAGGGATCGTTAGATTTAAGGAAGAGAATGATGAGGTTGCCTATCAAATGCCTTACATGATTGAACAATACCGCCTTCTACCTAACATAGAAAAGGAACACAAACAAGCGGTTTACTATAGGAATGAGGAGGATAGACGTAAAGGAGTTGAGTATGTCATGAGTAGGATACTTGGTTTCTACAAAGATTGCTTACAACTAGGTCCCGAGTACAAAACCAATATAGGAGATGACCTAGGGAATGGAACCAACGACGAGGTCACGTAGTAACACATGGCCTTGAGTCTAGCTACAAGACTCGTAAATAAAGAAAAGCGCTTCTTGGGAGGCAACCCATGCTTTGTGTGATTTTATTTGTTTGTTTGTTATTTGCTTCCGTATGCATGCTTTATTTTTATTGTTGGTGAATCATGTTTCAAAATTAAAAAGTGGAAATACTTTACTATGTTGTTTAGCCTAGTCTTAACTCCAACCTAAAAGTATTTTTGCAAAAAGATAAGTGTAAGGGGAAACCCCAAATATGTTTTTGAGAAACACACGATCATGATTCTCCACAATTTTAAGTGAGCATGTATATTAGTACTTGTTAGAGTCAAATGCTTGTATTGAGTCATAATGGAGTTTTGCAGGATTTTCCAGGAAGTAGAACCAAGTTTTTCCAGAAATTTTCCGGAAACTTAACACAAAGATTTCTGCAGGTCCATTCTGACGGCGTCAGAGTTTACTCTTGACGGCGTCAGGAGTTAAAATCTGGAAATTTTACCAGTTTTGTTTTTCTAACGGAGTCTTATGGTTTTTGTGAATTATTAAGTTTTATAATCTCCAGGAAATCTGCAAACTTCATTTACAAGCATTATATCTTACTTTGCTTTCTAGGATTTTGTAAGTTATATAGGATGCCGCCGAATTTTACGCGAGGTTGTCTTGTCTATTTTGTCAGATTTTACAGGTTATATTGGACAGGAAGATGATTTATATTCTGGAAGGGAAGCTTTGATTGTTCGTTTTTTTGGAGGAAGATTTAACCTGGCCAACCTTTAATCCATACCGAGCGAATCAGGGGAGTATTTGATTTCATTCTCTTTACTTGTTTACTTTTACATCTTTACTTGAACATTGGGGACAATGTTCATCCTAAGTGTAAGGGGAGGGTAAATTGATGATACCTTACAATACACTTTCACTTTGAGTTTGCTTTGTTTAATAGTAGGTGTGTAATAAAACTATGAGAAATACCTGTTAGTGTAATTTTAGCGCCAAATTTAAAATTTTTTACAACATTTAGGAGTGAAACTTTAGCCATAGCAAGCGTCTCATGGATAGGAGATTGTATATCTAGCACATAACCGTATATTCAGAAAAATTTTCCACCCAAATACGTGAGGTTCGCCTTTAGTGTTGATAGGAAAAGCATTTACTATTAGTGCTTATGAGTGTACCGGTAGCATTTAGATTCTAGAACTTGCGTTAGTGATGCATCCCGAGACCGCTAGTGAGACTACATTCGTGTAGTAGGATTTACTACATGATAAGAGGCATTAGGATCACCCTTGTGTTAAACCCGTATCATAATTACTTGACCATTTAAGTCATATTGTTTGGCTAGTTAAGTCAACTAATTTTTCCCACACCCTTAGCGTTGTACTCATTTTTAGTACACGAAACCCCTAGTACACCCCTCCGAGCCTATCTTTTCGTTTCTAACTTTAAGCATTTTACTTAAAGAAAGAACTTGTTACACCCCACTTAAATGTACACCCAAATCGCCTTAGCCTTCCGTGTATGCACTCATCTTTAGTGCATTATTGTTATTTGTTAAACCCTAAGTTAACTTTCTAATTGATTACATGGTTGCTAAGTCGAGTCATATCCTTGTACATATTGTTTTGGGACGATTGGGACTCATGGGTAAGTACTTATTTTATGGAGTAATGGGGAAGGACATCATTTATTACCCCCATATGTACGTTAATCTTAAGAGTGCTCCAAGTGTTTTGATTTTCTTAATTCGAGTCATTAGATTAGTTCATTTGTAAAGTATGTAAAGATTCAAGTGTAAGGGGAATTCTCATCCCCTATGATGTATTATTTTGGATGGTAGGGCAAGAGTGTATGCAAAAAAAAAAAAAAAAAAAAAAAAAAAAAAAATCGAAAAATCAAGAAAAAAAAGAAAAGAAAAAAATAGAAAAAGAAAGAGAAAAACATACGGACTACCATCCCTTTTTATTCTTTGTTCATTTTATATTTTTGTATTTTTTCATTTATTAGCTTAAGTCGAGTCTAGTCTTGGCTTAGCAACGCCTATTGTACATGTAATTAACCAAGATTGTTAGCTCGCCACCAGTAAAACTTCCTTTATCCAACAAAACCGTGTAATTCATATCCCTATACCTAACGTTACAACCCTTTTAAAAGACCTCTTTGATAGTTTATCTTAGGTGCTTACGCCATGTGGTGGAGGTTTGATCCTTTCCCAAGCCTATGGTAATCTATTTTGCTATGACAGGTAGTGAGAGATATCTTCCATTTCCATTATGTTATATTACTTTATTACACCCGAGAGATGTGAGTATCTAAACACTATTTGTGAGGTGCTAGTATATGACCTCCGTGCTTGTCTTTGGTCTTTAGTGGAACGATTATTTGTTGTAATTACTTTTATATTAGTGTTAAATGACCTCTAACTTGTCTTTTGATTAGAATAAAAGCATATTTGCTTGAGGACAAGCAAATCTCAAGTGTAAGGGTATATGATAAGGCGAAAAATGAACCACTTTTAGGGGGTCACTTAAGCCCGGAATTGAATTTATTTGATCAAATATTGCCCTAAATCGTTCCTTTTGTGATTTTAGGTACTTGGAGAGTGAATTCTGGAAAAGAAGCTATTTTGGACGTTTTTGGAGCCTAAAAGTGAAGAAAACGGCTAAGTCTCTATTTTCCTTGCTGAAATCAAGTTCCTGACGGCGTCAAGAGTATTACTCTGACGGCGTCAGATGCATCTTCAAATAATTTTACCGAGAGTTCATGACGGCGTCAAGAAGGAGAAGCTGACGGCGTCAGAGTGGATGAAATATTTTACCGAGAGTTGGTGACGGCGTCAGATGAGGGCGTCAAGAGTAATTTTTGCATGACGGCCAAGAGGTGACGGCGTCAAAAGTAGATCAAGCCCGTCCGAGATACTATTTGGCGGCGGTCTGACGGCGTCACAAGGTTGTTCTTGACGCCGTCAGACCAGTTTTCCTATATATACTTTTCTAGTTTTTTAGTTTTAGGAGAGGAGAATTTTGGTGAAACCCTAAGACGATTTTGGTGCACCTTTTACAGGTTTTTCAAGGGTTCCAAACCCTTGATACCTTGCATTGTAATTGAGATAAGTGTTCTTTTAATTCAATCAATATGTCTATGTGTTGGTTGTCTATATCTTGTTCTTGTCTCAATTCAACTATGCTAGGCTAAATATCTCTTGTGTTTGCTTAGATCTAATGAAACCTAGGTATTGATTATGTGTTGATTACTTGTTTATTCTTGTCTTGGATGAATGATTTTATATGTTAGGCTTAAGAAAACTGGCAGACTTCCATTGGTAACATGCTTGAACGTCTTAAGAAACATGAACCGAGGCGTACTAGGTCTTTATTGGTTGTATTTAATGCATGAGCCACTGTTTATAATCCCTATAGTTGTGCTGGGCATGGTGTAGGAGGAGATAAGAGCTCATAGAATTGGGGAGTTATGTATGCCACCCCATGAATGATATTAAAGAATACGATCCGTCATCCATGCAATTGTAACAAGTAATTAACGTGTAAAAGATATCTAGGGAGTAAGGAAATCTAAGTAAACACATTTTCTCCAATTACTGCTCACAACATTAGTATAATTTAGTTTATTTTCTTTTCTAGTATTTTATTTTGATTGCATCTTAGTTTTGGGTTAGTTGAATAGCAACTAATTCCGCCCACTCCTTCAAAACCCGAGATTTTACTTGCTTTCTAAAAAATATAAAAACCCAAAAATAATCATCTTTCATCTATAGAACTAGTATTTAGGTTTTCTAATCCTAGCGACACTATTCCCAAGTTGAACGATCAATCCCCCGGTACCTGCCACTATACTATACTACAACGATCAGGTACACTGCCTGGTGGGGGTTGTAAGCTTCTCGAGATCCCTCGAGAGGTAAAGCCTGGTGCAATTCCCACGCATCAGTTACACCGATTGCTAATAAATTGTATTAAGCCAAACGGTTCGTTATATTACACCGTTGGAAGTAAAGTAAGTCGAAATCACAATGTTCGATAATATGAGCGTTACATAAAACGTTTTATTTGAACGCCAAAATGGGTCGTTATAAAACACCATTCGGCTAAAACATCTTAAACGCAGAAAATAAACCTACACATGCATTCAGGGCAAAAATATGTTTCATCACGGACACAGACGTCCGGCACATCAAATTACAAAAGATGGAGAAATAGTTCAACTAAACATAATTACAAGAAAGCACTCTGGTTTAATTCCTTATCCCCTTCTTTCAAGGTGGAGGGTTCAGCAACAGCCACTGTCGGAGTTTCCTTAACCTGAATGTTTGGGGTGGGAGGTACATATCCCTCCGGCTGCAAGTTCATTAAATCCCCCAACGGTAGACGATAAGACCCAGCCACCTTCTGCACGTATGGGTATTCAGCATCAAAGATTTTATTGAACTCAGCTTTCCAAGTTGCCGGTGCATCCCGGTTAAGGTTCTTCACTTGACTTAAAACCCTTTCAACATCCTCCTCCTTGCGGTTCACCTTGGCTCCCCCATCAAACTCGGCTTTCACGCCATCAATAAAGCCGGCGGTATAAGAGAGGTTGTACACTCGGCCCATACTCTTCTTGTACTCACGAGACTGAAAAAGTCGGCGACAGACAGCCGGAATGAGTTCCTTCACAGTATTATGGCGAACCATTTCGGACTGAGCAAGCTTGGCTGTCAAATTTTTATCTTGTGCTTTCAGCTCATTCACCTCCGCAGATCTACCGGCCAACTGCCTCTCAAGTTCTCTGATCGTCACGGCTTGAGATGAGGCCGTCGACTGCCATTCATTCCTGTTCTTTTCCATCTCCTCCAACTGTTCAACCAAACCTTCCTGCCGAGTAGACGCCGCACTTACTTCATCCTCAAGGGCATGAAATTCTTTCAAAAGCTTGTCAAACTTGGCCACCCCGGCATCACGATCCTCCTCAACAGCCTTCAGCTTCTCGGACAAATCAACACACCCCATATGGGCCTCCGTCAGCTCCCTGTGATCGCGATTCAGCTGACTGAAGCGTCGCAGAAGATCAGCCTGAAGAACCACCCCGGAACCAGAATTAATATAAACCTGACGGACCAGTTGGTTATTGTTGAGCCCCGAAATGGCCTCTGCTTCGGCTGGGGTGGCAAGGTGATCCAACATCTCCCGGCAAGCCCTGAAGGAGTTCATACGGACATCATCACGGAGGGTCCAACCAGGTACAAAATATCCTCCGGTTTCAAAGGTGTTCCCTGAAATATAAAAAAAAAAGAGGAGAGAAAAGTGGGTTAAAATAAGGACAAATACCTTCCGACTGGGTTACTATCGTTTATGGTGACATACCAGCTTCCAGGGGGGGAGATGTTCCGGAAGGCTCATGAGAGCGCGAGGCACCATGTTCAGAATGAGCAGTGTGGACGGAAGCATCTAAAAAAAAAAAAAAAAGGAGGGGAAGAGAAAAATAATAAATACATAGTATATGTACACATGATAAATGCGAACTTAAGAACAAGTGTTTACCATGTGATGGTGTCTTCGGATGGTCTTCAGGGTGTTCCTCATCATTGCCTCCGGCACCCTCGGCCAAATGATCTCCCGCCACAGTATCTGACTTTTTGGAAAGGGGAGGGTCAGCCCGATTAATAGGCGTAGCGTCCAGAGTTTTATCACCCGACGAAACCACCTCTACGGTTACCAGCTTCTTTCTCTTCTTCGGAGCATTCTTGCTATCAACAGCAGTTTTCCTCTTCACGGCAGGTTTTTTCTCCCTCAGCTTCCTCTCTTTCTCCTCCCTAGCGGCAACCACATCATCATCAGCAACTTCAACGAACTTTTGCAAGTTGCTCTTGGGAGGAATCTTTTTCTCCGGAGAGAGAGGCTTGGTAGTCTTTTCAGGACGAACGAAATCCTTGGGAAAAGGTTCTCCTTTGTCGACAACAGATCCCTCCAAGTCAGGAAGTTCCAAGTACTCAGACATTGTTATAACTGCAAAAAAGTAGACAAATAAGCACAAGTCAAGAAAAGAGGCAAAGATATGTAAAAATAAAAAATGAATCATTACCACGCCCCTCGGCATCCTTTACGATCAATTTGTGACCAGTGATCCGGAAGACATTGCAAAGTCCGTATTCATACAGAAGGCTGGGGGTGGCGTCCGAAGAAGAATCGTCTTCTCGGCAATCTTCCTGGCATCCCTCAAAGAATAACCCTCCGGGAATCTATCTGATATCTTAGAGTCCTTGTGCCTCCAAGGCATGGCATTCGGAATTGCCCTACGGTCTATAAAAAAGAAGAAATCCTTCCAATGCTTCAAACCCGACAAAAGTTCGTCAAAGCACTTCAACGCTCTCTTCCCGGTTCGGCTTTCAAACGAAAACCAATGACCCTGCTTGCATAACCGGTAGAAAACCCTAAAGAGAGGAACGGTGGGTGTAACGTCTAAACTATAGCACCGAACCTCAAAGAGAATAACCCTGTTTAAACCTATGGGAACAAGTTGAGAAATATGTACTCTAAAATGACCTATTACGCCTAAAAGGAAGGAAGAGAACGGAATCCTAACACCTCCTAATTTAATCTGCTGGACATATATACCTATCTTACTATCCGGCAATTCGTTCATAGTAAACCCATCCGGTGGAACCATGGGATGTAAATCTGTCGGTATGCCGTACTCTGTACAAAACTTATCTAACGTATGCTGGGATAATTTAGAAGTATGCACATGCATATCAAACTTACCTATCGGTTTTACCCTACTAGGACCTTCGTCCAGAATATTCATCTCGGCAGGCTCGCTCGCAGCCATTTACAAGGAAAGATACCGAGGGATGTTGGTATGAAAAGAAAACTACAAAGTAAAAGTGACGCACCTCGGTAAAAACTTGGAACACACAAGGTGAAAACGCTTCGGCGATAATAGTATGCAAAGGGGATAAATGAAACGGCAGCAAAATGAAAAACATAAGGGCGCTATTTATAGGGGAAAATCTTGAGAAGCGTGAACGTCGTGTCAAACAGTACATCGTGACGTGGCGTAGCGTGGAGCGTCCGATCTCTGCAAACTTGGGCTTAGTGGCATCCAGCTGTAACCATTTATATTGTTATTTTATTAGGCCCATGGGCCACATAAGTCTTAGAGCCCGATATGAGCCTAATAAACTGCAACACTCCGGCTATCAAGCATTGAACCATCGGTCTACAACCAATACTCCAATACTGGGGGGGACATGTTGGCGTATGTGTCCGGACGGCGTACAACCTTCGGACTTCATCACCGCCTCCGGTAACGTACCCTTCGGATCCTTATCCGTAAGCGGGAGGTTAAAACAGAGACATCATGTTATCCGAGGACTTCTCTTTTACACGAAGGACAATAACATTAACTGCGATCACGCCGCCATCCCAGATTCTCAGGGATTGTGTCGGCCACGTGATCTGACACCTACCTACTATGTACAGTATAACACTGTATGCTCCTTCCCAAGGTAGAGCAGGTAAGGAGACGAGGTAGTATAAATACCCCCACCTCATTTATGTCATTCAACTAACAAACACATATTGCATTTACTCCCAACTACTCTTCTACCCTTCGTATCATTCATACTTACTCTCACACCGGAGGTGGGTCCTGGGAACACTCCCGGGGCGAGCCTGACGTGTGATTCTTGTGTGCAGGTCTCTACGCTCATCCGAAGGTCCTATACAAGAAGTGCATCCCCACAGGATTTTACCTTAACAAATTTAAATGGGTAAAAGCCATATATTAGCAACGTATTTTTACAAATTTTCAAATCTAGCTACCTCCAATTTGAAGTCTTCTTAAACCCTCTTATACTTCAAAAAAGTTGGTCATAAGCCGTTGTATCCCACAATCATAGACATCTCTTCCATCATTTTTATTTCTTCACTGCATTGAGAATGACAATATGATCTACAGTATATGTTTCCTGGAAAAACTTCTTTCACGTATAACCTTTTATAAAAATGCAAGCATAGCATTTAAAAAGTTTTTGAGCTCAACGTAAACTGAATTACTTTCTTATGTGTGTGAGCTTTAAGTTGAATTTGAATTGTCATAAGTTATTGCTAGATTTTAGTTTCTCCGTTTATATATAAGTCGTCCACCTTGCGTCATATAACCTTAACCCATTAGTTAAGTGGTTGTGAGTTTAAGCTACATCCAAGAATGAATGGTGTTGGAGTCTGTAAGTATAAAAAATGATTGTGACCAGTTCACGGGAGGTGTAGGAGAGAGCAAAGTTAACCATAACTTCATAAAAAGAAATCAAATCAATTACTACATATTACTCCATTTTGTTGATAGTTGCCAGATCAAAGGACTTGTAAAATCGAGGTCGAACAGGTTTGGATAGTTCATGACTCGGTTTGTTTAAAAAGTCTTCATAGAAACATAGAAAGAATATTATAACTAAGGAGTTAAAGCAAGAGATAAATGTAAGATTGAAAGTTCATTTGCAAAAGTCTATGCACGCGTAGAAAGTAAACTAAACATTGACCCACCATACTTTGATAAACTAGCAAACCCAAATCATACGCTTATAAAAATTTAGAGAACCAAATAAAAATGTTTATTCAATAAAAATCATACTTTGATAAACTAGTAAAATGTTTATTCAATAAAAATTTAGAGAAGCAAAAAATCTTATGCAAGTTTTGGTTGAAAATCATCATTGTGGATGACAAAAATTTCATTGACACATTTTTTTTTTCAACCAAAAGTTGAAATTTTTTGCATAATCAAACAAAAATTAAAAGTTTAGACTATACTAGTTTAATAAATTTGCACAGCCCAAGTGTTACGTTATCAATTAAACATAGACCACAAATATATTCTCCATCATATTATTATGAAAGCAACACAATGATACCATTGATAGTATATATATATTTGTAGCAATTTGATTTTCTATAGCAATCATAAAATAAAAAATAATAAATAAATAAAATGTGTAGTTCAACGCTATCTAGTGTCTTTTTTCTTTTCTTTCTTATCACCACGTTTGCTTCTTCTTTGAATAATAATCATAGATGCCCTAAAAACCAAAGTGAAGCTTTGCTTCTCTTTAAACATAGCCTTTCCTCCATCAATTACCCAAACGATTATATGTGTGGTTATCCAATAATGATGAGCTGGAACACAAGTACTGATTGTTGTAATTGGGATGGAGTTGAATGTGACCACTCCACCGGTGACGTCATCCGTCTCTATCTCCCATGCGGAATGCTACAAGGTACAATTCATCCTGACATCTCCCTCTTCAACCTCACACACCTTACTTGGCTTGATTTATCAGGAAATAGTCTTAATGGGACATTGCCATCTTGGCTGTTTACTTCCCCCTCTTTACAATATCTCGATCTAAGTGGTAACATGTTGAGTGGAAATGTTCCTTTTGAGTCATTTACTTCCCCATCATTAAAAGAGTTATACCTCGATCACAATCAGTTAGGTGGCCAAATTGATGTGCAAACATTTCCACAACTCACCAACCTCACTGCTCTAGGCCTTGGTTATAATAATTTTAGTGGTGAATTGGAGTTGGATACATTCTTATCAACCCTCACAAATATTTATGAACTCCATCTCTCATACAGCGGTTTGTCTCTTACAACAAAAAATACCAATCATTATGTCAACCCTGGTTTTAGATACTTATTTTTGGCCTCTTGCAAGCTAAAGGTGTTTCCAAATTCATTTCGAGCCATGAAACAACTTGGTTACTTAGATCTCTCTAGCAATGAAATCCATGGCCAAATTCCTCATTGGGCAGGGGAGATAGGAGGAGGTAACAACCAGTTATCTTATTTGAATCTGTCTCATAACTTCATAACAGGCTTGCCACAATTTCAATGGTATGGACTATATTCCCTGTATCTGCAGTCCAACTTGATTGAGGGGCCATTCCCTCCATCAATTTGCAACATGAGCTATCTAAGGTATTTGGATATGTCCAATAATCGCTTTGGTGGATTGATTCCACAATGCTTTGGAAATATCTCCTCATCTCTTGAAATGATAATTATGGGGAATAATAGCTTTCAAGGAACAATTCCAAACGTATACAGGGATTGTGGAAGTTTAGAAGGGCTTATTTTAAAAGGAAATAAATTAGAAGGAGAGGTGCCGATTTCCTTGTCCAAATGTCAATCCTTGAAAGTAGTTGATTTCGGAAACAACCATTTGGATGGTACATTCCCTGGTTGGTTAGGAGCTCTTCCAAATTTGCAGGCTCTTGTCCTCAAATCAAACAACTTTCATGGACACATTCAACCCTCTGCTACTATTGATTCTCCCTTTCCAAGTCTTCGAGTTCTTGACTTATCTCATAATAGGTTTGTAGGTCAACTCCCTGCAAAATATTTTCAAAATTTCAATTCCATGAAGAATGTTGTTAAAAACAGCACAACACCCGAATATTTGGACATGGGCGGATTGTATTACTCATTCGTTGTTGCGGTGAAAGGGGTGGATCTAGAGTTTACACAAATTTCGGTTGACTATACAATTATTGATTTGTCCAATAACACATTTGAAGGAAAGATTCCAAATGTCATAGGTGGTCTTAATTCGCTAATAGTGCTCAACTTGTCCCACAACAGCCTCATTGGTCCAATTCCACATGCTCTAGGGAATCTCTCTGAGATTGAGTCGTTAGACCTATCTTGGAACCAACTCTCAGGAGAGATTCCTCAAAGCCTTGCAGACATCAAGACCCTTGAAGTGTTAAATCTCTCGCAAAATGATCTTGTGGGTCATATACCAGAAGGACCTCAGTTCAAGACATTTGAAGGGAACTCTTTTGGTGGGAATCCAAGACTCTGTGGGACTCCGCTGCCAAAAAAATGTAGTGAGCATTCACATGAACCACAACTTGAAAGTGATGAAGAAAGTGGGTTTACGTGGGAAGTGGTGATGTTGGGATATGGGTGTGGAACATTAGTCGGATTGGTGATGGGATATCTCATGTTGTCAACAAGAAAAGTCAAATGGTTCAATGCAATTGCTGATGCAGCGGAGAGTTTGGTCTTGAAGAAGAGGAAGAGAAGACATGTATATATCGGGAAATAAGATTAGAAAATCAAAGGTACCATTTTTCACATGTTTTCTTATTTCATCAAATTTTGCAAAATGTCTTACTCTATGAATTCTCTTCCTCTTAAAACAGATTATGATGCAGGTAGAGTTCAGGGTGGGGCTGGGACCTTTTGAGTTATGCAGTCGTGTATCAGCTTCTGCTTCTGAATTATGATGTTTGTGTTTTGTCTCTTTGAATTATTCTTGTATGTAATATTAATGTGTTGTTAGTATTAATTCATTAATTTATTGATATTTTGATGACTATACAACCATTGCAGATACAGATGTTACCGCTGTAATAATTTGTATCGCTTTGCTTTCGGTAATATATATGCTTCTCATTTCTATCAATTGGTCCTAGCTATGCTTTCACTAAGGATTGGTGTTTGGGATTGGTAATTAGCACAGTTATTGTGTTTTTCCAATGGATGGAGTCTTTGCTAATGATGATGCCTACTGTGGTATTTCTCAGTTCTATTCTGTGAGGGTGTGCTGCATCATAGTTCTGGGATATTACAGACTAGTTAGGAAATGTAGTTTTTAGCAGTAGAATTCATCTTATGGAGGTGAGGTATGACCTTGAATGATGAGGCCTCTCTATGCTTGAAGATTGCATTAATGATGTTCGTTGATGAAAGGTCTAAGTGAGTGAGGTTGATGAGTTGTTGAAATGTTTGCACATCAATATGTCCAGCTAATTGATTGTGACCTAGTTCTAACCTTTTTAATGATGGAAGACCAAATGACTCAAAAGGTACCTTTCCATTGAACATATTATTCCCCATATCTATCGTTTCTGCGTAATGAATACCCGTCTGCAGGACCTCATGAAGCTCTATCCGAATGAATTGTGTGTGTTATGCTTATATAGCTACATAATGTGATGTTCTGATCCTAATATGAGTCAGATCTGTGATTGTTAACATATGTATGCGAAATATTAGTTTATGATCCAGTAAATGATAATCTCGGATTTGACATGTGATTTGATTTTTTTAGATTTACAGTTTATTTTGAGGGCGAAAGTATGAGTCATGGCTGAGCTTATGAAGTGAACAGTGTTAAACGTGTGCATAGTGAACCAGGCATTTAGTACATTCTGCTTATTTAGCTACATAATGTGCAATGTCTGTATATTATTGTGCAATATGATGACTTAAATCTGTGATTGTTAGCTTCTGTAGGTGAAATGTTTAGTTTATGATCCGGTAAATGTTATTCTCTGCTTCGACATTGGATTTGATTTTAATAGATTCAGTTTATTTAAACTGGCGGTGAAAGTATGAGTTATGGTTGAGGTTATGAGGTTAATAGTGTAAAATAAGTGCGTAATGAATCAGCCGGTTCATAAGATTGGATATCTGTAAGTAGAAACAAACTTAAACATATGAACCGGCATTTATTGAGTTTTGTTTGGATTACAGTCTATTTAATTAGTTTCTAAATTTTTCCTAAATTAAATCGCACGTATTGCGTCTACACCTTAAAACAATATGATCAAGACATCATGTTTCTGGGACGAAATTTTAATTGGGACTATTAAGATAATTTGGATTCTGAGAAAACGCTGTAACATGTCAAGTGTTAGAATGAGTTTAAATGGATCAGTAAAATCTAAATCTATTTGTTGATTTTTGGTTTGATATTAATGAACATATAACAAGTTTCACAATACCAGTTAATAAATTATGAACTATACATATCATATTATCTTACTTACCTTACTTCGCATTCTGTAAAACAGACATGAATACTCTGCATTACTTGCTTCCTTTTCCTTCTATATTCATCTCTAGATACACATGCCATTATACTTGAATTTTGAAGCGTATGAATTGGGATTTATTGCTTAATTACTTGTTCAGTTGAGGTTGAGCTTATAAAGTGAACATAAAGGAAACATGTACTTTGGAGATAGTAAACTAGCGATTTGATAAGACTGGATGATAAGTAAACACGTTAAAAAGTGAAAAGTAAGAATGTTTGTTTAGTCTTTGACTTGAGTTGGTTTTTGAGTTTACTAGATACATAAAAATATGAATCATTATGTTTGTGGGAGAAAATCTGAGTGAAGCTGAGTTAACATGGATCGGAATCTTATAAGTGAATATTTATAGAACGCACGCTGTGGAGGTTAGCACATATTGTTAACCCAACCAGGAATTATCATTTGTGGCGACAATATTGTGATTTATAGTTTCATCGCTTCTTCCCTTTTGTCTTCTATATCATCTCTAGATGCACATAATTTTATACTTGGATCTTTGCCACTTTTGCCACTACGACACTAGGAGTCGATAAATTTTCAATAAATATATATTTACGGATCATCATATCATGGCATGAAACTTTAATTTAGTACATTCTGCTTATATGGTCTCTGTGAACTCCATATATGGTTATTACATTTTAAATAAGCAGATAACTAGTTTGAGTCTTTGCTAATTCTCATATCTCTTTTTCATTGCTTGTTTGGGTGTTATTTGTAGTGAAAGTTAGCCCGCATTACGATGTACAACTACTGACAACTGAAGGACTGACAAGGTCATTAAATACAATACGTATCAAAGACGTAAGTAATCATCCTACATTGGGTTTTAATACATCGCTTAGGGAAGTGCTTATCTTAAAGTGTTTATAAGCCATTAACACAAACCAAAACTTGCAACCCCTCCCCCCCCCCCCCCCCCAAAAACAAAACTTCGAATAATTTGGCATTCCGTTAGAGTATTTATGGCTTGCTAAGTTGCTATACAGTTCACATGATCATTTGTTTTGTGGTTTGCTCTTGGCAGAGGTATCCAGTGGAATCTGTTCCAGAGGCTATGATGCCAGAAAATATTCTTCATGAAAAGATGGCATTACCTAAACACCAGGTATTAAACCAATATATAGACTTATTATTCTGAGAAATCGATGTATTACTTTATAACTTTGAGGGAAGAAGAGAAAAATATTTATCATAAATGGTAAAAGGGGTAAATGGATTAATTTAAAATGTATACATCTACAGGCTTGTCACTTAATAGGCATGAAAAGTCTTGTAGAAATTGAGGCAGCGTCTTCTACTTGGCTTAAGGTTAGCTATTACTACTCATCTATTTACCAAAGTCGTGAGTCTTGAGTTGTATCCTAACAATTTATATGAATCCAGCTTCAGGAATCTGAGCTTCCAGCAGATGGAAAAACGGGCATGGTTGACATCCTTATTTCTGGTACTATGGAGAACAATGATCGTGCTAAGACTATGATCAATGCAATAGTGTCTGAGGTGAGTTTTTACACTTTTTTTTACTATGTAAACAAAAATTGCATACTTTGTTTATTTTCAATCGAGTAAAAAACTATTTGATTTCTTTAATCAAAGAAACTCAATTTCATTTTGATCGTATCATTTTGGTGAAGGCAAACCAGAAGGCTGCAAAGCCACCAAAGATGTTTGAGTTCAAGATGGGAGACTTTCGATGGGAATGGATAAGAGGCACTGCACTAAAGAGATTTGAATGGGGCTGTGGATGTTGTGCTTTAAAGACGCAAACAGGAGAAGATAAAAAGCCCACCGACAATGTGGACAACTCCATTGAGGTGAAGCAAGTACCAACAGTTGCTGAGGTGAATAATCAAGTACCAGTTGTTGAGGTGAATAATCAAGTACCAGTTGTTGAGGTGAATAATCAAGTACCAGTTGATGCGGTTCGAGATGTGGGTCCTAGCATGTCTTATATTGGTGTTGGTGATGGTGATGGGCATTATGTGAATGGTCATAATGCTGGATATTATACGGGTGGTGCTGGTGCATATAGTGTTGGGGCTTGTGAATTCTATCCGAATGGATATTGGGTGGGTGGTTCTAGTTAGCGGACAAGATGTTGAGTGAGATGCTATGGAAATGAAAACTATCTCTCTGCGTCAACTTTAAGGTACATTTGCTTGGTTTTGAACCACTATCAATGTAGGTAACCGGAGAACACAACAAGCTCATATAATAACTCTCTTTTTCTTTATATACTAATAATGGAATAACAAACTTAATCATCTGTTCCACAGAAAACATATTGAATCTGAGACATAGTGTCATTTTAAGACAATCTTGAATAAGTGATGCTGTATATTCTGTAACAGCCCTCATTGAAAATAGTTATGGCTGACTTCGCCTTCCATAATACCGTGGACGCCTTGGCTGGTGTTATTACAGCCTGCTACCCTGATTTAATGATTCATATTGTAGTTGCTTTCTTAATAATGTGATCGAAATATGTTTGTGGTCTAGTTCTACTTATAAACGTAACACTTGGGTTGTACAAGTCTGAATTGATAGGCTTTCGTAATATATGTGTCTGATTATGCAAAAGTTCCAGCTTCTTATTGCCAAAAAAAATCATTTGATAAATGCTTTTGGACCTGCATAGAGGTTTTTGGATTCTCTTGACTGAATAGACATCCTCAAAGTTTAAACTTTAAAGTTATGTGTTTTGCTAAACATAGCCATCCAAGACGACCAACTTATGTTTATGAACCTATGAGTTGGATTGTACAAAGCTTTTGATCCAAAGGCCAACAATTTTCATTTTCTTTTTGTATTGTGCAAAATCTCCAACATTAAATTGATATAATGATAAACAACCTTCTTTAGTTGAAACTTTATATGAGAGAATTTCATATGCATTCAAATTTTGATTTTGGGTGGAAAGTGAATAAAACAAAAATAATGATGAGTTCTTAGAGTGAAATAAAGTGTGAAAAAAGAGGACGAAAGTGGCGGGTTTTTTTGTTTCAAAACTTTCATCTTATTTGTGGGGAGAAAATAAAGTAAAGATGATATTTGTTGTTTAAATTACCTAATTGTCCTTTTAACTTTATTAACCTATCTCCTATGAGTCCATTATTGTAAAAATGACATAGGTATTTATTTATTTCTTTCTTTTCGTTCTTGTACAACTTGAGAACGCATATATGTTCACATCATTTCTTCCTTCCCTTTTTTTTTTACTTTGCTTTCCCTTACTTTCTTTTTCTTTTCCAAATAGAAGAGTCTTAAGGGCTTGTTTCTTTTTTTTTCTGGATTAAGTGGGTGGGGCCCTTTCTGTTAATGAGTCTTAATGAGGAGGAGCACCCTTTGCTTTCTCTCCTCATACAGACCATTTAACAGAAAAAGAAACATATTATATGTGTGGCCCCACCACTATCTCCCCATTAAGACTCATTAACATAAAAAAGAAACACCCCGTAATATGTTTGCTCGTGCATTGCACAAGTTTGACTAAATCATATCTACCTTTAAATCAAAATGAAAATGAATCCGGACCGTAATAAGTAATTATCTAAAAATACAAGAATAATGACATCATCAAAATTAGGATTTTGATTTGGAATAAATAAAAGATTTGTGATTGGTTGATAGTGCATTTACGATGTGGCAGCATGTCCTAGGTGGATTAAATGAGGTTGCAAGATTCAAAAAAACTTTCTTTTATTATATAATATAGATATAGATTAGTACATGCGAAATGCATCAAAAGGAAAAAAAAATACCAATGGTGGTGTTTTGGTACACAGTAATAAAGATAACATATCTTAGTTGGTGATAATGTGAAGAAAAAAACAATGTCAACTACTAGTATTGCAAAAACGTCGTGATTGACTTCACTGTCTCAAGCCAACATCTTTTCTTTCACCATATTAACAAATTGTAGACAATCACTTTCTAAAATGAATTTATCATCTCTTCATGGTCCTTTTTATACTAAAACAAATAACCCATAATTTAATATGAATTTAAAATTATATAACCGAAAGTTAATATTTACTTAATCGTATTTTAAATGTTTTTGGTTACAATTATTTATATTACTAGCTTATAGACCCGCGAAATCCGCGGGATTATAGAGGGGTTTTTTTTTTATTAAAAAAAGGTAAGTACGTGAATAAAGTAAGAAAGAATAACGAATGTAAATGCTATAAAATTTTCTTGTATCGGAACAATAAGTTATATGTCAATGATACTATAAACTACTATGCTTGTAAATATCTATGTAATAAACGTCTATTGCCTCGTGATCTCCAATTTTGATGGTCTTTAGAAGAAAATGTATGTAGTGAGCATTGTAACACTTCAACCCAATGTCCATTACGTGAATACCTAATAAGTTTAAAAAATATGGAAATAAAAGAAGTTTATAATTAATAATAAGTGTAAATATAAAAAATGGCATAAAACATATCATATGTATATTGTACATACTTATTGAACGTTGATCATAAACCTTGAAGAACTTCTTTATAGACTACATTTGTAGTAGTTTTTGATAGATTACCATCCACATCAGAAACAACCACCTTCAAACTTTTTAAACATTCGTACATATAATTTCTTGGTTCCAAGGCATGACTTATTTTTGTCCTCTGCTATGGTTTTTAAAAAAATGATAAATGCTTCGTTTCACATGGCGTTGGACCCACTTTAACATTCATAATTCTACATCTATATTCATGCAACTATGCAAGTGTATTACAATTATCCAAAGGTAACTAAAAGGGTGTTGGGGTAAGCATTTTTTAGGCTTACCTTTAGGTAATAAAGCATAGGAGGGAATTGTTTGGAAGGTACCAAAAGGTTATTTTTATCTAACTAATAGGTGGTCAAATAGATTTATTAAATGTAAATACCCAAAAGGTTATTGACCCGTGGACTCACAGGGTTTTCCAAAGTATAAACAAAATAAGGAAAAAAAACAAAAGTAAATAGCTTGAATCATTTATTTGAAAGGAATATGAACTAATAAGTCCATGCACGCGGGCTCAATTTTGATGCCTTCACGGGTATTCTAAAGAGAAGACAAAACGATAGATAATATGTAAGTTAAATGATTAGCCATTATAAATGCACACACAATTATACGTAGAAAGATAACGTCCATACAAATCACATATATGTATAGTCGAACATAACATATAGCCCAATCTAGTTATAAAAAGAGTTATTAAATAGCATTCCACCTAAGCTTCATAGTTCCAACTAAAAAGGGAGTCATCCAAATAACAAATCTTCACTTGAAATTAGTTAGTACATGAGAGGTTTTCACTTGGGTTTGAGGCTTTTTGATGACTCTAGTCTGTTGTGAACTTGGGGTGGAGACAACATCCGACTTATCATAAGACGTATTTATAAAATTGGTTGGCCTATAAGAGCAACATCCATCCCAAATTTGGGTTCAATATCTATTCAAGAAACCAAATTAAAAAGCAACATATAAATAATTATATATCTGTACAAAAAAATATGGAAAGGATTTATACAAGGCTCTAAACAATAACACGTATTTATAAAATTGGTTGGCCTTCAGAACCTAACGTCTTCCCTGGTCGAACTCATCTCATTAGGGTTTATCCAAGTTCATTTCCTGGGCAATCAAATCTTAGTCATCACTAATTTTATTGTTTCAAAATGATGGGTTCTCCATAGAAGTTACAGAAGGATATACTAAGCATATCACAACTTTAACAAAATAAGAAACATATTCGGCAATGAACCAACATATTTAGCTATGAAGCATTTATTCAGATTTCACCAATAACAAGTCATTTCCAATTCTTTGTTAACTGTACTTAACATCAACATTCAACATTCAAATTCAATAAACTCAAATTGCAACAAAAAAGTAGTATGTAGGTCGAGTATGGTTAAAAGATATATATACTTATATATCTCAGTTGCAATTAACAATCCTAAAAACCATGTATACCACCACATAGGCGTCACTGAAAGGTCACAAATCCTGTTGATTTGACCTTATGCTAACACGTGTTCATGCATTTTCAATTTGAAGCACCAATGCACTAAATATAACCTTTTACCCAAACACCCTTAACACTCTAGTTAGGATCCATTACCTGACCAAGATTTCTGTTGTAGCAACACCGCATGGCACAATGTTGGCTTGGCCATGGCTCGCAGCATCGATCTGCATTGCCTCCTGGTGTATATAGAGACCAACGGAAGATCTACCCGTTGTCACTTCTCTTGAATCACCCTGAAAAATGCGTTGATAAGATACTAATAATTTGGAAGTTCATGCGCAAAAGAATTTATTTGTTCATACTGTCACCAAATACAGCTGTACAAATTTAGTTCATGACCATCAACGATGGTCAATTCTATGCCAAGTAATCCTCAAAAACAATGAGTAAACTTTTTTAGTTCTATGAAGATGAAGCTACTAAAAAGAGTGCGTGCGAGCTTACCTTTTGGAGATACATAGCTTTTTTGAAGAGACGCGACACCAAATCACCAAGTATGACTTCTCAGTTATTTGTGTAGAAAACTTTCTAAATTTTTTTCTCCTTTTATGATCATGTATAGCATCCAAACATCCTACTTATTTTCATGACACATCCAAACATCCTGCTTATTTTCAGCTGGTTTACAACCTAAAATAAAAAACTCACAAAAATAAAACCCCAAATTTCACATTAAAAATCAAAACTTTATCTATATGTTTCTAAAGTAAGTACCAAAATTTTCAACTAAATCATCAAACACTCTTAACAAACATAAATAAACCACAGTAGAAACAATATCCATAAATTTATTAACAAAATCAAATTCATATATGTATTGCCAAGACTATAAAGAAAATTGATTCTAATAGAACCACATACCTAAGCATGTCTTTTCTTTCAAGCATTTCATCAAACTGTTGGTGTGCATCAGCAACCGTGGTAAAAATCAAATGAAGAAACCTATAGCCAACTCAATAAAAGCAAAAACCCAAATCAAACAACCAAATCCAACTATTAAAAAAATAAGCTCAATAATAATGAATTTGAAAGTAGTAAATTTACCTCAGGCATCTTCTCTATCCAGTTGTTAGGGTTGATATTAACTCTTGAATCAAATATATACTGACCAATTCGTAGGTTATCTTTGGATGTTTTTTTTAATGCATTGACATTAATTGGTGAATTAAAACTGAATATTGAGGAGCGTATAGAGGAAGATTAAACTGAATATTGTATTTTTTGGGATGATTTTTGTATGCTTTAATTAGTTAGCAAAAATAGCGGGATTAATGAGGATTGAAGCGTGTTTTTTGTTAATGAGAATGAATTGATGGTGGCGTTACAATAAGAATGAGAATGAATCGGTGGCTTTTTCACCTACCAGAAATCATTTATATAGAAGGGAAAGTAGTAGTGCATAGGGTTGTTGTACACTTGAGAGCATTAATTATTTATCGACCAATAGGAGCAAAGACACCTCAGCGCATTAATGATTTATTGTACTTCATTGGTGATTGTACAATATTTCGTACTACCAGGCCTTCGATGGTGATCAAAGGAAAATGAGGGGTGTTGTGATTACGCCAAGCTTGGATATAAGTGATTGCGCAGGGGTTGGACCCTGCGAACCACCTCCGGCGTGTGAATGAGTGATTGGTATGAGAGTTTAAGTATATGCGTAGTAAAGTAAGGTGAGATAGATTGCATACCAGATTTGTCATCGTCCATGACTATTTATAGGTGAAGAAAACAGTCCTGGAGAGTGGTCACACGTTTGATAGAGATCATGGGGGCGTCCCATGATTTGTGGTAACCGCTAGGGGTTAGTGCCCCACTCCTCCTGATTTAGCGGGGGAGCTAAAGAGAAAGAGGAGACGTGGGTAAGACTTGGTCTTACCAATATGTGGACTTGGCATTGTTCCGTCCTTGAAACTTATCGAGAGATACCCCGAAGGGCTTGATCCTTCGATTGGCGAATTCCCACTTGGTAACTAGATCATTGATGATTAGTTTTACGCCAAGGAAAGTTTTAGGAGGCTAGCCAGAGCCTTCAATTATGTAGGTTTCGATTACACTCGAAGAGGTGTCCTTCGAGCTAATCGGAGGGTACATCATCAAGCCCCCCAGTTGAAAGTCAGATATGCACACAAGAATATGTGGCTTACAACTCTATCGTAATGTAATGTTTTTACCATATTCTCTAAAGTGGATAAACAGATATTTGAAATACAAAAATGCATTAAATGCGCCTGCATATAACGTATCTGTTGAATCAGAAATATATAACGGCAGAATTATCGGTAAACTCAACCATCTTTCAAAATTTAAAGTATTGAGTGTATAGAATTATGTGCTATATAAATATCAGTATACCACAAATTCTGAATCATAACTCTTTCCTCTGCAACTACCACAAAGCCGTGATCTGCAGCAATCAAAAGGTAGACTCTTCCCCCATTTTAAAATTAGTTACTTTAGGTATAGCCATGAGCATGGATGCTAAACGTATTATAAGACAACAAAAATGTACTCTTTCCAGGGAAGCCCTTTCCCTTTTTCTAGATGATTACCCAATACCCAAACAACATAAAGTTATCCTCCCAAAAAGTAATCAAAGCATTTATGATGCCCCAAAAGGGTATGTGGGTTTGTATCACATTTGAAGCACGTGAAAGTTCCACACCAATGAGATAAATATCCGGCTCAAGATAATGATACATGAAAATGCCGGGATCAAAGATAGTGTCTTCATTCCCGAAGGAGTGAAGAAGAAGAAGAGAAGTCACCTTATAGGTGAAGAAAAGGAAGAAAACCATGATGAAAATCATGATAAGATTTTCTTCCTCGAGAGCAGGCTCATTAGCCTGAATTTGGATTTCAAAGGTTAAGCTCAAAAACATCCCGGGAGGGTGGGTGGGAATGTGCAAATTCTCATGATTGAGAATATCTCTCCCCGGGTCATCATACTCCGGAGGAGTCATGATATGAGTGAGTTCACCGGAGGACTCCTCAAAGGTGAATGAATCATATTCGGGGAGAGAAATTTGAGAATGAGAAGTGGTACTGCCACTAATCTTCTCTCCCATATGATCAAAAGTAAAGGCTTCAAACTCCGGAATAGGATCGTCGGAGAAAATGTCACTATCCTTAATCGGGATAGGAGATGAAATAGGTTTCATATTGAAAGCCTCAATTTTTTAGATGAGGAGATTGACATTCAATAATTTTGCACGAAGTGCTTCATCCTTGATTTCAGTGTCAGTCTCATCATTCACTTCTTCTAAGCTGACTAGCTCAGAAGGTAATCCTTCCACATGACTGATGTCTCCAGAAGATAAAGAATTTTCATCAACATGTGAAATACTAAGCTCGATGTTGGGATTAGGGTTTAAAAGATTTTCAGTTTCTCCCATATCGGCTTCAAGGTCAAACAGATCATTATCACTTCTCAATGGAAGTGGATTGATGTGAGTAAGTTCATCTGTGAACTCCTCAATAAGTGGGTCAACATCAGAATGAGGCAGTGGTGCCTCTTCATACTCAACTTCTCCATAAGATGTACAATCATCATTAAAATCGGAGAAAGTCTCAAAATGATCTTTTGGATTTTCAGGGTGAGAAAGTAGATCACACACATGATCAAAAGTCCCATGTGACTCTCCTGGGATTGGGACAAGGTTCTCAACACTAGACTTTATGAATTCGTCTGATTCCTTTTGAGGAACAGTGTCAAGATGCTCGTCCCCCATGCTTGGAGAGTGAGTGTGAACTTCGGGTGTGATATCAATACACTGAGGGAGTTTAGAAGTACTAGCAGTTATGGAATTTTCAATTTCCATTTGATCAACGGCTAGTGACTTTGTCACATTATTTTCTCCCTGATTCTCCATGGAAGGAATCACAACAGATGAATCTGATGAATCTTTTTGAATAATAACAATGTTATCTTCATCATCATCACTGTCATCATCGTCATCATATAGAGCAGCAAAGCGAAGATTGGCACGTATTTTAGCCGCTCTTTGCTCAGCAAGTAATTCTTCCACGCTCAATTCGTTTCTAGCATCACGTTCTTCAGCAAGTAATTCTGCCATTGATTTTTCACGAGATTCTTGAAACGATGTGGTAGCCAACCCCTCCTTAAATTTTTTAAATGCTTCAAGAACCTCATGACAAAGGTCTTGCGGGAATTGAGGAGTTGCTTGGGTCAATTGGTGCTGTGGAGGTTGGTCTTGAAATGAATAGTCGTAATTGTTGCAAGGAAATGGATTCCCTGTTTGACAATCCGAGCTAAAGTGAGGACCTCCACAGTATTCACAACAGTAAGACTGATGTGGCTGTGAGTCGTATGTGCTAGAGTCATAATTGTTATCAGGAAACTGCTCATAGACAAGCGTGTTGCCCGATTGACAATCAGAACTGTAGTGTGAACCACCACAGTACTCACAACAGTTAAACTGTTGAGTATGGTTTGGTGAATCGTATGGACATTGATCATAACCAAAATTTTGACTATTTTGACAATTAAAACCTTGGTGAGGACCTCCATAATATTCACACGAAAAGTTTGGTGTATTTTGATACGAAGCACCATTGTGATTTGGATAATATGATTCTTGCTCGTATGAATGTGATGGGTAATTGGAAAAATTTGAAGGGTTGTTGAATGAGTTCTGATTAGGATCGTAAGCAAATGAATTCCTCGAACCACAAAACAAACAACTTCCGTCTCGAATATCATTACCACATTGTTCACATGTACACCAACGACATGGTAAACCAAAAAGCGGTTCACCACAACCAACACAAGGAATAAAATCCGGAGGTGGGACAAGTGGTGTGCTCTTAGAGCTAGCAATTTCCACCACTTCCGTTATGGTCTCAGGTTTTGGTTTTTGATAAACGTGAAGATTGGGTAAGTCGTTCTTTTCAGTCACTGCCCTAAGCTCTGTACGTTTGCTTGACAAACTTTTAACCGTAAACCGTTGTTGACATAAATAATGTATGAAAACGTTATTTATATTTTTCGATATCTCTATATTTTGACGATCACAAAATGTAAACTCGTCAATCGTATGATTACTACGTAAACAAGTATTAAGCTAGTTTATATCATTATATCCAACTTAATCACCTAAGGTATGAATAAACAAGTGCTTAATACATCTCATGATCAAAGGGATATTTAATTAATTAATACAAAGTTTATTTAATTATATAATCTTATTATATATTCTTGAAAAACACTTTTGGTAATAAGGAAAAATGTTTTAATCATACTAAATATATGATTTCAAATATTTAACCAAAATCAGTTAGTTTTTCACCAAATAAACTTTCCCCACTAAAAGACAAGTTTTCTGGCCGTTACAGTTGGGCGGCCCCCTTAATTATAAGGGGCGGTCCCCTTAATTTTAAGGGGGCCGGCCATGCTTTAAGGGGACCGGCCAGGCTCCCCTGTCAGAAACTGTCAGATTTCTTCTCCTATAAATACCACCTTAATTCTGGAATTTTTCCCCACCTTTTGCACGAAATTTTCAGATCTATAATCATCTAAAACTCATCAAAAACCCTTTGATCATTTGTATATTAATCCTTGTTTCAAGTGATTCAATCCCTCATCATCCATTCTCATTCAAAGTGCAAAAGAAGAACTCTCTACAACCAATCTCAAGAAGTGTTGAAGAGTAGTTGTGTATAGTGTATATATATATATATATATATATTCATTTGTGAATATTGTGTTGTGCTTGTTATTATTTGTTTAGAAGATATAGAAGTTGTGTAGATAGTAGAAGTTGATTAGTAGTGAAATAGGATAGTTGTGAAGATTGGTGTGTAGAAGAAGGTGTGTAAAAGAAGGTGTGTAGAAGATTGGTGTGTAAAAGCTAGGTGTGAAGAAAA
Organism: Artemisia argyi; assembly: GCA_030686995.1. Lineage (NCBI taxonomy): Eukaryota > Viridiplantae > Streptophyta > Magnoliopsida > Asterales > Asteraceae > Artemisia > Artemisia argyi. Next base: position 148,849,775 of record CM060709.1, on the reverse strand, counting down.
TTGGTGTGTAGTAAATAGGTGTGAAGAAGGTGTGTAGTAGTTGTGATCAAGGTGTGAAATTGGTGTGTTGTGTATATTGGTGTGTAAGGCTTTCTCCGCCACAAGTGAGTTTGTTGACATAGTGAAGAAAACTCTCGAGTAGGTGACTCGGGGAGTGGAGTAGGAACAAGGAAGGTGTCCTTGTAGCCGAACCACTATAAATCCTTGTGTTGTGGTTTGATCTTTCTAACTCTTTTCATTACTTACTTATTTATCTTTACTATATTAGCTTTGTTAGTTTGTTACCATATAATTGTTCATATAGTGCAAGTATTGAATTCACATAAACTAGAATCGAAGATTTTAAAACAAACTTGTGTTTATAAATTTAAAAGAACGTAAAACTATTCAACCCCCCCCCCCCCCTTCTAGTTTTCCACAATTGGTATCAGGAGCCACGTCTAGCAAGATTTTTAAAATATATTGTATTTTAAAACTTGTAACGATCTATGGAATCTGAAAAATATTTAGAAGGGCAATCTATGCAAAGACCACCACTATTTGAAAGTGATGGATTTTTATATTGGAAAAATCGATTCGAAACTTATGTGAAATCAAAAGATCTAGATCTTTGGCATATTATTACCAATGGTGATTTTTTACCTATTCAAAATAACCCTGAAACTAAGAAAGATGAAATCGTACCTTTTGAAAAACAAAATGATGATTTAAAAAGAAAACTTGCTAAAAATAATGAAGCAAAAATGGTTATTTACAATGCGCTACCACGTAAAGAGTACGAAAGGATCTTTATGTGTGAAACCGCAAAAGAAATTTGGAAATCTTTATTAATAACTCACCAAGGTAATAATCAAGTCAAAGATAATAAAATTGATCTACTTGTTCAACAATATGAACAATTCACGATTCCGGAAGAGGAATCAATTGATAATGCTTTTGCTAGATTTAACACTATCATCACAAGTTTAAAAGCACTTGATGAGAATTTTTCTAGTAAGAATTTTGTTAGGAAGTTTCTTAGAGCTCTTCACCCAAAATGGCGAGCTAAAGTGACGGCTATTGAAGAATCAAAGAATTTATCAACGCTACAACTTGACGAATTAATTGGAAATTTGAAAGTCTATGAAGCTATTATAAAGAAGGACTCCGAAATGGTTAAAGAAAAACGTGAACAAAGCAAGTCTATCGCCTTCAAAGCTAGAAAGGAATTCAACAACGAAGATTGCTCATCTTCTGATAGTGATAACGAAGAATATGCCATGGCCGTAAGAGATTTCAAGAAATTCTTCAAAAGGCGAGGAAGATTCGTTAGACAACCACACGATGAAAGAAGAACACCTCAAAAGAATAATGATGACAAGTATAGCAAGAATGAGAGAAAGTGTTTCAAGTGTGGTGATCCGAATCACCTCATTGGAAAATGTCCAATGATAACAAGAGATCAAAATCAAAGAGCATTTGTTGGAGGTGCTTGGAGTGATAGTGATGAAGATGAGAAAGAAACAACAAAGGATGAAAAGTGTCTCATGGCCAAGTCATCAAGTGAGGTACGTTCCGAATCCGAATACCTTAGTGATGAAAATCTATCATTAGATGAAAAAGACTTAGATAGTGAATACAATAGATTATGTAAAATAGGACAACTAGTTATGGCTAAAAATAAATCACTAAAATACATAAACAACCAACTAGAAAATGAAGTACTAGAACTAAAAATTAAAATACATCAACTTGAAAAAGGTAAAGAAATTGTTGAAGAATGTAAATCATGTCAAGAGCTTAAAAATGAAAACAACAAACTTAAGGATGAAATTTGCAAACTTGATAAATTTGAAAATAGTAGTAACTCACTTAGTAAAATTATAAGTATCCAAAGAATATCAGGAGATAAAACCGGTCTAGGCTTTAACTCAACTGAACCTTCAACAAGTGAAACTAAAAACGTTAAATTTGAAAGTGAACTCAATGAACTAAAACCTTCAAAATTTAATCCTAAGCATATACTCATAAATGATAAGATAATACCTATCGCTAATAATGAAGAAATAAAACCATTTTATAAATCATCTTTAAAAACCGAAGTTGGATCATCTAAACCTAAAACAAGATCTAAAACTCCACCACCTAGGAAACCAAATAATTCTTATCCTAGACCTAAAACACCTCAACCAAGAACAAACCAAAATAGACGAAACTTTAACTATAATCAACAAATGTGGAACTTCAATCCGTGGGGAATGTTTCCACCTTATATGCACCCAAGCCAAATACAAAACATGCTCGGACCAAATAACTTTGGACAAATGAAACAATGGGCACCAACGTAAATAATATTCGCCATCCAAACATGGAACTCTTCATTGTCACCTCTTGTCCGGAATATTTCTTGAAGACTTTGATGATTAACGCATTGAAGACAAAAGGTACACATTTCCTTTTAAGTTCCTTGTCAAGAAATGCATGCTTAGTTTAGTGTTTTATATTTATGTGATTTTACTTGATTTATTAATCTCTATTTTTTTTCTATATTATATCTAAATATACATATATATATATTTATATACTTAGCTATATTTAGGATCTTATAACCTAGGAACATTTCTAGAACTAGAGATTGTTCGTTTACGAACATTTCTTTTCCCCATTTGCCTTATTGAACTTTAATGTTCAATCAACACTCATGCTGATGAAGTGAGATGAGTCGAAAAATCTATGGATGAAACAAACTCCCGGCTTCCGTTGCATACGTCTCTCTCCTACTTTCTCGTCTTATAAGCCCATACTATATAAAATATATATATATACTTATAAACCTTCCACAACTTTCTCGTTTGCTTGACAACTTGATGAATTTCATCCGAAACGATCAAGAAAATTTTATTGACAAAATGTCAAGTAATTCCTCTCGTGCATATACTCTTCAACGTATTTTTGATTAAATATAAATCTAGTATATATATATATATATAAATATTTTCTTGTTTGTTCCAGAAATCAAAACTTGAAAAATGAGATTTTTAAGGGCGGCCCCCTTAATGTTTAAGGGGACCGGCAGCAAATACAAGGGCGGCCCCCTTAATGTTTAAGGGGACCGGCCCTCTGAGAGCTCAAGCCCGTTTTTCCCTTTCTTCCTTTTGCCAAACACTCCACTTTTTCATCCCTCACTTTCCCTGCTTCTGCTGTGACGAAATTCAAAACCCAAAAACACCTAAAATCACTTCCAAATCACATAATTCGGGTTAATTCGCAAAGGGCAAATTCATTTAACACAATCACCACTACATATTGTAAGCTTTTCATAACACATTTCATCTAATTCCATCTTAATTCAATCATACTCATGATTATGCATGTTTTTATAAATTTCTTCAAATTCACAATTTCTTTCAAATTAAACCTTAAATATTCATAACTAAATGCTTCCCATAGGATTATAATGATTTATCAACACTAGAAACTAATAATCATAAATTATAATGTCGAAATTTTTTGAAAAAAGTTCATACACTCCTTTTCAAAATTTTAGTAAATACATTGTTGAATAATGTTTTGAAAACATGTTAAAACTAATCACATTATGCTTGTGTAACTTGTCAAACTTGTAATTACATTTTTCGATTAAGAAAATTCATATTGATTCACAATATAGGGGTGTTTGGATTATGTCCAAATAATATCGAAACATAGTCATTATAATTTTTATAAAACTTTATTATAATTATAAACCTAAAAAAATTACTAATCGGACATGTCAAGATATATAATTCATATATATATTGACATACTAGTGGTATAAGTCAATAGTTAAGGAAGTGTTTGGTTTATTACTAAAAATAACATTTTTAGGTAAAAATACAAACCATCTTTTTCAAAAACAAATCACATGCATAAGAAACTCGCAAGAAATAGCTAGTTTTACAATCTAATGTAAATCTAGCAAATTTCGTGATATATTAAGATGTTTAAAGGGGCGTTTGGATTTGTCCATAACCACTCATTAAACTTCGTAAAATATATCTACAACGAGTTAAAAACAATATTAAGGAACATGGTAATCTACTTCTTAGGATTAGTGACGAAGTATGTTTACGTTCCAACATAAGCCTTAACAATAAACATATACTTCTATCTTTCTTTATATTTATTTTGGTCTTTTTGTATTGTTGATGTGTTTAGGTGAAAATGCCCAAAGCAACTACCGAAGATCTCTCTCACACCAAAAACTACATTCCTAAAGTTTCCCAACTCCCTACCACATCTCCTTCCATTGGACTTATCTATCGTCAAATTGAAGATAGAAATATTCATGAGGGACGTGTAGTAGATCTTGCTTTTACTCAATCCGAGTACATAAATCGCTTGTTTTCAAGCATCAACTTCAATTGTCTTTATGAAATAAATGAACCTATCATTCCTCGCTTCATAATGGATTTCTATAGCCAAGTCACCGTCCAAGCCAATGATCTTGGTTTCATCACCATCTCTTTCATGATTCAAAATGAATTTATCACCCTAACTCTCGAACAATTTGGTCATATCCTCCAAATTCCATTTAGAGGTCAAGCCGTTTTCTCAAACGAGTGGGACCTCGAATCTCTTAATCGTTATCGACCAACCTTCGGTCCCTATCTCGACGAAATTCCTCATCCTGACGAAATTCGTCAAGTCCTTGGTATAGATCGTGCCACCACAAGTCGAAAAATAAAATCCAAAAATGTCCAAATCTCTCCATACCAACTTCTCCTCAAAGAACTAAGCCCTCACATGAAGCGTTGGGAAGAACTCATTCGTGAGAATGCGTTTGGTACTGGAGGTCACCGGGACCATCTCCCGGCTAGCCTTGCTCACATGTTGTATTGTATAGCTGTCGAAAAGCCGTACAATTTGGCCTACTTCTTTATCAAACGGATTGAGTGTGCTAGAAAAACTCCCAAAGCCAACCTTCCATATGGAATGTTCCTTACTCGCATCTATCGTCATGTTATCGAGTACTACCCCGATCTTGACAATAGTATCTATGAGTCCATCTACCCCACTCTACGTACTCTCGCTCTAAAACAAGCTCGACGAACTCGAAGTGACAAGGGTAAACCTCGTCGTCATAGCTTTCATGGATCATCCTCAAGGCAAGACGATGACGATGAGGAGGAAAACATCCATGATGTTAGTACCCCTTCGTTTTCTGAGTTCGTTGACAATTTAGAGGATCTTGACTATCCCGACTATTCTACCCCATCTCCTAGTGATCAAAACGAAGAAGTGCTTCATGAACGCACTACCGAGATGCTTAGAAGACAAAAGAGCTTGCACGAAGAAGTTAGAGGTGGCTTCAAATCCATCGGGAAGACTTTGAAGGGTATTTTCGGGAAGAAGAAGAAGTGATTTGCTTGTTTACGCTTGTTAAACAATATTTATTTTTATGCTTGGTAGGCTATTTGTCCGAAATGTATTCGGAAGTACTTGTTGTTTTCTTGGAATAATTGTTTGGATACATGATTAGGATGTGAACTTGTTTGATTATGCTTAATTTATGCTTATGAATGCATGATTAAACTCTTAATTTATATATAAATATACTTGCATGTTTAGCTCATATATTTATATATATATTATGTATGCTTTATAATAGACCAAAACAAATGTGATATGTCCAAATAGAGCTTGCTGCAAATACAAAACAGAACACAACATTTTTCCAGAAAAATTTTTGAAAATTTTTGATTTATGGGTCGTCAGATGGGCGGCCCCCTTAAATCATAAGGGCGGCCCCCTTAAAATTAAGGGGACCGGCCTCCATTTAAGGGGACCGGCCATCTGAAACAGTTTTAACACTGTTTTCTTTTGCATCTTGTGATCCCTTTTGCTAGTCCCAGCTATCATTACCCTTAAAAACCAAACTGATTTTGGAATATAACATTACAATTTCAAAGTAATTCCACTTCTAAACATGTTTTCCCACTATATAATCCCCATGCATGTTTAATTCAAACTTCATCATCCTCATCATTCATCAACCATCATCATGTCATCACCAAGAACCACCCATTCAAACAATGCCAAGAAACAAAAACTTGTCATTATACCACCCAAACAACTCTTCATTGATCTTACAAATGAAGACAACACCACCCCATCACCACAACCTCAATGTTCATCTCCTAGTGCACCAAATGCACCCTCTAAAACACCCTCAACTAATGGAAATTCTACTTCCTCCATACCATCCACTTCATCCATTAATGACTACATAAACACCCACTTATCTCCTCCACCAATGGTTCAACCATCACAACCTACCAATGAACATTCAACCCTTGCATTAACCCTCTCATTATCACCATTAACACCTCTTGATGCACACTTCTCATCATCCCCTATTAATCCACCAACCTATAACCCCGTCCCATGGAGCTTACTTGAAGCTCATGGTGACACTTGCCTTTGTTGCATCCACAACCGAACAATTGTGTTCGGACTAAGAGATGAAATGCAATACATGTTTTCTCATATTGAGAACTTGTTGCATCCACAACCTATAAACACAACCCCTCCACCACCATCAACAAACACTCCTCCTCCATCACCATCCCCATGTTCACCATCAATTCCTCCCAATTAAACATGCTTGGTGACTCACAAATAAAAGTACCTCAAACCATTTTGGATGGCAAGCTCTAGAGAGGACTCTTATGTTTGAGCTTTGGTTTATTTATTATGTGATGATTGTAAGCCTTTAAGGCTTTTGTTTGTAGCATTACTTGTTTCATTTGTTGATGTAATGCTTGATGTATTAATTTCACTTGATTAATGTTATGGTTATGTTTAGTTTATCCTTTTGCATGCTATATACATATATATGTTGCTTGCTACTAAATATTTTTGCAAGATATCCATATCTCGATTCCTTTTGGCCTCAAAACGAGGGGGAGCTTACTTCAAGGGGGAGCTTCCATTAACAAGGGATAAACCTTTTTGATGTTCACAAAAAGGGGGAGAAGTGATATAAACTCACTTTAATACTTGGATATAGATTAACTTTCGACTAATGAGTTTAAAATTTTGTAATCATCAAAAAGGGGGAGATTGTTGACATAAATAATGTATGAAAACGTTATTTATATTTTTCGATATCTCTATATTTTGACGATCACAAAATGTAAACTCGTCAATCGTATGATTACTACGTAAACAAGTATTAAGCTAGTTTATATCATTATATCCAACTTAATCACCTAAGGTATGAATAAACAAGTGCTTAATACATCTCATGATCAAAGGGATATTTAATTAATTAATACAAAGTTTATTTAATTATATAATCTTATTATATATTCTTGAAAAACACTTTTGGTAATAAGGAAAAATGTTTTAATCATACTAAATATATGATTTCAAATATTTAACCAAAATCAGTTAGTTTTTCACCAAATAAACTTTCCCCACTAAAAGACAAGTTTTCTGGCCGTTACAGTTGGGCGGCCCCCTTAATTATAAGGGGCGGTCCCCTTAATTTTAAGGGGGCCGGCCATGCTTTAAGGGGACCGGCCAGGCTCCCCTGTCAGAAACTGTCAGATTTCTTCTCCTATAAATACCACCTTAATTATGAAATTTTTCCCCACCTTTTGCACGAAATTTTCAGATCTATAATCATCTAAAACTCATCAAAAACCCTTTGATCATTTGTATATTAATCCTTGTTTCAAGTGATTCAATCCCTCATCATCCATTCTCATTCAAAGTGCAAAAGAAGAACTCTCTACAACCAATCTCAAGAAGTGTTGAAGAGTAGTTGTGTATAGTGTATATATATATATTCATTTGTGAATATTGTGTTGTGCTTGTTATTATTTGTTTAGAAGATATAGAAGTTGTGTAGATAGTAGAAGTTGATTAGTAGTGAAATAGGATAGTTGTGAAGATTGGTGTGTAGAAGAAGGTGTGTAGAAGATTGGTGTGAAGAAAATTGGTGTGTAGTAAATAGGTGTGAAGAAGGTGTGTAGTAGTTGTGATCAAGGTGTGAAATTGGTGTGTTGTGTATATTGGTGTGTAAGGCTTTCTCCGCCACAAGTGAGTTTGTTGACATAGTGAAGAAAACTCTCGAGTAGGTGACTCGGGGAGTGGAGTAGGAACAAGGAAGGTGTCCTTGTAGCCGAACCACTATAAATCCTTGTGTTGTGGTTTGATCTTTCTAACTCTTTTCATTACTTACTTATTTATCTTTACTATATTAGCTTTGTTAGTTTGTTACCATATAATTGTTCATATAGTGCAAGTATTGAATTCACATAAACTAGAATCGAAGATTTTAAAACAAACTTGTGTTTATAAATTTAAAAGAACGTAAAACTATTCAACCCCCCCTTCTAGTTTTCCACAACCGTGAAAGGTTAGGATCAATTCTTGACGATTTAGGAGCAATTGTGAGCTTAGGTTTTTGGACAACCGTAGGTTGGACGTATTTAGCACTTCCATCGTCAGAGGGAAGTACAGGGTCCTTTGTCACCTCGGTTTCTTGATCCATTTCCCTCACCACCAGAGAGGGAATAGGGATCGAAGGTCCATCATAATCAACACGACATCTCGATATTTTTGACAAGGCCATAATTTTTTCAACTTTTTTTTAAAGGCCCTTTGTTCAAAGAAATCGTCATCGAGAGATGCCATAAGAATCAATTACAGGACAAGTGGAAGAAGTGAGAATCAAAAGGATAGAGGGTAAAGGAATGAAGAATCAAAAAGGTAGGAGGGTAAAGATGGATATTTTTTGTGTTTTTGGAAAACATTTTGTAAGAAAGAAAATCTTTTTGTGTTTTTGTGTTCGTTGAAAACTAATTTTAAAAAGTTTTCGGGAACAGTTTTGTTTTTATATGATAATATGAACAAGGATGGTAAAATTTACAAAGGAGTGAATTCCAGAATCACTAATCAGCAAACCGTTTAAAATAACGCGCACAACCTCCCCGGCAGCGGCGCCAAATTTTGATTGGTTCCAAACGGTCAACCTAATTGACCAGGGAATGGTCAACCAAGTCAAACTGCTTAGAATCAATCTCCGATGAAGTATAGTGGCTTCCCCGGGTCGTTATGTCCCGACGAGGTGTGGATGGTATTCAAACGGGTTTGTGATCGGGTGAATTTGGACAGAAAAAGGGTTTGAGTGATTAAACTAAGAAAATACGGATGAGAATAACTTAAATAAGCTATATTAACAAAAACGTAAAGCTACGTTACCCTAGAACGTATTTAAGATTAAAAACGCGCATTTACGTTAAAAATAACGCGAGTGCGCAAAATAAAAAGTGAAATGGGAGCAAACAAAGTCCTACGAGCGTGAAAATTATATTTTTACAATCCTAATGTGATAAGAAAATTTTTGGAAAATTAAAATTATTTTTACAACTATTTAATTAATTACTATTAATTAATTACTAATTATTAATTACTTTTTAATTAACTAAATTATCCTAAATTACAAATGATTATGAAAATTAACTAGAAAAATGAAAATTAAATTTAGAAAAATCTAAAATAATCTAAAACTAATTTTGAAACAGAAAAACTATTTTTCTTACTTTCTAATTAATTATTAATAATTAAAAACTAATTATTTAATTGATTTAAATTAAACTAAATTATAAAAAATACTAAATGATTAAGAAAAAATCTGAAAATTACTAAAAATCTATGATGATTACAGAAGCCTAAGAAAAAAATTAAAAATAGATTTTGCTTATAAATAAGCAGAAAATAAGCCAAAGAGGCTTAAATAGAAGCTATCACTTCTAATTTTTTTGTCTTTTTCTATTTTTTCTTTTTCACAACTGATTGACAACTAAAAAGAAACACTTTTTGTGAAGGAACTTCTTATGAATCCTAAAGATAAGCTCTGTGTATGCAATTAAGCACAACAGTCCATGGTTTGAGCTTATTAGGCTTATGGAGTTGCAAAAGCTGAACAAAAACTACCACAATGATAAATAAGCTAATGACTAACAATTACCACTATCAAGAAACACAAGATAAGCAATTAAGTTCTACCAAAAAAAAGCCAGAACTAAAAATAAGCAATTCCAAACTGAATGAACCAAACACAGTCCAGCAAAGGCACTTGCAGCCTGTTGTGGGTCCCACAGGGGGGTTCAGGGGTTCACAATGGTGGTTGGTCTAAGTAGATGGCCTGGTGAGCTATCCAAAGGACCAATAACCAAGTCCTAGGTCTCAATATTGAGACCTGTGGGAGCTTGTGAAATGGAAGGCTTACACTGAGTTGTCAGACTTGGCTATGGGCTCAGGCTGAGTGGTCAGGGTGGAGTTTGAAGGTCACAAGCCAAGATATAAGCTCTTAACAAAGAAAACTAGGCTGCAAAAGCTAGTGGCATCTCAAATTACTTAAACAATTGAAATTAAATCCTGCCTAAGCTTATACAAGCTTAGTCCTCAACAGTTAAATGTTTTAAGTGAAATTGAGTTTTGGTACAAACTAGAAACTAACAAATAAGCTCATAAGCTGGAATAAAAGCACAAATTTGCTAAACACAATCCCAGTTACATGAAAACATCACAATATTAACAATTACACAGCTGAAATCCAATGATTTGCAAGAATCAAACAAGCACAAGCTGCTGAGTTCAAACAGCCTGCAGTCTCAAAGTGCTTAAGAGAGTGCTTGTTATTAAGCTCAAGATGAACACTAAGCCTAAACTAAAAACTAATCCAAGAATATGACCTGGGGATCTATCTAGAACCACAAATTTCACACCTTAAATCCTACTGATGAACAATCTACAATTATTCTAAAAATTTGTAAAACTGAGAAGCAGGGTATTTCGTGGTCAGATGAGCAAATTTGGACTCAATTTTAAGTGATCAAATGATCTTCAAAGTGCAAGTTTCTTTTTGACTTAGGCAAAAAAGCTACCATAGTTTACAAGACCACAAAAACTTTGGAATTTCAACAAGTAATGACCCCTAGAAGCTGATTGGAAGTCTGACCTATATCTTGGTATGCAGGTTTGACTTTGTAATTTTTGAGCACAAGTTTGACTTTAATGAACTTCCAAGAGTCCTAAGTTACTAATTAAGTTGTTACAAGGTAAAATGAAGCTGATTTAAATAATCTAAACAACTAATGACTAAAATCTAAGGTCATGATTCCAAAAAAAAGACTAACAGTTAAAAGATTTGAGTTATAAACCTAATTTTGACTTTTGCTTCAAAAATGACTAACCAAAGCCTGTTTTTGACTCACTAATACTCTAATAACATTCTACAATCAGTTCCTTATACTTAACAACACAACTGCCACCAAACAAAACTTGATCCAAACACCCTCTTAAGTACAGTTATGAGGGCTGCTTAAACATGTCAAGCCATTAAGCTAAGAAACTACTTAAACTAACATACACTAATACTAAACAATCATAATTAATCATTATTAAACACTGAGCAACAACAATATCTTGATAAAAGATTATGCAAAGAAAAATTGTGAAAATTCTTACTAGGAGGTCCAAAGCCTGAAACCAACAAGAACCAGAACTCAAACCCATCCTACTGTTCCCATGAACACTAAACCATATCCATTGCTTCTTTTCCTTCTGCATCAACAATCTATGATCTCCAACTTGTATATTTTTTTTTATTCTTTTTCTTTCTTCTGTTTTTCTCGTTTCCTTCTTTAACCTCTGTTTTTTTTTTTTTTTTTTTTTTTTTTTTTTTTTTTTTTAACTACTGACAAATTGGTGAGTTTGTGAAATCTTGAAACCACAATAACAACTTTGAATTAAAAATAAATAAATAAAACTGAAACAAGTGAACTTGGGAATTTGAAAAACTAAATTACTTTCATTCATAAAAAGTTACAGCATACACTAATTCATTGAATTGAAAACTACATGAAAACTACTTCTCTTAATTAGAAAATTACATTAAAAACTACACAGCCCTCAGGCTTACATCTCACTTCTATAAATACTAAAAAATAATAAAAAGAACTTGCACCAGGGGAACTTTTTTCTTCTTTTTCCTCTTTGTCTTCTGCTTTTGATGTCTTGTCCCCTTGGAGTATCATCCCAACCTTTGGATTATTCCTGCTCTTCATCTCAGCCCTAGAATTGTGTTGGTGTTATAAGGGTGTGGGGGACAATTGGTTGTACAAATTGGGAGTTGACTTTGTTTGAGGAGGGGAGGTAGGGTGGTTAGTAGGATGGTGGAGAGTGGGGAGGGGACAAGATTGTTGGGAGAGCAGGTTATTGGGGGCTGGGTGTTTGTTAATGGCGGCAAAGGTGGAAGGGGGTGGGGGTTGACTATCTTGTTTGACCCGGCCATTTTATTAATAAAAAAGGTTGGGTGGGCTTTGGCTTGTGGTGGGCTTGGGATAAGAGTGGGCGTGGATTGTTTGGATCAGGTTTTAAGTTTTGGATTGGGGTGGGATTTGGATAAAAATAACACTTGGTCCGTTTGGTTTGTTTAATTATCACAAGGACCAAAAATGTCATTTACTGAAAGTTTAGGGGTGAGTTCTGCCAAATTTCCAAATTTAACCCAAGGGACCAATATTGCCAAGTTTCAATAATCCAAGGACCACAAAAGTTTTTACCATAAGAAATTCAATGATCAACTTCCCCTCCATGTTCAGGATGAACCACTTTATCAACGTCTTGCCAGACATCCTATTGATGTGCAAACTTTTCCAGAACCCGTCCTTTTTATGGCTGGCCTTATGGACTATTGGGAGGGATCTCCTTTGTTGCCACAAATCCATTGTGATGGCCAGAGTATATGTATATGCAATTTATTATAAATAAATAACATATCTGATTATATTTATGTATCTATTTATATTGCAGTAATGGCGTTTAGGAACTTCATCATATCAGATGGTGCCAAAGAAGCTAGCTTCATTCCTAGGGAACCTAGAGAATTCAGCTACGGGATGGGTTCCCCTTCAACTTCAGTCAATAATAATGACGTGGATGCTGTGATGCTTGAGCCAACAATAGTAACTGAAGAGGTGATTCCCCTTAATATTGAGGAAGTGCCTTTGGCTATCAAAGACTTACCTGATGTAGAGATCCTTTCTTCCGATGATGTGTCCAAGACATATGTCGGTACCTCTGGTATAGCTGGCAGGGTACGTGAAAGGAAAGGAACTGAAATGAAGACCTCGAAGCCCCCAACCAAGAGGGAACTTGACATACCCACTCTTTTATCCAGGGCCTCAAAAAAGAAGAAGTTCTAAGAGAAGGCTGTTGGTACCATACCCTCCGAAGGTTCGGATGATGAAGACATACATGGTAAGAGCTTATTATGTTCCCACAAAATTATTAAGAAGTTTCACACCGTTCTTAATTTGACAACGTGCAGGGTTACCGAATACTGAAGGACTACCCAATTCACAGGCCTGCCACCGATTGGTTGAAGGTGTTATTCCAGGCCCCTGGAAAGGAACCCTTGACAATATGTCGATAGAGCAATTATGTGATCTTCATGATAAAAGCTACACAAGGCAAGCTATGCTAGATAATCATCTTAACGGTCGAACAAGAGAGTTGATAAAGACTGTTAAGAATGCTAAAGAAGAGTTAAATGTAGTCCTAGCTCGGGAAGAACATAGGGAGCGGTTGATCACTTACCTGAAGTCAAAGTGTGACAAGGTTACAGAGGATATAGAGAAGGATCCCATTGTTCGAGATCTTCGATCCAACACCATGAAGCTTGCTACTCGACTAAAGGAATCCCAAGTTGAGTGTGGTAGGCTCAAAATGGAGGAAGCCAAAGCGATTGGGCTAAAAGAGAGAGTATGTGTACTTGAGTCAAAATATGCAAGTCTTAAGTCCGAGAAGAACAGGCTTATTGATCAAAAAACCAAATTGCAACAGGAGACAGATGCCCTCAACCTTCGATGCGAAAGTTTTCAGAGAGATAGGGCAGATATTGTAGCTAAGGTCATTCCTTATATTGCAATGGAATTGTATCATAGTGATGAGGTTGGACAAGTGGTGGCCAACTTGGTGAATGCTGCCATATTCCATGGGAAATGTACTACCCTGGAAGAGATTGCCGAAACTAGGAAGCCTGTGATTTTATCGAAGGTTCCTTACTATCTTACTTCTCATGGGAAGGAATATGATGATGCCAGCAATGCATTTGCTTCGGCAGACTTTCCCTTTCTTTCGAAGGTTACTCAAGATCCGGAGGCTTCCGTTAAAAAACTGTTGTCCAAGAAGCCTAATAGGATTCAGCCACCTTCTCCAACTAAGAGGGCCTTTGGTGTGAGGTTTCCCTCTCGTCAAGAAGGTCCTTCCTCATCAAAAAATGCGTAAATACTGTCTTGTTGACGATGGTTTATCCCGGGGGTGGTTTGTACCCTCCGAATATGTTATTTCTTTGTTTAGGATGTTTTGTTTATTTATCCTTTGATTATGTTATTCTCATCTCTCAACGTTAGTATACAACTGATGAGGCGAAAAATGAACCACTTTTAAGGGGTCTTTTAAGCCCGGATTCGAATTTATTTGATCAAATATTGCCCTAAATCGTTCCTTTTGTGATTTTAGGTACTTTGGGAGTGAATTCTGGAAAAGAAGGCATTTTGGACGTTTTTGGAGCATAAAAGTGAAGAAAACGGCAAAGTCTTAATTTTCCTTACTGGGAACAGTAGATGACGGTGTCAAGAAGAAATTCCTTGACGGCGTCAAGAGCAAAATGGATGACGGCCCAGAAGAAATGTGACGGTATCAGAAGTAGGGCGTCAAGAGTTATTTTGGTGACGGCCTGAAATGATATTACACATGACGGCGTCAGATCCAGATCTAGGCAATCCGAGAACTTTATTGGCGGCGAGATGACGGCGTCAGATTTTTCTTCTTGACGCCGTCACCTCATAAAATCTATATATACTTTTCTATTTTTCAAAAGGAGGCAAGTGAGGAGAATTCTAGGGCCGAACCCTAATAACCCTAGGTCGTTTTTTACGGTATTTTCAAGGGTTTTCAACCTGTTGATATAAATAATTGACTAAAAACATTATTCATATCTTTCGATATCTCTAAGTTTTGATAATCACAAAACGAAAACTCATCAAACCAAAGGTTATGACGTAAACAAGCATTTAGTAGTAAATACTCATTTTCACCATCTAATCACTTAAGGTATGAATAAACAAAGTGATTAATGCATTATAAGATCAAAGGAAATTTTGTATTAATACATAACATTTTATAAAATGATTTTAACATTTTATATATATTTGTAAATCATTTTTGGTAAAGCTTTATTAAACCACAAAAATATGATTTCAAATTTCCAACCAAAAAGGGCAAATTTTATCCAGAAAATCTTTTCAAACGTTCAGGAGGGCGGCCCCCTTAAAGTTACTAGGCGGCCCCCTTAATCATTAAGGGGACCGGCCTATAATTAAGGGGACCGGCACGCTCCCGAACA
This sequence comes from Artemisia argyi, assembly GCA_030686995.1. Taxonomy (NCBI): domain Eukaryota; kingdom Viridiplantae; phylum Streptophyta; class Magnoliopsida; order Asterales; family Asteraceae; genus Artemisia; species Artemisia argyi. The sequence goes on along the minus strand of CM060709.1, from coordinate 148,834,330 downwards.
GTAATTTCTGGCCCTATAAATATTGGATCATTCCACATATTTTTCTCACCTTTTTGCACCAGAAACTTTCAGATCTAAACATCCATTTCCTTTCTCTAATTTAATCCTTTGATCTTATATACTTTGATCTTTGTTTCAAAGTGATTCAAGCCTCAACATTCAAAGTGCAAAGAGAAGAATACTTCTCCTAGAAGTATTACAACTTAGTATCATCTTGCTATCTAAGTTGCTTATTTACATTTCCTTGTAAATCTTTCATTCTTTGGTGAATAAGGTGTATGTATTAGTTAGCTAGATTTAGTTGAAGAATCTAGGATTGTTGTAAGTGTGAAGTGAAGACATTGAGAGTTTCAAGTGAAGAAGACTAGAAGACATTAGTGGCTTGAAGGTGTCAAGACATTAGTGACTTGAAGGTGTGAAGACATTAGTGGCTTGAAGATGTCAAGACATTAGTGACTTGAAGGTGTGAAGACATTAGTGGCTTGAAGGTGTCAAGACATTAGTGACTTGAAGGTGTGAAGACATTAGTGGCTTGAAGGTGTCAAGACATTAGTGATTTAAAGGTGTGAAGACATTAGTGGCTTGAAGGTGTCAAGACATTAATGCCTTGAAGGTGCAAAGACTTTAGTGACGTGAAGGTGTGAAGATACTTGTGGTGTGAAGTCTTGAAGAAGGTGTGAAGGTGTGATAAAGGTGTGAAGATTATTTGGTGTGATATTTGGTGTGAGATTGGTTCTAGCTACAATTAGAACTCGACATCTTGCTTTGTGTCGAAAATTGGTGTAAGCTTTTGGTGTGTACGGTTTTCTCCGCCATAAGGGAGGTTATTGACTTAGTGAAGAAAACTCTCGAGTTCGGTGCTCGGGGAGTGGAGTAGGGCAAGGAAGGTGTCCTTGTAGCCGAACCACTATAAATCCTTTGTCTCTCGGTTTGATCTTTCCATCTCTTACTCTTTACTTGCTTGCTTACTAGCCTTTCATATATTGTCTATATTGTGTGTTGTGCATATATTGAATTCACATAAAGATCAAACTAGTTTCCATTTGAAACATTAATTATACATTAGTAAAACACAAGTATATATAACTACTAAGACACATACATCTACATTAGTACAAACTTGTATTTAAGTGAGACATATGAAACTATAATTTCTATTCAACACTTTAAACAAGTAGTGTCTATGTGATATATGTAGATTAGTTTGTATATATACTTTAGCTTCAAAGGTTTTTGTAATCACTATCAATTCTTTGAAAAGCAAATTCTTATTAAACGAAAAAGACGCAAAACTATTCAACCCCCCCTTCTAGTTTTCCACAATTGGTATCAGGAGCCACGTCTAGCAAGATTTTTAAAATAGATTGTATTTTAAAACTTGTAACGATCTATGGAATTTGAAAAATATATAGAAGGGGAATTTTTGCAACCACCACCATTATTTGAAAATGATCATTTTCTTGAATGGAAAAACAAATTTGAAAATTATGTGAAATCAATAGATCTTGATCTTTGGCATATCATTTCAATTGGTGATCTTAAACCAACCATAATGGATTTTCAAAATCAATATAATAACCTTCAAACCAAATTTGATAAAAACACTAAAGCCAAATTACTTATTTTCAAAACTCTACCAAAAGTTGAAAATGAAAGATTATTTCTTTATAAAACGGCAAATGATATTTGGAAATGTCTTTTAAAATTTCACCAAGAGAAATGTAAAACCAAAGATGATAAACTTGATATTGCACATAAAATAGTTACTCTAGAAAATTTAATAGATAAATATTTAGTTGAAATAAACACATGTACTACTAGTTCAAATATGGTTATTGAAGGTACAAATGATGAAGAACACATGTGTCTAATCCGAAGAAAGAATGTCAATAAACCATGGTGCAACAAGAACTATGATGATGACGAAAATATGGCTTACATGAATTCTCTAACCAATGAGAATACAAGTAGTGACGGCAAGGAATACATGCTTCAAGATCCAAGCAACACTACAAACAAAACATGGAACGACATGAACTATAGAATTGATCACCGTATAGCATGTGAAGATTGTACAACTACAAATAAGGTACAATCCAAAACCAAACATTTTTGCTATGATCAATTTATACTAGAATTTTCAAAATTGGAAAACAACTTTAAACATTTTTGCAACATTGAATCAAAAATTATTTTCAAAAATGAATCTTCAACATTCGTTGAAAATAACTTTGAAAAAGAAATAATTTTAGAAGACAAAATGTCTAGACTTGAAAGTAATATTGAAATTGATCTTGAATGTAAAAATTGTCAAGACTACAAACATGAAATTAAAATGGAAAAAGAAAAAGCAAAAATATTGGCTAAATTTGAAAATAGTTCTAAATCTTTGAAATATTTACTTAACATTCAAAAGTCATTTTATGATAAAACCGGCTTAGGATTTACTGAAAATGATTACTTAACGAATACTTCAAAACAAATAAAATTTGTTAAACCTAGTGGAAAAATTTAGAACTGTTATTATTTATATCCACTGATTATTTCTCTAGTCAAGAAAGCTATTGTTTGTTTGTTAAAACAAACAAATGATGAATTCTTGTACTTCTTGATGACATCCTCATCATGTGCATTTAAATGCATTGGATGCTCTCTACTAATCAACTCGGACCCATGAGAATCTGGGTACCAAGATCTTTGTCAATTGTAGTCTACACACGTGTTGATTATGTATTGGCTGCGGTCATCTTTGATCTTGGCGGGTTACCTCTCACTCTTGGAGCATTGACTTTTTGGCGTGTTTATTACTACCTCATGACGAAGGACTCTTGTTATACCATTCTTGATCTCTATTGCTTTGGGATTCGTCTTTGCTACTTCTACATGCTTTGGGCAAACTCTTAAGACGTCTTCTACTGCTCCTCTGCCCACTCTTAAAGGAAAGCTGGACCTGAGGTAAGTTTTCTTTTCAAAATCTTGTTAATGTCACAACATATCAAAGTATGCCATGATTAGTATACTAATGTGATTTAATCCATGAGTTGCCATGCCTTTAGATCATAAATACAAATATATGCATACATGATATTAGGACAATTAACTCTCTTGTTGTTATGTCTACTCTAATCTATCTTAGTTTTCATTTGCATTGAATATCTTCTATGATCTATAATAGAATACTTACCATTTAGTCTATATGTTCTTAACTTATTGGATTAATAGATAATTAAGACTTGCTAGTAACTCAATACTACAATGTACCTTCTATGCATATAAATATAAATATATATATATATATATATATATATATATATATATATATATATATATATATATATATATATATATATATATATATATATATATATATATATATATACATATGTCTATATTGTATTCATTGATGTTTTTCTTTGTTCCATCCTATCTCATTGCATTTAGATGTTTAATATCTACCTTATCTCTTTCGCATCTTTAGTTGCCATTAGAGATGATTATATGTGACTATGGGCTTAATCGATTCTCTTGAAGTATATCTTTCACTTGAAGTTTCTTGATTGTCAAAATCAAAACATCATATTTAAAAACTTCTCTCTTTGAATTAAAATCTTTCAAATATCCATTTTATGCTTTTTCAAACAACATGCTTAATCATAAGATATCATAACATTATTTTGATCTTTATCAAGATAGAAACACTTTTCTTTTTGAAACAAAACAAAATTTTTTTTTTTGGATACCAACTTGAATGTATTTCAAAACATTAAGACAAGTATCAGTGAATCAAGAAAACTTCATATTTGGTAATCTTCGATAGGTAAAATTTAGGAACTCGATTTCTTCTAAAAAGAGAATGACTACTGGAGAATCTATTGACTAGAAATTCAATTTAACCTAACGGTTGAATTGCTTCTATGTGAGAAGTTGGGTGTGTGTAACCCGTAAAAACGGTCGTGTTTAGCCTGAATTGAGCACCACTAGTAATAGTCTCTTACTCATTCTCCAACTTGATTACATTGCACTTCCTATATATGCCTAACGCTAGTTTACTTTTATGAACTTTGTTTCTCACTAGAGTTTTTCATTCCTAGGTTTATGGTATTAAGTGAAAACTTACTTTCAAACATTGTTGAATAAAACTAAAAACATTTTGCCTAAAACATTCTTTGATTATCTCATATATGTCTCGCATTTATATAAAAATGACATTCACAATTTAACAAGGTTGCAAAAATCGCGAATCGGTAGTGAGGCGGTCGACCACCTTGTAGCTTGTAATCGGTCTAGGCGGGATTAATCGGTGATTAATCGGATTAGCATTTCTGACAAATTTTGGGTATTTCCGGAAAGTTTTGGGTATTTTTGGCGAGGTTTAGGTATTTCCGGCAATATTTTTGCTAAAAAACATCATGTAATAGATTTAAACAATTACTATAAGTGATCAAAATAAGTTTATGGTGAGTTTTAGGTAATTCCGGCAAGATTTTTAGGTTTCCTGCAAGTTTGACCACCATTGACCACCATCGATCGCCGTTGACCATGGTTGACCTTTTTGTTAGACCCAGTTACATAAATCGGCAAGGTTGGTGGCCCTGTAGCGCCTAGGCGGTGATTAATCGGCCTTGTAGACCTTTTTTTGCAACACTGCAATTTAATCAAATCATTTCTTGAGAATCATGGTTTGCCCATATGGATCTTGTTTGTAACAAATCTTAAAGTCCATACAATCATTACTTCCTATTTGTTTCTTGTAGGCACTCCCTATTTTGTTTAAACTTGCCAATGTATCATGATTTGCATGTCTTATTGTTTCCTTAGTTGTGAAACTTAATTGACCAATAAGTAGATTGCATGATGATTAGAAATCAATTACCTTATTTAATTGTTTCTATATCACTCTCTTCATTCATGAATAGTATGCCCTATATTGCTTCAAAGAATTGAACTTGCTTGAATCCAAACCCCAAAACATAACCTTTCTGAAAATTTTCTGCCAAAAACCCATTTCTGGCATTCTGGAATTCACCAGATGGGCGGCCCCCTTAATTATATAAGGCGGCCCCCTTAATGATTAAGGGGACCGGCCCCTAATTAAGGGGACCGGCCATCTGATGGTCGGGAATACTGTTTTCTTTATCACTTTTTGACCCATTTCAACCTATACTTCCCAAAATTCACAAACATATTTTGTCCCATACTATCCCTCAAATTTACCTTCCTTAACCACACTTTTCATACACTATAAATACCTTCTTCCCATCATTAATGCCATCACCCTCAAACATGTCATCTTCCAACAACCAAAAACCCAAGGTTTCAAGAACCGCAAGAATCTCCGTCAAACCCGTTTGGAGGAGGAAACTTGACTCTTGTCACAACTCAAATGATGTTGTTCCAAGTCAACCTACAACTCAAACTCAAACCCACTCTAATGAGTCATCTCACAACCTACCTTCCATTCATACCCTTATCAATGCTTCTTCTTATGATGAGCATGCTCAATCCCAAAACAACAATCCCAACATCTCAATCAATACTTCATATATTGCTCATTCAACAAAAACACCATCCACTCATGAAGAACCTCTTCCACCCATATCATGTTTTCATGATTACCCAAGCTCAACCATGTCTCCACCTCCTAGAGTACCACCACCACATCCTACAACTTCACATGACTCTCCCATGTTGCAAGTTCAAACTTTCACCCAAGACAACTATCAAGCTCCACCACCATCACCTTCCTCCAAACACTTGAAGTTCGTTGAGGAGCTAAAAGAGGCTCATGAGCTTAGTGCTCTTTTAGCATTACATCTTGCACAACGCAATTTGGATCCACCACAATCAAGCTCACCATCATCACCACATAAAAACAACCAAATTGAGAAGCATGTTAACAATTGCCCTTGTTGCATCTTCCTTCAACAACAAACCATTGCTTTGAATGAGCACTTCACTTGGATTGAGTATCTTCTTACTAGATCTCAACAAACACCATCACTTGAACAACATCAACCAACAAACCCAACTTCAAATCCACCTCCTCCAAGCTCCACATCTCCAAACCAACCAACATCCATGCAACCAAATGTTTACCTCCATTAAGCCACCAACATGATCCCCATTCACCATTCTCACCCAAGCATTTCATATGCTTATCTTTCTCATTTTCAAATAAAACACCTCAACCATTTTGGGATTCAAGAAAGTTTGATGACACTCTTTGTTGGCAAAATAGGATATTCTACTTAGTATTAGAATTCCATCATTATAGCTTATGTGTAACAATTCACAATTTCAGGTTAATTACTTTTCCCGGAAAATTTCACTATTCACTTTTACTATTCATTTTTCCCGAAACTTTCCCGAAAGTTGATTTTTATTTGATATTCTCGAGTGATAAATCATTTCCATGGCAAATTAAATGTTTGACATCCTTCAGATCATTTTCGTGAAAGTTATTAAGGAATTACATGGAATTACACGTTTTAGGGTAAAACGTCAATCAGAAATTCTACGCACAACGAAATTCGACCCCGTCAGGTGACCCCACATCAGAAAAATGTTTGACACACTCATGATTTATTTGAGAATTAATCGTGACTGAGAAAAACATGACCAAAGACTTCCCAGCAGGTCACCCATGCCTGTACTACTCTCGCATGAGCACGCTTAACCATTTGGGCGATTAACCGTGAGACCACAAAACGCGTTTCTAAGACTTTTTGAGTTTTCAACTTATTAGAAAAAGTCAACATATTTTTCCCTCCTCCATTGACCAAAAATCATCCCTTGATGTTATAAGTCATTTCGTGATTTTTAGGCTTACGGTTTGATGTCTAAAAGACATTTAATACCAATCGACACTAGACTGAGCCCAGTCTAGACATTATAAGTCATTTTAAATCATTTTTATCACATTAGAAAAGTAACATTTTACTTTTCTCAATTTTACGCAATATTCAGCGTTTTACGCGAATTACGCGTTTTAGACCCGTGTTTCCAGTTTTTAGCAGGGTTTACCACCCAAACGGAACCTACCACTCATTTTATATTTTATTATGGGACATATGGACATGTCTAACAATACTTTGAAGTTTCATAATTTTACGACACCCGGTTTTACGTTTTGAGGCTTAATCATTTACGATTGGCATTTCCCGGAGTCAAAACTCATCTAGTAACTTGGATAATATCATCCAAGGCACACCTCACCCTCCCTTATCCATGTGAACCGCCCTAGGAGGGGGGTTTCACACTATGTGGCTCAAACTTATGAATTTACCCTTAAAATCAACACTTATTTACAACTTGGTCACCAAGTTGTAACACTTTCCTAGCACTTTCCTAACCTCCTCATTTTTGGACTATAAATACTCCCTCCCCTCCCCTTCTTGTGCCGTGCATCCCCAAACCCCAAAACCTTTCCATCCTTTGCTTATTTCCTTCTAGTTTCATGCAAGATTCAAGTGCTAGTTCAAGGTAGAAACCCTAGATAGGTTATCATTCACCAAAACTCTTCCAATCCCTAATATACTTGGTGATTTCTCTTGAGTTTAAATCCACTCAATTCACCTCAACCTTCATCATCCATCTTTCAAGATTACAAGAGTAGAAAGATTGCATGAAGAAGTGGGTTGAAGCAAGTCTATCAATGTCCTATCCTTACATGTTAACTTCCTTTCATGTTTGAAAGCCAAAAGTTGTGAGCCAAACCCTAACTTGATTCTTGTTAAATAATCATGTTCATGTTATTTACATGTTATTCTTGCTATATTATGTCTTGTAGTTATGTCCATGATGTATAAAAGTGAGCAAAACAAGTTATTGTTATTGATTGACAAGATAAGTTACTAAAACAAGTAAACTAGTGACTTTCTTGGAAAACCACGACCAAAATGGTAAAATTATGATATTGGATCATTACAAATTACAGTAGAGGACTTAACAAGGAAACCATAGCAATTTGAACCACCCAAAACGAGTATACGAGTCAAAAGTTATGGCGATTTGAAATTACCAAAGATTTCCGGCAAAACTGCCAAATAGCTTCCTGATCAAATTTAGGTTTTGAAAGTCCCACTTCTGGTCCGATTCATCAAAAAGTTAAAACACGAAAGTTGTCCGAAACGACGTTTTCGTTCAGGAACAAAGAAGCTCGAGACCTAAAAATGCCTTCCGAGTGATAAATTTCTTCAAATTCTAAACAGCCCATTTTTAGACAAAGTCATTACATATAGGTTATGGTTTATGAAGACCAAAGGGGTCTTATGACCTATAATCAAGACCACAACCATGGCTAGAGCCAAGGTTGTGTCTCATGACCTTGAAACAAGGACCAAAGGTCATGGCTAGGCCATGACGAAATGACCATACCAACTTTCATAGGCGTAAACATGAAACAAAGAGTTGACGAGAACTTGAACATACAATTTGGATCTACTTCACTAAAAGGAAACCATGAGATATTACCAAGAGAAAATGGTCATTCAAGACTTATGAAACTACCCCTAATAACAATCTTCCTGTACTAATAAACTTTCCTAAGTTTATTCAAATATCGGACATGTAACTTTTCGGATCAAAACTTATATCTATATATTTCATCAACTACTACAATAGTAGGGAGCCTCATGTGAGGAGTTCATTATGTAAGCCGTCGAGTTGAGTTGTGGATTTACGAGTTAAAGTGTCCTGGCTCCTCGAACGCTTACTAACATGGCTTCTGAATTATGTCGGCCCGAACGGTAGTGAACGATATACCAAAACATACATGTTTCATAAATCTTTCTTTCAAAGACTTACAATATACATCATACCACATCATGGACTAGATGCAAGATATATATATTGGCACTTATTCATATTCTTTACTCCGATCCTAAGTCGCGACATTCTATTATAGGTTGCTTGTAGAAACCTACACGATCCAACCATCACCTTCATTACTTGCTATTCTACTTAAGGTGAGTTCGTAGCCCCACTTTCTATTGTTTAACTATTTTACAAACCCATGGGGGGAATACATGCTATTATTTTTCTACTCGAACACGATGCTTTCTACTGTATGCTACCCGACGATGTTTTATTATCACTAAGTAACGATTGCCATGTTCGAAGTCCCTATATCATGAACCATTAGTCACTACCTTTAGTGAGCGCGAATATTGTGAATAGATCTATTGGGATTGACGAATCCCATTTGTGTTGAACAACGATGAGTTCACACAAATGCACTATATTTGAGATTTAGCGGTATAATGGCAAAAGTACCTCGATAGGGCTTCTATAATGCCAATTTTGTTGGTTCGATGTTAATGTTTTGGTTGCATGAGCTTAGTGAAATAAATAACGATTTTGTTTTCTAACTATGAGTGTGAGTCTATAGCTCACACTACGATTATTGTGTTCAAACGATTTAACTAAACTCTACGAATTCCACTCAACCTTTGTGTTGACCTCTCAAGCATGTATTTCAGGTTCATGATGATCAAGGATGGCACGGAAGGACATGGATACTCAAGAGGGCTATAAATTTTATTATCATTCAAAACTCATTTATTATACATTGTAAACATGGAACCAATTGGGACCTCATTTCGTAATCTCTGATATCTATATAATTTGAATGATAAATCTTTTAAAACGACTCAATTGGAGTTCGTTTTCTATTATTGTGACTATTGTGCCGTCCAGTAACACCCAGTTCGAATTCCGCTGCGTCCATGAATTGGGGGTGTTACAGATTGGTACCAGAGCCATGGTTATAGAGAAACGGGTCTAATTGAGACCTAAACTATAACCACACTACAAGCAAAACCATTTTTATAGCCTTCCGCTCTCCGTGTCTTCCATCCTCCAGACGATTATGGACTTATTAAGCATTTTATGCTACATGAACATATAAGTATATTTATATATACATTCGAGTTATTTTCAATCATTTTATCTAAACATATCTACACATGCCTATTCTATGGCATTTCGACACAACCACATTCTCCCAACCATGTTCCTACTCCAACATTTTATATCCAAGATATTGTAACGAATTACGATGGTCTTTTCTATTTCCCGAACATTGTATGACACAATGGTCTAATCTACTTCCGAGACATTGTGATTTGTGCAATGGTCTCTCGAATTATTCCACCACCTCATCAATATCATTTCATATGATATCAAAAACCCATCACAATCTATCGATTTCCAAACAAGAAATATGAGATTTCTAAAGGACAAACTAATCCATCATCGACAAAAGTTGAACTTTCTCTACATCCATCAAAGTTTTCTTCTGAAACCTTCATTGTTAAAAGTTTGTAATTCTAGCCCAGTATAGACTGTTTTAGAATTACTTCAACTTCCTTTCCACACATATCTACCCGTACTATCTTCTATGCAATGGAATGTGAAAACATACGTTACAAGTCTCTTATGGCGGGACTTGCAACTGAATGGTTTGACATCGCCTTTGTTTAGTGGACAGTTTCCCGAAAGCAACGGACGTATCACAAGTATACCTAATTTAGGTATTTGAAAATTTTATCGAACCTTGGCTAAATATAGACTAGTCACCTATATTTAACCTAGGGACAGTGGAATATAGTCTGACTAACTATATTCGACTTAAAATTTTCAAATACTGAGAGTAGTTGTACTAGGGTTATGTTTAGGTTGATTTCCTACTTGAACTCGATAAACCACCAGAATTCATTAAACGATCTAGAGACACGATAGTGTTTTACCACTCAGCGAAATCTTAACACCTTATTTGTACTACCTAATTTCATTCTTGAAAGTTTTCATTTATGAGATAATCCGAACTACTATCTTGGGATAGTTATCAATTATTCTCTACATCCTGTAGAAGTACAATCCTGTTTAGGTCCTAAGAATACCATTCCATCATAAACCTTTAAAATCTCTTAAGATTTTTAAAGCAAACTCAACATCTATACCTAAGAGTATTAATGTTAAGCATACACTACACACTTTTGTTCGTCAACATATCACATCATTATCTTTACAATCGTTGAAACCACAAGCTCATTAACAGATGTTGATGCACTTTTAAAGCTCAAATCATCCTTATCTACACCACAAGTACCCTAAACAGCTTTACAAGTTTGAATATTCATCTTGTACTTTTGCAACACCAGTATCATCTCGTAATACCCTACCTTGTAACTCACCGACTAAGTATGAATGTTGTGTAGGATGATTTGTAATTATTTGAATGGATTGGGATGCCTTTTCATTTAAATAAAGACATTGTAAATCACTAAACCATAAGTTTATATTTCCTTATCTACATTGTTTGGGATGCCTCTCTATGTAAATAAAGAATTATAAACAAGTGGGCTTATTTGTATCCGAAATAACATAAGTATGAAGTCAATAAATACTAGGTACAACAACCGATTACCTACTAGGCTATGATTGCAACTACGATCTCAATTCCTATTAAATATTCGACTGCTATATCAATTTCCTTTGATATTCGACTATTACCATACCTTTCCTACATAAAAGTGAACCTCGTCCTACACCATACACTGAAACGACAAATCAAACTACACCACTGGTAATCCCAGACTATAGTCCACATAAGTAACCACACATTTTTATCGACACCACTCCAATATATGACACACAAAGAACTTCGGGACGAAGTTCCCCGTATGGGGTGGAGACTGTAACAATTCACAATTTCAGGTTAATTACTTTTCCCGGAAAATTTCACTATTCACTTTTACTATTCATTTTTCCCGAAACTTTCCCGAAAGTTGATTTTTATTTGATATTCTCGAGTGATAAATCATTTCCATGGCAAATTAAATGTTTGACATCCGTCAGATCATTTTCGTGAAAGTTATTAAGGAATTACATGGAATTACACGTTTTAGGGTAAAACGTCAATCAGAAATTCTACGCACAACGAAATTCGACCCCGTCAGGTGACCCCACATCAGAAAAATGTTTGACACACTCATGATTTATTTGAGAATTAATCGTGACTGAGAAAAACATGACCAAAGACTTCCCAGCAGGTCACCCATGCCTGTACTACTCTCGCATGAGCACGCTTAACCATTTGGGCGATTAACCGTGAGACCACAAAACGCGTTTCTAAGACTTTTTGAGTTTTCAACTTATTAGAAAAAGTCAACATATTTTTCCCTCCTCCATTGACCAAAAATCATCCCTTGATGTTATAAGTCATTTCGTGATTTTTAGGCTTACGGTTTGATGTCTAAAAGACATTTAATACCAATCGACACTAGACTGAGCCCAGTCTAGACATTATAAGTCATTTTAAATCATTTTTATCACATTAGAAAAGTAACATTTTACTTTTCTCAATTTTACGCAATATTCAGCGTTTTACGCGAATTACGCGTTTTAGACCCGTGTTTCCAGTTTTTAGCAGGGTTTACCACCCAAACGGAACCTACCACTCATTTTATATTTTATTATGGGACATATGGACATGTCTAACAATACTTTGAAGTTTCATAATTTTACGACACCCGGTTTTACGTTTTGAGGCTTAATCATTTACGATTGGCATTTCCCGGAGTCAAAACTCATCTAGTAACTTGGATAATATCATCCAAGGCACACCTCACCCTCCCTTATCCATGTGAACCGCCCTAGGAGGGGGGTTTCACACTATGTGGCTCAAACTTATGAATTTACCCTTAAAATCAACACTTATTTACAACTTGGTCACCAAGTTGTAACACTTTCCTAGCACTTTCCTAACCTCCTCATTTTTGGACTATAAATACTCCCTCCCCTCCCCTTCTTGTGCCGTGCATCCCTAAACCCCAAAACCTTTCCATCCTTTGCTTATTTCCTTCTAGTTTCATGCAAGATTCAAGTGCTAGTTCAAGGTAGAAACCCTAGATAGGTTATCATTCACCAAAACTCTTCCAATCCCTAATATACTTGGTGATTTCTCTTGAGTTTAAATCCACTCAATTCACCTCAACCTTCATCATCCATCTTTCAAGATTACAAGAGTAGAAAGATTGCATGAAGAAGTGGGTTGAAGCAAGTCTATCAATGTCCTATCCTTACATGTTAACTTCCTTTCATGTTTGAAAGCCAAAAGTTGTGAGCCAAACCCTAACTTGATTCTTGTTAAATAATCATGTTCATGTTATTTACATGTTATTCTTGCTATATTATGTCTTGTAGTTATGTCCATGATGTATAAAAGTGAGCAAAACAAGTTATTGTTATTGATTGACAAGATAAGTTACTAAAACAAGTAAACTAGTGACTTTCTTGGAAAACCACGACCAAAATGGTAAAATTATGATATTGGATCATTACAAATTACAGTAGAGGACTTAACAAGGAAACCATAGCAATTTGAACCACCCAAAACGAGTATACGAGTCAAAAGTTATGGCGATTTGAAATTACCAAAGATTTCCGGCAAAACTGCCAAATAGCTTCCTGATCAAATTTAGGTTTTGAAAGTCCCACTTCTGGTCCGATTCATCAAAAAGTTAAAACACGAAAGTTGTCCGAAACGACGTTTTCGTTCAGGAACAAAGAAGCTCGAGACCTAAAAATGCCTTCCGAGTGATAAATTTCTTCAAATTCTAAACAGCCCATTTTTAGACAAAGTCATTACATATAGGTTATGGTTTATGAAGACCAAAGGGGTCTTATGACCTATAATCAAGACCACAACCATGGCTAGAGCCAAGGTTGTGTCTCATGACCTTGAAACAAGGACCAAAGGTCATGGCTAGGCCATGACGAAATGACCATACCAACTTTCATAGGCGTAAACATGAAACAAAGAGTTGACGAGAACTTGAACATACAATTTGGATCTACTTCACTAAAAGGAAACCATGAGATATTACCAAGAGAAAATGGTCATTCAAGACTTATGAAACTACCCCTAATAACAATCTTCCTGTACTAATAAACTTTCCTAAGTTTATTCAAATATCGGACATGTAACTTTTCGGATCAAAACTTATATCTATATATTTCATCAACTACTACAATAGTAGGGAGCCTCATGTGAGGAGTTCATTATGTAAGCCGTCGAGTTGAGTTGTGGATTTACGAGTTAAAGTGTCCTGGCTCCTCGAACGCTTACTAACATGGCTTCTGAATTATGTCGGCCCGAACGGTAGTGAACGATATACCAAAACATACATGTTTCATAAATCTTTCTTTCAAAGACTTACAATATACATCATACCACATCATGGACTAGATGCAAGATATATATATTGGCACTTATTCATATTCTTTACTCCGATCCTAAGTCGCGACATTCTATTATAGGTTGCTTGTAGAAACCTACACGATCCAACCATCACCTTCATTACTTGCTATTCTACTTAAGGTGAGTTCGTAGCCCCACTTTCTATTGTTTAACTATTTTACAAACCCATGGGGGGAATACATGCTATTATTTTTCTACTCGAACACGATGCTTTCTACTGTATGCTACCCGACGATGTTTTATTATCACTAAGTAACGATTGCCATGTTCGAAGTCCCTATATCATGAACCATTAGTCACTACCTTTAGTGAGCGCGAATATTGTGAATAGATCTATTGGGATTGACGAATCCCATTTGTGTTGAACAACGATGAGTTCACACAAATGCACTATATTTGAGATTTAGCGGTATAATGGCAAAAGTACCTCGATAGGGCTTCTATAATGCCAATTTTGTTGGTTCGATGTTAATGTTTTGGTTGCATGAGCTTAGTGAAATAAATAACGATTTTGTTTTCTAACTATGAGTGTGAGTCTATAGCTCACACTACGATTATTGTGTTCAAACGATTTAACTAAACTCTACGAATTCCACTCAACCTTTGTGTTGACCTCTCAAGCATGTATTTCAGGTTCATGATGATCAAGGATGGCACGGAAGGACATGGATACTCAAGAGGGCTATAAATTTTATTATCATTCAAAACTCATTTATTATACATTGTAAACATGGAACCAATTGGGACCTCATTTCGTAATCTCTGATATCTATATAATTTGAATGATAAATCTTTTAAAACGACTCAATTGGAGTTCGTTTTCTATTATTGTGACTATTGTGCCGTCCAGTAACACCCAGTTCGAATTCCGCTGCGTCCATGAATTGGGGGTGTTACATTATGTAACAATGATTATGTAGTTGACATAATCATTTTGAATTAATGAATGCTTTTATGTGTGTTTAAAATTCTTCGTTGCCATGCTATTAGTTGTTATCATGCTATATATATGTATTTGCTTGTGCCTCTAATATTTTTCTTGCAAGAATTCCATAACTCGAACCCTTGGTGCCTCTCAAACGAGGGGGAGCATACATCAAGGGGGAGCCTTTTTATTATCGGCTTAAACCTTTTTGATTCTACAAAAAGGGGGAGAAGTGAATATAAACTCACTAAATACTTGTCTAAAAATTAACTTTTGGATTTAATGAGTTTAGGTTTTGTAATCATCAAAAAGGGGGAGATTATTGATATAAATAATTGACTAAAAACATTATTCATATCTTTCGATATCTCTAAGTTTTGATAATCACAAAACGAAAACTCATCAAACCAAAGGTTATGACGTAAACAAGCATTTAGTAGTAAATACTCATTTTCACCATCTAATCACTTAAGGTATGAATAAACAAAGTGATTAATGCATTATAAGATCAAAGGAAATTTTGTATTAATACATAACATTTTATAAAATGATTTTAACATTTTATATATATTTGTAAATCATTTTTGGTAAAGCTTTATTAAACCACAAAAATATGATTTCAAATTTCCAACCAAAAAGGGCAAATTTTATCCAGAAAATCTTTTCAAACGTTCAGGAGGGCGGCCCCCTTAAAGTTACTAGGCGGCCCCCTTAATCATTAAGGGGACCGGCCTATAATTAAGGGGACCGGCACGCTCCCGAACAGTAATTTCTGGCCCTATAAATATTGGATCATTCCACATATTTTTCTCACCTTTTTGCACCAGAAACTTTCAGATCTAAACATCCATTTCCTTTCTCTAATTTAATCCTTTGATCTTATATACTTTGATCTTTGTTTCAAAGTGATTCAAGCCTCAACATTCAAAGTGCAAAGAGAAGAATACTTCTCCTAGAAGTATTACAACTTAGTATCATCTTGCTATCTAAGTTGCTTATTTACATTTCCTTGTAAATCTTTCATTCTTTGGTGAATAAGGTGTATGTATTAGTTAGCTAGATTTAGTTGAAGAATCTAGGATTGTTGTAAGTGTGAAGTGAAGACATTGAGAGTTTCAAGTGAAGAATACTAGAAGACATTAGTGGCTTGAAGGTGTCAAGACATTAGTGACTTGAAGGTGTGAAGACATTAGTGGCTTGAAGATGTCAAGACATTAGTGACTTGAAGGTGTGAAGACATTAGTGGCTTGAAGGTGTCAAGACATTAGTGACTTGAAGGTGTGAAGACATTAGTGGCTTGAAGGTGTCAAGACATTAGTGATTTAAAGGTGTGAAGACATTAGTGGCTTGAAGGTGTCAAGACATTAATGCCTTGAAGGTGCAAAGACTTTAGTGACGTGAAGGTGTGAAGATACTTGTGGTGTGAAGTCTTGAAGAAGGTGTGAAGGTGTGATAAAGGTGTGAAGATTATTTGGTGTGATATTTGGTGTGAGATTGGTTCTAGCTACAATTAGAACTCGACATCTTGCTTTGTGTCGAAAATTGGTGTAAGCTTTTGGTGTGTACGGTTTTCTCCGCCATAAGGGAGGTTATTGACTTAGTGAAGAAAACTCTCGATTTCGGTGCTCGGGGAGTGGAGTAGGGCAAGGAAGGTGTCCTTGTAGCCGAACCACTATAAATCCTTTGTCTCTCGGTTTGATCTTTCCATCTCTTACTCTTTACTTGCTTGCTTACTAGCCTTTCATATATTGTCTATATTGTGTGTTGTGCATATATTGAATTCACATAAAGATCAAACTAGTTTCCATTTGAAACATTAATTATACATTAGTAAAACACAAGTATATATAACTACTAAGACACATACATCTACATTAGTACAAACTTGTATTTAAGTGAGACATATGAAACTATAATTTCTATTCAACACTTTAAACAAGTAGTGTCTATGTGATATATGTAGATTAGTTTGTATATATACTTTAGCTTCAAAGGTCTTTGTAATCACTATCAATTCTTTGAAAAGCAAATTCTTATTAAACGAAAAAGACGCAAAACTATTCAACCCCCCCTTCTAGTTTTCCACACAACCCTTGAAACCTTTCATGTTCAATTGAGATAAGTCTCCTTTCAATTCATTCAATATGTCTATGTGTTGTTTGAATATATCTTATGCTTGTCTTGATTTTAACATGCTAGGCTAGATCTTTTGTGTGTTTGCTTAGATGTAATGAAACCTAGATGTTAATTATATGTTGATTACTTGTTTATGGTTGTAATGGATGAATGATTTCAATGTTAAGCTTAAGAAAACTGGCAGATCTCCATTGTGTAACATGCTTGAACGTCTTAGGAAACATGAACCGATGTGTACTAGGTTTTTATGGTTGTATTTAATGCATGAGCAAATTCTAATGATCCCATGTTAGGAGCTTCTTAGCCGGCTCGACATAGGAGTGAAGTTGGAGCTTATAGGATTGGGGAAGTAAGTACGCCACCCCATGAATGGTATTAAGGAATATAACCCGTCATCCACGCAACTGTAACAAGTAATTAACCTGTAAAAGATATCTAGGGAGTAGTGAAATCTAAGTAAACACAATTCTCCAACATATTACTCACACCAATAGTTTAATTTAGCTTATTTACATTTTTGTTATTTTATTTTGATTGCATCTTAATTATTGGGTTAGTTGCTTAACAACTAATTCCACCCACTCTTCCAAAACCCGAGATTTTACTTGCTTTCATAAAATATAAAAATACAAAAAGAATCATCTCTCACCTCTAGACTTATTTTTTAGGATTTCTAATCCTAGCGACACTATTCCTGAGTTGAACGATCAATCCCCCGGTACTTGTCACTATACTATACTACAATGATCAGGTACACTGCCTGGTGGGGGTTGTAAGCTTCTCGAGATCTCTCGAGAGCTAAAGCCTGGTGCAATTCCCACGCATCAAGTTTTTGGCGCCGCAGCCCGGGGAAATAGTTATTGTCTAGGTTAGAATTTCTTTTAATTAGGTGTACTTGCTAGATTCCTTTCTAGTAAGATTTTATTTTTATTTTTAGGTTATCTTTAGTCTATCTTATTTCTTCGTGTCTTTGTTCGGAATCTTTACCATCCGACATCATGGAAGGTGGTAACATCTTTGAACACATCAACCCACCACAACAAAACCACCCACAAAACCCACCACTAGTGAACCAACCTCTTAGGCCCCGAACCCTAGGAGAGTATTCCCGACCTAGCCACCAAGGCTATCGAAACAATATTGAGCTCACCGGAGCCAATGTGTTACCCTTGCAATCCGACACCATCAGGTTGGTGCAAAGCGGATGTGCATTCCATGGACTTCGTTCCGAAGATCCAAATCAACATCTCAAGGACTTCCTTAAAATCGTAGATTCTATAGACCATGATGTTACAACTAGAGAGTCGACCCGATTACGCCTATTCCAATTCTCTCTACGTGATCAAGCTAGTGAATGGCTTGAACGTTTACCCGCGGAATCCATCATCTCATGGGATGATCTCACCACTCGTTTCCTTGCTCAATTTTTCCCACCGGGGAGAACTACCAAGCTTAGAAATGATATCTTGATGTTCCAACAACGTCAAGGTGAAACTCTATATGAAGCATGGACTCGTTTCAAGGACTTACTCCATAAAGTCCCTCATCATGGCATAGATCTTTGGCTCCAAGTCCAAATCTTCTATGACCATATCGATCTCTCCATGAGGCGAACCATTGACCAATCGGCCCGTGGCAAGCTACGTGATCTAAGTGCGGAAGAATCATGGGAACTCATAGAAGATCTTGCTCTCTATGACAACGAAAGTTGGAATGATCCCCGTGATTTGAACAAAACGGTCAAGGCAATATATTTGCCTTCAAACAAGTCTAGCACTCCCGACCGTAGGATCATGGAACTTGAGGATCAAGTCAAGTTTCTCATGAAATCTTACGAAGCTCCTAAACCTTCAAGCCAAGTGAATAAAATCACTTCTTCATGCGAATTATGTAGTGGTCCCCATGACACTCGTGATTGTGTGGAACTCCCCGGAACAGCTTTTGCGGACTACGCATCTTCGCGTACCGACGAAGCGAAAGATAAGTGGTACACTTTCAAGCCCGAGCCAAACCCCTACGGTGATTCCTACAACCCCTCTTGGAGAAATCACCCGAACCTTAGGTGGAAGCAAAACCAAAACAATCCTTCCAACCCACCTAATCGTTACCAACCAAATGGTCCACCCTCCAACCGTACTTTCAACAACAATCCTTCTAACAACTATGGTAGTACCAACAATCTTGAAGGATTGATGTCCAAGTTTATGGCATCTCAAGAAGCTCGCATAGCCAAGTTTGAAACCGACTTTAATCAACAACAAACTGAGATGACCAATAAGATTGACAACTTGTTGAAAGCCCTCAACAACCAAGTGTTAACTACACCTAGGAAGGACACTAGGGACACCGATAGTGGAATTCAAACTAAGGACCCCTCGTCATCCAAACATGTCCACTTTGTCAATGTTGTTACCATTAAATCAAAAGATAAGGATAGAGAAGAAAGTGACAAGGATGAAGTTGGAGTAGAAACCGAGACTAGGGATGAAGTTATGAAGGTTGAGGTTAATAATGGAGAAGAATTAGAGGAAGTAGAAAACGTAGAAAAATACTTTGATAAGTTGCCCACCGAGGAAGAACGGGAAGGATTTGTTTGATGATCCCGAGACACCATATATCCTTGGTTCACCCCTTATTAAAGTAGGAAATCCCTCTAACATCAACATACCATGCAACATTGGGCATATGCATGTATGGAAGGCTTATATCGATCCTAGGTCCCCTATAAACATCATGACTAGGACTTATTATAATTGGGTAATGAAAAAGCAACTTAGTTACAGGATGATGCCCAACAAGAATTTGATAAGTAATTTTGTTGGAAGAGTGAAAGGATTGCATGTGATTGTTGGAAACTTCACTTATGAAACCGACTTTATGATAGTAGAGGATACTCGTCCGGTAATAGATGACTGCCTAAGTCAAGTGGTGTTCGGAAAACCATTCGTTGAGACCTCTAAGATGAGTTATGATTCGACGTTAGGGATAGTTAGGTTCAAGAAGGAGAATGATGAGATTGCTTATCAAATGCCCTACAAGATCGAACAATACCGCCTCTTATCAAACATAGAAAAGGAACACAAACAACCGGTTTACTGTAGGAATGATGAGGATAGACGTAGAGGAGTTGAATATGTTATGAGTAAGATACTTGGTTTCTACAAAGAATGCTTGCAACTAGGTCCGGAATACAAAACTAATATAGGAGATGACCTAGGAAATGAAACCAACGATGATGTCACGTAGTAACTCATGACTTTGAGTCTAGCTACAAGACTCGTAAATAAAGAAAAGCGCTTCTTGGGAGGCAACCCATGTTTTGAGTGATTTTTATTTGTTTAATTATTATTTGTTTCCGTATGCATGCTTTATTTTTATTGTTGGTAGATCATGTTTCAAATTAAATGGTGAAAATACTTTATTTTGTTGTTTGGATTAATCTTAACTTCATCCAATGGTATTTCGCAAAAGATAAGTGTAAGGGGAAACCCCAAATATGTTTACTAAGAAACAAACTCGATCATGATTCTCCACAATAATAAATGGACATGTATATTAGTATTTGTTAGAGTCAAATGCTTGTATCGAGTCATAATGATGTTTTGCAGGATTTTCCAGGAAGTAGGACAAGGTTTTTCCAGAAATTTTCCAGAAACTTAACATTAAAATTTCTGCAGGTCACTTCTGACGGCGTCAGGAATTTCTTCCTAACGGCGTCACGTGTAAAAATCTGGAAATTTTGCTAAATTTGTTTCTCTAACGGAGTCTTTAAGTTTTTGTTAATTCTTCAGTTTTATAATCTCCAGGAAATCTGAAAACATCATTCCACAAGCATTATATCTTACCTTGTTTTCTAGGATTTGTTAGCGTATATAGATTGCCGCCGATTTTATGCGAGGTTGCCTTGTTTGTATTCTCAGGTTTAACAGGTTATGTATGACAAGAAGATGATTTATATTCTGGAAGGGAAGCTTTGATTGTTCATTTTCTTGGAGGAAGATATAACCTGGCCACCTTATTATCCATACCGAGCGAATCAGGGGAGTATTTGATTTCATTCTTTTACTTGTTTTACTTTTACATCTTTAATTGAACATTGGGGACAATGTTCATCCTAAGTGTAAGGGGAGGGTAAATGATGATACCTTATAGGATACTATTGCACTTGAGTTTGTTTGTTTGATGGTATGTGTGTAATAAAACTATGAGAAATACTTGTTAGTGTAATTTTAGCGCCAAATTTAAAATTTTTTACAACATTTAGGAGTGAAACTTTAGCCTTAGCAAGCGTCTCATGGATAGGAGATTGTATGACTAGCACAAAACCGTACCATTCAGAAAAAAATTTCACCCAAATATGTGAGGTTCGCCTTTAGATTTGATAGGAAAAGCATTTACTATTAGTGCTTATGAGTGTACCAGTAGCATTTAGATTCTAGAACTTGCGTTAGTGTTTCATCCCGAGACCGCTAGTGAGACTACATTCGTGTGGTAGGATTTACTACATGATAAGAGGCATTAGGATCACCCTTGTGTTAAACCCGTATTATAATTACTTGACCATTTAAGTCATATTACTTGGCTAGTTAAGTCAACTAATTTTTCCCACACCTTAGCGTTGTACTCATTTTTAGTACACGAAACACCTAGTACACCCCTCCGAGCCTATCTTTTCGTTTCTAACTTTAAGCATCTTACTTAAAGGAAGAATTTGTTATACCCCACTTAAATGTACAACCAAATCGTCTTAGCCTTCCGTGTATGCACTCATATTTAGTGCATTATTGTTACATGTTTAAACTCTTAGTTAATTATCTAATTGATTACATGGTTGCTAAGTCGAGTCATATCCTTGTACATATTGTTTTGGGACGATTGGGACGATTGGGTAAAGTACTTATGTTATGGAGTAATGGGGAAGAACATCATTTTATTACCCCCCCCCCCCCCCATATGTGCGTTAATCTTAAAAGTGCTCTAAGTGTTTTGATTTTCTTAATTCGAGTCATTAGATTAGTTTATTGTAAAGTATGTAAAAATTCAAGTGTAAGGGGAATGCTCATTCCCTATGATGTATTATTTTGGATGGTAGGGTAAAAGTGTATGCAGAAAAAAAAATAAAAAAAAATAAATAAAAAAAAATAAAACATATGGACTACCATCCCGTTTTATTCTATGTTTATTTTAAGTTTTTTGTTATTTTTCATTTATTAGCTTAAGTCGAGTCTAGTCTTGGCTTAGCAACGCCATATTGTACATGTAATTAACCAAGATTGTTAACTCGCCACCAGTAAAGATTGCCTATATCCAACAAAACCGTGTATTTCATATCCCTATACCTAACGTTACAACCCTTTAAAAGACCTCTTTGATAGTTTATCATAGGTTCTTACGCCATGTGGTGGAGGTTTGATCCTTTCCCAAGCCTATGGTAATCTAATTTGCTATGACAGGTAGTGAGAGATGTTTTCCATTTCCATATTGTAATTTATACTTTATTACACCCGAGAGATGTGAGTATCTAAACACTATTTGTAAGGTGCTAGTATATGACCTCCGTGCTTGTCTTTGGTCTTTAGTGGAACGATTATTTGTTGTAATTACTTTTATATTAGTGTTAAATGACCTCTAACTTGTATTTTGATTAGAATAAAAGCATATTTGCTTGAGGACAAGCAAATCTCAAATGTAAGGGTATATGATGAGGCGAAAAATGAACCACTTTTAAGGGGTCTTTTAAGCCCGGATTTGAATTTATTTGATCAAATATTGCCCTAAATCGTTCCTTTTGTGATTTTAGGTACTTTGGGAGTGAATTCTGGAAAAGAAGACATTTTGGACGTTTTTGGAGCATAAAAGTGAAGAAAACGGCAAAGTCTTAATTTTCCTTGCTGGGAACAGTAGATGACGGCGTCAAGAAGAAATTCCTTGACGGCGTCAAGAGCAAAATGGATGACGGCCCAGAAGAAATGTGACGGTGTCAGAAGTAGGGCGTCAAGAGTTATTTTGGTGACGGCCTGAAATGATATTACACATGACGGCGTCAGATCCAGATCTAGGCAATCCGAGAACTTTATTGGCGGCGAGATGACGGCGTCAGATTTTTCTTCTTGACGCCGTCACCTCATAAAATCTATATATACTTTTCTATTTTTCAAAGGGAGGCAAGTGAGGAGAATTCTAGGGCTGAACCCTAATAACCCTAGGTCTTTTTTTACTGTATTTTCAAGGGTTTTCACCCCTTGAAACCTTTCATGTTCAATTGAGATAAGTCTCCTTTCAATTCATTCAATATGTCTATGTGTTGTTTGAATATATCTTATGCTTGTCTTGATTTTAACATGCTAGGCTAGATCTTTTGTGTGTTTGCTTAGATATAATGAAACCTAGATGTTAATTATATGTTGATTACTTGTTTATGGTTGTAATGGATGAATGATTTCAATGTTAGGCTTAAGAAAACTGGCAGATCTCCATTGTGTAACATGCTTGAACGTCTTAGGAAACATGAAACGATGTGTACTAGGTTTTTATGGTTGTATTTAATGCATGAGCAAATTCTAATGATCCCATGTTAGGAGCTTCTTAGCCGGCTCGACATAGGGGTGAAGTAGGAGCTTATAGGATTGGGGAAGTAAGTACGCCACCCCATGAATGGTATTAAGGAATATAACCCGTCATCCACGCAACTGTAACAAGTAATTAACCTGTAAAAGATATCTAGGGAGTAGTGAAATCTAAGTAAACACAATTCTCCAACATATTACTCACACCAATAGTTTAATTTAGCTTATTTACATTTTTGTTATTTTATTTTGATTGCATCTTAGTTATTGGGTTAGTTGCTTAACAACTAATTCCGCCCACTCTTCCAAAACCCGAGATTTTACTTGCTTTCATAAAATATAAAAATACAAAAAGAATCATCTCTCACCTCTAGACTTATTTTTTTAGGATTTCTAATCCTAGCGACACTATTCCTGAGTTGAACGATCAATCCCCCGGTACTTGTCACTATACTATACTACAACGATCAGGTACACTGCCTGGTGGGGGTTGTAAGCTTCTCGAGATCCCTCGAGAGGTAAAGCCTGGTGCAATTCCCACGCATCAACAACCTAAGGTTACTATGGATGAGTATCCTTATTGTGTGTATTTTGAACCAAGATTTTTAAGCAATCGTATAATTTAACTGCTGACAGAGGGTTGCGACCCACTCCATCTTTATCCTATAGTCGTACGGCTTCTAATGCCCATGGAAGCTTTAGGAAAGTCAATGTGAATTATAATGGATGTCATGTGCAAGACATAAATATCATCCTTCGAACATTGAGACTTGTAGTACTTGGCTGAGAAAATCTTTGTTGTAAAAAACGAAACAAGAGATTTAAAGAAAATACGTTGTGTCATTAATTGGGTAGGGAGGATTACATCATTTTTAAAATGAATACTAGGACGCCTACCATTAATGCTTCTTTGAGCTTGTCAAATAAATTGGAACAAACGAACGCTCCGAAAGGTTGTAAGTTTTATGTGTAAAACTTACGAAGGTTAGTGCCATTCCATGTCCTGTCAACTTTATCTCCAGAGATTGTTGCCAACTTATAGGCTCCGTTACCGTAGGCTTCATCTACTACGTAAGGTCCTTCCCATGTTGGTCCCAACTTCCCTTGGTATTCGGCTTTGCTTGCGCTATTAAGTCGAAGGACATATTCCCCTGGTCTGAAACTCGAGGGTCTTACCCTGCTATTGTAGTATTTTTCTAACTTTTGCTTGTATGTAGCCTCTTTGATGGAAGCTATTTCTCTTCGTTCTTCAAGCAAATCTAGATTCTCTCGAAGTTTTTCCTCGTTTTCCGAGTCTTCGAAGTTCATGATGCGCTCCGTTTCTACACTTATTTCTGATGGGATGACAGCTTCTGTGCCATAAGTGAGGCTGAAAGGTGTTTCTACATTACTCGATTTGGGATGTGTCCTATGAGCCCAGAGAACTTGGGGTAATTCATCTACCCACCCTTGGTGACTTCGTCCTAGCCTTCTTTATATTCCATTTATAATATCTCGATTAGTAACTTCTACTTGACCGTTGCCTTGAGGGTGGTACATGGATGTGAATGATTGCTTGATTTTTAAGCCATTGCAAAAAGTAGGGAATACTCCCTCGGCAAACTGTTTCCCATTGTCAGAGATGATGATGTGAGGAACTCCGAAACGACAAATGATGTGTTCCCATACAAATTTCTCCATGTGTCTGCCTGTCACAGATGCCAAAGGTTTGGCTTCGACCCATTTGGTGAAGTAATAGATAGCTACGACCAAAAACTTCACTCCTCCTGGTGCTACTGGTAGGGGTCCTACTATGTCAATCCCCCACTGGGAAAAAGGCCAAGCAGATGTGACAGAGGTCATATCCTGTTTAGGTAATCTTTGGACCTTCGAGTGGATTTTACATGCTTCGCATTTATGTATTATTTCCATTGCATCCCTGTGCATTGATGGCCAGTAGTATCCCAACTTCATAATTTTAGAGACGACGGAGCGAGGTCCTACGTGTAGGCTACATGATCCTTCGTGGACTTCATTGATGATGTTGGTAGACTGTTTTGGTCCGACACAACAAAGCCATGGGGATAGAAAGGATCGTCTGTTGAGGTGGTCTCCTATTATCCTATATTGAGGAACTTTAACTCTCACTTTTCTTGCTAGCTTTGGATCTTCTGGAAAAATGTCGCTTATCAAGTATTCCCTTATCGGAGTCATCCAATTAGTTTCTTCTTCGGATATTATATCAGATACTTCCTTCCTTTGGATAGATCTGTCAGCTAGTACTTCAACCAGGACTTCCTTTGTTAAGTGGGCGAAGGCCATTGAAGCTAACTTGCTTAATGCGTCCGCCTTCTTATTTTGATTTCTTCGAACGTGTTCAATGGTATATGATTCAAACCCCTGTAGGATTTCTTTTGCTTTATCCAGGTATTGTTTAATTGTGGGCTGCCTCGCTTCGTAAGAACCTTTGATTTGGTTGGCGACCAGTTATGAGTCAACAAAAACCAAAAGGTTTTGTACTTCCATGTCTTTGGCTAGCCGTAAGCCTGCTAGCAAAGCTTCGTATTCTACTTTGTTGTTGGTCGCCTCAAACTCGAATCGTAGTGCATAAGTGTATTCTTTTCCTTCTGGGTTGACTAACATTAGTCCTGCCCCTGAACCATCGGAGCTTGAGGCTCCATCCGTGAATAACCTCCAACCTGCCTTTTCTTTCAAAGGCTTCTTTTTGGGAATTTCTTTATTGTCTCTTGGCTCGGAAGGAGTTTCGGCGAGGAAATCTACGAGTATTTGACCTTTTATGGAGTTTCGCCCTTTGTATTCTATTTCATGCTCCCCTAGTTCGATGGCCCATTTAGATACTCTCCCTGATTTCTCGGGTTTTGATAATATTTGTTTGATGGGCTTATCAGTTAATATCGTAATGGGGTGAGCTTGAAAATACCTTCGGAGGCGTCTTGCGGCGTGGACTAGAGCAAGAATTAGCCTTTCCAATTCTGGGTAGTTTAACTCGGCTCCCTGTAAAACCCGGCTGACAAAGTAGATCGGAACTTGCCTCTTTTCTCTTTCTGCCAGGAGTACTGCGCTTATGCTTTCGTGTGACGCTGCGATGTACATATACAGTGTTTCTCCATTAATTGGGACTGTGAGTGTTGGCAGGATTTCCATGAACCCCTTCAATTTTTGGAAAGCAGCTTCAGCTTCGACACTCCATTGGAAAGTCTTTTTGTCCATACATCCTTTAAGGGTTTTGAAGAACGGTAGTGATCGGTCTGCGCCTTTTGATAAGAACCTGCTCAAGGTAGCCAGTTTCCCATTAAGGCTTTGTACCTCCTTCAATGTCTTTGGGGCTTGTAGGTCAGTGATAGCTTTTACTTTAGAAGGGTTTGCTTTGATTCCTTGCTTTGTGATCAAGTGCCCCAAGAATTGTCCTTCTTCAACACCGAACGAACATTTCTTCGGATTTAGTTTCATATTTATGGCTCTTAGCTGGTTGAAAGTTTATTGAATGTCAGAGAGCAGGTCTTCCTCTGTTCTGCTCTTTATGACCATGTCGTCGACATATGCCTCCAAGTTTCTCCCTATCTGCTTATTGAAGGCTTTGTCCACCATACGCTGGTAAGTTGCCCCTGCGTTTTTTAAACCGAAGGTCATTTTCTTATAGCAATAGACGCCTTTTCCTGTGTAGAAATCTGTTTTTTATTCATCTTCTACTGCCATCTGTATCTGATGGTATCCCTTGTAAGCGTCTAGAAAAAATTTTAGGCTAAACCCTAATAAGGATTCTACCTTCCAATCTATTTCTGGGAGGGGGTAACAATCCTTTGGGCATGCTTTATTGATGTCAGTAAAGTCAACACACATACGCCATCCTCCGTCGTTTTTCTTTACCATAACTGGATTGGCTACCCATGTTTGATATTTGACTTCTCTAAGTATGCCTGCCTGTACTAGTTCGTCTACCTCTTTGCAGGCTGCGGTGTTTCTTTCTGGCGCAAGGCTTCGCGCTTTTGTTTAATAGGCTCCATGTGTTTAAACTCGTTGAGTTTGGGTTCCGTTCCAAAGGGTTTGCCATCGATCATGAGACTTCTCGGAACCCCTGTCATATCGGAGTATGTCCATGCGAAGATATCTTTGTTGTCCTTCAAGAGCTGTGTAAGATTCGTTTTAAAGGTAGCAGGGAGTTGTCTTCCTATCACGACTGTCTGCTCCGGATGAAGCTCGTTTATTACGATACATTCTTCGGCGTCCCCACAGCTTAAGATAACTTTAGGAGGCTCTTGAGGATTTTCTTTAATCTTTTTTCCCATCTCTGGTGTCTCCTTCCTGCTGTAATTGGATAGTACAGTCCCTATCCCATTAGCCGTTTGGAACTTGACTGCTGCGTGTATAGTTGATACTACAATGCCCATTTTCTGCATGGCGGTTCTCCCTATCAATAGGTTATAAGGAGAGTCTGACCTTACAATTATGAATGTGATGGTTTCCGTCCTTGGCAGTCGGCCTTCGCCAATGGTTACGTCTAAAGGGATTTCTCCCAAAGGCCATGAGTGTTCTCCTGAGAACCCTATTAAAGGTATCTTCGAATCCACCCTTTGTGCCCTTATGAAAGGTTTGAGCTTCAGAAAACAGTGTTCGTATATGATCTCATAAGAACTTCCGCAGTCCATGTAGGCCCTGTTGACTTCTCGGTTGAAAATGAGGACTTTTATGACTACAGGATCATCTGAGGGAGGTCGGTCCTTTAGTGGTGGAAACGTTACCTCCCCCACTTTGGGTGTTCCTTCCTCAATTTCCTTTCTTTTCTGACTCGGGCCCTCCCTGCGAACCATAAGGATTGGAACCTCATGAGTATAGTTCTTAGCATCGGTGACCTTTTCTTTACCCTTCCTTATGCCTTTTATTAGATGTGTCAACTGTCCTGATTTGACAGCTTCCTCTATTTGCTTCTTCAGTTCTTTACAGTTGTTCGTCTCATGACCAACATCTTCATGGAAATAGCAGTACTTGGTCGTGTCTCGGTTCCTCCCATTGCTTGTTAGGCGAGGGGGAGTTCGAAGGTCTTTGCTGCCTTCTCAGTAGCCAAAATTTCCTTTGGGGATTTCGTTAGGCTTTCCCATAAACCAGAGTTTGAATTCTTGTGGTATGGAGTAAACCTATTATGGCTTTTGTGCTTGTTTTTCTGTCCTTCCCATGAATATGGCTTCGTTCCCTTGTTGCTCTCCGTCGGAGCCCCATTTGTGGACACTTCTTTGGCTTCTATCCACGTATATGTTTTTTCCATAAGGCCTTTGTATGTTGCCGGCAGATCTGTAGATAAAAACTCCACAAGGTTCCGGTTACGTAGACCATGGACGAAGCCAGAAATGCGTTGCTCTTCATGTAAGCCCAGAATTTGTAGGGTTTCGTCAGTGTATCTAGTAACAAAATTGCTTGTGCTTCCGTTCTCCTTCTGCTTAATATTGTGCACTGTGAGGTGCGTTCTTGTGAATTTCTTCTGTTGGCTGAAGTGAGATCGAAACTTAGCCTTCAAATCGTCAAGGTTGATAATGCTTCCTAGCTTCTGCCCATTCCACCAAATATGTGTTGAATCACGGAGGGTATATGTGAACATGTGACAGGCTACTGGCATGGCCCATTTCTGCATTCTTATAGCCCCTTCAAATAAATGTAGGAAATTATCTGGATCCCCTTCCCATAATAGGTGCCTATATGCGAAGGCATCTTTAGACCATCCGGCAAGGGATAATCTTCAATCCATCTTATGAAGGGTGTAGTGGGGCCTACGGGCTCAGCATATGGATGGGCATACGGTGGTACGTTCATCGGAACAGTATGGTACGGGTTAATAGGAGGGGGTACTCCCAAAGAAGGCTGACTAACATAGAAAGGATGAGGCGTACCCGTATTTGGAGTGTAACCATTATACATGGTATATGGGGGGTATACCATGGGAGGGTTATAGGGTATGGCTGTTTGTGAGGGATACTGATTTCCGGGTTGTCCATTGATAGGGGGATAAAAACTCGAAGGGTAACTCTGAACCGGGAACTGAGGATGCAGGCCCATGGGGGAAGACTCCCTCCTGTGTTGACTGGGCCTAGGTTACCTCCCACACCAGACGCGTGGGAAGGTTGTAGTGGGATTCCTCCTTCGGTCCTCCCTAAGTGAGCTGCCAATAATGGGGGTAGGCTTACCTCCGTGTTCTCCCTCTGCTGACTCCTCCCATTAGAGCCTTCGGCGACTGTCCCTTCCTTCCTTGTGGGTGCTCTCTCGGGAATTCCTTCGAAACCCACACTTCTTCCTTCCACCCTTCTGCTTGCAGGTGACCCAATGCGCAGGATAGGGTGGTGAGCCCTATGGATTGGAGGTCTCGGCTCCATTTCGATCTCCTCATCATACTCATCGCTGGAATATTCTAACTCCCTACGCATCTCCGTATTTCTGATTTGTCTCCTTCGAGCCCTTAGCAAGGATTCTAGTTCTTCATAATTAGCGTCGACAAAGGCAGGGCTAATGATGAGTCCTGGATTGGCCGAAGTGGATGCATGGTGGTTGGGCGTTATTTCAGGATGAGATCGTGTAGTAAAAGTGGAGACCGTGATTGGCGGAAGGTTGTTGGTGTCAGTTACGGGTAAAGGGGTTAAGGACGAGAAACCCGGTGGGGGTGTAACTTCTCGTTCTGAATTCATGCCAGAATAATAGCGAGTGTATTTGACTTGGTTATTTTGCTTGGAAATAACGGGACTAATTGTAGCGGGTCCCACGGATGGCGCCACTGATTGTACAATATTTCGCATTACCAGGCCTTCGATGGTGATCAAAGGAAAATGAGGGGTGTTGTGATTACGCCAAGCTTGGATATAACCTGAAATAAGAAATACTAAAACACTACGTTAAGTGATTGCGCAGGGGTTGGACCCTGCGAACCACCTCCGGCGTGTGAATGAGTGATTGGTATGAGAGTTTAAGTATATGCGTAGTAAAGTAAGGTGAGATAGATTGCATACCAGATTTTTCATCGTCCATGACTTTTTATAGGTGAAGAAAACGGTCCTGGAGAGTGGTCACACGTTTGATAGAGATCATGGGGGCGTCCCATGATTTGTGGTAACCGCTAGGGGTTAGTGCCCCACTCCTCCTGATTTAGCGGGGGAGCTAAAGAGAAAGAGGAGACGTGGGTAAGACTTGGTCTTACCAATATGTGGACTTGGCATTGTTCCGTCCTTGAAACTTATAGAGAGATACCCCGAAGGGCTTGATCCTTCGATTGGCGAATTCTCACTTGGTAACTAGATCATTGATGATGTCACACCCCCATAATCGGGTCCAGCGGAAGCATACATGTAGCTGGGGTGTAACTCAATTGGTATTACAACACAAGTTCAAAAATGGTTTTCACTTGAATCATTTAGAATAAAATAGCTTAATCAAAAATGTTGAATTTACATTGTTAAAAGTAGTGCGGAAGTAGGCCCTTAAAATAGTTTAAAACGGTCCCCATGTATCCACCCCTCAATTGGAACTTCGTCCCGAAGTTCAGTGAGTGTTATCTGCTAATGGTGTGTTTGAGAAATGATGGACGTACTTGTGACACATCTGGTCTTCACGCTCCTACGTGAATTCGAGTTCTTGCTAGAGTTCCAAAGAATTTTGACAATTGGAATGTGGTTTTACTTAAGTCGTTTGATCTTATGGTTTATGATCTCAATAGATTCTTTGATATGAATTATAAATTCGATCCAGACAAAATGTTATTATAACTATTCTCAGTATCGCAAAATTCATCTCTGAGTCGGACATAGGTGGTCAGCCTATATCCCACTGTCCCGGGTCGAACATAGATGACCGGTCTATATTCCACCGAGGTTTCATGAATTTTGAAATTCTCAGCTCAGTTATACTAATACTATGATCTCTATAGATGACCAGTCTATATTCCACCGAGGTTCCATGAAGTTTTCATGTGTGAAGGACATAGTATTAGTATAACTGAGCTGAGAATTTCAAAATTCATGGAACCTCGGTGGAATATAGACTGGTCATCTATGTTCGACCCGGGACAGTGGGATATAGGCTGACCACCTATGTCCGACTCAGAGATGAATTTTGCGATACTGAGAATAGTTATAATAACATTTTGTCTGGATCGAATTTATAATTCATATCAAAGAATCTATTGAGATCATAAACCATAAGATCAAACGACTTAAGTAAAACCACATTCCAATTGTCAAAATTCTTTGGAACTCTAACAAGAACTCGAATTCACGTAGGAGCGTGAAGACCAGATGTGTCACAAGTACGTCCATCATTTCTCAAACACACCATTAGCAGATAACACTCACTGAACTTCGGGACGAAGTTCCAATTGAGGGGTGGATACATAAGTAATAATGTTTCAGAGACAAGTCACATGAAATACAGGTAATCAAACATACCAATGAAATGCAGGTAATCAACCATGTAAAGTCATTGACTTGATTAAGATGTTGCACATTAGTCTTATGTTGTGTAAATGAGTGAAACATCCTTAAAATGTGGTATGGATAATTTATAAGTTGTCGAGGTCAAGAAATGAGTCAATTAATTGAACAAGTCTCAATAATAAGTTTCGGGTCATCAAATCTCAAACTAGTCGTGCGGCTAGATACATAACCTTGAGACATCAATCAAGACCATAGCCATTGTTATGTCTTGGCTTAGAAGGCCTTGAGTCAACAGCCTTGGTTTAGTCTTGGTGTGTCCCGGCCCCAAGAGGTCAAAACGCCACCAAAAGTCTTTAGCTATGGCTGTTTTTTAGTCTTAACAGGTCTAGTTAGCTTTTGCAGTTTCTAGCCTTTGTCTTTAATTTTCAGGATAAACTGTCCGCGTTGTCTTATGTAAAACCTCTTTCTGAACAACTTTTCTGTTTGACACTTTCGACGATTCCGACTAGAAAAGGGTCAAAACTGTGATTTATAGGTCAGATCAGAAGACTCTTATCAGCACCTAATTCCATCTAGTAATCTTCATTTAGCTATAACTTTTTAACCACAAGCCCTTTTTAAATGATTCAAAAGCTCAAGTTCTAATTTTTACTTCCTCTAGCAGCTTATTAAGGTCATACAAGTTCATGGCTTATGAATTTATATCAAAGCTTAACAAGATTACTAGTTACTTTCTGGTTGTACCAAAACAAATTTCCAACAAGTCTAACTTATGTTTTGCCTTGTGTTCAGCTATGTACAACATCAAACCAAGTCTTAACAACATATACAAGTTATTCAAAATATGAAAAATCAAAAATGAAGGAGAACATAAAGATTTAACGACAATCTTACAAAGATTGGATGGAAGTAACAATAACTTCAGGGACAACTATCCTAAACCTTCAAGCCTTCTACCACTTAAATCCTTGCAAACTCTTATCACCTTGAGCTAGGTACTTCAAAAACAACTTAAGTTCAGCCATTAATCTTCTTGTGTAGCTCTTAAACTAGCCTTGGAATCACTAAAACAACTCTTGATCTAGGTAGGACACACCATGGTCTTCATCTTCCTTGTATAACTTGTGTCTTGAATTAAAACTTGTGATGGTGATAGTGAAGTTGTGGTGTACGTATGGTAGAGAGAACAGGAGAGATATCTATAAGTTTCTTATTAATGAATATTAGGTTTATTATACGGAGGTGATAATGAGGTGGTAATTTCTTAGACATGGTGTGCTACTTAAGAGCCACATGGCTCTAATGTTATCCCTTGTACGCCCACCTGATGCTTGAGGTGGGGAGGTGTTAATTTGCTTGCTTGCAAGATAGCTTCAAGGTGAAACAAGGTGTCTACGGAGTATAGTTTGGTCCCGATAATTACTAATGTTAAACCATTAGGTTACTAAACTTAAATCCGGGCAACATAAAAATATAATACTTACAAAAATGTTATAACTTATCAATATACTCCAACTAAGTATATTAAAAGTGTGATAAGACTAACGGAGTGCGCTTATATTATCAAAACCTAATAACTTAGGTTTGAGCACGCGTATTACGTAAGAAGTAAAATGCTCACGTAAGAATGGCGAAATGACAATAGTCATATAAAATATGACTATTGGTGAGATTTGAGTATTTTTAATATATAGACTCATCCTAGTCTTGTGTTAGTCGCGAGAAAAGTTTACACGATTAAACTTTCGTGATTACTTATAAAAGTAATTTAAATATTAAAAAAAATAATAATAATCAAATCAATTTTCTTGTTGAGTTTTTTTTTTCCGGTACGCGTTGTGTGCGATTTTCACGTTTTGCGAGATATCGTCTCGTTAAATAGACAGAGGTGAACGAAAACATTCAACTAGTAATAATTCAAAGTAGAGTGAATTATTTAACTTGGAAAAAATTTAACGGTTTACTACCGGTTACAGTATTTGCTTTTACGTTACGGTAAAAGGCAAATAGTCAAAGGGTAAAATAGTCATTTTATCGTGTGAAAATTTACGGGTTATTACAGATGATTAGTTTTACGCCAAGGAAAGTTTTAGGAGGCTAGCCAGAGCCTTCAATTATGTAGGTTTCGATTACACTCGAAGGGGTGTCCTTCGAGCTAATCGGAGGGTACATCATCAATTGGCTTGTAAATTATTCACATTTATTATACATATATCTTAAAAGTCTTAGCATACTACGTCGTTTTGCACCGCCTGTTTCCCGCCAAAATTGTGGCCCAAATGGTTGGCCTGTTTTCTTAGTCCAGTTCCAGTCCAATGATCCGGATAAAGATCACGAGAACGCTAGAAGGTCTCACCTACCGCGTCAATTATTACAACTGTACTAGAACTAAATCAGATCGACCTATGTGAATCAACAATGAATCTTCCATCGGTGATTATCATGATCGAAGTATGGAGAGGTATGTGCGTCGCCCCTTTTCAGAACTCATAAAAATCGATAGCCCTAAATCAATTAGGGCTTTTAGGTTTTATGTTTTCATTTATGTGGATTCGATTGGGTTTGTGTTTTGCAGGTAATTTCTGCCTTTATTATGCATTGGTTGCCTTTATGGTTTATTTGGTGTCGGAAAAAACACAAGAGGGTAAAACGACGTAGTTTGCTATCTCCTTAATTTTTAGATTTCGTGGTAATCCCAAGTCATAACATTTGTACTTGATTTGTAGTTTTTTTTTCTTCGATAAAGTATAAATTGTTGTTGATTGTTTTGCAGCTATTGATTAAAATGGAGCTAATCGACAGTTGTTTGGTGGAGCGATTTCCGCAAATTTCCCTCTTAGGTTTGAGGTTAGTTTGTAGTTTTCTTTTCGGTGTGGGTTTGATTAGCGCGTGTTTATAGATTTTAATGAGGAGGCATCTGTTTTCGATTGCAAGATGTGAGCAATATACGTGAAGTTCCTGAGCACCAGGTTTGTTTCATTCATATGTTTGTTCTCACTTTAAATAGTTAGAAACGGATGGTTTTACTTCTTTGATTACTCACAGTTTAAATAAATCGTACGTTTTTATTGTGTTCAGGAAATAACTTTATGGAACTTCAACTTTGTTAGGAAACCATCGCCAAATGGAAGGTACACCAATTTTTTTTATTTTAAATGGTCATTTAGATTAGTGTAATCTGTTTTTCCAGGTTCCATTTGATCACCATATAGTGTATTCGTTTACTGAATTTTGGTTGTTTGTCAGTGCGGCTATTCAAATGTTGATGACCACCGATTCTTTTATTTCTTTTCACGTGGAACACTTCTTATAAAAGAGCTGAAATTGTTTGTCCAACGCAATATCAGATTGGCTGAAAATGCCAATGAAAAGAATGGTGAATTGGTCTAAACAAGCCTAAGAGCGGTAAAGGTTTTGGCTTCGCTGAAACTGTATCCCCATTTAGCATTTTTGTCCGTTTGCTCAAATTTGTCACGTCATGCTCAAATTCACGCCATGATCACATTAGAATTGTGTGACTGTAGGTTGATTTAAACACAATTTCACTCGCGATTACCGATATATAAGCTCATGTGTATATTGGTTTTTGTTTTGTATGCATGATTGTAGTATGTCTGAATACAGTATACAAATGAACGGCTGATCTATAGTGCTTATTTATATTTTGTTCTTGGAATAGGTGTCACCATGGATCGACAGAATAGCGGTTGCAATCTGCAAACAGATAATCCGTGTCTGCGGTCTTCGACTGTGGTACGAAGATGAAATTGAAAACTGCTATCGCTGTCAGCTGAGTTCAGTTTACTTTTGAATTGATTTGTCTATTTTTTATGTATCAATTATCCAGAACCACCATCGGATTATATACGTCGGACTATACACCTCGGACTATGTGTGTTGGAAATATAGCTAAAGGAGTTGATTCAGTTGAAACGTGGAGCAAGGTTGAAAGGTGGAATATTCTATCTCGACCGTGAAGCAAAGATATTGTTCATCATCCGTATCCGCATCCGTGGGTAAGTATTTATTATTTTCACTTTAATATCAAACTTTTTTTATCATCTTATTAAACTTTACATAGGGCTATTGAGAGACGAAAAAATTAAGATTTCATAAGGAAACACGCCCATTTCAGCAGTGGGTGCGTTTAGGTGTCGGAATGGGCAGGTTTAGGTAATGAAATGATACTGAAATGTGTATGCTTGGGGGCTGAAATGGGTCCTGAACCGGATGTGGGAATGTAGACTGAAATGGGGGAACAAATGGGTGCATTTGGGTGTTGAAATGGGGGCTGAAGTACGTGTTCAAGTGGGCTGAAATGGGTATGTTTGGGTGGGTTTGGCCACATAAGCTTATACGCCTAGAAATAAACTTAAAGAAACACACTTATTTTTCATAAGCCTTTTTTATCTGGCTTATCTTTTTTTTTCCTTATGACCTTATTGTAACTGATATATGGAAATAAGCTCAAAAGCTGAATAATAAGCAGGAAACATAGGCTTCAGAAACAAAGCTATTTTGGTATGCAACCCACTTATCGTAGGATGTTTTTGTTCATCAGGAAAATTGCTGATGATGATCATAATGACAGCAACACAGGTGCAAAAAGGGACAAGATGCACAAGAAAAAGAAGAATATATCGCGTACACATGAAGGTATATGTCGCGTACACAAAACCTTTAGCAACGCAGTTTCATTTCACCTTTTTAAAGTAAACTAATTGCAAATTACATGGCTATAAGAAATCTTTTATTCTTGATGTATGAGTATAATAAGCTCAAAATCGACATATATATATTTAAATGGTTCTATGATCTAAGAGAATAATCAGCTATAAGTGTGATTTCATATTAACTATCTCTTGGCATGGTGCTACTGTTTAAAACATTAGCTTTGTTTTTTTTGTCTTGCCAAGCTGTAGCTTAATATGGCTCTGAATTACTACTAATCAGTCACACGTTTTATTTTGTTTTTAGAAGTAGAATCATATGTCAACAGTTTTTTTGCATTGCAGTGTACAAGATCTGGAGACCGATAATGTCAGAACCAATGGTCGCCACACCAAAGCCAGCTACTCTCAATTAACCGGCTTCGGTTGCACATGCACTTGCAACAACCAGGGATGTATATTTGGAGCTTCAATCAGTGTTCTTTGATGAATGATTTTCAGCAATGGGGATTTGACAAATATGAAGCGTGTAAACTGCATGATTAAGATTTTGATGAATTGAACCTGGAAAAACTTTCTTGAATGAACACATTACGGGTTGAAGAGCCGTTGATGAAAGAGCAACCACTTAATATCGCATGCTTATAAGTTTTTCAATAATTAGCACAATGTGATGAATGAGTTGCTGATACTTCAAAATGTTTATTGACTTGAGGATCTATTATCTACTATATGCTTAAGTCTTGATGGTAATTTTATATGGTTCCTATACTTTTACATGTGCTTTTATCTTTTGGTTTTTGCTAAGATAAAGTTGCAAAGTCTTCATACCAACATCAAAAACGGAACACAACTTCATGTGATCGAATTGTATCATTATTACATAATATGATTTCGTTTCGGTATCTTGCCCTTAACCTCAATACCTTACTTATACCATTTTCTCAAAACCCATATACAACCAAAAAAAAACCCGCCAGGCCGCAACGCGGCCGGCTGCTGCCAATCTTGTTATATAAAATAGATTAAGGGTTTTGTTAAACACAACCCTATGGGTTGTGCATAAGGCTTTTATAAATATATAATTAACATTTAATGAACTCTAAACATTTCATAGTTAACATCACTTAGGGTGCGTTTGGTATCCGACTATGTGAATGACACTATGACTATGAAAGTGGTTAAATGTGTTTGTTTAAGATAAGAGAGCCCACAACTATGGTAATGAATGATATAAATGCTCCATACTCCATATACCTCAAAAGGGTGAGGTATGGATCTTTCATACCGAGGGGCCCACCACTACTATCAAAATCATTCTCATTGAGATTCATGACGGCATACCAAACGCACCCTTACATTTTTTATAATGATTAAAATTATATAATTATGGATTTTTATAAGTGTTTAACAAAACCCATTATTAATTACATAAATTAATTTTATTTTAAAACATATCGGATATCAATATTAGTATTTGACTAAATCTTTCCATAATAGGCAAGTGTGTAATCCGAATTTTTAAGCCTTTTTATTATAAGAAAGTCTCAAATGTATTATAAATGGAGTATAGATTTTGATTTTTGGGTTTATATTGAAGATCTGTGTATAACATATACATAAACTACTAAATATAGTACATATATAATTATTTATATGAACAAAGAATCTTGCATTTTTCTTTCATGTTTCTTTATACATCATACATTATTGATTACTAGACGAATACCCGTGCATAGCAACGAGATTTTATAACGACAGATCGTTTAGTGATAAAAGAAAGTTTATGGGTTATAAATGAAAAATAATAAAAGTTAGGGGTGGCAAATCTTGCCCAATTTATAATTTTTGGGCAATTTTTGACACTTTTTTAAAAGTTTGGGGCGTTTTTTGCCCCCTTGCATTTATTTGATGGGCTCTTACAGGCAAAAGATAAAAACAAATATTATTAGATGGGCTTTCGAATCACACAATTCAACTTTCAAACAATTACTCTCATTTTTTTTCCGACCAATTCACTTGTCACTGGTAACTATAAAACATTCCAACTATTTTAATTTTAATTTATCTCATTTATTAACTATTTTATGCATAATTATTTAATACTCTAATTAATTGATAGATATATTTAATTAGTTGCATTTTTATTCATTTGTCCCAGCAGATTTTCTCAAATTTGCAGTCAGATTTTTTTTTTTTTTTTTTTTTTAAGAAAAAATAATTAAATATAGTTAAGACTTAGATGCTTGATCTTTTTTTACAAGATGAATTAAAGGGGTTTTAGGACTGTTCCGAATGTTTTTAATACTTGAATTATAATTTGCTAGTTTTAGCCCGTGCCCGTTTGGCCCGATTTATAATTTGTCCGTTTAGCCCGTGCCCGTTTTAACCCGTGCCATTTTAGCCCGTGCCCGTTCCCGCCCGTTTTGCCACCTCTAATAAAAATTTGAAGATTTAGGGATTAAACATATGACATGAGCTTAAGTATCAAAGTCAATAAGTCAACAAAGTCAATAAGTCAACACATTTAGTAACTGATTTTCCCTCCCAAATTGATATGAAAATCAGTTACTAAATGTGTTGACTTATTGACTTTGTTGACTTATTGACTTTGATACTTAAGCTCATGTCAACATAATGTTTTGAAACCCGGTTGAACCGTTTCGGTCAAAAAACGGGTCGATTTAAACCGAGTCATGCTTTTAATAACTGAACCCGTCGTGTCCAGTTTTTAAAACTATATGTTTTTCCCAGTTGAACCCGTTGGTCCGATCCAGTTTTCAAAACTATATGCAACATCAACTTGTTAGCTTGTATAAAGTTTTGTGTGTTTTATTAATTTGTATAATGTGTATAATAACATATACTTTTCATTTTAGGGTGTTTTAAAAATAACATTAATTAATGTGTTTAATTATTTTATATTTTATATTATGTTGTAGCTTGTTTAAATTGTATATTTTGAAAATTTTATTGTACTTTTTTAGTAAGAAGTGTTTTAATTGATTGTTTTTAATTTGATATAGATGTTTTTAATTGGTTGTACCATATGAATAAATTATTGTAATTTTAAGTTATGGGGTGTTTTAATAAAAACATTAATTACACAATTCATTTTCTCTCACCCTTAACTTTCAAGATTTCACTTTCAAGAGCATTAATTAGAAGGGCAAAATGGGGATTGACTGAAAATTCAGTTTTCCACTTTTCCCCTTTGACTAAATCTCCATTATAAGTAGTTTATGGGGTGTTTTAATAAAAACATTAATTACACAATTCATTTTCTCTCACCCTTAACTTTCAAGATTTCACTTTCAAGAGCATTAATTAGAAGGGCAAAATGGGGATTGACTGAAAATTCAGTTTTCCACTTTTCCCCTTTGACTAAATCTCCATTATAAGTAGTTAAGATATGCATAATAGAATACTCTGCTTATCTATCTGTTTGGTTCT
Organism: Artemisia argyi; assembly: GCA_030686995.1. Taxonomy (NCBI): domain Eukaryota; kingdom Viridiplantae; phylum Streptophyta; class Magnoliopsida; order Asterales; family Asteraceae; genus Artemisia; species Artemisia argyi. The sequence continues at coordinate 148,793,912 of CM060709.1, read as the reverse complement.
TCATACATCATACTCTTGACTTCTAAATAAAATATATCAATATTATACAATACATACGGAATCAAGCTTGTTTTGATAATGAAATTTTGATTGACACGAAACTTTTAGCATCAATCTAGACAAAAAATTCTGAATTAATCACACTATCAAACCTAGTTCAGTTTACTTTCCCATGCATTCAAGATTGTAATAGTCAAATCTACAGTGTTATGCATATCGATATATGATATTCCTTGATAAGAGTTGAACTCCATGGTCATAGTCAAGAGTTTGAAAGTCAAGAATACATGTTTGAGCACGTCCAACCTTTGTGACGATTAATATTTCATATCTAAATGTTTGAAAATGATGCCTCGCTGTATATGAGATCTTGCTTTCAATTGTTGCTATATAATATTTCATATCTAATATTTCATATCTAAATGTTTGAAAATGATGCCTCGCTGTATATAAGGTCGAGACCAATTGTTGCTTTCAATTGTTGCTGTATATGAGATATTGCTTTCACTTGCATCTCATGGTTGATGCAAGTGAAGATAATGGAGATTTTAAAGTTTCTTTATAGTTTACTCCTTCTCTTCGTCTCTTTAAGTTCTTCCGCTTCCTCCACGTCTGTTAAAAATTATTCATGTCTAGCTCAGCAAAGCCTTGCTTTGCTTGAGTTTAAACAAAACCTTTTCTCGATTTCTCATGCATATGATGATGAAAATATAATTGATTCACTATGTAAAGATCAGTTTGGTTCAGGTTATTATCCTAAGATGAAGAACTGGGACAAGAGTATTGACTGTTGCACTTGGGATGGAGTCACTTGCTGCAAGTCTACTGGTGATGTTATTGGTCTCGACCTCAGCTGTGGCATGCTTGAAGGTATCATTCACCCCAACAGCACCATCTTCGACCTTCCTCGCCTCCAATCTCTCAACCTTGTTGGAAAATTTAGTGCACTTGAGGGATCAATTCACACCTGGTAATGGGTTTGGAGGTATGGAGTATACACCCATTTGGTCACTGAATCCCCTGACTCAATAGTGGTTATATGTTGAATCAGCTGATAAGATTCTGCTGACAGCTGATCCTGCTGATAGGATTCTGCTGACAGCATGATCCTGCTGATAGTGTAATTCTGCTGATGGCATTCTGCTGCTAACGTTTCCACTGATAGTGTTAACATTACCACTGCTAGTGATAATGTTTCCACTGATAACCACTGATTCCTATTATTATGGAAAGTATTATGTTATAATTAATGGGCCGTTAATTATACATAAATTCCATGGGCTAGGGTTTTGAGTATTCTCTATTATAAATAGAGGACACATCATTCTGCATGGATATACGTTTTTACAATACGATTAACACAAAACCCTAAACACTTCTATACGCATCTGGTTCTTAGTTTGTGCCTAAAACAAGAACTTCACTTGGTCTTATCCCATAGAGATATTCGTGTAACCCAGGCATAGGGTCGAATAGTTTCTATTGGAAAGTGATACCACGATTTCAAGTGAATATCCGGTACCTTTATTGATTATCTTAACCCTAATCTGGAACTTGTAAACACATATTAACCAACAATCAATAGAAACTATTTAGTGATAATCAATGGCTGCTGCTATGAGACAAATAGCTGCTAACTTTTCCAAGTTGGAAAAGTTTGAAGGTGTGGATTTCAGAAGATGGCAAAAGAAGATGCACTTCTTGTTATCAAGTATGAATGTGGTGTATGTTCTCACGACTGAGATTCCAGAAGATCATGGAGATGATGCTACTATGGATCAGATGAGGGCAAGGAGCAAGTGGGAGAATGATGACTACATATGCAGGGGTTTGATTCTCAATGGTATGTCTGATTCTCTATTTGATATTTATCAGAATGTTGAAACTTCTCAAGAACTATGGGATTCCTTGGAAGCCAAGTATATGGCTGAGGATGCATCAAGTAAGAAGTTCCTTGTAAGTAATTTTAACAATTACAAAATGGTTGATTCTAGACCTGTCATGGAACAATACAATGAACTTCTTAGTATACTTGGTCGATTCACACAACACAAGATGAACATGGATGAGGCTATTTCAGTCTCTTCTATCATCGATAAACTGCCTCCTTCTTGGAAAGAGTTCAAGCATATGCTTAAGCATAAGAAGGAGGAGTTAACTCTTGTTGAGTTGGGCAGTCACTTGCGCATTGAGGACTCACTCAAAGTGCAAGACATTGACAAGCCAAAGAGTAGCACTGCTACTGGTCCATCAGTTGTCAATATGGTGGAGCATAACAACTCCACCAAGTACAATGACAACAAGGGCAAGCGTAAGCATCAAGATAACACCAAATCAGATCCTAACAAGAAACCTAAGGTGACTTGTTGGAAGTGTGGGAAACCTGGACACTTCAGGAAAGATTGTAAGGGTGGTAAAGTTGGAAACAAATCCAATGGATCAGGCACAAGTGGAGGGAATGGTAACACCAATTCTCTGAAAGATCAGTATATATTTAATAAGTCTTTTGAGATTTATTATGTTACATATATATCTGAAATATATTTTGTGCAGGATGATGATGTTGCTTGGTGGGTTGACTCTGGAGCTACAATTCATGTGTGTAAAGATAGAAGCTGGTTCAAGACCTACAAGTCAATGAATGATGGTTCTATTCTTCACATGGGAAACGAGTCAACTGCCTTGGTGCATGGAAAAGGATGTGTTGAGTTGAAGTTTAGTTCTGGAAAGATTGTTTCTTTATTTAATGTTTTACATGTTCCTGATATTAGAAAGAATTTGGTTTCTAGTAGTGTTTTGAATAATTGTGGATATAAACAGGTTATTGAATCTGATAAGTTTGTTTTGTCTAAAAATGGTGTGTTTATTGGTTTTGGTTATTTATGTAATCAAATGTTCAGACTTAATATTGTTCATGATAATATTGATTCTGCTTTTATATCTACATCTAAACTTAATGATTCAAAACTTTGGCATGCAAGACTTGGCCATGTACATTTTAAAAGAATGCAATATATGTCTAAGGATGGGTTAATTCCAGCTTTTGATATGAACACTGAAAAGTGTAAAACTTGTATGTTGAACAAGATAACTAAGAAACCTTTTCAAGGAGTAAAACGTGAAACTAAAGTTTTGGAGTTAATTCACAGTGACCTTTGTGATTTACATGCTACTCCCTCTTTAGGGAATAAGAAATACTTTGTAACTTTTATTGATGATGCTTCTAGGTTTTGTCATGTTTATTTATTACATTCTAAAGATGAAGCATTAGATAAATTTAAAGTATTTAAAACTGAAGTTGAATTGCAACAAAGTTCCCTGATCAAAAGATTAAGGACTGATAGGGGAGGTGAGTACATGGATACTCTGTATTTTCAGTCTGTTGGTATAATCCATGAAACAACTGCCCCTTATACTCCTCAGCAAAATGGTATTTCTGAAAGGAAGAACAGGGTGCTGAAGGAGATGGTTAATTCCATGTTGTCCTATTCAGGACTGAGTCAAGGGTTCTGGGGTGAAGCTATGTTAACAGCTTGCTATTTATTAAATAGGGTTCCCAACAAAAGGAACAAAGTTACCCCTTATGAACTTTGGACTAAAAAGAAACCTAACCTGAATTATCTTAGGATATGGGGTTGTAGGGCTGTTGTAAGACTCCCTGATCCAAAGCAGAAAACTTTGGGTGAAAGAGGCATTGAATGCATCTTTGTTGGATATGCTGAGCATTCCAAGGCATATAGGTTTTATGTTATAGAACCTAATGATTCTGTTTCAATTAATTCAATGATTGAATCAAGGGATCCAATCTTTGATGAGAACAGATTCTCATCTATCCCTAGACCAAGTCAAAGGATTCCAAATGGAACTAATGACAATGGTGTTTCAAAGGTTCCTGCTGATGAGGTTCCTGCTGATGAGGTTCCTGCTGTTGAGGTTCCTGCTGAGGTTGTGGAACAACAACCTGAACCTGAGCTCAGAAGGAGCAATAGGGTGAGGACTCCAAAATCATTTGGACCTGAGTTTCAATTATATTTAATTGAAGGTACAAGGAGTGAGGTCTCTGACCAATACTCCTATTGCTTCATTGTTGAGGATGATCCCAAAACATTTGAAGAAGCAATGAAGTCCCAGGATGTTGCTTTCTGGAAAGAAGCAATTGATGATGAGATGGACTCCATCAAGGGCAACAACACTTATGTGTTGACTGATCTACCACCTGGTTGCATACCTTTAGGTAGCAAATGGATTTTCAAAAAGAAAATGAAGGTAGATGGAACTGTTGAAAAGTTCAAGGCAAGATTAGTTATTCAAGGCTTTAAACAAAAGTCAGGAATAGACTACTTTGATACTTATGCTCTAGTGGCACGTATCAGTACCATAAGATTGCTGATTGCTTTGGCATCAATTCACAATCTGATTATTCATCAGATGGAGGTGAAGACAGCTTTCTTGAATGGTGACTTGGATGAGGAGGTTTACATGAACCAACCTCAAGGCTTCATTATGCCTGGCAATGAAAACAAGGTGTGTAAACTGATTAAGTCTCTTTATGGACTAAAACAGGCACCTAAGCAATGGCATCAAAAGTTTGATGAAGTGGTTTTGTCTAGTGGTTATTTACTTAATCAAGCTGACAAATGTGTATATAGCAAATTTGATGAATCTGGTAAAGGAGTCATCATTTGTCTATATGTTGATGACATGTTGATCTTTGGCACTGACCAAAATCAAGTTGATCTTACAAAAGAATTTTTGTCATCAAAGTTCTCCATGAAGGATATGGGGAGGCAGATGTTATCCTTGGTATTAGGATTAAACATGAAAGTAACAAAATTTCTATCTCTCAATCTCATTACATTGAGAAGGTGTTGAAGAAATTTAATTACTTTGATTGTACTCCAGTGAGTACACCTATGGATACAAGTGAGAAGCTAATGCCTAATACTGGCAAAGCTGTATCTCAACTTGAGTATTCTAGGGTGATTGGCTGCTTGATGTATGCCATGACTTGTACAAGACCTGATATTGCTTTTGCTGTGGGTAAATTGAGCAGGTATACTAGTAATCCTAGTGCTCATCATTGGCAAGCAATTCAGAGGGTCTTTAAGTATTTGAAGAGAACTATGGATTATAGTCTCTCATATACTGGTTATCCTTCTGTCTTAGAAGGGTATACTGATGCAAGTTGGATCAGTAACACTGAAGAAAATTCGTCTACTAGTGGCTGGGTATTCCTACTTGGTGGAGGTGCAATTTCTTGGGCATCCAAGAAACAAACTTGCATTACCAGTTCAACCATGGAATCTGAATTTGTGGCTTTAGCAGCTGCTGGCAAAGAAGCTGAATGGTTGAAAAACTTGCTTCTTGAGATTCCATTGTGGCCTAAACCTATAGCACCTATTTCTATCCGTTGTGATAGTGCTGCTACATTGGCAAAGGCTTATAGCCAGATGTACAATGGGAAGTCTAGACACTTAGGTGTCAGGCATAGCATGATTCGTGAACTTATCATGAATGGGGTGATATCTATAGAGTTTGTTAAATCTCAACAAAACTTAGCTGATCACTTGTCGAAGGGTTTGGCTAGAGACTTGGTTTTGAAGTCTGCTCAAGGGATGGGATTAAGTCCAACTTAGTCACTGAATGCAAGGATACCCAACTCCCTTCTGAGGAAACTTGGAAGCTGAGTTCAATGTGGAAAGCTGATCATTTGGTGGACTGAAGCACATGTATCACAAACATCCCAAGGTTGTGCTTGTTACCTGCTGAAAGGAGGATGAAGTCTTCACTTCTTAATGGTTAATTTTCTTTGAAAAAGTGCTAAGCAGGAGCATGAATTAAAGATGAACCACCTATGTGAATGTTGAAGTTTTGCCGCTTCAGGAAGCTTTGGACTTTTAGCTTTTACAACATTTATGAATTGGATATGGACACATGGCTTGTATAGTGTCAGGAGTATTTTAGTGTTTGAAAACTTGTGTGTATTTATCATCAGGTATTCAAATGGGTTGAAGGGTTCAATTCTTAGAACACCCTGATTCTCGAATATTTGAAAGTATATGTACTAATGTGGAAATTCAATCCTCAGGATATTTTCATTTATGCACTTGTTTTGGTTTGTGTTTGTTTTTCATGCAAAAGTAGTGAACTAAATTTGGGGAGGATTGTTGGAAAATTTAGTGCACTTGAGGGATCAATTCACACCTGGTAATGGGTTTGGAGGTATGGAGTATACACCCATTTGGTCACTGAATCCCCTGACTCAATAGTGGTTATATGTTGAATCAGCTGATAAGATTCTGCTGACAGCTGATCCTGCTGATAGGATTCTGCTGACAGCATGATCCTGCTGATAGTGTGATTCTGCTGATGGCATTCTGCTGCTAACGTTTCCACTGATAGTGTTAACATTACCACTGCTAGTGATAATGTTTCCACTGATAACCACTGATTCCTATTATTATGGAAAGTATTATGTTATAATTAATGGGCCGTTAATTATACATAAATTCCATGGGCTAGGGTTTTGAGTATTCTCTATTATAAATAGAGGACACATCATTCTGCATGGATATACGTTTTTACAATACGATTAACACAAAACCCTAAACACTTCTATACGCATCTGGTTCTTAGTTTGTGCCTAAAACAAGAACTTCACTTGGTCTTATCCCATAGAGATATTCGTGTAACCCAGGCATAGGGTCGAATAGTTTCTATTGGAAAGTGATACCACGATTTCAAGTGAATATCCGGTACCTTTATTGATTATCTTAACCCTAATCTGGAACTTGTAAACACATATCAACCAACAAACCTTGCTTACAACGATTTTAGCTCTTCCAACCTTCCTCGTGAGATTGGCAAATCTGCTAATAGTCTTGTGCATTTTAACATCTCAAATTCCTTATTTTCAGGACCAGTTCCGTCAGAATTGTTACTTCTTTCTAAGTTAGTTTATCTTGATCTTTCTTGGAATCTTTTTCGTCCTGCGCTTAAACCTCATGTTTTCAAGAATCTCCTTCAGAATTTTACACTTTTGAGAGATCTCTCTCTTGGAAGGGTTAATTTGTCATTGGTTTTACCCACATATCTAAATATCTCTTCTGCTTTGAAATCCCTCGATTTTAGAGCCACTAGAATTTATGGGAAATTACCTGATAACATATTCAATCTTCCTAGTTTGGAAAAGCTTGACATGTCAATTAACTTTGACCTCATTGGTTCACTGCCAAAGGTAAAGAGGAGCGCTAGTACTATCCCTCTCAAGTGGTTAAGCCTTGAAGCCACCGGCTTATCGGGAAATATACCAAATTCAGTTGGCCATCTCAAATCATTGAATTACTTGGATCTGTCATGGACGGACTTAGCTGGGGAGATACCAGAATCAATTGGGAATCTGATCTTATTGGAAAACTTAGATTTTTCAGCTACAAGGTTGTCAGGAGAGATACCATACTCGATCGACAATTTGAGGCTTTTGAATACCGTAGATCTCTCTATGTGTAATTTTACAGGCTCCCTTCCCAAATACCTTGGTAACCTTACACACCTTACTACTCTATATTTGTCACAAAACTATCTTAGTGGTTCATTGCCTTCTTCGTTATTTACTCTTCCGTCACTAGAAACTATATATATTGATGACAACATGTTTAGTGGGAGCCTGCCACCGGAGTTGTTCACCCTACGACCATTAAAGCAATTATCGGTGGCCAACAATCAACTTGTTGGTCTTATTGACGTGCTTGATCCGGATCCCGCTCTTCGATCATTTAGGCAACTCAAAAAGCTCACTTACATAGACCTTTCATATAATAATTTCAATGGTACATGGGAATTAGATACACTTTTTTCAAGTCTCAGAAATCTAGATACACTAATTCTCTCTTATAGTGGGTTATTTGTAGTCTCCAATAGTGTAAGTGGCTGTGTCAACCCATATTTTAGTGTCATAAGTCTAGCCTCTTGCAAACTATCTACATTTCCAAACTCCTTAAGAGCAATGAAAAAACTAAGTTTTGTGGATCTATCTCACAACCAAATTTATGGCAACCTTCCTAACTGGGTAGGGGAGATGGGAGGAAACGACTTGATAGTTTTTAATATTTCACATAACTTCGTAACAGGCTCACCACCATTTGAATGGGATATGTTACAATATCTGAGTCTCGCATCCAATTCGATTCAAGGGCCTTTCCCTCTATCAATTTGCAGCCTGAGCAATCTATATATATTGGATATGTCCAATAATCTCTTCACCGGAGTTATTCCACGATGCTTTGGATATTTCAGCTCCCATCTTAAGATGGTTGATCTGGGAAACAATAGTTTTCATGGAACCATTCCAAATACATATGAAGGTTGTGGAGAATTAGGTGGGATTATTTTGAATGGAAATCAGTTAGAAGGAGAGATTCCGAGTTCCTTCTCCAAATGTCAATCTCTGAACATACTTGATTTGGGCAATAACAATTTAAATGGCACATTCCCTCCCTGGTTGGCCAATCTTCCGGAACTGCAAGTTCTCGTTCTCAAATCAAATAGGTTTCAAGGTCTTATAGAAAGCCCCTTTGTGGTTAAACTCCCATTTCCGAGTCTAGTGGTACTTGATCTATCTCAGAACTCCTTTATGGGAAATCTCCCTATAAAATATTTTGGAAATTTCAAAGCCATGCAGAAAGTTGTGGAGACTGGTGAACTGGAATATATGCACATTGACAGCAAGTACTACTCTGTTACCATTGCAGTGAAAGGTGTGATGCTTCCATTTTCAAAAGTTTTAGTTACGTACATGTTTGTTGATCTATCAAGCAACATGTTTGGTAGTGAAATCCCGGATATTATGGGAGATATTGCTTATCTTAGAGTGTTAAACTTATCCCGCAACAACCTCATAGGTGGAATTCCAAGCACTATAGGAAATCTGTCACACATTGAATCACTAGACCTATCTTGGAACCAACTCACAGGACAAATCCCTCAGAGTCTTACAGGCATCATGGGTCTTGGAGTCTTAAATCTCTCACAAAATCGTCTCGTGGGGCGTATACCAGAAGGAAGACAGTTCAACACATTTGATGAGAGCTCATTTGCAGGAAATTTGGGACTATGTGGGTTCCCAATGCCTGAGTGCAATGAGCAAACACGCAAACCACAACTTGAAGCACATGAAAATCATGAGGATAAAAGTGGATTTACGTGGAAATCGGTGACCTTGGGATATGGATGCGGGACCATACTTGGATTAGTAATGGGATATCTCATGTTGTCAACAAGAAGAGTCAAGTGGTTCAATGCAATTGCTGATGCAGGGGAGCATATAATTTTAATGCGAAACAAGAGAAGATACATATTTATTGGGAGATGAAATTAGTTTCTCCAACTCTCTACAAGGTATGTATTTCAAACATTTTCCTAATATAATCACCAAATATGCAAACTGGCCCGTGTGTTTAATTATTCAAAACTTTCGTTTGTAGGAGGGTACATTATGTGTGGAGCTGGACGTTTAAATTATGCAGTTTCTTTTCGTACGTGTGCATTATGATTTAAGTTTGGTTGGATATGTTATCATAATTCAATTTCTCCTTCTATTGTACTTCTAATATGAAGACGAATTATATGTGTGGAGTAAATAATTCATGGTTACATCTTCTAGGTGTTTAATTCCATACTTTGTTTTTTAAATTTGTGGGCAGAAGAAGAGTGAATCTATGGTTATTCTGTTGCAACAGTTGGGAGGTAGTTGAGTTTATATATGTTACTCTAATGAACATCTTTCAAAAGGTTGACACTTTTTTGTCGATTCAACTGTTGCTTGTCACCATTGTAAACTAGACCTTTCAAGACTTAAATCCAAATTACCTACGCATATTGGATTCTTCATCTGTCTTGGGTTGGATATGTGTTGAATATGTTCAATAATCTATATTTCAGCTCCCTTTTTAAAATGGTTGTTCTGGGAAACGTACAATAGTTTTCGTGGAACCATTCCAAAGACATACGAAGATTCTGGACAACTAGATGGGATTATTTTGAATGGAAATCAGTTAGAAGGAGAGGTTCCGAGTTCCTTAATCCTCGAAAATACTTGATTTGGGCAATAGCAATTTAATTGGCACATTCCCCCTGGTTGGCCAATCTTCCTGTACTGCAAGTTGTCGTCCTCAAATCAAATAGGTTTCAAGGTCTCATAGAAATCCCCTTGGTGGTTAAACTCCCATTTCCGAGTCTAATGGTACTTTATCTATCTCACAGCTCCTTTATGGGCAATCTCCCTATAAAATATTTTGGAAATTTCAAAGCCTTGCAGAAAGTTGTGGAGAAGGGTGAACTGGAATATATGCACATTGACGGCAAGTACTACTCTATTACAATTGCGGTGATTGGTGTATTGCTTCCAATTTTAAAAGTTTCAGTTGCGTACACATTTGTTGATCTATCAAGCAACATGTTTCGTAGTGAAATCCTGGATATTATTGGAGATATTGCTTATCTTAAAGTGCTAAACTTATCCCGTAACAACCTCATAGGTGGAATCCCAAGCACTATAGGAAATCTGTTACACATTGAATCGATAGACCTATCTTGGAACCAACTTACAGGACCTATTCCTCTAAGTCTTGCAGAGTTGACTTTTTTTGGAGTCTTAAATCTCTCACAAAATCATCTTGTGGGTCGTATACCACGAGGGACACAGTTCAACACATCTGATGTGTATTCATTTTCAGGGAACGCGGAACTATGTGGATTTCCATTGGCTAAGAACTGTGAGAATCCTCAAGCACCACAATAGGAATCTGATGATGAAGGTACCAAGAGTGGGTTTACATGGAAAGTGCTCATGAAAGGATATGGTTTCGGAATGCTATTTGGAGTCTTGATGGGAAACCTCATTCACTTAACTAGAAAAACATATGAGTATTAAAAATTATCCCGATAAACAAAATAGAATAAGTATTATATTAAATGAATACATAACTGCGTTGATAAGCCCTGTCGATCAGTCGGTTGGAATTAGCAGCAACATTGGGAGTCAGACTGCCGTACCACGACGATATGGGGGTGTTCCCGGAGATTCGTGTATTCAGGTAATATAAAACTTACTCTATTGAAATTTATCAAGATAAGATTTAATCGTCATCATGAATAGGATTTCAAGATTATTACTAAATCAAAAAGGTAGTTCTTTATCTGATATTGAAGATGAACAGGATCAATTTAATTCTATAGAAGTATCAATAGCTAATATAGAAACTAGTTTACATAATTGGAATATACCTAGAGTAGAAATTAAAACTTTATATAAATAAGGAACTTTTGATTGGCTTCAAAGTTATTCTATCAAAACAACTGAGAAAACTATACCTTTATTAAGAAATCAACAAGAAATAAAATTATTTTCTGCAAGAGCTATAAATGAACATAGGAAAAATTATAAAACCTATGACAATATTAGGTATTAATGCTCCTATATGTGTTATATTAAGAGATGGTAGATTAATAAATTTTAATCAGTCCTTATTAGCCTTAGGAGAATCTAATATATGTAATGGTCCAATATATTTTCAAGCTTATCCTGTTTATACAGTATCTTTATTTGATAAAATATATTAGATGTGTTAATATTAAACTTACAATTAAAAGAAATTGAAATAAAAGATGGATCTGATCAATTAGTCTTAATATATAGAGTATATTATAAAACCATGACTCCTACTATAGAACCAAAATATAAAAAAGAAAAATCAGTTAATGAAACTTTGCTTATAGAATCTAATTTTCAAAATTCTAATATAACCGTTCCTAAGAGAATTAAATGGGATGAAATTATTAGAAATCAAACATGAAATTTTAAAGAGATTATAGACCCTAAGCCTCTAGAAATCAATAGTCAAATAAACAACATTATAGATTATTCCAATGGAAATATAGATATAACTTTTGGAAATAGTTATATAGAATCAGCTAGGCAATCAGCTAGGCGCATGAGCTATAATAATTTGAAAATCTAAAGACTTGGAACATTGAGCTGTTGATAATATTAGTGATTGTTTTTTCTTCATAACATTTTGAGGTGTCCTCTTTATTTGAGAAGAGTCTTCCTTTTATAGATGAATTCTTCAAAAAGCCTCCGGTACTATAATTCACAACTGCCGGTAACATCTTCAATTATAGAGTCCACTTGATCTTTTCTTTAAAGTCTTTTGTCAACATTTGATAATACATATCAAAAGTCTTCAATAATGTGCTGAGCTATCTTCAATTGTCGGCTATAATCCTTCCTTTTATAAAGTCCTTTGTCTGATAATGGGTTTGTTGACTTATTAATGAACATGAACTCAGGATTCAGAGGAGTAACAAAGTAAGATACATACATATTGGACGATAACTATCATGCTTCTAACAGTATATCTATCATGACATCACACATTTGCCGAATGCTACATGTATCTTTTTAAGATCTACTTCATGTATTTGTATATCATAAATCTGTGTCCTTTGAAATATTCTATTTAGTCTTTTGAAGTTAACGTCATCTATGTCATGAAAATCGTATTTATACATAAATAATGATCAATGGAATTTTACTAATATAAGGATAAATATATCAATTGTGGTTTTTAGGTATGTTGGCATTGAAATAATCAAGAATCATAAGTCTTTAAAGTAGAAGGACCATATATGTTAGATAGAAACTTTATAACTGTAATTCCTGTATTAGTGATAGGGTATAACGATTAGAAAATAACTCTTAGAAGAGTCACATCGGTTCATTCACACCGATTGACAAACTATATATATTGATCAATTGTAAACGTTTATAAGCGTGGAATAAATATTAGTATTGTGTTTATTATCAAAAGTTCCCACCCTCTCTGTTGTTATACCGAGTCCCTGCATACAGATTCTTATGCATACTCTTATTGTTTTTCATTATAAAGTTCATCCATGATTGATCCAAGATCCGCAAAGACCGGTGCAAAACTGGTATCAGAGCGTATGGTTACATGGATCGATCATTTGCAGTCAAGGAAGTTATCGATTTGAAGAAGAAGAAGAAGACCCAAAAACAAAGCATGAAGATGATCATTGAAACGTTACAGTTTTGGGCAGAAAAAGAAAAGTGTTGCAAGAAGAGAAGTTCCAAAAGAAGGATGTATTTGCAGATGGCAAGAAGAAGGAATGGTGAAAGTTACTATGAGGAAAACAACCAAGCAAGGAAAACCAGATGTGGCGGCAGGGATGGCAGAGGTGCTGCAGACATTCATGGACCACAGGTTGATGCAGAAATGGATGTTGACATAGAGAAAAACTTAGAAGCACCAGGACAATGATCAAGAAGATTAACCATGGAACAACGAAAGGCAACAACTAAACATGGGACAAGTAAAGGCGATTAGAATGTAGATGAGAAGACAAGGAAAAAGGAACAAGGCTGCAATCAACGATGAACAAGAACAGAGTGAAGATTATGATGAAGATTATGATGTCTTGATTAGGGGAGTGAATGTTGGCATTGAAATAATCAAGAATCATAAGTCTTTAAAGTAGAAGGACCATATATGTTAGATAGAAACTTTATAACTGTAATTCCTGTATTAGTGATAGGGTATAACGATTAGAAAATAACTCTTAGAAGAGTCACATCGGTTCATTCACACCGATTGACAAACTATATATACTGATCAATTGTAAACGTTTATAAGCGTGGAATAAATATTAGTATTGTGTTTATTATCAAAGAATTCCCACCCTCTCTGTTTATCAAACGAGTCACTGCATCAGATATGCATACTCATACTCTTATTGTTTTCATTATTAAAGTTCATCCATGATTGATCCAAGATCCGCAAAGACCGGTGCAAAAAGGTATCGTAAAGTTTTAATAACTGGATGGTGACCGATACTTGCACTCTATATCTACCATTCTTCTGCTGAATCAAATAAAATAGATCAATTATGTGGCGTTGCGTGCTCAAGATATATATGAAAGGGAAAAAATCGTGTTCTAGTCATAACTTTTGTACAAAAAAATCAATACTCAGAAATCAGGTGCGGCTAGTTGTTATTGTATTGAGTTCTAAAGCTTCAGAAGCTGTTGACACTCTGTCTCTAGCATTCTCTCTTTCAACTTCATTGTCATCCTCCATCTTGATAGTCTCCTTTGATGCATCATATGAGGCATGCAATCCCACAAGAAAGTAGTATGCGAGTAATACAGCAGTCCACCCCATGAACCTCAAGAAAGATGCTCCATCAATCGAGCCCATCATGAACAAGTTTAATGCTATGCTGCACGATGGCAACCATGGAACCAATGGGGTTCCCCAGAGCCTAGGATTCCTAGCTTGCTTCACTAGCAATCTGATACCCAATGTGGACAAAAACCAAATTCCCGCTACGATAGAGTACACCAACCAACTATTCACTCCCCATGCCCAAAGTAAAGCAATCCCAAGAGACGAACACACAATCAGCACCAAGAACATAATCAGCTTGTTTCTATCCTGATCAGATGTCACACCGGTTGAGTAGTATCGTCTCACTAATAGCCCAATTGCCACTAGTGAAAATATGAAAAGGGTAGAAATGGAAAGAAGACTTGCTAGGACATCAAGGCTTGTGAAAAACGCGACTAGGCAGTTTGCAGCGGTCATGATAATGGCGGCATTCACTGGTGTCTCGAGTTTTTTATGAACCACAGCTAGAATAGGTGGTGCCATGTGGGTCCGTGCAATGTGAGTGAAATACCGAGATTCTGCTATGATGGTAGCCAGCAAAACAGTAGTCATTCCCTTTAGCGCTCCTAATCCAACTAAAATCTTAGCCCAATTCATTCCGACAGCTTCAAATGCAATTGTGAAAGGAGCATCAACATCAATTTGGTTGTAGGGTTGCATTAGGGATAGTACCATAGCCAAGAGTGAGTAAGTAGTGATAACTATTAACATAGATCCCACTAAGCCAATGGGTATATCTCTCCCTGGATTTTTGGTTTCTTCTCCTAATGTTGCCACTCCATCAAACCCAACATAAGCAAAGAAAATCACGGATGAAGCCTTCAAAATACCCCAAATACCAAACGGAGCAAAAGGATCAAAGTTGGCTGGATTAGCTTTTGTTGCTCCTGCTATAATTATGAAAAGCAAGACAGCAATATGAATTATGGTTGCAACAGAATTAAACATTGATGATCCTTTGACGCTGAATGATGCAATGATACAAATGACTACAGACACCAAGACAGCCATTGGGTCCAAGTAGTCAAAACCTTCCCCCAAAGATGGAATGTTAATACGGAATTCATTAGGTTTATAGTTGCATAAAGTTGCAAAATACGAAGTCCATGAACGCGATACACTAGCTCCAGCTACAACGTACTCAAATAAGATGTTTCCGGCTGCAATAAAAGCTACAAAGTCCCCAAGCTCTACTCTTAGATAAGCAAACGAGCCTCCAGCCACTGGAAGTTCAACCGCGAATTCAGTATAACAGATGACAGAAAGTAGAGCAGCACAGCCTGAGATGAGGTAGGATATTATGACACCAGGACCCGCTAAATCATGCGCAGCTTCTCCAGTAAGAACAAAGACACCTGCACCCATGACAGCTCCAACACCAAACCAGATGAGGTCAAACCAATTAAGGGAACGCTTCATCTGGTTCTGGCTTCGAGCACGCATTCCATTGATTTCAAAGTCATCTGATGAACGGGCCAGTAGACGCTCTTTTAGACGGGCTTTGGTTTCCATTAAGGCCTTGCTGTAGTTTGACCAGCTTTTGAATGATTCTTCTGGGAAGAAATCAGATTTTAAACATACGGAAGAGTTTATCTTTGGATCATTGTCGACATTACTGTTGTCTTGTCCACCACCACTAAGGTTATTATTAGCATTTCCACCTTCATCACCATCATGATTAACATTATTATTACCGCTATTCACATTGTCGTTTTCATTTCCATTTCCACTGTTTCCATTGTTATTGTCATTGCTATTGCTATTGTTGTTGGTTTCATTAGTGTTGTCATTCTTGCTGCCAACATCAATGGGATTTTCAGTGACATTGGTGTCTGCCATCTTGATGTCCTGAAATAGATCTAAAATCTCAAAAAGGAAAGCAAAAAAATGAGACTATTTGGCAAAAAAATAAATAGAGTTGTATCGAAAATTAAAATAACGTTGTTCTTGATACCTAGAGGATTCGATCTAATGCAACATTGTTGGTGCCTTTATATATGCAACTTCAAAGGTGAGAGGCAGTTACTATCTACTCAAAAAATCTGTACAATAAATACGTACATTTTTTTAGACATGTCACGAAATATGTAAGTTTTGAAATCCTGTTTGATCAAATCGTATCTACGAGCAATAGTAAGGCACCATAAGAAAAATTAACACATTTTGAATCTTGGAAGCATGCATAGTCGAAACTACTAACTACTACGTAGTAAGTACGTATATCATTTTACTAATAAGAAATACTCTCGATCGACATTAGCAATTCAAGTATATATATATAAGTGGGTAATAAAAATCTAAATATTTACCTTTGATTTTGTTGAGAAAGATGTATCTTTGAGAAGGAGCAAGTATTTACTAAGTGAATGAAAAACATGATGCACATTTGTTGGAATTATAATAACATGACAATCATAAATAAACCAAACACATCAAGTAAGCATATAGCGGAAGCAATTATAACAAGACCATAATATGTAATTAATTAATACGAAACATGAATAATAAATAGTAAGCGTACCTTAATGATTCTAGCCCGAACAAGAACCAAAGCAATCTTCCGGAACCAATTCCCCAATATAGGGTTTATGTGAACAAACCAAGAGACAAGCAATAATATGCTTGCTTCACGATCTTGTACACACGTACTACTTCAAGCAAACGTTATGCAAGTAAGACGAGCACAACACACGCTTAGAATAACAAGTCTCGACTACCTTCACTTAATGGGGCTTGTCGAAAAATGCTAGAGAAGAGAAGAGAAGAAAACACACAAGTTAGGTTTTCAAGTTGTGTAGAGAATGAGAAAACTTGTGTGTTTATATAGGATGAGAATACTTGGAGCAAAAGACACACCTAGGGCTTGGGCAACCCTAGGCCGATCGGCCCACCTCCCATGGAGGGGCTTTCGGGTCCTTCTTGTTTTTCCAATATTCATCTCTAGTCCTTCCCTTTTCATTCGTCTAATAATCGTTATCCATTTCCGTTAAACGTTAACAATTAATACGTGTTTATACTCTAATAATTAATATAACATTTATATATAATTATTATACATTTACTTTTCATACGTAAAGTGTGCAATCCCGTGATCTCGAGTTCGATCCTAACACACGACTATTAATTTATGTTCATAAAACCAACAGCTCCCACTTGGACATATTTTAATAGTGTGATCACATCGGTTAGCGTCTTGCAACACGCCGATGCCTCTAGTACGATCTCGAGTAAGGCTCCTGGAAAACCTTTTAATGATTTCTCATTATTATTATCCCTTTGTTTCTAATACCATGTTAATAAGGATATGGATTAAAGTCATTCCTTAATTAACCATTCTGTTTCTCGTTGTTTGTGATTGATTAAGATTACCAAATCTTCTGAACATATTCAGGAAAGATCTTGAGTGCGGCCACACATACATCTTACCAACCTTACGAGGGGCCCAGCAGTATTAAACTCCAAAATAAATTTGAAGGAACAAATTCTATCTTGACTACAAGCAAAACCCACAAACTTTGTAACACTTCCGAAAACAACCCTTATGACTACCAGTTACGTATAGCGTTAATTTGTCCCACAAAAATGTACTACATCTATGACCGTTATCTTGTATCTCAAGTCTGAGGATAACTTCTCATGATTTACTTAATAACAAAATCCATAAAGTAACATCATGTAGTTGGGATAAGTCCTATATTCGATATCGTTGAATATCATCTGAAATGGCATGACTACGCATCAATATACTTTAAGTATATTATACCAACCTTCAGATTTGTCTTGATTTAATAATATTCCCATATTATTAACTGACAATGGACAATTTAGAATAACATTTATTCATGGATTTAAACATACAAATATAGGATACAATATATTATAAATTAAACATACCATGTATTTAAATTTATTATAATAATTGTTTAACATCCTTTATCCAAATACTAAATAGATCAATGCATGATAACTCTTGTTGATGAATTATGTCTCAAGTAATGACATTCATACTTGTTAACAAAACATAAATCATTCAACTTTGATCTATCGGAAATTTTAAGAATACTTATTTCAAGAATTCAACTAATTAAATTCTTGTATGTGCATACTCAACTATTTTGATAATGCCATAAAATGTTTCATAAATGTGTGACATCCTTAACCACCAATTTATGATAATCAAACTTCCAAACATTTTAAAGTTTGAAGTATTCTTATTCTCTTAATGTATAATGCAACTATGCTTTTAGTAAGCATAACTAATAATAGTCAAGGATGAAATCCTTACCATAACTAGTATTGAGTGTCATCTCAATTTCATTAGCATCATTGTATGCAACAACAACATGCTATTAAAACTTCTCGTAAACATTAATATCTATTGTGTAATGTTTGATGCCCTTGAACCTTTCAAGTTTGTTGGCTAAGACAATTTTCACAACAATTAAAAAATTGTTCATCTATAGAATTTTGAAGCTGTTCCAGATTTAGGATGTGATTCTATAATCAAACATATTCTTTTAGAATATTACACAAGTTATCTAATAACCTTTTAATTAGATATTAATATTTCCAAATCATCTTGTAATCAAGCATGATACAACAAAACATGATGTTCATGAAAAATCTTTGAGTCATACTTAGATTTTATTCATGTCATACATATCCATTTAGACTTTCTAAATGATATATCATGTTATATTAGATTCATTTACCACACATGTTTCAACAATAAACATTTATTCCAAGGTTGTATGTCTTATTTCTAAATCTTTAAAGTTTCATTCCAAATTAATACTTAACTTTTAACTTATATGGAATGTCACCTTTTATATGTTCTACAACATATATGATTTAAGAAATTAAACATAATACTCCCACTAGCTTTTAGGAATACTTAGAAATTATCTTATTTAAATTATAAATCAAAACATGGATTTAATAATTAAACATAAAAATAATCTTCTAGATGCATGCATATATCCGTCCATGGATTATTGCACTTTGTACACTTCCAAAGATTTATTTGAATTCATAAACTCCTTTTGATTACTTATCGTCCTCGCTCAAGTAATCACTCAAGAAAGAATTTTGATATTCCATTGTCAATTTCATAAATATGACAATTATAATCTTTATTTATTTAATGTGTTTAGAAAAGAATATTCAATCACAGTTAATTGCTTAAGTGTGATTAATAATCTTGTCATAAGACATGCATTAAATACGTGCACAATATTGTCCATATGATTTCTATACAAAGATTTAAACCACAAGGGTTACTTTATCTTTGATAAAACTCATCTTCATTTTCTAGTCTAACTATTAAGATAAACCAAGTTTCTAAAATTGATTATCTTTTATGGACAACATCTTAATCATTCATATCATGTATACTTTACCCAATTTCATATTTGGTAATTTAACATAATAATTATCAGGTTTACAATAATCCTGTAATTCATAGCTCTCAACATATTAATCAAATATCTGAGATATTTTGCTATTCTATGAATGATAATTCCATCATATTGAGATTTAACATTTAAATGTCAAACTTGATTATCATCTTGAGATTTAACATTCAAATGTCAAACTTCATTATGATATTTACTAGTGTATTTTAGAAGATTATGTATCTTTTAATTTTATCTCTTAAAGATCAAAACTCCCACTTGCTTTTAGTAATTTAAAGACTATCTTTAAATACTTAGCAAATAAAGCAACAATACAATGTTCTCTTTTGGGATAATACATATTGACAGTTCCTGACTTAACTTTGTTAATAACCTCTTCATAAGCAGTTAAACAAATTTAGAACTTCAATTTAAGACTTAATGTGATTCATCACATTCATCACATTCCATCATATGATAATGTCTTATTAATCTTCTATGTTGGAGTTTTTGTTAAATATGTCCAAGTCATACTCAACATTATAACCTTGATAACTTTTTGAAGAAAAGAAGTCATAGTTATCTTTAATCAAACAATATAACAAGAGTTTGATTTTACTAACTGAACATACCATAAACATTTGATATTTCATTAGTATTAATATTGTAAGACAATTTAACAATATTTAAGATAACCATATTTGACTCCTCCCAAACCAACCAGTCAACCGTGTGCAGCTGATAGGCCCACCTGGGAGAAAGTGCAAGATAATATTAACCGTGGAAGTACAGGGAAATCCCCGGGTCGTTAAGTCCCAACGAGATTGAAATTGAGTTTGAAAACGTTTGTGGGAATGAGTGGTACTGAGGACAGTAACAAAGATGATTTGAGGGTTGATTATACTACTGATTGCTTGATATTTGGATAATAAACAATAACAGAGATATAAATAAAAGCACAAATAAGAAAATCAGATAACCGACAGAGACAAGTGGTATTTAACAAGTTACAAACTACAGGGGGTAAAAGTGAAAATTTTGCAAACTTAAAATTAAAGAAAATGGAAAATGAAATTGAAGTAATGAAAATGATTATTATAATATTTAATTACTATTTAATTAATAAAGCTAATTAAAATCTAATTTAAAACTTAATTACCTTAGGAAATTATGACAAAGTTAATAAAACTATTTAATTACTACAGGAATACTAAAAAATTATAAAAAGTACTAAAAATTATATTTAAGGTTATTCCACTAATTAATTACCTATTAATTATTTTAAATCTAATTTAATTAAATTAAATAAGAAAATTGGAAAATGGACAGTGGAAATTATGAAACTATTTTCTAAAAGTCTTAAATACTTTATAAAACTTAGGAAAAATATAAAATTCTACTGTTGTTAATTAAAATTAAAGAAAACTATTTAATTACTAATATTACCTATTTAATTATTTAAACTACTTTTAAATCTAATAAATAGTAAACAGTTTAGGAAAATTCTAAGAAAATTATTTTAACTACTTAAAAGTACTAGGAAATTAATAAAATTATAAAATTGGAAAAGTGCTTATTAATAAGCTGAAAAGAAAATTAAAAAGATAGAATCTATTAAATAGAAGCTATCACTATAATTAAAGTTTGCTTTTTCTGGTTTTTCTTTTATAAAACTACTAAAATACTTAAATAATGAAACTTTTACAAAAACAACTAATTTAGAAACTAAGATTAAGCACTGTAAGTGCTTATTTACCTAGACAGTTGACTAAGGTTTGACCACACTAAGAAATAAGCTAAATTAGGCTATGTGGGGTCCACACTGGTTAAACTAGGTTCACCTAAGTTATTTATACCTATTTAAGCTAGATGTGGTGAGATAAGCTCCTAGGATAAGCTGGAAAGCCCAAATAAGCACTTGCTTATTTGGTTTCTGACTCAGAAGTGGGACAAGGTTCCAAGCTGATTTCAGGTGGGGCCCAGTGGTCAAATGGTCAGACCAAGGGTCAAGGGTTCAAGTCTGGTAGGAGGGGGGTTGTAAGGAACTAAGTTGGAGGTCTGGGACCCACTGAGTGATCCACAAAACACCACCAAAGTTGGTTGGGTGGCTTAGGTCTGCTGAGACAGGGCAACTACTTTGCCCTGCAGGTTACTTCCAGGGGTATATTTGTCCACTTAACTACTTCTCAAAATTATGAAACTTATGAAAATCAAAGGTTCAGCTGGTATAGTTTACACACAACAAGTTTCAAACTCTAAATCCAAGCACAAAAATCAAATTAATTCATGCTATTTTGGTGATTTTCTGCACAAATATTTTTGACTTTTTCAAATTGTGAGCTCAGTTGACTAATATGAAGTTTGATCCTAATTTAGTGACTGATTAGGTTATAACAAGATATACTAAGACTAAAATAAACTAAATCATTAACTTATGAGTGGACTTAATGAGTTTTGGACTCCAATATCACCACAGTTAACTGTGGTGATGTATTACTTGTGATTTTGACTATTTTTAGTTTAGACCTAATCTTTTATGCCTTACTTAACCTAAGTGACACTACTGCAAACTATTGAAACACAGATAAACACCAAATAACAATAAGAGCTAAGCTCACAAGCTTATTCCAAACACTCCCTAATCTAGACTGTTTTGAAATTTAAGTAGCTAATGGATATAAGAACTTATTCTACTGATCCATACTAACTTATTATGATATATTAGATCTAATTAAGCACTTAGAAACAGAAAATAGCCACCAATACACAAGAATGCTAATTATACTAAGTTGACTGTGAAACTTTGATTATTTAGTAACTAGAATTTCTAATAAGCAAGATACCAATCTAATGTTATATTATTACTATATAATACTGAATAAGCAATAAACAACTAAAACAATAAGCAATGAACAAAGCTACACTATAAAGACAGTTATGAGAATTTTGTGAACTTACAAAGTTGCTTTCCTGATCAAACCATGAACCAAGAACAACCTATTTCCTCCCCTGAGGATCTAAACCAATACTCCAAGCTGCTTCCTTTCCAAATCACCTCTGAATCCCAGAAATCAAGTTCAAATTGCCACGGTTGACTTAGTTGACCAATTTGTAATTTATGAGATTTTTTATATTAAACTGATTAGTAGGTTACTAAAAGCTGTATTGAGCTTATGAGAGCTTATATGAGCTTATTCAATCCATATCAGTTACTACAAACAACATTAGATAGTATTGAGATTTTTGATTAGAATTTTAAACTTGCATAAACTGAGAAATCAAACCAAACTTAATTCTTATTATCTGAGAACCTTAAGAGTACACTGAAAATGATAACTAGAAAGTTGTAAGCTTGAATTACACTGGAAATTAAGATTGACTAAAATACGAAATAAGAAAATTACAATTGAACTAGATAACTATGTCTTCTGCCTTTTCTTCCTTTTATAAGCTTCAATTAGGGTTAGGGGACACCTTCTGAGCACATCTTGACCATTGAATTGTTCTGATTTGATCCTATCCTTCAAACCTGATTTTGGCGCCAAAGTCCTTCACGTTAACTTGGGGACTACGGTGAACAATTAAGGACAATTGGAGTTATGTGGAGGTGGCAGGGGACAAATGGGAAGGATTTGAGGCAAGTTGGGTGGTTTTGCTCAATACTATGGGTAAGTATGTGAACAGTGGTGGTATTGGGTGGGAATGGCATTTATTGTGGCAGGTTTCTGTGGAAAGGGGTGGTGGAGAGTGGGTAGGAAAGTAGGGTGAGCTGGAAGGGGTGAGGTGGAGAGTAACAGGTGGAGGGGGAAGGAGGTGGAAGAAGAAGAGGGATTTACGGGGGTGGTGTTTGTCTGGTTATTTATTTACAAAGGGGTGGAAGTGGGCTGGGTAATATTGGTTGGGCCTGGGGTTTTGGTAAGGTGGGCTGGGGCAGTAACTAGGTTTAGTGTTTGTTTTGTTTTTGGTTTATAAATAATACAAAGGGCCCGTTTGGTATTTAGTAAACACAAGGACCATTTTTGTAATTTGGATTTTTGGGGGACTGATTCTGTAAATTCCTCATAGTTATCATAAGGACCATTTATGCCATAGATGAATAGTACAAGGGTTTTCTTTGATAATTCTAATTTTTGAAACCCGAGGACTAATTTTGACATTTTTGAAACTTGGGGGACCAAAGTTGTCATTTTGTAATTTTTAACTTTTAAAGGACTAAACTTGACAACTTATGAATCCCTAAGGACCTTGAATGATTTTGTACATGTTTTGATTTACCAGGGACTAGTTTTGTCAAATTTTCAAAGTTCAGGGACTGAAACTGTAATTTATGTGAAATATGTTGTTTTTCATTAGTTTTCAACCCTTTTTCACTTGTAACTCATAAAAACATAATTTATTGATATTTCATATATTTTGAAGCATATATGTATGTTTTCAGATGTTTTTGTAGTCTAAATGTGACAGAAATGATGAGTATTTAGACACTCATCAATCCCCCACACTAAACTATTGCTAGTCCCTAGCAATCTATTTGAGAAAAAATTAATGGATTTTTGTCTCTTTACCAAAATCCATCACTTCTGGATTAGCCAGGTGTAAGAACTGTGGCACACCTGATAACCGTGTGATTTTTAGCAAACCACCAGCTGTCAACGGATTTGATTTGTCTTTACCAAAAGTCGTTTGCTTCTGGACTAGCCAGATGTCTTAGTTCAAGTAAGAACTATGGTCCACCTGATAACCATGTGATTTTTAGCAAATCACAAGCTGTCAACGGTTTTGATTTGTCTTTACCAAAAGCCGTTTGCTTCTGGACTAGCCAGCTCTTGATGGAATAGTCAACATCTTGGTGAGCTGATTACCAATTATGGTTTTTTCACTGCCTTTACCACAAGCCATAATCTTGCGGGCTAGCCAACTCATTAGCTTTTGAGGATGATGGGGAATTTGAGGAACCATACAATTTTTGGAAAATTGCAAGCCATAAACGGTTTTGAGATATCTTTACCAAGAGCCGTTTGCTCCTGGATTAGCCAATCCCTCGTGTGGGTTAGACATGGTGGATTGATAACCATTATTTGCATTTCTAAGTGTGAAAAAACTTTAAATTTTAATCAGATGGGGGTTCTTGATGGAACATGTGTTTTGCATTCGTGAGAACGCCCCCCCCCCCCCCCCCACACACTTAGAAATGAATATTGCCCTCAATATTCAGAGTAATTGGTGTTCCACCAAGAATTTAGAACGTAAGAAGGCAATACTATGTAACCTTTATTTTACTCTTTTTACATACAAACTCACTTTTTTCTTTTTATTTGCCTTATACCATTTTTTTTTTTTTTTTTTTTTTTGAAAATGAATATATACAACCTGTGGGTTAGTCACTCCCCCACACTTAGGGTGGTAGAAAAGAGAAAGAAGACAGAAATCCTCGAATTTATTTGTCCTTGAGGCTGCTATTGTTTTTGATTACCGAGTCGCTAGCTTGACTCGACCCCGAATTGAATAAATTCCTCCCAAACAGTCAGGTTTATCACGCAAGCTAACCGCTTGTGAACGGTTAACTGTAATAAAGAGTTCCTGAGCAGGTTGGGAGAAAAAGCAATTAACAAAAATCCATGGGGAAGCTATTGTTTTTGATTACCGAGTCGCTAGCTTGACTCGACCTCGAATTGAATAGTCCATGAGGTAGCTTGTTTTTGATTCCCGAGTCTCTAGCTTGACTCGACCCCGAATTTAATTTTCCTTGGGGAAAGTTTGGAGATCCGGGACAACCATTGGTTGTATGTCCCCTCCAAAATAGTGCTTTAACCGATGACCATTTACTTTGAAATTGGGACCGTCGGGTTGTAATAACTCAATAGTTCCATATGGGTATACTTTTGTTATAGTAAATGGCCCAGACCAACGGGTTTTAAGCTTACCCGAGAAAATTTTCAATCTTGAATTGAAAAGAAGAACTCTGTCACCAATTTTGAACTCGCGGTTCTTTATTTTAGAGTCATGTATCTTCTTAGTCTTTTCTTTATAGATTAAAGAATTTTCGTAAGCTTGATCACGTAGTTCATTTAATTCATTTAGTTGAACCTTACGGTGATCACCCGCTGTCTGAATGTCAAAATTTGCATGTTTTAAGGCCCAATAGGCCTTATGTTATAATTCGATCGGAAGATGACATGCCTTCCCATACACTAGCTTATATGGAGTACACCCAGTGGGTGTTTTGTAAGCAGTGCGGAAGGCCCATAATGCATCTTCCAGCTTATCCGACCAAGAGGCACGATTTTCACCAACCGTCCTCTCCAGAATTCTCTTAACACCCCGATTCGAGACCTCCACCTGCCCACTTGTTTGTGGGTGGTATGCTATAGAAAGACGGTGAGTTACACCATATTTCAGCATCACTCTTGCAAATTGTTCATTGCAAAAGTGTGTGCCACGATCACTGATAATGGCACGAGGAGTCCCGAATCTGGCAAAGAGAGATTTCAAAAATTTCACGACTACTCGGGCATCATTGGTGGGTAAAGCTTTCGCCTCAACCCATTTTGACAAATAGTCGACAGCCACGAGTATATACTTATTCCCCCGTGAAGACGGGAATGGCCCCATAAAGTCAATGCCCCACATATCAAATATTTCACAGACTTGGATGGCGTTTTGCGGCATCTCATTCTTTTTGGAAAGATTCCCGTGACGCTGGCAAGCTTCACAGGTTTTGATAAGTTCATGGGCGTCTTTGTAGATTGTGGGCCAGAAGAATCCGGAATCAAACACCTTTTTTGCGGTGTAGTTTGGGTTATGATGTCCCCCCGTGGGTCCATCATGACAAGCTTTGAGGATTTCCATGGCTTCTTGGCCATGGACACACCGACGGATGACTTGATCCGCACAGATTTTGAACAAGTAGGGGTCGTCCCAAAAGTAGTGTTTTACATCTTTAAAGAATTTTCTCTTTTGTTGGGACGACATCCCTTTCACAACGAAATTACCCGCACGGTAATTTGCAAAATTTGCAAACCATTGGGTAGTGGTATCATCCCGAGTAGAGATTAGATTTAGAGTCTCTAGAGGAAAAGTTTCATTAATTTCTTTTCTCTCGAGAATATCCTGATGAGGATTTTCTAACCGGGACAAGTGATCAGCTGCAAGGTTCTCTGCTCCTTTTTTATCTCTTATGAGAATATCGAATTCTTGAAGGAGCAGGACCCAACGGAGCAGTCTTGGCTTTGCGTCCTGTTTAGTGAACAGGTATTTCAAAGCCGAATGGTCCGTATACACCACGCTTTTGTTTAAGATTAAGTAAGACCGAAATTTTTCAAAGGCATATACCACAGCTAATAATTCTTTTTCTGTGGTGGTATAGTGTGTTTGAGCCTCATTCATGGTCTTACTTGCGTAGTGTATTGGCTGGAAATGTTTGGTTTTGCGTTGCCCCAGAACTGCACCAATAGCGAAGTCGCTAGCATCGCACATAAGTTCGAAGGGTAAGTCCCAGTCGGGGGCAACAAGGATTGGTGCTTCGGTAAGCCTTTTCTTTAAAATAGAAAAAGCTTCGATGCACTCGGGGGAAAAGATGAAAGGAGTTTCTTTTTCAAGAAGATGAGTCATGGGCCGGGCTATTTTGGAGAAATCCTGAATGAATCTCCGATAAAACCCGGCATGGCCAAGAAAACTCCTTATGCCTTTAACAGTGGTGGGATGAGGTAGCTTCGCAATAACATCAATTTTGGCCTTATCGACCTCAATCCCACTTTTTGAAATTTTATGGCCGAGGACAATGCCCTCCTTAACCATAAAATGGCTCTTCTCCCAGTTTAGACAAAGATTAGTGTTTTCACATCGTTGAAGCATCTTTTCTAAATGGGAGAGGCATGAGTCGAAAGAATTCCCGATGACTGAGAAGTCATCCATGAATACCTCCATGGTTTTCCCGATCATGTCGTGGAAAATAGCCATCATGCACCTCTGAAACGTGCCCGGAGCATTGCATAACCCAAAGGGCATGCGACGATAGGCAAATGCCCCATAAGGGCATGTGAAGGTAGTCTTCTCTTGATCCTTAGGATCAATGGGAATCTGGAAGTAACCCGAGAAGCCGTCGAGGAAACAATAATACTCATTCCCCGCCAGTCTTTCAAGCATTTGGTCCATAAAGGGCAGAGGGAAGTGGTCCTTGCGGGTGGCATCGTTAAGCTTTCTGTAATCGATACATACTCGCCACCCAGTAACCAAACGAGTTGGAATCAACTCGTTCTCCTCATTTGTGACAACAGTTATGCCACCCTTTTTCGGAACACAATGTATTGGGCTAACCCAAGGACTGTCTGATATAGGGTAAATCAATCCCGCATTGAGAAGTTTAATGACTTCTTCTTTGATAACTTCGTGGATTTTTGGATTTACCCTTCTTTGATGCTGCACAGTAGGTTTAAAGTCCTCTTCCATTAGGATTTTGTGTGTACAAAAATCCGGGTTAATACCCTTTATGTCTGAAAGTTTCCAAGCAATTACTTGCTTGTGGGATTTTAAAACCTTAAGCAGCGCAGTTTTCTCCTCATCTTTTAAGTCTTTTGCAATAATGACCGGTAACTTATCGTTACCTTCCAAGAATGCATATTCTAGATGAGGAGGTAGGTCCTTAAGTTCGACCTTTGGGAAATCATCATTTTTTTCAATATATTTGATCTCCGCTTTATGAATTTGCTGAGGTAGAACAGGAGAAAGAGAGGGATCTTCGTTCAACAATTTCTCAAGGAGAAGTAAATCTCCCTCTATGTCAATCTCGTGGTGATCAATTTCAGTGGGAACTGAATGACTTCGGAGACAGGCCTCTATCTCCTCAAGGATGAAATCACTTCCCTCAAACGGAGTGAGGGAAGGAGAAGAATTAGCGATTATGGGGTGAGAAGAAGAAGTGGGATTGCCACTTGTAGAATCATCATAACCAAGGATTTCCTGAGTATACTCCTCAGATGCAATGTCAATGATATCAATTCGGTTGACCGTTTCAGCATCAGAAGTTGAGGAGTATCTCGAGGTTTGATCAAGGTTGAACGTTATAGCTTCGGTGCCAACTCGTAACGTGATTTCCTCATCGAAAACATCGATCAATGCACGACTCGTCCTCAAGAATCCCCTCCCAAGAATGAGAGGAACTCTTGGATCCGCATCGAAATCAACTACGACAAAGTCTGCCGGAAAATGGAAGTTCCCCACTCTTACAAATACGTCCTCAGCAATACCGAGGGGACGTGAAATTGAACGGTCTGCAAGCTCGAGAGTCATGCATGTGGGACTAAGTTCCAGAAGAGAGAGCGCTTTCCAAACTGAGTAGGGCATTAAGTTGATGCTTGCACCAAGATCGGCCAAGGCAAAGCATTCAACCATCCCCGGAAAAATACATGGTATTAGAAATCTCTCGGGGTCTCATAGCTTCTCGGGAAGCTGTTTCAATAGAATTGCAGAGCAGTTCTCATTGAGTGGAGTTCGTGCCATTTCACACAGTTTCTCTTTATTGCTCAATAGGTTTTTGATTGTCGATGCGAATTTGGGCATTAAAAGAAGAGCATCCGCAAAACTAACATCGAAGTGTAGATCTTGGAAAATTTGGAAAAATTTTTCCATCTGATGATTAGCTTTTTGGCGGAGCTTTTGGTCTTGCAATCGTGAGGGATATGGAATTGATGGTTTTGGGTTGGCTTTTGGAATTTCAACAGGACCTTCGGGAGTTTCAAACATGACTCTTTTTGGAGGAGTTGGGATAGGGACAACTGGAGGAGGGATGTCATTGGTACCTCCGTTATTAGTAGGAAGTACCGTATCCGTAGTATCCTCAGTGTCACATTCCTCTACCTGAATAGGAGAAGATGTAGTCGGAGTCATGGGTCCTTTATAAGAATTTCCACTTCTTGTTGTGATCGCTTTAACATCGCCCCTCGGATTCGCGATCGTATTGCTGGGTAATGTACCCGAGCTCGAGGGTCGATCATTTAAAGATTTCTTAAGGTCAGAAATTTGGCTGACCAACAACTTGTTCAGATCATCTTGGGATTTCATAAACTATTTTAGTAACTCATCGGATGATGGTCCAGTAGGAACAACGGCAAGATTCTGATTTTGAGGCCTGTTGTTTTGGAAATTCCCTTGATTTTGATTGTTATGGAAATTGTTTCCGTGTTGAGAATTACCCTGTTGGTAATTGTTTTGACCTTGATTACGGTTATAGTTCCCTTGGTTTTGATTTTGGTGAACCTGGTTTTGACCAGTATTGAAATTCCCTTGGTTGTTATAACCTTGGTTCATTCGGTTCTGGTTCTGGTTAAAGTTCTGGTTCCTATTTTGAGGATGATTAAACCCTGGTGGTCCAAGATAGTTATTAGAACGGTAGCTCAAAAGGTTTCGGTCTCCTTGCGGTTGGTAAGAATTACCTCCCGTGTTATAGGAACCTTGAGCTGCATACACGTTTTCACGAGCTAAGCCACCGGAGGCTGGGCAATCCGTATACGTATGTGGACCACCGCAAGTTTCACAACTTGGGTTAACAGTTTTGACCTGATTAGGATTATTCTGATGGATACGCAAAACTGCTGTAGACAAATCATCGAGCTTTTTAGCTAGGATTGATATCTCATTGCTTGCCGGAGTGACTGATTTACATGAGTCGTTCCTCTCGGCAGAGGAGTCCCAAAAATTATGATGGGCAGTCATGTTTTCGATTAAGTCATAGCACTCTTCAGGGGTCCTTTTCATAAAGGTGCCCCCAGCAGCAGCATTGATGGTGTCACGATGACGGAGTGTCAAACCATTATAAAAGGTATCAATAATGGTGACAAGAAGCATGTTATGATTGGGACACTTATCAATAGCAAGTTTGTAGCGTTCCCAAGCCTCAAATAAGGACTCTTCGGGAAGCTGTCTGAAGTTGCTGATATCATTCCTGAGCTTTGTGACCATAGATGGTGGAAAGTATTTGGCCAGAAATTTAGTGATCATCTCATCAAAAGTGTGGATCGAATTCTTTGGAAGTCGATCGAACCATGAAGTCGCATGATGAGTGAGAGAATAGGGAAAAAGGTACAAACGTAGGCTGTCTTCGGTGACGCCATGTTGTTTCATGCTCTGGGTGACAGTTAAAAATTTGTCGAGATGCCTGTTGGCATCGTCACCCGGCAATCTGTGGAACTGGCACGTATTCTGGATCTGTTGTATCATGTGGTGTTTTAATCCAAAATTCGTGGCTCCAATAGTGAGTGGTGCAATTGGTCCACCCCTCCCTTGCATGGTAGGTTGACACAGTTCCTCCATAGTTCGGGTGTCAGGAACTGGTTCCTCCTTGGGAGGGATTGGGGGCTCGTCGTTCATTTTTATTGTGTGTTCTTCTTCAACAGTACGTAACTCGGGTACGTTTTTCTTCTTTTTATTCTTTGTTTGTGAACGAGTGCGCATGCACAAAAATTAGTTTTCAACACAAGAGCGAGGCAAAACTACAGTGAACTTAAATCCACTAATCACAGATGAACAGCTCCTTTAAAAAAGGTACACTATTCACAAGGATATAATGGCAAGTTTTTATCTTATAATTGGGAACTTATTTTGAAGGTATTAATTTATTCACAATAAAACAAAATGTTTTTGGCTTTTCGTGTATGGGTTAAAACTGAGATAATATTTTTGGAACCGATTCGTTAACCGAAATCGTTCTTTTAAAATCACTCGCAGGCTGGCGGGAGGAAGCAAATAGTTTTCCTCTTCAGTTCGCAATTTAATGTCAGAACTTACCTTAAACCAACTGTACAGGTTGTGATTTTAAAGAAAACGAAGTAATTTAACTTCACGATTGATTTTGTTGTTTATTTAATTTTTTTGGTGTTTTTAACACTTTAGGAAAAGTGCTAGTGAATTTTTTGTATGATTATAATTTTTACAAAATAGGTGGTATTTGTACAATGACGGCTTTGAAATCCACTAAACCTAGAAACGTTCTGAAACACGCAACAACCTCCCCGGCAGCGGCGCCAAATTTTGACTCCTCCCAAACCAACCAGTCAACCGTGTGCAGCTGATAGGCCCACCTGGGAGAAAGTGCAAGATAATATTAACCGTGGAAGTACAGGGAAATCCCCGGGTCGTTAAGTCCCAACGAGATTGAAATTGAGTTTGAAAACGTTTGTGGGAATGAGTGGTACTGAGGACAGTAACAAAGATGATTTGAGGGTTGATTATACTACTGATTGCTTGATATTTGGATAATAAACAATAACAGAGATATAAATAAAAGCACAAATAAGAAAATCAGATAACCGACAGAGACAAGTGGTATTTAACAAGTTACAAACTACAGGGGGTAAAAGTGAAAATTTTGCAAACTTAAAATTAAAGAAAATGGAAAATGAAATTGAAGTAATGAAAATGATTATTATAATATTTAATTACTATTTAATTAATAAAGCTAATTAAAATCTAATTTAAAACTTAATTTAAATTAACTAAAAATGACAAGTATTACAAATTAAACTAAAAACTTACACAAATAATTTCTAAACCTAAATAAGAACTTGAAGAAAGTATAAAAAATGAAAATAAATATTTTTGTCTTTTAATGAGTATTTTATTAATTTAAAACTATTTAATTTAATTAATCTAATTAAAATATTTTAAATGACTATTAATACTAAATTACCTTAGGAAATTATGACAAAGTTAATAAAACTATTTAATTACTACAGGAATACTACAAAATTATAAAAAGTACTAAAAATTATATTTAAGGTTATTCCACTAATTAATTACCTATTAATTATTTTAAATCTAATTTAATTAAATTAAATAAGAAAATTGGAAAATGGA
Organism: Artemisia argyi; assembly: GCA_030686995.1. Taxonomy (NCBI): domain Eukaryota; kingdom Viridiplantae; phylum Streptophyta; class Magnoliopsida; order Asterales; family Asteraceae; genus Artemisia; species Artemisia argyi. The sequence goes on along the minus strand of CM060709.1, from coordinate 148,761,424 downwards.
CAGTGGAAATTATGAAACTATTTTCTAAAAGTCTTAAATGCTTTATAAAACTTAGGAAAAATATAAAATTCTACTGTTGTTAATTAAAATTAAAGAAAACTATTTAATTACTAATATTACCTATTTAATTATTTAAACTACTTTTAAATATAATAAATAGTAAATAGTTTAGGAAAATTCTAAGAAAATTATTTTAACTACTTAAAGGTACTAGGAAATTAATAAAATTATAAAATTGGAAAAGTGCTTATTAATAAGCTGAAAAGAAAATTAAAAAGATAGAATCTATTAAATAGAAGCTATCACTATAATTAAAGTTTGCTTTTTCTGGTTTTTCTTTTATAAAACTACTAAAATACTTAAATAATGAAACTTTTACAAAAACAACTAATTTAGAAACTAAGATTAAGCACTGTAAGTGCTTATTTACCTAGACAGTTGACTAAGGTTTGACCACACTAAGAAATAAGCTAAATTAGGCTATGTGGGGTCCACACTGGTTAAACTAGGTTCACCTAAGTTATTTATACCTATTTAAGCTAGATGTGGTGAGATAAGCTCCTAGGATAAGCTGGAAAGCCCAAATAAGCACTTGCTTATTTGGTTTCTGACTCAGAAGTGGGACAAGGTTCCAAGCTGATTTCAGGTGGGGCCCAGTGGTCAAATGGTCAGACCAAGGGTCAAGGGTTCAAGTCTGGTAGGAGGGGGGTTGTAAGGAACTAAGTTGGAGGTCTGGGACCCACTGAGTGATCCACAAAACACCACCAAAGTTGGTTGGGTGGCTTAGGTCTGCTGAGACAGGGCAACTACTTTGCCCTGCAGGTTACTTCCAGGGGTATATTTGTCCACTTAACTACTTCTCAAAATTATGAAACTTATGAAAATCAAAGGTTCAGCTGGTATAGTTTACACACAACAAGTTTCAAACTCTAAATCCAAGCACAAAAATCAAATTAATTCATGCTATTTTGGTGATTTTCTGCACAAATATTTTTGACTTTTTCAAATTGTGAGCTCAGTTGACTAATATGAAGTTTGATCCTAATTTAGTGACTGATTAGGTTATAACAAGATATACTAAGACTAAAATAAACTAAATCATTAACTTATGAGTGGACTTAATGAGTTTTGGACTCCAATATCACCACAGTTAACTGTGGTGATGTATTACTTGTGATTTTGACTATTTTTAGTTTAGACCTAATCTTTTATGCCTTACTTAACCTAAGTGACACTACTGCAAACTATTGAAACACAGATAAACACCAAATAACAATAAGAGCTAAGCTCACAAGCTTATTCCAAACACTCCCTAATCTAGACTGTTTTGAAATTTAAGTAGCTAATGGATATAAGAACTTATTCTACTGATCCATACTAACTTATTATGATATATTAGATCTAATTAAGCACTTAGAAACAGAAAATAGCCACCAATACACAAGAATGCTAATTATACTAAGTTGACTGTGAAACTTTGATTATTTAGTAACTAGAATTTCTAATAAGCAAGATACCAATCTAATGTTATATTATTACTATATAATACTGAATAAGCAATAAACAACTAAAACAATAAGCAATGAACAAAGCTACACTATAAAGACAGTTATGAGAATTTTGTGAACTTACAAAGTTGCTTTCCTGATCAAACCATGAACCAAGAACAACCTATTTCCTCCCCTGAGGATCTAAACCAATACTCCAAGCTGCTTCCTTTCCAAATCACCTCTGAATCCCAGAAATCAAGTTCAAATTGCCACGGTTGACTTAGTTGACCAATTTGTAATTTATGAGATTTTTTATATTAAACTGATTAGTAGGTTACTAAAAGCTGTATTGAGCTTATGAGAGCTTATATGAGCTTATTCAATCCATATCAGTTACTACAAACAACATTAGATAGTATTGAGATTTTTGATTAGAATTTTAAACTTGCATAAACTGAGAAATCAAACCAAACTTAATTCTTATTATCTGAGAACCTTAAGAGTACACTGAAAATGATAACTAGAAAGTTGTAAGCTTGAATTACACTGGAAATTAAGATTGACTAAAATACGAAATAAGAAAATTACAATTGAACTAGATAACTATGTCTTCTGCCTTTTCTTCCTTTTATAAGCTTCAATTAGGGTTAGGGGACACCTTCTGAGCACATCTTGACCATTGAATTGTTCTGATTTGATCCTATCCTTCAAACCTGATTTTGGCGCCAAAGTCCTTCACGTTAACTTGGGGACTACGGTGAACAATTAAGGACAATTGGAGTTATGTGGAGGTGGCAGGGGACAAATGGGAAGGATTTGAGGCAAGTTGGGTGGTTTTGCTCAATACTATGGGTAAGTATGTGAACAGTGGTGGTATTGGGTGGGAATGGCATTTATTGTGGCAGGTTTCTGTGGAAAGGGGTGGTGGAGAGTGGGTAGGAAAGTAGGGTGAGCTGGAAGGGGTGAGGTGGAGAGTAACAGGTGGAGGGGGAAGGAGGTGGAAGAAGAAGAGGGATTTACGGGGGTGGTGTTTGTCTGGTTATTTATTTACAAAGGGGTGGAAGTGGGCTGGGTAATATTGGTTGGGCCTGGGGTTTTGGTAAGGTGGGCTGGGGCAGTAACTGGGTTTAGTGTTTGTTTTGTTTTTGGTTTATAAATAATACAAAGGGCCCGTTTGGTATTTAGTAAACACAAGGACCATTTTTGTAATTTGGATTTTTGGGGGACTGATTCTGTAAATTCCTCATAGTTATCATAAGGACCATTTATGCCATAGATGAATAGTACAAGGGTTTTCTTTGATAATTCTAATTTTTGAAACCCGAGGACTAATTTTGACATTTTTGAAACTTGGGGGACCAAAGTTGTCATTTTGTAATTTTTAACTTTTAAAGGACTAAACTTGACAACTTATGAATCCCTAAGGACCTTGAATGATTTTGTACATGTTTTTATTTACCAGGGACTAGTTTTGTCAAATTTTCAAAGTTCAAGGAGTGAAACTGTAATTTATGTGAAATATGTTGTTTTTCATCAGTTTTCAACCCTTTTTCACTTGTAACTCATAAAAACATAATTTATTGATATTTCATATATTTTGAAGCATATATGTATGTTTTCAGATGTTTTTGTAGTCTAAATGTGACAGAAATGATGAGTATTTAGACACTCATCAATATTCCTCTTGGCTTGTCTATTTACCAACTAATTCATTTTAATGGTATAATAGTATTTTCAAGCCAATTACATGCTTTATAACACAAGTACTTTTACAAAGTCACTTCATGTCCATGTCTTTATAAGAAAACATAAACTGTTATAATCCCACTATACGTTATAAGTCATTTAACAATTTAATAACTCCATGTATATGTTTTAATTAAAAAACATAACAATATAACGTCTTACTTTATTATAAGTCTTGTAACAATTAAAAGACTTTATGTTTATATCTTTACAATGAAACATAAACATGTTTAACTAAAGTAATTATGAACACCATCTTTTGGTTTCAATAGTAATTTCAAGTTAATTTATTACTTCACAATAATGTAAATAACATTAGTTCTTTATTTATTTATGTCATTCCAAGAACACATAAATATTCAGATTGAAGTAGCATTAGATTACTTTATTAATTTATGCCATTCCAAGAATTCATAAATATACAAATTAAAGTAGTCTTGATATCATATTGGCACATGTTCTAATAGTTATCTAATTTAGAAACTATAAATTCTCATAATTCAATTACATCAGTTGATCTGCTAGTAATGAAAATATGAAATTCACCTTGTTGTTGCAATCTAGTTAAGATCTTACATAACATAAATTGTAACACCAAGTGTTTCTTGAATTAGATTAGTCTAATACATATTAGAACTTTATTCTCTTACTTTGCAGTCAAGAGAATCCATTAAATCATATCTTTATGAGTTGTTTCTTGCACACATTTAAGATAACATTTCTCCCACTTGTGCATGGAACAACCTCATATAGTGATAAACAACACGCCATGCATTTGTTTATGTGTTCAATATGATTGTGTCATATATTTTAGCATCACAAGTAGTTCTAGAACAACAATGTCAAGTAAGGAACCGTACAAGACTATCCTTAAAAGTATGAGTGTCTACACTTGGAAAGTAATTATCTTTAGCTACCAAGATGTCAAAGCTTGTAACTCCCACTGAATTAAAGATCATTACAATAATTCCTTATTCAGTAATAAGTACACAATACTCCCACTGAATTTGACAACATTGTAAATGTTTCATATCCAGTAAAAGAAATAGTGTACTTTTAACTTTCCTACACCTTTGAAAGTCCATACGTAACAATTACTTATGCACTACAGTGTATATCCTACTATGTAAATGATGAACTATCCATCAAATGCAATTAACTTGAAAATTGAGCATGCAATTTCGTCCTTAATAGGTCTACCATCCTACAATGTATGTAGCACCTTTTAAATAGTCAAAACAACTAGTTTGTCTTTAAACATTTTGCGGTAATTTGTCTAGCTTCTAATAACTCATAAAATGTCATACATAATTTTTCTGTTAACCAAATATCATATTTGTTACTAAGAATTTAATCACCGAATAAGGATGATAAAATCCCTACGAAAATATTCGCAATTTTCTTAACTATTAAAAATTTGCTTATGAGTTATATTAGAATTTAGACATATCTAATATTCCTATTATCCTTTCTCATTCATGAAAATGATTAGGATTGTATCTCACTCTTCTTCATAGAAAGGAGACTTCTTTTGTCTTTAAAGTAAATTATTCTTAATCAAACATTTGTTTGAAAACAGAACGATATCAATTTACCAAAGCCCAAATTGCGTTTACGGTTTGAACGTTGCATTAATACATTAAAACGAATTACAAAATTCAATTTCAGTATTTTCGATAATTAGGTCTTTAAGAAAATAAAATACCCATTGGTAAATAAACCATAGTATTTTCTTAAAGCTAGGATCCTAATTGACATAGTACCATTACATCAGTTGATCTGCTAGTAATGATAGTATTCAACAAGGTAATTGTCGAACAATAATTGCCAATATCATATTGCAATTCCTAGATTTATGGGATTTACAATCACAAAACATTTGTATTGTAAGAATGTTTAATCCCCATCTTAATGCCTTGAGTCCAAGATCTCACTTCCTACTCAATTTAAGTTGTCTAACTTAAAAACTGTAAACTCATAAATCCATCACATCAGTTGATTTGCTAGCAATGAATTTATGAAATTTACCTCTCCATTGCAATCTAGCCAAGCTCTCACATGACGTAAACCACAACTTCAAGTGTTCTTAATTAGATGGCATTTAACTTAATTTCATAGGGTATAAATATTTTGATGTGATCAAAATAATGTATGAAGAAGCATGCATACAACTTCATAACATTGGTTTTACAAAACATTTTTATTACCAATTTGCTAAGAGTAAAATAACAAAGTTTTGATTGAGGTATCGGGTTCACCAATTAAAGAATTACCATCAATTATCGTCCACTAAAAGTGGAATTGTGGATAATTCACCCTTAAGATGACAGTGTACATGTAATGGTTGTTCGGTAAGTCTAATTTACACACAAACGAGCGTTAAGACATGAATGTTGTCTATCTAAGGCCACAATTTAATGCGTTGCCATCCTTATACCCATCTTGTAGTGTGTAAACTTCGGTCGGGCCTATTTAACCATTACGTACAAAAACATCAATCAACCAATCCTTTGAAATTTTAAGCTCTTAAAACCAAAACAATTTCGCCATTTATTTAGTCCGTATTATTTTTTCTATTCAAAATTACCCTTTTCGTTTACAAACATGTCTTACATAAAATAAACAAAACAAGTAATGTAATAATAAAATAAAACAACCAAATAAACATATACATAATCATAACAATTAAATATGTATAAAACATGTAGCCACATGCAAATCTTATTCAATAGTCCTATTAATAATCAAACTAGGTGTATAATGTATTTATTCAATTAAGGCTTTCTTCTTCTAGGAAAAAGAGCCACATACATCGATAAATCGATTGCGTAAGCCAAAACTAAATTAATACCACATAGCACATAATTGATTACTTAATATTGGAGTCTTCCCCAATTCGACATCTATTAATAAATTTACATGTTCATATATTTAAACAATTTAAATAATCATACAATAAAATCCATGCAAATATGCACTTTTCATGGATTAGCTTAACAATTAACACATTGCACCAAGATCGTTTACTAAAACGCATAAACAATTACATGACATCCTAGGGTTTCTAATCATATTAAAACAAAACCAAAACCCTAAAACCTAAAAGGTCAATCGACCTAATTAATAAAATTAGGGTTAGGAATCGAAAACCCTAAAAAACATGTAATTAACGAATCAAAATCCAATTTTATGCTGTTTCGATAATTAATTACATATTATAACTGCTCATGATGCCACTGTTGGAATTATAATAACATGACAATCATAAATAAACCAAACACATCAAGTAAGCATATAGCGGAAGCAATTATAACAAGACCATAATATGTAATTAATTAATACGAAACATGAATAATAAATAGTAAGCGTACCTTAATGATTCTAGCCCGAACAAGAACCAAAGCAATCTTCCGGAACCAATTCCCCAATATAGGGTTTATGTGAACAAACCAAGAGACAAGCAATAATATGCTTGCTTCACGATCTTGTACACACGTACTACTTCAAGCAAACGTTATGCAAGTAAGACGAGCACAACACACGCTTAGAATAACAAGTCTCGACTACCTTCACTTAATGGGGCTTGTCGAAAAATGCTAGAGAAGAGAAGAGAAGAAAACACACAAGTTAGGTTTTCAAGTTGTGTAGAGAATGAGAAAACTTGTGTGTTTATATAGGATGAGAATACTTGGAGCAAAAGACACACCTAGGGCTTGGGCAACCCTAGGCCGATCGGCCCACCTCCCATGGAGGGGCTTTCGGGTCCTTCTTGTTTTTCCAATATTCATCTCTAGTCATTCCCTTTTCATTCGTCAAATAATCGTTATCCATTTCCGTTAAACGTTAACAATTAATACGTGTTTATACTCTAATAATTAATATAACATTTATATATAATTATTATACATTTACTTTTCATACGTAAAGTGTGCAATCCCGTGATCTCGAGTTCGATCCTAACACACGACTATTAATTTATGTTCATAAAACCAACAACATTATCAGTAGGAATTTTATACATGGAGTGTGTGTTTACGACCGCATACAAGTAGGGTAATTAGTTAAAAAGTTTCTAATAATAGCATGCAAATGTGACCAAGTGCTTGAATCTTGAGACCTTGATCTTAGCCTTGTATATTCTGTAATTGTTTGGAACAACGATTTGTGTTTCTATTTCATGTACGGGGCTTGTATTTCTTCTGGTTTCAAATAAAATTAAACACATGTCAGGAATTTATGCCTTCAAGACTTGAAGTTATGCACTGATCAACCGGCCCAAAACAACATCATTCTAGGGCCCAACGGGGTTTACTTAAACGCCCACCCAAGTTCGGCTAATTTAGTTCCTAGTTCCTACTTCTAAAATCTAAAGAGTAAAAACATCCTCAATGGATCAACTATTTAGAGGGTTGAGATCTTCTCATATTTCATTTTAACATTAGAAGTCATGTTAATTACAGTATTTTTTTTCTCCACAATAATTATTTTATAAAATAATGGTCCCATAATAATTAATTAATTTATTTTCTTCACTTACATAAACTTCAACATTACATCTCATGTTCAAATAAAACATGAAAGGATCTCAATCACTACACCAATAGCAAAGGTTTGGGACAAGCCAAATGTTTGGGTCGACATTGTCATCCCAAATGTTGCCCATGGCCCACTATTTTTTCAACCAAAAAGACAGCCAAAGTAATTGAATATTTGTGCAGAATGGGACGACAATGTCGACCCATTCGGCGTGTATTTGTTTTTTTTTTAATTTAAAAACTTTTTAAATCAGTTTTTAATTTAAAATTAATATTAAAACTTTTTTAAAAGCCGAATGGGACGACAATGTCGACCCATTCGGCGTGTATTTGTTTTTTTTAATTTAAAAACTTTTTAAATCAGTTTTTAATTTAAAATTAATATTAAAACTTTTTTAAAAGCCGAATGGGACGACAATGTCGACCCATTCGGCGTGTATTTGTTTTTTTTAATTTAAAGACTTTTTAAATCAGTTTTTAATTTAAAATTAATATTAAAACTTTTTTAAAAGCCGAATGGGACGACAATGTCGACCCATTCGGCGTGTATTTGTATTTTTAAATTTAAAAACTTTTTAAATCAGTTTTTAATTTAAAATTAATATTAAAACTTTTTTAAAAGCCGAATGGGACGACAATGTCGACCCATTCGGCGTGTATTTGTTTTTTTTAATTTAAAAACTTTTTAAATCAGTTTTTAATTTAAAATAAATATTAAAACTTTTTTAAAAGCCGAATGGGACGACAATGTCGACCCATTCTGCGTGTATTTGTTTTTTTTTAATTGAAAAGCTTTTTAAATCAGTTTTTAATTTAAAATCAATATTAAAATTATATGTTAGAGTAAAAATTAATTTTAAAAATTACATAAATTAAAAAAATTACAAAATCAATACTTTACTATTTATCAAAATCAAAAATATTTTTGATGTTAAAACGTAATCAATATGATACCTATTTACAGCTTCGATATAGAAAAACTAATACGACAAAGGAGGCTTGGATGTATACTAAATAATGGGTCAATACGTCATTCCACATGCATTGTACTGTGGACTTCTAAAAGTGCTCAACCATATCATGCATTGTTTTCGTATAAATACTTGCATTGTATGGAGCTCTATAGTCATTAGCATTCTATAGAACTCTATAGTCATCTCGGCTCATTCGTTAAACATTTCGTGTATAACCATATCATCTCGGCTCATTCGTTAAACATCTCCTGTATAACCAATCATCTCGGCTCATTGTGGTTAACACTTGGCCCATAGTTAGGAGTTGCATCTTTCAAACTAGAACAAGATAAGCTGGAACTTTGTTGTTGAGCACGAGTTCCATAATTGCTCGGCTCATTCGTTTAACATCTTGTGTACAACCATATCATCTCGGCTCATTCGTTAAACGAAACAGGCGAGTTAATAAATTGCTTTACGCATGGTGAGACATTGTGGTTAACACTTGGCCCATTGTTAGGAATTGCATCTTTCAAACTAGAACAAGATAAGCTGGAACTTTGTTGTTGAGCGCGAGTTCCAGTATTGCTCGGCTCATTCGTTTAACATCTCGTGTACAACCATATCATCTCGGCTCATTTGTTAAACGAAACAGGCAAGTTAATAAACTGCTTTACGCATGGTGAGACATTGTCGTTAACACTTGGCCCATAGTTAGGAGTTGCATCTTTCAAACTAGAACAAGATAAGCTGGGACTTTGTTGTTGAGCACGAGTTCCATAATTGCTCGGCTCATTCGTTTAACATCTTGTGTACAACCATATCATCTCGGCTCATTCGTTAAACGAAACAGGCGAGTTAATAAACTGCTTTACGCATGGTGAGACATTGTGGTTAACACTTGGCCCATAGTTAGGAGTTGCATCTTTCAAACTAGAACAAGATAAGCTGGAACTTTGTTGTTGAGCACGAGTTCCATAATTGCTCGGCTCATTCGTTTAACATCTTGTGTACAACCATATCATCTCGGCTCATTCGTTAAACGAAACAGGAGAGTTAATAAACTGCTTTACGCATGGTAAGACATTGTGGTTAACACTTGGCCCATAGTTAGGAGTTGCATCTTTCAAACTAGAACAAGATAAGCTGGAACTTTCTTGTTGAGCACGAGTTCCATAATTGCTCGGCTCATTCGTTTAACATCTTGTGTACAACCATATCATCTCGGCTCATTCGTTAAACGAAACAGGCGAGTTAATAAACTGCTTTACGCATGGTGATACATTGTGGTTAACACTTGGCCCATAGTTAGGAGTTGCATCTTTCAAACTAGAACAAGATAAGCTGGAACTTTCTTGTTGAGCACGAGTTCCATAATTGCTCGGCTCATTCGTTTAACATCTTGTGTACAACCATATCATCTCGGCTCATTCGTTAAACGAAACAGGCGAGTTAATAAACTGCTTTACGCATGGTGAGACATTGTGGTTAACACTTGGCCCATAGTTAGGAGTTGCATCTTTCAAACTAGAACAAGATAAGCTGGAACTTTGTTGTTGAGCACGAGTTCCATAATTGCTCGGCTCATTCGTTTAACATCTTGTGTACAACCATATCATCTCGGCTCATTCGTTAAACGAAACAGGCGAGTTAATAAACTGCTTTACGCATGGTGAGACATTGTGGTTAACACTTGGCCCATAGTTAGGAGTTGCATCTTTCAAACTAGAACAAGGTAAGCTGGAACTTTGTTGTTGAGCACGAGTTCCATAATTGCTCGGCTCATTCGTTTAACATCTTGTGTACAACCATATCATCTCGGCTCATTCGTTAAACGAAACAGGCGAGTTAATAAACTGATTTACGCATGGTGAGACATTATGGTTAACACTTGGCCCATAGTTAGGAGTTGCATCTTTCAAACTAGAACAAGATAAGCTGGAACTTTGTTGTTGAGCACGAGTTCCATAATTGCTCGGCTCATTCGTTTAACATCTTGTGTACAACCATATCATCTCGGCTCATTCGTTAAACGAAACAGGCGAGTTAATAAACTGCTTTACGCATGGTGAGACATTGTGGTTAACACTTGGCCCATAGTTAGGAGTTGCATCTTTCAAACTAGAACAAGATAAGCTGGAACTTTGTTGTTGAGCACGAGTTCCATAATTGCTCGGCTCATTCGTTTAACATCTTGTGTACAACCATATCATCTCGGCTTATTCGTTAAACGAAACAGGCGAGTTAATAAATTGCTTTACGCATGTTGAGACATTGTGGTTAACACTTGGCCCATTGTTAGGAATTGCGTCTTTCAAACTAGAACAAGATAAGCTGGAACTTTGTTGTTGAGCACGAGTTCCATAATTGCTCGGCTCATTCGTTTAACATCTTGTGTACAACCATATCATCTCGGCTCATTCGTTAAACGAAACAGGCGAGTTAATAAATTGTTTTACGCATGGTGAGACATTGTAGTTAACACTTGGCCCATAGTTAGGAGTTGCATCTTTCAAACTAGAACAAGATAAGCTGGAACTTTGTTGTTGAGCACGAGTTCCATAATTGCTCGGCTCATTCGTTTAACATCTTGTGTAGAACCATATCATCTCGGCTCATTCGTTAAACGAAACAGGCGAGTTAATAAATTGCTTTACGCATGGTGAGACATTGTGGTTAACACTTGGCCCATTGTTAGGAATTGCATCTTTCAAACTAGAACAAGATAAGCTGGAACTTTGTTGTTTAGCGCGAGTTCCAGTATTGCTCGGCTCATTCGTTTAACATCTCGTGTACAACCATATCATCTCGGCTCATTTGTTAAACGAAACAGGCAAGTTAATAAATTGCTTTACGCATGGTGAGACAGTGTGGTTAACACTTGGCTCATTTGTTAAACGAAACAGGCTCGTTTTTGGACGCGATTTAATTTTTATTTATTTAGTATTAATTAAATAATTCAAAACAAGATTACAACATCTATTTAAATAATTTTAATTTATTTAAATATTTTTTTTTAATTAATTTAAATCATTATTTATTTATTTAGTATTAATTAAATAATAAAAATCATTTTTAATTTATTTAGTATTAATTAAATAATTAAAATCATTTTTAGTATATAATAGACAAATGAAAAGAAAAAAAATCCATAAGGAACGACAATGTCGTTCCTTTGGTTTTGAACAAAATTTTTTGCAAAAGATAAATGAAAAAAAAAAGAAAAACAACATAAGGAACGACAATGTCGTTCCAAAATGTTTCACCAAAATATAATGTACCCGCGCCGTGAATTAATTTATCCCCCCACAATATTTGGAACGACATTGTCGTTCCAAAATTAAAAAATCAAAAAAAAAAGAAAAAAACTTACTCCCTTTGGTACGACAATGTCGACCCAAAGGGATTTAAAAAAATCGTGCACCCTTGGGACGACAATGTCGTCCCATTGGGCTCAATAATTGATAAACCCAGGTCGATCTGTTCATCAGTTTTCTATCAAAACAAAAAATAAAAAAAGCCCACACACGCATTCTTGTTCGATCTTCTTCTTCGATTCTACACCAGCACAACCAAATTAATACCACATTCGACACCACAATCACCTCAAAACACCAATTACACACGCACCACTGTGCACAATTTGTTTGATTTTTGTTAATTTGTTTTGTGTAAAGGTATGATTTTTTTGTTAATTTTATTTTCTTAATTTGTTTTGTTTAATGTTGGTTTGATATTTTGTGTCGTGTTTGTGTTGGTGTTAGATGGCAGCAGTACCACCACCACCGTGAAGCGACGGCAGCACCACCACCACCACCTTAAAGGTATATATATATATATATATATATATATATATATATATATATATATATATATATATATATATATATATATATATATATATATATATATATATATATATATTATTAATTTAAAGGTATGTTTTTTTTTTATTATGTTAAAGTGGTTTGGGACGACAATGTCGTCCTCAAAAGTTATGGACAGTCGGGAGTTTTTTTATTGTGTAAGATTGTGTAAGTTGGTATTAATTTAGGTTGTTTTTTTTATGTGTATGTTTTTGGTTAGCCAGGACAGCCGGGAGAGCCGGGAAATCACCTCTTTTTCTATTTTCTTCTCTTCCTCTATTTTAGCCGCGAACTAGGTATATAATTTAATTATGATATTGTAATTTTGTTTGTATAATTGTTAAACTTATGTGAATTGTAAAATTGGTTTATGAAATGTATGTTTGTGTAGGACCATCGCAAAAGCACCACCTCTCTATCTTTCTTCCTTTCTTCTTCTCTTTCAGCCTTGTACCAACCGTGACATCAGCTAGTATGTTTTCTTTATTTCTATATTTTGTTTTTGTTTATTAGTATGTAATTTAATTAGTAATGTATTTGTTATTGGAATGATATTGTGTTAAGCTTATGTGACTTTTTTTTAGGATTCTAGTGATTGATTTCGGACAACCATCTGAAATTAATCATCCTATAGAAAACCCGTCCGAAATTAATTTATTAGAAATTAATTTCGGAAAGTCCCCTGTTTGGGACTGCTTTTTGAATGTTGATTTTGTTAATAATGAAGATGATGTCGTTGCTCATGTCCTTGATGATGATGATGTTGACGTGTCTGATGATGATGAAGTGAACCCAACGATTGTTGTTGAAGAAGTTTTATCTAGCGATGATTCGGATGATGAAAATTGTTCTTAATTTGTAATTTGAATGAAACTGTTACTATATGTTTAAACGTGTAACTTTTATTTGAATGAAATTGCATGTTATGTTATGTTTAAATGTGTATATTTATATGAATGTGTTTATTAGTATTAATTGGTCCACGAAATTGTGTGTTCTTGTACTTATAATTTTACAGATGGCGTGTGTAGGTCCCCAAGCACACGGCGGGGATGCCGGTGGTGATCCACCACCACCACACCTGCCCTATTTTACTACGCCGGGCTACTGTTTTGGTAAGAAATTGTGATTTTTATTTGAAGTTTTTTATTGATAAAACTAAATTTTTTTACTTGTATTTTCACGACTCAATAACTTATATTTGTAGATTCGGTTCCGAGTGTGACCTCAAATCGGGTCATAAGGAGTGCGTTCAAATAGAACGGTAATCGGCCTTTGCCCATCGGCTTTGACGTTGATGATCTAGGTACCTTTACAGCCGTGGGCACGTGGGCACCACAGTTTAGTAGTCTTTTGGGGGAACTAGTTTGTCCACTTCCCTTTGACTGCGAGTACTGGGAGCAGATTCCGGAGCCTTTTATGGCTCACATATTTCCCGCACTCGAGGTATTAATTGTTTATTATATTTGTATTCTTATCGTTATCGACCGTTTAGATATGCGTGCTATATTTAAATTGTTTGTTTATTTAAATGTGTATATTTATTTGCAGACTTATTTCGAGCTCACGCCTTGGTTAAACAGGCATGACAATATAAAGGTTGGGCAGTGTTTCTACACGGTTGGGGAACGCATACGTACTGGGATTGGGCTTCAGCTGCGGTTACTATGGCGCAAGCATAGAAACAGGATAAAAACCGCATACTTTGACACACAACCGACACCCGAGACGGCAAAGCAAAATCCGCCGCCGTCGACAGTGTGGGGTAGCAGAAGCCAAGGGGAGTGGGAGTCGTTGGTCAACTGGTTTTCTGATCCGAGACGAATGGCGAGATCTGCAAAAAATGCAGAAAACCGGGCAAAGAACACGGCTAAAACCCACCAAGGGAGGAAGTCGTTCGTACAAGGACGAACGGAGCGCGTAAGACTCATTATAATTTTTTGATTTTCAAATGTCTATATAATGTTTATATATAACTCGTTATTAATTTATTTTATGTTGTATGTATAGCGGGTTGCGAAGAACGGGCAGAATGAAGAACTCGTGGAGACGTATAGGATAGGCCATACAAGAAAAGATGGCGTCTTTACAAGTGAAGAAAACGAGACGGCTTATGTAAGTAATTTATCTCCTAACATGGGTAATTAATATCAAGTTACTTGTTTTTTTTAACTTACCTCTTTTTTTTTTTTTTTTTTTTTTTTTGTTAACATATATATATATATATATATATATATATATATATATATATATATATATATATATATATATATATATATATATATATATATATATATATATGTATGGGTTAAAATAAAAAGGGCCTTATAATAAAAAGTGTAGGAAGGATTGTGAGGGCGCGACATGTGTCACCCCTATGCCACATCATATGACACATGTCACCCCCCCCCACCACCCCCCCCCCCCCCCCCCCCCCCCGCAAAAAAAATTTTTTTTCCCGCAAAAAAAAATTTTTTTTGGGGCAAAAAAAATATTTTTTTTCCCGCCAAAAATTTTTAGTGCATCACAGTTATAAAGTTACTGCATCACAATTATAAAAGTTACTGCATCACAGTTTTTAATTTTAGTGCATTAAGGTTATAAGTTACTGCAACATAGCTGATGCACTAAACTATTAACTATGATGCAGTAACTCATAATAAAGATGCATCAAAACTTAAAAAAGAATCGTATTTTAATTGTGATGCAGTTACATACATATATGATGCATAAAACTTATGATAATTCAGTTTCTTTATAACCATGATGCAGTAACTTTATAACCATGATGCAGTAACATTAAAACCATGAATGCAGTAACCGTGATGCAGTAAAATCATAATTTTGATGCAGTAAACGTGATGCAGTAACTTTATAACCGTGATGCAGTAACTTTATAACTGTGATGCACTAAAAAATTTTGGCGGGAATTTTTTTTTTTTTTTTTTTTGCCCAAAATTTTTTTTTCGGCGGGGGGGGGGGGGGGGGTGGTGGGGGTGACACGTGTCATATGATGTGGCAAGGGGGTGATACATGTCACTCCCACAATCCTTCCTACATTTTTTATTATAAGGCCCTTTTTAGAATAACCCCACCATATATAGGTGTATATATATATATATATATATATATATATATATATATATATATATATATATATATATATATATATATATATATATATATTAACTTACCTCTTTTTAATATATATATATATATATATATATATATATATATATTAACTTACCTTTTTTTTTAACTTACCTCTTTTTAACATATATATATATATTTTTTGACTTACACAGTTGGCGATGAAGGAGTTGTGGCAACAAGTTAAAGCCGGTACGGCCCCGTTAATGACTGAGAAGCAAGTACTAGATAAGGCAGCCTATAGTAACAACCGGCAAAATTTAAAGGGCGTTGGCAGGCTAATGCCGGGCGGCGGCAAAGCTTCATCGAGGTACGCATATTATCCGCTTCAACAAAACAATGCTACTGAGGAGGCTATTTCAGCGGTGTTAAGGCAAAAGCAACAAGAAAATGAATTGTTGAGGAGGCAAAATGAAATACTCCAACTTCAGCAGCAACAGTTGCAGTCTCGACAAGCCAGCTTCGAATCTATGTTTAGCCAGTTTGTCAGCTACAACAACATCAACAACCCAGGTAATCCGTTTCCTGTTGACTTTTCAAGCTTTCCACCAAATCCCCCATTTCCCCCATTTCCCAACTCTAATTCCTTCGACAATTGTTATCAACCCGTCTTTCCCAACTCTACTACATGCCCGGGTACTAGTTCTAACCCGGATCATAATGTTAATTATTCCGACCCGACACCCGACCTTAACCAATATATACGACAAACTAATCCTCATATGAGCCACATTCCCGAGAATTTTAATGCTAGTGGTAGTGAGGAGGAGGGGGAGGAGGAGGAGGAGGAGGGGGATTAATCCGGAGGGGGAGGAGGAGGAGGAGGAATCGGAGGAGGAGGAGTAGGCGTAGTTTAATTTGTATCGTATTTGTTATTAGTTATGTAATAGAATCTATATATTGCCGAATCTTGGTTTGTTTTTGTATTAAGTTCGTATTTGTTAGTTTAATTTGTATCGTATTTGTCGAATTTAAGTCATAGATGAGTAATTTGGTATTGTATCATATTGCCGAATTGGTATTGCGGATATTGGTTGATTTACAGCTTGTGTAATGGTAGGTTTTTTCCAGAAAATATTCCGGAAAAAACCTAGAAATGCAGGCTGCTGCTGCATTTTTTTTGCATACTTCACAAAATGGGACGACAATGTCGTCCCAAAAGTACAAGCAAATAATCGTTCCAGTTGGTAAAAAGTTTAAATATTTAAAAACTTTGGAACGACAATGTCGTTCCAATGGTTATTTTCCAAAATGTTTTTAGTATTTAAATAACTAAAAAACGGAAAATAAATCAACGTTTGGAACGACATTGTCGTTCCATTGGGCATTTCCCAAAATATATTTAGTATATAAATAAATGATTTTCAAAAAATAAATAAAGATGGTTATTTTCCAAAATGTTTTTAGTATTTAAATAACTAAAAAACGGAAAATAAATCAACGTTTGGAACGACATTGTCGTTCCATTGGGCATTTCCCAAAATATATTTAGTATATAAATAAATGATTTTCAAAAAATAAATAAAGATTTGGAACGACAATGTCGTTCCAAACGTAATATTCATGTTTGACTGATTAGTGGGTCCCCTTTCTTTGTCGTGCCATTCGTTTTAAAAATGTCGACCCAAACGTTTTTGGGACGAGGAAAATGGTACAACCAAAAAGGGTCGAGATTGTCGACCCAAATCTTTTGGTACGACCCCACTTAATTGTTTGGGTCGACATTGTCGACCCAAATCGATCCCATTTTTGTAGTGAATCCCCCTATTTGTAAAAGTTATTTTTCTTAAAAAAGATGGTTCTTACTTTAAATGGCTTCAATATAAAAGTTTTTCTCTGGTTTTTCTTTTAACTTTTTAGGGTTAATTTAGTGTTGAAAGGATAGATTCTAAAGATTTTATCTCTATTACATATAAAAAAACACTTTCTACTTAAAATTTGAAAGACGAATAATGTTATTTGATTAAAGTTTTTTTTACTCATAAAACGTACAACAATCTATTAATTATGTGAATAGTTAATTACAATTTAATCTACAAAGTTTATTCACCTTCACTTGCATCACACTAATATACACACAACACACGCAAGCATAAATTATATATATATATATATATATATTTAAATGTCGTGCGATACGACGTCGTTTACGTCGCTATTTTCCCGCCAAAAATCCGCTAGCCCAGCCCAAAACTTGTAGCCTGTTTACTTGGTTAATATAATATTGCAAATACTCTGGGCTTTTTTTGGGCTTCCTGCTAGACTGCTACTTCTCTATTTTTTTTGCCCAACTGAAGAACTATAGAAAAAAAATAATAATAAATAAAAAAATCAAATGCTACGTATAACGCAACGAAGTGCGGGTGTACACTACTTGTATATATTTATTTTCCGTGCGAAACATCGCCGTTTTTGTGCATATGTCTCCCGCCAAAAAAATGCCCTGTTGCGTGGCCCATGTTACTCGGCCTGGCCCATGCTGTTATATTATTAGAGTGAGATACATGCTGGCCCATGGTGTTATATTATTAGGATGCTGATTGTTTTGGTGTGAAAAAACAAAGCACAAAAAAAATTACCTTCTTTATGGGATACGTGTGTTGATCATCTATACAACAAAAAAAAACAGTAAAAAAAATGTATATTATAACAAAAAAAATTAATAACAGGTAAAAAAAATAAGAGACAACAATTATACATCATAAAAAAGAAACATACAAAATACATTTTCTCACACATATTGAAGAAAATGCTTATCAAATATTTACCGCGATATTTAGAACAGCCAAAATACTCATATATATTTTTACGACATAACCTCTGCTAAAAAACAGGCCCGCCCGCAACGCGGCAGATCGTCGCCTTTCAATATACACTATTATACATTATCACCGATAACGCGGTTAATCACTTAACGTTTTTTTAAAGGAAATAATAAGAAAAACCTTTTAGTATCTCTTTAAACAATAAAAATAAAATAAAATAACGTTATTAAAATGAAATTATTATGCTCTAACCGCATCACCGATTCTCATTCTATCAATTTAAATTACTTCCATTTCTGTGTGTAATTACAAAATTGTAAAATATGTTCCTTTACTATTTATGTGTAATGACAATATAATCTTTTCCATTTTAGCATCGACTCAAATGGTAACTAGATCACCTAAAAAATCATTGAACAAAATCCATGTTATGGTCGCTTTATGCTGCCTGACCATAAACAAGGCTTCCTTCATTATTCGATAAAGGTTGTGTTTGGCAACCAGCGTTTTGGAGCATTATGGAGCGATAAGGGATAAGCGATAAGCATTTGCTTGTTTGGCAACATCTCAACAAGCGTTTAAAACATGGCCAACTGCTCCAATCTTAAATGCTTTTTGAAGAAGCAACAAGCGACAAGCGGTAAACATTTGTTTGTTTTTACATTTTATAATTTAGTTACAGCTACGTTATCTTTTAAATAAACATCTACTGCTTACTGCTAACTGCTACTACTACTGCTTACTACTTATTGTTACTTGAAAGATTCTCCACGATATGTCCAATGTGAATTGATCTCAAAAAATCCCTCGTTACTGGCGGGGCAATTACCATGTTATTAACCGATAGAAACATAGCTAAAATAAAATAAAGAGTTGTGATATTTAGACCTCACAATGAGACCTATTAATAGATCTACACCATTTATTTTTTTACAAGTGTCATGCACATTTTCTCTTTCATCATTTCTCACAAATTAATTTTTCAAATGCACCAATCACATCTTTAAGTTTAATTTTATGTCTAGGTTTTAGGCATACAAATTATTTTTCTAACATAAAATTTACTAGCCTAAGGCCCGGCCGTTGGCCGGCTAGCTTAAAGTATTATTATTAAACTCAAAATATTATTATAAACATGATGTTAAAATAAAAAATTCGAAAGGCATCTTCTTATCGGATGGGCTTATTATCATCTGAGGTATAGCGCAAAAGATGTCCAATTTACCACCTTAAATAATATTGGCCTCAATATTATTGATTCTCATTCTCCTCTTTCATCAATATTGCACAACCACATTACCGGAGCACCAATCTTCAAAGCTGACTTATGCTACAATTAGTTATAGCAACTTTGTTTTTGAGAAGATGCCATTAGTTGGGAAGTGTCCTTCCAAGCTATGAATTCCTTCTATCCTATGCCTTTTAAGCCATCAACGATTCCCGAGTATTGCTTCCAAGCTTCGCCTTCCAAATGAATTATGAATTAAGTTGTTGTAATGAGAAAATGATGACCGAAGTAAGCAAACAAATTCAAAACTATAAGTCCCATAAATAAAAAAAGCATGACCAATCATGGATCTAAAAATCTTGAGAGAGCAGTTAATAATGGCAAAATATTTTACTTTTTCGAAAACAAAATATATGAAAAAAAGGAACCAAGGAATGAAGCCATGCATCAGTTGCCAAGCTCGTCAACGCTTTGCAAAAGATGTTCGAGTTTGACCAACTTACAATGAGATGTGATTTTTTCAAAGTAAAGGTGCAAAATAACCAAAAAGCAGTAAAATATAACACGTTAAATGCGGGATCATGTATAGCAGAATATATACTTGAAGCTTTATCGAAAGCACATGTTTCATAGGAGTTTTAATTTCCACTCAAACTCTGTCTTGTTTCGAATCAGGTTTCTTAATCTCAAACGGCGTTAAAAAGTACTATAAAGTGCAAACACAAATGTTTGGGAAAATAATAACGGTCACTACATTCATCCATATCATTGTGCTAAAAATGTCTAAGAATTCATACAATTCGACCACTTTATGGAAACCTACATTCATCCGTATCTAGAGGTTCTTTTGGTAGGGGCGCTTCAATTACCTGAAATTTTTATTAAAAAACATATGAACCAATCATAGTGCTATTTATAACTAAAGTTAATAAAACAATGGCTAGTTAATTACCTCTCCAAATTCCATATCTTTGTCCTCAATAAAGAACAAATCCTTATGCCTGCCAGTTGTTTTAAATCGTAAAGAATTCCTCGTTGCAACATGTATTGGTTGAGATCGTGACATGTAACTTACTGAAATAAGCTCAGCCAAACACACCCTTAGTTAAGGAATGTTGAATACATCCATTTCTCTAAAGTGGAGGGCATTATCGACATCGTCTGAAGTCATAGAAGCTCACTTAGCATGATGCGTATGTTTTATAGCTTAGTGTCATTCCACAAATTCAATCATCAACAACAGACATGAATAAATGATGCTACAGTTAGAATCATATGCACCTTCATGCCTGGTGAACAACTTCTGGTTCCAAACCTTCATGCATATATGCCAACGTAATGCAAGTTAACCATGTTAGGATGACAATAATAATGGCTTACCAAGCCTACTGTCAACATACTCATACATAAGCAACCTACATGATAATGTGATGCAATCAGTCATTTTTTTTCTCCCTAACACAACTTGTTTAACTATTAATATTTGCATTCAAAAGTGATTGTGACAAAAACCTTAAAACACTATCTACTTTTGCATTCAAAAGTGATTGTGACAAAAACCTTAAAAGACTATCTACTTTTTGCACCAAAGGAGTAGATTATTACCTGCCTCTTAGCCCATCCGCGCAAATTATGAATAGAAGTCAATGCACCTATGATTGTAATATTCATACCTGCATATATGATAAATTAGTCATCAGAATATTGGGTTCATTTTAATTCAGTAAGATGTGTGATGTGCTAAATACATTTTAAAATGTATCAGTAATTTAAGCAATAAGTGTCGCAAATAAGCCCTTCGCAACAACTTCTCTTTTTGTAGTTATTTCATTTTAAAACGAAATAACCTTAATCCAAACTTAAACATATACTCGGAAGGGTGTTTTGTATTGCTATTTAAAACTGTTTATGAATATGTGAGTTACCTAAAAGTTCCACCAGATCTTTTAAGGATAAACCTCTCGGTGCGAAGTTTTGTTGTAGTTGAGATATATTGAAGATAGGAGCAGGGACTTGTGACCTTTAACTAACCTTTGTTGTTCTTCCAGATTTTTTTTCTTTAGACACATCCCAGGAAAGTGAGCTGTAAACCCTGCAAAAGACACTTCCAGGGATAAAACCAGCTAAAATTGTATAAGTGTGTGTGTGTGTGTGTGTGAATGAATGTGTGTTTTGAGTTTCACTCCCAAATAATCAAACACAAAAGCAATTTGGCCCTAATCTCTTGTAAACAACATTGATTATGTTTCATCTCTAATGGGTTATAGAGTAAAATAATACTTGTAACGTTTAGCTGAATGGGAAATAACCTATTTTATAAGTTTGTACATTCACACACATATACCTTGTGAAATAAACACTCAAAAACATATAGAGAAAAGCAAAAGTTTAAATTTATAAAAAAAAAATGGGTGTAGCAATATTATGGTAAGATCATTTGGCAATATTACTGGCAAGAATGTAGTCGAGTAGGCATGAGAAAAGGAACAATTAGAGTTTTATCGAATGCACTTAAATTGTTGAGAGGAAGTGTACCTTTCATCTCATAAACTAAACCTACATAATCACACATAAAGATAGTACAAACGAATTTTTCTTCTAAACACTCACTACAGTAACTAACGAAACCAAAATATTTTAGAAACCCTCTTTTTAACCTGCAACTGTAACAAAAAAATCAACGTAGAAAAATTCACTTTTAACTATTGATCTTAATGACAAATTAACATAATATAAAAAGCTAACTTTTCGCATCAGCTTCAGAGCCATTTCTACTTCCCATTCTTGTGACCAACATATAGGCTTGAAAAATAAGCAATCCCAAACACCCCTAATAAGGTAAACAGAACTACTAAAACAATACAAATTCTTGAAGAATCATTTTATAACATCTAAGATCTTTAAATGATAATTTAATATTTAAGTAAGTAATATGATTTTAATAGAAATAATACCATTTAAGTACTTTTCCCTTAGACACATTTCACCGAACACCTTTCTTACACTTAGAAAGATCCAACAGACACCTTGCTGCGAAAGAAAAAAAATTCAAATGTGAAAGCTTGTTTTAAAATTTAGCCATACAAAATGTTAGCGAACATTAAATGTATAGTGATCTAAGATTAAGAAAGAATAAATAAATTATGTGCAATACCTCAACAAAATAGGCAACCCCTACACGTATGACGATGCTTTGTTTGAATGATCTATGACACTTTGGCATCTACCCATTACCTGTAAATCATCAAAGGATTCTTAAGTACGCGACGAAATGTCAAATTCGAACGTGTAGCTTAGATTGTCAAAAATGAGATGGAAATTAACCTATCACAATGAGCATAATAAATGTGTGTCTTTCAACCATTTCTGAACAGGCCCATTTTGACCCGTCTTTCAACCGGCACACTTTTACCCTATTTAGTATAGTTACCTTGTATATTACTCCTTTCTTTCACAATTCATTGGTCATTAGACATACACCTTAACCATTGTAGTATGCTTGCTGGTCACTTTCTTTTTAGGCTTTACCAAACATACTATAAATAACAAATAAAACATCAGTTAAGATAATTACATTATGTACTCAAAGTTTTCAGTTACCTCTTTATAATGATTATCTTTGAACAAATTATTGCCTTTTTCGTTAGATCATTAAGATGCCTCGACTATCCTACTGCACCAAATAAATATAATTATGATGAATCGACCAAATGTCAAACACACGTACACATCCCTTTAACTTGCAACTGCCACATTCACATCAACCAAAATACCGACAATTAAAAATTTTAGCAGCACATCATTCAATTAGCAAATCACACCCAATTCACCTGATCGCTTCTTTAAAACCTATGTTTTATATGTTGTTCTTTTCTTTAACAAATACAATTCTTCGTTTTATAATTACCCATAGGATCATAATATTTACTCAATATTACCCATAGGATTCGCACCTCTCAAGGTACCAACATACCGTGCATCATAATATTTACTCAATAACAGTACCGAGTCAATCTATAACCAGACAATAGTTACTCAATAATTCTGCTTACAATCACGTACAATCTTTTTAACTTTAGTGAGTCCTGCATTAGAATCATTTTGTGTAGTCTGCATGGATAGTATGCTAATATAAAATTATGGACAACACAAAGACAATGACTTGGAGTATACTGAATGTACATGCAGACCTGCTTGAAAACTTGGACTGACTGGCTGCAATTACCGACTTAAACATTCTAAGACGTATACCTTCCTGCTTCTATATAAATAACAGAAAATGGATTATGTTACTACTTTGGTAGATGCAATATTGCAAAATAAAAAGATGGAGTAATAAAAAAAGTCCAGGCATAAACTTAGTTCATTTGGAGACGAATTTGCCGCATTTGCCATGTTATCATTCTGTGAAATGAAAACATGATGGCGCTATTGTCAATCAAGAAAATGATATGGTATTATCTCCATCAAAGTATAGCATAATCAGGCTTTTAAACGATGGTACTATTACAAAAACATGTTTGAAATAAGAGGTTATGTGTAGCTTGCTGAAGTTTTAAATGACGAAGTTGCCTTGAAGCAAATTTATTTCTGCAATATTTGTTTTAATAAAACTATCAATGTACATTTCTAAAACACTTTTGGATGCCTAATTTAAGATATGGCTTCATTAAAAAAATTCAGTTTAAAAAAAATCAGTAACCAAGTTGCCAACTGAGATTTGCATCAACCTGGTTGTGAAGCACTAACTGACATGTGATACCCATTTCATATTCAGTGGTATTTGGATTTGTGCTTTCAAAGTGATCTATATAAGTAATTAAATGACTAAAGGATTGGTGTTTTAGCAGTACCGTTCAGCCTTTTCCTTGGGTATACACGTGACAACTGCAAGCTTTGATGCAACAGGTCGAGGTGTACGTACATGCCAAGTACGTGAAGAAAAAACACATAGAGATTAGAAATCACACGTGCAATCATAAAAAAAAAATTGCACTATATAAAGGTAGATGAGGTAATGTAGTTTACTTAGTTAAATATGTAATTAGGATTACCACATATCCGAAGATCGCAAGATAAAACCATTTCCGGTCCACCCCCCAATGTCGAACCTATAGTTGGAACTTGAAGTGCCTAAACATGACGCGTTCATTGAACAACTAAATACCTAAATGTTACACACATAAATAAATTTTGAAGAATGATGTAAAACACCTCTATGTAAGAAAAGTTTGACCTTAGTGAGATAACAATAGCTCGAACCTCGTATGCGTTCATGGACTTTCTTTCCTACCAATCCAATTTTCAAAAAAAGGTTCAATGTTACTGGAAATCCAACAAACCTAATTGGAGATTAAATATTCAATGTTATCATAAGAACCATAAAATTTTTAATCATGATATTACCTTTAGTGTATCATCATTCATCAATACTTTCGGGCTTGATTAATATTTCAATAACCCTAACACATCAACACACAAAAATTGATTACAGCCACACTTCAGTTCCACAATTCAATAATAAGACAACGAATAAGTAAATCATATAATCAACCGAAACCATTAACCGATGAGTAACCACATCTTAAGCATATAACGTATTAAGATTACAACCAAATCCCACCTCAAATATCGTGTCTAAAGTTGATTCCATAAATAACCCATAAAATAAATTAACATTCATTCAAAATCATCTTGGAGTATATTAGAGAAAGTCAAACCATTTCATACCTCAATACTCTTCCTATTGATTTGAATCAATTCCAGGAAAAATAATCCATTCGAAATAAGGTTATCTAAAAATCCAAACATTTGATGAAACTGCAATACCTAACAAATTATTCAAAATTAATTATAAAAAACAACAACAAAACTAAATCCATTTTATAAATAATTGTAAGTAAAAAAATGATGAAACTGAGAGTATACCTGATTGAATCGAAGATTCAGATACATGAATATGAAATAAAGTAATTATTCAATTTCATTCAAAGGCTGCAAAAATTAATATAAATTGATTTGCCCCAAACTTTTCTAATCTATTATCCTCCTGATTGAATTATTCGACATTTAATGTGATTGGTGATGAATTGATTTAGGTTAAACTGATTTGTTGTAAACCTATTGGGGATGAATTGCTTTCGGTTACAAATTTTTTTGGGATGAATTGATCATGATAAATGATATTGGGGATGAATTGATTTAGGGTTAAATGTATCGGTTATGAATTTTATTTGCTATAACTGATTTGGGGCAAATCAGTTTTGGGGTAAATGGGGGAGTGAAGCGAAATTGATTTAGAGTAAATTAAATGGGAGCGATTTTTTAGGGGCTAAAATGATTGTGGTCCATTGGATTAAAATAAATGCCACGTGTCGAGTTTTAAAGATTTTTGAGGGGTTGACTTGCCAAAACCCAACCTTGTTTTATATAGGTGGGAGATTGAAGACATTTCATATAGTACCTGTGTAGCTCATTAGAATCTTTATTGTAGAAGTCGTAATTCTAGAAAGTATAAAACTATAAATGATAGTTTCGGGAATTATTGTGCATCACTCAACTACCGGTCTTTCGTATTTTTCAACTAGTGGATCATCTTGTGTAAGTTGATTGAATACCTTTTAGAGGCATAATTAATAATGTGTTATAAGGACACATAGAACAGACAACTCGAACTATATGATTGTAGTAACTTTTTCAAAAGCTTTTGACATTGTATAGCTTATCTAAAATAGTGAATGGATGTAGATCTAAGGCCTTAGTCATAGTCGACATCCCAAAAACTCGACAAGTCCGGGACACAATTTGATTAGATACACATTAACGAAAAATTATATAAAACGAGGAACACAATTCTTTTGGCCTACACGCATTTAGAAAAAATCGAAGTTTTTTACAAAAATTAACAATATGCCGCAAAATTTTATAGGTGTCCTAGGACCCACCATGTTTCCGTCTCTGAAGTCAGCCCTTAGTTGTTGGTCGACAACCAAATCAAAAGTTTTATCACTTGTTAATTATCTAGCGTCGGATTATAGAAATTTGTCCTAAAATAAGTGTCCAGCTTAACTTTTGTAAGTCTTTCTTTTTCAATTTTGACCTTATTTTTATTTTTGTTATATAATACTTGATGAAAATTAAACCAATGTAATACATTTAAAACTCAATCCATTTATATATTTTGCATCCATTCAAGTATTATATAACCAAACAAAAAAATAGTTAAATTGAAAATTAAAAATCAATAAATAAAGAAATAAATAATAAAAATTGGACACTTATATTTTGGTCTAAGTGGTACTTTTTTTGTCCTTATGTTTGTCGGGTATTTCATTTTTAGTCTAATATTAAAAATTATATATATCGGATCCACTCCAAAAGTGAAACACCCCTTTCAGGTTTGGTCCAAATTTAATAACAATGTCAGTTTGACCGTTAAATAAAAAGGCAATATGGTCATTTCCTTATTTTTTTTTTCTTCAATATCTCATCTCCTTACAAAAAATTAATCAATTTATAATTTAAACTCATAAAACCCATTTTTATGTTCTAAGAAAAATCACACATCCAAATTCCTTTATGTATTTTTCATATCAACCCAATAATCAAATGCAAAATCCATTTAAATCCGCATAAAAAAGTGTCATCAAAACTCATTTAAATGTGTTGTTCATGCGTTCTTGAATAAAAGACCACCAACCATCATTATCATCACCTACAACCATAAATACAACCCATCGACGGTTGACATCATGCGGTTAGCAGCGGCGGTCAGGGAAAAATTTGGACCAAACCCGAAACAGAAGTTTCACTTTTAAAGAAGATCTGAATTTTTTTTTAAATTGAATTGAAAATAAAATATTCGACGAACTACAAGGACAAAAAAATGTAGCTAACTTAGTCTTATTAAGTGTCGGTCGACCATCTTTCTATTATTATTGTTACAAAAATGCTAAAACCTCCTACAACTTCTTTCTACAAAACATTTTATTCACAGGATCATGACAAATGTCAGAACGGACAGTTTGGATGCAGAGAGAGAATAAGTGAAAAAAAAAACTATATAATATTAGAGTTAATGTCATTTTTCGTCCCTGTGGTTTGCCGGGTCAATCATGTTTAGTCCCTGCCGTTAAAATTCGTCGGGTTTGGTCCCCATGGTTTACAACCCATACGGGTTTGGTCCCTTGACCGTCAGTTGACCGTTAAATATATGCAAAAAGATAAAAACACCCTTAGCTATATATATATATGCAAACCACAGGGACCAATCTTGATTAAAAAAATTTTAATAAAAAAATTCTAAAAAAAATTTCTTAAAAAATTCAAAAAAAAAATTAATAAAATTTTTTCTAAAAAATTCGAAAAACATTCTAAAAAAAAATTTTTTTGACAAAAAATTTTTATTCCAAAAAAAAAGTTTTGAAAAAAAAAATTCTGATAAATTTTTTATTAAAAAATTCGAAAAAATTTCTAAAAAAAATTTTTTGACGAAAATTATTTTTTTCAAAAAAAAAATTTTGAAAAAAAAAAATTTCTTATAATTTTTTTTTAAATTCGAAAAAAATTCTAAAAAAATTTTCTTATAAAATTTTCAAATTTTTAATAAAAAAAATTCTAAAAAAAATGTTAATAAAAATTTTTCTTCAAAATTTCGAAAAACATTCTAAAGAAAATTTTTTTGATGAAAATTTTTTTTTCCAAAAAAAAATTTTGATAAATTTTTTCTAAAAAAATTCTAAAAAATTTCTAAAAAAAATAATTTGAAAAAAAATTCTTATAAAATTTTTTCTTGAAAAATTCAAAAAAAATTCTTAAAAAAATTTCTTAAAAAATTTTCAAATTTTTAATAAAAAATATCAATGTTGCAAAAATCGTGAATCGGTACTGAGGCGGTCGGATGCCTTTTAGCATTTTTTAGCCGATTAATCGGCCCAAAACCTTGTAATCGCCGATTAATCGGCCGATTACCTTGTAAAACTAACCAAGTTCCAGGGCCTTGTAGCTTGTAATCGCCGATTAATCGGCCTTGTAGGCCTTGTTTTGCAACATTGAAAAATATTATAAAAAGAAATTTTAATAAAAATTTTTCTTAAAAAATTCGAAAAATATTCTAAAAAATAATTTTATTAAAATTTTTATTAACATTTTTTTTAGAATTTTTAATAAAAATTTTAATAAAATTTTTTTTATTAAAAAAAAAAATAATTAATTTTTTTGTACCAAACTCATGCCCAACTACCTTAAGTCACAAATTCTACACGACATTAAAACGCGGCTAATGAATTCGGCCGTGAGCTAAGCTCACGACATAACCTCGACTCGACCACTAAAATGAAATCAACAATCCTCAGCCGTGAGCTTATGCTCACGGCATACCCAATCACCATTTCAGCATAACAGTCCCTGCCGGTGTTAAGTGGTGGTGGGTGGTGGCGGTGTTAGGTGGTGGTGGTGGCGGTGTTAAGTGGTGGTGGTGAAAGGCAGTGAAGGTGGTGTGAAGAGTATGAGTAAATGTCATAAATCGTCCCTGTGGTTTTCTGGGTCAATCACGAATAGTCCCTGCCGGATCAAATGACAAAAATACCCTTCAGCATAACAGTCAAACTTGGTCAAGGGACCAAACCCGTATGGGTTGTAAACCACAGGGACCAAACCTGACGAAATTTAACGGCAGGGACTATTCGTGATTGACCCAGAAAACCACAGGGACGAAAAATGACATTTACTCATAATATTATTGTGTATAAGAGGATTTGTAGAATGAAATAGTAGAAGGTTGTAGCAAAACTTTTATCGTTATTACTACTTGCTAGTTATCTATTGTAAAGTCATAGAAGCGAAAAGTCATAGTCTTTTCTAGTTCTAATATATTAAGACAAAAATACACCGTTGGTCTCTGAACTTTTCACAAAGCATCGACATGCACCCTAAGTTTCTAAAATCATTGTCATGCGTTCAAACCTTGGGATTTTTAGGCCGAATGCATCCCTTGACCAGTTTTGTCTCAGTCAACACTCATTTTTTGGTATATTCCCAAAGGTATAATAGGCAAAACACATTTATCACCACACTATGGTTAAATCTAACAAGAGTGATAGTTTAGGGACCAACTAAGATAAAACAATAACATATCAGCAGTCGCTAAGATTTATTAACATCTACCTGGAGCAGGAGTCTCTTCTTCCCATTCAACATCACCTTCTTCATCATCTTCACGTTGCCGTTTTCTTGAATTTGATGGGTCAGCGTCAGTGGGGAAGTTATCAATTGACGAATCTTCCTTAATATTGGTGGCTTCCTGTGCTCTTTGCTGCTGAAGTAAAGCCTCATAATAAGCTTTAAAATATTCTTCCTACATGATATTACATCAATTGGTGCACGGGGTAAGATTATATAATCACATCACTTATATCTTACATAAAAAATAAGTAACTTAATTCTTGAACTCGTCTGAAGTTTCTTCTTATCATCAACTTCTGATTGATTAACTTCTTCTCGTCTTTTTGATCATCCATAGATAAAGAAGTTCCATCCGTATTTGATTCTTGCATCACAACCCCACATTGCTCATTTGTTAAGTTCATACATTCCTTAATCATCGATGGAGGCAACTGCTTTAATGGCGCACTTTTAGATTTTTATCTTTTTTTCCTCCACACAAGAAAAGGCCACTTCAATCTGGAAACAAAGTTTATACTGATTATTCTCATTAGTCATCGAAGTCGAAATAATGGAAGTGTTTGCTATGACTACATAAAACTATCTTTTTGAAAATTTTGCATTACTTTCCACGCCCTACTTTTAACATAATATAAAGACAAAAATACATCGTTGGTCCCTAAACTTTCCACGAAACATCGTCATGCACCTTAACTTTTGAAAAACGTCTCCGTGCGTCCCTCCTCAAGTTTTTTGAGGCCAATTGCGTCCTTTGACCCGTTTTCCGTCGGTCAACGACGTTTTCTGCCGTTACATTTTGTTTATAGCACAAGGGCAATAACGTCATTATGTAATATCGTGTGCTGAGTCACACGCGGTATATGCAGATGCTACAATAATTATATGATAATAAAAGCTAAATGTATTCACCACTCATCCCTAAACTCTCCTCTCTCTCTCTCTCTCATCAAATTTTATCCTAAAGTATTTCCGATCAAATCTTAAGAATGGTGCGATGCGGATGTGGCAGGTGGGCAGTCCTAAGGATCTGTTGGAACAATGTCAACGCCGAAAGGCGTTATTATGATTGTCCGGTGGAGATGCGTTCATGGTTGGGTTGCTTTAAGTTAAAATGTCACGTTTAGTTTAATCAATGTTTTAGTATAATGGTTGTTTTTGATTGCATGTTTATGTTCAAGTTACAAGTATAAGCGTCAAAGTCTTTATTTTATATTATTAATTTTTAAGGATCTACATGTCCCTTCAATGGGTGGTACAATCCACCAATGCCACCAAGAGCAAATGAGGTGATCCTCTACTTGAGGAGGCACATTCACCGTAATGAGGCGGCATTACAAGAATGTCAAGCACGCCTCATGGCTGAGACATTGGAGGCCGTCAACGCCCGAGACAATGCAATCGAGCTAGAGGCTGCTCACCAAGCAGCTGTAGCTGAGCTCCATCTGTAGAAGGAGAAAGTTTGCCGCTTGAGAAACTTGTGTGTTGTATCCTAGATACTCATTTTTTTAGTTTGCATATGATGTATGTAGTGTCTTTATAAAGACATGTTTTTTGTGGTTTGCAAAGCTTCCTAGAATGTAGAATGAATGTACAATAGTGTGGTTAGTGTTTTATGGAAGCATTTTTTTTCGGTGTAGGTTGTTTAGTGTTATATGGAAGCGTCATTGTAGGTTGACTAGTAGAAAGCTTTGACTTCATCAAATTTTGGTAATTGGCTATGACTAATACAAAGCTTTGACTTATTTGCTCTCTCTCAAAATACAAAAACATCAGCCAAGTAAGAACACAAGCATGATATGATTTCTTACATAATGCAAAATGGATA
The DNA here is from genome assembly GCA_030686995.1 of Artemisia argyi. Classification (NCBI taxonomy): domain Eukaryota; kingdom Viridiplantae; phylum Streptophyta; class Magnoliopsida; order Asterales; family Asteraceae; genus Artemisia; species Artemisia argyi. The sequence continues at coordinate 148,729,684 of CM060709.1, read as the reverse complement.
TGATTTCTTAAAACATAGTTCAGAAACACACATTCTTAAAACATAGAAAATATTGTCTAGGAATTACATATTGGATGAAAACCATTGTCTTAGGAATTACATACTCAAGCAGCATTCACTTGACTTCCAGTAACAGACTGGTCGACACTTGTTTGTTCAGTTGCTTCGAAGTTGTTACCTTTACCCTTTCTCTTCTTCTGTGATGAAACTTTTGGCCGGGATGAACCTGGTTTTTGAGACTGTTGTGTACTGGCTTGACTTGCAGTAACACCTCCTTGCCCAAGACATGTTTTCTTGTTGTGTCCAGCATTGCCACAAATTTCACAAACTACACTCCTACTAGACTGTGACAACTTACTATCTTTATCAGTATCACCATTTTCTGTAAAAGCCCTAGTTCTCTTCTTTCGTGGCCTACCCAATGGTTTATGATGCTTATGTGGAAGAATGGTTGTAGGCACATTTGACTTTTTTCAATGTGGATATCCCCTGGTGGGCTGGATGTGGTGTTTGTATGTTGCTTCCCATGTCTTAACCAAGTAACATGGATGAACCCATGATTCTACTGATCCTACTTCGGTTCCATTGAACTTCATATACCCCCCTTTCGGGTTTGGTCTAAATTTATTAACAACGTCATTTTGACCATATTTGACCGTCAAATAAGAAGGCAATATGGTCATTTCCTTCATTTTTTCTTTAATATCTCATCTCCTTACGAAAATTTAATCTATTTGTAATTTAAACTCATAAAACCCATTTTTATGTTCATCCAAGAAAAATCACACATCCAAATTCCTTTATGTATTTTTTTCATATCAACCCAAATAATCAAATGCAAAATCCATTTAAATCCACATAAAAAAAGTAACATCAAAACTCACTTAAAAGTGTTGTTCATGTGTTCTTGAATAAAACACCACTAACCATCATTATCATCACCTACAACCATAAATACAACCCATCGACAGTTGACATCTATGCGGTTAGCAGTGGCGGTCAGTGAAAATTTAGACCAAACCCGAAACAAATGTTTCACTTTTATAGTGGATTTGATAATTTTTTAAAATTGAATTGAAAATAAAATATTCGATGAACTACAAGGACCAAAAATGTAGTTAACTTAGTCTTATTAAATGTCGGCCGAGGATCTTTCTATCATTATTGTTAAAAAAAATGCTAAAACCTTTTACAACTTCTCTTACAAAACATCTCACTCATAGGATCTTGACAAATGTCAAAACGAACGATTTGGATACAGAGAGAATTAGTAAAAAAAAAAATTATATAATATTATTATATGTGTATAAGAGGATTTATAGGATGAAATAGTATGAGCTCGTAACAAAACTGTTATTATTATTACTCTTGTTAGTTATCCATTGTAAAGTCATAGAAACGAAAAGTCATAGAGCCCTTTCTAGTTCTAATACATTAATGAACTCAAAGGTCATCGACACTTGTTGAAATTGATCAAAACAAGTTGTCAATTTAATATCCAGAAAAGTTAAAATTTACTCAAAGCCATCTCTTTCACGGAAATTATTTAGGAGGTGTTTGGAAAATAAAATCCTAACATTCATCTTTGACCTTTTTCAAAAAAATTGGGATGTTTGTTCCTAGAAAATCTTGAAAACTTTAGACGACATGTTTAGGCGCGTTTAGTTATTTTTCAGAAATGTTATAGCTTTTTCCTCATCCTCTTATTTATCTCTCTACCATCTATTTGTCAATCATCTGTAAATATTATACTAAAATGGTTCACTTTTAGATGAATGACATGTGAAAAAAAAAAAAAAAAAAAAAAAAAAAAAAAAAAAAAAACGATTAACAGGTAGTAAGAAGATATATTAGCAACTTATAATTATTTTATGCGAAAAGTGGAAGAAAAAAATATTCAATTAAACACGTCATTCACTTTCCATGTAGCCTTATTTTTTTGTTTATATATGTGTAACTAAAACTTGAAAAGCTAATATGCTCACTCGTTTAGAGTTTACGTAATTGTCTTTTTGAATTTATAGCTGAAGTTGATAACTCAAAAACCACATAAAATAAGTTTGTAGCTTTCTCAATTTACGTAAACATATAAAATTTTGTAAATAAACTAATCTAAACAATTTTGAGTTTTGCTAATAACACTCAATGACAATCCTTGGTTCACGTGCTTAGGGCCTTGATTCACGCGTTTAGACTATTACACCTTTTTGTTCACGCGTGATGGAGGTGCAAAACTGGTTTTTATTGTTTGTGTGTTAGAGAGTGTTACGTGGAATATGTTTGTGTAATTAATTTGGTGGTCAGCAGTAGAAGTAAAAGTTGATGTGAAACTAACATTGCGATAGTGCAACTTATCATTATTTGCAAACATATTGTCCTATACCTACACCATCCATTATTATTTCATCAAAATAGAATTTAAATAATGGTTGAAAGCAAACGAGTAACAAACTGCGCCGTTAGCTTTTTTTTTATTGCAAAACTAACTATTTTAAAAACTACATTCGTGAATCTATGTGTCATAACATTACTATTCATAAATAGGGGTTTGGTCATAAAATAGCAACAAACTTTCTTTATTGTCTCGTTTTGGTATGTGAACTTTGCAAAAGTTATGTAAATGTAACGAAATTTTATAAATTGTTTCAATTTGCACACTTTAATGATATGTCACATTATAAATGGTGTTATGTATCAGACTTTCAAGTATGACACATAATTAAAATGCGTAAATTGAAACACTTAATGAATGTTTGTTAAGTTTACAATTTTTTCAAAAGTGCATGTACCAAATTGGTATGTTTAAGAAAAGAGGATGAACCTGGAACTACAACATAAATGACTTGTACAGTGTACAGTTACATAACTGTACAAGTCATTTATGCGGTAGGTCCCCAACTGTATAAGTCATTTATGCGGTAGGTTCTCATTTAGGTCCATTTTAATTAGGTCCGTTTCTCATTTTCCTTAAAAAAAAAATTAAATTAAATCGGCTAAAGTTAATCAAGAAAAACAAAAAACAGAACTCCATAAAATAAAATTCACCGACCTGACTTTAAGCATCTTGTCTTCATCTAAACGTGTATATAAATCATTTTTATATTCATTTAAAAATAACACCCTAAGCAACCACTTCATGTTCTCAAACTAAAGTCAACCGTCATACAAACACAAACTCACAAAACACATCATACATTTCTATGTTCATGTCCTCCCCAACAAAAAAAGCCATGAAGAACAGTTACCATAACTACAAGATGTTGGGTTTATTCAACCGTAAGTTCAAGATCACTGAACGTAAACCACCACCAGACGTCATCGATGCTTTTACTTTCTGCACTGGTGGGACGTCTGAAATGTCCCCGGAGATGTTTAGAAGGTTTTTGGTTGAGTTTCAAGGTCAAGGGGTTGAAGGTTTTAGTGTTGATGATGCTAAAAGGTTAATGGAGCAAGTCTTGCATCGTGTTAGACCTGAGTTTAAGACGTGTTGTTTTGGTCTAGATGATTTTTTTAAGTACTTGCTTCTTGATGATCTCAATGGACCTATTAATACTCAGGTTGTTTTTTTTTTTTTTTTTTTCTTTTTTTTTTTTTTTTTTTAGTATGTTTATGATCTTTAAGATTTTAGACTATGATTGGATATTGAAATGATTGATTTTTGTTAAGATTTGTTTTTTTGGGTTATAAATCTTGGTAGGGTTTTGGTCAATGTGAAGTTCATAAGAAGAAAAGGACTTTTGATATTTGTAATTTAGTGTTTTAGGTTTATCTAGTAATATGCAATGGTGGATGCTTCCTAAAATGGTCAATTTCATGTCCCCTGATACAAAAACCATTGCATTTTTGTTCTTCTATAATTGATAGTTATTCTTTGAATAGAGCCTAAATATCAGTTTTTCATTAGATTATTTGATTGTCTGATCATTTCTGAGTAATTAGTTTTAGATACTAGAAGCAACAAAACTAATTGCCGAACGATAAAACAAAATTTCAATTTTAACTAAATTGGGAGAATTTTATTTGCATTTTACAAACCAGTGTACAACTTGTTTTTTGTAATTATTACACTTTGAAACAACCATTTCTTACTACTACTTGTTTTACTATAGTTGAATAGCTGATTATCTGATTTTCAGTATTTAGTATCACATAATCACTTTGGAAATGTACATCCAAGCAACCCTTTTAATATGTATTGTTTCAGGTGCATCATGATATGAATGCGCCATTGCAACACTATTTCATATATACAGGTCACAACTCCTACCTTACTGGAAATCAGCTCAACAGCGATTGTAGTGATGTACCAATCATAAAAGCCCTTCAAAGAGGTGTGAGGGTGATTGAGCTAGATCTATGGCCCAATAGTGCAAAAGACGGAATACTTGTTCTTCATGGGAGGTATGCCGTCTGCTTTTTCATACCTTCACACTTTTTATACCAAAGTATATTAGTTTAGTGATTGAAAATCTTAATGACAATAGGACTATGACAACTCCTGTAACGCTCGACATATGTTTCAAGTCCATTAAAGAGCATGCTTTTGTAAACTCTCCTTATCCAGTAATCATCACTTTAGAAGATCATCTTACACCAAATCTTCAAGCCAAAGTTGCAACGGTTAGATTTTATCCTTTTTATTCTTTTTAAGCCCTTAATGCAGTTCGTGCTCATACTTACAAGTTACAAACTGTTGTGTTTCATAGATGGTCATGGAAATATTTGGAGATATGCTTTATCGCCCACAAAAAGGAGATAAAGATGAATTCCCTTCACCTGAATCCTTAAAGCGGCGTATTATTCTTTCAACAAAACCGCCAGCTGAATGTAAACTTCAAGAAGAGATAGACTCACCCTCTAGCTGTAAAAATGGGAAGTTGACTGGCGAAAAGGTGAGCTAACTGGTTAAAGCTCATTATTACTGCCTGATTATTTCTAAAATGGATTCTCATAATTTTAATTTGCTTCTTAATGGCAGATTAATAGTAATCAAGAAGATAATATATCTGGCTTAAATCAAGATTTGTCCCAAATTCTTCGCATCGACTTTGAAGATGAATATGAAGATGTTGAACATGAGAAAGTTGGACAAAAGTCACCTCCTGAGTACATTGAACTCATCGGAATTCATGCTGCTAAAGCAAAGAAGGGATTAAGGAAAGCGCTAGCGGAGGGGAAAGGTAAACGTCTTAGTTTGAGTGAACAAACTCTTCAAAAGGCTGCATCTCAATATGGAACTGATTTAGTCAGGTAACTATTACAGTTACTTTTTATTTCCAGACTTACGGTGAACAATATCATAAGCTTGTAGTCTTATTATAATGGGTGATTTATCTTTAGGTTTACTCAAAAGAATATTCTTCGGGTGTTCCCAAAGGGAACACGAGTTACCTCTACGAATTTCAGACCACTTGAGGCATGGATGCATGGTGCTCAGATGGTTGCATTCAATATGCAGGTCAGTTTTCAAGTGGCCAGAATGACATTTTTTTCATATAATATAATCAAGTAAAATTTTTCATCAGACACTAATGTACTGTCAAAATATATGTAAATAGGGATATGGAAGATCCCTTTGGATGATGCATGGAATGTTTCGATCTAATGGAGGGTGTGGGTATGTTAAGAAGCCCGATTTTCTAATGAGAACAGGTCCTAATAACGAGGTGTTTGATCCAAAAGCAATGCTACCTGTGAAGAAAACTTTGAAGGTCAGTAAAGAGAATCTTTCTTCAATATTGAGTTTCATTATGGTGAAATTAAGTCATTGCAAATATTTTCAGGTGAGAGTATATATGGGTGACGGATGGCGTATGGATTTTAGCCATGGTCATTTTGATAAATTCTCTCCACCAGATTTCTACACAAAGGTTAGTCATGGAGCCAATTGTGAAAAACTTTCCCTTTGACTTTCAAGGTCAAACTTATCTAATTGATAGTATTTGCTGACAGATGTATATGGTTGGAGTCCCGGCTGATGAAGCCAAGAAGCAGACTAAAATAATTAAAGATGATTGGCATCCAGTTTGGGATGAAGAATTTACATTCGGGTTGACAGTTCCTGAACTGGCCTTACTAAAGATTGTTGTACGGGAATATGACGTTTCTGAGAAGGACGACTTTGGTGGTCAAACATGTTTGCCTGTATCTGAGTTGAGAACTGGGATTAGAACAGTTCCACTCCATAACAAGAAAGGAGATAAATTTGAAAACGTGAAGCTGCTTATGAAGTTTTCCTTTGAATGAAGAAACATCAGTAGCTACTTATCCCATTTGAGCTATTTAAATCTCATTGCAGCCAGACTGGCCAATGTAAACTGATACTGACAAGACTCACATAGAATAATGTGTAAAGTACTGATAAGTGTATGAAATAATGTAAAGACCATGGTTCCTTGTTATCTGAAAGGAATATGCATTGTAACGGTGTTCACTTTTGTGTATGATGCAACCAATTAAGCAAAGAAGGAAATTTACAAATGGTGTATAGTCTTGGACATTTCAAATAAAATCGTGGGAAGTAACAGACGAAATGCCGAAACTTATCTCACTTGAATTGTGCAAACGAATGGAACGTACTAAAACTGCAGAGGGAAAACATGCAAAAAAGTCAAGTTCGAGTGGTATTATACACCTATGACCATATTTGATCAGGCTCTCGACCCTAGATTTTTTTTAAATAAGTAGTCGATTCTGTTCTCTGAGAAAAGACAATTATTCACTAAAAACGTCTAATACCACAGTAGTCTCATATTAGAATTTTAACTCACAATCTGTTGAATAATGTGTCGATTTAGTTCTTAGTTTATGCCATTCGAAGAAGCTGATGGGATTCCCATAAACCAATTATGGGCACGACCAAGACCGGACCTATCATCTTTCAACAATAACGATTTGTTCTTCAAATATGGAACATAGTGTTTTGATTGTAGACCGTATCAGTTTAGATCATTTTGATTTGCGATTTCATTAGTTTCTACTTTAGGTTTCTTTTCGGTTTGGTTTGATTTCAACCAGGTCTTGCTATCCTCCCACCTTTATGATAATACAGTAGTATTTCTTTAAGCATGTCTTATAAACTCTCAAATGGCCTTTATATATCAAACATGTCAACCTTTAGATGTAGCAATTTGTTTAAATGCATCCGCAGCGATCACACTTACATTATATATTGTTGTTACCTCAACGTTATATCATCTTTTCTTCACAACTCCTTTCTCCATGTGACCATATACACGCATATAAAGATAATAAAAGAGAAAATAAATTGAGGAATAAGCTCGACCTGAGAAAACCGACCACACCAAGTCACCAACCCCTATAAAAGTGCATGGTAACCAAGATCGAAACCTACTAAGAACCCCACCACTGCTCTAAAAATAAGGGGCAGTTTATCCACACTCTCACATAGGGAGGATATCCAATCATTGAATGCATCGCTGGCTTATATAGTATGCATCGCTAGTTGTACGGTTTGACCAAACCCTCCCTGTGACAACATAGAGAGGTATGTATAACACAATCCGTGGGCCCATTCATTTTAACCAAACACTTTAAATAGCAATCAAACTCATTCCATTGATTCTATACCCCTCAAACAAACACCCCCTAAAAGTACATTTTGCCAAACAATAGGTAACACATAAGCAAAGCAATCCCAGTTCCCAAACACCCTCCTAATCGAAATATATAAAGACACTCACCAACCTGAATCACATCACACTCATTCACACCACCAATGAAATCCACCGTCCACCATCGTCAACCACCACCACACCCACCGTCAGATTCCGACTCATCAGACTCTGACACCACCACCTCCTCCACCAAAAGACCCGACCACCACACAGACTTCTCAAACACCATCTTCCAAGCCTACACCCATCTCTCCAACCATGACTCCCCTGACTTAACCAAAATCCAATCTTTCCTAACCTCCTCACGCGCTGGTGCCCTTTCTTGCCTCATCTGTCTTGAACGCATCCGTCCAACCGACCCCACCTGGCAATGCTCCACGCGCTGTCACGCGCTCTTCCACCTCATCTGCATCCAGTCCTGGGCTAGGCAAAGCTCTGACCTTTCCTCCGCACGCGCCCTCACGCGCGGCGCTGAGGACTCCACCGCCACTTGGAACTGTCCGAAATGCCGTATCGAGTTTCCGAAAAACTTGGTTCCTAAGAAATATTTGTGTTTTTGTGGGAAAGTTGAGGACCCGGTTCATGATCCATGGGTTTTACCACATTCTTGTGGTGAAATGTGTTTAAGGGACTTGAAATATGATTGTGGGCATAAGTGTTTGTTGTTGTGTCACCCGGGTCCTTGTCCGTCTTGTCCGAAACTAGTTAAAGTTAGGTGCTTTTGTGGCGGTGTTGAGGATGTCAAAAGATGCGGGTTTAAGGAGTTTAGTTGTAACAAGACGTGTTCTAGGTTGTTAGATTGTAAGGTGCATTGTTGTGGTGAGGTGTGTCATGAGGGTGTGTGTCCGCCTTGTCGGGCTAAAGGGGTTTATACGTGTCAATGTGGGAAGGTTAAGGAGGAGAGAGATTGTTGTGAGCGGGTTTTTAGGTGTGAGATCGAGTGTGGGGAGATGTTAGGGTGTGGGAAGCATTCGTGTAGTAAAGGGTGTCACGAGGGTGAGTGTGGTAAGTGTCCATTGCAAGGGAGAAGGACGTGTCCGTGTGGGAAAAGGGTTTATGAAGGAATGGCGTGTGATGTTGTGGCGCCGTCGTGTGGCGGGACTTGTGATAAGAAGTTGGAGTGTGGGATTCATAGGTGTCCGGAAAGGTGTCATCGGGGTACGTGTGTTGAGACTTGTAGAATTGTTGTTTGGAAGTCTTGTAAATGCGGGAGCTTGAAGAAACAGGTATAAAGTTGATCGCTTTTTGAATAACTTTATTTTTTTAATTTTGAATATGGTTGTTATGTAGAGGATATAAACTGAATTCAGAATAGGTTCCTTGTTATCAAGATGTAGTATGTGAAAGGAAATGTCAACGTGTGCGTGATTGTGGACGTCATGCTTGTAAGCGGAAGTGTTGTGATGCTGATTGCCCTCCTTGTTCAGAGGTATCCCATATGATAGCATTCCTGTTTTGTAACTTTTGTAATGGTATTCTTAAAAGTCTGATTGTGTATGTAATTTGGACATGTCAGATATGTGACAAGAAGCTACGATGCAATAATCACAAATGCCCATCGCCTTGCCACAGGTAACTTATGCTCTCTTAATAGTCTAGAATTTTGTGTATGAGGATATGTAATAGATTAATTGGGTAAGACGGGGTACCACAGATTTAGGTTGCAGCCTAATTATTACAGTGCTGTTTGGATATACATTCAGAAAGTGATTCTGATATTCAATAGTCAGAATTAGATTATCAGCTAGTTGACATTGGTTGTTAGAGTCTTTGCGATAGTGTTTGAATGTGCTTCTGTTGTTTGAAGGTTTAACAATCAGAGAATCGTGTGTTGAGTGTTCGGAAAATACGGATTATTTAAAAAAAAAAAAAAATAGTAGATAAAATTATTAGAAAGGGATATTGATTAGTTACTATGTTTAGTAAGATCATAAGTGTCTTTAATTGGGTTCTGGGAGAGACTATTAAATACAGAGTAGCATTCCCCCCCCCCCCCCCCCCCCCCCCCCCTCCCCCCTCCCTGCTGCCTTCTTTAATTAGTGCGTTTTGTGGCAGCTGTAATGAAAGTATGAAACTGTTTAGTTGACCCCAACATAAATAGAAAAATAGAAAGAAAAAACTTTGTTTCATGACCTCAATACACATAAATTAGAATCAATTACAAAACACGAATATAAACGTCCCATGACAAAGATTTCCCAAATTTCTTAATAACAATAGTAACCATATATGGATTATTTTAATAAATATCGAGCACTCTTTATTCAGCCAGTGTATCTAAACTCCTCTTCTGATTTTTTTTTTTTTTTTTTTTTTTTTTTTGTATGTTAAGCTGAAATTAGGATCTTATACTATGATTGACTTAGTTTCATTCTTGTAGAGGTGCTTGTGCTCCATGTCCTGTAATGGTGACTATATCATGTTTCTGTGGTGAGACGCGCTTTGAGGTGAGGCTTGAGCTTTATGAATTTTAATTATTCATATCCTGTAATCTTATTTATTTATTATTATTTTTTTTTGGCCAAGCGCAATGATAGTTATTATGAAATTCCAGTTATGTCTCACATAAAATCCGGTACTGATATTCTTTCTATATTTAAACGTAATCTATGTTTCTTGGAACATGTATCAGGTTCCATGTGGTACTGAAAAGGAGCAGAAACCTCCTAAATGTTCCAAACGATGTCAAATACCCCCTTTATGCAGACATAAGTCAATTATCAGGGTAAATAACTGCTTATCAAATTGCTTTGCACACTACATATATGTGCATTCAAATTAGTGAGAAGTTGCTATGCTTCAATTTTTAGGCTATCTAATAATACATGCTTATCTTTGTCCAGCCACATAAGTGTCATTATGGAGCCTGCCCTCAATGTCGTCTCGTTTGTGATGAAGAATACCCGTGTGGGCATAAATGCAAACTAAGGTGTCATGGTCCTATACCTCCTCCTAATCCCGAGTTCACTTTGAAACCAAAGAAAAAGAAACAACATCATCATCAAAGTGAAAGTACTCCTGGTTCTCCATGTCCACCTTGCCCAGAACTTGTTTGGAGGCCATGTGTTGGTGAACATATTGGAGCCGATAGGATGGTAGGTGCAGAATTTTAATTTACGCACTTCTTTTGAAGCTTTTAACATCGTTTGTCTAAAAAAAAAACGTTAAAACCTTTTATTTTTGTTATGCAGACGGTCTGCTCAAATAAAGCAAAGTTTTCATGTGATAATTATTGTGGAAACCTTCTACCATGTGGCAACCATTTTTGCACTAAAACCTGTCACGCCCTTAAGATTTCTGGATCAGGCGAGCAATGTGAAAAGTGCAATCTACCTTGCCAACGGGTTAGCTTCCTTATATCTTTTACATGTTTTATTGTGATTATATCAATTTGTGATTCTTTTTATACATCAAAAATGCCAACTTTTTTGTAAGTTTTGAATTGTTACAGGAGAGAGAACCTGTATGTCAACATCCATGCCCCTTAAAATGTCATCCTGAAGAATGTCCCCCTTGCAAGGTGCTAATCAAGCGGTCATGTCATTGTGGTGCTATGGTTCACGTTTTCGAATGCTTATATTACAATACCTTATCTGCAAAAGAGCAGATAGCTGTTCGTTCATGTAGTGGACCCTGCCACAAGTAAATTTGCAATTCCTTTATAATCTTTGCCAATTTTTTAAGCCAGCGTTTTTCTCCAGTATTTCTAACATTAAGATTGTGTGTTTGTGCAGAAAGCTTCCCAACTGCACACATTTATGTCCGGAAATATGTCATGTTGGTCAATGTCCATCTCCAGAAAAATGCTCCAAAAAGGTAACCCATAAGTTTAAGGTGTTAAGCTATTTGCTTTATCTTCTTACATTGATTTACTCTTTTTTTTTTTTTTTTTTTAAACAGGTTATAGTAAGATGTGGATGTCAAACTTTGAAAAAGGACTGGCCATGTCACCAAGTACAAGCTGCTTATCACAGTAGTGGTCGTGATCTAAAGGATATAACCAAAAATCAATTTGGTCTTGGACTTCTTGAATGCAACTCAGATTGCAAGAGTAAAATCAAAGTTGATGATTCTGAACTGCACCTGCGGAAACCCAAAGCTCCTGAGGTCAGACATTCTGCTTAAGTTGCTTAAAAAATGAAATAAGAAAAGTCATTTGGTTTAAGCCTAATTTTTGTAACATTGTCCTAATTTTTTAGAAAAAGGAGCCAGATGTGGAGAATTATGTACGAAAGCGTAAAAGAAGGAAAGACAAAGTACAAGAAGACCACCAAGTTTCATCCTTTCAGGTTAGTGTACATTACTAATGAAGGATACAAGTAGAGCTGGCAAAAAGGGTGGTCTGGCGGGTTTGGTTATGGGTCAAAAAGGGTCAATTATGAACGGATCAGGTTGATCAAGTCACCAAACACATCTATGGTCCATAAATTTTGAATTTTTTTTATAGACAATCAGCTTGTCCTATTTCATGACTAAGATACTGGTTTTTTAATAACATTATATAGAGTAAAAGAAGTGCAGTTTGAACTAAAAGGTGGTTCGGGTCAACCCAACATGCACTATAAGTCAATCGGTTTTGATACTCGAACAACTACCCAAAAATGATATGATTGTACCAATTCATTGGCTTTTTGGCTCACATTTAGTCTTGGTCATTTATAATATTGAACAGAAAATTATGGGGATTCTGCGAATGATATTGCTGTTTGTGATCACCATGGTGAGTTTGATTGCAATGGCGTATTTCGGGTACAAGGGTCTCATGTGGCTCAACGATTGGATGAACCAAGTGGAAACACAAAGACAGAGAAAGAGATATCCAAGAATCTAAGCCTGGAATTTTGATTAAATCCTAGATGAGTGGAGGTTAGTAGTTAGTTGACAAATTACAAAAGCAAGTGACCAACCTTTGAAAGTTTTATAGATCAAGATATGTTTATTTATAGAGATTCAGTGTTTTATAGATCAAGATTTCGTTACTTATTTTGGCTTAATAGCTTATACATCTTTGGACGAACCCTTTGTACTATTGTGTATCAGAACTAGGACTTGTGAATTGATTGAACAATACCATCTCCTAAATGAAGTTTAATTATTTGAAATAAGCTCGTTTGATTTGTATTGTGAATGCTTATTCGAGTTTGAACTTGAGCTTGAAACGAAAAGTTGTAGGTTTGCAAAATGCATATTACTACTGGCGTGATGTGTTCATGGTTACACCCTCATGTTGTTTTACTAAACGAACTGAATCAAAAAAACAAATACCATTCTTTTAGGTGTTAAATATGTATATATTATGCGATAACTTATTGTCTCAAGTGTTTTCATTCAAAGTTCTAGTTTAATCCTCGCACCTAATATGATTATGGATTAAGATCCTTTCACTAAAATCTCGGTAATCTCAACCGTCAATTATGCGAGTATAACTAGTTCAAACAACAATAAGACATCATGTCCCGCCTACAATTTCTGATCCTCAACAGCGATCAGAAGCAGAAACTAGAATTAATTTACTTTTCTGGTTATCATCTATGTAAGCTGTTAGACTGCTAAAACTATGTTCCGCCAAAAAATAATGAAGCAATCAGCGGATATAAGAAATTAGACTCCAAAGAGGGAGCAAACGATATCTTCAAAATTGCTAAAGCACGTGAGAGAAGAAGAAGGGATTTAGGAAACATAAAATTCATCAAAGACGAAGGAGGTCGTACCATCGTGAAAGAAGATGGTATTAGGAAGAGATGGGGAGAGTATTTCTCCTCCCTCTTTAACGAGGGGAACACGGAAGGAAGGGGGAAGGAGAGAGCCCTAGCCAACAATTGTTACCCGAATGCTACTACTCGAGGATCAGCCAAGAAGAAGTGAAGGTCGCATTACAGAAGATGGGGAGAAACAAAGCTGTAGGCCCGGACTAAATACCCATAGAAGCTTGGAGGAGTCTAGGAGATGAGGGGATTATTTGGTTGACACGCCTCTTAAACAGGATCTTCTCTAGCGCCAAGATGCCAGATGAATGGAGACTCAACGAAGTCATACCCATCTACAAGAACAAGGGAGACGCGCAAGTGTGTAGCAACTATAGAGGTATTAAGCTTCTTAGTCACACCATGAAACTCTGGGAGAGAGTTATTGAGAGGAGGTTAAGAAGGGAGACTAGGGTGTCAGAGAACCAATTCGGATTTATGCTAGGGAGGTCCTCAGTCGAGGCTATCCACCTCCTTAGAAGTCTTATGGAGAAGTATAGAGAAAGACAGAGAGATTTACATATGGCTTTCCTTGACCTAGAAAAGGCGGTGTCTCACGAGAGTTGATTTGGAAGACTCTTATAGAAAAAGGGACACCAAGGAGATACTTAAAAGTCATTAGAGATATGTACGAGGGGGCGAAGACCCGCGTACGGTGCACAGTGGGGTGCACTGAGTTTTTCCCCGTGGAAGTTGGTCTTCACTAAGGATCAGCCATTAGCCCTTACCTTTTCGCCTTGATTATCGACGAGATATCCCGAGGGATCCAAGAGGGCATCCCTTGGAGCATGATATTCGCAGACAATATTGTGTTGGTTGCAGAATCGGCCGAAGGTTTAAACTACAGATTGGAGCACTAGCGAGAGACTTTAGAAGCCAATGGTCTTAGGGTTAGCAGAGAGAAGACTGAATATATGAGATGTGATTTCGGTGGCAACGAGATCGGCCACAACAATGAGGAAGTTCGTATCGGTGACCAGATTCTTCAACCTAAGGAGTCTTTTAGATATTTGGGTTCGATGTTTCACAAATCAGGAAAGATAGACGATGACGTTACCCACCGTATTAGAGCAGGTTGGGCGAAATGGAGAGCATCGTCAGGAGTGCTATGTGATAAGAAAGTCCCCTTCAAGCTTAAGGGTAAATTTTATAAGGTGGCGATCAGACCAGCTATCTTGTACGGGTCTGAATGTTAGCCCATCACAAAAGCTCAAGCTAACAGAGTAGAAGTGGCAGAACTGAGAATGCTAAGGTGGACTTGTGGTAAGACCATGCTTGACATGATCTCGGACGGAGTTTTCAGAGCAGCGCTTGAAGTTGAATCTATAATCTCGAAGATGCGAGAAGGGAGGTTGAGGTGGTACGGTCATGTCAGGAGGAGGCCACAAACAGCGCCGGTAAGGAGAGTTGAAGCGCAGATGGTCGACGGTTTGAGGAGGAGGGGAAGACCTAAGCTGAGGTAGGAAGATAGACTTAGGCTAGACATGAAGGAGCTTCTTGATGAGGCGAAAAATGAACCACTTTTAGGGGGTCATTTAAGCCCGGAATTGAATTTATTTGATCAAATATTGCCCTAAATCGTTCCTTTTGTGATTTTAGGTACTTAGAGAGTGAAATCTGGAAAAGGAAGCAATTCGGACGTTTTTGGAGCATAAAAGTGAAGAAAACGCCAAAGACTTAATTTTCCAAGCTGAAAACAGTGTTTGAAGGCGTCAAGAGGACATTCCTGACGGCGTCAAGAGTAAAAACCATGACGACCAGTACAAACCTGAAGGCGTCACAAGTAGAGCGTCAAGAGTTAAATGTGTGACGGCCTGCAAAAGAGGACTACATGACGGCGTCAGATGTAGATCAAGGCAGTCCGAAGATTTATTTGGCGGCGAGATGACGGCGTCACAAGTTTGTTCTTGACGCCGTCAGCCTCTAAAATCTATATATAGTTTTCTAATTTTCATTCATAAAAAAGAACAAGTTTGGAGAAACCCTAAGGCCGAACCATATACGTATTTTACAGCTTTTTCAAGGGTTTTCAGCCCTTGAACCCTTACATGTGCTATTGAGATAAGTATTCTTTTAATTCAATCAATATGTCTATGTGTTGGTTGTCTATATCTTGTGCTTGTCTTGATTCCACCATGTTAGGCTAGATCTATCTTGTGTTTGCTTAGATCTAATGAAACCTAGATGTTAATTATGTGTTGATTACTTGTTTATGGTTGTATTGGATGAATGATTTCAATGTTGGGCTTAAGAAAACTGGCAGATCTCCAATTGGTAACATGCTTGAACGTCTTAGGAAACATGAACCGATGTGTACTAGGTTTTATTGGTTGTATTTAATGCATGAGTAAATTCTAATGATCCCATGTTAGGAGCTTCTTAGCCGGCTCGACATAGGAGTGAAGTAGGCACTCATAGGATTGGGGAGTTAAGTACGCCACCCCATGAATGGTATTAAGGAATACAATCCGTCATCCACGCAACTATAACAAGTAATTAACGTGTAAAAGATATCTAGGGAGTAGTGAAATCTAAGTAAACACATTTCTCCACATATTGCTCACAACCTTAGTTTAATATAGTTTAATTTCATTTTTAGTATTTTGTCACACCCCCAATTTACCTGACTTGCAGCGGAATTGAATACCTGGGGGTGTCTGTCATAGCACCACAGTTACAGTTACATTGAACGACCTAAAGTGTCGTTTGGAAAATACTGCATTTGATCATTGAAATAATCCAGAGTTTACAAAATGAGGTCCCCAAAATGTGTTGCATGTTTATGAAAAACAAGTCATACTAGATCAAATGTTTACATAAGTGCATGAAATAATGATGAGACGCGTCGACTCCGCGACTCCATGAAGGTCCAAATGCATGTCACATGAGCTACCTTAATAACCTGAAATACATTGCTAAAACGTCAACACGAATGTTGGTGAATTCCATAGGTTTATAAAATGTAATGATGTACGGCCACCACAAGTAAAAGTGCAAGATAAAAATCTCATGAAAATTGTACAATAGACCTTAAGCTCATGACACCGAAGCTATGACTGATGAAACTATGCCCCTCCTGAATGTTCTGCCAAAACACTCATATGTAAAAGACATGAAATGCATCCGCTTACGGTTGGTAAATATTACCACGGATGGAGGCGTCACCCTCGATAGATCTATCCACTCACTCCCGCTTACCGGAAAATTAACGGTTCATGATGATACAGGGGACTTATCACATGGCAAGGTAACTTAAGCAATGTACATATGTTTGAATACTTGGGCTCGTACTAAAATGATTGATGCAATGTATTCCCCCCGTGGGATTTGAAAACAATAAAAAATGTTGAATTGAAAACGGGGCTATGAAAACTCACCTCTAGCTGATGATACTGTGATGATGTGAAATGAACAACCATGAACATATAATGAGCTGAAAAATAAGGTGCGCACACTAGCTGCAACCTAATGTGAATGATGAACGATCTACTTTAGATCACCAAATGATGTTATGAATGTCCATGCACATATTTCCTATACCACTCTACTCTTTGAAAAACACTTGTTGTTATCAAAAGTATATATTCCAAGACTTAGGAAAATATGGCTATTAGAAAAATAAACTAGTTGTAATATATATACTTATATATATATATATATCGTATGTACCAATGTTTGTGTTGAAATCCTCGGTTTGAAATCCTTGAAATAACGCCTTGTGGTGATGAAAATATACTTGTGTTCACTAATACGTCATTAGTTATGAATTTAGGTACTTGGTTAATATTTCTAGAAAATCTAGAATTTAGTACGTAGTGTTATTATTATTTCTAAAAGCTGCCAATTATAGAGGATTTTTGCCGATATGGAAACGTGAATATCTTTGTCGTTATAAGCCCGTTTTACTTGTTCTTTATATCCACGGTTACGTCTTAGTATGTAGTAATATATTTTGGAAAGCTTGGCTCCTCCGAGTTACGTCTAAAGCATCTTTTTGTCCGACGAAAAACGTCCAACAGCATGTATTTTTCCGGAAAATAGTTTTCGTCAATAAACTTGCAAAAATCATAACTTCTTCGTTATAAACTCTTTTTAATCCGTTCTTTCGCCTACGGATTCGTTTTTGAAAGTATTTTCTAAAAATTTTGCCAAAGTTTACTTTGTATTTACTGATTTTCCAGAATTTTACAAAATGGGACAGCATGTTTATAAACTTGTTAGAAATCCATTTCCAAGGTTCAAAACTAGTTTTAACTTCAACCAAAACTCTTGCAAACTCCACAAATCTATACTAATCCTACCATACACCTTCTTAGGGTGCCATGGGTTCCTAATGACTAGTAATCAAGTTAATTTAACAAGGGAACACCTAAATCACAATCTAGGGTTTGTATGTTCAAAAAGTATTCAAAAATAAAGTGGTATAACTAGTTTGTGCATGAAATTAAGCATGAATACTATAAGATACATGTGTTAATTAGATGAAAACATGAAAATAAATTTGAATACTCACTTTGAAATTCTAGGTGATGAGATGATTAGAAACCTTGGATTTCTTGTGTTTTTGGGTTATGATTCTTGATTAGGATGATGAAATGAACAACTTTGATGCTTTGTACTTTGAAAAATGATCACTTGATCATGTATATTGATATTGGGTCGTGGGTTTTGGTGTAGGGAGGAAGGAGATGAAAACTTTTTGATCTTATGAAAAGTGATGTTATGATTTTTGGAAAACTAGTTAAGTTTATGTTTTGAGGTTTATTGTATTATAAGTATACATTAATGCATGAGGTTAAATGGAAGCACATGGTGTCTAGGGGAGGGCATGTGGCCGGTTTTTAATGTTAAAAAGAGTAGCAAAGTCGGTTTTGATCACTTAGGAAATGTAGGGTATTATTAGTTGTAGTTTAGTGTAAGTATTAGTTATAATCGGGTACCGGGTTTGCTAGAAATAAATGTTAACAAAGTTGACCGGGACTTAATAAAGTCATAAAAATGTTAAAAATATGTTGGGTACAGTTACTGAGTGTTCGGGTGATTATTGTTTAGTTTTCACGAAAACCGTTGTAATATTCATAAGCTCACGTTATAAATAAAATAAATTTCCAAAATACTGGGTAACTGAATGTTATAACTTTTATGATGATAAAATGGATATAAAAATATGTCGGGACCATTGTGGGAATATTTAGATATATTCGTCGTGTTTATAAACCGGGTGTTAACGTTTATTTATAAATAATTATAAGGAAAACGTTAAATGTATCAAATATATAAATTTGAAAATCCTAAGAGTGGTATAACATGTAAATGACCTACTGATGATATGCAGACTATCTCCAGTCCGTATGAAATGTCATTACTGATAATGCATGAATTCGCACCTGAACCAATACGGTTACGCGAATTTGAATACCCGTAAACTAAATTTACGATGAAATGTGTAATGCACGTGAATGATGAAATCTTTTCTGGAAATGAATAGTGTTTAGTGAATAGTAAAATTTCTGAATGCTTCTCGAAATGTCAAACTGACACAAAAAATGATGAATAGTGTTTTGATGAATAGTGTTTGATGAATAGTGTTTTTCCAAAGTTCGGGAAATGACTTGAAATGGTGAGTTGTGACATTCTTCCCCTCTAAAAGGAACTTCGTCCCGAAGTTCTGTTTATGTTGGTCTCTGAAAACATATTGGTAAAAAGGTGATGATATTCAAGAATTCCAGCGAACTCTAACGATAGGAATTCGACTCTGCTTCAACTGTCCGACCACACGGTCCATGATTTCTGTTGATTTTCTTACAAGGTCTGAGATTGTCATTTGGGTTGGATCCCTTCCAATGGAGTCATGAGTGACTCATCTGAAAGTCATTTCTGGGGATTTGAAAATGTGAAATATGTTTGTGTAATCCTGTTGTTCTCTGACAATGTTCAAGTCTAACGGCCACTATGCCTTCTCTATCTGAAATATTAAATGGTCCAGTGTATATTGGGTTTAACTTTCCAAGTGTTCTGAATGATATCATGCCTTTCCTAGGCAGAACTTTCTGCATAACTCTGCTTACCAACTTGAAGTTTTAATGGTTTACAACTTATTGAACTTGTAACTGATTCTTGACTTGTAGGAAATTTTCTGGTTATCTCATGAATGCCTACTAAACTAGTGAGTTGAGCTTTTTCTGAGTTTGTCCCATCAATCGATGGTCTGCGCTTCTTAATGTTTTAAATGTGATACTGGTAATATATACTGCTGAATTCTGCCAGAACTCAAGTTTGTATGCTAGTTGGTCGATTCTAAAATGAATCTTAAATGGCCCAATATGCTAAAGGTTCAACTTCTCTTGTTATCTAATTTGTATCATGCCAATCCAAGGCAAAGCTTTTAACTTAGTTTGTTCTCCCACTTGAATCTGGATGGTTTGTTATTCAGGATACCCAATCCAAATGATATGTGTTATGTACCAATCTAACTTCTGCCAGTTTCTCGTTGTTGGTGTGATAACTATTGTTGTAGATGAATTTGATTTATGTTAATTGATAGTTCCAACCATTTCTAGGGTCAATCACTCATGCTCTGAGCATACCTTCCTATGTTTGAATTGTTCTCTCGCTTTGACCATCGTTCTGAGGATGATAGGTGATGTTCACATCTAAATGGGTTTCTGAAGGAAATCCTAAAATGATTACCTGAAGTCCAAGGTGAATCGGTTTCCTTAACAGGAATAACTGAAACGGGTACAATAAACCTTTGTGACTAATTCCATAACGTTCGGTCCTTCGAACTTGGTGTTATCTGAAGGGATAGAATATAGGTAACAACTTGATTCCTTGTGTTTTGTTCCAACGGATGATAAGACATATGTCCTTCTTTGTCTATTGGGTTTGGTCTCCACTACTGAAGTTCGTGATCAATTTGTGATGTTCCTCCTAATTCCTTCATCACATAATCCAAATATTCTCTATTGTCCAGTCACAAATCCTAAATGCATAAGCGATGTTGTAGGGAAATTTGTTCTGGAAATTTGTCTCGCGATTATGAGTTTTGGTTGAAATCTTTTTCTGAATAAACGAATTTAGAAAATGGAGCAAATGATTTACTGGGTAATATTTTTCTTGATGATTCAAAATCCAGTAGTTATGAAATAGGAACTGTTTTCAAACATGTTGTGATTAAGACTGCTTACCAAAGTTTGATGTCTATGTATATTTCTCATTGTACAATAGTGTTGCTAAAGATTGACCAAAAAGGATCGTACTTGTTCAAAATAGGAATTTCAGAAATCATTTTTCCACAAGGTAGGTGATTTATGTAAACGCATCAACTTTATTTAAAAGTGAAAACACTAACATGGATAAAATGGTAGAATAGGAAATGTTCGCTTAAATGCATCGATGTCTAACACTTAGTTCCTGAGGTTGGATAATGTCTATTGATGGTTATCTGGCATAACTACAAGCATAGGTATTTAGACTAACTTAATTCCTGAAATTGTTTATCGTTGTAATAGACAAGACGAAGGTATCACTTGATGTTGTGTCGATGAATGTCTATTCTGTTTTCCCATGTAGATGAGGAGATATGTTCTGGTTTGATCCCTTGCTTGGTATGAAGGTGAGGTTATCTGAAATTTCTAGACATAATGCCTTAGAGGAATCTACATCGATATTCTTGTTTCAAACAATTGTCCTTTGTGAAAACTTACTGCAGGAAAGTTTATGTATGGATGAGGCCATGTTTAAATGAAATGCTCTACAGTCTCAATTAGAAGCTTGGTTTATTTCTATTGTGTTGTCCTGCGGACATCTATATTGAGTTCAATCCTGTAGCTCAGTCTAGCTAGTACCTTTAAATGATAGAATTTGACAACTAAGTCAGAGATGGTGATTTAGATGGTCTCGCAGTATCTTAGGATTGTTGTTGAGTTATGAATTCTCTCACTATATACCTCTAGTTCTGTTTAGTAGTTCTGTAATCCTTTCGTTGCTTCTATTTTATATACGAATCCTGCATGTAATTGATATGGAAGGTCTCTCTTAGGGAAGTCAATGGGAAAATCCAACTTAATGGCTAAGTGAGTGACAGGTAGGGTCAGTATCCAGGGATAGTTCGGCAAAAGGGATGTTTATGAAAGAGTTCCTTTGTTTACAAAGCTTTCGAATGAAGATTGTTATTAACAATCCTTTGAAAAGGTAATTATTTCCTTCATGGCATAATCCTTCCTGAATTTTACATAGGTGATCAGGCTATGTATAATTGAGGACTAATGATGCGATGTTGGATTTTGTCAAAATATCATAACTTTTATCAAAAGTTTTAGATGGTGTTCAACGCATTGTTATAAAAAAATGGTGTCCTGATGTTTTCTTTCAAATAACATAAAAATTGCCTCGCGTAATAATAGTAAATACTTGGTGTAATGACAGAAAAATCAATTTATAGGATGGTAATAAAATAGCTTAATTCAGAAATTTTTTCTGTAAAACAGTTTCCCCATATGATAGTAAAATAGCTTGAATGGTGTATTGGATACATGGGTGAATCTTGTCGAATGGTAATAGTCTACTAATTCGTCAAATACGAAATCAACCTAATCTCTGCTGAGACAATGCTAAAATGTTGCGAAACGATTGAAGTCTGAGCAATTGGGATAGAAAATGGAGTAAACGATGGTTATGATTATCACCTAGGTAACAAAGGATAGATACTACATTGGATAGGAAAGTGCTTAATACCACTAGGTCATGTCATCGTACCAACGGTAAGTACAAAAGGAAAGATACAACCCTAAAGGGCTCGAACTACGGTTTATATATTGAAACAAAGCTCCTACTGCTGAAGTATTGTTGTTATCCTTGATGTTGCTAATATCCTGACTGTTCTCTTTCAACAGCTCACGCTATTCCTCGAGCGATTTAGTCTTGATTCCAAGTTCCTGATTTTCCTTGTCCCTTAGCTCCGGGCAGTCATTCTTGAAATGCCCAAAGTTTCCACATTTGAAGCAACTCCCTGGGATTTTTTGATTTTTGAGTTTCCTACAGTCTTCAGTCCAATGACCCCGCTTCTTGCACACTCCACACGGTTCACTGCAATGACCTCGGTGATATTGATTACACAGGTTGCAGTAAGACAACTTTCCAATATACCTTCTCTTTGTGTGCGGTTCTGCAGCAAAGGCTCTATTCACTTTTTGTCCTTTGGGTGATTGTTGAGTAGCATTACAACCTAGATTGTTGTTCCACTTCCTTCTATTGTCACTATTGTTTCCTGATGTCTCGGCGTGAACTATGAGTTCCTTTGCCTCGATCGCCATTTTGATGGCTTCAGACATGGTATCGGGTTCCCATGCGATGACCAACATACGAATTTCATTTGAGAGTCCCCCAATGTACCTTTCAAGTTTCTTGCTTTCCGGTTCATCCATTGCAGAACCTAGTCGTGTTAATTCATAAAAATGAGTAGTATACTCGTCACATCATTTCCTACCATGATAAAGTTTAGTGTTTCATGTTCCCTTGTTCGTAATTCACTTCTTACACAAAATGTTATACCCATCATCCTTCTTAGTTTCTCCCAAGAGTGTGAGTAGGCAGTATCAACTCCTACCATCTTAATATGTTTGGTCCACCATTCCTGGGCATGATTCTGAAAAGTGCGTGTGGCGAACTTAACCTTGTATTCCTTACGACATTCGCCACATTGAAATATTGTTTCTATGTCTTCGAACCATTTGAGAAATTCCTTTGTGTTTCTAGTTCCGCTAAAGGAGGGAGGATTGCACCCCATAAATTCCACGTGAGTAAGTTCCTTAGTGAGGGCGGTGACTATGTTCTTGGCAACGACTTGTCCAACAGCAGCTTGCGTCATGCTTGGAGTGGTTTGCTTAAATTTCTCTTCATCAAATCATAAGTGACCATGAGGGTATATAGTTAATCAAAGCCATCATATTCACAACACATGAATATAATACCTGAAAATTTCGGTCTACGTGAACCGGTATCACAAATTGCACAACCATTTCTTACATAGTAGAGTCACACTTGATATATTTGTTTGTACAACAATCAAAAGACAACAAGTTCTTTAGACTATGTCCCACACCTTCTGTGGCTAGGATAATAGTAAAAGCTAGTGAGGATATAAATCTGGTCTAGGGACTTCCTGGTGTCCCTCTGTGTGAAATCAGGTTTGTGGCATCATAAGGTCGAGATAGTCCTGAAGTGGTGTCTGAAGTTGTGCATCTATCAAATCTTAGATAATGTAGGTTCTGAACCATTCCTGAAGAATCTGCGGATGTTTCTGTTGAGTCCGTGTTATTGGTATTATCTACTAGATGTTATCTAGTTCATGGCAAGTTGGAAAGAAAAAGGAAAATGACAATGATGGTACCAGTGAATGAAATACTACCCTCTTTCGCGCTACCTCGCGACATCCAAAAGGTAAAACTAAAGTACACACTGTGGGAAGGCCAATAGTGTAATAAGTAACTGATGGTGGTGATAGTACCTGAGTAGTAAGTGCCCTACTAGTGATGGAAAGAAAACACACTATCTTCCTTGCAATAAGCATCCTAATAAGTCCATTAAGATTAATTCTGAATACACTACCAAAAGGCATTCTATGTACGGGCTGAATGATAGGAAAACCCTGTTCCTATGGCAAATCAATAGTACTAATGGTGGTGTAAATGCAACTGGTGGTATAATGGTAGTGGAAGATGACAAGGCATCTTCAATGTCGGAATCCGATAAAAGGATGTCAGGGTGAGTATCTGAAGACATGTCACTTGTGAACCAGGTCAATAAAATGATATACATATACGGATATGAGTATAAATAACTCGCACAGGGTATGTATGAAACAACATGTATCATGATTATGCACTTATGATGAAATGATGAGATGCTATGCTGATGTGGTTATAGTCTAGGGTCCAAGATACATCCTAGTTCGCTATAACCTTAGCTCTGATGCCAATCTGTCACACCCCCAATTTACCTGACTTGCAGCGGAATTGAATACCTGGGGGTGTCTGTCATAGCACCACAGTTACAGTTACATTGAACGACCTAAAGTGTCGTTTGGAAAATACTGCATTTGATCATTGAAATAATCCAGAGTTTACAAAATGAGGTCCCCAAAATGTGTTGCATGTTTATGAAAAACAAGTCATACTAGATCAAATGTTTACATAAGTGCATGAAATAATGATGAGACGCGTCGACTCCGCGACTCCATGAAGGTCCAAATGCATGTCACATGAGCTACCTTAATAACCTGAAATACATTGCTAAAACGTCAACACGAATGTTGGTGAATTCCATAGGTTTATAAAATGTAATGATGTACGGCCACCACAAGTAAAAGTGCAAGATAAAAATCTCATGAAAATTGTACAATAGACCTTAAGCTCATGACACCGAAGCTATGACTGATGAAACTATGCCCCTCCTGAATGTTCTGCCAAAACACTCATATGTAAAAGACATGAAATGCATCCGCTTACGGTTGGTAAATATTACCACGGATGGAGGCGTCACCCTCGATAGATCTATCCACTCACTCTCGCTTACCGGCAAATTAACGGTTCATGATGATACAGGGGACTTATCACATGGCAAGGTAACTTAAGCAATGTACATATGTTTGAATACTTGGGCTCGTACTAAAATGATTGATGCAATGTATCCCCCCCGTGGGATTTGAAAACAATCAAAAATGTTGAATTGAAAACGGGGCTATGAAAACTCACCTCTAGCTGATGATACTGTGATGATGTGAAATGAACAACCATGAACATGTAATGAGCTGAAAAACAAGGTGCGCACACTAGCCGCAACCTAATGTGAATGATGAACGATCTACTTTAGATCACCAAATGATGTTATGAATGTCCATGCACATGTTTCCTATACCACTCTACTCTTTGAAAAACACTTGTTGTTATCAAAAGTATATATTCCAAGACTTAGGAAAATATGGCTATTAGAAAAATAAACTAGTTGTAATATATATACTTATATATATATCGTATGTACCAATGTTTGTGTTGAAATCCTCGGTTTGAAATCCTTGAAATAACGCCTTGTGGTGATGAAAATATACTTGTGTTCACTAATACGTCATTAGTTATGAATTTAGGTACTTGGTTAATATTTCTAGAAAATCTAGAATTTAGTACGTAGTGTTATTATTATTTCTAAAAACTGCCAATTATAGAGGATTTTTGCCGATATGGAAACGTGAATATCTTTGTCGTTATAAGCCCGTTTTACTTGTTCTTTATATCCACGGTTACGTCTTAGTATGTAGTAATATATTTTGGAAAGCTTGGCTCCTCCGAGTTACGTCTAAAGCATCTTTTTGTCCGACGAAAAACGTCCAACAGCATGTATTTTTCCGGAAATAGTTTTCGTCAATAAACTTGCAAAAATCATAACTTCTTCGTTATAAACTCTTTTTAATCCGTTCTTTCGCCTACGGATTCGTTTTTGAAATTATTTTCTAAAAATTTTGCCAAAATTTACTTTGTATTTACTGATTTTCCAGAATTTTACAAAATGGGACAGCATGTTTATAAACTTGTTAGAAATCCATTTCCAAGGTTCAAAACTAGTTTTAACTTCAACCAAAACTCTTGCAAACTCCACAAATCTATACTAATCCTACCATACACCTTCTTAGGGTGCCATGGGTTCCTAATGACTAGTAATCAAGTTAATTTAACAAGGGAACACCTAAATCACAATCTAGGGTTTGTATGTTCAAAAAGTATTCAAAAATAAAGTGGTATAACTAGTTTGTGCGTGAAATTAAGCATGAATACTATAAGATACATGTGTTAATTAGATGAAAACATGAAAATAAATTTGAATACTCACTTTGAAATTCTAGGTGATGAGATGATTAGAAACCTTGGATTTCTTGTGTTTTTGGGTTATGATTCTTGATTAGGATGATGAAATGAACAACTTTGATGCTTTGTACTTTGAAAAATGATCACTTGATCATGTATATTGATATTGGGTCGTGGGTTTTGGTGTAGGGAGGAAGGAGATGAAAACTTTTTGATCTTATGAAAAGTGATGTTATGATTTTTGGAAAACTAGTTAAGTTTATGTTTTGAGGTTTATTGTATTATAAGTATACATTAATGCATGAGGTTAAATGGAAGCACATGGTGTCTAGGGGAGGGCATGTGGCCGGTTTTTAATGTTAAAAAGAGTAGCAAAGTCGGTTTTGATCGCTTAGGAAATGTAAGGTATTATTAGTTGTAGTTTAGTGTAAGTATTAGTTATAATCGGGTACCGGGTTTGCTAGAAATAAATGTTAACAAAGTTGACCGGGACTTAATAAAGTCATAAAAATGTTAAAAATATGTTGGGTACAGTTACTGAGTGTTCGGGTGATTATTGTTTAGTTTTCACGAAAACCGTTGTAATATTCATAAGCTCTCGTTATAAATAAAATAAATTTCCAAAATACTGGGTAACTGAATGTTATAACTTTTATGATGATAAAATGGTTGTAAAAATATGTCGGGACTATTGTGGGAATATTTAGATATATTCGTCGTGTTTATAAACCGGGTGTTAACGTTTATTTATAAATACTTATAAGGAAAACGTTAAATGTATCAAATATATAAATTTGAAAATCCTAAGAGTGGTATAACATGTAAATGACCTACTGATGATATGCAGACTATCTCCAGTCCGTATGAAATGTCATTACTGATAATGCATGAATTCGCACCTGAACCAATACGGTTACGCGAATTTGAATATCCGTAAACTAAATTTACGATGAAATGTGTAATGCACGTGAATGATGAAATCTTTTCTGGAAATGAATAGTGTTTAGTGAATAGTAAAATTTCTGAATGCTTCTCGAAATGTCAAACTGACACAAAAAATGATGAATAGTAAACTGATGAATAGTGTTTTGATGAATAGTGTTTGATGAATAGTGTTTTTCCAAAGTTCGGGAAATGACCTGAAATGACTTGAAATGGTGAGTTGTGACATATTTTATTTTGATTGCATCTTAGTATTGGGTTAGTTGACTAGCAACTAATTCCGCCCAAATCCTTCAAACCCGAGATTTTAATTTGCTTTCTTAAAAATATAAAAATACAAAAAAGAATCATCCCTCATCTCTAGACTTAATCTTTAGGTTTTCTAATCATAGCGACACTATTCCTAGCTGAACGATCAATCCCCCGGTACTTGTCATTATACTATACTACATCGATCAGGTACACTGCCTGGTGGGGGTTGTAAGCTTCTCAAGATCCCTTGAGAGGTAAAACCTGGTGCAATCCCTACGCTACCAAGTTTTTGGCGCCGTTGCCGGGGAATAGTTATTGTCTAGGTTAGAATCTCTTTTTATTAGGTCTACTTGTGATGAGTGCTCAAACACTCATCATTTTTGGTCAAATTTGAACTGCAAAACATACAAAAACACTCAGTAATGCATCAAAATACTAAAAATATTTCAAAATTGTGTTTTATATGTTTTAGATGCAAAATGAGCAAAAACAAATGAAAAACGTACAAAGTTTGCAAAATTAGCAGTTTTAGTCCCCCAACTTTCATAAAATTACAAAACTAGTCCCTGGTCATTCAAAATATAGAAAAGTCACCAAAGGTCCTTTTGAAATCATAAGTTGTCATATTTTGTCCTTTGGTGAAAAATTGGAAAAATTTTGGAAAAATTACAAAATTAGTCCCTGGAGTTTCAAACTTTGGCAGATTTGGTCC
Organism: Artemisia argyi; assembly: GCA_030686995.1. Taxonomy (NCBI): domain Eukaryota; kingdom Viridiplantae; phylum Streptophyta; class Magnoliopsida; order Asterales; family Asteraceae; genus Artemisia; species Artemisia argyi. The sequence goes on along the minus strand of CM060709.1, from coordinate 148,701,540 downwards.
CTGTTGGAAATTTTTAGATGAAAAAATCAATTTTGGTCCTTGGGAATTCACATGTGTCACTTTTAATCCCTGGATGAAAATTTTGAGCAAATTACATGTTTGGTCCCTGGACTTTTCAAAAATGACAATTTTGGTCCCTGGTGTTTTAAAATGAAAAAATAAAATTCATGGTCCTTATATTATTGGAAGGTGGCAATTTTTATCCTTGTGAGCACTTTGGAGAATCTACATTTTCAGTCCACCACCTTTCACCAAATTACATAAATGGTCCTTGTGATATAACTTTACCAAATGGACCCTTTTTGTTAAAATAAACCAAATCCAATCCCAAAACCATAACCTGATCCAACTAATACCACCCCAAGCCCACTCTAATCTACCCAAGCCCACTCACAAATACACCCTTCCCCCGTTTTTTTTATTACTTCACCCACAGTCAACATAAGTCAACCCCAACTCACCCATCTTCTTCCCACTTGGACCTGTTAACTCACCCAACACTCCAACCCCCCTCCTCCAGCTCACCACTCCCACACCTTGTCCCCCCTTCCAAACCACAAAGTCCAAGAAGCATTAAATTCCCTTAATTCTCTCCAAGTTATCCCAACTGCCAAAACCCATTTTTCCCGTCAAAAAGCATTTCAAGGGCTGAGATGAATTGGAAGCTATCCAATGGTCAGAAACAGAGTGGGAAAGTCAAGCCAATGTGCCAAGACTTATATAAGTCAAGAAAAAATGGGGAAGGATTATTAGTTAGAGTAATTTAGTTTAGTAGGGTAGAATTTGAATCGACTTTATGTAATTTTAGTTTTTGAATTGTTATTTTTAGTTACAAAGGCTTGTAATTTAACCTTCTAGTGTATTGAAAACTTAATGTTAATTCAATTTCAAGTTCTCTTTATATAATTCACTTTTTAGTAATTTCAAGTTGAAATTCCATTTTCATGTTAATTTGTTAAAAGTTGTTATTCATTGGTTGTTTAAGCTCAACTTAGCTTATTTATAAGCTTCCTCAATATGTCTCATTAGTTTAAACAAGTTTAGTTCACAAATCCAAAAATTCTCAAAAATCATAAGAAAATAGTAGAAAATCAAAAATAAGAGAAGAAGAAGAAGAAGAAGAAGGATTGAATCAGGTTGTGTTTTGAATTGTGAATGGTTTAGAGCTTCAGGGGAAGCAATAGGTTGATTTGGAAATTGATTTTGAGTGTTACATGGTTGCTTTCACTTTGTAAGTCTCATTTTCATAACATTGCATTTTACTGTATCATCTGCTTATTTGTTCTTATTTGTTTATTTTCCATGCTTATCTGTGCTTAGGTACTCATATTATATTTTCTTAGAAGTTAGTTTAGTTATTTAGTCTTAATTAGTTTATGCACTGTTAGATTTCATTCATAGCTTATTTGTGATTGTTTGTTGTGCACTGCTTATTTTTAGTCCTACATTGCTTCTTATCTCATAACTCAACTTATTGGATCCCTTGCTTTCATGGTTCAAGCTTTCAACCTCCCTTTGCTTTGAAAAACTCAAGGCAGTCACTCACAAATGAGTGTTTAGCAAAACACTAAACAGTATTGGTTTGTAGGATCCATAGGTTAAAATTAGTTTCACTAGTCTACTTTAGGTTGGTTAATACTGTTTTAAGCAGAAAAGATGGTGTTTAATTGAAAAAAGTCAAAATCACCACCATGTTCATCCAACAGTTAACTGTTGAGACAGTTGGTTCAAAATTCACCCACCTTGATTAGGAAGTTGAATTTCAAGCTTAGTTTACTCATAATATAACTTAATACATCAATCTAAGTTAGTTAGACCCAATCAAAGTTGGGAAAAGTCAAAGTTCTAAGTTTTGATCAAAAGTCAAATGTGCATCTTTCATATTTTTCCAATAATTGCAAGATTTTTGTAGATTTTTGTGTTTACCTTCAAGAGGTGAAACTTGTTCCTATATAAAGTACCTCAGCCCATCTTCAAGATCCCACAATTTTTACATTTTTAAGATTTTTTTTCTTGGGCCCCACAGCCCCTCTAAGTAGGCTGCAGGGTGGGTATACCCACTGCTGTGCAGATCAGTCACTCACCACCACCACTTTGGTGGTGGTTTCTGGCCATCCTTGTGGGTCCCATTGGCTATATCTTGTTCCTTTCAAACCCCCCCCCCCTGGTAGGCTTCAAGGATTGACCAAGTATTTGACCTAAAGCCTTGTGGACCCCACCTGATTTAGCACCCTAAACTTGTCCCATTTTCAGTTCCAAAACAAGTTTCAATGTGCTTATTTTAAGCTTATTTGCTTATTCAGTGGTCACCATTTGCTTTTTCTTGCTCACACATGTTCATATAACTTATTTGGACCAGATTCATCCATAGTGGGCCCCACTTAAGCTGGTTTGAGCTTATTTTCTCTTTTAGTCAACAAAAGTCAACTGTTGAGCTTATTGCTTTCCATACAGCTTATTTTTAAGTTATAAAAAACTTGTTTTCACAAAAGTTGTTAGTTTTTAGTTATAAAATAGGTTGGTAAAAGAAAAATCAAGAAAAAAAAATTTAATATTAAGTGATAGTTTCTATTTAATGTAATTTAATTTTAATTTTAATTTTTAAATTTTTATTAAGTACTTAGCTATTTTATGTTTTTCTTAAATTCCTCTTATATTAAAGAATTTATAATAATTTTCTCAGATTTTTATTTTATCATTTAGTATTTATTAGAATTAATCTTAGTTTTATTAATTATTAATTAATAATTAGTTTAAAATAGCATAATTAGTTTTTATTAAGTAAAACCTAGTTTTTATATTTTTACTAGCTTTTATGTAATGTAAAATAATTTTATAAATTTTCTTGTAATTTTTACTATTCATTTTCTATTTTTCTTAATTTAAAATAGTTTAATTAGATAATTAATAATTAATTAGTAATTAATTAATAGAAAATTCATAAAAAAGACAAAAATACTTATTTTTATTTTTAAAACTTGTTTTTAGTTATTTTATAATTTTAGAAATTTTATTTTCATTTTTCTAGTATTTAATTAGTATTAAATTATATTTAAGTGTTTTAAATATTAATAATAAGTATTAAATAGTATTTAATTAATAATAAATAATTAATTAGTGTTAAAATTTATTTTCTTTTTCTAAAAATTTTCTTTTACCTTTAGGTTTGTAAAAAAGTCATTTTCACCCCCTGGGTGTTTTCAGATTTCAGTTTTCACATTTTATTTCGTACGTTTACGTTTTATTTAAACGTAACGTACACGTTTTTAGGTTTAAAACGTTTCTGGTTTTTCTAATCTTACAGTCTTGTTCATATAGCTTATTTAAGCTATTTCTGTGAAAATTCAGTAGTGTAATCTATCTCAATCCCCTTTTCATCCAAATTCACCCGATCACAGAACCGTTTGTTAACCATCACACCTCGTCGGGATATAACGACCCGGGGAAACACTATACTTCCGCGGAGCATTGAATCTAGGCTGTTTGACCTTGTTGACCATCACCTGGTTAGTTTAGGTTGACTGCTTTTGCCTCAATCAACTTGTTAGATTCCTTTCTAGTAAGATTTTATTTTTAATTTTTAGGTTCTCTTTAGTCTATCTTTTTCTTCGTGTTTTTGTTCGTAACCATTACCATCAGCCATCATGGAAAACGCGAATCCGCAAAATTTTTCAACCAATCGACCAAATCCATTACATAATCTACCCCTTCCACTCCAAAATGACATCTTTAGGTTCCGTCGACATAATGGTGAATCTTTTTCCGATGCATGGACTCGTTTCAAATACTTACTAAAAAAGGTCCTTCATCATGGTCTTGACTTATTGTTTCCACTTCAAATCTTTTACACTCGTATCGACTGCCAAACCCAGATGCAGATTGAAGATATGGAAGATGGCAAAATGTGGGATTATGATGATGAAGAGGTATGGGAAATCTTTGAGATTCTCACCCATAAAAGAAGTGGAACATGGCACCCAAAAATGGTAAGCTTAGACCTATTTGGTATTTGGATGGATCAATCGGAAGGTTTGTTTAGAAATGAGGTGGGTAGAGTTGAAGTACCTAAGTGCATGTCATGGTTAGGCACTACCATAATACAAGATGAACACTTAGGTGATCTTGATAAGATGGACGATAGAGTTATAAATCTAAGCCCACCAATTACCCCACAAGTCCTACCATCATTTGAGGCATACACACCACCCGTGACTTATCCGGAAGAAGTAGATGAGACAATAGGAACCCCAATAGAGGTAGACCCCTTGGACCAAACACATCTAGAAGAAGTAGATCTGAATACTTGTAGTCAAAACCGTTCTTCTAGTTCTATGGAAGTTCCTAGTTTTGATGAACCGGAGCCTCAACCAAAACCGTTACCTAATCTTCCATCCTTGGATGTGAATTTAGGAATTGAAATAGGTTCCGATCCACCCATCAAACCATATAGTCCGATGTAACACCCCCAAAATACCTGAATGGCAGCGGAATGGAATACCTGAGGGTGTAACGGATCATAGCACACAAGCAAGGAAATATTGAACGACCTAAAGTGTCGTTTATAAAATACATCGTTTGATTCATTCAAAATATTCAGAGTTATAAAGACATAGGTCCCAAAAGTTGGAAAAGGTTTAAGGAAACAAGTTTAGTACAATCAAACGATAGTTCAAAGTGCATGAAATCCAAAAGTGACGCGTCATCCTTGATATACAAAGTGAGTCCATGCAATGCCATGAGGATATGCCTTAGTTACCTGAGAAATACATTGCGAAAAACGGTCAACATAAAGTTGGTGAATAATCATAGGTTTATAAGTAATTCGTAAGTACATAAGCCACCAGTATATAGTAAAGTGACATATTGTCAAAAAGTTTACATTGTCTCTTAAGCTCATGACACCGAAGCTAGACGTACTAAAATATGCCCCAAAGGAGTGTTTACCAGACACTCGTACTATATTAGACATGAAATGCATTCGTTTTCCTTATGGAGCAACCCAAACACGAATGGAGGAGTCACCCTCGATAGATCTATCCACTCACTCTCGCTTGGCAATATAATTAACGGTTCATGATAATAAAGGGGACTTGCAGTGGTAGTACTAGCAACTTAAGCAATGTACGGAATTTAATACTTGGGCATGTACAAAAATAATAGTGCAATGTATTCTCCCCCGTGGGATTTAAAATCAAATAAGTACTAAAAACGGGGCTATGAGAACTCACCTCGAAGTGAAGGTACAAAGATGGTGCAATGAGGTAAAAGTAGTCGGAACAATGAGGCGCGAGTACTATCCGCAACCTAAATGAATAATCATGATCTAACTTAGATCAAACCGTAATGAAGTGAATGCACATGCACATGATACTCATACCACTCGTAATTTGGAAATACTAGTTATCGTCATAGTAAAATAGTTTCCATACTTAGGAAAAATAATTCCATTTAAAGAAGTATATAACTTGTTATATTAACTCGTACGAAAAAGTTAGCGTTATGAACCTCGTATCAAAGCCTTAGAATGACGTCGTCATGTCGTATAAACATTCCCTTGAGTCGTATGTATTCGTTTGTTAAGAAAATAGTCATTAGTACGTTTCTAGAAAATATACCATTTAGTACGTACGTTGTTATTTCTATTTGTGACCAAAAATATAAATATCGTTTTGACAATGTTAAAACGGGTATAACTCGGTCGTTTTAGGCTCGTTTTCCTTGTTCTTTATGTCCACGGATTCGTCTTTGAGTATACTAGTATAATTTAGATAACTCGGCTCCTTAAAGTTACGTTTAATACCTCAAATTACCCGTCGTATTCTGCCAAACAGCAAGCAGTTTTCTGAAAAGTAGTTTTCGTCGTTAAATTTGCAAAAATCATAACTCCTTCGTTATAAACTCGTTTTAATCCGTTCTTTCGCCCAAAGTTTCGTTTTTGAATGTATTTTCTAAATCTTTGGTCAAAAATTACCCATCACCCACTGATTTTCCCACGAAATTAAAATAGGGACAGTAGGTATTTCAAAAGTTTCAAAAACCATTTCCAAGTCTCCAAACTAGTTCCATCATCCATCAATCCACTCTCAAACACCACAAAACTAATCTAATCCTACCATACACCTTCTTAGGGTGTCATGGGTTCCTAATCACCAAAACCAAGTAGATCTAACAAGGATCTAACCAAGAATCACTCTAGGGCTTGTATGATCAAAAGTTTACAAAAATAAAGTGGTATAAGTTAATGCATGTATGAGATCTTGCAAGAAATATGAATAAATATAGTAATAACTTTTGTAAAAATGATGAAATGAGTTTAGTAACTTACTTGTAAGACTAGTGGAGTTAAGATGATTAAAACCTAATAATCCTTGAGTTTTTATTTCAAAACTCTAACAAGGATGCTATAAAAACAATATTAACACTTTGATCTTTGAAAAATCTTGGTTCCTTCTTGCTCTTGTTCTTGGCCGTTTATATGAGAAGAGAAAGAGAGAATATGAAATTTTTTTACTAGTTGCAAATGAAAGAAAAAGTCTTGTACATGAATATGTATTATTGGTTTTTATTACTATTATATTTAGTTAGTATAGGAATTAAATGAGGTAGAGTATGTAAGTAGTTTTGTAAGAAAAGTGGCAAGGGGGGGGGGGGGGGGCGGCAAAAGTCAAGGGGGGGGAAAGTGTAAGACTTTTGGTGATAAAAATGTATTATTGTTGTGTATTTGGTAGTTTTAAATTGTACCGGGTACCGGGTTAACTAAAAATAAATTTTAACAAAGTTAACCGGGTCATAATAAAGTTATAAAAATTATAAAAATAGATTGGATAAAATTATTGGGTGTTTAGATAATTATAGTTTAATTTCCACGAAAACCGTCGAAGTTTTAGAAATCTTAAGTTAATAATTAAAATAAATATCCAAAATATCGGGTAAATTAATATTATAATTTTTATATTATAAAAATGAATATAAAAATATATTGGGATCATAGTTGGGAGTATTGGACGTATTAGTCATATTTATAGTTCGCGTATTAGTGTTTATTCAAAATAAACATACGTAAATCGTTAATTATATTTAAAAATATAATTTTGAATACCCTACGAGTGGAATAGTATGCAAGTGCCCTAGTAATGATATGTCGACTATTTCTAGTCCGTATGAAATGTCCCTGACAATAATGCATGAATTCGCTCCTGAACCATTACGGTTACGCGAATTTGAACACTCGTAAACTAAATTTACGATGACATGAATAATGCACGTGAATAGTGATCTTCTCTCGGAAATGAATAGTGTCAAGTGAATAGTAATTTGTGAATAGTAGAATGGCAAAGTTGGGAAAAATGACCTGAAATTGTGGGTTGTGACAGTCGCCCATCCAAAAAGGAATTCAGTCCCTGAATTCAGTTAGTGTTGGTCTCGGTACTAGGTTCAGTGAAAAGTTGTGGATACTTGCGTCGCATTTGGTCTTCTCGTTCCCAAGTAAACTCGGGTCCTCTACGAGAATTCCAGCGAACCTTCACGATCGGAATTCGACTTTGTTTCAACTGTTTGATCTCGCGGTCCATTATTTCAACCGGTTCTTCCACAAAGTTAAGCTTGTCATCGAGTTGTATTTCTTCTAATGGTATAATGGCAGACTCGTCCGAAAGACATTTCTTGAGGTTCGAAACATGAAACGTGTTATGTACGTTGCTAAGTTCTGACGGAAGTTCAAGCTTGTAAGCAACCGGACCAATCCTTTCCAGGATCTTGAATGGCCCAATGTATCTCGGATTTAATTTCCCGCGTTTTCCAAATCGTATCACGCCCTTCCAAGACGAGACTTTCAACATAACTTTGTCTCCGACCTGAAATTCCAATGGTTTGCGTCGAACATCTGCGTAGCTCTTTTGTCGACTTCTAGCAGTTTCGAGTCTCTCTCGAATCTGAATTATCTTTTCTGTTGTTTCTTGTACCATCTCCGGGCCAGTACATTGTACTTCACCGACTTCGGCCCAACAAACTGGAGATCGACACTTACGACCATAAAGTGCCTCAAATGGTGCAGCCATAATGCTCGAATGGTAACTATTGTTATAGGAAAATTCGATTAACGGCAAATGGTTAGCCCAACCATTTCCAAAGTCAATCACACATGCTCTAAGCATGTCTTCAAGTGTCTGAATAGTCCTCTCGCTCTGACCATCGGTCTGAGGATGGTAAGCAGTGCTCATGTCTAACTGGGATCCAAAAGAATCTTGCAATGACCGCCAAAAGTTTGAAGTAAAACGACTATCTCTGTCGGAAATGATGGAAACTGGTGCACCGTGTCTTGAGACTATTTCCTTGACATAAAGCCTAGCAAATTGTTCCATTGAATAAGTCTCTCTAATGGGTATGAAATGAGCTGATTTGGTAAGACGATCAACAATTACCCAAATAGCATCGAAACCTCCTGACGTCTTAGGAAGTTTAGTGACAAAGTCCATAGCAATACGTTCCCACTTCCATTGTGGAATCTCTGGTTGTTGAAGTAACCCTGACGGTTTCTGGTGTTCGGCTTTCACTTTAGCACAAGTAAGACATTTACTGACGTACGTAGCAATCTCTGCTTTCATGTTCGGCCACCAATAAAGCTTTTTGAGATCCTGATACATCTTATCCGAACCTGGATGAATAGAGTACTTCGACTTGTGTGATTCATGCATAATTAATTCTCGCACTCCACCATAGAGTGGTATCCAACTTCGGTCCTTGAAGCATAACACTCCATCTGATCTCTTTACAAAGCCATTTTCGCTTTCTGGCATACCATAAAGTTTCTCATGTGGTCGATTTTCTTCTTTGAGAGCCTCAATCTGAGCTTCTAAGATCTTCGATGGTAATGGCGAAATGATAGTCATTCCTAATGACCTAACTCTCAAAGGTTTGAGTCGTTCTTTTCGGCTAAGTGCATCTGCTACAACATTCGCTTTCCCTGGGTGATATCGAATTTCACAATCGTAATCACTCAACAACTCTAGCCAACGACGTTGTCTCATGTTAAGTTCCTTCTGATCGAGTATATGTTGTAAGCTCTTGTGGTCGGTAAAAATTACACACTTAGTACCATAAAGGTAGTGTCTCCAAATCTTGAGTGCAAAAACTACCGCACCCAATTCCAAGTCGTGTGTAGTGTAATTCTTCTCGTGTATCTTAAGCTGTCTAGATGCATAAGCTATCACTTTCTCGTTTTGCATTAGCACAGCTCCAAGTCCTTTATGCGAAGCATCGCAATATACCACAAAGTTCTCAATACCTTCTGGTAGTGACAAAATTGGTGCGCTACAAAGCTTTTGTTTCAATAATTGAAATGCGGACTCTTGTTTTTCTCCCCACTCGTACTTTTCATTCTTTTGTGTCAGTTTCGTCAATGGCTTCGCTATCTTGGAAAACCCTTCAATAAACCTTCTGTAATATCCGGCAAGTCCTAGAAATTGACGAATTTCCGTAGGAGACTTGGGCGTAGCCCAATCCTTAACTGCCTCGATCTTTGCCGGGTCGACTTGTAAACCTTGGCTATCAATGACGTGACCAAGAAATTGAACTCTTCGTATCCAAAAATCACACTTTGAAAATTTGGCATACAATTGCTCCTTCTTGAGTAGTTCCAGGATTGTTCTGAGATGTTCTTCGTGATCTTCCTTACTCTTGGAATAAATCAAGATATCGTCAATGAATACGATCACAAACTTATCAAGATACGGTTTGCACACCCTATTCATGAGATCCATAAATACCGCAGGTGCGTTGGTTAATCCAAAAGGCATCACTTGAAATTCATAATGACCATAGCGTGTTCTAAATGCCGTCTTCGGGATATCCTCTTCCCGAACTCTAAGTTGATGGTAACCGGATCTTAAATCAATCTTGGAATAAAAACTAGAACCTTGTAACTGGTCGAACAAGTCGTCAATTCTTGGGAGTGGATAACGGTTCTTAATCGTTAACTTGTTCAGCTCACGATAGTCGATGCACATTCTGAAAGTTCCGTCCTTCTTCTTCACAAACAAAACCGGCGCTCCCCAAGGCGAGGAACTCGGTATAATGAATCCTTTGTCCAAAAGTTCTTGTAATTGATTCGACAATTCTTGCATCTCCGAAGGTGCAAGTCTATACGGTGCTCGTGCAATTGGTGCAGCTCCTGGCACTAATTCAATTTGAAACTCAACTTGGCGTGTAGGCGGAAGTCCTGGCAATTCTTCCGGAAAAACTTCTTGAAATTCCTTAACAATTGGCACATCTTCAAGTCGTTTCTCATCCGACTTCTTCTCCGTGATGTGAGCCAAAAATGCATAACAACCCTTCTTTATGTACTTCTCGGTTTTAATGCACGATATAATACTGAGTCTAGTTCCACTTCGCTCTCCGCGAACAACCAAAGTTTCACCGTTATAAGGAAGGTGAACAACTTTCTCATCGCAAATAATTCTCGCTCGATGCCGAGATAACCAATCCATACCGATCACAACGTCGAAACTTCCAAGTTCTACTGGCATAAGGTCTATATTGAATGGATGGTTTAGAAAATTTATGGTGCAACCACGGACAATGGTGTTGGTGTTAACTAAAGACCCATCGGCTAATTCAACGATATAGGAAATGTCTAATGGGTTGGTTCTATGTTAAGTAAAGGTGCAAATGCAATAGAAACAAAACTTCTATCCGCTCCCGAATCAAATAAAATGGATGCATAACGATTATTAACGAGGAACGTACCCGCAACAACATTCGGGTCTTCTTTGACATCGTCTCCTCCCATGACATAAGCTCTTCCTCGAGCCCTTCCATCTTGATTTCCAGTTCCTTGATTCTTCTTCTGTGGGCACTCACCCCTAAAGTGTCCAATTTCTCCACAGCCAAAACATGTTACCGGTGGCTTCTGATTGTTACCCAAGGTTGGAAATTTGCAATCTTTGATGTGATGACCAACCTTCTTGCAGTTACCACATGTATTTGGGCAACGTCCTGGGTTATGATGCCTCTGACACCTTTCGCACTTGGGTAAATTACCCTCATATCCCCTCCTTTCAGTCGGTCCTGCAGCATAGGCCTTTGCCACTTCTTGCCTCTTAGGTGGCGGCTGAACAGCATTTCCACCTTGGTTGTAGTCAAACCTTCTCTTGTTGTTGTTATTGTTGTTGTTGTTTCGAGTGTTGGTGTAGTTGGTGTTGTTTGATCGGTTATTGTTGTTGACAGCAGATTTCCCTTTTACCACTTGAACCATGAGTTTCTGAGTTATACGAATAGCCTCTTCCATTGATTGAGGGTCAAAAGAAATCACATCTCCTCGAACACTTTCAGGCAATCCACCAACAAAGTTTTCCATCTTTTTCTCATCATCGGGAACCATAGTTGGACATAGTGTAGCCAACTCCTGAAATCTCCTGAAATAAGTCTCAATGTCATCACCTTTAGTCACAAGCTCATAAAATTCCGTTTCCATCTTTTGCACCTCGGTACGAGGGCAAAACTTCTTTGTCATCAGTTTCTTGAATTCCTCCCAAGTAAGCTTGTAAGCATTTTCCATACCAATCGGCTGAGCATACGAATTCCACCAAGACATAGCTTCATCAAGAAGCATACCTGTAGCAAACTTCACCTTGCTGACATCCGGGCATCCGCACATGAGAAATACATTCTCAGTCTTTTCGAACCAGCGGATTAAAGCAACCGCTCCTTCAGTGCCCTTAAATTTGATAGGATCGCTAATCTTGAAATCTTTCCATGTACATTCCCTCTTATTAGTGGGTGGTTCAACCGTCCCTGTATTAGAAGCAGTCTCAGCAGCCCTTGCAGCAACCTCAGCTCTCTCAATCACTAGAGCTTCTGCAATACTATCCCTGACCAACTTGCGGATAGCGGCTTGAGTCATAGTGGGGGTTTCTGGTGCAGTCTTACTCTTCCTTGGTGCCATACTTCTGATAAATCACAATGGAATTAACCATGAGAAAAATCATAATAGAAATAGTCATCGTACCAAAGATATACACCCACAACACGTATATAAATATACAACCACAACAAATATAAATACAACCACAACATGTACGAACACAACCACAATCTGTCTAGACATCACCACGACAAGTATATATATACAACCACAACAACCACGTCACGTATATATATAACCACAACCTGTGTCGATACAACCACAACATGTACGAATACAACCACAATCTGTATAAATGCGATAATAATAAAGAGCAACCACGAAACATCATAAATATAATCACAACACATGAATATAATACATGAAAATTTCGGCCTACATGGACCGATATAATATATAGCACAACATTTCCACATAGTAGAGTCGCACTTGATAATATTTGTTTGTACAACAATCAAAAGACTACAAGTTCTTGAACTATGTCCCACATCCCGGGACTAGGAAAATAATACAAGCTAATATAATACCAGTCTACGTCTAGGCTCCTCTCGGTGCTCTAGATGGTCCAGGCTCTCCCCTCAAGCGGCGAATCTCACGATCCATCGCCACCACAATCTCCTCAAGATGCTCGAGTTGTAACTGAGAAGAAGCATCCCTACGCTCCAAAACAACTACCCTCTCTCGAAGCAATGTCAACTGGTCTACCTGCTCCCACTGGGTCTCCTGTGTCGCCTGAGCTCTATCTCGAATCTCAGGTAACTCATCCCTAAGTAGCTCAATCTCCTCCTGGTGTCTCAACTGTCGTGCCTCGAGCCCATGGTAAGACACATCAATACTAACCCTGCCCTGAATCAAATCCTCAACCTGCTCCTCAACAGTCTCAAGTCTAGTGGTGATGATCTCATCAACTCTATACCCCAAGCTATCAACTTGCTCCTGCTGAGCATCCAACTGATCCTCTAGTGTAACGGCTGTAGGATCCCTAGCTGCAGCCGCTCTAGAACTCTCACCTATGTGGTACTCTGGTGGTGGTGAACAGTCATCAGTCTCGGTAATGGGTGAATCTAGAGTGGTAAGCCTTGCACGCTTCCGAAGCGGCAAGAGGGAGGTAGGCATAGGAGTGGTAGTGGGTATGGCTGGTGGTGGTGGTGTAGGCATAGTAGGACTAGGGAGACTCCTATAAGTACATGTAGCTGGGCAAACCCTCTTCCTAGGGCCCTGAACAGTCTTCTCCCTAGGAAACATAAGTCTCGGCTCTGAATGGATAGTAGTAGTAGGTGATGATGGTATGTCAGTAGGTATAGTAGGATGGACATGGGGAGTAGGAGCCGTCTCCTCCTCCTCGAAAGGCTCGGTGTCACCATCAGATGCCAAGAGTGGCAACTCAGGTGTAGGAGAAACAAGTGGTGAAACAGCAGTAGAGGACATAGAGCCCTCATCATCAGAATCGGATATAGTGTAAAGTACAACAGTGTTGGAATTCGAAGACATGATTCTGTGATAATCAAGGTGAAATAAAATAAATAACTCTCATAATGGCATTGCCTAGAAATAAGTAAATATGCACTTATGATGAAATGATGATATGCTATGATAGTGTGGTTATAGTCTAGGGTCAATGATGCAACCTAGTTCGCTATAACCTTAGCTCTGGTACCAATCTGTAACACCCCCAAAATACCTGAATGGCAGCGGAATGGAATACCTGAGGGTGTAACGGATCATAGCACACAAGCAAGGAAATATTGAACGACCTAAAGTGTCGTTTATAAAATACATCGTTTGATTCATTCAAAATATTCAGAGTTATAAAGACATAGGTCCCAAAAGTTGGAAAAGGTTTAAGGAAACAAGTTTAGTACAATCAAACGATAGTTCAAAGTGCATGAAATCCAAAAGTGACGCGTCATCCTTGATATACAAAGTGAGTCCATGCAATGCCATGAGGATATGCCTTAGTTACCTGAGAAATACATTGCGAAAAACGGTCAACATAAAGTTGGTGAATAATCATAGGTTTATAAGTAATTCGTAAGTACATAAGCCACCAGTATATAGTAAAGTGACATATTGTCAAAAAGTTTACATTGTCTCTTAAGCTCATGACACCGAAGCTAGACGTACTAAAATATGCCCCAAAGGAGTGTTTACCAGACACTCGTACTATATTAGACATGAAATGCATTCGTTTTCCTTATGGAGCAACCCAAACACGAATGGAGGAGTCACCCTCGATAGATCTATCCACTCACTCTCGCTTGGCAATATAATTAACGGTTCATGATAATAAAGGGGACTTGCAGTGGTAGTACTAGCAACTTAAGCAATGTACGGAATTTAATACTTGGGCATGTACAAAAATAATAGTGCAATGTATTCTCCCCCGTGGGATTTAAAATCAAATAAGTACTAAAAACGGGGCTATGAGAACTCACCTCGAAGTGAAGGTACAAAGATGGTGCAATGAGGTAAAAGTAGTCGGAACAATGAGGCGCGAGTACTATCCGCAACCTAAATGAATAATCATGATCTAACTTAGATCAAACCGTAATGAAGTGAATGCACATGCACATGATACTCATACCACTCGTAATTTGGAAATACTAGTTATCGTCATAGTAAAATAGTTTCCATACTTAGGAAAAATAATTCCATTTAAAGAAGTATATAACTTGTTATATTAACTCGTACGAAAAAGTTAGCGTTATGAACCTCGTATCAAAGCCTTAGAATGACGTCGTCATGTCGTATAAACATTCCCTTGAGTCGTATGTATTCGTTTGTTAAGAAAATAGTCATTAGTACGTTTCTAGAAAATATACCATTTAGTACGTACGTTGTTATTTCTATTTGTGACCAAAAATATAAATATCGTTTTGACAATGTTAAAACGGGTATAACTCGGTCGTTTTAGGCTCGTTTTCCTTGTTTTTTATGTCCACGGATTCGTCTTTGAGTATACTAGTATAATTTAGATAACTCGGCTCCTTAAAGTTACGTTTAATACCTCAAATTACCCGTCGTATTCTGCCAAACAGCAAGCAGTTTTCTGAAAAGTAGTTTTCGTCGTTAAATTTGCAAAAATCATAACTCCTTCGTTATAAACTCGTTTTAATCCGTTCTTTCGCCCAAAGTTTCGTTTTTGAATGTATTTTCTAAATCTTTGGTCAAAAATTACCCATCACCCACTGATTTTCCCACGAAATTGAAATAGGGACAGTAGGTATTTCAAAAGTTTCAAAAACCATTTCCAAGTCTCCAAACTAGTTCCATCATCCATCAATCCACTCTCAAACACCACAAAACTAATCTAATCCTACCATACACCTTCTTAGGGTGTCATGGGTTCCTAATCACCAAAACCAAGTAGATCTAACAAGGATCTAACCAAGAATCACTCTAGGGCTTGTATGATCAAAAGTTTACAAAAATAAAGTGGTATAAGTTAATGCATGTATGAGATCTTGCAAGAAATATGAATAAATATAGTAATAACTTTTGTAAAAATGATGAAATGAGTTTAGTAACTTACTTGTAAGACTAGTGGAGTTAAGATGATTAAAACCTAATAATCCTTGAGTTTTTATTTCAAAACTCTAACAAGGATGCTATAAAAACAATATTAACACTTTGATCTTTGAAAAATCTTGGTTCCTTCTTGCTCTTGTTCTTGGCCGTTTATATGAGAAGAGAAAGAGAGAATATGAAATTTTTTTACTAGTTGCAAATGAAAGAAAAAGTCTTGTACATGAATATGTATTATTGGTTTTTATTACTATTATATTTAGTTAGTATAGGAATTAAATGAGGTAGAGTATGTAAGTAGTTTTGTAAGAAAAGTGGCAAGGGGGGGGGGGGGGGGGGGGGCGGCAAAAGTCAAGGGGGGGGAAAGTGTAAGACTTTTGGTGATAAAAATGTATTATTGTTGTGTATTTGGTAGTTTTAAATTGTACCGGGTACCGGGTTAACTAAAAATAAATTTTAACAAAGTTAACCGGGTCATAATAAAGTTATAAAAATTATAAAAATAGATTGGATAAAATTATTGGGTGTTTAGATAATTATAGTTTAATTTCCACGAAAACCGTCGAAGTTTTAGAAATCTTAAGTTAATAATTAAAATAAATATCCAAAATATCGGGTAAATTAATATTATAATTTTTATATTATAAAAATGAATATAAAAATATATTGGGATCATAGTTGGGAGTATTGGACGTATTAGTCATATTTATAGTTCGCGTATTAGTGTTTATTCAAAATAAACATACGTAAATCGTTAATTATATTTAAAAATATAATTTTGAATACCCTACGAGTGGAATAGTATGCAAGTGCCCTAGTAATGATATGTCGACTATTTCTAGTCCGTATGAAATGTCCCTGACAATAATGCATGAATTCGCTCCTGAACCATTACGGTTACGCGAATTTGAACACTCGTAAACTAAATTTACGATGACATGAATAATGCACGTGAATAGTGATCTTCTCTCGGAAATGAATAGTGTCAAGTGAATAGTAATTTGTGAATAGTAGAATGGCAAAGTTGGGAAAAATGACCTGAAATTGTGGGTTGTGACATCCGAGTAGTCTTAGGATAAAGGTAGTGGACTCTAAGCCTTGTAGAGAGGAAGCCAATATAGGAGTGGAAAATGACCTTATATGCTTACATCACCCATTTATGATTGATCAAAAGAAACATTATGGGTTAAAACCGGGTTTATTAGGTCAAGATGGATCCCCAACTAGTAATCTCTTGAAGTTGATTGAAAATGATCCCTTTCTAGGAGAAAATCTTAATCCACCCATTGAATTAGGTAAGGTTATGATGATAGGAGCACACCCCTTTGAGCATATAATTCATCCACCACTCTTTCCTCACGTGGCATATTTCCACCCTAAGGGTGTGTATCGCTACTTCTACCCGCACTTGATGAGACGAAAAATGATCCGTTTTTAGGGGGTCATTTAAGCCCGAATCCGACTTTATTTGATCAAATATTGCCCTAAATCGTTCCTTTTGTGATTTTAGGTGTTTGGAGAGTGAATTCTGGAAAAGAGGCTATTTTGGACGTTTTTGGAGCATAAAGTGAAGAAAACGACAAAGTACCAAAAATCCAAGCTGGAAATACAAGGTGACGGCGTCACGACTTGAGTCTTGACGGCGTCAGACATGATGAATATTTTACCGTAGCTGGTGATGGCGTCAGATGAGTAGATGACGGCGTCAAAGTGGCCAAGATTAATTTACCGTAGGTGGTGACGGCGTCACATAGGCCGTCACAAGTGGATCTAGGGCGTCCGAGGAAGTTTATGGCGGCGAGTTGACGGCGTCAGATTTAACTCTTGACGCCGTCAGGATGATTTTCCTATATATAGTTTTCTAGTTTTTTCATTAAAAGAGGAGAAGTTTTGGTGAAACCCTAAAGACGATTTTGGTGCCTCTTTTACAGGTTTTTCAAGGGTTCCAAACCCTTGAGACCTTGCATTGTAATTGAGATAAGTATACTCTTAATTCAATCAATATGTCTATGTGTTGGTTGTTTATCTTTTGTTCTTATCTTAATTCTACTATGCTAGGCTAGATTTTCTTTGTATTTGCTTAGATCTAATGAAACCTAGATATTGATTATGTGTTAATTACTTGTCTATTCTTGTTCTTGGATGAATGATATTATATGTTAGGCTTAAGAAAACTGGCAGATCTCCAATGGTAACATGCTTGAACGTCTTAAGAAACATGAACCGAGGCGTACTAGGTCTTTATTGGTTGTATTTAATGCATGAGCCACTGTTTACAATCCCTATAGTTGTGCTGGGTCATGGTGTAGGAGGAGATAAGAGCTCATAGAGTTGGGGAGTTATGTATGCCACCCCACGAATGGTATTAAGGAATACAATCCGTCATCCATACAAGTATAACAAGTAATTGACATGTAAAAGATATCTAGGGAGTAATGAAGTCTAAGTAAACACAATTTCTCCACATACTGCTCACAAACCTTAGTATAAATTAGTTTATTTTCATTTTTATTATTTTATTTTGATTGCATCTTAGTTTTGGGTTAGTTGATTAGCAACTAATTCCGCCCACTCTTCTAAAACCCGAGATTTTACTTGCTTTCATAAAAATATAAAAATACAAAAAGAATCATCTTTCATCTCTAGAACTATTAATTAGGTTTTCTAATCCTAGCGACACTATTCCCAAGCTGAACGATCAATCCCCCGGTACTTGTCACTATACTATACTACAACGATCAGGTACACTGCCTGGTGGGGGTTGTAAGCCTCGCGAGATCCCTCGAGAGGTAAAGCAAGGTGCGATTCCCACGCATCAAGTTTTTGGCGCCGCAGCCTGGGGAATAGTTATTGTCTAGGTTAGGATTTCTTTTTATTAGGTCTACTTGCTAGACTCCTTTCTAGTAAGATTTTATTTTTATTTTTAGGTCTTCTTTAGTCTATCTTATTTCTTCGTGCCTTTGTTCGTAACTCTTTACCATCCGACATCATGGAAGGTGGTAACATCTTTGAACCCATCATCCCACCACAACAAAACCCACCACTAGAACCCCTTAGGCCCCGAACCTTAGGAGAATATTCCCGACCTAGCCATCAAGGCTACCGAAACACCATTGAGCTCACCGGAGCCAATGTGATCCCCTTGCGATCCGACACCATCCGGTTGGTGCAAAGCGGATGTGCATTCCATGGACTTCGTTCCGAAGATCCAAACCAACACCTTAAGGACTTCCTCAAAATCGTAGATTCCATAGACCTAGGTGTTGAAACTAGAGAGACAACCCGATTACGCCTATTCCCATTCTCTCTGCGAGATCAAGCTAGCCAATGGCTTGAACGTTTCCCCGTGGGATCCATCACCACATGGGACAATCTCGCCAATCGTTTCCTTACCCAATTCTTTCCGCCTGAAAAGACTGCAATGCTTAGAAGGGACATTTTGATGTTTGAGCAACAGCGGGGTGAACCTTTTTACGAGGCTTGGGCCCGTTTTAAGGATCTCCTCCACAAGATCCCTCATCATGGCATAAACCTTTGGTTATTAGTTCAGATTTTCTACGACCATGTTGATTATCACACTAAGCGCACTATCGACAGGGCCGCGGGAGGGAAATTGCGTGACAAGGATGCTGAGGAGTCATGGGCAATTATAGAAGAACTAGCTGTAGATAACAATGAGATTTGGGAGTTTAAACATACGGTGGAAGCAGCCATCAATGCAGTCTCGGCATCTGGAGGGACCACCGAAATCCCCGAGGAACTCTTATGCAAAATTGAGGCAAAAGTTGACTATTTTGAGGAAAGGCAAAGGAGACCCTTAAGTCCTAGACAAACCACGGTCAATTCTGTCTCAAGATCAACCTCGGTACCATTATCTGAATCACCCTCTAGAGAACATGTCGAGACTTTTCAGAGGTGCACTCCACCTTGCTCCCCTCCCAAGGAACTTAGCTCGGAATTTGAGGCTAGGATGAGAGAATATATGGCGACCCACTCTGATCGGCTTGCTAGATTCGAAGAAGCAGTATATAAGCAAAAGGAGGAGATGCAGGAGAAAATGAATGAGATGTTGAGTCTACTGGAGGAGTATGCCAGTCAGAAAACCCCCGAACGAATACTGCTAAGGAAAGAAAGTGCCACTCCCACCACCCAATTTGTTAACTCCATCACCATTGTCCATAAAGATAATGAGAAAGAAAAAACTCCTGCTAAACAGACCTTAGAAAAATCGCCTGAATCCCAACCTTTGAGCTACTACATGAAACATGACATAAACAAAAGCACCATAACAAATTGGATTAAGGTTGACAGGCGTAACCAATCCTCCGAACAGGCTCCCGTGAAAGAGAAAGAAGAGGAGGATGAGTATGATACGCTTATTGAAGGATCAGTGGTCGAAAGGTTATTGGTGCAGAAAGTGACTACTAAGCAGGTAGCATGTGGAAACTTTGAAATACCAACAAGCATCGGGGACTTGAAACATCTTAGTGCTTTCGCCGACCAAGGATCGGAAGTAAATCTTATGCCCCTAACTATTTACATCCAACTAACGTCGAAAATGCCAGCACCTACTCGTGTTAGGTTATCTCTTGTTGGACACTCGTACGTATACCCCCTAGGAATCGCAGAAGATGTATTAGTTAATGTGGCAGGGTTCATGTACCCCGTTGATTTTATGATCATTGATGATAAAGGGGATGGATGCATGCCGATAATCCTTGGGGCACCCTTCCTCACCACCGCTAGGGCTGTCATTAAATATGAAGATAGGAAGATTGAACTTAAATCTGGAAAGAGAAAGATTAGCTTCCAAACGACTCCGCGAAGTGGACATGAGAATATGAGTTGGAGAATGATTAAAAACAACATTGGCACAACACCCACTCGTGTTCAGAATAAAATTCTTGCATGGGAGGCAAGAATCAAAAGCTATAAGAAAGCTAAGGATGAAAGGAGAAAAAGCCATAAGGATCCGATAGAACTCAAACACACTCAACACGAAAGCAATCATACACCGTTTGAGGAAGGGAACTTAGTACTCTTGAGACACTTAGAAACAACAATACCACCCGATAAACCAAGTCCTTGGTGGTATGGGCCATTCACCATCGAAGGATTGAGCCAAGATGGGGTAGCTAACTTGAGGAGCAAATTAGGTGGGAAGGTGATTGCGAGTATTGATAGATTGAGGCACTACCACCATAACAGTAATGATCGAAATTATATGGGGTATATCATTTCAAATGATGAAATCACGTAGTAACCCACAACTTTGAGTCTAGCTACAAGACTCGTAAATAAAGAAAAGCGCTTCTTAGGAGGCAACCCATGTTTTGTGTGATTTTATTTGTTTGATTGTTATTTGCTTCCGTATGCATGTTTTATTTTTATTGTTGGTTGATCATGTTTCTCAATTAGAATGTGGAAATACTTTATTATGTTGTTTGGCCTAGTCTTAACTTCAACCTAAAGGTATTTTTGCAAAAGATAAGTGTAAGGGGAAACCCCAAATATGTTTTTAAGAAACAAACCGATCATGATTCTCCACAATATTTAATGAACATGTATATTCGTAATTGTTAGAGTCAAATGCTTGTATTGAGTCATAATGAAGTTTTGCAGGATTTTCCAGGAAGTAGGACAAGATTTTTCCAGAAATTTTCCGAAAACTTAACATAAAGATTTCTGCAGGTCCACTCTGACGGCGTCAGGCAATTGCTCTTGACGGCGTCAGGAGTAAAAATCTGGAAATTTTACCAGTTTTGTTTTTCTAACGGAGTCTTATGGTTTTTGTGATTTATTAAGTTTTATAATCTCCAGGAAATCTGCAAACTTCATTCCACAAGCATTATATCTTACTTTGTTTCTAGGATTTAGAAACTTATATAGGATGCCGCCAATTTTACGCGAGGTTGCCTTGTCTACTTTTGTCAGGATCTACAGGTTATTTAAGACAAGAAGATGATTTATATTCTGGATGGGAAGCTTTGATTGTTCATTTTCTTGGAGGAAGATTTAACCTGGCCAACCTAAAATCCATACCGAGCGAATCAGGGGAGTATTTGATTTCATTCTTTTTACTTTTAACTTTTACATTCTTTATTTGAACATTGGGGACAATGTTCATCCTAAGTGTAAGGGGAGGGTAAAAAGATGATACCTTACATATGCACTTTCGCTTGAGTTTGTTTTGTTTGATAGTAGATGAGTAATAAAACTATGAGAAATACTTGTTAGTGTAATTTTAGCGCCAAATTTAAAATTTTTTACAACATTTAGGAGTGAAACTTTAGCCATAGCAAGCGTCTCATGGATAGGAGGTTGTATGACTAGCACATAACCGTATATTCAGAAAAATTTTCCACCCAAAAATGTGAGGTTCGCCTTTAGATTTGATAGGAAAAGCATTTACTATTAGTGCTTATGAGTGTACCGGTAGCATTTAGATTCTAGAACTTGCGTTAGTGATGCATCCCGAGACCGCTAGTGAGACTACATTCGTGTGGTAGGATTTACTACATGATAAGAGGCATTAGGATCACCCTTGTGTTAAACCCGTATCATGATTACTTGACCATTTAAGTCATATTACTTGGCTAGTTAAGTCAACTAATTTTTCCCACACCCTTAGCGTTGTACTCATTTTTAGCACACGATACCCCTAGTACACCCCTCCGAGCCTATCTTTTCGTTTCTAACTTTAAGCATCTTACTTAAAGGAAGAATTTGTTACACCCCACTTAAATGTACACCCAAATCGCCTTAGCCTTCCGTGTATGCGCTCATCTTTAGTGCATTATTGTTATTTGTTAAACCCTAAGTTAACTATCTAATTGATTACATGGTTGCTAAGTCGAGTCATATCCTTGTACATATTGTTTTGGGGCGATTGTGACTCATGGGTAAAGTACTTATTTTATGGAGTAATGGGGAAGAATATCATATATTACCCCCATATGTGCGTTAATCTTAAAAGTACTCCAAGTGTTTTGATTTTCTTAATTCGAGTCATTAGATTAGTTTATTGTAAAGTATGTAAAAATTCAAGTGTAAGGGGAATTTACATTCCCTATAATGCATTATTTTGGATGGTAGGGTAAGAGTGTATGCAAAAAAAAAAAAAAAAAAAAATCGAAAAAGATCAAGAAAAAAAATATAAAAAGAAAAGAGAAAAAACATACGGACTACCATCCCTTTTTATTCTATGTTCATTTTATGTTTTTGTTATTTTTCATTTATTAGCTTAAGTCGAGTCTAGTCTTGGCTTAGCAACGCCATATTGTACATGTAATTAACCAAGATTGTTAACTCGCCACCAGTAAAGATTGCCTATGTCCAACAAAACCGTGTATTTCGTATCCCTACACCTAACGTTACAACCCTTTAAAAGACCTCTTTGATAGTTTATCCTAGGTGCTTACGCCATGTGGTGGAGGTTTGATCCTTTCCCAAGCCTATGGTAATCTATTTTGCTATGACAGGTAGTGAGAGATATCTTCCGTTTCCATATTGTAATTTATACTTTATTACACCCGAGAGATGTGAGTATCTAAACACTATTTGTGAGGTGCTAGTATATGACCTCCGTGCTTGTCTTTGGTCTTTAGTGGAACGATTATTTGTTGTAATTACTTTTATATTAGTGTTAAATGACCCCTAACTTGTATTTTGATTAGAATAAAAGCGCATTTGCTTGAGGACAAGCAAATCTCAAGTGTAAGGGTATATGATGAGGCGAAAAATGAACCACTTTTGGGGGGTCATTTAAGCCCGGAATTGAATTTATTTGATCAAATATTGCTCTAAATCGTTCCTTTTGTGATTTTAGGTACTTTGGGAGTGAAATCTGGAAAAGGAAGCAATTCGGACGTTTTTGGAGCATAAAAGTGAAGAAAACGCCAAAGACTTAATTTTTCAAGCTGAGAACAGTGTTTGACGGCGTCAAGAGGACATTCCTGACGGCGTCAAGAGTAAAAACCATGACGACCCAGTACAAACCTGAAGGTGTCACAAGTAGAGCGTCAAGAGTTAAATGTGTGACGGCCTGCAAAAGAGGACTACATGACGGCGTCAGATGTAGATTAAGGCAGTCCGAAGATTTATTTGGCGGCGAAATGACGGCGTCACAAGTTTGTTCTTGACTCCTTCAGCCTCTAAAATCTATATATAGTTTTCTAATTTTCATTCATAAAAAAGAACAAGTTGGAGAAACCCTAAGGCCGAACCATATACGTATTTTACAGCTTTTTCAAGGGTTTTCAGCCCTTGAACCCTTACATGTGCTATTGAGATAAGTATTCTTTTAATTCAATCAATATGTCTATGTGTTGGTTGTCTATATCTTGTGCTTGTCTTGATTCCACCATGTTAGGCTAGATCTATCTTGTGTTTGCTTAGATCTAATGAAACCTAGATGTTAATTATGTGTTGATTACTTGTTTATGGTTGTATTGGATGAATGATTTCAATGTTGGGCTTAAGAAAACTGGCAGATCTCCAATTGGTAACATGCTTGAACGTCTTAGGAAACATGAACCGATGTGTACTAGGTTTTATTGGTTGTATTTAATGCATGAGTAAATTCTAATGATCCCATGTTAGGAGCTTCTTAGCCGGCTCGACATAGGAGTGAAGTAGGCACTCATAGGATTGGGGAGTTAAGTACGCCACCCCATGAATGGTATTAAGGAATACAATCCGTCATCCACGCAACTATAACAAGTAATTAACGTGTAAAAGATATCTAGGGAGTAGTGAAATCTAAGTAAACACATTTCTCCACATATTGCTCACAACCTTAGTTTAATATAGTTTAATTTCATTTTTAGTATTTTATTTTGATTGCATCTTAATATTGGGTTAGTTGACTAGCAACTAATTCCGCCCAAATCCTTCAAACCCGAGATTTTAATTTGATTTCTTAAAAATATAAAAATACAAAAAAGAATCATCCCTCATCTCTAGACTTAATCTTTAGGTTTTCTAATCCTAGCGACATTATTCCTAGCTGAACGATCAATCCCCCGGTACTTGTCATTATACTATACTACATCGATCAGGTACACTGCCTGGTGGGGGTTGTAAGCTTCTCAAGATCCCTTGAGAGGTAAAGCCTGGTGCAATCCCTACGCTACCACTTCTCTTGTCCAAGGACATGATCTCAGATAGGAATGCGTGGAGAGCTAGGATTAGATCTAGCGGGTAGTCTCGGGCGGGTGTTAGGAGGTCTTCTTTGCGTGGGTCCTTACTCATCTCTTTGTTGCCATGCCCTTTGCCTTTTAGGTTTAGTTTGCCTTTTGCTCCTTAGGTTTAGTGGTTCCTTAGCTCTTATCTTTTAGGTTTTTAGGAGGCTAGTGGCGCTTCCCTTTGCTTTGCCTTAGCTTTAACCCCCTTTGCCTTGCCTTTTAGGTTTAGTTTGCCCTTGGCTCTTTAGGCTTAGTGGTTCCTTTGCTCTTCCCTTTTAGGTCTGTAGGAGGCTAGTGGCGTTTCTTTTCCCTTTGCTTTGCCTTAGCTTTAGCCCTTTGTGTTACCTTGCTTTGTTTTTGTGTTTTTCTTCTTGGGTTTGTCTGTTTTGGCTTTTTTCTTTGTTTCTTCTACGGTGTTTCGCTCTCCTTGCTTTATTTGCCGCTTTGTTTGTCTTGCTCTTTGTTTTTGTGTTTTGGTGCTCTGTTTTATATGTTTGTCTTTTTTCCTAGGACCCTTGTTTGTTGGTTTCCTGCTTTTCTGCTTGGTTTGCTTGGCTTTTCTCTTTTTGTCTTTTATTTGCCTTTTTTGTTGCTCTATTGTTCCTTGTTCTTTCTTTCGGTGATCTATCACTCGCACATGTGCACGTGCCGGAGGTCTCCCTAGAAGCAGTCTCTCTACTCCCGGGTTTTACCTGGGGTAGGGGTAGGATCTGTCTACATTTCTACCTCCCCTATACCTCGCTTTTGCTGGATTGGGTATGTTGTTGTTGTTGTTGTGTAATCAGCGGATATAAACATGCCATGTTAACTTTCTTATCCTAGGATCTCAAAACCTTGTCAGCCAAGTAAACAACGACAACACATCAAACGAGACAACAGCTACATCAAATTAAAGTAAAAAAATCACCATCCAACGATAACTTCTTTAGGATTGACCTTCTGGTGAGACGCCAACATATTGTGGTGATAATCCAAACACAACAACCAAACACAAAAAAATGGCGCCAAAACGTAAACTATCATCATCTAAATGGAACAACAACACATCTAAAACAAAAAAAGCCAAAAAAAACGATACATCAAATAATATTCCGGTAGTTATAGATGAGGAGTGTGAGTTTTTTGATGTTGATGAGATGGATAATGAAGGTGAAGAAGAAGCACCGGCTATGATATGGTCGAGGAGTAATTTGGAGGAGAAAAATAATGTGTATGAAGCGGATGTTGAGGCGAGTAAGTTTATCGGTGAGGAGGTTGCAGACGAGGAGGCGCGAAAGAAGTGGCCGCATCGCTATTTAAGTAGCACGGTGAGGTTTCTTTTATGCGTGTTTATTTAGTTTTTATGTTTGTATATGAGTTTATGTTTGTATAATTTGATGATTGTGATGTTACAAGTGTCAGTATGATGTTTAGCGGAAGTCGTGCGATAGCTAGGTACATCTAATCATAAATATAGCTAATCCACACAACTTCCGCTAAACATGATTTATCACGTATCACAACACTCATACCATCACATTCCTTAAATTACGCAAACATAAACTCATATACAAACATAAAAACTAAAATAATCAAATACGTATAAAAGAAAACCTCACCGTGCTACTTAAATAGCGATGCGGCCACTTCCTTCGCGCCTCCTCGTCCCCAACCGCCTCACCGATAAACTTACTCGCCTTAACACCCACTTCATACACATTCTTCTTCTTCTCCAAATTACTCTTCGACCGTATCACGACCGGCACTTCTTCTTCACCTTCATTAACCACCTCATCATCATCAAAAAAATTCAAACTCCTTGTCTATTACTACCTGAATATCATTTGATGTGTCGTTTTTTAGCTTTTTTGTTTTAGATGTTTTGTTGTTGTGTTTAGATGATGATGATTATGGTTTACGTTTTGGCGCCATTTTTTTTTGTCTGATGTTTTGATCTTTAACATCGAGGTTCCCGCTGCAATGAGGTCCTTAGTACATGAATTTGTTTTGTCAGATTGTCGTTTTGTGACATAAGTTCTTCCAAATACATAGTTCATGATTTTTTTTTTTTTTTTTTTTTTTTGCTAGGGTTTCGGAGCTTGTGTTGGTGACTGTGACTAGGTTAAAGTGAGAGTGAGAGAAGCGGCTGAGGGTTTGATGTGAATAGGGTTTTTTATCTACCAACTGTTTAGTTAAAATTTGACTAGGACCGGGCTTAAAACTTGATTATGGTCTTCTTGGGTTGTTATTGGATTTAAACTTAGATCTGGCATAAAGTTTCGGAAGTGGGCTGGCATAACCATTTTTCGGAATTGGACTCGTACTACAAGTTTTTTGGCTGATAACATATCCGAAAATTTGATATGTTAAGTTTGGACTAATTTTTTGTTGTGTGGTACTGTGGTGAAAAGAAAGGGACGAATTTTAGGACTAAAATTGGTTTTTTTTTTTTTTTTTTTTTTTTTCGTGCTAGTTATTGGAAAACACAATCACTTTTTTATTGTCTACAAGATCCAGTACCATTTCACATCGAAATTAAATGAAATCAAGTTTAAAAGAAAAAGATAATGCAAATAGAGATACAAGAGATATATTAATGCAAGAAAGAGAGAGACAATCAAAAGAGAGATACTAGGCAACTTTTAAAGTGCTTAAATCACAAATCAAGAACTTCGTTGCCTAGTGGCGAAGAAGAATTTCACCATAAAAAAAAAGAACTCGGAGCCTAAAGAGAAGTAAGTCTATAAGAAGCTGGCAGAGCTTTAGCCATCGGACCACATCGAACTATCCCACCTAAAATTGCGAGTTCTTAGATCCGCACATATTTTATTATAGGGGTATAGATACTTTTGAACAAGCGTTTGAAATATTTTTTAGTGAAGGGTTTAAGGAATTTCATAAAGAAGCTTATCTGTAATATGGATGAACTAGAAAAGTTGCTTGATGTAAGCGCACTTCATGAGAGAGAGTTGGAGACAAAAGAAAGAGAGATTCAATTAAAAGAAAAAGAGATGAATGAACGAGAGATGCAGCTAAAAGAAAGTGATATGAACGAGCTTAAACAAAATTCTTCTTTGAAATATGAAAATCTATGTCTTAAAAAGAAAATAAACAAGCTTACTAGCTTATGAGTGGAGATATCCAAGAATCTAAGCCTAGAATTTTGATTAAATCCTAGATGAGTGAAGGTTAGTAGTTAGTTGACAAATTACAAAAGCAAGTGACCAACCTTTGAAAGTTTTATAGATCAATATATGTTTATCTATAGTGACCGAGTATCATGCTTGAAATAATTAAGCATGAAATTTGCTCTAGTGGATGTTTGGAAATAACTTGGTTACTTTATTTTGCTTTATACATGTGTGGAAGAAGCCTTTGAATTGATTAAACAATACCGTCTCCTAAATGAAGGTTGATTATATGAAATAAGCTCGTTTGATTTTATGTGTATTGTGAATGCTTATTCGAGTTAGAACTTGAGCTTGAAACGAAAAGTTGTAGGTTTGCAAAATGCATATGACTACTAGTGTGACATGTCTTACTAAATGGATCGTGCTTGTCGATTAAGATCCTTTCAACTTGGCTTCTACATAGAGGATCTTCATAAGGATCGTGCTTGATTAACAAAAGCTTTTGTGCATAGATTGTGGCACATAATATACTTGTCTTTGCTTTCGTGTTTGAGCTTCAGAATAGTACATTTCGCTTGAGTTGATAAAGTCAACTAATCTTTAGGTGTTGCAAAATCATCGTTGGTTTCAACTTTCAAGAAACATAATTCTTCAACAATTTTTCATCTTCAGTATATTCAAATCACCTATATTCTTATCATCGAATTGTTTGTATCCATTACCAGTGATTTGATCCAGCCGTTTTACAACCTCTAGCTATAAACAACATTATGATGATCATAAGAGTTTGTTATCGACGAAAAAATAGTTTTGGAAAACTTAACAGTTAGATTTTTTACCTATAACAATAGTTCAACAAGTACTTAAATAAATTAAAAAATAAAAATAAAATACTTGATCTCAAGTACTTAAATAAATTAAAAAATAAAAATAAAATACTTGATCTCAAGTTTCGTTCATATAAAACTGTAGTAATAAAACACACAAAGCTTCATACAACCTAACAAGTTGAGGGTACATATAATTTTGAAAACTGGACGGGACCAACATGGTTCAACCGGGAACCGGTGTCGCCACCGGTTCGGCTAACCAATAAAAACCATCCGAAAACGAACCAGAGAGGACCATTGAAACCGATACAAACTGGTATATCAGGCCTCATCGAGATCTATTTCTCCGGTTAATCGTCATAGGGTACCCGAAGGAAAAACTGAAAAGTGAAAAGTTGAAACTAAAAAAGGAAATGTTGAAAACATATATTTCAAAAGGAAACTATTAATACAAATCACAAACCGGGACGCTTCAAACCCGGCGGGTTGACCTGGTTTAATTTGACCCGTTTTCGACACAACCTAGCAAGTTGACCCGGTTTAAATCGATCCATTTTTTCGACCGGAACAGTTCAACTGGTTGAACCACTCGGGTCGAACCGATTTTCAAAACATTATGTTTAATTCCCAAATCTTCAAACTTTTATTATTTTTCGCTTATTTATTTTTCGCTTATAATCTATAAACTTTTTTTTATCAATAAACTATCTGTAGCTATAAAGTCCCGTTGCTATGCACGATTACTCGTCTAGTAAATCTAATGAATAGATCATTCATTTTGTAATCAAAAATTAAAGAAAAACAAAAAATCATTTCCATTTTATTTTTAAAATAAAATATCTTGCAAACGGTATACCGTTTAGTAGACGGGCACTTCTATGCTTTCGACAAACTCTTTTTTCGAGTTTTGTTTTAGTGTTAAAATTTGCGTCTGAAAAAATCACATGTGATTTGTATGTTAGAAATCACGTGTAATTGGTATTATAGGAATCATATGTGATTTTAAAATAGCAAATCACATGTGATTTCTCTAAACGTAAATTTCAACACTAACATAAAATTTTGGGGGAAAAAAATCTCGAAAATATATAGAAGTGCCGCTCTATAGATAGATGATTTAATTTTCGTCGTGATTGTATAATTATTTTTACATAGCAATTAACAGTTTGTGATATATTTAATTTTTAAAAAAGAATGAGAGTTTTTATTTTTTATTTATTTATTTATTATTATTATTATTATTATTATTATTATTATTATTATTATTATTATTATTATTATTATTATTATTAATGGATGTTTAGTATTGGTTTATTGGATTTTAAAAGTATTAATATTTGTATCTACATGAAACTTTTCTAATATACATTTTTCTAAAAAGACGAATCACACAAAAAAATACTCAAGTTATGGGTTCAAGGTATCTCATTTTTCTTTTTGCCACAAAAAAGTTTTTATTATTATTATTATTATTATTATTATTATTATTATTATTATTATTATTATTATTATTATTAATTTTATTATTATTATTATTATTATTATTATTATTATTATTATTATCTCAACCATCACTTTTATTAACAATAAATAGGATTTTACAAGAAATTGGTGGGGAGCCGAGAAACCAACTGGGCCCCCACACCTCTAGCAATAGCGAAACCAATCTTATTAAAAATATGAACGGCAGCCCGCGCTCCAATGTCTTGAGTCATAGATAAACGTCGAATGCGCTTTAAAAGAGTTACTGCATCTTTCTCAAGTTCTCCAAAAGAGGAGAAAGAGAAGGGGAGGAACCCATATCCGATATCCACACATTTGGCCTCATACTTGACACGTTTACGTTGTGCAACTTCAATAACCGCACGACCTGGCATAAAATCAATCATACCAGACTGCGTCAAAGGTGACGACCCCGTAAGATCAACACAAACATCAAGCCCACCATCCCAAGAATAAAGTAATATATCAGCTGGGCGCAAAGATCTATCCCTATCACCATAAAGCCCAATATCCACCTCCTTACGAGCTGAAATTCCGGACCGAAAACATATATCAACAAGAACATCACGCACCACCACCACCAACCCCATTATTATTATTATTATTATTATTATTATTATTATTATTATTATTATTATTATTATTATTATTATTTCAGTTTAGATATTTTCGTTGAATATTTAATGATCATCCGTTATATTTTACATTTTAAGTCAACCACCGAGGCCACTATCGCCACCACCACCAACCCCATCCACCACCACTACCCCAACCCCAACCCGACCCACCACCACCATGAACCAATGTCATCACCACCAACCCCATCCCACCACTAACCTCACCCACCCACCAATACCACCACCGACCCCAACCCCAACAATCATTGTTTTACCCAAACGAAACCCTCCATTACCACCCAACACTGTTGTCACCACCACTCTTACCCGCTAACCAACATTGTTGTCATTACCAACCCAACCCATTGCCGCCATCACCACCATACACACCCACCATCACCTTCAATGGTTGGTAATCGTGGAGGGTGGTTCTTCATTTGCGGCGGTGGTTGGTGTGGTGGAGGCGATGCTTGGTAGTGGCAACAGTGGTAGTGACAGTGGTTGGTGGTGGTGGCGGTGGACTTGAAATATAAACTTAATAGATTATCGTTAAATATTTAATGAAATTACCTAAATTGGCTAAAAAAGAATAAATTGGTTATATTTTTTTTGTAATAATAATAATAATAATAATAATAATAATAACTTAATTTCAATATAGTGATGTTTATATAAAAAAAATATAATAATAATAATAATAATAATAATAATAATAACTTAATTTGAAATGACTATGATATCTTTTTGTCATTTGCCTTTTGACTCTTTTCTTTAATTATTTGATGCATCGCTTGAATATTATCACTATTCCACAAAAACATATACAGTATTAACTAGCCAAAAAAATGCTGTTAAAAAAATAGCTTATCAGTTCAACCACAACTTCTAACTAAAAGTCTCAAATCAATCGGCATATAAAAATAATGTACGAGGTTAGAATAATGCCAACTAGTTTTGTGGAAGTTTTTTATTGGTTTAGTAATTTTCTTTTTTAAATAAATATTTTTTTTCTAGACATTTGACCAAACCCTTAAACAAATAAGCTTCAGCAACCAGAAAATGCCAATAATTCGGTGAAACCAACTCATATCTTACAGGACGAAAAACAAACTAATAAAAATAAAACAAAATTATGAATTATATATTACTACCACTCCGAATGTATATGTTAGTTGTATTTATTTGCTTGGGTTTCTCGTTGCTTTCCTATAACATTGTTATTTCCACATATAGAAATACCCTCGCAATCTCTTACCCGTCAAACACTCCCTCTAAAAATATATGATTTTGTCGAATCAAGATTTTATTGATTGAAATAAAGGTTAAAGTGGTAAAAATTTGAATTAATAAAAGAGGATATAATGTATACTTTATAAAGTAGGCAAGTTACCTACTTTCTTTTGTAAAAAAGGGTAGGGACAGGGACTGAAATGTATCATGGGCTTACTGCAGGGACTGAACTGTACATTTTGTAAACTTTTTTCAAAAAGAATGTAGGCAATTTCCTGCATTTAAATGTAGGCATCATTTCCTCTTAATAAAAATAAACCCACTAAAAATGTAAAACTAAAAACTCATAAAAATATATCAACATAGATGTTGAATTAAAAAGCACAAAATTTTAAAAAATATGATGAAATTAGATCATAAAAAAAAATAAATAGATAAAAAAATATTTCAATTTAAAAATAAATGTGAATTTTAAGTTGGTAAGTGACACATGTCACCTCATGATTGGAGCTCCTTATCTTAATTTTTGGTTAGGAGTTAGGCTTGGAGTTAGTTGAGAACTGACACATGTCACCTTATAATTGGAGCTCCTTATCTTAATTTTTGGTTAGGAGTTAGGCTTGGAGTTAGTTGATAACTGACACATGTCACCTCATAATTGGAGCTCCTTATCTTAATTTTTGGTTAAGAGTTAGGTTTGGAATTAGATGCATTATATAGTCTTTTATATAATAAAATAATTACATCATTTCGGAGTGTTTTTGCAAATTTCTTCTCATTGAAAAATAAATTGGACCAATAGCAGAGCTCGATTTTTACACGTAGGCGAAATCAAGAAACGTGATTGATCAATAAAAAGTCAAAATTAAATTGATTTTGGTCAAACTTAATAAATTTGGTGGAGAAATTTTGTTAATAAAAAAAATGCATAAAAATATAGGTGTCAAATTTATGAAAACAAAAAATTAAAAAAAGATGAAGTAATTAGTAAAACGTTAGTGGTTGAATTTTAAATAAATTATGTAGAGCTAAGTGTAAAATTACAAGTTTTCATATTTTTTTAATAACTTTAGAAAAAACACAAATAACCCCTTACACTTTATACCCTTATACTTTATAATATTAACTTTGTTTAAAATATGAGTATTAGTATTAGTTTTTAGACTTTTATACATTAAAATTACAAAATTTAGTAAATATGTGAATTGGTTTTAATATTGTTAGTTTTAGAGTTCCAACCATTAGAATATCTTTTTAAATAAGGACTCGTTAATTCTATTTAAAAGTTTATGTAACACCCCCAATTCAATGATGCAGCGGAATTCAAACTGGGTGTTACTCGACGGCACAATAGTCACAATAATAGAAAACGAACTCTAATTGAGTCGTTTTAAAAGATTTATCATTCAAATTATATAAATATCAGAGATTACAAAATGAGGTCCCAGATGGTTCCATGTTTACAAATTACATTAGATGAGTTTTCGAATGATAATAAAATTTATAGCCCTCTTGAATATCCGTGCCCTTCCGTGCCATCCTTGATCATCATGGACCTGAAATACATGCTTAAGAGGTCAACACAAAGGTTGAGTGATATTCATAGAGTTTGTTTAATGGTTGAACACAATATGTTAGTAGTGTGAGCTATAGAATCACACCAATGGTTGGAAAACAAAACAGTTATTATTATTACACTAAGCTTATGACACCAAAACGTTAACGGGTACCAATATCAATCGGCGGAGTTATCCGGTAGGTACTTTGCCGTCATACCTATGTTTCAAATATTAATGCATTTGTTTGAACTTAGTCAATACAAATGGGATTCGTCAATCCCAATAGGCCTATTCACAATACTCGCGCTCACTATTACTAGTGACTAAATGATTTATGATAAGGGATATTGGATTGGCAAGGATGGTACTTAGTGATAATAAAACAATCAGGCAAGCATACAATTGAAAAGCATTATGTTCGGTTGAAAAATAATAGCATGTATTCCCCCAAGGGTTTGTAAAACAATTAAGTAATGGAAAGTGGGGCTATGAACTCACCTTAAGTTATGTAGTAAGTAGTGAAAATGATGGTCGAATCGCGAAAGTCTCTAGGAGCAACCTATAATAGAATGTTGCGACTTAGGATTGGAGTAAAATATATGAAGAATTGCCTATATATGTCTTGCATTTAGTCCATGATGTAGTACTTAGTATAGTGTAAGTCTTTGAATAAAAATGGTTTATGAAACATGTATAGTTTGTATATAGCTTACTACCGTTCGGGCCGACATAATTCAGAGGTCATGTAGTAAACGTTCGAGGAGCCAGGACACTTTAATTCGTAAATCCACAACTCATCTCGACGGTTTACTTTAATGAACCCCTCACATGAGGCTCCCTACTATTGTAGTATTTGATAAAATATATATAAGTTTTTGATCCGAAAAGTTACATGTCTAAATAATTGAATAAACTTAGGAAAGTTTACTTTTGGATGAAGATTGTTATTACAATGAGTTTCTTGAGTCTAGTATGAATATTACTTGTAAAGTTTCATGGTTGTTTTGATGGAGTAGATCCAAATTGGATGTTTATGTTACCATAACACTTTAGTTCATGTTTTCGCCTTAAAAAGTCATAAGATCTTTAGCCGTGGCCTTGCCGTGGCTTTGGTCATTGCTACCATGGTCTTGAAACTCATCCTTGGCCTTAGACATGGATGTTGTCTTGGCTTTAAGGTCATTAGACCTCTTGGTTTTACTTAGCCATTACCAATACATGGTCATTTGGTATTAAAAATGGGTTGTTAAGAATTTGAGGAAAAATATCACTCGTTAAGCGTTTTCAGGGCTCGAGCTTCTTTGTTCCTGAACGAAAACGTCATTCCGGACAACTTTCGTGTTTTAACTTTTTGATGAATCGGACCAGAAGGGCCTCATTCAAAATGGTCAGATCGTTAACAGTTTGTTTTAGGCAGTTTCGGCGTTTTGGTTTCGCTAACTTCTTTTGGCCATAACTTTTGACTCATGTACTCGTTTTAGGTGATTCAAATTGCTATGTTTTCCTTTTAAAACCCTCTACCACAGTATGTGATTGTCCAATATCATGTTTATACTATTTTGATTGTGGTTCTCAATATAAGTCACTAGTTTCCTTGATTACTTAACATGGGTTAACATATAGTTTCCATAACTTGTTTTAATAGTTTTTATACATCATGAACATAACACAAATACCATATATAGAATGAATGAAACATAATAAGCATGAAAATGATATTGAGCAAGAAAGTGTATTAGGGTTTCTTACAACTTTTGGCTTTCTAAAGAAAGGAAGTCAAGTAAGAAACTAGGACACTAAACCTATGCTTGCAAACCCTTCACCACAACTCTTGTAAACCCTTGCTAGCCTTGATTTAGATCTTGTGAAACCCTTATTAACTCAGCCCTAGTACCCTTGTGTAGCTCCTAATTCATCCATGGAATCACCAAATAAAAACTAGTTTCATGTAGAGAATAACTAGGCCTTCAACTCTTATGTGTAACTTGGAACTTGGAAATCAAAGACGAAAGGTTGTGAGATTTAAGTGTGTTATGTGTGGTGAACGACTAGGAGAGGATGAGGAAGGGTATTTATAGTGCCTTAAGGAGGTTAGGAAGGTGTTAGGAAGGTGTAATGAAGAGGTGCAAGTTTAGGATATTTAGGAAGCTTACTTAGGAAGTTTGGACACATACATGTATTCCAAAAGTTCAAGACTTATCTCAAGCCACCAAGGCATAGTGAATCACCCCTTAGGTCGGCCATAATGATGGGGGAGTGACTAGATACGTAAACTTGGTATTATCTAGCTTACGGAGTGAGTTTTGGTCCCGGTAATCGATAACAGTAAGTCGCTAAGTCATAAAACTTAAAATCGGGTATCCTAAAAATATGAAACTTATAAATATGTTAGAACTTATTAATATAACCTATCTTAGCATATTTAATAAGTGATAAGTTCTATCGGGTTGCTTAAATGCTGTTAAAACTGGAAACGCGGGTCTAAAACGCGTAATTCGCGTAAAACGCTAAACTGGAAAACGTAAAATTCCAAAACTTTTGGAATTGTCGTAAAATGAGAGAAATTCATATTTCTATTGTTTATAGTGTTTTATGGACATATCGGGATGCTGGAATGACGTTTAAACCTAAAAGTAAATCTCGGACACGGTTTCGTGACTTTTGCAGAAATGATCCAACGAGTGTCAAACTCTCGGATTATTATTAAAAAAGTTTAACTTACGAGAATATGAAACAAAAATTTCGGGAGTAAATAGTAAAAATGAATAGTAAAAATTTGGGATTGGATAGTAATCTGAAAATGCGAATTGTTACAGTTTAATTTATGCGTACACGGGTTTGAATATTAAATATGGCTAAATTATTAGTAACGAGAATATAAATATCAAATGGTAAGCACGAGTTACAGTGATATGAAAATAAATATACGATATTCTATTTATAACAACAACTCATGAAATTGTTATTTAAAATTTATATATGAATATACATAAAAACTTTATGGAACATATTTTAACTTCATTAACGCTTATTATGTAAACTCGCACATTTTGTACAACATGATATCAATAGTTAAAATTAAACAATAAAATCAGCATCAACCTCAATATGCCTGTTAGTTAAAAACATTATACAAAACTGATTATTAAAATAAACAAACAAACACATGGGTTAGATAGTCATTCTTTAATTTAGAAGGTGTTTCCCTTAAATTAAAAAAAATGCACGCATCACAATCTTTATTTGATAACAATCACCTCCTAAATCAAAAAAAGAAAAACTATGTAGGTGATAACCTTACTTTATTCATTGACGTGATGTTTTATTAAAAAAAGAAAAAAAAAAAAGTAATAATTGGCCATTGGAAAGGAATTAAAGTATGTACATGAGAATTATTAAGCAAGAATATATAGTTTTTAATCAGGTTATTACGTTACTATACTGCGATAATGTTATTGAGTTAGTAATCACGGATGTGAGATACAACCATTCTTCCATACTTATGATTTATGCGTTAACCTCTTTTTGCTTCTGGATAGAAACCAAAAGAGACATCAACAGAACTTTGGCTTATGCCTTATCTAGCTGATATTTTTTAGTAACCTTTTTTATGATTTAACTTTTTTGTCATACACACCAACTTTTAGTAATTTTTTTTATGTTTTATTAAAAACTTTTACACTTAATATTTGTGTTTTTTACTAAACACACTAAGCTATGATAGAATTAGTTGTGAGTTCAGGGGTTTTTTTACTAAGCTTCTAAAAAAACTTATAGCTTTATCATAAACTTATTGTGTTATTGTAATTGAATAAGCCAATAAGCACCTTTAATAAGCATAACCAAACACCCCTTTAGCTCGAATATGAAGTTTTCTTATTTGATGTTATAACTAACTTTGTTGTTATCCTCACTATAATGCAACATGTAAGTAATTTTTTGCAGTTTTATGATCTTATCACACACACTAAAGTGTAATGCAATTTGTTTTGTGTGTTTTTTTAGAGGAGGATTAAGTATCAACACATGAATGTCATGGAAGAATTTTCTAAGACTACTCAAGGTATGAATGTATAATTAAGTTTAGTTGCTGATTCAGCTAACACATGAATGTATTTTAATGTACCAAAGATGTATTTTAATGCCTATATGGGAAATTTTATATTAGGAATTCTTAGCAAGTGTCTTTAAATGAGTTAATGAAATTTAGCAGGTATTTAATTTCATTGATAATACTATGGGTATCAACCAATGGTCTAAAATATGAGTTTCTTTTACTTTGATGATTTAGGCCAATTGTAAAGAAAGTTGCACTAAAATGAAAGGTCGGTAAGGATTCGAACAATCCTAAAAGATTTGCGAATGTACTATTTGTCATATTTTTCATGCATTTATAATTTACTCGTACAAGTAATTATAATTTCCTTATATAGTTTGGTCTCAGAGAAAAATTATTTTTATATATTATACATAAACGTAAAATTAAATTTGACTTATACCCATTACAACTTTTTTTGTTTCTCTTTATGTAATAACGAAGGTATAGTGTAAGCAGCTATGCTAATTTGGTAATTTTATGATCAAACATGAGAAGTAAATAGCACAAACTTATGACAATACAATTTTTCAAACAAAAAGTTACATTAGTAAACATGGTATGATGGTTATTCATAATCAAGGAAATGAATCAATCTTCAAAGATATCTAAATATGCTACATATTTTAACGAAAATATAAGTAAAAGAAATAGAACAATTACAAAACACATCGTAAATTGATCGCATGAGTTTGCAAAACTAAAAACATATATCACTAACATGTCATGCAAGTCAAGTATCATCATGTGATTTTGCTATAATAATAAAATATAATTTTTAATCAAAAAACATTCTCCTAAAATAATAGGTAGATTATAACATATAAACATATAATTTTTTATTTTTAGTGCACCAAGTAAAACCAATTGAAATATATTAAGTGATTTATTTCTTAATCGATAATAATAAATAATCAAAACGAAAATCTAAAAACCATGTGCGTGCACAGGTATTATAACTAGTAGGATAGATATAGATATGAATAAATTTATTAAAATTGTTAAGGTGAGTCACGTATTGAAGCCGCGGGACTTATGTACCTGCCACACGTGTGCCGTCGGCGAATTTAAATATCCTCACACGCTTGAGTTTATTACACTCTTCACGTTGTACATGTGCTTTCGTTTATTTTTATTTTTCATATCCGTTAATTTAACCATTTCATTCTCTTATTATATCTTCAAAATTAAATCTACACGATTTGATTAGCTACACCTTATCAAGTAAGGCAACCCAATCCTTTTTTTTCCCTGTCATGTCAGCTTTCTCTCTTTCACGACCTGCAGACGATTTGTTACCCCGGTAAAGGAGACCAATTTCATTTTTTAAACATTTCAAACTACAAACTAAATAATTAAAACATTAATTTCATAAAACAGTACATCGATTGAAAACATAAACTTAAACATCACATAAACTTCAATTATAATCTGGGTGATCCTAGGTTTGAGAATTGTTGGAGTCGTAACCGTCGTCGTAAGGATCAAAGCTCGCCAACCTCTCTTCTTCTAACTGAGCTTCCAACCGGCTCAGCTCCCGCTCCTTCTCAGAGTTCCAGCCATCATCATCTACTGCCACATTTTCCTCAAAACTTAGCTGAAAGTGATCAAGATGAGGTTGTTGTTGTTGTTGTTGTTGCTCAACAACTGTTGGTGCAGATGAACTTGATGTACCTTGCATAAATTGTTGTTGTTGTTCAATCATAGCAGCTTTCACATTTTCTTCAAAACTCCAACGAATCTTGTTTGTTTTTTGGGCATGTATATGACTCACACAGCCACGCAATGTCTCAACAACGACATGATCTTTACAAAATTCATCGTATAAAAACTGGTCGATCACAAATTTTCTGTCGTCAGAGATGTGATCGCACTCTGTGTAGCGTGTTCTCATTCGTTGTTTGAGGGTCTTTGCCAGCTCAAACCGGTTAATAACTTCGACAATAGCTTCTTGACGAGCCGTGTCGTCTTTCTCGGCTTGATTTTGACCCACTTTTGAAATTGTTCGACGGTATGAGGGAGTTTATTACAAGCCATTTTGAATTGAAAAAAGTGAGAGATTTTGTGAATTGAAGTTTGTAATATTTTGTGTAAATATGTGGTATTTATAGTGTGTTAATTTATTATTATTATTATTATTATTATTATTATTATTATTATTATTTAACTTTAAACCGTTATATAATGGTAACTTTGGATCAAATAGCAAAGAAAATGGGAAATCCCATTCGGTCAGCCACACGACCCAAATGGTTTTTTTTCCTCGCTCGACCGAGTGTCCACAACAAGAACGACCGAATGTGACCTACACGACCGAGTCGGTCGTGTTCCTTACTGTCAATAGCCTCATACGACTTAATTTATATGGCCTGACTTATAATGTGAGTATTAATTAGAAAGAAATCATTAGTTCAATTTCAACTTCTATTCGAACGTGTGCTCATTGCTAGGATTAGGTGTCCAGGAAAAGTCAGTCGACATCTAAAAGGAATGTGTAAGGGTCGGGGGTTTCCACCGATTTAAACTGTTTGAAGAACACAAGTGTTTATAGTTTGAATCTTTTAAATGTTAATTTTCGAGATGAAAAGGAAACGTTTAAAAATTGATTATGGGTCAAATGTTTTTACTATGTATTTATACCGATTAGTATGTAAAAGGTCTTTTACATCACTTAAAACTATTATTAATGGCTCGGCTTCTTAAATAAATGCTTGTAAACTGTAACGCATTTGATAATAAATACAGTATTTGGTACGGTATTTAATTTTGTAAATAGATGGCACACCGTCCGTTTTGAATGCACATCAATCAACAAAAAAAATACTACTATATTCTGAGACTTTTCAAACACTATGTTTCTTATTAAAAAAATATGGTTATGCTAACGTGCAACTTAGTTGTATTTTTATTTAACTATCAAGACTACCTTAATAACTACTAAATTCGTCCCATAATTATAGTCTAATGTTGACTTTTTAAGTCTTTGTTTTGTAATTTTGACCTTAAATAATTTTATTTGTGTTATATATTACTTGATGCAAAATATATGAATGGATTGAGTTTTAAATGTATTTTCTATTAGTATAATTTTTATCAAGTAATATATAACACAAATAAAAACATATAAGGTCAAAGTTGCAAAACGAAGACTTAAAAAGTCAACAGTGGACTATAATTATGAGACGGAGTATATTGTATGAAGATTGTCTTATGAAAGTTACATTTCTACCAAATTAGAACACTGATGTCAGAGCCGTATATGAGGATATGCAAGGTGTGCAATCGCACATAATCTCAAAATTTTAGACGCCTCAAAATGTGTACCTCTTTGTATATTAAAGGCTTCAAAATTTACTTCCGACAAAAAATGTTAATGATATACTACCTCCGTCCCATAATTATTGTCCACGTTTGACTTTTGAAGTCTTTATTTTGCAACTTTGACCTTAAATATTTTTATTTGTTTTATATAATACTTGATAAAAATTATACAAATGAAAATACATTTAAAACTCAATCCGTTTATATATTTTGCATCAAGTAATATATATCACAAAGAAAAATATTTACGGTCAAAGTTGAAAGCTAAAGACTAAAAAAGTCAAATGTGGACAATAATTATGGGACGGAGGGAGTATTATTTTATGTTCCGTATATTTGTTAAAAATGAAACTTGATTGTTAAAATACTATGTTTTTCTGTTTCAATAGTTGATTTTATGTTCTGTATATTACGGCATAAGTTTTTGCACATGCACAAAATCTCTGGAATCTCAGCTACAACACTAACTGTGAGTACTGTCATCTTCCTTAATGCATTTATGAATAGATACTGTTAACTACATTCATCTCTATCCTAAGTTTGTTTCAGGACTGTTTGGTAAAGGTTTGCTGTAATTGGTTCTAAAAACATTTAAGTTAATCGTTTTCTTAATTTGGATAGGAACACCACAATTGACATATGTGATGGGACCAAAGTATGCATATTTTAGTTGAATTTTTGGAGTCAATTAATATGTACTTTGAATTAAGATACACCCAAATTGGACCATTTTCTAAAAGGATTCCTAACTCTTTGACTCTTCAAACCTAAAGTATCTTGTTTCTGTGCTCTCTTTACAGGCCAAAAAGGACCTTTCTACATACTTAAAAAGGACCTTTCTACATACTTAAAATAAGCAAAGATAGATTAAAGCTAGCAAGAAAAAATGAAAAGCTCATCCAATTGTAATTAGCCAACAAACATAAAGCTTGAGTCCATAAAGAAGATGAAAAATGTCACCTTTCTAAATTATCATAAAAAATCACTACCACCAAACATGTGGTTCTGTATACTGATGTTAGACTAATTAACAAAAGAACATATAACAAAAACTCCTAATCTTTAAGGTTAATAAGTATGTACTCAAATCAAAATCAACCCAAGAATGTGTAAAAAATCTCAATCCTATGCAATGAAAAATGATCTATAAAATCAATCAGAAATAATCGAAATCTGACCACTGGAAATGCTACCATGGCTGTCGTCGCATATCGACACTGCTCTTTCCAAATTAGCAACAATATCGGTCATTGTTGGTCTTTCTCGACCCTCTAAGTTCACACAGTGTATAGCAGTGTATGCCATGAGCTCCACTGCCTCAGACTCATTCACCTCGGGAGGCCCTACTCTCTTGTCCAATATCTTTGCCAAATCACCTGAAATGATTTCTGGTACAGCAAAGTCCACTAGACTTGTGGGTGTACCACCATTATCCTCGTCACTTTTGAATATCGCTCTCTTTCCAGTCAGAAGCTCTAACAGGACAACGCCAAATCCATAGACATCACTCTTGGCAGTGACTACATTAAGTCCATAGTATTCTGGATCAATGTAGCCAACTGTCCCGGCTGCCTTTGTGGGTCTTTGTTGTGAATCAGACTCAGGACCCATTAAAGATAGCCCAAAATCAGAAACTCTAGCAACCCAATTTGCGTCAAGTAAGATGTTGGATGATTTGATGTCACGGTGAATTATAGGTGGAACTGCGTAATTGTGAAGGTATTCAATTCCCCTAGCAGCATCTAATGAAATCTTGATCCGCATCTTCCACGAGTTTAACAGGCTGCAAGTTTTTTCAACGTTTTTCTTGTCATGTAAATGATCATACAACGCTCCATTTTTCATGTACTCGTATACCAAAAGTCTTTCTTCCCTTTCCTCACAATAACCAACAAGCCTAACCAAATGCTTGTGATGAAGCCGGGATAAGAAAGCCAATTCTGAATCAAATGCACTTTCTTTTTCTTGGAACCTCTTTGTCTTTTGATTTGTTTCCCCTCTTTTAATAGCGACTTCACGACCATCTAACAGTTTCCCTTTGTACACAACACCAAAACTCCCAGCACCTATCTTATTCTCTAGTGAAAAATTGTCGGTTGCTAATGCCAAGTCAGCAAAAGTAAACTCCTCTTCCCTATCAGCGTGTTTTGAAGACGTTCCACTTCTTTGCCTTCTAAAAGCTCTTGATGCTTGTCGCCTAATTGTAGATGACCTTGAAACAGTACTACTATTTGAAAATGGACCATTATGAGCAGTGCTAGTAATCGTGGGTTGAACAGAATTGTGTATCTTTTTATTCCCACAACAAACACCCATCCACAAACAATAAATTATAGTACAAATACCTGCAAAAGCCCCAATTGATCCCACAATCGCAAAGGCTAATAACCCTCTTCTCAAAGGCCGTGAAGGT
Source organism: Artemisia argyi (assembly GCA_030686995.1). Classification (NCBI taxonomy): domain Eukaryota; kingdom Viridiplantae; phylum Streptophyta; class Magnoliopsida; order Asterales; family Asteraceae; genus Artemisia; species Artemisia argyi. The sequence continues at coordinate 148,658,231 of CM060709.1, read as the reverse complement.
GAAGAGCGTCGCACATTATCACCACCATCAGGCAATGGTGGTGCTAATGATCCTACATTTGGTGGCGACAAAAAAACTAAATCACAAGGCTTACATATTGTTCCATAGCCAGAACAAAGTATATCAGACTGACTATATATACCACAATCACAAACGGTTCTAACACACGGACCAGGAAGAATCATTCTCAACGGAAGCTCATATCCTAAAGGAAACGACCCATTATTAACCCACCCTTCACCCCAACAAATAACCGAAAGATTACTAGTAGTCAATCCACAAGTAAAATCCAATCCAGCAACAATAGACTCAAACGAAACCCCAACAACATAATCACTCATCATACCCCCTCTTAAACCACCCCAACAAACCACAGTACTATTAACTCTCCTCAACGCACAAGTATGATTCACACCAAGCGCGAATGCACTAAACTCAAAACTAGTATGATCCGGTACATTAACCTGCCCGTAGTCATTCCCACCTCTACATATCAAAAAACCCGTAGAATTCACACCACACGCGTGATCACCTCCTACAACAATATCCAACATACGAAAATCCTTAAACTCACTTTCAATAAATCTCGCACGTTCCAAATCCTCTCCAAAACAAATAATTCCACTAGTACTATTTATCGCAACACCGCAACTAAACCCTAAACCCGAGGAAACTCCTCCTAACCTAGTATTATTATTAGCCAAAACCTCACTACCACCATTTCTCCAACATAAGACATTTGTCCCACTAGTACTATTCGTTATCGCGCATATTTGACTATCTCCAACAGCCATCTCTTTTAAAACAAACGTTTCGTTATAATAAATACGTTTCGCAACTAAACTAGGGTTCCAGCAAACTAATGCTGACCCGCCAGACCTTACACCACAAAACACGTCATGCCCACCAGATATCGCCTCGAATGAGATGTTTGAGAACACGTCCAATACTTGTCCGTTGCGCCAGCATTGAACACGTTGACTTGGTTGACTGGAAACTATGCCACAGATAGTGACTGTGGAGCCGTAGGTTATTGAGAGTGTGGTAGCGGAGCCTCCGAGGCTTGTGACGGTGGATATGTATGAGAGGAGGAGGGTGATGGTGATGGTGATGACGGTGGCTGATGACGTCATCTGGTGGTGGTGATGGTGGTGTGTTTTTGCATTGGTTTTTATGAAGAATGAAAAGTTTTGTTTTGATTGTTTTTTGTGAGAGAGAGATAGAATGGAATGAATATTTATTATGGAATAATAAATGGGAATTAATTTTTATAAGAGTTAACTACATAAATGGTCCTTGTGGTTTATTGAGTATTACGGATTCAGTCTATTCTTCTTTTTTGTCTAAAACTTGTCCTTATGGTATCGACATGTTACGGATCCGGCCCACTTTTACCTATTCCATTAGTTTGACTTTAATTATGAGGGTATTTTGGTATTTTCATATTCTTTTTAATGCACATGCACCTCTACCCACTTCTTCAACAACAAATTCACTTCATTCACTACAACATTTAAGGCTTTGTCGACGACTTTTTGAGTCTTTTGCCAGCAACTTGTCATCGGGAAAACTTATTGCTAAGAACATGTCATCGGGCTCAGTCATCGTCAATGTCTCGTCGGTAATCACAATAACGACAAGTTTCCTCGACGACCGAGTGGGACCCACACACATTCCAGTCAAACATCCTTAAAATTTTGACCATACTTTTCCTAAGGACAAGTCCTCGGGGTATTTTTTGGGGTCAACGAAAGTCAAACATTACCATATTTTTCTAGAAGACATGTCCTCGGAAAAATATTTGGTAAAATTTTCAACCCATTCAAGTCTCGGTCAATGACTTTTTTTTTTTTTTTTTTTTTTTTCGTTTAGCGACTTTCGCCGATGACTACGTGTCCTCGGGAAAATTTTGGTCGCCAATTCCACTTTTTCTAGTAGTGATTATTTTTTCACCATTTACACATGCCCATCTTCTCTCTTAAGCTTTCACTATTTAACACTCGATTAAATATAAACACATAATCACACACACACACACACACACACACCTTCTAACCATAATCCATCAAATCAACTATTCAAAACTAGCCTATCTAATACAAATCAACCATTCAAAACTAACCATTCAAAACTACCATTCAAAACTAACCATAATCCCTCAAAACACATACACAAACACCTAATAAGGCTTGTACGTCGTCAAATTCGGCTTGTTAGTCGCTGGACCTGATGATTGGAATTTGGATTAGTGGTAAATGGAGATGGCATTGTGGTTAGTGGTGGCAGCCGGATTTATTCAAGTTAGAAATAAATTGGGTTTGTTTGTGAAGGAATAGATTTTTTAGGTGGCAAATGAATGGATTTTTTAAAAGTGGTTCTACTGATGAGTTGAAGAAGATTGAGGAGATCATTAGGTTTTTGATATAAGGATAATTTCATACTTACCCAACTTAAATATCAAATTCCATATATATCAAAAACATAAGTTTTTAATGCATAAGTACAATGCTTTTAAAGCATGTGTTGGAAAAATATGAAATTGTAGTGTTTAAGTTGATTATATATAAAATTGCCCCTTTGATATATAAATTTAGTGGATGAAATTGCATTGTTTGGTTTTGATTTGTATGTGTATGATTTAGGGTATGTTTGGCACTAGTAGGAGCTGGAGCTTTTTTCTAAACGTTAGTTTAACTAGCATTCCATTTAGTAGCTTAATTTTTTTACGTACTCTTTCAAGCTATGTCAGCAAAACTAGACTTATTTTTAATAGTAGCTTATTTTTCAAAAAAAATAAGTTCATGCTATGATAAGCTCTAATAAGTTCGCGTGCTAAACATGCCCTCAGTAGAAAATTTTGTTAGATAACTAAAGTTGTACTATCTTTGGTTATTTTTGGATGAAAAATGATGTATAAAGTTGTATATTTTGTGTATGCTAAACAGATGTGTAATCATGACTTGTGTTTTGATTTTTTAGGCGAAAGGTTTATTAGAATATGCATTTACTAATGATTGTGGTTGTTGGTTCAGGTTTATTTTATCTGATAAAGAAGGGTGTTCGGATTAGTTATCTTGAATATGGTTTTGTTTGCTTAGATTTAATTAGAAAAAATGGGTTGAAGGTTTTGATGTGTATTCGTGTTTATGTCGGTTATTCTTTGAAGATGAGTGCTTGGATCAAAGGGTGAATGCGAGGGTATTTTGTATTTTCAGTTGACTTAACAGCAAAAGCTAACATAATTAACCAAAATGGACTGGATTCATAATGGGTCGAAACCACTTCGACTGAATTCGATATGAAAAGAAAAATGAACTGAATCCGTAATAGTCAACAAACCACAAGGACCATGCATGTAGTTTACTCTTTTGATAAATAAAAATGTAGTTGAAAGATGAGAAATGAAAATATTTTGTTGTCAGTACTGAGGGAGTTAACAATAAGTGAGAATGTATAGATTTTAGTGTGACAAATTGTCATATAAAGTGAGGTGTAAATGGATGGCACGTGTGATTTTGTTACAGGGGTGAAGGTTCGTTTGACGTGTAGTTTGATGTTGGAACTTTTTGGTTTTAGGTTGCTACCTTTGACTTCTTCTTTCTCTTTTTGAAATTTCGTTTACCAGTTTCTTTCTTTTTTCTTTTCTTAAACAAGCTTGTTTAACAGATATACGTTTGTAGATTGATCGTTTTATAAGGCTACTAGCAGTGGACCGGTTTTAATCGGTTGAGAGTGCCTGACAACTGATTGTCAAATCGGTTGAGCCCACTGTGGGCATTTGGTCAAAAACTCGGCTGAAGGCAAAAGAAACCACAATCGGTTCTCCACACAATCGATTTTAACATCACACAAAATCCAACTTTTGAATTTAAAATGGGACCAAAGTTATCGTTTATATTATTATAAAAAATAAAATTAAATAAAATTAAAATTAAAATTAAAAAATAAACTTTACCACTTTTCATCCTACAAATGCTAATATCAAACACACAATTCAACCAACTTCTCATCCATATTCACCATGTCTGTGGAGTCTTACGAGCTATTGTTTGGTTTCTTCGTTTTCCGATGATGATGAAGTTATGAGTGAGTTTACGTAATGTTTTTAACGTTTATTTGATTTAGTATTATAATGTTTTTTATTTTTAATGAATTTTACATTTGTTTTTTAAAATGTTTGAAAAAAAAAGAAAAAAGAAAAAAAAAATGTCGGTCACCACTGTGGCACTCATGTCTAATCGTTGGAAAGAGAAAGCTGACGTGACAGCCGGAAAGAAAGGTCATCCGGGATCACCACTGTGCCCAGCCTAAGTTTTGTTTGAAAAAGTCTATGTAAAAGACAATTTTTATGCTCAAAAACCTTGAGTGTTTACTCGCAAAGGCCTGTTTAAAGCCTTAACAAAAATTGTGAGTACCTACTCGCAAAGTCTGTAAAGCAACTAAGCAACACGGCTTAGAATTGTCTACATGTGATAGTAAAAATTAAATTATACGGATTAGCTTTTACTGAAAAAATCTCACGTCTTTAAAGTGTTTTGGGGTCTAAGCATTAATCTGTATGCACATTTGGTATCTTTCATAGGCTTTTTGTGTGATTTCATATGTATTCATTTCTGTTCTTCACAAGATATATGATCTTTGACAATTTATACTATTTATAAAGACTGATTAAAATATCTTAAAAGCTCTTAAAAAATGATATACCCAAAATATCATTTTATTAAAAATGGTAATAAAATCCACAACTAAATTAATAGTTTAAATATTTTTTGATCCTCTAAGTTTTATCATTTTTCGTTTATAACTAATAGTTTTTTTTTTTTTTTTTTTTTTTTTCATTTTTTTTTTAGTAGTAGTAGTAGTTACAAATTTAACTTGTAAGTGTTGCATTAGGGGCCACATGCAAACCACAAGTTCACATGTATAATTATTTATCAAAATACACCGTTATTTGTCTAGTACAACTTTACATAGGCGAAGCTCAGTGAGGATTAGGAATGGCTATGCGCCTATGCCCCCTATAATTTTTCATATTTGTATTATACACCTTAATGCATAATAAACTTAAGATTTTATAGATATATTATGGTTTGACCTTCTCAAATTTTAATAAAAATTTGGAAGCTCCGCCATTGGATACAAGTATTAATCAGTGGGAAATAAGGTCAAAAGATTAGGTACCACGTATAACTAATTATGCATTTGTCTTCTTATCATCCATAAATCGGTCATTGGTGCATGAAAAATAATAAAGTTTTGAAAGGAAATTGTGGACCTTGTGGTTGACTAGGAGATTTACGAATTAGTCCTTAAATGTCATTGTTGTGTCCCAAAATTTTTATATTTTCTTTTCTTAGAACGTTCCTTATACGAGTAATAGTCATTACTGAGAGCAGATATGGAAAGCGTTTTTCAAACTCTCGTGATTTTAATATACACTTAGAAATTAGTCATGTGAAAAGGGCAAATGGTATAAAACACGCGGATGAGTTTTTATATCGGGATAATTAATCTTGGTCAACTAACTAAAAAATTCATCACCTCGATTGACTCTTAAGTCTATGTTTGGCGGGGAGCTTTTTGAGGCGATGAGCGGTAAGTAATGAGCTTTTTTATTTTTAGTGTTTGTTTAATAAAAAAACGGTAAGTTTTGCTATTTTTTATAAATGTTCATTCTTTCAATGCTTCTTTAAGGACTGCGGCTACTGCTCACAGCTCATTGCTACTTTTACAAAACACACCCTAAGTCTTAATTGCTAACTTAGGGCTCGCTTGGTTAAGGGTTATAAAGGGTAAGCAATGGGTAAGATAATGATTGATGGAGCTTAGTTAAAAGAAATATAATGCCCCATTATCTAGTATTGGGTAATACCATATTCCTCAACAAATTAAGGGGAATGCTTATTATATTGACTTTTTATAATTAGAATCAGTGCTGTCTCTGAGTTTATTGAGGCCAAGTGCATAATTCAGTTTAAAGACAAATACGAGGCTTAAAATGGAAAGTAAATAATTTAATTAAAAGATAAAATGAGAAGTAATCGTTTTCAATATGCCCGACCAGCTTTTTAATGCAACACTCTAAATTAAATACATAAAGTCACTTTTACAGAATATATATCATATAAAAAATTTGAGACCCTTTGAATTTGAAGGCCCTGTGCGATAGCACACCTCGCACACCCTCATATACAGTTCTGATTAGAATTATGTTTATGTAACGTCACCAAATATTATTATGTACTTATGGCTGCTAAATGAAACCGTCCACCTTTTAATTCTGAGAAAATTAAAGCCTATTTTTCGTTCATGTTTTCTTGCATAATAGCTAGCTAATATTAGTCCGTTACAAAGTTATTATGTATTTTATGGTACGGTTAAAACTCTCAATTTTGAAATTTTCAAAACAAAGACATATTAAATAATCATAAAACAAGCTAAGATGATCTTTTGGTTTTATTTAGTTAGTTACAAAGTAACAACAATTGAAGCTACCAAATTGTCAACGATGCATGCATGTTCATCTATACCTGGCCTGGTGGCCTGGACTATTTTTTATTTTGTTTTATATCATTGTGCTTTTTAAAATTTTGTGACAACTTTGCTAAGCTTTACGATGATATATACAAATGAAGAATTATTGATGAACAATTATTGATGAACAATTATTGAACTTATTCGTATTATTTTTTTTGGTAGTGCCATCTCTATGAAAGTGAAGGGGTGTCATTGTACATGGTAGTACAACTCGACGAGTGAAACAAAATTTCATACACTTTTATTATGTATATAGTATATACACAATATGAAACTTAGGTTTAATTAGTTTACGCACTACTTATGCATGTACATATCATTTGTGTGTGTTTAAAAGACTCTTTGTGATAATGGCGCGGGCCAAAAAAATCAATGAAACGGCCATGTTTTTTTGGGACACCCTTATCTCAGTGGCCTAGCCAGATAAATGTACAAGCATTTCAATCGATTTAAAAATTGATTTTATTTCATATAAGTATTAATTGGGTGGCCCAAATGATTACAGTATTTTTAAAATCACGTTATAAATTTTGACTATCATAACTTTGATTATTACTTTTACATGTTACGCAAGGAATAATATTTTACTTAGAACTCAAAGCCCATAAGTTGAGTGTTCATTTATAAAGTTTATAAAATAAACGCAAATAATGAAGTCAGACTAATACAAAAAGAATGCTATAACCATTGCAAGACAAAGCATGTTGCAGACATACACTTTCTTCTTTCTTACAATCATTACCATTGCACATGAAATGCCTAAATTTTTGGGCACATATAATTTGCTCACTTGTATTAAATATTAGAGCTTTTTTTTTTTTTTTTTTTTTTTTTTTTTTTTTTTTTTTTTAAGAATATCTCATCATGTCAACAACTGTACTTTTTCTCAAACATGCAATGAATACATATTATTAACCTATCCATAAAACTATAAGAGAAACTTTAAACTTCTAAGATGACCACAAAGATAGTGATAGAAGATTATATAAGTTACCAAGGGAAGGGATCCAGTGAAAAGACAAACTAAAATTTGAAGAATGTGAAGGATTTCTAGCCACACATTTTAAATAAGGGTGATAATTTTAAGAGGAGATGCATCTACTTAAAAAAAAAAAAAAAAAAAAAAAAAAAAAAAAAAAAAAAAAAATTCTTTGTGAAAACATATGTCTATTAACATATAACGGAATTTTAGCATGTCGAAAATGGTACATGGTTGATGAATTTAGGACCCGGCAATCTTAAAAAAGAATTCTTTGTGAAAACTCAAATGGAGATGATAATGCTGTTGGAAATATTAGGTGTATAATTGGATTGTAAAATACGTTTTGCTTGAAACATATAAACATAAATGGTCCCACTATTTATGTAACATATAAAGTGTTATAGTCCAGCACTAGAATTAGGACTTTTTGGTTTGGTATGTTAGAAGGTACTAGGTAGAACCTATACAAGAGAATCTGAGTCCACTGGGATGTCCTGCTTTTAGGTTTCACTATACTTCATTGTCATCCTAACTTTGATTAAACAAACACCTACCTGCTAAAGTTTGTTTTTGTCACTTTATGGTTACAGAAAAATATAAAATACAAGTTATTATTTTTTTTGAATAGCGGGTTAGTGGTTAAATGTTAGTTGTTAATTGTTGGCTCGAGTTAGTGTCGCATCCTCGGGCAGAGATACCAACCGCGAGCCTCTCCTTAGGGGATAACCCCACTCCTATTCACGATTCGTCTGATATCATTAGATGATATCATTAGAGCTTGTGGTTCCCAAGTGAGGACTTCCCGGTCGGTCACCCAAACCGGTACTACTCTCACTTGGGCTCGCTTAACTACTTAAGCCTTACCCACTAGACCACAAGCCCCATGATAAGAAATACAATTTATTATAGTCATCAAAATTGTTTATATCTGAACTTGTTAGTTTGCAAAGGTCTTGCGAGAAATTTGCAGCTAAATTGGTGTCCTGTTTGAGTAGTAAAAGTTAACCATTTTGGCCAAAACCATTCTGACCCCTTAGGCATTTTGGCCAAAACCATTCTGACCCGTTAGGCCGTTACCTCACTCTCATGACTCATTACAATCCACAGAATGAAACAGCAGATTTGAAGTTTGAACCGAGAGGTTAAGATTGATATTAAGACAGCAGTGTTAACTGTTAAGTGTTTGAATAGAAAGTAGATGGATTAACTTCAAGTGATTTATTGATCTACAACATGTTTACAGAACTTTGAATTATAAATAAACCGCCCACTACAAGGACCATAACCTTGCAAACTATATACCGGCTTACAACAACAATACAAATTTGAACATTTGTTGCTAGGAACAATAACTATATAGTAATCTCTGAACGAATCTCTCCTCCTGTATACAAGACCATATAATAGCTATACAAAATGCAGTGCTTGAGTAAATTATGCTGTCGTATTACCTATCTGAGGTACCTCCTCCAAAGAAGATCTAAGCTTCGACTGTTTACGCATGTTTTGCTCAGCGAGAAGCAGGAATCCCGTGTTTTGCGAACCATTCGGGCATGTGGAATCTTTCGTATAGGACGGGCCTAACGTCCCTCTGCTCAGAAAGTTGCTTCAAAAGTGGAAGAAGGACCTCAAGAAGCTGGTTGCAATATTCATATCATAAGTATCTTGGCGAGTATATGAGCTCAAAATGGGGATTTGTAGATAAGTTTGATATTATATGTGGATAATATACCTGGTCGTCGCGTGGTTGACTAGCAGAAAAAGGTATGCAAGGTATTCCATTGACTGGTTGCAATAAGAAACTAAATGGATTATTGTCAACAATGACCATTCTAGAAAAATCTGTTGATACAAAGGAAAGGTCCTTCACGTGCTCCCGATATTCCCTGTAAAACAAATAATAAACACAATTAACTTTCAACAGTTGATGAAAGGACAAAAATAAGATGTAAACAGAAAACTACTTACGTGGAAATTGTTGAAGGCCGATACAATCTACGACTAAACCTGTTTTCAGCATCTATTTTGTCAACAAGTGGTCTCGCATATCCTGCATCAGTGTGTGATAACAGATTAAAAGATTGATCAACTTCAATAGGAGATATAAAAGGAAAAATTATAGCGGTAAGAAAACCTTCAAGGCCTGCAGTAAATAGCACAAGATCAGCAAATTTGCTAAGTTGGGCAAGAAACTCATGCAATCCAGGACGTTCAAAGACCGTCACATAGCTGATCTTGGGTTTTCCATCAGATTCCTTAAAATCCAACATTCAGGTATTGTGTTAAATTAGTTATATTTACACAAATTATAAAGATTAAAACCTATTTATGAAGCTAATGGTTCGAACCCTATCAGAAGATACGCATTCTAGCTCAAACCATGTCAATCCAGCATCTGTAGCTTGTTTGCGAACACTGTCAGGCAAACTACATGTCTCGTAGGCACATACCAAAGTTTCATCCAAGTCAAGAACCACCTGCAGACATAAATGTATGTATCATTCTCAAGAAGCACCAAGAGGCATCTATGGATAACGCAGAACAACATGTGATCTTAAGTGCATCACAAGAAAAGATAACTAAAATGCGATCATGGGGAGAGACATCAAAAAATCTGAGCTGCATTTGTTTCACTACCGAGTTATTACATTTTTATCATACGTGGATATTGAATTATATTATCCAACGACAAAAGTAAACCTCTATGTAAACAGATGAGGTTTTTACATGCTTAGGTTACCAGGGGACGGTGAGCATTTGACTCAGATGTACATGGCAAAGCAGGGGTATCTCCGTGACTGTATCCGAACCCTTTCCCTGGCCACCACCAAGATGTTTACCCAGGGAGCTGAGGTTCTAACCTGAGACCTCTTCTGAGGACATCAAGAAGCTTGGCCACTAAGCCGCCTAGTTGGTGGTTAAAACTGCAATTTTTTCGTTACAAGGTAGTACCTCTGGCAAGCCATTATGTGCTTTATCAAAGTGAGGTGGTACCACTTAGCATTCATGAGGTGATCATCAAAGCTTGACAATATTCATGACACAGAAAATAGAAACATATGAGGATTGGACAACTATAAAGGTAAGGCACATAGTTGATCATTTATTTACTGTTGTACCCATTAGAAACGAACAACCACTAATCACATCTCTACCAACATAGCTATAGTCATTCCAGTATGCACATTATCTCAAGTACTGCATGCTTGGACCATGATTTACATCATATATTCATGATAACAGGTAATCTAAAGTTCTAAACTATGTATACTCATGCACATGACTACACCCGAATGAATAAGTCCATTGCTATCAAACTTTCAGTTAGTACGCTAAATTTTAATGTGATCAGTCAATCAAGCCTCGATGATTTACAGTCTTTCCCAGCCTCGCCACATAGTTTTACATTTGAAACATGCCTCAAGCATCATTTATCCTAATGGAGAAAGCTTAATTAACTGTCAACATCTAGCTTCTCTTGTTAAATTTATCTATTATCATGTCTGTGTGACAAGTTTCACGATTTTTCAAAGTTTTGACAAAAGAATTTCCCTTCCTATCATAACCTATTTCTTTCTTATAATTTCCTTAATGTAACGTTTAGGCTACATTAGTTTGCATATATAAAGACTCTGTCTTGAATTAGCATAGCCCATGCCCAAAAGAGACAAATCTTCCTCCTTTGCTTTCTCCACAATCTTAAGGTAGCCATGACATATTACATTCTCATTAAAATTATGTATATATCACGAAAGCATTCTTTGAAAATAAATAACAAATATAGTACATACTATCGAAATCAAGTATAGAGTCATAGAGATATATAAAGTAACGCACATACTATACGCAACCTATTTGCTAAACCAAAATTATATAGGCAAAGGCAACAAAGATGGCAATGGAAGAATAAAAGAGCAATCCTTTTATTGGTAAGCCCTTTCAATTCCTTAAAAACTCACACCTAAGTTTTCTATATTTTGTATTTCCCTCACTTGTTAGAGTTAAATCTAGTTATCGATTGTAGTACAAAACCATACCATACAAGCTACCTAAATCATTTCACCTGCTATATATTCATTCAAATAAGGTAAACATATAAGGTTTTAATGTTCAAGTTACTTAGAGAGGGCGAGTCTGACTCAGATGTACCTAGTGATATTCAAACCTGACCTCTTGTGAGGACCCATGGATTTTTATTTCGTAGTGTAAAATTATGTCAAATATACTGATTTTTTTAAAGTGAACGTGTTCCTTAAGTTTTGGATTACGATTTTCGGTACATTTCATAATATGAACCTGATGACTCTTGGTCACCCTCCTTGGGTAAATTATACTTAACATGAAAAAACTTATCCGTTTATACTCATTCAAACACCATACAGAATTAGTATAATATTCAATGCTAATAGCCTAATATGATCATCAATCCAATCAAACAGTAACAAACCAAACTATATATATCATAAGTAAAACATACCGTTAGTTTTTCCAAACCATCATAACTACCATGATCAGGTGCCACGTCAGACGTAATACAAACAGAACCCAACCCAAATGTTTTCTCATGATCATGCGACGTTTCAACGACAGACAAGGGCCTAAACGAAGACGTCGTAGAATTATAGTTTATAAACGAAGGTACTGTTCCTCGTACCATCTGAACAAAGATCTCACATATAAAAGTCAACCAGTTCAGCAGTGTCTGCCATACTTGTATCGGAGGCGCGTACACTTCACTCGCTCCTTGTCCGACGTCTGCCATCATTCACTCTGTGTGTGTGTGTTTTTTGGTTGTTTGAAAATGGATGGGAGGTGTGGTCAAGGTGATGGGAAGGGAGATGATTGAACAAGATGGGGAGAGTGTGATACACGCGCTTGGGAGTGAGAGTGGGGGAGTGTTTGAGGGTTACGTGGAAATGGGATCGGGTTAATTAAAGGGGATCAAAGTGTCTTTTTGTGTTTGGTTTGGCGTGTTGGACGGTTTGTTCTTGTGTTTGAATGACTACGAGGAACGTATGAGATTTGGTCATAAAGTTGTGACAGATATTTTGTGTGTGTGGAACATGTTTTTATTAAAGTTTCTATCTTTTTACTGTTTTAATCTTAAAAGTCACACATATTGTTTAGAAACTTTTTTTTTTTCCTCCAAAAGTAGAGAATGGCAAGTCATAATTCTTGGAATGTCATTAATATTTAGCAACTTATTACAGCATTCTAATGCTATCCTTTTTTTTAATCAACTCTTTAAAGACTTGATGGATTTAATGCATAATTCTTTTTAATCGACTTTTGTTTCATAATTAATTCATAACTCATTTAATGAAGATAATTTTTTACAAAAGCTTGGAGTTAGCAAAAAGGTTTTTTACTACAATGCAAAAAAGCTTTTGTAGAGACTTTGTAGAATAGTAAAAAGGTTTTTATAGCTTGAGCAATGAAGATGCTCTTATTTGTTGGTTACTTTGTGAAAAATAAATAAATAAATAAATCTCTAATGCAAGGGTTGAAAATAACTTGAAAATGAGCTAATGCATTGTAGTAGTGGGTTAATAATGAGTTATTGAAACAATTATATGAGGAAAATTTGATAAGGCATGAGCGGGTAAATGTTTAGAATATGTTGTTCATAGATATTTAGCATTGGAGTTAATAGGTTAAGAATGTGTTGATGGTTGAGAAAGGGTTAGTGCATTGGAGATGCTATAATACACATAGGTATTAAGACGTAACAGATGAAATGGTAAAAAGAAAGTTTTATATTGTATTGAAATGATGGATGTTAACTCATACAAAATAGCAAAAATTACAGGTTTGGACCATTTGGAAATGTGTTTTTAAAACGAAGACTACTTTTTCCAACGTTACCAAAATGGACTCATTACTCGCATAAAAAATAAAGTGTGTACACGAGTTACACGTGTACGACTAGGATTCATCTACGAATTTAAATTTTGATATAGTGACAAAAATCGCCCAGGCCCACGTTGCCACCTTATAACTCGCTTAAAATTTTAAGTGGGTACACGAGTTAATAAAAATTTGAGATAGTGCCCTAGGATTACTTGAAAATTTAATTTAGTTTGATAAGTAAGATTTTTTATTTTTATTTTTATTTATTTATTATTTTTTTTAATGTTAAAATATGTTAAAAATGATTATTTGCAAAATTTGAACACTATTTAATATATGTTTATGTTATATATTTTTGTGTTTGTTAGTTGAATTATGTTCTCCTCCAAGTGAGCTTCACAATGAACTAGCGAGTGTAAAAAATAGAGTTAATATGAATGTGATATTGCGACTCAAAGTGAGGCACTCGACATACTAAAGGTGTTGCAAAAACGATTTTGAAAACTTTGGACATTATTTAATATATGTAAATGTTATAAATATTTGTGTTGGTTAGTGGATTGACGTCACATTGAAAAGAGATTTGCAAAGAGCTAATGTACAAAAAAATAGAGTTAATATGAATGAGATATCGTATCTTAAAGTGAGTCACTTGTAACACAAATGGGTTTTGATTAACTAAATTGAATGTTGTTAAACCCAATCTAATAGATAAACGTTCAAACATTAAAGTATACGAATTACATTCCAAATCGATAAAACTTTAATCCTTCATGTAGAGGAATTAGAATCCAAACATCATCAAGGTCGTCCCACGAACTAAACTCTTCACTTGTAATCTTTTTAAACAGTATTCCAACTAATAACGAATTCCCATCACTACATTCAAAAGAACACTCGCCTCCTAAACAAAATAGGTCCTTCTTGAAAATACGATACAAATTGTTTCCCGAACCTTAACCCCGTCATTAAACAAAACTCTTCCCCTACTAAACTGTACATCAATACCACATACATGAACAATATTCGTATTTCCCTCTCCACACTCCATTGGTATAAGTGAGGTATTATGTGGTGATATTGATTGTCTTTATTGGTGGTGATGTTGGTGACGGAGTGAAAAGGTGATCGAGGTTTTGAGTCGGTAGAGGTGATGTGGTCACCAGTACATCCAATCTTACCTATGTAATAGTCAAAATCTTCTTAAATGATTACATATTCACACTTAATCGCAAACATATCATATACTTTGTAACACACAAAGACACCATCACCACTTTCATTTCAATCGGTAGTCATCACCATCAATTTGCTTTTTCTTTTTTTTTCTTCCATTAGTGGTCAGGAACCATTGGTAATCACCTTCACCAATGGTCAAGACTGTTAGCGTTGTAAGGGCAACTATCATGCCCAATCTTAACTTATTTTGTTAATGTGGTGCTACATGTCTAGATTTAGAATAGAATAATTAGAGATCACTTCATTAGTGAAATGCTTGTTTTTCGACCATAAGTATGTAGTATATAAGACAAACATCTCAAATAACTAGAATAGCTTTTTGTGATATGGTTTTTGCTCATTTGGCAATAACTAAGTATTAAATTGTGAGAGGTTTTGAGTTTAAATGATATTTGGTGCAAGAAACTTTTATATAGCTACATGGCCACACCAACAAGAGGAATTGGCCCGCTTGTGTATCGTAGCGGTTGACCCTAACCATGTGGATTAAAGGACGGACTCAGGATTTTAAAGAGGGTGTTGAACAAAAGAATTGTTAGGCTAACTAAAGTTGAATTGTAAGAAATGAAAGTAGCAAATAAAAATTTGGGGGTTGCACATACCAGAAAAACGACAGTTTTTTTAATTTTTTTGCACTACGTGACCTAAAATCAGATGTAATTCATGTCACACCCGACATCCATGTAGGTCCGTTCTTGCGTGGATTAGTGAGCTAAAATGTCAGAAACCATGATTATTTACGCACACAAAAAATAATGAGATTATTTTCATGACTTTTAGTGGATGATTATTCTATAATTAAAAGCTAAATATACAAGAAACATTATATTGTAATTGAGTAGATGTTCATATTAATCACTTTCCATCACTTGTTATAAAAGAAACATCGATCCTATTAATCAGCGCTATTGTTCATATACTCGTCAAGATCCCACTTTTGGACTTTAAGCTGCTAAGATGAAGTCTGCAAGTAAAATTGCCCAACTTGGGTCAAGTAATGAGAGAGGATCCTCCCTCATTAAAAATTAAATGGTCTAACTATTAAGTCTCTATCTAATCAGAGACCGGTAGTCATGCACGTAACATGCGTATATTACACATGTTACTAACTAATTAATATATAGATATTCCTTGTTTGAGTTCTAATCTAACTTCCATTATCGTCATATGATTAGATATATTGTATAGTTTACATCATGATCTTATATAACAGCTAAAGTTAATGAAGCGTCTATTTCTTAGCCGGATTAACTTCGAGAGTAGTATGCAATCATGAATGCTAAACGTGTACTCGTAAATGGTTATGCCCATGGTTGGTCATTGATTAAGGGCCTGTTTGTTTAATTTTTTCATTAAGTCGTGTTAATTAACAGATGATTTAATGCAGACAACATCAGTTTTATTATTTAATATTTTAAGTCATCTTTCTCTATTAAGTCACAAACAAACAGTTTTTATATTACTTAATTAATTCAGTTTTTTTCATATTAATTTAATTAAGTCGAAATCAAACACCCCCTAATACTAGCTTCTACCCTATCCAAATTCTAAAACTCAAGTTTTTATCATAACTCAGAGGTGTTCCTCATGTTTTCTAATTTGTATAAGTGCGTGTTTGGTCGCGTGTGTGCGCGCTTAAAGGCTTAAAGCGCGAAGCAACGCGGTGGTTGGTTAATAATTACAACATTGTGCATCTATATATAGAGATGATGAAGGTTTGGAAATAAAAAGGGAATACGTGAATGATATTTGAGCATTCTACATTAGCTTATAAAAAATGAATGTTACGTTACACGACTTATCTCTTTTATGATGGTTGTGAGACTAGTTGATGGAGGCTAGGCCTCAAGAGATTCAATTTCCTTTCTTCAATTCTATAAAACACCTAAATGATAGACACTTTCTTCAACATATTTGTTACTAGCACAAAAATGCGAGGCTCATTGCAATCAACATCATACGGCCAGTGTTAAAATCCTTTTGCATTTGTAAAAGAAACTTATAATACAGTTTAAATATATCATTGTGTTATTTTGAAAATATATCATACTTCAGGGACTAATATATTAAAATGATTAAAGAAGGTAGTAATAAGAAACGCGAGTTGGCTCACGCGCCAAATCATTGTAAAACAATTAACCGGGTCCCACAAAATTTCTACTACTAGTTGGTCAGTCAAAGATTATTTTCACTATTTGTGTATGTTACACTTTTGGTCCCTGAACTTTGTAAAAGTTAAAAAATGCCCAACTGACATTAAAGACTTTACCATAATAAGTTTCACGGAGAGTCTGATGCAAAAAGTAGTTTTCGTAACCAATTGACATCACATTTATAACTTGATACCAAACGTCTATCCTACATTAAGTTTCCGTTAGACTGTATCAGTTCTACATCAGCGTCACATGATCTCATTTCACCTCACATTTACCCCATAATAATTATCACCTTACTTACCATTTACTTATACCCCACTTAGACACAGATACTTATAACACACTCTTAGACACAAAATACACCATCTGTCGATCACTAATCAGTTTCAATGTGGTCACCACCACCGATTCTTCCCTTTAACAATGTTGACCACCACCGATCATTTGTATTGCAAGTCAAAACATGTGCTTGTAAATTACTTGTACTTGTGACAATGGGTTGGACTGGTTTGACCCGAAACACTTTGGTATGTTTGGCGAAATGGGCTGGAGCAGGGGCTGGGGCTAGGGCTGGGGCTGGGGCTTATATTATAAGCCGAAATTAAAATTTGTATTTTTATAAACTTGTTTGGCAAATGGGCTGAGGCTGGGGCTTATTATTCTAAAATTACTAAAAATGACATAATTAAATGAGTTTTTTGTATATGTTAGATATTTTTGTGGGTAAATAAGTAATTTATTTTTCAAAAGCCCCGGGCTTAAGTTTTTAGCCTCTTTTATGGGGCTAAAGTTTTTAGCCGGCTTATTTTATAAGCCCCTCCATAAGCCCCATGACAAACGAGACTTATTTAATTAGCCAGCTTATTTTAAAAGCCCAAGCCCCATAAAAGCCCCTCCCCAAACATAGCATTTATGTACTTTTTTGTTATTTCCCTGGATGCTAAAGATAATGCATAACCCGAACATATGCATGAGTAAATAGGCCAAAAACTGATATTTTCAGTATGATAACTTTGGTTCATTTATGTTGTAACAATTTGGTATTTACTTTCGGGAAAAAATAAACATGCCATCATAATGTGTATGCATCTCACTTCTATCTACAACAAAACCAAACACATTGAACAATGAAAAGTACATTTAACAAAGAATGAAGAAAATAAGCACCCTTTGGTGCTCACGACTCGTATGGAAATGTGAGCCAGGGGTGTTTTAAGGCTTCTCTAGCAGTTGGCCGCCTCTTTGGGTTAATCTCAAGTAATTTGGATATGAAATCAATGAATAATGTATCAGAAACTTGTATGTGTTCCTCCAATGATATTTCTATTGGTGTTATGCATTCCATTTGATTTGTTTCCTGGATAAATAAAATCCGGATAAATGAGCTCACGACTCGTATGTAAATTCTATTTTGATGAAATAAATTTAAGAAGAAACAAACCTCGTTTATTTGATAAAGATCAAATTCATCTGTGAAATACTTGCTTGTTTCTTGACCCCTTATTAGCATGTCAGTATCAATCGGCCCAATCATTCCAATCACACGAGCAAGCAAGAAAACTACGTCTTCATTGGGAAATAAAACCTGTTGTAATTCACATAAATTCAAAAGAATTCAATAGGGACATTTTATAATGGGGAAGGAATGAAGTTCTTTTTATAGAGAATAAAGAACATACATCACCAGATGCTAATTCGGCCAAGATACAGCCAAGAGACCAAAGATCAACCTTTTGGTTATATGGAAGACCGAGGATGACTTCAGGAGCTCTATAAGATCGAGACTGTACATACAGTGACAATCTGTCGTTCTCAAAGCAACTGCTTCCAAGGTCGATAACTTTGATCTCACACCTGCTATAGCTTTTGATAAGAATGTTTTCAGGCTTTAGATCACAATGAACAATTCCCAATCCGTGCAAGTAATCCAAAGCTTCCAGACATTGTCTTGTTATGATCTGGTTTTGAATAAAAGTCAGCATTTCGCGTTCAAGAAAAAGGTTGTTGGGATCTAAAGGAGGCAATTTGGACTCATTTTCTCAAAAAAGGGTCGATATGGTTTGTATCTTATCTGCGACGGGTCAAATGGGTCGACATGGTCAAAAGTCACCCAAAAGAGTTTTTGAATTCTAAAAGCCTCCTAACTTGCTTTAACAAAAGAAATTAAATATAATATAAACAATACTTCGTAAATATCTTATATCTGATTTAATACATGATACGTTTATGAAGTCGATAATCTTTTTTACTTAAAAGCGCCATTGGGTCAGCCTACCACTGCCAACCCATTTGGACTCGTATTATATGGAGTACTTGTTTTGACTCGTTACGCAACTGACTGACCCGTCCATTCGCAACCACTACAAAGATTAGGCCTAATAAACGAACCTGTAGCCTGGGCATTGTAAAATAAGGCTCAGCTTCAGATTCTCTATTGTATTTTTGAAATTCATATAAGTTGGCCCGTAGCAATTCACTAACAATGATGAGATGCTCCTGCAAAATTTTGAAAAAACTTTTTAGCAAATTAACAAAATGATTGCATAAACTATTAAAGTGCTTGTTATTGCTTACGTGAAAATAGAAATAATCATAAAGCCGTAAAATATGGCGTTCATCAGCAGGATCATGCTTGTTTACAAGCTTTAAAAGCTTGATTTCATCTAAGCTTTGGTCAAAGAAATCTTTCTCGTTCTTTATAATCTTCAAACAAACATCAACTCCCGTTTGAAGATCACGGGCCTGAACGACTTTGCTAAATGCAGCTGAGCCAAGATACTCTTCAACGACATATCGTGCGCCAATCACACTGTTTATAACAATCGGCAGATCCTTATCCTCTTCAAAGCCAGTCCTACAAATTTCAAAAAAGTCAGTACATTAAAAAAAGTTATCCATACTTAAATTTGGTAAACAATATGTCAACTAACCTGTTTTTTCTGTGTATAATTTTTAGATCAAATACTTCATATTCATCTTCAGTCGCATTCAACAAAGATTCCTCACTAGTCACAATAGCATCAACTTCTTCAATTTTAGCAGCATCATAATCACTAGAGTTAGTAGTTTGTAAGACATGGGTTCTTTTAGAATCCCTAACAAGATCGTCGTCACAACTTTTACTATTCTGGTCAATATCTTCAAGATCATTTAAAACAATTTCTTTTAAGGAGCCACATAAAGATGGAGACTTAATGTCCTCATAATAATCTTTGACCTTGGCATCATCTTTCAAATACCCGGTTGAGGTAGGCCACACTTTATCAAGACCATTAACATTCTCTAGCGGGTCTAATATAGGATCAAAAACGAGTTCAAGATTTTCTTTTTCTGAGGTCATAACAAACTTGTCTTCACTTGGACCACCAAAAGGATCCGAGTCAAAGAAAGATGGCATAGCATAGTCTTCGTCTTTCTCCCTATACCAGTTTAAGTCATTTTGCATGTCAAACTCATGGTAATCACGAGCCGTACCAAATTGAGACAACCTATCTGATGAAGCATGAGAGCTAGCCCCTTTTACAGTCTGGATCCCATATGGATTTGTAAATTCTGTAAACATCATAGTCACCATAATGGTCAGTAACAATCAAATATTTTAGCTTTATATTCCTAGGTTATTTTTAACATCAACATTGTTACTAAAACAGGAGAAACATTTGAATCTTCATGATCAAACAGCCAATTTGCAAACACAATATCAATGATCCTTTCAAACATATTTCAAAGTAATAAGCTTTGAAATTGCTGGTACCATTCATATGCATTCAATAGGTACAACAACAACAATAACGACAACAACAACAACGACAACAAAAACCCAATCCCGCCGGAGTAGGAGGAGGTGAGATGTAGACAGATCCTACCCCTACCACAGGAAAAACCCGACAGTAGAGAGACTGCTTCTAGAAGGACCTCCGGCATATGCATTCAATAGGTAAACCTAATATTTTCCGAATTTAAGTAAACTATTTCTATGCCTAACACTAAACATAACTAATTTGACCATAAAAGTCAGCACCATTTATTATAGTTACTGCAAATACATGACTGTAATGAAATGAAAACATGACCATTATTTCACCAAATTTGTGATTCAAAGTTTTCAACAAGAATCTCATTCCAATTTAATATCATACCAAGAAAAAAACAAGAATCCTAAAGTTAAGGGACATAAATTAATTAAAGGCTATAAAGACAAACCAAAGATAATGTGTGGCATTGTGGTCCTAAATCCCAAAAGGGTATTAAAAAAACATCACCAATTTAACAATTACAACTAAATATATAATGTAGATAAAGTAAAAACAGGTACACATAATAAAAGCTTAGTTCAGGTTATCCCGGAAACTCGAGCCTTTTTTACTCTGATGTACGCAGCCTAACCAGTATTCCGGTTTCTAAAACTTTGAACATACTTTTAACACTAGACGTGGAAATGGTGACCTAACCTTTTTTTTTTTTTTTTTTTTTACTCAGATGTACGCAGTCGAACCAGTATTCCGGTTTCTAAAACTTTGATCATACTTTCAACACTAGACCACCTTGGATATGTTGCAATAGTATAATGTAATAATATAAAAAAAATAAAAAATTAAAGTCAAATATTAAAAAAAGAAAGTAAAACAACCTGAGGAACATAACTCAGTAGTGGAAGAACCCAAGCTAACAAAATCTTGATCATCATCATCATCATCAGAAGAAGAAGAACCAGCATGACATGCTTCAAGATTCCCTTCAGGGCGGCGCGTGGGCGGAATCTTGATGGGTGGGAGTGGTGGTGGTACGAGGAAACTAGAAGAAGAAGGAGGAGGAGGTGTTGGCACGTGGGATGATTTAAGGAATAAGTCATGAAGAAGTGCTGATTCAGAGAATGAAAGATGGTTTTGTCTGAAGAATTCTAGGATTGATTCTATGTCAGATGGTTCCATTTTTATTTATTTATTTTTTTTTTTTTTGTTTATTGGAGTTGTGGAGTGTTCATGGGTTTGTGTTTTGTTTCTGTTTTGTACTATCTTATGATGACATGGATCAATTGTTCCTAACGGCTTTTGTTTGCTTCAAGTTATGTATGACTGTCACATACAAATATACAATGGTCTGTGAGTTTTTATTGATCTACTCGTCTTAAAATAATTGTTTTCTGACAACAAATATATACTACCTTTGTCTTAAAATTATAGTTCCCGTTTGACTTTTTTTGGTATTTCTTTTACAACTTTGACTTTAAGTATTTTTATTTGTGTTATATAATATTTGATGCAAAATATATGAATGCATTTTGTTTTAAATGAATTTTTCATTGGTATAGTTTTCATCAACTATTGTACAACACAAACAAAAATATTTAATGTCAAAGTTGAAAAAGAAAGACCGAAAAAGTCAAATTGGGATTATAATTTTAGGACGTAGGGAGTAGTATAATACAAAAAAAACTACTCCGTATTGTTTTATTTTTCTCTTTTTACTTTTTAACAAAATAACAGTTTTACTTTTAATTAATTAATATTTTTGTTATAGTTTGTGATAATAATTTCAAATGAAGGTATATAATAACTCGGTCTAACTTTCATATTTATTCACCGTTCTTAAATAAATGTTCATTATTGACTTTTAAAGTCTTTCCTTTTTAACTTTGACATTAAATTATTTTATTTGTGTTATGTAATGCGTGATGCAAAATATATGAATAGAATGAGTTTTAAATGTATTTTCATTCGTATAATTTTCATCAAGTATTATATAACACAAATGAAATAATTTAAGGTCAAAGTTGAAAGAAAATAACTTTAAAAGTCAATAGTGGATATTTATTTAGAGACGGATGTAGTCTTTACTACTTATAAAGCAAAAATGGTCAAAGGGAAATGTGAAATTGTAAAAAGTTGAACTTTTGGTCAATCCTGATTTTACCCCTGCGAAATTTATGGCCGCTAGAAATTAACAGTGAAACTGATATTTATATTCATGGAAACAATCGTTGGAAATTAATGGTGAAAACACACACACAACACTCGCATCTCACCCTCTTCACACAAACACACACACAAACACTCTAATCTCACCCTCTCATCTATTCCACTATCACCACCACCACCACCACCACCTCACGATGCCGCCGCCACCAAGAAAACCCCACGACGAGGTACCAAGACCCACGACCACCATGGGTAATCGGTTTTTTTTAATATAAATCTATGCATATTTACTTTTTTGCTTTGGGTAATCGGTTTGATTTAATTGCGATTAATTTTAATCTTTATTTGAAATTAGGGTTTTGTTAATTTGGGGGTTCATATTGATTATCATGTTTTTTTTTTCCTTTCTGTTTTATCAAAAAAATATGATGTATGTTTTTTTTATTGATGTTTTGGAGATGAAATAGGTGCACATGATCATGACGCAGTCAAAAATTATGATACGTATTTTGTTTCGCAAAAATTATGATATGTATTTTTTCCTTACCTTCGTTGTTATCTATGTTCTTTGGTATTTTTTGGGCTTATAGGGCTTTCCAGTTATTTGATTTTGAAAGAACTAATAAGCCTTTTTTCTTGTAGTATATGAGGTTATCAAATTAAGCTTAAATAGGATTTAGACAAACGTTCTGGCGGAACCCAACATGACCCGACTGGGTCATCGTTTATTGACTCGATGGAAGATTGAATGGATAGTGAAAAATAAGTCAATAGTTTAACCTTCGAGTTATTTTTATCCGCCTTGACCAGTGTGGGCAATGCTTATTATCTCTCATTTAGTGAAAGTCAAATACCGAACATGATAGCATCATCATTAGTTATGAATAAATTTCATGCTATTTAACTTATAACACAATATAAGAAAATGGTGTTTCAGGTCCTATAGATAAGCCACCGGGTGAAAGTGAGGATAACAAATGACACACAATTGCCATGAGGCTGCTGTTGAACCAGTAGTGCCGACTGCAATTGCAGCTGGTCGGCTTGCTAGGTTGGCCACCATATCCCAAGACATGGAAATAAGGGTATCAAAATTCAATCTTTCTACTTAATAGCAAAGATGTGGTTGTTAAAAATTTAGTTGATTTTTTATGTTAGTGTTATTTGTTAATACAAATATCGCCTGAAAACGTTATTTATATTTTACGATCTTTGCTAAGTTTAGTTAATGACAAAATATGAACTTTAGCTAGGAGTAAATCATCACTTTAAGTGTTTAAGTCTTGTTTAAACTAATGTTTACATTTCCTTTTAAACAAAACATTGTTTTTATTTCTTAAATTAGAAAGTGTCTTGTCACATCACATTTATTTCTTAAAATAGTAATGTCACATCACATTTAGGGCAAGCTTTGTCAATATACATTTATGGTAAAAAAGAGTGTTTGACTAACCATATGTTTGCTTGCAAGTCTTATGTTTGACTAGGTGTAATGAGATGTGACCTTGTTTGGTTTGGAAGATTTATTGCAAAACCAACTGCAGCCCTGACGGAACCCTGGGGGTACACGGGCGAAACCCATATGAGGGTTCCGCCTGATCCGCCAGACCTGCAGAATGGTTTGCTATAAATACCAAACCATTTGTTAGTTTTGTAAAAACCCTTTAGGACATTTTTTTTCACATACTCTCTCAACTAACTCAGTAACATTTTGACTTGTTTGATTCTCTTATGTAGCAAGGGACTTCACAAGATCATTCAAGAAGTTACAAGCTTCAACTCTAAAGTTGCAAGTCTTGTTAGCTTGGTCATGTATAAGCTTTGGTAGTTTATACTTCATTTATGTCATGTATGTAGAAGTAGTTGGTTAGTATTTTAGGCCTCAAAATACGTAGTGTCTCGGGAGTTGTTGTACCCTTGTAAAAGAACTAACGGGAGTTGTTGTACCATTGTAAAAGAACTAATGGGAGTGGTTGTACCCTTGGTAAAGAGCTCGACATCTAGCTTAGTGTCGGTAAAAGTGTAAGCGACGATGGGAGTGGTTGTACCCGTGTAAAAGAACTCGACATCTAGCTTAGTGTCGGTAAAAGTGTAAGCGACGTTTTAAAGGTTTTCTCCGCCGGTGAAAGGAGCTTGTTGATTAGTGCTTATAACTCTCGAGTTGGAAACTCGGGGCGTTGATGTAGGGCAAGGAAAAAGAGTCCTTGTAGCCGAACCACGATAAACAATCGTGTTGTGGTTTGATCGTTTCTCTCTTTATCTTTGCTTATTACATATTGTCTTTTAGTTAGAATTGCTAATAACATATAAAGCTTTTCAAAGAATTAAACAAGTAAAGTTGTGTTTATATCTTTAAACAAATGTAAAGCTTTTCAAAGAACTAAACAAGCAAAGTTAAGATTATCACATGTAATGCTTTTCAAAGAATGAAACAAGTAATGTTAGAATTGTAATTCACATGTAAAGCTTTTCAAAGAATCAAACATGCAAAGTTGTACTTGCATCTTTGAACAAACGTAAAGTTTTTAAAAGGATATTCAAGCTAAAAAGAATTTAAAAAGCGGTAAACTATTCAACCCCCCCTTCTAGTTTTCCACATTATTTGCAGGCCTTTTTTCAGGATTCATCTGGGATGGACTTACGTGACTACGCAACATATTCGTGTTCCAGGTCATTTTTATACCTTTTTTTTTGTTCATAGTTAATATGCTAATTTTAGTAGAAATAAAAATCAATTTGAAATCCAGTTAACAAATTATATGCTTTTCTACTTATTTGCATTTTTTTCTGTTTAAACTCCGTGTCATGTTTATAAGGAGCATTTGGCATTGTGTTTTGACAGTGATTACCACCAGTGATGAAGTATTGTTGGAATACAAACTACTCGATGTAAGTTTCCTTTCCTTTATACAATGTTCCATACTTAAAGTTTTTTTCTTCATGTGAGTTAGAGATAGCGATTTTGGTATGGTATCTTATGAATGGGTCATAGTTATTACTTTCTATGTGGGTGAAGAATACCACACATAAGAGTCATGACCAGGTTTTCTGATGAAATGGATTATTGTATTTTGAAATAAAACTTGAGCCATTTGAAGGTGGATTACCCTACCTGTTTAAAGGTTCAACTAGATAAAACATCAAGCAAGGTACATTTTGAAACCAAATACTTTTGCTTTGACAAATTTATCCTAAAGTTTTCTAAACTAGAAAATGAGTCTAAACGTTTATGCAACATGGACCTAAAAACTATCTTTAACAATGAGTCTTCAAAATCTTTTGAGAATATCTTTGAAAAGGAAATCTTGTTAGAAGATAAAATGTCTAGACTTGAGAGTAATGTTGAAATTGATCTAGAATATAAATTATGTCTAGATTAAAAAAATGACATTAATAAGCAAAATGAGAAAGGAAAAATGTTAGCTAAATTTGATGAAAGCTCAAAATCTCTTGAAAGATTGTTGAGGAGTCAAAGGTTGTTTAAAGATAAAACCGGATTAGGATTTAACTCAAAAGCACCATCAACTGGTAAAACAAAACAAGTAAAATTTGTCAAACCTAGAAGAGAGATTTAGAGATGATTCAATCTCTAATAGAAACTCATGATAAAAGGATTAAGATTATCATGCTCTATGCTTTTATATGATTATCTAACCTTCTTGGATACATGAGTAATTGAGTTTCAAAGCGTGTCGTCAAACCAAGATTTTACGCGTAGTGTTTATCCTCTTGATAGCATCTCTATGCAATTTAAAAGGTACGCATTACTTCTACTTGACTGTGATTGTCTCTTGTTTCTAGGATTATGTGTTGGAATATGTGTCATTAGTAATACTCTAAAGTGTTTACCTGCTATTAGTAATAACTAAGATTAGATTCTATGCAACAAGGAATTTCGTCATTAGTACTAGTAGGAGATATAAGGTGTTTTGGTTCTTTAACCGTCAAGAGATAAACACGAGAAACTCTTGAGTGAGTCTCACTCAACTCTTGCTTACAAGTGAGCTAACTAAGAATTTCCTAAGTGTTAAAATGTCTAACACTTTTGTGATGCTTGCAAAGCAAACCTTTGTTAAACAACATTCTCAAACACCATACTTTGAGTCTTAAATTGTGTTTTTCTTCAATCACTCCTTTATAATAATCTCACATAAAACACACAAGGTGAAATAAATCACATTAGCATACATTAGGATGTGTGGAAGAAAATGAGTTTTCAACATCCAGGATTTACACATCAAATGTGACACTTAGTCTCATGATGTTGTACCTCTTGGACTTTTTCAAAACAAATAGAGTTCATAGTGTCTTAAGTAAGAAAACCCAAAGAGTCGAGGAGTCGTTGAATATAACATTTAACGAGTGATCTCCTCTTTCTATGATATCATCTTTGGTAGATGATAACTTAGTCGAAAGTCCAATGATGGCAAGACAAGTATGTTGTGTAAAACATTAAGAATAAAAGTACAAAATAACATCTTCTCACCTTGAGTCAAACATTGAATCAAGCAAAATTGACATAAGTTATAAAACTTGATTTATAGGTCATAGTTGTGTCTAAACAAATTCAACAAAAAGAGTTTTTGGAATTTAGAGTAAAACAACTAGTGAAACAAAATAGATGTTTCGAAGTAATCATGTGATTATAAGTGTCAATATTTGAAAGACTTTTTGATAATAAAAGCAAGCTCCAAAAGCAAGGGATTTTAACTTAAAGACATTCCTAGTTACTCTCTTGTTCTCAATAGTTAAGTTATTGATGACTTATCAAGAATGAGATTAGTAAATCCGTAGGTAAAACTAAACGTAGAGAAATGTTCGGAAGACTACTTGTTCTCATAACAATTAGATTCAACATTATGTTTAATATTTGTCTATGTGCACGTGTTAAAGAAGATCCTCAAACAACTCTTTAGTTGAGCTTGTTTGGATACATCATTAGGTACTACATAACTAGGATTATGGTATCCCAAAAGAACGGGAATAGAAACCATAGTGTATGCCAAATAGAATTATGTCGGTAATAAGTTGATAAGAAAAGCACAAGTGGTACTTGCACTTTTATACTTATTTATCCAATGATTCTCCAAAACACGTAAGGTTCTCAAATTAGTTTCGGATGGAGAAGCACAGCAACAAGCTCCACTTGAACAAGCAAACTCGTGTCAACAACGGAATTCTTTTATCAACTTTGTTATCCCTTCAACAAAGGAATCATCGACTTTGGCAACAATTCAATCCATTATGGTCTTAATAGACATATTGTGATCCATCATCATCACCTTGGTAAGATTGTTCATTGAGGAACGTCTTAACGAAGAAAGTCTTCTACGTTAACCATTCTATCAACGTTTTCACAAAACCTCTTGAATGTGAAGCATTCATCATTCCTAGACTTAGTCAAAGACTCATAAGACCTAAAACCTTAGTTTTGAGCATTAGGATAAAACCAAAAAAATCAAGACAATCCCTTTTGAATTTTTCCTGCAGCTCCCACGGTACCCTCAAACCATATGGGCGGAACCCTCTTTTTGGTTTCGCCTAGTCCGCCAAAGCTACAGAATGTTTTATTTTTAATTTCAAAACCAAACACCCTCTTTACTTATTCATTCACTTTCAAACAGCCATCACCCTCTCAAAAACACATAACCATACGAAATTTAGGGCTTTTAATCCAATCTCTTCAAATCCAATTAACTTTGAATCAACATGCCCCACGCAAATAAATCCGATCACAAGGAAACTCTTAAGTACTTGCCCAAGCACCATATGACCAAAGGTCTCAACAAAGTTCAAGTAGAAACCTTTAAGGCATTAGAAAAACGCTATGTTCACGAAGGTAGAACAATTGATCCATCCTTTCTAGAAGGAACATCTATTCGCCAAAACTTTGCCGCAATCAACTTTTATTGTCTCCTTGATATCGATGAGCCAATTTGTCCTAGGTTCATCTTAGAATTCTATGCAACCGTAGGCCTTTCCACAAATGATTTTGGTAAGTTATCATTAAACTTCACAACCAATCAAATACCAAATTTCATAGATTTGAAAGACTTAGCTATCATCTTTGGTGTCCTAAATGCGGGTACTTGTCTCTACACGGATAAGTGGCCCATTTCAAGCCTTAACTCGATTGAGCGTTTTCATCCGTACGACAACCCTCTTGCTAGTAAGGAAACAATTAAGGAACATCTCTTTGTTAAAACCTCTACCACTAGGAAGAATCGCTCGGGGAATATTGTGGATAAGGATCCTTTTGGTATGGAGGTTAATGAGCTTAAACCACAATTTAAGAATTGGGAAGAAATCCTTAGAGCTAACGTCATAAGTACCATAGGAAATAGAGATCATGTAAACACATGCCTTTGCTACATGCTCTATAGCATTTCCACCGGTCAACCATTCAACTTAGCCTACTACCTAGCCAAAAGAATGGCCGACATACCCTTAGTTGGAAGAACCGCTCTTCCTTATGGAATGCTTTTTACTCGCCTCTTTAGAGCAATCTCACCCATTCCTCCTAACGATAATGGAATGCGCCTTGACTATTCTCTCGTTCCTCACATCTTCGTTCCTCTAAGTGATAAACAAGTTTTCAAAGGTAAGGGCAAACGTACTCGCTCACCTATACCATCATCATCATCATCCAACAAGAGCGAGGACGATAAACTTCCTAACTCTAAGTTACCTCCTTTAGAATACCTTCAAGCACTCCCCATCATTGACAATGCATCCGAAGAGTTCAAGCAAACCAAAGGAATGTTCAAGTGTTTTAGAAGGTACCTAAGCAAGCTCAATAAGAAGATAGACCGGTTGTGAGAAGATTAAGGAGTGTTTGGCTTATGAATGTTTTAGAACCTTTTATGTGTTAAACTACGTGATTTGTATTGTTTTTCACTTTCATGTTTTATTACATTTGTCGGATTAAGTTTGTATGAGTTTTTATGCACAATGACAATGTTTGAGGTGTTTGTCAATTTTTTATGCTTATGGCAATTTTCACTAAGTATAGTGAAATCCTCGACCTCAAGGTCAAAGTCCTATGATATGTGTGTTTACGTGTCTAATTTTTGCATTGCCAAACCAGAAATGCATTATCTTTTTGATTTTAGGAGTTTTCGAAAATTTTGAAAATCGTCTCGCGGGTCAAAATCGCGGACTGCCAAAATTTTCAGCCCTGGCGGATCTGACGGTACCCAAAATTGGGTTCCGCCAGTGTATTTTCTGGTAACCCAGAATTGGCCCAACGGACCATACGGAACCCAAAACAGGGTTCCGCCTGTGTATAGTGAGGGTTCCGCCAGTCACCTGCAGAAAATTTTTGATTTTTCCTAAGTTCAAAACTTGTAAAGTTTCAAACCATTATCCTAAGTGAGAAACACCTTCCATTAACTCCAATAACCATATTAGAACAACTCTCATTCACTAAAACAATTAGGAAGCCACTTCCCTCCAAAAATTCAAATTCAAACATAACTAACCCAAGGAACCCTTTTAAAGGATCCTTCAAACCATTGAAACATTTTCAACCAAATCACATCCCATGATCACAAAGCATTGAGTGCATATGTTGGTCTTTCACTCCACCCTATTCCATTGGATTGACATCAAATGATGTGACAAGTTCATGAAAATCATTTGAAACCTCAATCTTTGAATGGTAGAACATCAAATCCAAACACCCATTTCAACATCTTTTCCATCCTATAAATTTGAAAGTTTTGCAACAATTCAAATCACACCATCACCATCAAAACTTCTTCTCTCAAAACACCAAAACCACACCTTTGAAATGACTAAATCCAACACATCATCCGAGTCATCAAAATCTTTCTCAAAAACCACTAGGATTAGTGTTAAACCTTGTTGCTTCAACAAAACCGTCAAGACAAGCTCATCATCTTCAAGTGATGCTTCGCTTAACATTTCTTCACCTATCTAAGTTTTATAATCTCCAGGAAATCTGCAAACTTCATTCCACAAGCATTATATCTTACTTTGTTTCTAGGATTTAGAAACTTATATAGGATGCCGCCAATTTTACGCGAGGTTGCCTTGTCTACTTTTGTCAGGATCTACAGGTTATTTAAGACAAGAAGATGATTTATATTCTGGATGGGAAGCTTTGATTGTTCATTTTCTTGGAGGAAGATTTAACCTGGCCAACCTAAAATCCATACCGAGCGAATCAGGGGAGTATTTGATTTCATTCTTTTTACTTTTAACTTTTACATTCTTTATTTGAACATTGGGGACAATGTTCATCCTAAGTGTAAGGGGAGGGTAAAAAGATGATACCTTACATATGCACTTTCGCTTGAGTTTGTTTTGTTTGATAGTAGATGAGTAATAAAACTATGAGAAATACTTGTTAGTGTAATTTTAGCGCCAAATTTAAAATTTTTTACAACATTTAGGAGTGAAACTTTAGCCATAGCAAGCGTCTCATGGATAGGAGGTTGTATGACTAGCACATAACCGTATATTCAGAAAAATTTTCCACCCAAAAATGTGAGGTTCGCCTTTAGATTTGATAGGAAAAGCATTTACTATTAGTGCTTATGAGTGTACCGGTAGCATTTAGATTCTAGAACTTGCGTTAGTGATGCATCCCGAGACCGCTAGTGAGACTACATTCGTGTGGTAGGATTTACTACATGATAAGAGGCATTAGGATCACCCTTGTGTTAAACCCGTATCATGATTACTTGACCATTTAAGTCATATTACTTGGCTAGTTAAGTCAACTAATTTTTCCCACACCCTTAGCGTTGTACTCATTTTTAGCACACGATACCCCTAGTACACCCCTCCGAGCCTATCTTTTCGTTTCTAACTTTAAGCATCTTACTTAAAGGAAGAATTTGTTACACCCCACTTAAATGTACACCCAAATCGCCTTAGCCTTCCGTGTATGCGCTCATCTTTAGTGCATTATTGTTATTTGTTAAACCCTAAGTTAACTATCTAATTGATTACATGGTTGCTAAGTCGAGTCATATCCTTGTACATATTGTTTTGGGGCGATTGTGACTCATGGGTAAAGTACTTATTTTATGGAGTAATGGGGAAGAATATCATATATTACCCCCATATGTGCGTTAATCTTAAAAGTACTCCAAGTGTTTTGATTTTCTTAATTCGAGTCATTAGATTAGTTTATTGTAAAGTATGTAAAAATTCAAGTGTAAGGGGAATTTACATTCCCTATAATGCATTATTTTGGATGGTAGGGTAAGAGTGTATGCAAAAAAAAAAAAAAAAAAAAATCGAAAAAGATCAAGAAAAAAAATATAAAAAGAAAAGAGAAAAAACATACGGACTACCATCCCTTTTTATTCTATGTTCATTTTATGTTTTTGTTATTTTTCATTTATTAGCTTAAGTCGAGTCTAGTCTTGGCTTAGCAACGCCATATTGTACATGTAATTAACCAAGATTGTTAACTCGCCACCAGTAAAGATTGCCTATGTCCAACAAAACCGTGTATTTCGTATCCCTACACCTAACGTTACAACCCTTTAAAAGACCTCTTTGATAGTTTATCCTAGGTGCTTACGCCATGTGGTGGAGGTTTGATCCTTTCCCAAGCCTATGGTAATCTATTTTGCTATGACAGGTAGTGAGAGATATCTTCCGTTTCCATATTGTAATTTATACTTTATTACACCCGAGAGATGTGAGTATCTAAACACTATTTGTGAGGTGCTAGTATATGACCTCCGTGCTTGTCTTTGGTCTTTAGTGGAACGATTATTTGTTGTAATTACTTTTATATTAGTGTTAAATGACCCCTAACTTGTATTTTGATTAGAATAAAAGCGCATTTGCTTGAGGACAAGCAAATCTCAAGTGTAAGGGTATATGATGAGGCGAAAAATGAACCACTTTTGGGGGGTCATTTAAGCCCGGAATTGAATTTATTTGATCAAATATTGCTCTAAATCGTTCCTTTTGTGATTTTAGGTACTTTGGGAGTGAAATCTGGAAAAGGAAGCAATTCGGACGTTTTTGGAGCATAAAAGTGAAGAAAACGCCAAAGACTTAATTTTTCAAGCTGAGAACAGTGTTTGACGGCGTCAAGAGGACATTCCTGACGGCGTCAAGAGTAAAAACCATGACGACCCAGTACAAACCTGAAGGTGTCACAAGTAGAGCGTCAAGAGTTAAATGTGTGACGGCCTGCAAAAGAGGACTACATGACGGCGTCAGATGTAGATTAAGGCAGTCCGAAGATTTATTTGGCGGCGAAATGACGGCGTCACAAGTTTGTTCTTGACTCCTTCAGCCTCTAAAATCTATATATAGTTTTCTAATTTTCATTCATAAAAAAGAACAAGTTGGAGAAACCCTAAGGCCGAACCATATACGTATTTTACAGCTTTTTCAAGGGTTTTCAGCCCTTGAACCCTTACATGTGCTATTGAGATAAGTATTCTTTTAATTCAATCAATATGTCTATGTGTTGGTTGTCTATATCTTGTGCTTGTCTTGATTCCACCATGTTAGGCTAGATCTATCTTGTGTTTGCTTAGATCTAATGAAACCTAGATGTTAATTATGTGTTGATTACTTGTTTATGGTTGTATTGGATGAATGATTTCAATGTTGGGCTTAAGAAAACTGGCAGATCTCCAATTGGTAACATGCTTGAACGTCTTAGGAAACATGAACCGATGTGTACTAGGTTTTATTGGTTGTATTTAATGCATGAGTAAATTCTAATGATCCCATGTTAGGAGCTTCTTAGCCGGCTCGACATAGGAGTGAAGTAGGCACTCATAGGATTGGGGAGTTAAGTACGCCACCCCATGAATGGTATTAAGGAATACAATCCGTCATCCACGCAACTATAACAAGTAATTAACGTGTAAAAGATATCTAGGGAGTAGTGAAATCTAAGTAAACACATTTCTCCACATATTGCTCACAACCTTAGTTTAATATAGTTTAATTTCATTTTTAGTATTTTATTTTGATTGCATCTTAATATTGGGTTAGTTGACTAGCAACTAATTCCGCCCAAATCCTTCAAACCCGAGATTTTAATTTGATTTCTTAAAAATATAAAAATACAAAAAAGAATCATCCCTCATCTCTAGACTTAATCTTTAGGTTTTCTAATCCTAGCGACATTATTCCTAGCTGAACGATCAATCCCCCGGTACTTGTCATTATACTATACTACATCGATCAGGTACACTGCCTGGTGGGGGTTGTAAGCTTCTCAAGATCCCTTGAGAGGTAAAGCCTGGTGCAATCCCTACGCTACCACTTCTCTTGTCCAAGGACATGATCTCAGATAGGAATGCGTGGAGAGCTAGGATTAGATCTAGCGGGTAGTCTCGGGCGGGTGTTAGGAGGTCTTCTTTGCGTGGGTCCTTACTCATCTCTTTGTTGCCATGCCCTTTGCCTTTTAGGTTTAGTTTGCCTTTTGCTCCTTAGGTTTAGTGGTTCCTTAGCTCTTATCTTTTAGGTTTTTAGGAGGCTAGTGGCGCTTCCCTTTGCTTTGCCTTAGCTTTAACCCCCTTTGCCTTGCCTTTTAGGTTTAGTTTGCCCTTGGCTCTTTAGGCTTAGTGGTTCCTTTGCTCTTCCCTTTTAGGTCTGTAGGAGGCTAGTGGCGTTTCTTTTCCCTTTGCTTTGCCTTAGCTTTAGCCCTTTGTGTTACCTTGCTTTGTTTTTGTGTTTTTCTTCTTGGGTTTGTCTGTTTTGGCTTTTTTCTTTGTTTCTTCTACGGTGTTTCGCTCTCCTTGCTTTATTTGCCGCTTTGTTTGTCTTGCTCTTTGTTTTTGTGTTTTGGTGCTCTGTTTTATATGTTTGTCTTTTTTCCTAGGACCCTTGTTTGTTGGTTTCCTGCTTTTCTGCTTGGTTTGCTTGGCTTTTCTCTTTTTGTCTTTTATTTGCCTTTTTTGTTGCTCTATTGTTCCTTGTTCTTTCTTTCGGTGATCTATCACTCGCACATGTGCACGTGCCGGAGGTCTCCCTAGAAGCAGTCTCTCTACTCCCGGGTTTTACCTGGGGTAGGGGTAGGATCTGTCTACATTTCTACCTCCCCTATACCTCGCTTTTGCGGGATTGGGTATGTTGTTGTTGTTGTTGTGTAATCAGCGGATATAAACATGCCATGTTAACTTTCTTATCCTAGGATCTCAAAACCTTGTCAGCCAAGTAAACAACGACAACACATCAAACGAGACAACAGCTACATCAAATTAAAGTAAAAAAATCACCATCCAACGATAACTTCTTTAGGATTGACCTTCTGGTGAGACGCCAACATATTGTGGTGATAATCCAAACACAACAACCAAACACAAAAAAATGGCGCCAAAACGTAAACTATCATCATCTAAATGGAACAACAACACATCTAAAACAAAAAAAGCCAAAAAAAACGATACATCAAATAATATTCCGGTAGTTATAGATGAGGAGTGTGAGTTTTTTGATGTTGATGAGATGGATAATGAAGGTGAAGAAGAAGCACCGGCTATGATATGGTCGAGGAGTAATTTGGAGGAGAAAAATAATGTGTATGAAGCGGATGTTGAGGCGAGTAAGTTTATCGGTGAGGAGGTTGCAGACGAGGAGGCGCGAAAGAAGTGGCCGCATCGCTATTTAAGTAGCACGGTGAGGTTTCTTTTATGCGTGTTTATTTAGTTTTTATGTTTGTATATGAGTTTATGTTTGTATAATTTGATGATTGTGATGTTACAAGTGTCAGTATGATGTTTAGCGGAAGTCGTGCGATAGCTAGGTACATCTAATCATAAATATAGCTAATCCACACAACTTCCGCTAAACATGATTTATCACGTATCACAACACTCATACCATCACATTCCTTAAATTACGCAAACATAAACTCATATACAAACATAAAAACTAAAATAATCAAATACGTATAAAAGAAAACCTCACCGTGCTACTTAAATAGCGATGCGGCCACTTCCTTCGCGCCTCCTCGTCCCCAACCGCCTCACCGATAAACTTACTCGCCTTAACACCCACTTCATACACATTCTTCTTCTTCTCCAAATTACTCTTCGACCGTATCACGACCGGCACTTCTTCTTCACCTTCATTAACCACCTCATCATCATCAAAAAAATTCAAACTCCTTGTCTATTACTACCTGAATATCATTTGATGTGTCGTTTTTTAGCTTTTTTGTTTTAGATGTTTTGTTGTTGTGTTTAGATGATGATGATTATGGTTTACGTTTTGGCGCCATTTTTTTTTGTCTGATGTTTTGATCTTTAACATCGAGGTTCCCGCTGCAATGAGGTCCTTAGTACATGAATTTGTTTTGTCAGATTGTCGTTTTGTGACATAAGTTCTTCCAAATACATAGTTCATGATTTTTTTTTTTTTTTTTTTTTTTTGCTAGGGTTTCGGAGCTTGTGTTGGTGACTGTGACTAGGTTAAAGTGAGAGTGAGAGAAGCGGCTGAGGGTTTGATGTGAATAGGGTTTTTTATCTACCAACTGTTTAGTTAAAATTTGACTAGGACCGGGCTTAAAACTTGATTATGGTCTTCTTGGGTTGTTATTGGATTTAAACTTAGATCTGGCATAAAGTTTCGGAAGTGGGCTGGCATAACCATTTTTCGGAATTGGACTCGTACTACAAGTTTTTTGGCTGATAACATATCCGAAAATTTGATATGTTAAGTTTGGACTAATTTTTTGTTGTGTGGTACTGTGGTGAAAAGAAAGGGACGAATTTTAGGACTAAAATTGGTTTTTTTTTTTTTTTTTTTTTTTTTTCGTGCTAGTTATTGGAAAACACAATCACTTTTTTATTGTCTACAAGATCCAGTACCATTTCACATCGAAATTAAATGAAATCAAGTTTAAAAGAAAAAGATAATGCAAATAGAGATACAAGAGATATATTAATGCAAGAAAGAGAGAGACAATCAAAAGAGAGATACTAGGCAACTTTTAAAGTGCTTAAATCACAAATCAAGAACTTCGTTGCCTAGTGGCGAAGAAGAATTTCACCATAAAAAAAAAGAACTCGGAGCCTAAAGAGAAGTAAGTCTATAAGAAGCTGGCAGAGCTTTAGCCATCGGACCACATCGAACTATCCCACCTAAAATTGCGAGTTCTTAGATCCGCACATATTTTATTATAGGGGTATAGATACTTTTGAACAAGCGTTTGAAATATTTTTTAGTGAAGGGTTTAAGGAATTTCATAAAGAAGCTTATCTGTAATATGGATGAACTAGAAAAGTTGCTTGATGTAAGCGCACTTCATGAGAGAGAGTTGGAGACAAAAGAAAGAGAGATTCAATTAAAAGAAAAAGAGATGAATGAACGAGAGATGCAGCTAAAAGAAAGTGATATGAACGAGCTTAAACAAAATTCTTCTTTGAAATATGAAAATCTATGTCTTAAAAAGAAAATAAACAAGCTTACTAGCTTATGAGTGGAGATATCCAAGAATCTAAGCCTAGAATTTTGATTAAATCCTAGATGAGTGAAGGTTAGTAGTTAGTTGACAAATTACAAAAGCAAGTGACCAACCTTTGAAAGTTTTATAGATCAATATATGTTTATCTATAGTGACCGAGTATCATGCTTGAAATAATTAAGCATGAAATTTGCTCTAGTGGATGTTTGGAAATAACTTGGTTACTTTATTTTGCTTTATACATGTGTGGAAGAAGCCTTTGAATTGATTAAACAATACCGTCTCCTAAATGAAGGTTGATTATATGAAATAAGCTCGTTTGATTTTATGTGTATTGTGAATGCTTATTCGAGTTAGAACTTGAGCTTGAAACGAAAAGTTGTAGGTTTGCAAAATGCATATGACTACTAGTGTGACATGTCTTACTAAATGGATCGTGCTTGTCGATTAAGATCCTTTCAACTTGGCTTCTACATAGAGGATCTTCATAAGGATCGTGCTTGATTAACAAAAGCTTTTGTGCATAGATTGTGGCACATAATATACTTGTCTTTGCTTTCGTGTTTGAGCTTCAGAATAGTACATTTCGCTTGAGTTGATAAAGTCAACTAATCTTTAGGTGTTGCAAAATCATCGTTGGTTTCAACTTTCAAGAAACATAATTCTTCAACAATTTTTCATCTTCAGTATATTCAAATCACCTATATTCTTATCATCGAATTGTTTGTATCCATTACCAGTGATTTGATCCAGCCGTTTTACAACCTCTAGCTATAAACAACATTATGATGATCATAAGAGTTTGTTATCGACGAAAAAATAGTTTTGGAAAACTTAACAGTTAGATTTTTTACCTATAACAATAGTTCAACAAGTACTTAAATAAATTAAAAAATAAAAATAAAATACTTGATCTCAAGTACTTAAATAAATTAAAAAATAAAAATAAAATACTTGATCTCAAGTTTCGTTCATATAAAACTGTAGTAATAAAACACACAAAGCTTCATACAACCTAACAAGTTGAGGGTACATATAATTTTGAAAACTGGACGGGACCAACATGGTTCAACCGGGAACCGGTGTCGCCACCGGTTCGGCTAACCAATAAAAACCATCCGAAAACGAACCAGAGAGGACCATTGAAACCGATACAAACTGGTATATCAGGCCTCATCGAGATCTATTTCTCCGGTTAATCGTCATAGGGTACCCGAAGGAAAAACTGAAAAGTGAAAAGTTGAAACTAAAAAAGGAAATGTTGAAAACATATATTTCAAAAGGAAACTATTAATACAAATCACAAACCGGGACGCTTCAAACCCGGCGGGTTGACCTGGTTTAATTTGACCCGTTTTCGACACAACCTAGCAAGTTGACCCGGTTTAAATCGATCCATTTTTTCGACCGGAACAGTTCAACTGGTTGAACCACTCGGGTCGAACCGATTTTCAAAACATTATGTTTAATTCCCAAATCTTCAAACTTTTATTATTTTTCGCTTATTTATTTTTCGCTTATAATCTATAAACTTTTTTTTATCAATAAACTATCTGTAGCTATAAAGTCCCGTTGCTATGCACGATTACTCGTCTAGTAAATCTAATGAATAGATCATTCATTTTGTAATCAAAAATTAAAGAAAAACAAAAAATCATTTCCATTTTATTTTTAAAATAAAATATCTTGCAAACGGTATACCGTTTAGTAGACGGGCACTTCTATGCTTTCGACAAACTCTTTTTTCGAGTTTTGTTTTAGTGTTAAAATTTGCGTCTGAAAAAATCACATGTGATTTGTATGTTAGAAATCACGTGTAATTGGTATTATAGGAATCATATGTGATTTTAAAATAGCAAATCACATGTGATTTCTCTAAACGTAAATTTCAACACTAACATAAAATTTTGGGGGAAAAAAATCTCGAAAATATATAGAAGTGCCGCTCTATAGATAGATGATTTAATTTTCGTCGTGATTGTATAATTATTTTTACATAGCAATTAACAGTTTGTGATATATTTAATTTTTAAAAAAGAATGAGAGTTTTTATTTTTTATTTATTTATTTATTATTATTATTATTATTATTATTATTATTATTATTATTATTATTATTATTATTATTATTATTATTAATGGATGTTTAGTATTGGTTTATTGGATTTTAAAAGTATTAATATTTGTATCTACATGAAACTTTTCTAATATACATTTTTCTAAAAAGACGAATCACACAAAAAAATACTCAAGTTATGGGTTCAAGGTATCTCATTTTTCTTTTTGCCACAAAAAAGTTTTTATTATTATTATTATTATTATTATTATTATTATTATTATTATTATTATTATTATTATTATTATTAATTTTATTATTATTATTATTATTATTATTATTATTATTATTATTATCTCAACCATCACTTTTATTAACAATAAATAGGATTTTACAAGAAATTGGTGGGGAGCCGAGAAACCAACTGGGCCCCCACACCTCTAGCAATAGCGAAACCAATCTTATTAAAAATATGAACGGCAGCCCGCGCTCCAATGTCTTGAGTCATAGATAAACGTCGAATGCGCTTTAAAAGAGTTACTGCATCTTTCTCAAGTTCTCCAAAAGAGGAGAAAGAGAAGGGGAGGAACCCATATCCGATATCCACACATTTGGCCTCATACTTGACACGTTTACGTTGTGCAACTTCAATAACCGCACGACCTGGCATAAAATCAATCATACCAGACTGCGTCAAAGGTGACGACCCCGTAAGATCAACACAAACATCAAGCCCACCATCCCAAGAATAAAGTAATATATCAGCTGGGCGCAAAGATCTATCCCTATCACCATAAAGCCCAATATCCACCTCCTTACGAGCTGAAATTCCGGACCGAAAACATATATCAACAAGAACATCACGCACCACCACCACCAACCCCATTATTATTATTATTATTATTATTATTATTATTATTATTATTATTATTATTATTATTATTTCAGTTTAGATATTTTCGTTGAATATTTAATGATCATCCGTTATATTTTACATTTTAAGTCAACCACCGAGGCCACTATCGCCACCACCACCAACCCCATCCACCACCACTACCCCAACCCCAACCCGACCCACCACCACCATGAACCAATGTCATCACCACCAACCCCATCCCACCACTAACCTCACCCACCCACCAATACCACCACCGACCCCAACCCCAACAATCATTGTTTTACCCAAACGAAACCCTCCATTACCACCCAACACTGTTGTCACCACCACTCTTACCCGCTAACCAACATTGTTGTCATTACCAACCCAACCCATTGCCGCCATCACCACCATACACACCCACCATCACCTTCAATGGTTGGTAATCGTGGAGGGTGGTTCTTCATTTGCGGCGGTGGTTGGTGTGGTGGAGGCGATGCTTGGTAGTGGCAACAGTGGTAGTGACAGTGGTTGGTGGTGGTGGCGGTGGACTTGAAATATAAACTTAATAGATTATCGTTAAATATTTAATGAAATTACCTAAATTGGCTAAAAAAGAATAAATTGGTTATATTTTTTTTGTAATAATAATAATAATAATAATAATAATAATAATAACTTAATTTCAATATAGTGATGTTTATATAAAAAAAATATAATAATAATAATAATAATAATAATAATAATAATAACTTAATTTGAAATGACTATGATATCTTTTTGTCATTTGCCTTTTGACTCTTTTCTTTAATTATTTGATGCATCGCTTGAATATTATCACTATTCCACAAAAACATATACAGTATTAACTAGCCAAAAAAATGCTGTTAAAAAAATAGCTTATCAGTTCAACCACAACTTCTAACTAAAAGTCTCAAATCAATCGGCATATAAAAATAATGTACGAGGTTAGAATAATGCCAACTAGTTTTGTGGAAGTTTTTTATTGGTTTAGTAATTTTCTTTTTTAAATAAATATTTTTTTTCTAGACATTTGACCAAACCCTTAAACAAATAAGCTTCAACAACCAGAAAATGCCAATAATTCGGTGAAACCAACTCATATCTTACAGGACGAAAAACAAACTAATAAAAATAAAACAAAATTATGAATTATATATTACTACCACTCCGAATGTATATGTTAGTTGTATTTATTTGCTTGGGTTTCTCGTTGCTTTCCTATAACATTGTTATTTCCACATATAGAAATACCCTCGCAATCTCTTACCCGTCAAACACTCCCTCTAAAAATATATGATTTTGTCGAATCAAGATTTTATTGATTGAAATAAAGGTTAAAGTGGTAAAAATTTGAATTAATAAAAGAGGATATAATGTATACTTTATAAAGTAGGCAAGTTACCTACTTTCTTTTGTAAAAAAGGGTAGGGACAGGGACTGAAATGTATCATGGGCTTACTGCAGGGACTGAACTGTACATTTTGTAAACTTTTTTCAAAAAGAATGTAGGCAATTTCCTGCATTTAAATGTAGGCATCATTTCCTCTTAATAAAAATAAACCCACTAAAAATGTAAAACTAAAAACTCATAAAAATATATCAACATAGATGTTGAATTAAAAAGCACAAAATTTTAAAAAATATGATGAAATTAGATCATAAAAAAAAATAAATAGATAAAAAAATATTTCAATTTAAAAATAAATGTGAATTTTAAGTTGGTAAGTGACACATGTCACCTCATGATTGGAGCTCCTTATCTTAATTTTTGGTTAGGAGTTAGGCTTGGAGTTAGTTGATAACTGACACATGTCACCTCATAATTGGAGCTCCTTATCTTAATTTTTGGTTAAGAGTTAGGTTTGGAATTAGATGCATTATATAGTCTTTTATATAATAAAATAATTACATCATTTCGGAGTGTTTTTGCAAATTTCTTCTCATTGAAAAATAAATTGGACCAATAGCAGAGCTCGATTTTTACACGTAGGCGAAATCAAGAAACGTGATTGATCAATAAAAAGTCAAAATTAAATTGATTTTGGTCAAACTTAATAAATTTGGTGGAGAAATTTTGTTAATAAAAAAAATGCATAAAAATATAGGTGTCAAATTTATGAAAACAAAAAATTAAAAAAAGATGAAGTAATTAGTAAAACGTTAGTGGTTGAATTTTAAATAAATTATGTAGAGCTAAGTGTAAAATTACAAGTTTTCATATTTTTTTAATAACTTTAGAAAAAACACAAATAACCCCTTACACTTTATACCCTTATACTTTATAATATTAACTTTGTTTAAAATATGAGTATTAGTATTAGTTTTTAGACTTTTATACATTAAAATTACAAAATTTAGTAAATATGTGAATTGGTTTTAATATTGTTAGTTTTAGAGTTCCAACCATTAGAATATCTTTTTAAATAAGGACTCGTTAATTCTATTTAAAAGTTTATGTAACACCCCCAATTCAATGATGCAGCGGAATTCAAACTGGGTGTTACTCGACGGCACAATAGTCACAATAATAGAAAACGAACTCTAATTGAGTCGTTTTAAAAGATTTATCATTCAAATTATATAAATATCAGAGATTACAAAATGAGGTCCCAGATGGTTCCATGTTTACAAATTACATTAGATGAGTTTTCGAATGATAATAAAATTTATAGCCCTCTTGAATATCCGTGCCCTTCCGTGCCATCCTTGATCATCATGGACCTGAAATACATGCTTAAGAGGTCAACACAAAGGTTGAGTGATATTCATAGAGTTTGTTTAATGGTTGAACACAATATGTTAGTAGTGTGAGCTATAGAATCACACCAATGGTTGGAAAACAAAACAGTTATTATTATTACACTAAGCTTATGACACCAAAACGTTAACGGGTACCAATATCAATCGGCGGAGTTATTCGGTAGGTACTTTGCCGTCATACCTATGTTTCAAATATTAATGCATTTGTTTGAACTTAGTCAATACAAATGGGATTCGTCAATCCCAATAGGCCTATTCACAATACTCGCGCTCACTATTACTAGTGACTAAATGATTTATGATAAGGGATATTGGATTGGCAAGGATGGTACTTAGTGATAATAAAACAATCAGGCAAGCATACAATTGAAAAGCATTATGTTCGGTTGAAAAATAATAGCATGTATTCCCCCAAGGGTTTGTAAAACAATTAAGTAATGGAAAGTGGGGCTATGAACTCACCTTAAGTTATGTAGTAAGTAGTGAAAATGATGGTCGAATCGCGAAAGTCTCTAGGAGCAACCTATAATAGAATGTTGCGACTTAGGATTGGAGTAAAATATATGAAGAATTGCCTATATATGTCTTGCATTTAGTCCATGATGTAGTACTTAGTATAGTGTAAGTCTTTGAATAAAAATGGTTTATGAAACATGTATAGTTTGTATATAGCTTACTACCGTTCGGGCCGACATAATTCAGAGGTCATGTAGTAAACGTTCGAGGAGCCAGGACACTTTAATTCGTAAATCCACAACTCATCTCGACGGTTTACTTTAATGAACCCCTCACATGAGGCTCCCTACTATTGTAGTATTTGATAAAATATATATAAGTTTTTGATCCGAAAAGTTACATGTCTAAATAATTGAATAAACTTAGGAAAGTTTACTTTTGGATGAAGATTGTTATTACAATGAGTTTCTTGAGTCTAGTATGAATATTACTTGTAAAGTTTCATGGTTGTTTTGATGGAGTAGATCCAAATTGGATGTTTATGTTACCATAACACTTTAGTTCATGTTTTCGCCTTAAAAAGTCATAAGATCTTTAGCCGTGGCCTTGCCGTGGCTTTGGTCATTGCTACCATGGTCTTGAAACTCATCCTTGGCCTTAGACATGGATGTTGTCTTGGCTTTAAGGTCATTAGACCTCTTGGTTTTACTTAGCCATTACCAATACATGGTCATTTGGTATTAAAAATGGGTTGTTAAGAATTTGAGGAAAAATATCACTCGTTAAGCGTTTTCAGGGCTCGAGCTTCTTTGTTCCTGAACGAAAACGTCATTCCGGACAACTTTCGTGTTTTAACTTTTTGATGAATCGGACCAGAAGGGCCTCATTCAAAATGGT
Organism: Artemisia argyi; assembly: GCA_030686995.1. Taxonomy (NCBI): domain Eukaryota; kingdom Viridiplantae; phylum Streptophyta; class Magnoliopsida; order Asterales; family Asteraceae; genus Artemisia; species Artemisia argyi. Next base: position 148,614,061 of record CM060709.1, on the reverse strand, counting down.
CAGATCGTTAACAGTTTGTTTTAGGCAGTTTCGGCGTTTTGGTTTCGCTAACTTCTTTTGGCCATAACTTTTGACTCATGTACTCGTTTTAGGTGATTCAAATTGCTATGTTTTCCTTTTAAAACCCTCTACCACAGTATGTGATTGTCCAATATCATGTTTATACTATTTTGATTGTGGTTCTCAATATAAGTCACTAGTTTCCTTGATTACTTAACATGGGTTAACATATAGTTTCCATAACTTGTTTTAATAGTTTTTATACATCATGAACATAACACAAATACCATATATAGAATGAATGAAACATAATAAGCATGAAAATGATATTGAGCAAGAAAGTGTATTAGGGTTTCTTACAACTTTTGGCTTTCTAAAGAAAGGAAGTCAAGTAAGAAACTAGGACACTAAACCTATGCTTGCAAACCCTTCACCACAACTCTTGTAAACCCTTGCTAGCCTTGATTTAGATCTTGTGAAACCCTTATTAACTCAGCCCTAGTACCCTTGTGTAGCTCCTAATTCATCCATGGAATCACCAAATAAAAACTAGTTTCATGTAGAGAATAACTAGGCCTTCAACTCTTATGTGTAACTTGGAACTTGGAAATCAAAGACGAAAGGTTGTGAGATTTAAGTGTGTTATGTGTGGTGAACGACTAGGAGAGGATGAGGAAGGGTATTTATAGTGCCTTAAGGAGGTTAGGAAGGTGTTAGGAAGGTGTAATGAAGAGGTGCAAGTTTAGGATATTTAGGAAGCTTACTTAGGAAGTTTGGACACATACATGTATTCCAAAAGTTCAAGACTTATCTCAAGCCACCAAGGCATAGTGAATCACCCCTTAGGTCGGCCATAATGATGGGGGAGTGACTAGATACGTAAACTTGGTATTATCTAGCTTACGGAGTGAGTTTTGGTCCCGGTAATCGATAACAGTAAGTCGCTAAGTCATAAAACTTAAAATCGGGTATCCTAAAAATATGAAACTTATAAATATGTTAGAACTTATTAATATAACCTATCTTAGCATATTTAATAAGTGATAAGTTCTATCGGGTTGCTTAAATGCTGTTAAAACTGGAAACGCGGGTCTAAAACGCGTAATTCGCGTAAAACGCTAAACTGGAAAACGTAAAATTCCAAAACTTTTGGAATTGTCGTAAAATGAGAGAAATTCATATTTCTATTGTTTATAGTGTTTTATGGACATATCGGGATGCTGGAATGACGTTTAAACCTAAAAGTAAATCTCGGACACGGTTTCGTGACTTTTGCAGAAATGATCCAACGAGTGTCAAACTCTCGGATTATTATTAAAAAAGTTTAACTTACGAGAATATGAAACAAAAATTTCGGGAGTAAATAGTAAAAATGAATAGTAAAAATTTGGGATTGGATAGTAATCTGAAAATGCGAATTGTTACAGTTTAATTTATGCGTACACGGGTTTGAATATTAAATATGGCTAAATTATTAGTAACGAGAATATAAATATCAAATGGTAAGCACGAGTTACAGTGATATGAAAATAAATATACGATATTCTATTTATAACAACAACTCATGAAATTGTTATTTAAAATTTATATATGAATATACATAAAAACTTTATGGAACATATTTTAACTTCATTAACGCTTATTATGTAAACTCGCACATTTTGTACAACATGATATCAATAGTTAAAATTAAACAATAAAATCAGCATCAACCTCAATATGCCTGTTAGTTAAAAACATTATACAAAACTGATTATTAAAATAAACAAACAAACACATGGGTTAGATAGTCATTCTTTAATTTAGAAGGTGTTTCCCTTAAATTAAAAAAAATGCACGCATCACAATCTTTATTTGATAACAATCACCTCCTAAATCAAAAAAAGAAAAACTATGTAGGTGATAACCTTACTTTATTCATTGACGTGATGTTTTATTAAAAAAAGAAAAAAAAAAAGTAATAATTGGCCATTGGAAAGGAATTAAAGTATGTACATGAGAATTATTAAGCAAGAATATATAGTTTTTAATCAGGTTATTACGTTACTATACTGCGATAATGTTATTGAGTTAGTAATCACGGATGTGAGATACAACCATTCTTCCATACTTATGATTTATGCGTTAACCTCTTTTTGCTTCTGGATAGAAACCAAAAGAGACATCAACAGAACTTTGGCTTATGCCTTATCTAGCTGATATTTTTTAGTAACCTTTTTTATGATTTAACTTTTTTGTCATACACACCAACTTTTAGTAATTTTTTTTATGTTTTATTAAAAACTTTTACACTTAATATTTGTGTTTTTTACTAAACACACTAAGCTATGATAGAATTAGTTGTGAGTTCAGGGGTTTTTTTACTAAGCTTCTAAAAAAACTTATAGCTTTATCATAAACTTATTGTGTTATTGTAATTGAATAAGCCAATAAGCACCTTTAATAAGCATAACCAAACACCCCTTTAGCTCGAATATGAAGTTTTCTTATTTGATGTTATAACTAACTTTGTTGTTATCCTCACTATAATGCAACATGTAAGTAATTTTTTGCAGTTTTATGATCTTATCACACACACTAAAGTGTAATGCAATTTGTTTTGTGTGTTTTTTTAGAGGAGGATTAAGTATCAACACATGAATGTCATGGAAGAATTTTCTAAGACTACTCAAGGTATGAATGTATAATTAAGTTTAGTTGCTGATTCAGCTAACACATGAATGTATTTTAATGTACCAAAGATGTATTTTAATGCCTATATGGGAAATTTTATATTAGGAATTCTTAGCAAGTGTCTTTAAATGAGTTAATGAAATTTAGCAGGTATTTAATTTCATTGATAATACTATGGGTATCAACCAATGGTCTAAAATATGAGTTTCTTTTACTTTGATGATTTAGGCCAATTGTAAAGAAAGTTGCACTAAAATGAAAGGTCGGTAAGGATTCGAACAATCCTAAAAGATTTGCGAATGTACTATTTGTCATATTTTTCATGCATTTATAATTTACTCGTACAAGTAATTATAATTTCCTTATATAGTTTGGTCTCAGAGAAAAATTATTTTTATATATTATACATAAACGTAAAATTAAATTTGACTTATACCCATTACAACTTTTTTTGTTTCTCTTTATGTAATAACGAAGGTATAGTGTAAGCAGCTATGCTAATTTGGTAATTTTATGATCAAACATGAGAAGTAAATAGCACAAACTTATGACAATACAATTTTTCAAACAAAAAGTTACATTAGTAAACATGGTATGATGGTTATTCATAATCAAGGAAATGAATCAATCTTCAAAGATATCTAAATATGCTACATATTTTAACGAAAATATAAGTAAAAGAAATAGAACAATTACAAAACACATCGTAAATTGATCGCATGAGTTTGCAAAACTAAAAACATATATCACTAACATGTCATGCAAGTCAAGTATCATCATGTGATTTTGCTATAATAATAAAATATAATTTTTAATCAAAAAACATTCTCCTAAAATAATAGGTAGATTATAACATATAAACATATAATTTTTTATTTTTAGTGCACCAAGTAAAACCAATTGAAATATATTAAGTGATTTATTTCTTAATCGATAATAATAAATAATCAAAACGAAAATCTAAAAACCATGTGCGTGCACAGGTATTATAACTAGTAGGATAGATATAGATATGAATAAATTTATTAAAATTGTTAAGGTGAGTCACGTATTGAAGCCGCGGGACTTATGTACCTGCCACACGTGTGCCGTCGGCGAATTTAAATATCCTCACACGCTTGAGTTTATTACACTCTTCACGTTGTACATGTGCTTTCGTTTATTTTTATTTTTCATATCCGTTAATTTAACCATTTCATTCTCTTATTATATCTTCAAAATTAAATCTACACGATTTGATTAGCTACACCTTATCAAGTAAGGCAACCCAATCCTTTTTTTTCCCTGTCATGTCAGCTTTCTCTCTTTCACGACCTGCAGACGATTTGTTACCCCGGTAAAGGAGACCAATTTCATTTTTTAAACATTTCAAACTACAAACTAAATAATTAAAACATTAATTTCATAAAACAGTACATCGATTGAAAACATAAACTTAAACATCACATAAACTTCAATTATAATCTGGGTGATCCTAGGTTTGAGAATTGTTGGAGTCGTAACCGTCGTCGTAAGGATCAAAGCTCGCCAACCTCTCTTCTTCTAACTGAGCTTCCAACCGGCTCAGCTCCCGCTCCTTCTCAGAGTTCCAGCCATCATCATCTACTGCCACATTTTCCTCAAAACTTAGCTGAAAGTGATCAAGATGAGGTTGTTGTTGTTGTTGTTGTTGCTCAACAACTGTTGGTGCAGATGAACTTGATGTACCTTGCATAAATTGTTGTTGTTGTTCAATCATAGCAGCTTTCACATTTTCTTCAAAACTCCAACGAATCTTGTTTGTTTTTTGGGCATGTATATGACTCACACAGCCACGCAATGTCTCAACAACGACATGATCTTTACAAAATTCATCGTATAAAAACTGGTCGATCACAAATTTTCTGTCGTCAGAGATGTGATCGCACTCTGTGTAGCGTGTTCTCATTCGTTGTTTGAGGGTCTTTGCCAGCTCAAACCGGTTAATAACTTCGACAATAGCTTCTTGACGAGCCGTGTCGTCTTTCTCGGCTTGATTTTGACCCACTTTTGAAATTGTTCGACGGTATGAGGGAGTTTATTACAAGCCATTTTGAATTGAAAAAAGTGAGAGATTTTGTGAATTGAAGTTTGTAATATTTTGTGTAAATATGTGGTATTTATAGTGTGTTAATTTATTATTATTATTATTATTATTATTATTATTATTTAACTTTAAACCGTTATATAATGGTAACTTTGGATCAAATAGCAAAGAAAATGGGAAATCCCATTCGGTCAGCCACACGACCCAAATGGTTTTTTTTCCTCGCTCGACCGAGTGTCCACAACAAGAACGACCGAATGTGACCTACACGACCGAGTCGGTCGTGTTCCTTACTGTCAATAGCCTCATACGACTTAATTTATATGGCCTGACTTATAATGTGAGTATTAATTAGAAAGAAATCATTAGTTCAATTTCAACTTCTATTCGAACGTGTGCTCATTGCTAGGATTAGGTGTCCAGGAAAAGTCAGTCGACATCTAAAAGGAATGTGTAAGGGTCGGGGGTTTCCACCGATTTAAACTGTTTGAAGAACACAAGTGTTTATAGTTTGAATCTTTTAAATGTTAATTTTCGAGATGAAAAGGAAACGTTTAAAAATTGATTATGGGTCAAATGTTTTTACTATGTATTTATACCGATTAGTATGTAAAAGGTCTTTTACATCACTTAAAACTATTATTAATGGCTCGGCTTCTTAAATAAATGCTTGTAAACTGTAACGCATTTGATAATAAATACAGTATTTGGTACGGTATTTAATTTTGTAAATAGATGGCACACCGTCCGTTTTGAATGCACATCAATCAACAAAAAAAATACTACTATATTCTGAGACTTTTCAAACACTATGTTTCTTATTAAAAAAATATGGTTATGCTAACGTGCAACTTAGTTGTATTTTTATTTAACTATCAAGACTACCTTAATAACTACTAAATTCGTCACATAATTATAGTCTAATGTTGACTTTTTAAGTCTTTGTTTTGTAATTTTGACCTTAAATAATTTTATTTGTGTTATATATTACTTGATGCAAAATATATGAATGGATTGAGTTTTAAATGTATTTTCTATTAGTATAATTTTTATCAAGTAATATATAACACAAATAAAAACATATAAGGTCAAAGTTTCAAAACGAAGACTTAAAAAGTCAACAGTGGACTATAATTATGAGACGGAGTATATTGTATGAAGATTGTCTTATGAAAGTTACATTTCTACCAAATTAGAACACTGATGTCAGAGCCGTATATGAGGATATGCAAGGTGTGCAATCGCACATAATCTCAAAATTTTAGACGCCTCAAAATGTGTACCTCTTTGTATATTAAAGGCTTCAAAATTTACTTCCGACAAAAAATGTTAATGATATACTACCTCCGTCCCATAATTATTGTCCACGTTTGACTTTTGAAGTCTTTATTTTGCAACTTTGACCTTAAATATTTTTATTTGTTTTATATAATACTTGATAAAAATTATACAAATGAAAATACATTTAAAACTCAATCCGTTTATATATTTTGCATCAAGTAATATATATCACAAAGAAAAATATTTACGGTCAAAGTTGAAAGCTAAAGACTAAAAAAGTCAAATGTGGACAATAATTATGGGACGGAGGGAGTATTATTTTATGTTCCGTATATTTGTTAAAAATGAAACTTGATTGTTAAAATACTATGTTTTTCTGTTTCAATAGTTGATTTTATGTTCTGTATATTACGGCATAAGTTTTTGCACATGCACAAAATCTCTGGAATCTCAGCTACAACACTAACTGTGAGTACTGTCATCTTCCTTAATGCATTTATGAATAGATACTGTTAACTACATTCATCTCTATCCTAAGTTTGTTTCAGGACTGTTTGGTAAAGGTTTGCTGTAATTGGTTCTAAAAACATTTAAGTTAATCGTTTTCTTAATTTGGATAGGAACACCACAATTGACATATGTGATGGGACCAAAGTATGCATATTTTAGTTGAATTTTTGGAGTCAATTAATATGTACTTTGAATTAAGATACACCCAAATTGGACCATTTTCTAAAAGGATTCCTAACTCTTTGACTCTTCAAACCTAAAGTATCTTGTTTCTGTGCTCTCTTTACAGGCCAAAAAGGACCTTTCTACATACTTAAAAAGGACCTTTCTACATACTTAAAATAAGCAAAGATAGATTAAAGCTAGCAAGAAAAAATGAAAAGCTCATCCAATTGTAATTAGCCAACAAACATAAAGCTTGAGTCCATAAAGAAGATGAAAAATGTCACCTTTCTAAATTATCATAAAAAATCACTACCACCAAACATGTGGTTCTGTATACTGATGTTAGACTAATTAACAAAAGAACATATAACAAAAACTCCTAATCTTTAAGGTTAATAAGTATGTACTCAAATCAAAATCAACCCAAGAATGTGTAAAAAATCTCAATCCTATGCAATGAAAAATGATCTATAAAATCAATCAGAAATAATCGAAATCTGACCACTGGAAATGCTACCATGGCTGTCGTCGCATATCGACACTGCTCTTTCCAAATTAGCAACAATATCGGTCATTGTTGGTCTTTCTCGACCCTCTAAGTTCACACAGTGTATAGCAGTGTATGCCATGAGCTCCACTGCCTCAGACTCATTCACCTCGGGAGGCCCTACTCTCTTGTCCAATATCTTTGCCAAATCACCTGAAATGATTTCTGGTACAGCAAAGTCCACTAGACTTGTGGGTGTACCACCATTATCCTCGTCACTTTTGAATATCGCTCTCTTTCCAGTCAGAAGCTCTAACAGGACAACGCCAAATCCATAGACATCACTCTTGGCAGTGACTACATTAAGTCCATAGTATTCTGGATCAATGTAGCCAACTGTCCCGGCTGCCTTTGTGGGTCTTTGTTGTGAATCAGACTCAGGACCCATTAAAGATAGCCCAAAATCAGAAACTCTAGCAACCCAATTTGCGTCAAGTAAGATGTTGGATGATTTGATGTCACGGTGAATTATAGGTGGAACTGCGTAATTGTGAAGGTATTCAATTCCCCTAGCAGCATCTAATGAAATCTTGATCCGCATCTTCCACGAGTTTAACAGGCTGCAAGTTTTTTCAACGTTTTTCTTGTCATGTAAATGATCATACAACGCTCCATTTTTCATGTACTCGTATACCAAAAGTCTTTCTTCCCTTTCCTCACAATAACCAACAAGCCTAACCAAATGCTTGTGATGAAGCCGGGATAAGAAAGCCAATTCTGAATCAAATGCACTTTCTTTTTCTTGGAACCTCTTTGTCTTTTGATTTGTTTCCCCTCTTTTAATAGCGACTTCACGACCATCTAACAGTTTCCCTTTGTACACAACACCAAAACTCCCAGCACCTATCTTATTCTCTAGTGAAAAATTGTCGGTTGCTAATGCCAAGTCAGCAAAAGTAAACTCCTCTTCCCTATCAGCGTGTTTTGAAGACGTTCCACTTCTTTGCCTTCTAAAAGCTCTTGATGCTTGTCGCCTAATTGTAGATGACCTTGAAACAGTACTACTATTTGAAAATGGACCATTATGAGCAGTGCTAGTAATCGTGGGTTGAACAGAATTGTGTATCTTTTTATTCCCACAACAAACACCCATCCACAAACAATAAATTATAGTACAAATACCTGCAAAAGCCCCAATTGATCCCACAATCGCAAAGGCTAATAACCCTCTTCTCAAAGGCCGTGAAGGTGAAGAGCGTCGCACATTATCACCACCATCAGGCAATGGTGGTGCTAATGATCCTACATTTGGTGGCGACAAAAAAACTAAATCACAAGGCTTACATATTGTTCCATAGCCAGAACAAAGTATATCAGACTGACTATATATACCACAATCACAAACGGTTCTAACACACGGACCAGGAAGAATCATTCTCAACGGAAGCTCATATCCTAAAGGAAACGACCCATTATTAACCCACCCTTCACCCCAACAAATAACCGAAAGATTACTAGTAGTCAATCCACAAGTAAAATCCAATCCAGCAACAATAGACTCAAACGAAACCCCAACAACATAATCACTCATCATACCCCCTCTTAAACCACCCCAACAAACCACAGTACTATTAACTCTCCTCAACGCACAAGTATGATTCACACCAAGCGCGAATGCACTAAACTCAAAACTAGTATGATCCGGTACATTAACCTGCCCGTAGTCATTCCCACCTCTACATATCAAAAAACCCGTAGAATTCACACCACACGCGTGATCACCTCCTACAACAATATCCAACATACGAAAATCCTTAAACTCACTTTCAATAAATCTCGCACGTTCCAAATCCTCTCCAAAACAAATAATTCCACTAGTACTATTTATCGCAACACCGCAACTAAACCCTAAACCCGAGGAAACTCCTCCTAACCTAGTATTATTATTAGCCAAAACCTCACTACCACCATTTCTCCAACATAAGACATTTGTCCCACTAGTACTATTCGTTATCGCGCATATTTGACTATCTCCAACAGCCATCTCTTTTAAAACAAACGTTTCGTTATAATAAATACGTTTCGCAACTAAACTAGGGTTCCAGCAAACTAATGCTGACCCGCCAGACCTTACACCACAAAACACGTCATGCCCACCAGATATCGCCTCGAATGAGATGTTTGAGAACACGTCCAATACTTGTCCGTTGCGCCAGCATTGAACACGTTGACTTGGTTGACTGGAAACTATGCCACAGATAGTGACTGTGGAGCCGTAGGTTATTGAGAGTGTGGTAGCGGAGCCTCCGAGGCTTGTGACGGTGGATATGTATGAGAGGAGGAGGGTGATGGTGATGGTGATGACGGTGGCTGATGACGTCATCTGGTGGTGGTGATGGTGGTGTGTTTTTGCATTGGTTTTTATGAAGAATGAAAAGTTTTGTTTTGATTGTTTTTTGTGAGAGAGAGATAGAATGGAATGAATATTTATTATGGAATAATAAATGGGAATTAATTTTTATAAGAGTTAACTACATAAATGGTCCTTGTGGTTTATTGAGTATTACGGATTCAGTCTATTCTTCTTTTTTGTCTAAAACTTGTCCTTATGGTATCGACATGTTACGGATCCGGCCCACTTTTACCTATTCCATTAGTTTGACTTTAATTATGAGGGTATTTTGGTATTTTCATATTCTTTTTAATGCACATGCACCTCTACCCACTTCTTCAACAACAAATTCACTTCATTCACTACAACATTTAAGGCTTTGTCGACGACTTTTTGAGTCTTTTGCCAGCAACTTGTCATCGGGAAAACTTATTGCTAAGAACATGTCATCGGGCTCAGTCATCGTCAATGTCTCGTCGGTAATCACAATAACGACAAGTTTCCTCGACGACCGAGTGGGACCCACACACATTCCAGTCAAACATCCTTAAAATTTTGACCATACTTTTCCTAAGGACAAGTCCTCGGGGTATTTTTTGGGGTCAACGAAAGTCAAACATTACCATATTTTTCTAGAAGACATGTCCTCGGAAAAATATTTGGTAAAATTTTCAACCCATTCAAGTCTCGGTCAATGACTTTTTTTTTTTTTTTTTTTTTTTTCGTTTAGCGACTTTCGCCGATGACTACGTGTCCTCGGGAAAATTTTGGTCGCCAATTCCACTTTTTCTAGTAGTGATTATTTTTTCACCATTTACACATGCCCATCTTCTCTCTTAAGCTTTCACTATTTAACACTCGATTAAATATAAACACATAATCACACACACACACACACACACACACACCTTCTAACCATAATCCATCAAATCAACTATTCAAAACTAGCCTATCTAATACAAATCAACCATTCAAAACTAACCATTCAAAACTACCATTCAAAACTAACCATAATCCCTCAAAACACATACACAAACACCTAATAAGGCTTGTACGTCGTCAAATTCGGCTTGTTAGTCGCTGGACCTGATGATTGGAATTTGGATTAGTGGTAAATGGAGATGGCATTGTGGTTAGTGGTGGCAGCCGGATTTATTCAAGTTAGAAATAAATTGGGTTTGTTTGTGAAGGAATAGATTTTTTAGGTGGCAAATGAATGGATTTTTTAAAAGTGGTTCTACTGATGAGTTGAAGAAGATTGAGGAGATCATTAGGTTTTTGATATAAGGATAATTTCATACTTACCCAACTTAAATATCAAATTCCATATATATCAAAAACATAAGTTTTTAATGCATAAGTACAATGCTTTTAAAGCATGTGTTGGAAAAATATGAAATTGTAGTGTTTAAGTTGATTATATATAAAATTGCCCCTTTGATATATAAATTTAGTGGATGAAATTGCATTGTTTGGTTTTGATTTGTATGTGTATGATTTAGGGTATGTTTGGCACTAGTAGGAGCTGGAGCTTTTTTCTAAACGTTAGTTTAACTAGCATTCCATTTAGTAGCTTAATTTTTTTACGTACTCTTTCAAGCTATGTCAGCAAAACTAGACTTATTTTTAATAGTAGCTTATTTTTCAAAAAAAATAAGTTCATGCTATGATAAGCTCTAATAAGTTCGCGTGCTAAACATGCCCTCAGTAGAAAATTTTGTTAGATAACTAAAGTTGTACTATCTTTGGTTATTTTTGGATGAAAAATGATGTATAAAGTTGTATATTTTGTGTATGCTAAACAGATGTGTAATCATGACTTGTGTTTTGATTTTTTAGGCGAAAGGTTTATTAGAATATGCATTTACTAATGATTGTGGTTGTTGGTTCAGGTTTATTTTATCTGATAAAGAAGGGTGTTCGGATTAGTTATCTTGAATATGGTTTTGTTTGCTTAGATTTAATTAGAAAAAATGGGTTGAAGGTTTTGATGTGTATTCGTGTTTATGTCGGTTATTCTTTGAAGATGAGTGCTTGGATCAAAGGGTGAATGCGAGGGTATTTTGTATTTTCAGTTGACTTAACAGCAAAAGCTAACATAATTAACCAAAATGGACTGGATTCATAATGGGTCGAAACCACTTCGACTGAATTCGATATGAAAAGAAAAATGAACTGAATCCGTAATAGTCAACAAACCACAAGGACCATGCATGTAGTTTACTCTTTTGATAAATAAAAATGTAGTTGAAAGATGAGAAATGAAAATATTTTGTTGTCAGTACTGAGGGAGTTAACAATAAGTGAGAATGTATAGATTTTAGTGTGACAAATTGTCATATAAAGTGAGGTGTAAATGGATGGCACGTGTGATTTTGTTACAGGGGTGAAGGTTCGTTTGACGTGTAGTTTGATGTTGGAACTTTTTGGTTTTAGGTTGCTACCTTTGACTTCTTCTTTCTCTTTTTGAAATTTCGTTTACCAGTTTCTTTCTTTTTTCTTTTCTTAAACAAGCTTGTTTAACAGATATACGTTTGTAGATTGATCGTTTTATAAGGCTACTAGCAGTGGACCGGTTTTAATCGGTTGAGAGTGCCTGACAACTGATTGTCAAATCGGTTGAGCCCACTGTGGGCATTTGGTCAAAAACTCGGCTGAAGGCAAAAGAAACCACAATCGGTTCTCCACACAATCGATTTTAACATCACACAAAATCCAACTTTTGAATTTAAAATGGGACCAAAGTTATCGTTTATATTATTATAAAAAATAAAATTAAATAAAATTAAAATTAAAATTAAAAAATAAACTTTACCACTTTTCATCCTACAAATGCTAATATCAAACACACAATTCAACCAACTTCTCATCCATATTCACCATGTCTGTGGAGTCTTACGAGCTATTGTTTGGTTTCTTCGTTTTCCGATGATGATGAAGTTATGAGTGAGTTTACGTAATGTTTTTAACGTTTATTTGATTTAGTATTATAATGTTTTTTATTTTTAATGAATTTTACATTTGTTTTTTAAAATGTTTGAAAAAAAAAGAAAAAAGAAAAAAAAAATGTCGGTCACCACTGTGGCACTCATGTCTAATCGTTGGAAAGAGAAAGCTGACGTGACAGCCGGAAAGAAAGGTCATCCGGGATCACCACTGTGCCCAGCCTAAGTTTTGTTTGAAAAAGTCTATGTAAAAGACAATTTTTATGCTCAAAAACCTTGAGTGTTTACTCGCAAAGGCCTGTTTAAAGCCTTAACAAAAATTGTGAGTACCTACTCGCAAAGTCTGTAAAGCAACTAAGCAACACGGCTTAGAATTGTCTACATGTGATAGTAAAAATTAAATTATACGGATTAGCTTTTACTGAAAAAATCTCACGTCTTTAAAGTGTTTTGGGGTCTAAGCATTAATCTGTATGCACATTTGGTATCTTTCATAGGCTTTTTGTGTGATTTCATATGTATTCATTTCTGTTCTTCACAAGATATATGATCTTTGACAATTTATACTATTTATAAAGACTGATTAAAATATCTTAAAAGCTCTTAAAAAATGATATACCCAAAATATCATTTTATTAAAAATGGTAATAAAATCCACAACTAAATTAATAGTTTAAATATTTTTTGATCCTCTAAGTTTTATCATTTTTCGTTTATAACTAATAGTTTTTTTTTTTTTTTTTTTTTTTTTCATTTTTTTTTTAGTAGTAGTAGTAGTTACAAATTTAACTTGTAAGTGTTGCATTAGGGGCCACATGCAAACCACAAGTTCACATGTATAATTATTTATCAAAATACACCGTTATTTGTCTAGTACAACTTTACAAACATAGGCGAAGCTCAGTGAGGATTAGGAATGGCTATGCGCCTATGCCCCCTATAATTTTTCATATTTGTATTATACACCTTAATGCATAATAAACTTAAGATTTTATAGATATATTATGGTTTGACCTTCTCAAATTTTAATAAAAATTTGGAAGCTCCGCCATTGGATACAAGTATTAATCAGTGGGAAATAAGGTCAAAAGATTAGGTACCACGTATAACTAATTATGCATTTGTCTTCTTATCATCCATAAATCGGTCATTGGTGCATGAAAAATAATAAAGTTTTGAAAGGAAATTGTGGACCTTGTGGTTGACTAGGAGATTTACGAATTAGTCCTTAAATGTCATTGTTGTGTCCCAAAATTTTTATATTTTCTTTTCTTAGAACGTTCCTTATACGAGTAATAGTCATTACTGAGAGCAGATATGGAAAGCGTTTTTCAAACTCTCGTGATTTTAATATACACTTAGAAATTAGTCATGTGAAAAGGGCAAATGGTATAAAACACGCGGATGAGTTTTTATATCGGGATAATTAATCTTGGTCAACTAACTAAAAAATTCATCACCTCGATTGACTCTTAAGTCTATGTTTGGCGGGGAGCTTTTTGAGGCGATGAGCGGTAAGTAATGAGCTTTTTTATTTTTAGTGTTTGTTTAATAAAAAAACGGTAAGTTTTGCTATTTTTTATAAATGTTCATTCTTTCAATGCTTCTTTAAGGACTGCGGCTACTGCTCACAGCTCATTGCTACTTTTACAAAACACACCCTAAGTCTTAATTGCTAACTTAGGGCTCGCTTGGTTAAGGGTTATAAAGGGTAAGCAATGGGTAAGATAATGATTGATGGAGCTTAGTTAAAAGAAATATAATGCCCCATTATCTAGTATTGGGTAATACCATATTCCTCAACAAATTAAGGGGAATGCTTATTATATTGACTTTTTATAATTAGAATCAGTGCTGTCTCTGAGTTTATTGAGGCCAAGTGCATAATTCAGTTTAAAGACAAATACGAGGCTTAAAATGGAAAGTAAATAATTTAATTAAAAGATAAAATGAGAAGTAATCGTTTTCAATATGCCCGACCAGCTTTTTAATGCAACACTCTAAATTAAATACATAAAGTCACTTTTACAGAATATATATCATATAAAAAATTTGAGACCCTTTGAATTTGAAGGCCCTGTGCGATAGCACACCTCGCACACCCTCATATACAGTTCTGATTAGAATTATGTTTATGTAACGTCACCAAATATTATTATGTACTTATGGCTGCTAAATGAAACCGTCCACCTTTTAATTCTGAGAAAATTAAAGCCTATTTTTCGTTCATGTTTTCTTGCATAATAGCTAGCTAATATTAGTCCGTTACAAAGTTATTATGTATTTTATGGTACGGTTAAAACTCTCAATTTTGAAATTTTCAAAACAAAGACATATTAAATAATCATAAAACAAGCTAAGATGATCTTTTGGTTTTATTTAGTTAGTTACAAAGTAACAACAATTGAAGCTACCAAATTGTCAACGATGCATGCATGTTCATCTATACCTGGCCTGGTGGCCTGGACTATTTTTTATTTTGTTTTATATCATTGTGCTTTTTAAAATTTTGTGACAACTTTGCTAAGCTTTACGATGATATATACAAATGAAGAATTATTGATGAACAATTATTGATGAACAATTATTGAACTTATTCGTATTATTTTTTTTGGTAGTGCCATCTCTATGAAAGTGAAGGGGTGTCATTGTACATGGTAGTACAACTCGACGAGTGAAACAAAATTTCATACACTTTTATTATGTATATAGTATATACACAATATGAAACTTAGGTTTAATTAGTTTACGCACTACTTATGCATGTACATATCATTTGTGTGTGTTTAAAAGACTCTTTGTGATAATGGCGCGGGCCAAAAAAATCAATGAAACGGCCATGTTTTTTTGGGACACCCTTATCTCAGTGGCCTAGCCAGATAAATGTACAAGCATTTCAATCGATTTAAAAATTGATTTTATTTCATATAAGTATTAATTGGGTGGCCCAAATGATTACAGTATTTTTAAAATCACGTTATAAATTTTGACTATCATAACTTTGATTATTACTTTTACATGTTACGCAAGGAATAATATTTTACTTAGAACTCAAAGCCCATAAGTTGAGTGTTCATTTATAAAGTTTATAAAATAAACGCAAATAATGAAGTCAGACTAATACAAAAAGAATGCTATAACCATTGCAAGACAAAGCATGTTGCAGACATACACTTTCTTCTTTCTTACAATCATTACCATTGCACATGAAATGCCTAAATTTTTGGGCACATATAATTTGCTCACTTGTATTAAATATTAGAGCTTTTTTTTTTTTTTTTTTTTTTTTTTTTTTTTTTTTTTTTTTTTTAAGAATATCTCATCATGTCAACAACTGTACTTTTTCTCAAACATGCAATGAATACATATTATTAACCTATCCATAAAACTATAAGAGAAACTTTAAACTTCTAAGATGACCACAAAGATAGTGATAGAAGATTATATAAGTTACCAAGGGAAGGGATCCAGTGAAAAGACAAACTAAAATTTGAAGAATGTGAAGGATTTCTAGCCACACATTTTAAATAAGGGTGATAATTTTAAGAGGAGATGCATCTACTTAAAAAAAAAAAAAAAAAAAAAAAAAAAAAAATTCTTTGTGAAAACATATGTCTATTAACATATAACGGAATTTTAGCATGTCGAAAATGGTACATGGTTGATGAATTTAGGACCCGGCAATCTTAAAAAAGAATTCTTTGTGAAAACTCAAATGGAGATGATAATGCTGTTGGAAATATTAGGTGTATAATTGGATTGTAAAATACGTTTTGCTTGAAACATATAAACATAAATGGTCCCACTATTTATGTAACATATAAAGTGTTATAGTCCAGCACTAGAATTAGGACTTTTTGGTTTGGTATGTTAGAAGGTACTAGGTAGAACCTATACAAGAGAATCTGAGTCCACTGGGATGTCCTGCTTTTAGGTTTCACTATACTTCATTGTCATCCTAACTTTGATTAAACAAACACCTACCTGCTAAAGTTTGTTTTTGTCACTTTATGGTTACAGAAAAATATAAAATACAAGTTATTATTTTTTTTGAATAGCGGGTTAGTGGTTAAATGTTAGTTGTTAATTGTTGGCTCGAGTTAGTGTCGCATCCTCGGGCAGAGATACCAACCGCGAGCCTCTCCTTAGGGGATAACCCCACTCCTATTCACGATTCGTCTGATATCATTAGATGATATCATTAGAGCTTGTGGTTCCCAAGTGAGGACTTCCCGGTCGGTCACCCAAACCGGTACTACTCTCACTTGGGCTCGCTTAACTACTTAAGCCTTACCCACTAGACCACAAGCCCCATGATAAGAAATACAATTTATTATAGTCATCAAAATTGTTTATATCTGAACTTGTTAGTTTGCAAAGGTCTTGCGAGAAATTTGCAGCTAAATTGGTGTCCTGTTTGAGTAGTAAAAGTTAACCATTTTGGCCAAAACCATTCTGACCCCTTAGGCATTTTGGCCAAAACCATTCTGACCCGTTAGGCCGTTACCTCACTCTCATGACTCATTACAATCCACAGAATGAAACAGCAGATTTGAAGTTTGAACCGAGAGGTTAAGATTGATATTAAGACAGCAGTGTTAACTGTTAAGTGTTTGAATAGAAAGTAGATGGATTAACTTCAAGTGATTTATTGATCTACAACATGTTTACAGAACTTTGAATTATAAATAAACCGCCCACTACAAGGACCATAACCTTGCAAACTATATACCGGCTTACAACAACAATACAAATTTGAACATTTGTTGCTAGGAACAATAACTATATAGTAATCTCTGAACGAATCTCTCCTCCTGTATACAAGACCATATAATAGCTATACAAAATGCAGTGCTTGAGTAAATTATGCTGTCGTATTACCTATCTGAGGTACCTCCTCCAAAGAAGATCTAAGCTTCGACTGTTTACGCATGTTTTGCTCAGCGAGAAGCAGGAATCCCGTGTTTTGCGAACCATTCGGGCATGTGGAATCTTTCGTATAGGACGGGCCTAACGTCCCTCTGCTCAGAAAGTTGCTTCAAAAGTGGAAGAAGGACCTCAAGAAGCTGGTTGCAATATTCATATCATAAGTATCTTGGCGAGTATATGAGCTCAAAATGGGGATTTGTAGATAAGTTTGATATTATATGTGGATAATATACCTGGTCGTCGCGTGGTTGACTAGCAGAAAAAGGTATGCAAGGTATTCCATTGACTGGTTGCAATAAGAAACTAAATGGATTATTGTCAACAATGACCATTCTAGAAAAATCTGTTGATACAAAGGAAAGGTCCTTCACGTGCTCCCGATATTCCCTGTAAAACAAATAATAAACACAATTAACTTTCAACAGTTGATGAAAGGACAAAAATAAGATGTAAACAGAAAACTACTTACGTGGAAATTGTTGAAGGCCGATACAATCTACGACTAAACCTGTTTTCAGCATCTATTTTGTCAACAAGTGGTCTCGCATATCCTGCATCAGTGTGTGATAACAGATTAAAAGATTGATCAACTTCAATAGGAGATATAAAAGGAAAAATTATAGCGGTAAGAAAACCTTCAAGGCCTGCAGTAAATAGCACAAGATCAGCAAATTTGCTAAGTTGGGCAAGAAACTCATGCAATCCAGGACGTTCAAAGACCGTCACATAGCTGATCTTGGGTTTTCCATCAGATTCCTTAAAATCCAACATTCAGGTATTGTGTTAAATTAGTTATATTTACACAAATTATAAAGATTAAAACCTATTTATGAAGCTAATGGTTCGAACCCTATCAGAAGATACGCATTCTAGCTCAAACCATGTCAATCCAGCATCTGTAGCTTGTTTGCGAACACTGTCAGGCAAACTACATGTCTCGTAGGCACATACCAAAGTTTCATCCAAGTCAAGAACCACCTGCAGACATAAATGTATGTATCATTCTCAAGAAGCACCAAGAGGCATCTATGGATAACGCAGAACAACATGTGATCTTAAGTGCATCACAAGAAAAGATAACTAAAATGCGATCATGGGGAGAGACATCAAAAAATCTGAGCTGCATTTGTTTCACTACCGAGTTATTACATTTTTATCATACGTGGATATTGAATTATATTATCCAACGACAAAAGTAAACCTCTATGTAAACAGATGAGGTTTTTACATGCTTAGGTTACCAGGGGACGGTGAGCATTTGACTCAGATGTACATGGCAAAGCAGGGGTATCTCCGTGACTGTATCCGAACCCTTTCCCTGGCCACCACCAAGATGTTTACCCAGGGAGCTGAGGTTCTAACCTGAGACCTCTTCTGAGGACATCAAGAAGCTTGGCCACTAAGCCGCCTAGTTGGTGGTTAAAACTGCAATTTTTTCGTTACAAGGTAGTACCTCTGGCAAGCCATTATGTGCTTTATCAAAGTGAGGTGGTACCACTTAGCATTCATGAGGTGATCATCAAAGCTTGACAATATTCATGACACAGAAAATAGAAACATATGAGGATTGGACAACTATAAAGGTAAGGCACATAGTTGATCATTTATTTACTGTTGTACCCATTAGAAACGAACAACCACTAATCACATCTCTACCAACATAGCTATAGTCATTCCAGTATGCACATTATCTCAAGTACTGCATGCTTGGACCATGATTTACATCATATATTCATGATAACAGGTAATCTAAAGTTCTAAACTATGTATACTCATGCACATGACTACACCCGAATGAATAAGTCCATTGCTATCAAACTTTCAGTTAGTACGCTAAATTTTAATGTGATCAGTCAATCAAGCCTCGATGATTTACAGTCTTTCCCAGCCTCGCCACATAGTTTTACATTTGAAACATGCCTCAAGCATCATTTATCCTAATGGAGAAAGCTTAATTAACTGTCAACATCTAGCTTCTCTTGTTAAATTTATCTATTATCATGTCTGTGTGACAAGTTTCACGATTTTTCAAAGTTTTGACAAAAGAATTTCCCTTCCTATCATAACCTATTTCTTTCTTATAATTTCCTTAATGTAACGTTTAGGCTACATTAGTTTGCATATATAAAGACTCTGTCTTGAATTAGCATAGCCCATGCCCAAAAGAGACAAATCTTCCTCCTTTGCTTTCTCCACAATCTTAAGGTAGCCATGACATATTACATTCTCATTAAAATTATGTATATATCACGAAAGCATTCTTTGAAAATAAATAACAAATATAGTACATACTATCGAAATCAAGTATAGAGTCATAGAGATATATAAAGTAACGCACATACTATACGCAACCTATTTGCTAAACCAAAATTATATAGGCAAAGGCAACAAAGATGGCAATGGAAGAATAAAAGAGCAATCCTTTTATTGGTAAGCCCTTTCAATTCCTTAAAAACTCACACCTAAGTTTTCTATATTTTGTATTTCCCTCACTTGTTAGAGTTAAATCTAGTTATCGATTGTAGTACAAAACCATACCATACAAGCTACCTAAATCATTTCACCTGCTATATATTCATTCAAATAAGGTAAACATATAAGGTTTTAATGTTCAAGTTACTTAGAGAGGGCGAGTCTGACTCAGATGTACCTAGTGATATTCAAACCTGACCTCTTGTGAGGACCCATGGATTTTTATTTCGTAGTGTAAAATTATGTCAAATATACTGATTTTTTTAAAGTGAACGTGTTCCTTAAGTTTTGGATTACGATTTTCGGTACATTTCATAATATGAACCTGATGACTCTTGGTCACCCTCCTTGGGTAAATTATACTTAACATGAAAAAACTTATCCGTTTATACTCATTCAAACACCATACAGAATTAGTATAATATTCAATGCTAATAGCCTAATATGATCATCAATCCAATCAAACAGTAACAAACCAAACTATATATATCATAAGTAAAACATACCGTTAGTTTTTCCAAACCATCATAACTACCATGATCAGGTGCCACGTCAGACGTAATACAAACAGAACCCAACCCAAATGTTTTCTCATGATCATGCGACGTTTCAACGACAGACAAGGGCCTAAACGAAGACGTCGTAGAATTATAGTTTATAAACGAAGGTACTGTTCCTCGTACCATCTGAACAAAGATCTCACATATAAAAGTCAACCAGTTCAGCAGTGTCTGCCATACTTGTATCGGAGGCGCGTACACTTCACTCGCTCCTTGTCCGACGTCTGCCATCATTCACTCTGTGTGTGTGTGTTTTTTGGTTGTTTGAAAATGGATGGGAGGTGTGGTCAAGGTGATGGGAAGGGAGATGATTGAACAAGATGGGGAGAGTGTGATACACGCGCTTGGGAGTGAGAGTGGGGGAGTGTTTGAGGGTTACGTGGAAATGGGATCGGGTTAATTAAAGGGGATCAAAGTGTCTTTTTGTGTTTGGTTTGGCGTGTTGGACGGTTTGTTCTTGTGTTTGAATGACTACGAGGAACGTATGAGATTTGGTCATAAAGTTGTGACAGATATTTTGTGTGTGTGGAACATGTTTTTATTAAAGTTTCTATCTTTTTACTGTTTTAATCTTAAAAGTCACACATATTGTTTAGAAACTTTTTTTTTTTCCTCCAAAAGTAGAGAATGGCAAGTCATAATTCTTGGAATGTCATTAATATTTAGCAACTTATTACAGCATTCTAATGCTATCCTTTTTTTTAATCAACTCTTTAAAGACTTGATGGATTTAATGCATAATTCTTTTTAATCGACTTTTGTTTCATAATTAATTCATAACTCATTTAATGAAGATAATTTTTTACAAAAGCTTGGAGTTAGCAAAAAGGTTTTTTACTACAATGCAAAAAAGCTTTTGTAGAGACTTTGTAGAATAGTAAAAAGGTTTTTATAGCTTGAGCAATGAAGATGCTCTTATTTGTTGGTTACTTTGTGAAAAATAAATAAATAAATAAATCTCTAATGCAAGGGTTGAAAATAACTTGAAAATGAGCTAATGCATTGTAGTAGTGGGTTAATAATGAGTTATTGAAACAATTATATGAGGAAAATTTGATAAGGCATGAGCGGGTAAATGTTTAGAATATGTTGTTCATAGATATTTAGCATTGGAGTTAATAGGTTAAGAATGTGTTGATGGTTGAGAAAGGGTTAGTGCATTGGAGATGCTATAATACACATAGGTATTAAGACGTAACAGATGAAATGGTAAAAAGAAAGTTTTATATTGTATTGAAATGATGGATGTTAACTCATACAAAATAGCAAAAATTACAGGTTTGGACCATTTGGAAATGTGTTTTTAAAACGAAGACTACTTTTTCCAACGTTACCAAAATGGACTCATTACTCGCATAAAAAATAAAGTGTGTACACGAGTTACACGTGTACGACTAGGATTCATCTACGAATTTAAATTTTGATATAGTGACAAAAATCGCCCAGGCCCACGTTGCCACCTTATAACTCGCTTAAAATTTTAAGTGGGTACACGAGTTAATAAAAATTTGAGATAGTGCCCTAGGATTACTTGAAAATTTAATTTAGTTTGATAAGTAAGATTTTTTATTTTTATTTTTATTTATTTATTATTTTTTTTAATGTTAAAATATGTTAAAAATGATTATTTGCAAAATTTGAACACTATTTAATATATGTTTATGTTATATATTTTTGTGTTTGTTAGTTGAATTATGTTCTCCTCCAAGTGAGCTTCACAATGAACTAGCGAGTGTAAAAAATAGAGTTAATATGAATGTGATATTGCGACTCAAAGTGAGGCACTCGACATACTAAAGGTGTTGCAAAAACGATTTTGAAAACTTTGGACATTATTTAATATATGTAAATGTTATAAATATTTGTGTTGGTTAGTGGATTGACGTCACATTGAAAAGAGATTTGCGAAGAGCTAATGTACAAAAAAATAGAGTTAATATGAATGAGATATCGTATCTTAAAGTGAGTCACTTGTAACACAAATGGGTTTTGATTAACTAAATTGAATGTTGTTAAACCCAATCTAATAGATAAACGTTCAAACATTAAAGTATACGAATTACATTCCAAATCGATAAAACTTTAATCCTTCATGTAGAGGAATTAGAATCCAAACATCATCAAGGTCGTCCCACGAACTAAACTCTTCACTTGTAATCTTTTTAAACAGTATTCCAACTAATAACGAATTCCCATCACTACATTCAAAAGAACACTCGCCTCCTAAACAAAATAGGTCCTTCTTGAAAATACGATACAAATTGTTTCCCGAACCTTAACCCCGTCATTAAACAAAACTCTTCCCCTACTAAACTGTACATCAATACCACATACATGAACAATATTCGTATTTCCCTCTCCACACTCCATTGGTATAAGTGAGGTATTATGTGGTGATATTGATTGTCTTTATTGGTGGTGATGTTGGTGACGGAGTGAAAAGGTGATCGAGGTTTTGAGTCGGTAGAGGTGATGTGGTCACCAGTACATCCAATCTTACCTATGTAATAGTCAAAATCTTCTTAAATGATTACATATTCACACTTAATCGCAAACATATCATATACTTTGTAACACACAAAGACACCATCACCACTTTCATTTCAATCGGTAGTCATCACCATCAATTTGCTTTTTCTTTTTTTTTCTTCCATTAGTGGTCAGGAACCATTGGTAATCACCTTCACCAATGGTCAAGACTGTTAGCGTTGTAAGGGCAACTATCATGCCCAATCTTAACTTATTTTGTTAATGTGGTGCTACATGTCTAGATTTAGAATAGAATAATTAGAGATCACTTCATTAGTGAAATGCTTGTTTTTCGACCATAAGTATGTAGTATATAAGACAAACATCTCAAATAACTAGAATAGCTTTTTGTGATATGGTTTTTGCTCATTTGGCAATAACTAAGTATTAAATTGTGAGAGGTTTTGAGTTTAAATGATATTTGGTGCAAGAAACTTTTATATAGCTACATGGCCACACCAACAAGAGGAATTGGCCCGCTTGTGTATCGTAGCGGTTGACCCTAACCATGTGGATTAAAGGACGGACTCAGGATTTTAAAGAGGGTGTTGAACAAAAGAATTGTTAGGCTAACTAAAGTTGAATTGTAAGAAATGAAAGTAGCAAATAAAAATTTGGGGGTTGCACATACCAGAAAAACGACAGTTTTTTTAATTTTTTTGCACTACGTGACCTAAAATTAGATGTAATTCATGTCACACCCGACATCCATGTAGGTCCGTTCTTGCGTGGATTAGTGAGCTAAAATGTCAGAAACCATGATTATTTACGCACACAAAAAATAATGAGATTATTTTCATGACTTTTAGTGGATGATTATTCTATAATTAAAAGCTAAATATACAAGAAACATTATATTGTAATTGAGTAGATGTTCATATTAATCACTTTCCATCACTTGTTATAAAAGAAACATCGATCCTATTAATCAGCGCTATTGTTCATATACTCGTCAAGATCCCACTTTTGGACTTTAAGCTGCTAAGATGAAGTCTGCAAGTAAAATTGCCCAACTTGGGTCAAGTAATGAGAGAGGATCCTCCCTCATTAAAAATTAAATGGTCTAACTATTAAGTCTCTATCTAATCAGAGACCGGTAGTCATGCACGTAACATGCGTATATTACACATGTTACTAACTAATTAATATATAGATATTCCTTGTTTGAGTTCTAATCTAACTTCCATTATCGTCATATGATTAGATATATTGTATAGTTTACATCATGATCTTATATAACAGCTAAAGTTAATGAAGCGTCTATTTCTTAGCCGGATTAACTTCGAGAGTAGTATGCAATCATGAATGCTAAACGTGTACTCGTAAATGGTTATGCCCATGGTTGGTCATTGATTAAGGGCCTGTTTGTTTAATTTTTTCATTAAGTCGTGTTAATTAACAGATGATTTAATGCAGACAACATCAGTTTTATTATTTAATATTTTAAGTCATCTTTCTCTATTAAGTCACAAACAAACAGTTTTTATATTACTTAATTAATTCAGTTTTTTTCATATTAATTTAATTAAGTCGAAATCAAACACCCCCTAATACTAGCTTCTACCCTATCCAAATTCTAAAACTCAAGTTTTTATCATAACTCAGAGGTGTTCCTCATGTTTTCTAATTTGTATAAGTGCGTGTTTGGTCGCGTGTGTGCGCGCTTAAAGGCTTAAAGCGCGAAGCAACGCGGTGGTTGGTTAATAATTACAACATTGTGCATCTATATATAGAGATGATGAAGGTTTGGAAATAAAAAGGGAATACGTGAATGATATTTGAGCATTCTACATTAGCTTATAAAAAATGAATGTTACGTTACACGACTTATCTCTTTTATGATGGTTGTGAGACTAGTTGATGGAGGCTAGGCCTCAAGAGATTCAATTTCCTTTCTTCAATTCTATAAAACACCTAAATGATAGACACTTTCTTCAACATATTTGTTACTAGCACAAAAATGCGAGGCTCATTGCAATCAACATCATACGGCCAGTGTTAAAATCCTTTTGCATTTGTAAAAGAAACTTATAATACAGTTTAAATATATCATTGTGTTATTTTGAAAATATATCATACTTCAGGGACTAATATATTAAAATGATTAAAGAAGGTAGTAATAAGAAACGCGAGTTGGCTCACGCGCCAAATCATTGTAAAACAATTAACCGGGTCCCACAAAATTTCTACTACTAGTTGGTCAGTCAAAGATTATTTTCACTATTTGTGTATGTTACACTTTTGGTCCCTGAACTTTGTAAAAGTTAAAAAATGCCCAACTGACATTAAAGACTTTACCATAATAAGTTTCACGGAGAGTCTGATGCAAAAAGTAGTTTTCGTAACCAATTGACATCACATTTATAACTTGATACCAAACGTCTATCCTACATTAAGTTTCCGTTAGACTGTATCAGTTCTACATCAGCGTCACATGATCTCATTTCACCTCACATTTACCCCATAATAATTATCACCTTACTTACCATTTACTTATACCCCACTTAGACACAGATACTTATAACACACTCTTAGACACAAAATACACCATCTGTCGATCACTAATCAGTTTCAATGTGGTCACCACCACCGATTCTTCCCTTTAACAATGTTGACCACCACCGATCATTTGTATTGCAAGTCAAAACATGTGCTTGTAAATTACTTGTACTTGTGACAATGGGTTGGACTGGTTTGACCCGAAACACTTTGGTATGTTTGGCGAAATGGGCTGGAGCAGGGGCTGGGGCTAGGGCTGGGGCTGGGGCTTATATTATAAGCCGAAATTAAAATTTGTATTTTTATAAACTTGTTTGGCAAATGGGCTGAGGCTGGGGCTTATTATTCTAAAATTACTAAAAATGACATAATTAAATGAGTTTTTTGTATATGTTAGATATTTTTGTGGGTAAATAAGTAATTTATTTTTCAAAAGCCCCGGGCTTAAGTTTTTAGCCTCTTTTATGGGGCTAAAGTTTTTAGCCGGCTTATTTTATAAGCCCCTCCATAAGCCCCATGACAAACGAGACTTATTTAATTAGCCAGCTTATTTTAAAAGCCCAAGCCCCATAAAAGCCCCTCCCCAAACATAGCATTTATGTACTTTTTTGTTATTTCCCTGGATGCTAAAGATAATGCATAACCCGAACATATGCATGAGTAAATAGGCCAAAAACTGATATTTTCAGTATGATAACTTTGGTTCATTTATGTTGTAACAATTTGGTATTTACTTTCGGGAAAAAATAAACATGCCATCATAATGTGTATGCATCTCACTTCTATCTACAACAAAACCAAACACATTGAACAATGAAAAGTACATTTAACAAAGAATGAAGAAAATAAGCACCCTTTGGTGCTCACGACTCGTATGGAAATGTGAGCCAGGGGTGTTTTAAGGCTTCTCTAGCAGTTGGCCGCCTCTTTGGGTTAATCTCAAGTAATTTGGATATGAAATCAATGAATAATGTATCAGAAACTTGTATGTGTTCCTCCAATGATATTTCTATTGGTGTTATGCATTCCATTTGATTTGTTTCCTGGATAAATAAAATCCGGATAAATGAGCTCACGACTCGTATGTAAATTCTATTTTGATGAAATAAATTTAAGAAGAAACAAACCTCGTTTATTTGATAAAGATCAAATTCATCTGTGAAATACTTGCTTGTTTCTTGACCCCTTATTAGCATGTCAGTATCAATCGGCCCAATCATTCCAATCACACGAGCAAGCAAGAAAACTACGTCTTCATTGGGAAATAAAACCTGTTGTAATTCACATAAATTCAAAAGAATTCAATAGGGACATTTTATAATGGGGAAGGAATGAAGTTCTTTTTATAGAGAATAAAGAACATACATCACCAGATGCTAATTCGGCCAAGATACAGCCAAGAGACCAAAGATCAACCTTTTGGTTATATGGAAGACCGAGGATGACTTCAGGAGCTCTATAAGATCGAGACTGTACATACAGTGACAATCTGTCGTTCTCAAAGCAACTGCTTCCAAGGTCGATAACTTTGATCTCACACCTGCTATAGCTTTTGATAAGAATGTTTTCAGGCTTTAGATCACAATGAACAATTCCCAATCCGTGCAAGTAATCCAAAGCTTCCAGACATTGTCTTGTTATGATCTGGTTTTGAATAAAAGTCAGCATTTCGCGTTCAAGAAAAAGGTTGTTGGGATCTAAAGGAGGCAATTTGGACTCATTTTCTCAAAAAAGGGTCGATATGGTTTGTATCTTATCTGCGACGGGTCAAATGGGTCGACATGGTCAAAAGTCACCCAAAAGAGTTTTTGAATTCTAAAAGCCTCCTAACTTGCTTTAACAAAAGAAATTAAATATAATATAAACAATACTTCGTAAATATCTTATATCTGATTTAATACATGATACGTTTATGAAGTCGATAATCTTTTTTACTTAAAAGCGCCATTGGGTCAGCCTACCACTGCCAACCCATTTGGACTCGTATTATATGGAGTACTTGTTTTGACTCGTTACGCAACTGACTGACCCGTCCATTCGCAACCACTACAAAGATTAGGCCTAATAAACGAACCTGTAGCCTGGGCATTGTAAAATAAGGCTCAGCTTCAGATTCTCTATTGTATTTTTGAAATTCATATAAGTTGGCCCGTAGCAATTCACTAACAATGATGAGATGCTCCTGCAAAATTTTGAAAAAACTTTTTAGCAAATTAACAAAATGATTGCATAAACTATTAAAGTGCTTGTTATTGCTTACGTGAAAATAGAAATAATCATAAAGCCGTAAAATATGGCGTTCATCAGCAGGATCATGCTTGTTTACAAGCTTTAAAAGCTTGATTTCATCTAAGCTTTGGTCAAAGAAATCTTTCTCGTTCTTTATAATCTTCAAACAAACATCAACTCCCGTTTGAAGATCACGGGCCTGAACGACTTTGCTAAATGCAGCTGAGCCAAGATACTCTTCAACGACATATCGTGCGCCAATCACACTGTTTATAACAATCGGCAGATCCTTATCCTCTTCAAAGCCAGTCCTACAAATTTCAAAAAAGTCAGTACATTAAAAAAAGTTATCCATACTTAAATTTGGTAAACAATATGTCAACTAACCTGTTTTTTCTGTGTATAATTTTTAGATCAAATACTTCATATTCATCTTCAGTCGCATTCAACAAAGATTCCTCACTAGTCACAATAGCATCAACTTCTTCAATTTTAGCAGCATCATAATCACTAGAGTTAGTAGTTTGTAAGACATGGGTTCTTTTAGAATCCCTAACAAGATCGTCGTCACAACTTTTACTATTCTGGTCAATATCTTCAAGATCATTTAAAACAATTTCTTTTAAGGAGCCACATAAAGATGGAGACTTAATGTCCTCATAATAATCTTTGACCTTGGCATCATCTTTCAAATACCCGGTTGAGGTAGGCCACACTTTATCAAGACCATTAACATTCTCTAGCGGGTCTAATATAGGATCAAAAACGAGTTCAAGATTTTCTTTTTCTGAGGTCATAACAAACTTGTCTTCACTTGGACCACCAAAAGGATCCGAGTCAAAGAAAGATGGCATAGCATAGTCTTCGTCTTTCTCCCTATACCAGTTTAAGTCATTTTGCATGTCAAACTCATGGTAATCACGAGCCGTACCAAATTGAGACAACCTATCTGATGAAGCATGAGAGCTAGCCCCTTTTACAGTCTGGATCCCATATGGATTTGTAAATTCTGTAAACATCATAGTCACCATAATGGTCAGTAACAATCAAATATTTTAGCTTTATATTCCTAGGTTATTTTTAACATCAACATTGTTACTAAAACAGGAGAAACATTTGAATCTTCATGATCAAACAGCCAATTTGCAAACACAATATCAATGATCCTTTCAAACATATTTCAAAGTAATAAGCTTTGAAATTGCTGGTACCATTCATATGCATTCAATAGGTACAACAACAACAATAACGACAACAACAACAACGACAACAAAAACCCAATCCCGCCGGAGTAGGAGGAGGTGAGATGTAGACAGATCCTACCCCTACCACAGGAAAAACCCGACAGTAGAGAGACTGCTTCTAGAAGGACCTCCGGCATATGCATTCAATAGGTAAACCTAATATTTTCCGAATTTAAGTAAACTATTTCTATGCCTAACACTAAACATAACTAATTTGACCATAAAAGTCAGCACCATTTATTATAGTTACTGCAAATACATGACTGTAATGAAATGAAAACATGACCATTATTTCACCAAATTTGTGATTCAAAGTTTTCAACAAGAATCTCATTCCAATTTAATATCATACCAAGAAAAAAACAAGAATCCTAAAGTTAAGGGACATAAATTAATTAAAGGCTATAAAGACAAACCAAAGATAATGTGTGGCATTGTGGTCCTAAATCCCAAAAGGGTATTAAAAAAACATCACCAATTTAACAATTACAACTAAATATATAATGTAGATAAAGTAAAAACAGGTACACATAATAAAAGCTTAGTTCAGGTTATCCCGGAAACTCGAGCCTTTTTTACTCTGATGTACGCAGCCTAACCAGTATTCCGGTTTCTAAAACTTTGAACATACTTTTAACACTAGACGTGGAAATGGTGACCTAACCTTTTTTTTTTTTTTTTTTTTTACTCAGATGTACGCAGTCGAACCAGTATTCCGGTTTCTAAAACTTTGATCATACTTTCAACACTAGACCACCTTGGATATGTTGCAATAGTATAATGTAATAATATAAAAAAAATAAAAAATTAAAGTCAAATATTAAAAAAAGAAAGTAAAACAACCTGAGGAACATAACTCAGTAGTGGAAGAACCCAAGCTAACAAAATCTTGATCATCATCATCATCATCAGAAGAAGAAGAACCAGCATGACATGCTTCAAGATTCCCTTCAGGGCGGCGCGTGGGCGGAATCTTGATGGGTGGGAGTGGTGGTGGTACGAGGAAACTAGAAGAAGAAGGAGGAGGAGGTGTTGGCACGTGGGATGATTTAAGGAATAAGTCATGAAGAAGTGCTGATTCAGAGAATGAAAGATGGTTTTGTCTGAAGAATTCTAGGATTGATTCTATGTCAGATGGTTCCATTTTTATTTATTTATTTTTTTTTTTTTTGTTTATTGGAGTTGTGGAGTGTTCATGGGTTTGTGTTTTGTTTCTGTTTTGTACTATCTTATGATGACATGGATCAATTGTTCCTAACGGCTTTTGTTTGCTTCAAGTTATGTATGACTGTCACATACAAATATACAATGGTCTGTGAGTTTTTATTGATCTACTCGTCTTAAAATAATTGTTTTCTGACAACAAATATATACTACCTTTGTCTTAAAATTATAGTTCCCGTTTGACTTTTTTTGGTATTTCTTTTACAACTTTGACTTTAAGTATTTTTATTTGTGTTATATAATATTTGATGCAAAATATATGAATGCATTTTGTTTTAAATGAATTTTTCATTGGTATAGTTTTCATCAACTATTGTACAACACAAACAAAAATATTTAATGTCAAAGTTGAAAAAGAAAGACCGAAAAAGTCAAATTGGGATTATAATTTTAGGACGTAGGGAGTAGTATAATACAAAAAAAACTACTCCGTATTGTTTTATTTTTCTCTTTTTACTTTTTAACAAAATAACAGTTTTACTTTTAATTAATTAATATTTTTGTTATAGTTTGTGATAATAATTTCAAATGAAGGTATATAATAACTCGGTCTAACTTTCATATTTATTCACCGTTCTTAAATAAATGTTCATTATTGACTTTTAAAGTCTTTCCTTTTTAACTTTGACATTAAATTATTTTATTTGTGTTATGTAATGCGTGATGCAAAATATATGAATAGAATGAGTTTTAAATGTATTTTCATTCGTATAATTTTCATCAAGTATTATATAACACAAATGAAATAATTTAAGGTCAAAGTTGAAAGAAAATAACTTTAAAAGTCAATAGTGGATATTTATTTAGAGACGGATGTAGTCTTTACTACTTATAAAGCAAAAATGGTCAAAGGGAAATGTGAAATTGTAAAAAGTTGAACTTTTGGTCAATCCTGATTTTACCCCTGCGAAATTTATGGCCGCTAGAAATTAACAGTGAAACTGATATTTATATTCATGGAAACAATCGTTGGAAATTAATGGTGAAAACACACACACAACACTCGCATCTCACCCTCTTCACACAAACACACACACAAACACTCTAATCTCACCCTCTCATCTATTCCACTATCACCACCACCACCACCACCACCTCACGATGCCGCCGCCACCAAGAAAACCCCACGACGAGGTACCAAGACCCACGACCACCATGGGTAATCGGTTTTTTTTAATATAAATCTATGCATATTTACTTTTTTGCTTTGGGTAATCGGTTTGATTTAATTGCGATTAATTTTAATCTTTATTTGAAATTAGGGTTTTGTTAATTTGGGGGTTCATATTGATTATCATGTTTTTTTTTTCCTTTCTGTTTTATCAAAAAAATATGATGTATGTTTTTTTTATTGATGTTTTGGAGATGAAATAGGTGCACATGATCATGACGCAGTCAAAAATTATGATACGTATTTTGTTTCGCAAAAATTATGATATGTATTTTTTCCTTACCTTCGTTGTTATCTATGTTCTTTGGTATTTTTTGGGCTTATAGGGCTTTCCAGTTATTTGATTTTGAAAGAACTAATAAGCCTTTTTTCTTGTAGTATATGAGGTTATCAAATTAAGCTTAAATAGGATTTAGACAAACGTTCTGGCGGAACCCAACATGACCCGACTGGGTCATCGTTTATTGACTCGATGGAAGATTGAATGGATAGTGAAAAATAAGTCAATAGTTTAACCTTCGAGTTATTTTTATCCGCCTTGACCAGTGTGGGCAATGCTTATTATCTCTCATTTAGTGAAAGTCAAATACCGAACATGATAGCATCATCATTAGTTATGAATAAATTTCATGCTATTTAACTTATAACACAATATAAGAAAATGGTGTTTCAGGTCCTATAGATAAGCCACCGGGTGAAAGTGAGGATAACAAATGACACACAATTGCCATGAGGCTGCTGTTGAACCAGTAGTGCCGACTGCAATTGCAGCTGGTCGGCTTGCTAGGTTGGCCACCATATCCCAAGACATGGAAATAAGGGTATCAAAA
Organism: Artemisia argyi; assembly: GCA_030686995.1. Lineage (NCBI taxonomy): Eukaryota > Viridiplantae > Streptophyta > Magnoliopsida > Asterales > Asteraceae > Artemisia > Artemisia argyi. The sequence continues at coordinate 148,581,856 of CM060709.1, read as the reverse complement.
TTCAATCTTTCTACTTAATAGCAAAGATGTGGTTGTTAAAAATTTAGTTGATTTTTTATGTTAGTGTTATTTGTTAATACAAATATCGCCTGAAAACGTTATTTATATTTTACGATCTTTGCTAAGTTTAGTTAATGACAAAATATGAACTTTAGCTAGGAGTAAATCATCACTTTAAGTGTTTAAGTCTTGTTTAAACTAATGTTTACATTTCCTTTTAAACAAAACATTGTTTTTATTTCTTAAATTAGAAAGTGTCTTGTCACATCACATTTATTTCTTAAAATAGTAATGTCACATCACATTTAGGGCAAGCTTTGTCAATATACATTTATGGTAAAAAAGAGTGTTTGACTAACCATATGTTTGCTTGCAAGTCTTATGTTTGACTAGGTGTAATGAGATGTGACCTTGTTTGGTTTGGAAGATTTATTGCAAAACCAACTGCAGCCCTGACGGAACCCTGGGGGTACACGGGCGAAACCCATATGAGGGTTCCGCCTGATCCGCCAGACCTGCAGAATGGTTTGCTATAAATACCAAACCATTTGTTAGTTTTGTAAAAACCCTTTAGGACATTTTTTTTCACATACTCTCTCAACTAACTCAGTAACATTTTGACTTGTTTGATTCTCTTATGTAGCAAGGGACTTCACAAGATCATTCAAGAAGTTACAAGCTTCAACTCTAAAGTTGCAAGTCTTGTTAGCTTGGTCATGTATAAGCTTTGGTAGTTTATACTTCATTTATGTCATGTATGTAGAAGTAGTTGGTTAGTATTTTAGGCCTCAAAATACGTAGTGTCTCGGGAGTTGTTGTACCCTTGTAAAAGAACTAACGGGAGTTGTTGTACCATTGTAAAAGAACTAATGGGAGTGGTTGTACCCTTGGTAAAGAGCTCGACATCTAGCTTAGTGTCGGTAAAAGTGTAAGCGACGATGGGAGTGGTTGTACCCGTGTAAAAGAACTCGACATCTAGCTTAGTGTCGGTAAAAGTGTAAGCGACGTTTTAAAGGTTTTCTCCGCCGGTGAAAGGAGCTTGTTGATTAGTGCTTATAACTCTCGAGTTGGAAACTCGGGGCGTTGATGTAGGGCAAGGAAAAAGAGTCCTTGTAGCCGAACCACGATAAACAATCGTGTTGTGGTTTGATCGTTTCTCTCTTTATCTTTGCTTATTACATATTGTCTTTTAGTTAGAATTGCTAATAACATATAAAGCTTTTCAAAGAATTAAACAAGTAAAGTTGTGTTTATATCTTTAAACAAATGTAAAGCTTTTCAAAGAACTAAACAAGCAAAGTTAAGATTATCACATGTAATGCTTTTCAAAGAATGAAACAAGTAATGTTAGAATTGTAATTCACATGTAAAGCTTTTCAAAGAATCAAACATGCAAAGTTGTACTTGCATCTTTGAACAAACGTAAAGTTTTTAAAAGGATATTCAAGCTAAAAAGAATTTAAAAAGCGGTAAACTATTCAACCCCCCCTTCTAGTTTTCCACATTATTTGCAGGCCTTTTTTCAGGATTCATCTGGGATGGACTTACGTGACTACGCAACATATTCGTGTTCCAGGTCATTTTTATACCTTTTTTTTTGTTCATAGTTAATATGCTAATTTTAGTAGAAATAAAAATCAATTTGAAATCCAGTTAACAAATTATATGCTTTTCTACTTATTTGCATTTTTTTCTGTTTAAACTCCGTGTCATGTTTATAAGGAGCATTTGGCATTGTGTTTTGACAGTGATTACCACCAGTGATGAAGTATTGTTGGAATACAAACTACTCGATGTAAGTTTCCTTTCCTTTATACAATGTTCCATACTTAAAGTTTTTTTCTTCATGTGAGTTAGAGATAGCGATTTTGGTATGGTATCTTATGAATGGGTCATAGTTATTACTTTCTATGTGGGTGAAGAATACCACACATAAGAGTCATGACCAGGTTTTCTGATGAAATGGATTATTGTATTTTGAAATAAAACTTGAGCCATTTGAAGGTGGATTACCCTACCTGTTTAAAGGTTCAACTAGATAAAACATCAAGCAAGGTACATTTTGAAACCAAATACTTTTGCTTTGACAAATTTATCCTAAAGTTTTCTAAACTAGAAAATGAGTCTAAACGTTTATGCAACATGGACCTAAAAACTATCTTTAACAATGAGTCTTCAAAATCTTTTGAGAATATCTTTGAAAAGGAAATCTTGTTAGAAGATAAAATGTCTAGACTTGAGAGTAATGTTGAAATTGATCTAGAATATAAATTATGTCTAGATTAAAAAAATGACATTAATAAGCAAAATGAGAAAGGAAAAATGTTAGCTAAATTTGATGAAAGCTCAAAATCTCTTGAAAGATTGTTGAGGAGTCAAAGGTTGTTTAAAGATAAAACCGGATTAGGATTTAACTCAAAAGCACCATCAACTGGTAAAACAAAACAAGTAAAATTTGTCAAACCTAGAAGAGAGATTTAGAGATGATTCAATCTCTAATAGAAACTCATGATAAAAGGATTAAGATTATCATGCTCTATGCTTTTATATGATTATCTAACCTTCTTGGATACATGAGTAATTGAGTTTCAAAGCGTGTCGTCAAACCAAGATTTTACGCGTAGTGTTTATCCTCTTGATAGCATCTCTATGCAATTTAAAAGGTACGCATTACTTCTACTTGACTGTGATTGTCTCTTGTTTCTAGGATTATGTGTTGGAATATGTGTCATTAGTAATACTCTAAAGTGTTTACCTGCTATTAGTAATAACTAAGATTAGATTCTATGCAACAAGGAATTTCGTCATTAGTACTAGTAGGAGATATAAGGTGTTTTGGTTCTTTAACCGTCAAGAGATAAACACGAGAAACTCTTGAGTGAGTCTCACTCAACTCTTGCTTACAAGTGAGCTAACTAAGAATTTCCTAAGTGTTAAAATGTCTAACACTTTTGTGATGCTTGCAAAGCAAACCTTTGTTAAACAACATTCTCAAACACCATACTTTGAGTCTTAAATTGTGTTTTTCTTCAATCACTCCTTTATAATAATCTCACATAAAACACACAAGGTGAAATAAATCACATTAGCATACATTAGGATGTGTGGAAGAAAATGAGTTTTCAACATCCAGGATTTACACATCAAATGTGACACTTAGTCTCATGATGTTGTACCTCTTGGACTTTTTCAAAACAAATAGAGTTCATAGTGTCTTAAGTAAGAAAACCCAAAGAGTCGAGGAGTCGTTGAATATAACATTTAACGAGTGATCTCCTCTTTCTATGATATCATCTTTGGTAGATGATAACTTAGTCGAAAGTCCAATGATGGCAAGACAAGTATGTTGTGTAAAACATTAAGAATAAAAGTACAAAATAACATCTTCTCACCTTGAGTCAAACATTGAATCAAGCAAAATTGACATAAGTTATAAAACTTGATTTATAGGTCATAGTTGTGTCTAAACAAATTCAACAAAAAGAGTTTTTGGAATTTAGAGTAAAACAACTAGTGAAACAAAATAGATGTTTCGAAGTAATCATGTGATTATAAGTGTCAATATTTGAAAGACTTTTTGATAATAAAAGCAAGCTCCAAAAGCAAGGGATTTTAACTTAAAGACATTCCTAGTTACTCTCTTGTTCTCAATAGTTAAGTTATTGATGACTTATCAAGAATGAGATTAGTAAATCCGTAGGTAAAACTAAACGTAGAGAAATGTTCGGAAGACTACTTGTTCTCATAACAATTAGATTCAACATTATGTTTAATATTTGTCTATGTGCACGTGTTAAAGAAGATCCTCAAACAACTCTTTAGTTGAGCTTGTTTGGATACATCATTAGGTACTACATAACTAGGATTATGGTATCCCAAAAGAACGGGAATAGAAACCATAGTGTATGCCAAATAGAATTATGTCGGTAATAAGTTGATAAGAAAAGCACAAGTGGTACTTGCACTTTTATACTTATTTATCCAATGATTCTCCAAAACACGTAAGGTTCTCAAATTAGTTTCGGATGGAGAAGCACAGCAACAAGCTCCACTTGAACAAGCAAACTCGTGTCAACAACGGAATTCTTTTATCAACTTTGTTATCCCTTCAACAAAGGAATCATCGACTTTGGCAACAATTCAATCCATTATGGTCTTAATAGACATATTGTGATCCATCATCATCACCTTGGTAAGATTGTTCATTGAGGAACGTCTTAACGAAGAAAGTCTTCTACGTTAACCATTCTATCAACGTTTTCACAAAACCTCTTGAATGTGAAGCATTCATCATTCCTAGACTTAGTCAAAGACTCATAAGACCTAAAACCTTAGTTTTGAGCATTAGGATAAAACCAAAAAAATCAAGACAATCCCTTTTGAATTTTTCCTGCAGCTCCCACGGTACCCTCAAACCATATGGGCGGAACCCTCTTTTTGGTTTCGCCTAGTCCGCCAAAGCTACAGAATGTTTTATTTTTAATTTCAAAACCAAACACCCTCTTTACTTATTCATTCACTTTCAAACAGCCATCACCCTCTCAAAAACACATAACCATACGAAATTTAGGGCTTTTAATCCAATCTCTTCAAATCCAATTAACTTTGAATCAACATGCCCCACGCAAATAAATCCGATCACAAGGAAACTCTTAAGTACTTGCCCAAGCACCATATGACCAAAGGTCTCAACAAAGTTCAAGTAGAAACCTTTAAGGCATTAGAAAAACGCTATGTTCACGAAGGTAGAACAATTGATCCATCCTTTCTAGAAGGAACATCTATTCGCCAAAACTTTGCCGCAATCAACTTTTATTGTCTCCTTGATATCGATGAGCCAATTTGTCCTAGGTTCATCTTAGAATTCTATGCAACCGTAGGCCTTTCCACAAATGATTTTGGTAAGTTATCATTAAACTTCACAACCAATCAAATACCAAATTTCATAGATTTGAAAGACTTAGCTATCATCTTTGGTGTCCTAAATGCGGGTACTTGTCTCTACACGGATAAGTGGCCCATTTCAAGCCTTAACTCGATTGAGCGTTTTCATCCGTACGACAACCCTCTTGCTAGTAAGGAAACAATTAAGGAACATCTCTTTGTTAAAACCTCTACCACTAGGAAGAATCGCTCGGGGAATATTGTGGATAAGGATCCTTTTGGTATGGAGGTTAATGAGCTTAAACCACAATTTAAGAATTGGGAAGAAATCCTTAGAGCTAACGTCATAAGTACCATAGGAAATAGAGATCATGTAAACACATGCCTTTGCTACATGCTCTATAGCATTTCCACCGGTCAACCATTCAACTTAGCCTACTACCTAGCCAAAAGAATGGCCGACATACCCTTAGTTGGAAGAACCGCTCTTCCTTATGGAATGCTTTTTACTCGCCTCTTTAGAGCAATCTCACCCATTCCTCCTAACGATAATGGAATGCGCCTTGACTATTCTCTCGTTCCTCACATCTTCGTTCCTCTAAGTGATAAACAAGTTTTCAAAGGTAAGGGCAAACGTACTCGCTCACCTATACCATCATCATCATCATCCAACAAGAGCGAGGACGATAAACTTCCTAACTCTAAGTTACCTCCTTTAGAATACCTTCAAGCACTCCCCATCATTGACAATGCATCCGAAGAGTTCAAGCAAACCAAAGGAATGTTCAAGTGTTTTAGAAGGTACCTAAGCAAGCTCAATAAGAAGATAGACCGGTTGTGAGAAGATTAAGGAGTGTTTGGCTTATGAATGTTTTAGAACCTTTTATGTGTTAAACTACGTGATTTGTATTGTTTTTCACTTTCATGTTTTATTACGTTTGTCGGATTAAGTTTGTATGAGTTTTTATGCACAATGACAATGTTTGAGGTGTTTGTCAATTTTTTATGCTTATGGCAATTTTCACTAAGTATAGTGAAATCCTCGACCTCAAGGTCAAAGTCCTATGATATGTGTGTTTACGTGTCTAATTTTTGCATTGCCAAACCAGAAATGCATTATCTTTTTGATTTTAGGAGTTTTCGAAAATTTTGAAAATCGTCTCGCGGGTCAAAATCGCGGACTGCCAAAATTTTCAGCCCTGGCGGATCTGACGGTACCCAAAATTGGGTTCCGCCAGTGTATTTTCTGGTAACCCAGAATTGGCCCAACGGACCATACGGAACCCAAAACAGGGTTCCGCCTGTGTATAGTGAGGGTTCCGCCAGTCACCTGCAGAAAATTTTTGATTTTTCCTAAGTTCAAAACTTGTAAAGTTTCAAACCATTATCCTAAGTGAGAAACACCTTCCATTAACTCCAATAACCATATTAGAACAACTCTCATTCACTAAAACAATTAGGAAGCCACTTCCCTCCAAAAATTCAAATTCAAACATAACTAACCCAAGGAACCCTTTTAAAGGATCCTTCAAACCATTGAAACATTTTCAACCAAATCACATCCCATGATCACAAAGCATTGAGTGCATATGTTGGTCTTTCACTCCACCCTATTCCATTGGATTGACATCAAATGATGTGACAAGTTCATGAAAATCATTTGAAACCTCAATCTTTGAATGGTAGAACATCAAATCCAAACACCCATTTCAACATCTTTTCCATCCTATAAATTTGAAAGTTTTGCAACAATTCAAATCACACCATCACCATCAAAACTTCTTCTCTCAAAACACCAAAACCACACCTTTGAAATGACTAAATCCAACACATCATCCGAGTCATCAAAATCTTTCTCAAAAACCACTAGGATTAGTGTTAAACCTTGTTGCTTCAACAAAACCGTCAAGACAAGCTCATCATCTTCAAGTGATGCTTCGCTTAACATTTCTTCACCTATCTAAGATTTCCTTAACCTCACTAACTCAACACCATCCCCAACACATTGTAATACCAATATAATCACCTTTTAAGATTTGCTTAATCTTGATATTCCATACACCTCCAACATCACCACTACCCTATTTGAAAAGATTAGAAGACTTATCACCCAAATCATCAAGTCCACCATCCTTGTCACTCTTTGACACCATTGCTCAAATGGAAACCCAACAAGAATCTTGTGAGCAACTAGATGATGAACCCCATCAACCCTCATTGGTAGAACGGTTGGCTTACCGTTATGCTAGACCATCAATTTTCCCAAATGATCAAGGTCATACACACTCACAATCATTTGTGTTTCACCCAATTTACAAAGACCTTCATGGCAATCCTTCTGGCGAACCAAGTTTCAGCCATTTTGTTCAAAATCAACAACCAACACAACAACAACAACCATCACCACAAGAACCTCCCCAACAATTTGAATCTCTACTTTCTTCTTATAAGAAAATAGAAGCATCCATATGGGAAAAACCTCCAAACCTTAAAAATGAGATTGATACTCATTTAAACCACCTTCATACCTTCAAACGTATGGTTGAGTCTCAAATCAACCATATTATGGTTTTGCAAACAACACTTCACTCAACAAATGAAGGAAGCAAAAACACTAGTCAACCATCCACCTTTGCTCCTTCAAGTTCAAACCATCCACCACCAACATATCAAACCACTCTTCCACCAAACTTTCCCCGCCATGATTGCAATCATTGCGAAAGAACCGCTCACATTAGTGAAGGGTGTCGAAGGGAAATTCGTGAGCTATCCGAAGAAATGAAGTTTATACTAAACCACATTTTGGATCGTCTACAATCCTTGTCTCACACACCTCAACCTTAGAGTCTCCAAAATGAAACAAAACCGTTTCTTTTGGAAAATGTGTCCCATTTAAACCGACAAACCAAAACCGTGTCATCCTCTCAACCTTCAAAATAAAGCCCGCTACAACCCTCAACACACATTTTCATCCTTAAACAACCTTAGTCTTGTTTTTGAAAAATGTTTCTCATTAAGGAAAATGATGATTTCCTTGTAGCTTTTCATATTCTTAGTTTATTTTTAGTTTTTCTTTATTTTTAGAAGAAGGATGGTGTCATCCAAATTTCTTGTCTTTGACTTTTTAAGAGTCAAAATTTTACATGAAATGAACCTCATTTTACTACAAGGTTTGCATTGTTTGTTGACCATTTAGGTATAATAAGTGAAATATACCTTGCTATGGTAGCATACATATATCTTGTGTTTTTAGAAACTAACCTTTCTTTTTGTAGGATCATTATCCATGTTTTCCTTCCTTGATACTCCATTTAGGGGAGTAATATTCAAGGGGGAGCATGAGTGGTGCATTATTCTACTTCACAACTCTTAGTTGTGTTCTAGACATGAAATGCTTTCATGACTTGTCTTGTGCGGCAACTAACTTTTTTTTTTCTTGTAGGTTCAAAATCCATGTCTCCTCTATTGGCACTCCATTTAGGGGGAGTATTATCCAAGGGGGAGCAAGTGTATACTTCCGCTTCGCTACTCTTCTTTTTGTTTCGACAAAAAGGGGGAGAATTTAGATATAAACTTGTTTCAATTTTTTTTTTTACTTATCACCTCATCATTGCAAAAACAAGTTTTTATACTAACTTTATAAGACTTAACACTAAAACTAGTGACTTACTTATAAATAAAAGTTTATGTTTTGTCATCAACAAAAAGGGGGAGATTGTTAATACAAATATCGCCTAAAAACGTTATTTATATTTTACGATCTTTGCTAAGTTTTGTTAATGACAAAGTATGAACTTTAGCTAGGAGTAAATCATCACTTTAAGTGTTTAAGTCTTGTTTAAACTAATGTTTACATTTCCTTTTAAACAAAACATTGTTTTTATTTCTTAAATTAGAAAGTGTCTTGTCACATCACATTTATTTCTTAAAATAGTAATGTCACATCACATTTAGGGCAAGCTTTATCAATATACATTTATGGTAAGAAAGAGTGTTTGACTAACCATATGTTTGCTTGCAAGTCTTATGTTTGACTAGGTGTAATGAGATGTGACCTTGTTTGGTTTGGAAGATTTATTGCAAAACCAACTGCAGCCCTGACGGAACCCTGGGGGTACACGGGCGGAACCCATCTGAGGGTTCCGCCTGATCCGCCAGACCTGCAGAATGGTTTGCTATAAATACCAAACCATTTGTTAGTTTTGTAAAAACCCTTTTGGACATTTTTTTCCACATACTCTCTCAACTAACTCAGTAACATTTTGACTTGTGTGATTCTCTTATGTAGCAAGGGACTTCACAAGATCATTCAAGAAGTTACAAGCTTCAACTCTAAAGTTGCAAGTCTTGTTAGCTTGGTCATGTATAAGCTTTGGTAGTTTATACTTCATTTATGTCATGTATGTAGAAGTGGTTGGTTAGTATTTTAGGCCTCAAAATACGTAGTGTGTCGGGAGTTGTTGTACCCTTGTAAAAGAACTAATGGGAGTGGTTGTACCCTTGGTAAAGAACTCGACATCTAGCTTAGTGTTGGTAAAAGTGTAAGCGACGATGGGAGCGGTTGTACCCGTGTAAAAGAACTCGACATCTAGCTTAGTGTCGGTAAAAGTGTAAGCGACGTTGTAAAGGTTTTCTCCACCGGTGAAAGGAGCTTGTTGATTAGTGCTTATAACTCTCGAGTTGGAAACTCGGGGCGTTGATGTAGGGCAAGGAAAAAGAGTCCTTGTAGCCGAACCACGATAAACAATCGTGTTGTGGTTTGATCGTTTCTCTCTTTATCTTTGCTTATTACATATTGTCTTTTAGTTAGAATTGCTAATAACATATAAAGCTTTTCAAAGAATTAAACAAGTAAAGTTGTGTTTATATCTTTAAACAAATGTAAAGCTTTTCAAAGAACTAAACAAGCAAAGTTAAGATTATCACATGTAATGCTTTTCAAAGAATGAAACAAGTAATGTTAGAATTGTAATTCACATGTAAAGCTTTTCAAAGAATCAAACATGCAAAGTTGTACTTGCATCTTTGAACAAACGTAAAGTTTTTAAAACGTAAAGTTGTACTTGCACATGTAAAGCTTTTCAGGATTCATCCGGGATGGACTTACGTGACTACGCAGCATATTCGTGTTCCAGGTCATTTCTATACCTTTTTTTTGTTCATAGTTAATATGCTAATTTTAGTAGAAATAAAAATCAATTTGAAATCCAGTTAACAAATTATATGCTTTTCTACTTATTTGCATTTTTTTTCTGTTTGAACTTTCAACATTTATCATTCCGTGTCATGTTTATAAGGAGCATTTGGCATTGTGTTTTGATAGTGATTACCACCAGTGATGAAGTATTGTTGGAATACAAACTACTCGATGTAAGTTTCCTTTCCCTTATACAATGTTCCATACTTAAAGTTTTTTTCTTCATGTGAGTTAGAGATAGCAATTTTGGTATGGTATCTTATGAATGGGTCATAGTTATTACTTTCTATGTGGGTGAAGAATACCACACATAGACCAGGTTTTCTGATGAAATGGATTATTGTATTTTGAAATAAAACTTGAGCCATTTGAAGGTGGATTACCCTACCTGTTTAAAGGTTTAAATATTTGTGGAGAAAAAAAAGAAGAAGGTTATAGTGGTTACGTAGTGGTTTAAACAAGTTTACGAGGTGTAATATTTTTATTGGATCAAAGGTTTATGATGTGTGTTTTAAATATGCTTAATATGTGTAATATTTCTATGGTCAGATATAACTTTACAATGGCAAAGGTTTACAGAGCTTCCTGATATTTGCGGCCTGCAACAGACCTGATTGATGACGTTGCGGTTTTGGAGTATGAAGAACTTGGCTATGAACAATTAGTATTTATCCCCTGACATAATCCTGCAATCATCGGATGGCATGTTCCGAAGTCTAGCGGAGCGAATAACTCCAGTAGCATATCAAATTATTTTATCACCAAGGCTTGCACTTCTCATATGTTTTTGGTTAACATATTTACATTGTTGTTCAATGTATGGGTGGAATGTGGATCTATAATTACAGGACAAAATGAGCCATTAAAATTGTCTGCGTGAGAAAACCTTGCAGAGCATGAATTGGACTCCTTTAAACCCAATTATAGTCTTCGAGTCCTTTGCACATAAAAACTTATCCAAAGACGTGAATTTCCCAAACTAATTCAGTAGCCACCTCCACCTTCTTATGAGAAAACTGTTTAACCATATATAGGACCAATGACTTCAGTTTGCCTGGCCGGAAAAGTTCTAGCCAAATGACCAAACGCCCTAATGACTGGAATCTTAATTGCATGAATATCTTATTGATTAGCCTTTCTAATAAGTTGTTTCATTATTGCTTTTGCAGCAGGGTAATTATTCTAACGCCAGTCTCCTCATATCAGGAATGCAGACAGCTGCAGTTGTTATCTCTAGTATCGTCAGCAAACAATTAACCTGTAACTTCCCTTTTCCCCTGTCAATATGCTCCACCAAACATAGTTGCGCTTTAGACTTTAAACATTAAACTTTGAAATAGCAGATTTTGCAGACTTTAATAAACTGGAATTTGGTCTAAAATATCCAAGCTTCGATATGCTCATTCTTCCTTAGGAACTTATGTACTTTAATCCTTTTTTGCAAGGTGTGATTTTTTAACTGTGTATGAATTGGTCATATTTTCTACAGGTTGGTTGTGCAGGCCATTTGTTTGCACGGGAAATAATCAAATTCATTTAGAGTCTGACTTTTTAATTAAGTATATAGATGAAGGATCAGTTGAACTCACACGTAACATGACACCAATTTACAACACACAGATTAATAAGAAAATTTGATGCTTAATACAGTTAAAGAATGCCCGTCGCCAGCTGATACAGGTAAAGCTTATACTAACTTTCTTCATTTGATCATAACTCAATGTGCATATCACATTGATATGGTGCATTAAGTGTTTGTTGTGGGTAAGCAGTTAAGAAATATTTTTTTTGGGAACTTTCTGTAATCCGTGACCGGACTGCTGATACTTTCAGGTTATGGAGAAAGGAAGCACATTAGGCTTGCGTTATAATGTCTCGAGCCACGTTGACATTTGATCTGCCCCTGATTTTCTTCCACTTTGATTACCGGAAAGCATAAATAAATACAGGAAGTTTGCATATTTACATAGTTTTATGAAACATTTCAGATTCAGAAGCAAAATCGACGATAAATACTTTGCATTATGATGTTTATTGCTCGACTCAAATTTCACTTTCTATATAAAGTTGGCATGCATGGTTATTCACCTTCTCATTTAACTATTAAGGACAGATAGATCAGTCCAAGTTGCCTAGAATTAACAAAAAAACAAATTTCTAAAAGTGCGTTTAGGGTGTGTTGAACTTCAGGTGTAAACCATTCACATTGTATCACTTTTTTAGCATTTAATAATTTGTTTTGTTGGCCTCCTGAAGTATCATATAAATACTCAGAAAGTCAAAATCATTTAGTCCAAATACTGAAAGGTGCACGTTTTTTTTTTGTTCTCGGTTGGCACAGTTGGAAGAGGGACACAGCTAGCGTCACTATCACCATTCTTGAACCTACATGGAATCAAGGTTGCATGCATAGAATCACCAGACTCAAACGATCAGTTGCTAGCAAGGATAGTTGCTAGTTCGCCGTCGGTTGGTGAACCGCCATTAATGTTTGCCATATCAGCCGGCCAATTAGTTAAAAGGCAGATGAAATACAACAGATCAAGCAGACATGTCATCAATCGCATCAAACGTGTAAAATCTTTTGCAATTTTCTTATTTGTTGTGCTACAAACTACCGTACAAGTGAGTATGATATTTTTAGACTATGGCCAAGTAGTTAGATGATGATATTAAACACATTAATATATGTTTAGCTTGAGTTAATTTTATAATTTTTTTTGCCGAATTTTCGGCAACCAGCTACAAAACATGTATTGAAATGGAAAATATATTTTCACATATAACAGGCTGAGTAGTTTTAATGTATATTTCAGACAAGCTACTACAAACATGTATATTGTAATAATATTATCTACTCGAATCTGAGTAATTTTGTGCTAACTTGCGTATACAAAAACCCCACGGCAACGCGCGGGTTCAAAACCTCGTTTTGAATATTACACAAACCACTTACCACAATATCGTATATCGTTAATTGTGTGCCGTTAGGAATTTCCGTTGCTATGCACGGGTACTCGCCTAGTATTAGTAGTGGACAATTAAATGAAACATTCCTACAAAAAATAAAGTGGACTATTAATTTGAAACAATGGAGTAATTAATTACCCACAAAACTAAACTTTTCTATTACTCCGTATTATTAATAACCTTCAGTTTTGGAGAAATAGATTAAAATAAAGTACAAAATAAAAAAAAAAAATGAAAAATTAAAACAATACATCTACAATGGATTCATCTACTATTAGTTTCTGCATTAAATTTTTGTTCTCACTAAAACACGCTCTAATTTGACAATTGTATAGCTTGAGTAACGTTATAAGTGTTTACATCGTAACTCTTTGGTATCATAATGTTGTTATTAAATGGGGGAATATACATGCAAATGCCCTAAAATGGATATATAAAATCCGTTGATATGAGATTCAATTTTATTACATAAGTTTGTAAAGAAGAACAATAGTTTGTGACATTAAATCCTTGACACATATTTTCACAAAATCAGTAACAGTTAACATTGTGACAAGCTTTTAGTTGTAGCTTTTTTCTGTGATATTTTTATGTTAACAAGTTGTAAAGTTAATTAAAATATGTAAAGTATAAAACAAGCGTATAATCTTAAAAGTTAAAGGCTAAAAAATGCTATACGCTCCAAACACAGAATGATATAAAATAAAAATGTATTTTCAACCATTTTCATTATGACTCACCTCTACTTTTTGGGTTATCTGCGTTTTCGATTTGCATTGTGAGGCGACTAATATCAAAACGACTATATTTTGGATAGCCAGGAGTCGGCGCAGTTAAACCTCAGTGATCACAAGATGATTTATTCTTAATATCTTCCTTGATTTATTCTTAATATAATATCTTCCTTGATTTATTCTTAATATCTTCCTTGAAATGAATTTATTCTTAAAATTATGAAAACTTGCTTAATATTATGTTAGTCTCATATTAAATGTCCATAATACTATTTTGAATGTCTCAAAATAAGTGTTTATATTGTATTTCAACCGATGTGATGAGACTTTAATGAGTAAAGATAATATTTAATTGGTGGAGATAATGGGATTTTTTAAAATTTTGTACATATTAAAAGTGAACACTTAATACGAGACAGAGAGAGTATAACATTAAACAATGAGTATTGTTTGACATACCTAATTAGTATGCCTAATAGTATGTCTAATATATGTCACATCATCCTATTGGTCACAATAAAAAGACCCGCATTTTTATAAACAAATAAAACATTAACACTTCAATTTAGGCATAAAATTTAGGGCTGTGCAAATGACCCGAACGGACTGGGTCACAAACCGATTATTTGGCCTTATTGGATCGGACCGACCGAGACTGGACCGGAACGACCACATTCGGTCCAATCTTCGGTTTTAGTTTTTTTGACTAATTCGGTCTTCGATTCGATCAGTCCGGTCCAATCCTGAACCGATGCTCACCCCTAATATAATTAGTCAATCATTTCTCTTACACAATATGCAACTATGCATCATTATACCCATATTTTGAGTAAATCATGTGACATTTTTGTGGTAATTAACTATGGTAACAATGAATGGTGAGTTAGTGAGTTCCATTCATGACTTGGGGTTGAATAATTATGACTTACTACTTGCCCCCACTGCATATCATTATTATGTTTAATGTTTTCCCCTTAATTTCACCTTTTTCCTTTTGTGACCACATATATTATTAATTTGCTTTTTCTATTTTTTTTTTCTTTTTCTTTTTTTCTTTTTCTTTCTCTTTTGTTTTTCACGGATTACCTTTGATTGCTTTTATTTTGGCGTTACATTTTTTTAAATTTCAAGCTTATATATAGAGTAGTAAATAAGATCTTTCACTACAATAAATCACCTCATTTTACACGATTGTATTGTTATATTTTCACCTTTAAAAGTGTGTACAAAATTAAAGTACACGCTCACTTTTGCGTGTAGGATATATGCGTCACAAATTAGTACACATGTTTTAGTGTCCAGAAATGTATAAAAGTGAACACTAGAAAGCGTGTAGAAATTGGTATAGAAGTACACGGTTGTATATGTGAACAACATATCACCACTCTACACACTAAAAAGCGTGTAGAAATGATAAAATACACCCTAAAAAGCGTGTAGAAATGTTAAAAGTACACGCTTTATATATGAAAATGGACCACACATGCGAGGCACAATTTTTGCAATTGAATCTACAAAATGGACCACATAAAAGTGATACCAGGCATAAAAGTGATACAAATCATTTTTAATTGAAACTGCAAATTCAAATTACAAATCATTTTGATTACAAAATCTGATTACAACATAAAAGTGATACTTTTTGCAAATTCAGATTACACAACTCTTGTCAGTGACTTGAAATCCAAAATAAAATCATTCTCATTACACAGTTTCTGATGAGAATAATGAAATCCAACTCTTGTCTTCAACAAGCTCCTAAGCAACAAGCTCCAATCTTTTGTCTCTAATCTGTAGATAGCAGAAAATGACGAGGCTTATTAATTACATAGTTTCCAGTTGCGATGTAATGACCAGAAGTACATTTTTATGTATCTACACATATATTCCCTTATGTAAGATAAGCATTTGGTTCAAGTAACTTTCTGGGGAGAACAATCACATGAGCCTTTTTAATTGTTAAGAAACAAATAAAGCTTCTAAACTCTTTAACTAAAGTATCATAAATGTAAAATTCGATGGGAGAGATCATTTAGGTTGTGGACTGAATTTGCAAAGCATAAGTTGTTCTAAACTCTTTAACTAAAGTATGAACAAGAATTGTCCTGTCCTGTCCTGTATGCATAGCATAAGTTGTTCCAGGAAACTGAAGGCACATGTGTATTTGGTGGTTAAAGAACTTGTGAAAACTATATATGTCATTTAGAATTTTAGTCATGTGTGCCTAGGCCTTTGAGCAAAGTTTCCAAGAGAACAACCCCACTAAGATATCAATAGAGCAACATGGAATCTCAATTCAGTATAATATGTTTGAAAGAGCTAATATTTTGTAAAAAAGGTACTTTATGGAACAAAAAACAGCCTGTAGTATCAATTTTCCACACACCAATACCTATCACAGACATAAATTCAGGTTCAGGTTGCAATCGAGCTAATACTTCAAATAATCATTGATTTACCAAAAGATTTACCAAAGATTTCCTTAATAAGTATTCTCAAACGAGTCATCTTAAACATAGTAGACGTAGATAATCTCACATATGCTGATATGCATAAGCAGAAGCCTTAATTGAAACTTCAGTTTAAACCAACCTCAAAAATTTACTTACTTTATCTAATACTTTACACATATGTCGGATAATGAGCAAGTTGCATCAATAACTATCTTGAAAAAACGATAGAAAGCAGAAAAGCCTAAACTAAATACAACCTTATCAGATCAAAAGTGGGAAATGTTGCATACATTAGCAGAAAAACAAAGAGGGGTGCTAACCTAATTATCGAATAACATGAACAGCAACATATATGACGTATTCAAGGGGTGTTTGGATTAGCTCATTTAAGGGGCTTATTGGCTTATGCAGGGCTTTTCCATACTACATAAGCTCTAGCAAATAAGCTAATTCAGAAAAAGAGAAAGTATGCACCAATTCCTCTAGAATTGAAAACCCAAAACCAAAATATACTCTAATAAATGACACAATCATATCTAAGTATCAAATAGGCTAATTCGAACATAACGTATGATATCTAAGTTACTCTCTCATCCCAAAAAGCATGATACACAAAGGGAAATGAAACAAGCAGCAGCTAGTAAGACTTACAGCAATGAGACAATAAAAGTTATCTCCTGAACAATCAGATTGCAGATTTTGAGTGTCCTGAAAAAGAAGACAAAATAAGATATGGTTATAAACTGAAGAGACAGATTCGAAATTAATCGATGCGATGAACAAATATAAACTAAGTAACTATTAATTACAGATAACACAATATATAAACTAAGTAAACTAAGTAAACATCAATAGATGACGTCATTCAGATAACACATATATAAACTAAGTAACTAGTAATTACAGACCCGTACACGTTCTCATTATTATTGAGCATCTTGGACTTCAGTGTCCAAACGAAGCCAACGAGGTTCCTGGTTCACATCATCCAACATTGGAAGAATACAAGGTATGCATTGGGTATAAGAGTCATCATCATCATCTCTATTCACATTGGTCCCCATGTCATAAATATCCCTTGGATTGGTCCTAATAACATGTGACCATCCAACATCTTTTAAATCCTCTATATAAAACACTTGTCTTGCTTGAGTAGAAATTATAAAAGGATCATCTTTGAAATTTTCACCGGTGTGTATCAATGGCCTAGAGAAATTCACAAGAGGAAACCCATATTTATCTTTCTTTAGCCCTCTATAAAGTCGATTGTCGACCCAATCACAATGGAAAAGAACAATTTTGTATCCACGATAATATTCAAGCTCAATAATGTTCGTAAGTTTTCCATAATAATTTCCTCCTTCTACCTCCACCATGACTCCTGAATTTTGGGTCTTCTTAAACTCTTCACGTCGCCTTGTGAGAAATCTATGACCATTAGTGATGAAGCCTTTATATTGTTTGGCAACAATATTCGGGCCAATAGCAAGAGATAACACTTCTTCATCTACATTATGCTTTTGTAAGAGAGAAACCTACCATTATTTAATATCAGTATTAGTTAATGCACCTCGGAGATGAGGAAACTTATATAACAACCAATAGATTTGTAACCTGGTTTTTTAGCCACCATGGAAATTCCTCGACCATCAATTTCTCTATAGTTTTTGAGTCCATGGGTTTATTCCTAAGAGCTTGTTTTTCACCCAAAAAATAACTACAGGAAGCATATCATAATCTTAAGACTTTATCAAAGCATTATTTCTTATTAAATATAATAATTATATGCTAAAAGAAGTACTCACTCGCGGAAAGGTTGAATTTTATTATGGTTTAGTAACACATAGCGATGTGCTTGAGCTAGAGACTTTCCATCAAGCTCAAGAATCTCAACCTTACCTAACTTACGACCACCCGAATTGAACATATACATCTCTTTTCCGACAACATTGTCATCATTTCTAAGAGGGCGATTAAAGGGAGTCTCAACACCTTCAAAATATCTTGAACAAAAATTAAGACATTCTTCCTTGATATATCCTTCTGCAATTGATCCCTCAGGTTGAGCCTTATTGCGAACATATGACTTCAACCGCATCAAGTACCTTTCAATTAAAAAAATGGCCAATAAAGTCACAAGGTAAAAAGAATATATACACAACTTAATGGCATGAAAGAGAGAGTACCGTTCAACTGGATACATCCATCTGTAATGAACGGGTCCACCAAGCTTCCCCTCTGATATCAAATGGATAGTCAAGTGGACCATGACTGTGAAAAAACTAGGAGGGAATAACTGCTCCAACTCGCATAATGTCCGCACGAGTTGATACTCCATCTTTTCTAATTCACTAAGATCAAGAACTTTTGCGCACAACCCTTTGAAAAGTAGCAATAATCCGTCACGGCTTTAACTACGCGAGATTGTGTTCTTGAAATCACGGATGCCCGTAGAGCAATGGGCAAAACATCTTGCATTAAGATGTGCCCATCATGACTCTTAAGATTGGAAATTTTATGATCTTTCAAGCTTACACCTCTCGAAATATTTGATGCATACCCATCTGGAACTTTGAGATCTTTTAACAATTGTAAAAAGTTGGACTTCTCTACACTTGAAATCGTATAACATGCTGGGGGTAAGTACGGCTTTCCATTAGGACGATTTATAAGGTGAAGTTCATGCCTAATTCCCATTTCCTCAAGATCCTTGCGGGTGTTTTCGTTGTCTTTAGTCTTTCTATCCAAATCTAATAAGGTCCCGAGAATATTTTCACACACATTCTTTTCGATATGCATCACATCTAAGTTATGTCTAAGTAAATTGTGCTCCCAATACTCTAAATCAAAGAACACACTTTTCTTTTTCCATAATTGGTTCTCACCGTCAATATCTTCTTCAATGATAATATCTGTACTCTCAAATGCACCTTGGTTGTCATATGTTGCCTCTGTTGTATGAGTACTTGTTGAACCAGCATCCTCCCTCGTCCTTTTCTTAGACTTTCCATATCTAAATCTTACACCGCTTAATTGTTTCAAAACATCTGACCCTGTTAGTGGAGTTGGCGGACCCTCATACTCTATTGTACCATCAAAACGTTCCTTTTGAAATCGATAACTATGATTCGGCTCTAACCATCTTCGATGTCCCATGTAGCAAAATTTCTTTCCATGTTTTAACCACCTAGAGTGAGTGGAGTTGGCACAAAGTGGACATGCCACACGACCCTTGGTGCTCCAACCAGATAAATTTGCATATGCTGGAAAATCGTTGATAGTCCACAAAAGGGAAGCCTTTAGTTTGAAATGTTGCTTAGAAAAAGCATCATAAGCATCAACACCCGTCCATAATGATTGGAGCTCTTTTATTAAAGGTTTTAGATATACGTCAATATCATTGCCAGGAGCTTTCTCCCCCGGAATAATTGATGAAAGAATAAATGATTGTCGTTTCATGCATATCCAAGGAGGTAAATTGTAAGGAATCAATAACACTGGCCATGTGCTATGTGATGTACTCATTGTACGAAAAGGATTAAAACCATCACTAGCCAGGCCAAGCCTCACACTCCGAGGATCCGAGGCAAACTGTGAATATCGATCATTAAACGCGCTCCAAGCAAGACCATCTGCGGGGTGCCTCAGTTTTCCATCTTTTGTTCTACCAGTATCATGCCACCTCATGTCCTTCGCTGTTTTCTCGGACATGTACAACCTTTTAAGTCTCGGAATTAAGGGAAAATAACGTAAAACTTTTGCCGGCTTATTGGATTTGCGTGATTTAGAACTTCCAATCACTTCATCGCTTTTATATCGTGAAGCTTTGCAAACATGACATGATTGTTGACCCGCCCTGTCACCCCAATAAAGCATACAATCATTTGGGCACGCATGGATTTTCTCGTAACCTAGACCCAAATCTTTAGTTAACTTTTTTGCTTCATTGGCGGATGATGGTAACGCTGTAAGATGTGGAAATGCATCCCTCAAGAGTTCTAGTATCATGCTAAAAGTCTTGTTGGATATTCCACCAATGCATTTAATGTGATATAAATGTAAAGTGAAGGACAAATTTGAGTACTTGCAACCAGAGTACAATTCTTTGTCACATTCTTCTAACAACTTCTTATATAAAAGACCCTCATCACCATGACTACCACTTTCCGTAGATTCTCCGGTATCTCCTTCCATCGTTGTATCTCCTAATTCGGCGTTATCCGAAGGCAAAGAACTAATACCTAACGCATCACGAACCAAACCTCTTATATCCTCTTGACCAAAAGAAGTTTCCTCAACATTAACATTACTAGATTGAGATGGTGGTAAAGATATAGTATGCTCTCCATGCACAGTCCATTCTCTATACCCGGGTAAAAACCCATAATGCAATATGTGGGCATGAGCTTTATCAAGATCTAACGGTTTACCGAGACAACAACATCTATTACATGGACATTTGATGAATCCTCTTATACTTGTAGCACGAGCAAAACTTATAAAATTTTGAGCTCCATCTCTAAAAGTTTTGCTATTAATCGGAGCATTAATCCAACTTTTATCCATCGTTTATACTTACCAAGTTTCCGATACAATGCCTAAAATCAGAATTGAAAACTTATTGGTTTTAATAAATTCCAAAAATGTTATGTGTAACAAAAAAGGCTATAGCTACAAGTTTCAATTCATTGATATACTATATTTATTAAGTCCTAATTGTTGTTAATGACATGTAATTTTCCAACGGTCACACATGATATTTTTTTCGAAAAAATTGTTCAAACACTTAGTACTAGCTAAATACTATACTATTCAAAACTCAAAATAAGAATTAGCAACACACACACATTATTATAACTCACATTCAATACTAGCTAATACTATACTATTCAAAAAAACAGTCATAGTAATTTCTAAGCGCATATTACACACACATTATTATAACTCGCATTCAACAACAGACTTCAACAGACTTCAAAATATCGCATTCAACAACAGACTTCAATTTCACATTATTATAACTCGCTAAAACGACTCCACAAGCTTGATTCAAATAATTGCATATTACACGCACATTATTCAGATATTATACTTAAATAAACGCGTATAAATTGTTTATACCTAGCTTCCGATTAACAAGCTCTGCTGGACAATTCAAACCCTAGCTTCCGATTAAACACCACCGTTTAACACCACCGATTAAACACCACCGTTTAACACCACCGATTAACACCACCAATTAAACACCACCGATTAAACACCACCGTTTAACACCACCGATTAACACCACCGTTTAACACCACAGATTAAACACCGTCGATCATTAAGCTCTGCAACTGATTTTGAGATGGTAAAGCTGATAGTAAAAATTAGGGTTTATGAATTTGATTGATTTAGTTAGAGATGATTTAGTTAGCTTCTGGATAAATCGGGTTGAAGAAAATGGATTTGGGGATAACGATTTGGGGATTTATTTGGGGAAACGATTTGGAGATTGGGGATTTGGGGATAACGATTGGAAGAGCTGAACGATTTGGGGATTTTTTGAAAAGAGTAAAGTGAAGTGATGTGATTTATTATACGATTTGCAGTGAAGGGATTATGATATCTGTTTTATTTTTTGTTTTTTTAAAAGAGTAAAGTAAAGTGAAGAGTAAAGTGATTTATATAAAAGAGTAAAAATAACTACACGCTTTTATTGGTGTAAGTTTTTTTTTTTTTTTTTTTAATTGTACACGCTTTTAAGTGTGTACTAATGTTTTATACACATATAAAATTGTGTATATTTTATACACGCTTATTTTGGTGAAAAAAACACAAATTAAAACTCCACCCATCCTAAACCGTGTAGAAATAACCGTGAACAATAACCCCTTTTTTTGTAGTGTTTGAATATTGATGATTCGGAGCGTACAATTTTTGAAGATACCAAACTTTGTCGCAAATTTGCTAGCTGTGACATTGTACATTTGTACATCATCATATACTGTATTTAATTTGGCTATAACATAGTAAGAGTTATTGCAACTTTTCCAACTGACAAATGGAAATTGTTCTTTAATAAACTTTGAAAAGAAATGTTTAATCAATAATATTATAACAAGCTATACATCTTTTATTTAAGCAAGACAATTATACCACTACAATTTAAACTAGTCTAAATATTCTCGATGGTAGATACTTAGATGCCAATAACTTTGAGTGGTGGCCCAACGAACATCATTATTTTTTCTTTCCATATAGAATAACTGGTTATGGTAACCAAATGGCACCAAAAAAGTTAGTGTTGAAAATTCAAATCCCTAGCATCATACCAACTCATTTGAGTCACATTGACCAAGTTTCTAATGAGATATTTTGATTTAAGTTTCTTGGAGTTATTATCTACGGAGTATTATTCTTAGTAAACGCCAGTATTTAATACAATAAGATTTGATCTAATTTAAAGTATTTAATTGATGATATTTAAAAAAGTAGGAATGTTCTAAAATATGTCCTCAAGGTATATGTTTGAAGCAATATAAAAGTAAAGTTTCACTAAATTAATTGCATAACCGTATTTAGTTAAGAAAATTTATAAGATTAATTAAATTGTTTTAAATGTGTGTTTCTGATTTGTAAGAAACTTTTATGTTTAAAATATTTTACTGCATGAGGAAGCATTTTAGAAATTCCTTTAAGTATTAGGTGAACAAAGAATCCACATTACGAAAGCTATAAGTGAAAATATATCTTGACATATTCGATTATTGAGTTAGTTTACAACTTTGACGTTTTACGGTATTTGAAAATAAACTTTTACCTTCAAGTTACATAAACAATAGAAAGAGTTGATTTAGGTAAAGTTGTTTGGGCTGAGGTTAAGGCTTCTGAGGCTGAAACTTGAATTTTTATATTTATAAACTTGTTTGGCAAATTAGTTTAAATTTGAGCTTATTATTATAAAATTACTAAAAAGTACATATAATTAAATTAATATATGTATATATGAGATATTTTTGTAGGTAATTAAGTAATGAGTTAATTGCATTTTTGGTCTTTGTGGTTTGGCCAAATTGCAGTTTTGGTTCCCAAAACTTTGAAAGTACAGTGATAGTCTTCATTTTGCAGTTTGGATTGCATTTTTGGTCCCTGATCGGTGTGAAATGACCAAATTACCCTTGATTTTTCTAAAGAAGGCAAAGGGTATTTTAGTCATTTAACTTTATCCAAAGATAAAAAATGCAATTCATACTTCAAAACGGGTACTATCGCTACACTTTCAAAGTTTTGGGGACCAAAACTGTAGTTTAGCCAAACCACAAGGACCAAAAATGCAATTAACTCTTAAGTAGTTTAACATATTAGAAGCTCTGTCTAAAAATTTAATCCTCATTTTCGGGAATGAGGATTAGTTTTGGGTTGGGTTTATAATTTCAAAAGCTTCCCTATAAACCTCTATGCCAAACGAGACTTACTTTTGAGCTGGGACTTATTTTTTAAATTTAAGCCCGATAAGCTAGCCTCATATCCCCTCCCAAACAGACCTATATAGTGATACGTCTCACAAGCACAATACGTGGAAGATAATAGTAAGACTGACTAACTGTTCACTCAGAAAAATATATGCACGCTTTGCAAAACTTAACTCTTTTCTTACAAAGTTTTCTAGAACCAAATGAGCTACTCGAAACATTGTAGCCTTGAAATTTATCATTTTAGTTGGGTAAAAGATTAGACTTAGTTGCCTTTTTTTTTTTTTTTTTTTCCTCAAAATACAAAATGTTAGAATGATCATCTTATCATTTGACATGTACTAGTGGTCAGATTTGATATAAACGAACTCAACTATAGACAGTAATTTCTATAGTAATTTTAACAGAATTCAGGTGGCTTTCTTTAAGTGGGCTCGATAAAACCATGACCTTTTTATTTTAAGATTAAGTGAACACTTAAAAATGGGCTTTCTAGTCCATAAATGAAACCCCATCTGGAACTTATGAAGAAGATTAAACATGTTAATAGATTTGACCTTATTTAAAGTCCAGAGTCCAGACCCATTTACAGATTGGCCCAGTTTATTGGTGTTTTTCATGGAGTCATATGTTTCATTGATTGATAGTTGTACCATTTACAATTAAAGAACATACCTTTATAGCTTTTTGACTTTTTTTTATATAATGAGAATCCATCATGTCCAAAGGAAAGTTAGTGACTTTAAGGCTAAAAGAAAACGATGGCAACGGTCGTCACATACCCTTTTAAAAGCGTGTTCATAAAAGGACATAGATTTGACCTTTTAAAAGACCCTTGTAGACCCTCCGAATCACAAGTTAACATTTCACAGAAATCCTTCACCAACCCGAAAAGCTAAGCCCATGGTTTCGGAAGCTAGGCTATGTATGTACAGTGTACCAATACTTGAGCTTTTTTTCCTAACAAGATACAGAAACATCACCAGAAGTTGAGATGTGTCCCTTCTACGCTGATGACGTATAGCCTATATTTGGGCCGCAAGCCCAAATGATAGACATTACTTACACTTAATCCCATCACGAATGGGCTACCATGACAAATGGTATGGGCTGTGGTATCAACGCTTGGGCTCACGAAGCCCAAAGGCCCAATCTAACTCACCGGATATCCGATAAGGATTATCTATTCAAGGAATAGATATCCTTACCTCGGATAAGCACCATGCGTGCGAAGAGTAAGGAGCAAGAAACACGGTTTCTTAGCCCCTATATATAGAATCATACGATTCTCATCCAAGGTACGATTCACATAATCCCTAAACTCTTCAACCAAAACCTAAATTCGATTACTTACTCTCACGCCGGAGTCTAATCGGGGGAGACAATCCCTCGATAAGCCTAACGGTGTTGTTTATTTTCTTAGTGCGCAGGTAACAAAGTGCTAAGGAACGAATTGATATAAGAGCAAAGCCCAACAACCAGGTACGCCCAACTTTTGTATCAACAAGTGGCGCCATCCGTGGGACCCTACAACGAACTAGAATGACGAAACACAAGAATTCGAGCCAGCGGACTCCGCAGTCGGAAAAACGTGACCACGGAAAGAAGAATCGACAAGATTCGACCTCTAAACAGGTTGCTGGGACAACCAGCGCACCTGATCACCAAGGGGCGGGAACAACCCAGCCTATTCCAACAATGGAACTACCTATAATCTCTTCAGTGGTCCCAAGCGTTGAGGAACTCCAACGCACCCTCTTCACCACTCCTCATCAGGCTACACCCGCAGTGAACAACACTGCGCCGCCAGGCGCGCCTGAACGAAACCGGGCGTCCCATACCGAGGCAGAGATCCTTGCAACGACTGAGGACATACCCGATCTAACTTTGGGTAATTTTGTATCCCAAAATTATGAAACCCTAACCGCCCTCATGCAGGAAGAAGCGGCAAGAAGAGCAGGCGCGGATCTCCAAACCCGACTTAACTTTGGTCCAGAACGTGAACCATCACCATCACGTCACCCACGAGGAGGACGTACAGAACGTACCAATGTCCATGACAGGTTGGGTACTGTGTCTGACTCACAAAATTCTGGAAACAGCGGTAGGCGCACCAATGTTCATTCCAGACTTGGCAGTCGGGGAATACATGATCGATTAGGCCCTTAGCATTCGCCGAGCCAAGGATCGTCCAATCCCAGAAGTAGGCGGATCCAAGACAGATTGGGTAGAAGAAGATCCCCAAGCAGAGATCCCTCAGGCTCCTCTTCTGAAAGGAGCAGGCGCAAACGCCGAAGGAGAGATTATCCTTCCTCCAGCGATTCCTCGGACAACGAGGATAAAGAAACAGGGCACTGGAAATCAAAAGGAAGACGTCGCGAGGAAGAGAACGAGGATATGTCTCTCCCATGGCGACGCCATAAAATTGATGCGTTCACACGTCGCATAAGTGATTACTCAGACGACAGGCGCAGGCGCATGCCCGCTAATGTGAAGACATACGATGGAACAGGTGACCCAGACGACCACCTAAAAATTTTCGAGTCAGCCGCAACTATCGAAAATTGGCCACAGCCTGTGTGGTGTCACATGTTTAATTCCACATTGGTAGGGAACGCGCGCACATGGTTTAGCAAACTCCCACGTAGGAGTATAGGCGGCTTTGAGGAATTACGAAAAGCATTCCGCCACAACTTCACCCAGCGAAAGAAGTGCGCTAAAAATCCTGTAGAATTGGCAAGGGTGAAGCAACGGCAAGGGGAATCAACCAGCGCCTTTATGGAGCGCTTCAAGGATGAGTGCATACAAGTCAAAGCATGTCCCGAAATACTAAAAATTTCAGGGTTCATGAATGGAATTAATAATCCAGAACTCATCCGAAAGCTCAATGATAGAGTT
The DNA here is from genome assembly GCA_030686995.1 of Artemisia argyi. NCBI lineage: Eukaryota > Viridiplantae > Streptophyta > Magnoliopsida > Asterales > Asteraceae > Artemisia > Artemisia argyi. The sequence continues at coordinate 148,555,266 of CM060709.1, read as the reverse complement.
CCACAGTCTTTCGATGAACTCACAAAACGCACCAGATCCTTTATACAAGGAGAAGCAGCTGCTGCGGATAGCAAAAAAGGATATTCAAACTATAGGCAACAAGAACAGCCGCGGAGACAATCCAACGATCAAAACAATAACCGCAGCAGGAACTACCGCAGTGGAAGAGACAACGACAAATATACTCCTCTCACTAAAACTCCAAGGGAGATATTTGCAACAGAAGGTGCGAACTTCCCAAGACCACCACCAATTAAAACGGCAGAAGAAAAACGCCAAGGTAGTGGATACTGCGAGTACCATGGCCAAAAGGGCCATACAACTAACGAGTGCGTCCAACTGAAACAACTAATCGAAAAATTAGTGAGAGAAGGAAGGATGGACCACCTCGTAAAAAACATCAAGGAAGGAAAAGAGAGACAGAGAAATGGGGGCAAGAAAGAACCCCCAAAGGAAAAAGCTGATACTATATACATGATACAATCATGGCAGCGCAAAATAAAGCAAAAAGTCAGCCAAAAATTCTCTCCAGAAAAAGAGATATCCTTCCCTACAATAGCTGCGGACAACGCAGTCATGGAACCTCTGACCATTGAAATACATACAGGGGGACACGACATCCACCGCATGTATATTGATGGAGGAGCATCCGCAGACATTATGTATGATCACTGCTTCAAAAGGCTGCGACCTGAAATCCAAAGTCAGTTGACACCAGCTACAATGTCACTAACAGGATTCACAGGAGAAAAGATTTGGCCCATGGGGCAGTTACGCTTATTGGTGGTCGTAGGAGATGAACAACACTCAACCGCGACATGGATAAATTTTATGGTAATAAAGTCTCCTTCACCATACAATGGTATAATTGGAAGACCGGGAATATCATCCATGCGCGCAGTACCATTCACAGCACACGGAATGCTCAAATTCCCAGTTAAAGGAGGAGTGGTCACTCTCTACAACACAACGGTACCACCAAGAGAATGCATCGCAGTAACAACTGAAGCGGAGACTATTCCAGAATAGCGCACGGAAAAATCGCCAAATTTAAAGGTCGCTATTCACCCAGATTATCCGGAACAACAAGTTTCGATTGGAGGATCTTTATCTGACAAAGGTAAAGCAGCCGTATGCGCACTCTTGCAAAAGAATCTAGACATCTTTGCATGGGAACCAAAGCATATGACGGGAGTACCTCGCTCTATCACAGAGCACAAGTTACAAATCCGACAAGGATACCCTCCAATACGACAAAAGAAGCGCGGCCAGGCACCAGATCGTGCAAAGGCTATTTTGGAAGAAGTACACAAGTTAGTAGACGCGGGCATCATGCGCGAAGTGTACTACCACGACTGGCTTTCAAACCTAGTTATGGTAAAGAAGAGCGATGGTAGTTGGAGGATGTGCGTGGACTTCACGGACCTCAACAAAGCATGCCCGCAGGACTGCTATCCACTGCAAGAGATAGACTGGAAGGTCGAGTCCTTATGTGGGTACCCCTTCAAGTGCTTCCTAGACGCATATAAAGGGTACCATCAGATCCAAATGGCAGTGGAGGATGAAGAAAAAACAGCTTTCCACACCAGTCAAGGGGTATACTGCTACACAAAAATGCCTTTTGGCTTAAAGAACGCAGGCGCGACATACCAACGGCTGGTGGACACAGCTTTCGAAAAACAAGTAGGCCGCAACTTGGAAGTCTACGTTGACGACCTTGTTATAAAAAGCCATACAGAGGACGAATTGGTGCGCGACATCGAGGAAACATTCCGAACGTTGGGGCGGATAAACATGAAATTGAATCCAAAAAAGTGCACCTTTGGCGCAACTGAAGGCATGTTCCTCGGATATTTGATAGAACCCGATGGAATCAAACCATGCCCATGGAGAAGACAAAGGCTGTTATTGATCTCCCCTCCCCGCGCACACTCAAAGAAGTCCAGTCACTAAATGGAAAGTTAGCAGGGCTGAATCGCTTCTTATCTAAGTCAGCGGACAAATCCCTTCCCCTCTTTAAAACACTCACGAAGTGCACAAAAAAGGGAGACTTTCGCTGGACTAGCGAAGCAGAAGAAGCTTTTCAACAACTTAAACACCATCTGGCATCTCTTCCCAAACTCGTCGCACCGCGACCAGGGGAAGAACTAATCATGTACTTATCGGCAACCCATGGAGCAGTTAGCGCAGTACTATTGACAGACAGAGACTCCGTCCAGACACCCATATATTTTGTAAGCAAGGCCTTGAAGAAAACAGAGATTAACTACAGTGCTATGGAAAAGCTGGTCTTGGCTCTAGTGTTCGCATCCAAAAGACTGCGCAGATACTTTCAAGCGCACCCAATAGCGATAATCACTGATCAGCCAATTAAACAAGTTATCTCCAAACCGGATGTATCAGGACGCTTACAAAAATGGAGTGTACTGCTAAGTGAGTATAACATCTCGTACAGGCCGCGCACTGCAATCAAAGGACAAATCTTAGCCGATTTTATCGTGGAGAAGCCAGATAGCGACAGCCTGACCCCTGCAGCAAAAACAGACCTACAGGAACCGTGGACCCTGTTCACCGATGGATCCTCATGCGCAGATGGATCAGGCGCAGGCCTTATTCTTACAAATCCAGAAGGTATGGAATTCACCTATGCGCTACGCTTTGAATTCACAGCCACAAACAATGAGGCAGAATATGAAGCCCTACTAGCCGGACTACGCATAGCAATCCAACTGGGTGTACGCAACCTAGAAGCAAACGTAGATTCGCGCCTAGTGGCTAACCACGTGCTAGGTGAATACGAAGCCAAGGATGACCACATGATCCAATACCTGGATAAGACAAAATCTTTGATCAAAAACTTTGATAGGTTCACAATAAAACAAGTACCTAGAGGAGATAACAGGAAGGCGGACGCACTCAGCAAGATTGCATCCACAAGCTTCGCACACCTTTCAAAACAGGTATTGGTGGAAACCCTAAAGAACAAGTCAATCTTGGATATGGAGATATCAACGGTGATAGAAGAACAAAATCCTACGTGGATGACACCTATCATCGAATTTATTAGCAAGGGAATCCTACCCCAAGATAATAAAGACGCTCGAAGAATACGGCGCACAGCGCAACGATTCGAATTACGCGACAACACACTCTATCGGCGATCTTTCTTACAACCATGGCTCAGATGTGTTGGACCCCTCCAAGCAGACTACGTACTCCGCGAAATTCACGCTGGGTCATGTAGTATGCACTCAGGGCCACGATCCGTGGTGGCAAGCGCTCTAAGGTCAGGATACTATTGGCCAACAATGCACCGCGACGCACGCGATCTAATAAGAAAGTGCAGCAACTGCCAAGTACATAGGCCTATTCCGCGCCGACCACAACACGAGCTAACACCAATCACCTCACCATGGCCATTTTACAAATGGGGTATTGACATCGCAGGACCTTTCCCCGTCGCAGCTGGAGGAATAAAGTTCCTCATCGTAGCCATAGACTACTTTACAAAGTGGATCGAAGCAAAAGCAGTGGTGAACATTACAGGAAACCAAGTCAAGCGCTTTGTTTGGGACAATATTGTCTGTCGCTTCGGCCTACCAGGCGAGATCGTATCAGACAACGGAAAACAATTCTATGATAACCCATTCAAAGATTGGTGCGCACAATTAAACATCACACAACACTTTGCTTCAGTCAAACACCCACAAACCAATGGCCTAGTTGAGCGCGCTAATCGCAGTCTAGGCGAAGGCATAAAAGCGCGCCTTGACAGACATAAAGGAAGATGGGTAGATGAGCTCTCGCATGTCTTGTGGGCGCATCGCACGACAATCAAAACCAGTACTGGCGACACGCCATTCTCCTTAGTCTATGGAACAGAAGCCGTCATACCAGCCGAGATAGGAATGCCAACTATACGCACGGCAGAGGTCAACGTCACAACAAATGACGAGGAACGACACATAGACTTAGATATACTGGAAGAAAGACGCGAACGCGCAGCTATACGTGAAGCAAAGGCTAAGGCAAAAATGAAGAAGTATTATGATGCAAAAGTCAAAAACACTTCATTCAGACCAGGAGACTTTGTTTACCGCGCCAATGACGCGAGCCACGTAGAAGACACAGGCAAGCTCGGACCCAAATGGGAAGGACCTTACGAGGTCACAGACGCGCTCGGCAATGGCACATACAGGTTGCGCGATATGGAAGGTCACGACCTAGCGCGCACTTGGAACATCTGTAATCTCAAAAGATGTTACTTTTAGGCTACGGCCCTTACACAAACACACTCACACCCTACGAGGTGCCCAATAAGTGTTTGTCTTTCTTTTCTTTCTTAGGAATTATGTTTTCCATTTTTTCAATAAACTTGCAAGTATTAATAAAATGTTATGGTTTCTAGCTAACTCCATAGCGCACTTTTACTTTATTGCATATATGTCAATATTGTCTATCTTATATTTTTGCCTACATGGCGTGCATGCACCACTTAAAGACCCACGAAGGCATAAAGGATGAGTTAACCTACTAATTTACTCGTTGAATAAGAGGGTTGCAAACCCATCAACATTGGATCACGTATCCTTGCTAAGCGCCTTACTCTTGAGACGTCAAAGTAAGTTTTACATGCGCACCCCACGACGGATGCGCATATACCAAGTACACCGTACGAGCTTAGCAATATAACGAGCCAAGACACTTGGTCAAAAATAAAACTTAGCAAACAATGCAAGTATACTTAAGTTACGCACTTAAAAGACTTAGTCATAAATAAAACTTAGCAAACAATGCAAGTATACTTAAGTTACGCACTTAAAAGACTTAGTCAAAAATAAAACTTAGCAAACAATGCAAGTATCCTTAAGTTACGCACTTACAGGACTTAGTCAATAATCAAACTTAGCAAACAATGCAAGTATATTTAAGTTATGAACTTATAAAATGTATCTTATTCCATATTTATTAAATTACAAGGAAAAATACATAAGTTCACAAACAACGTATATGCTATGGCGATGATCATGGCTCTCTTCTGGAGCGGCGGAACTCCCCGCCTCCTTCAGCTTACTCAAGGTTATAGCATCCTGGAGCGACACAGTTGGAACACTCACGGCAACGCCATCAGATCGAGGAAGGTGCGCAGCACCGATGCCGCACATCACAGCCTTGCCCTTAATACCCTTCTTTATGGCAACCCTTTGCTCGTGACGCTCTAGCACCTCCTTCAAAGGGACTTCCTTCTCCAGTGCAAAAGGCTTGAGGATATCACGGGGCCGCGCAAAAACTGGGACTTGAAGCTGCGAGACATCAGGTTTGAGATAATAATCTACCTCCTCTTCAGCATTCTCCCCAAGATGACGCTGCAACGTCAGACCCGCCATGAGCACATCTATGGGGTCATCTTGGTCGCGCTCCAACCTCCCTATATGCGGCAACTCAAGAACCTTCAGCCCCGCCATCGCCTGCACCAGCTCATCGTACGCCGTTGAGCTATAACCAGGAATCTCCGCCAAGTCTTTCTCCAACAACTTGGCCTCACGGAGCTCCTCCAGGACCTGCGAACGGCTACGCGCCATCGCGCAGTGAACAACCTTCCCAAAGGCTTCCACCACCTCCGCAGACTCCAAAGTACTCAGAGCTGCCAGACGAAGCCCATGGCTGATCAACCACCTGCATTCACAAAGTGATAAGAAAGTAAGATACGCAATAGAGCGAACAAGCAAATTTAAAAGACAAGGGCGTAAGAATACCTGCGCTCGGCTATCACAGACATAAGATGAGGATACAGCTCCTCGTCATACTCGATGCTGAGGGCGCGCAGCTTCTCCTCATACATCACTAGCGTCTTCTCCATGCGCTCCTTGAACTCTTGCAGGCTAGCATAATGCTCTGCCCTTTTTTCTTCAAGATACGCCCTCGACCACGACGCTTTTGCCTTCACCTACTCAAGCTTCGACCTCGCATACAGCAGGTCCGCCAAAATGCTCATCTTATCTTGGGCTATTTTCTCAGCATACGCCCTCGACTCCCCAAGCTCCACTTGCGTATCCGCCAATTGTGCACGGAGGGCCACCAACTCCTCCTCCTTCTGGGCTAGAGCACGGCTCTCCCCATCATACTTTCCCTTCAGCTGAGCAACAAGCTCAGCTTGGCGGGCAGTGGTCGCAGCCAGCTCATCCATCAGCCGCTGCGCCTCACCACCATCAACAGCCTCGGTATTCCCCTCCTTGTTTTCGTTCTGCGGAGAGGAAACCTCATCGTCCTTCGCGTCGTCATCCCTACGGAACAAAGACAGTCAACAAAAAATTACAACAAGTAATTGCAAAAAAAAAAAAAAAAAAAAAAAGAGAGAAGGAATGCACACTTACAGAAACAGAGAAGCATCAGCCTTCAACTGTGCGCCGGAGGTCGAAGTTTCTTCTGCGTTCGACTCTGCGTCTTTGATGACGTGTCGACGCCTCTTGCTTGTGCCACTGGTTCCAGCACCTCCCTTGCGCTTTAAGTTCTGCGCAACTTCTTCCCTCAACACCTCCTCAGGCTTCAGGATCCGAATGCTGTCAGATGACCCTGAGCGCGCCTCCTCGCGCGCCACTTCCACTTCAGGCACCGCCTCCACAGTGGGCGCCACCACTACCTCTGGCGCCACACTCTGGACGGGCGTTACCACAAGTGGTGGCGTGACCTCGGGGACTGTCGCGGGCAGAACAGTCAAACGCCCCGCGGTCGCTTCCAGCAAAGGCAGCTCCCCCTCCTTCAGAGGACGCACCCCTATGGTCACCTGCTTTGGCTTGTCAAGCTTCACCACTGCGAACAAGTCCATCTCTGCACATACAAAAATGAAGCAAGAAAACAACGAAAGATTAGTTGGTAAATGCGCGAAGGAACAGAATGAAAAACTTACAAACAATTACAAAGGATGAACACCCACCCCGGCCATCCTCACTCAGGAAAGTGGGAACCTCATCTGCTGCGCCAAAATACGCGCGACTCAATCCTACATGTACCAAAAACTCCTCCGGATAGGGGTTAATGGCCAATCGATTGGCATCTAACATCTGCGCGTCAGCAATCCTATAGGAACCGGGTGCGGGACGCCCATCCCTTGGTAAAGACGCCTGAGTATAAAACTCAAAATTGGAGGGAAAGACCACGTCGTCTACCCAAAAGAAATATTCCCTCCAATTCTTAAGGGCGTCAACCTTTTCCGTGTAACATTGAAACGCACGCGGGCGCTTCGCAAAGGACACCCAACCATTCGACCACGTTGAGTGGTAAAAGGAGCGGAACAAGTCCACGGTTGGTTCTATCGCTAGTAAACGGCAGTTTACCTCAAAATTCGACACCTTCGCCGCACCTATACAGTGCAGCTGAGAGATGTGGAGGCGATAGTGATTGAGCAAATCGCTCAGAAATATAGATATAGGTACGCGGTAGTTAGCGAACTCGAAAAATTTCGTATATAAACCTATCTTCCCTTCGGGGAAGTCGGCTATACACGCATCGACATCTGGCGCCTCTGGATGCACATCCAAAGGCACAAAATAGTCGGAAGAAAACTGCGTGACGTCCTCAACAGACAACGCAGAGCGAAACTCCTCTAATTGAGCGACCATGTTCATCTTAAAACTAAGTGGACGCACACAAAGATTACCTACAGAAGTTCAAAGGTTTTCTAGCAAAAACGCTCTCAAAAATGAAGAAGATGAATAGTGGTTGTGTGTGTATTTTACTGTGTGGTGAAAATAAAGGGGGGCGGCACTCTTATATAGGGTGGTAAAAACCCTAATTCACGCCCACGTGGATCCCACTCACAGTAAACGTGTGGCTAGAAGATCAAAAGGTACAACACTTTTTCCCGAATCCCAAGTGATACGTGGACACCACCCCCAATTACCGAGGTAACTATTTTTGAACCTGTTAGGTGCATTGCACCTCCAAAAAGGCGGTAACAATTTGTTCATTCTCCCGCCACGCTTACCGCTGCTTACATTAAGTCTAGTACCCGCGGCTACGTGCCGCGCATACTAGACTGGGGGGACATGATGACGTATAGCCTATATTTGGGCCGCAAGCCCAAATGATAGACATTACTTACACTTAAGCCCATCACGAATGGGCTACCATGACAAATGGTATGGGCTGTGGTATCAACGCTTGGGCTCACGAAGCCCAAAGGCCCAATCTAACTCACCGGATATCCGATAAGGATTATCTATTCAAGGAATAGATATCCTTACCTAGGATAAGCACCATGCGTGCGAAGAGTAAGGAGCAAGAAACACGGTTTCTTAGCCCCTATATATAGAATCATACGATTCTCATCCAAGGTACGATTCACATAATCCCTAAACTCTTCAACCAAAACCTAAATTCGATTACTTACTCTCACGCCGGAGTCTAATCGGGGGAGACAATCCCTCGATAAGCCTAACGGTGTTGTTTATTTTCTTAGTACGCAGGTAACAAAGTGCTAAGGAACGAATTGATATAAGAGCAAAGCCCAACAACCAGGTACGCCCAACTTTTGTATCAACATACGCGTTGCTCAAAAGACGAAATAAAAGAACATGCACAACTAATAGTGACAACATGTCAACATATACACGATTCTCCTTATAGAAACAAAGCATAAAAGAACAGCCAACTTAAGATTTCGTTTTTCATACACGTACGATTTAATTTATTTCGAATAAAATATGAGAATCATGTTAAACCAACCCAGAATTTCCTCAAGTGAAATATGCATAAACCTTTCTAAACACTAATTGACAAAAGTGCCATGATCTTGATTGCGCAATGGACCAAACTGTACACACAATATTTCAATTGTAAAAAGCATATAATATGTGCCCATAACATGGCCATGTACTGATCACGTATAGCGCGCCCGGACCCGCCACGACGGGCCGGACACACCACCATGACAACCCGAACTCAGGAAAGCCCCGGCAATCCGCACCTAGCATAAAAGCACCGCGGCCCAGAGCAATAGACCAAATAACGTATCAACCCCATTAAGAGTAAGGAATATTATCAGTTACCATATAGCTGACCAAAACAGATCCCAAATAAGAAAGACGACAACCCCATCCCGAAGGAACTGCCACTCACGAGATCAGGACAAGAGCGGGAGTGGTCCAGAAAGGTTTGCCGCCTAAAAGAATCACTATCAAGGTACAAATCCTAGGAAACCGACAATAGGCGCTATGGTATAAATAGAGGAGCGCTCACCGCTCTCAGGGGTAACACACACATCTCTCTCTTCTTACTTATCAATACTTTATCTCTCTAAAACCTTACACTTACTCTCACACCGGAGGTTGACCGCGGAAGTCCCTCTTCCGTGATGAGGCTAACGATGTTCTTTTTTCTTAGCAGCTTCACTGCAAGATCAATACAATCCAGAAACTCGCTCTATCAAGGTCTAGCCTACACTAAGCTTTGAAGGGTACCCAAGTTTTGTATCAACAAGTGGCGCCATCCGTTTGTGACTTGTTAACTTAACTACGTTCTCAAAGATACTCTAACCAACATGAGTAATCCGGCAAGTGGCTATACCCCTACCCAAGAACGTTCCGTGGTAAGGAACACTTTGGAAAAGGAGAAAAGCCAAGAAATAGGCGAACCCCTGCCGCATGAGGCAATACGGGAATTTTGCGATAAGCACTACGACCAGCTATTGCCCCTGATGGCCGAGAAGGTTCACCAGGAGAAGTTGAGACAGGTGCAAACCCACCTTGACTTCAACGAGCCAAAAAGTGTAAGGTCCCAAAAGCAGCCGCGAAGTTCTGAGCCAAGGTCTGGCGAAAAAGAGAAAGCAAAGAGAAAGCGCAGGGATAGCCCCAGCACCAAACCCGGGACGTCCGAATACTCCTACTCACAGAGTGTGTTCTCTTGGCTTAGCAGTAGAGAAACTAGTCCACCCGGAGAGGAGGGAAACAAATATCCTCGCTCAACGGTTTTCTCTCGCCTAGGAGACAAAAAAGACATCAGGTCGCGTCTGGGGAAAGAAGGACGGACGTGTTTACAAGGCTCAAGTCTAAAAGTCGTGCTCGAAGAGACAGAAGAACCAAGACACGGCAAGATAAACATGATGGAACGTACGGAAGAGAAGACAACCCAAGTAGGCACGTAAGAAGAACCCCCAGCCCAACGCAAAGTCACACTTCCCACTCCAGAACGAAACTAACCGGAGGAAGAAATGCATACTCTAACCCGGAATGGCAAAGAGAAACGACGCCACTGGAGAGTGAAGATAGCGCTGGAGGCCATTGGAAATCTAGATCAGCAAAAAGCGGGGATGACACATAAGACCTTTACTGTCCATACGACATTGAGGACGCGGATCCCTTCAAGCGGCGAATCAGGAACTTTGATTTCCCAAAGAAAACCCGCATGCCGTCTAATGTAAAAACTTATGACGGAACGGGGGACCCAGAGGATCATCTGAAGAACTTCTGCACAGCGTCCAAGGTAGAGCGGTGGGCCATGCCCACTTGGTGTCACATGTTCAACTCTACCCTCATGGGCCATGCCCGCATGTGGTTTGACGAACTCCCAGCTGAAAGCATCGATAGTTTTGAGGAACTACGAAGAAGCTTCTTGGCCTACTTTCTGCAACAAAAGAAATACACTAAAGATCCGGTAGAACTTCACCACATCAAGCAAAAGGAAGGAGAGTCAACGGGAGCATTCGTTGATAGGTTTAAGGCGAAAAGCATGCTTGTCAAGGGCGCCCCGGAATGCATGAGAATTTGTGGCTTCATGCACGATATCAATAACCCAGAACTCATCCGCAGGCTTAATGACAATATCCCAAAAACTGTTGAAGAAATGTGGAGAGTAACCACGACGTTCCTCGAGGGAGAAACAGCAGCAGCCATCATCTCCAGAAAAAAGAATGACCGCGTCCCGTGGAAACCCCACGAAAGCGGAGCCAAGGCAGCAGGCAGCCAAATATTTGAAAGAAAAACGGAGTTCAGAGGACGGTCAAGAGCCGAACGGAGACGAAGTGACCGGTTCACACCTCTCATAAAAACCCCGAAAGAAATCTTAGCCATGAATGCTGTCAAATTCACTGCTCCACCTCCCATGGCAAGCCCGGTGGAGTCAAGAAACAAAGACAAGTATTGTGATTTCCATAGGGAAATAGGGCACCACATAGATGAATGTTTCCAACTAAAGCGACAGATCGAAGAGGCAGTTAGATCCGGCCAGTTAGCACACCTAGTGAAAGAAATAATGAATGGCAGTCAGAAAGCCGCAGCAGCCAAGGGCGCCAAAAAAGAGGTTACAACCAAAGACAAAGCTCCAACAATCTTCATGGTGCAGTCTTGGGAACGAAAAGTGAAGCACAAAGTATCTCCCCAAACCGAAGCCAATTTAGAAATATCTTTCCCTCCATTAACAGGAGACGATTGGGACGACCACCCACTGGTGGTCAAAGCAGAAGTGGGCGGACACCGCATACACAGGATGTACGTGGATAATGGGAGTGCTTCCGAAGTACTTTACGAGCATTGCTTTAATTGGTTAAGTACAGAAATTAGGAGAAAGCTGGTCCCGGCCACAAGTCCACTCTTGGGCTTCAGCGGTGAAATCTCATGGCCCCTGGGGCAGATCCTTTTGGAAGTAACACTTGGTGATGAGGAGAATTCCGCAAGCACATGGATGAATTTCATGGTTGTCAGATCTCTGTCTCAGTACAACGGAATAATAGGCAGACCAGGAATACGGTTGCTAAAGATCATTCCTTCCACGGCCCACGGCATGTTAAAATTTCCCACTAAAGGCGGAGTAGTGACGCTACATAGCGACAAAGTTGTACCAGTAGAATGACGGATGGTGACGGATCAGCAGTCATAGCAGGAGATTAAAGACATCACGGCCAAAGAAGGCATAAAAGTTGCACTACACCCATAATTCCCAGATCAAACAATAACCATTGGAGGAAGTTTGACAGACCAAGGAAAGAAAGACGTATGTGAACTGCTCAGAAACAACTTGGATATCTTCGCGTGGCAGCCAGCAGACATGAAGGGGGTACCACGAAGCATAGCTGAGCATAAACTCAATGTCCGGGAAGGATATACCCCGGTAAGGCAGAAGAAACGAGGGCAAGCCCCTGAAAGAAATAAAGCAATCAATGACGACGTGGCAAAGTTGGTAGATGCCGGGATAATGAGGGAAGTCCATTACCATGATTGGTTGTCAAATCCGGTACTTGTGAAGAAAAGTTACGGGAGTTGGAGGATATATGTTGACTTCAAAGACCTTAACAAAGCCTGCCCGAAAGATTGTTACCCTCTGCCGGAGATTGATTGGAAGGTGGAATCCCTCTGTGGTTACACCTTCAAATGCTTTTTAGATGCGTACAAGGGGTATCATCAAATCCAGATAGCAGCAGAAGATGAAGAGAAGACCGCGTTTCACACAAACCAAGGAATCTTTTGTTACACAAAGATGCCCTTTGGTCTAAAAAATGCCGGTGCCACATACCAACGGTTGGTAGATAAGGCCTTCGAAAGGCAAATTGGAAGAAATTTGGAATATACGTTGACAATTTAGTGATAAAAAGTTACTCAGAGAAGGAAGTGCTAAGGGATATAGAAGAAACCTTCAAGACACTTAGAAAAATCAACATGAAGCTAAACCCTAAAAAATGCACGTTCGGGGTAGAAGAAGGAGTATTCCTGGGACATGTGGTGAGTTAACAAGGCATCAAAGCTTGTCCAGAGAAATCAAAGGCAGTGGCCCAACTACCATCCCCCAATCCCTAAAAGAGGTACAAAGTTTAAACGGGAAGTTGGCAAGTCTAAACCGTTTTCTATCTAAATCCACAGAAAAGTCACTCCCATTCTTTAAGACACTCAAAAAATGTATCAAGAAGAGTGACTTCCAATGGACTCCGGAAGCAGAGGCAACATTTAAGGAAATGAAGAAGCACATCGCCAACCTTCCCACCCTAACAGCCCCTCAAGAAAAGGAGGAACTGATAATGTATCTGTCCGCGGCCAGAGAAGCTATCAGCGCAGTCTTGCTAGCCGAGAGGGGAACAGTCCAGCAACCCATATATTTCATCAGTCGCGCGTTGCAAAGCCCGGAGATAAACTATAGCCCTATGGAGAAACTAGTGTTAGCATTGGTCCACGCGGCAAGGAGACTCCGGTGGTATTTCCAGGCACACCCAATCGTGGTAATCACGGACCAACCCATCAAGCAAATGCTGGCACGAACGGAGAACGCGGGCAGAATGGCTAAATGGGCTATTGAACTAGGAGAACATGATATAAATTTCAGGCCGCGAACCGCAATCAGGGGTCAGGTACTAGTAGATTTCCTCGCGGAAGTACCAGAAGAAGAACCCCAGACCACCACCCCTACCGAGCCAGCGTACAAGGAACCATGGGATTTGTACACAGATGGATCCTCGTGTCAGGAAGGTTCCGGAGCAGGCCTAATCCTGACTAACCCAGAAGGCGCGGAATTCACATACGCCCTTCGTTTTGAGTTCCCGGCGTCCAACAATGAGGCAGAATACGAGGCATTGATAGCAGGTTTAAGGATGGCGAAACAGATGGGGGTGAAGGACCTGGCCGCGCACGTGGATTCCAGGCTTGTCGCCAACCAGATCAACGGTTCATATGTAGCTAAGGAAGAAGCCATGATCCAGTATCTAACAAAAGCAAAGGCCTTGGCACCAGACTTCAGAACGTTCTCCATAAGGCAAGTTCCGCGGAGCCAGAATAAACAAGCAGATGCATTGAGTAAAATAGCTTCCATTAGCTTCGCCCACTTAACAAAACAAGTATTGGTGGAAGTCTTAAAAGAAAAATCAATCGAAGAAAAAGAGGTGATGGCTGTAGTTGAAGAAGAAGAGGAGACCTGGATGACTCCCCTTCTTGAATACTTAAGAGAAGGAATAGTTTCCGCGGACAACCAAAAAGCAAGGAAATTGAGAATCAAGGCCAGGCAGTATGCAATCATCGATGGAGTGCTACACCGGAAGTCTTTCCTAGAACCATGGTTACGATGTGTGGGTCCATCACAAGCCAACTATGTGATAAAAGAAATCCACGAAGGATCATGCAGCATGCACTCGGGACCGCGAACCATTGTGGCAAAGGCAATTAGAGCCGGATACTACTGGCCCAGCATGCATAAAGATGCCAGAGAAGTAATACAGAGGTGTCAAGAATGCCAAGTCCACCGCCCGGTCCCCAAGCAGCCGCAACATCAGCTTACCCCTATCACATCCCCATGGCCTTTCCACAAGTGGGGCCTAGACATCTGCGGTCCATTCCCGAAAGCACCAGGAAAAATCAAATACCTGATAGTGGGAACTGATTACTTCACCAAATGGATCGAAGCAAAGCCTCTGGCAACAATTACGGGAAATCAGGTAAAAAAGTTTGTCTGGGATAACATAGTGTGCAGATACGGCCTCCCGGGGGAGATTGTGTCGGATAACGGCAAGCAATTTAGGGATAATCCCTTCAAAGACTGGTGCGAAAAATTCAACATCAAACAGCGCTTCGCGTCAATAAAGCATCCGCAAGCAAACGGATTGGTGGATAGCGCAAACAAGAGCCTAGAAGAAGGGATAAAAGCAGGAATTGAAGAAGGAAGCAGAGACTGGCTAGAGGAACTACCGCACGTATTATGGGCACATCGAACCATGATCAAATCCAGCAATGGAGATACCCCATTCTCCCTTACCTATGGGACGGAAGCTGTAATCCCGGTAGAAATAGGCATGCCATCACTAAGGTGCGCCCTTTTCAACCCGGAAAGTAACGATGAAGCCCTACGATTGAACTTAGACCTAGTAGAAGAAAGGAGGGAAGTCGCGGCAATAGAAGAAGCACGAAGCAAGGCCAAGATGGAAAGGTACTATAATGCTAGAGTCCACGGCGTAGCATTTAAGCCAGGGGAATACGTGTACCGCAGCAACGAAGCCAGCCGCGCCAAGGATACAGGAAAGTTGGGTCCAAAGTGGGAAGGCCCGTATGAAGTGATAGAGGCACTGGGAAAAGGGGCCTATCAGCTTCGAGGCACGGACGGTCAGGACATCCCCCGAACATGGAATGTTCGGAACCTCTAAAAATGCTACATATGACCTTAGGCGCGAACAACCCAACCATCAGCCGCAACCAAAAATGTTAGCAGGAATTTAACTCAGCATATCTAGTTTAAATTATGTAATTTATTTCTTTTCTATTAATGAAAGGCGGAGTCTGATCAACTTCGTAAATTTTCCAAAATATGTATTATTTTTCTTTATTTTTTATTCATTTATCATATGCATGCACGACTGCGTAAGAGGTATCGCAAGCCCAGCACACAAAAAAAAAAACGAAGAGGATAAAAATCCCAACATATATAATGAAAAAAAAAAAACTAAGGCATATAAGTGGTTCTGCAGACCCATTGACCATAATTAGCTATCCCCGGAACACTAAGTACGGACACACAACGATAGTTAAATCAAGTCCGGTCATCCTAACCTCGGCAGCCATAAACAAAAATAACATAAACTTCTAAAGTGTTATTAACAAAATACATCAATAACGGGTGCATACAGCCGGATTACATCCGCAGCCCACAGCTGCCCCGGTAAGAAATTACCAATAAAATTAAAAGCTTCACAAGAGATGGACAAAGGCAGGTATAGTCAAAATACCGCCCATAATGTCCGTAGAAAAACCTAAGAGAAGTTCTTCGGATCAATCCTGCCCAAGATGGAGGTGTCAAACATGTCATTCTCCTGCTCCTCATCATTCCCGCGCGGCCCAGTAACGGGCGCAGACGGAGTCGGAGCAGCAGGGGCAACAATCGGAGGAGAGGAGACACTTTGATCAAATTCCAACCCATACTTCTTGTTCTTAGCATCTCTGTAGGCAGCAATGGCACGAGGTCGGGAAGTCAATTTACGGAGCATGGACCCCGGCAAGACACGCTCCTCGGCCACGGGCGGGTTGAAAACAAACTCCGCGGAACCAGCCGGCCTCTCTTCCTCAAGAACAAGTTGTGACATTAGAAACTCCAAGGGGGAATCCCTGCAAGCTTCCAAGGAATCCAATAGGGGGAAGGGAACCTCAGATAACCTGGTCACGGCGTCCACGTAACGCTGTTTAGCCCCGAAATCATAAGCATCCATTTGCTCAAGAGTAACTCCTTTAGAGCCATGGATGATCCCAGCCTCCAGATCCTGTCGAAGTCCTTCAGAGATGGCCGCAAATATACACCCCCCAAGCCAGGCCTTCAATTCCCCACACTCCTTGAACTTGGACACAACCCGGCGGAACCCATGAGCAATAACCCACCTCTTACCCTCAACCACCATCAAATACCGAGGAAAAAGATCCGTGTCAAACTCATCATTAAGAGCCACCAACCGGTGGTCCAAATCTGATATTTGTTCCTTAAAGCTGCTGCGGATAATTTCTTCCCTTTCCTCGAACATCTTATTCAAACACTCCTCACCCTTTACCTGGCTCTCCAAAGTTCCACAAACTATCTCTAACCCAGCTACCTTCTCCACCAACTCCTTGTTGTGAGACTCCAACTCCTGGTTCTTTAGCTCCAGACCTGATAACCTCTCATGACCAGCAGCCCTCTCAGCTAACCTAGGATTCTCCGCACGCAACTCCGCAATCTCTTTCTCCTTAGACTCATTAGCAGACTCTAATACAGAAACTTTCCCTTGAAGTTCACCAATTTGGGAAGACTCACCTTCAAAACCCTCAACGCGAGCCCGAAGAACAGAAAGTTGCTTATCCCTCCTCTCCAATTTCCTCCCCAACTTATGATTCTCTTGGAGTTCATACTCAAGCCTCAGTCTCACCTCTGAGTCTAAGCCAACTTTCTGGGCAACCAACAAATTATAACGATCCAAAAGGTCCCGGGCATCCATGTTGCGAAGTATAGACACAAACCCGGGGGTAGCAAGATTATCCACTAGGCTGCGGCAGATCCAGGGATCATCCATCTTAAAGCCATTAGTGGCTAACCGCTTAGGAACATAAGTCGATGAGGCCATGGTGGTGTCTACGGAAAGTGATTGATAGAACTCCCCGGAATCCACAGGACTGTTGACCCCGGTATCATCATTGTTTGGTGGTAGCGTGGGGTTTGCACCAGGCTTTACCTCTCGAGGGATCTCGAGAAGCTTACAACCCCCACCAGGCAGTGTACCTGATCGATGTAGTATAGTATAATGACAAGTACCGGGGGATTGATCGTTCAGCTAGGAATAGTGTCGCTAGGATTAGAAAACCTAAAGATTAAGTCTAGAGATGAGAGATGATTCTTTTTGTATTTTTATATTTTTAGGAAAGCAAGTAAAAATCTCGGGTTTGAAGGATTTGGACGGAATTAGTTGCTAATCAACTAACCAAATACTAAGATGCAATCAAAATACAATACTAAAATGAAAATAAAACTATATTAAACTAAAGTTGTGAGCAATATGTGGGAGAAATGTGTTTACTTAGATTTCACTACTCCCTAGATATCTTTTACACGTTAATTACTTGTTATAGTTGCGTGGATGACGGATTGTATTCCTTAATACCATTCATGGGGTGGCGTACTTACTTCCCCAATCCTATGAGTGCCTACTTCACTCCGATGTCGAGCCGGCTAAGAAGCTCCTAACATGGGATCATTAGAATTTACTCATGCATTAAATACAACCAATAAAACCTAGTACACATCGGTTCATGTTTCCTAAGACGTTCAAGCATGTTACCATATGGAGATCTGCCAGTTTTCTTAAGCCTAACATTGAAATCATTCATCCAA
The DNA here is from genome assembly GCA_030686995.1 of Artemisia argyi. Taxonomy (NCBI): domain Eukaryota; kingdom Viridiplantae; phylum Streptophyta; class Magnoliopsida; order Asterales; family Asteraceae; genus Artemisia; species Artemisia argyi. The sequence goes on along the minus strand of CM060709.1, from coordinate 148,537,455 downwards.
TACAACCATAAACAAGTAATCAACACATAATTAACATCTAGGTTTTATTAGATCTAAGCAAACACAAGATAGATCTAGCCTAGCATGTTGAAATTAAGACAAGCACAAGATATAGACAACCAACACATAAACATATTGATTGAATTAAGAGAAGACTTATCTTAATAACACATGAAAGGGTTCAAGGGGTGAAAACCCTTGAAAAAGTTGTAAAATACGTACAAGGTTCGGCCCTAGGGTTTCTCCACACAAGTTCCTCCCTAATGAATGAAAATTAGAAAACTATATATAGATTTTAGAAGGTGACGGCGTCAAGAACAAATGTCTGACACCGTCATCTCGCCGCCAAATAATTCCTCGGACTGCCTAGATCTGGATCTGACGCCGTCATGTGTACAGCTTATGCAGGCCGTCATGATTTTAACTCTTGACGCTCTTGTTGTGACGCCTTCAGGTTTATTTTGGGTTGTCAAGGACTTTACTCTTGACGCCGTCAGGATTTCCTTCTTAACGCCGTCATACACTGTTCCCAGCATGGAAAATTAAGTATTTGGCGTTTTCTTCACTTTTATGCTCCAAAAACGGCCAAATTGCTTCCTTTTCCAGATTTCACTCCCAAAGTACCTAAAATCACAAAAGGAACGATTTAGGGCAATATTTGATCAAATAAATTCAATTATGGGCTTAAATGACCCCCTAAAAGTGGTTCATTTTTCACCTCATCATATACCCTTACACTTGAGATTTGCTTGTCCTCAAGCAAATGCGCTTTTATTCTATTCAAAACACAAGTTAGGGGTCATTTAAAACTAATATAAAAGTAATTACAACAAATAATCGTTCCACTAAAGACCAAAGACAAGCACGGAGGTCATATACTAGCACATCACAAATAGTGTTTAGATACTCACATCTCTCTGGTGTAATACAGTATAAATTACAATATGGAAACGGAAGATATCTCTCACTACCTGTCATAGAAAAATAGACTGCCAAAGGCTTGGGAAAGGATCAAACCTCCACCACATGGCGTAAGCACCTAGGATAAACTATCAAAGAGGTCTTTTAAAGGGTTGTAACATTAGGTGTAGGGATATGAAATACACGGTTTTGTTGGATATAGGCAGTCTTTACTGGTGGCGAGTTAACAATCTTGGTTAATTACATGTACAATATGGCGTTGCTAAGCCAAGACTAGACTCGACTTAAGCTAATAAATGAAAAATAACAAAAACATAAAATAAACAAAGAATGAAACGGGATGGTAGTCCGTATTTTTTTTTTTTTTTTTTGCATACACTCTTACCCTACCATCCAAAATAATACATCATAGGGAACGAACATTCCCCTTACACTTGAATTTTTACATACTTTACAATAAACTAATCTAATGACTCGAATTAAGAAAATCAAAACACTTAGAGTACTTTTAAGATTAACGTACATATGGGGGCTAATATATGATGTTCTTCCCCATTACTCCCTAAAATAAGTACTTTACCCATGAGTCCCAATCATCCCAAAACAATATGTACAAGGATATGACTCGACTTAGAAACCATGTAATCAATTAGATAGTTAACTAAGGGTTTAACACATAACAATAATGCACTAAAGATGAGTGCATACACGGAAGGCTAAGGCGATTTAGGTGTACATTTAAGTGGGGTGTAACAAATTCTTCCTTTAAGTAAAATGCTTAAAGTTAGAAACGAAAACATAGGCTCGGAGGGGTGTACTAGGGGTTTCGTGTACTAAAAATGAGTACAACGCTAAGGTGTGGGAAAAATTAGTTGACTTAACTAGCCAAATAATATGACTTAAATGGTCAAGTAATTATGATACAGGTTTAACACAAGGGTGATCCTAATGCCTCTTATCATGTAGTAAATCCTACTACACGAATGTAGTCTCACTAGCGGTCTCGGGATGCATCACTAACGCAAGTTCTAGAATCTAAATGCTACCGGTACACTCATAAGCACTAATAATGAATGCTTTTCCTATCAAATCTAAAGGCGAACCTCACATATTTGGGTGGAAAATTTTTCTGAATGATACGGTTATGTGCTAGTCATACAATCTCCTATCCATGAGATGCTTGCTATGGCTAAAGTTTCACTCCTAAATGTTGTAAAAAAATTTAAATTTGGCGCTAAAATTGCACTAACAAGTATTTCTCATAGTTTTATTACACATCTACTATCAAACAAACAAACTCAAGCGAAAGTGTATTGTAAGGTATCATCATTTTACCCTCCCCTTACACTTAAGATGAACATTGTCCCCAATGTTCAAGTAAAGAATGTAAAAGTGAAATAAGTAAAACAAATGAAATCAAATACTCCCCTGATTCGCTCGGTATGGATAATAAGGTGGCCAGGTTAGATCTTCCTCCAAGAAAATGAACAATCAAAGCTTCCCTTCCAGAAAAATAAATCATCTTCTTGTCATACATAACCTGTAAATCCTGAGAAAACAGACAAGGCAACCTTGCATAAAATCGGCGGCAATCTACATATGTTACTAAATCCTAGAAAACAAAATAAGATATAATGCTTGTGGAATGAAGTTTGCAGATTTCCTGGAGGGATCTCGAGAAGCTTACAACCCCCACCAGGCAGTGTACCTGATCGATGTAGTATAGTATAATGACAAGTACCAGGGGATTGATCGTTCAGCTAGGAATAGTATCGCTAGGATTAGAAAACCTAAAGATTAAGTCTAGAGAAGAGAGATGATTCTTTTTTTATTTTTATATTTTTAGGAAAGCAAGTAAAAATCTCGGGTTTGAAGGATTTGGGCGGAATTAGTTGCTAATCAACTAACCCAATACTAAGATGCAATCAAAATAAAATACTAAAATGAAAATAAAACTATATTAAACTAAAGTTGTGAGCAATATGTGGGAGAAATGTGTTTACTTAGATTTCACTACTCCCTAGATATCTTTTACACGTTAATTACTTGTTATATTTGCGTGGATGACGGATTGTATTCCTTAATACCATTCATGGGGTGGTGTACTTACTTCCCCAATCCTATGAGTGCCTACTTCACTCCTATGTCGAGCCGGCTAAGAAGCTCCTAACATGGGATCATTAGAATTTACTCATGCATTAAATACAACCAATAAAACCTAGTACACATCGGTTCATGTTTCCTAAGACGTTCAAGCATGTTACCATATGGAGATCTGCCAGTTTTCTTAAGCCTAACATTGAAATCATTCATCCAATACAACCATAAACAAGTAATCAACACATAATTAACATCTAGGTTTCATTAGATCTAAGCAAACACAAGATAGATCTAGCCTAGCACACAAGATATAGACAACCAACACATAGACATATTGATTGAATTAAGAGAAGACTTATCTTAATAGCACATGAAAGGGTTCAAGGGGTGAAAACCCTTGAAAAAGCTGAAAGGGTTCAAGGGGTGAAAACCCTTGAAAAAGCTGTAAAATACGTACAAGGTTCGGCCCTAGGGTTTCTCCACACAAGTTCCTCCCTAATGAATGAAAATTAGAAAACTATATATAGATTTTAGAAGGTGACGGTGTCAAGAACAAATGTCTGACACCGTCATCTCGCCGCCAAATAATTTCTCGGACTGCCTAGATCTGGATCTGACGCCGTCATGTGTACACCTTATGCAGGCCGTCATGATTTTAATTCTTGACGCTCTTGTTGTGACGCCTTCAGGTTTCTTCTGGGTCGTCATGGACTTTACTCTTGACGTCGTCAGGATTTCCTTCTTGACGCCGTCATACACTGTTCCCAGCATGGAAAATTAAGTCTTTGGCGTTTTCTTCACTTTTATGCTCCAAAAACGTCCGAATTGCTTCCTTTTCCAGATTTCACTCCCAAAGTACCTAAAATCACAAAAGGAACGATTTAGGGCAATATTTGATCAAATAAATTCAATTCTGGGCTTAAATGACCCCCTAAAAGTGGTTCATTTTTCGCCTCATCATTTGTCTCAACGGAAGCAGCATGTGGACCAGAATCTTCCAAAAACCCACTGGGGGTCCCGCGGTGACTGGACTCAGCGGCCTTGAGAGCCCAGCTCTTATCAGCTTTGCTTTCTGAAGTCTGATGGGCAGGAATAGATGAATCAGAAGATATCACAGTCGCATTCTTCATAATGTTGGCATCAGTGTGCGGACCAACACGGTCTAACCCGTCAGCTGACTCATCTTGAAGCTCCTGCGACGCAGAAACATTTTCCTCAGCCGCAACACCTGAAAAATCACAATAAATATAAAAAATAATAATAATAACAATGATGAAAAACAACAAGGGACACGGCAAGAACAGTCGGAAGTACCTGAGTCACCCCCGGCCACTTTCTCGGACAGGGGAACAATCTTTCTCCTCTTGGGCTTTGGAGGAAGATTCAGTGTCACCTTCTTCTTCCCAGCTTGTTCTTTCTCTTTGGCATCTTCCAACTCCTGAACAATAGTGCGTTGCACTAGGACACAACATTTTCAGTAGGTTCAATCAACCTACCAGCCGTCTCCACACTCAATGTCGGCTCATCCTTCTCCAGTGTTCTCTCTCCAGTCTTCTCCTTGAACGGGTCCGGTTGGTTAATGAACGCGAACAAATCCATCTCTGCTAAGACAACAAGTAAATAACGTAAGACACGGATATATATATATAAAAAATGAAATGAGGGGGGGGGGGGAAATACCCAGTAACCCACCCGACTCATCCGGCCACAAAAACGTGGGTCGACTAGTATCGTCATCCCAAGTACGACTCAACCCTATAACATTTAAGAAGACATCAGGGAATTTTCTAAAGGGAGCCCTATTGGTATTAAGAACCTCCAGCAATGCGAGATCAATGTCCGCGTCAGAAGGAGAGGGATCACGGTCTATGGTGACCTTGTCACACCATGGCACGGAGATAGGAAAAATAGTCTTCTTGACAAAGAAAAAATTGTCTTTCCAATGCTTGACCGAATCAAGAACCGCCGTATAACAGACAGGGACAACCAACGACTTAGGACCTTTCCTCTTCTACACGGTCATCCACCCATTATTCACACCGGAATAATAAAACTTCCTAAACAAGGGAACAGTGGGAACCCCACCATGGGCGCGGCACAAGATTTCAAAATGACTGATTCTAGAGGCTGCTAGTACAGACAACTGGGACAAGTGTATTTGGAAGTACTCGAGAACAGACAACAAGAAAGCCGATAGGGGGATCCTAAAATTTCCTAACTCAAAAAACCTGGTGTACACACCAATTTCCCCCTCCGGCGCATTCCTAATGCTAACAAGGGGACCAGGGGCCTCCGGCAACAGGTACGCGGGGATGCTATATTTATTACAGAAAGCATCCACAACGTTCTGGGAAAGTTTGGAATAGGTGGTATCTATATGATCGGAAGTCATGGCAAGGAAAGACACACAATACAAAAAAGAGGCAGGAAATTATTCTATCACGGAAAGAAGAAGAAGCCTAACCTGGTATTCTAGGGCGGAAAGAAGACTAAGGTCGGAAACTTTCTTGTAGAGAGTGGTAAAAATATGTATTATGTGTGAAAAAAGAAATGCAAATGAAGGTCGCTTGGTATTTATAACCAGGTCCACGTATACCCACCCACAAATCAAAGACACCAATGCATGACACGTGTCCAAACCGCCAATCGAACGGATAAGGATCACCAAAAATGAACGGCCACGATGATCGCAGAAAACAAACAGTCAGATACCAATAAGTCACGCCAGTCAGAGGGTTAGTGGGTAAAAATCGTTTTACGAATACCAATGACAGGCTGGCAAATGACTCATAAAACAAGTGGAAAACACAGTCAGCAACACGCGGCACACGGTACCGCGGAACAAAAGTCTAGCACACTTGCATACCAAAACAAGCAAGTATACTAGACTGGGGGGACTTGATCACGTATAGCGCGCCCGGACCCGCCACGACGGGCCGGACACACCACCATGACAACCCGAACTCAGGAAAGCCCCGACAATCCGCACCTAGCATAAAAGCACCGCGGCCCAGAGCAATAGACCAAATAACGTATCAACCCCATTAAGAATAAGGAATATTATCAGCTACCATATAGCTGACCAAAACAGATCCCAAATAAGAAAGACGACACCCCCATCCCGAAGGAACCGCCACTCACGAGATCAGGACAAGAGCGGGAGTGGTCCAGAAAGGTTTGCCGCCTAAAAGAGTCACTATCAAGGTACAAATCCTAGGAAACCGACAATAGGCACTATGGTATAAATAGAGGAGGGCTCACCGCTCTCAGGGGTAACACACACATATCTCTCTTCTTACTAATCAATACTTTATCTCTCTAAAACCTTACACTTACTCTCACACCGGAGGTTGATCGCGGAAGTCCCTCTTCAGCTGTGAGGCTAACGGTGTTCTTTTTTCTTAGCAGCTTCACTGCAAGATCAATACAATCCAGAAACTCGCTCTATCAAGGTCTAGCCTACATTAAGCTTTGAAGGGTGCCCAAGTTTTGTATCAAGATACAGAAACATCACCAGAAGTTGAGATGTGTCCCTTCTACGCGTTGCTCAAAAGACGAAATAAAAGAACATGCACAACTAATAGTGACAACATGTCAACATATACACGATTCTCCTTATAGAAACAAAGCATAAAAGAACAGCCAACTTAAGATTTCGTTTTTCATACACGTATGATTTAATTTATTTTGAATAAAATATGAGAATCATGTTAAACCAACCCAGAATTTCCTCAAGTGAAATATGCATAAACCTTTCTAAACACTAATTGACAAAAGTGCCATGATCTTGATTGCGCAATGGACCAAACTGTACACACAATATTTCAATTGTAAAAAGCATATAATATATGCCCATAACATGGCCATGTACCCTTGGTTTAGAGCAAATATGCCCCTTTTAGATTGTGCCCATTACATAAAGCTATTTGAAACCACTTTTATGATTTTGAATGAAAAAAGTTAATTAGAAAAGAAGTAGGTTCCCCAAGTAGGCTAAACATAGGTGTTCCTATATATGGTTAAGTCCAATAGTTAGTTGGCCACTATGTTAGTGTCAAGTCTTCCATTATTGAGTCTTTACTTGAGAAAGCAAAAGAAACAACTTTTTCCACAGTGATTGGAGAATAGACATTTCCACTTTCACCCCCAAACACACCATGATTTGATGCCACTCCATTATTCTCATTTTTTTTCTATAATTTTATTTTTATTTTCTTATATTGAAAACCTAAATTTACGTCTACTTATAATGTATTTGTACAAAGATGAACCTTATCATGCTTTTTGTTAGCAAAAATAGTGATCATAACTAAGTTTGGCTAACTAGTGCTCCTAGAGAACTGATTAAACTCTGTATCTTTAGAGAGTTAACACTCTTGATTGAGTCTTTCCAATATATTGTTCAAGTGAGCTCGACTTGATATCTTAGGATTGAAATTTTAGAAATCTAGTTATTACAGTGTAATGATTTATACAAAATAATTGTCATTTAGTGACACATAGGAGAAAGTGTCACATATAAAAGTGTCAACCAAAGTTAGAAATAAAAATCACTAAAATTTTTAGTTGTTTCTCTTGCATTTAAAAAGTGTAGATAAACGTGAAGTAAGTACAAGTCTATTTATAATAACACGAGTGAGCATGGAGCGGTTTTTTGCTAAAACCAAACCCCGACTTTAAAGTTCAGTTTTAAGTTTTTTTAAAACTAAACCTCGCACTAAAAGTTCAATTTAATTTTTTCGGTTTTTGATTTTTTTTTTCATTAGAGGGTCATCTTTTCTACAAGTTTGAAATCACTTTCACAAAAAGTTACGGTATGAATTTATACAGGGTTGTCTAAAATATAAAGATTTGTCAAAAAGGTAAATACAATTACGATGCTATCATAGCCGTCTCAAGATTGTTTGAGGCCAAACGCGAAAATATGAAATGAGATATTTTTGACAATAATTTTTTTTTTAATTTAAATAATTTAAAGGACTTGTCAGTAACTAGTTATATCACTGATTTGGATATTCAAATTTTGCGTTAATGGTTTTATGTTAGTCCCATTATTTTATCTAAGTTTTGCAATTCGGATATTTGAAATTTCAGATTAAACTTTTATATATCTGAAAATCCAACTATCTATAATATTTAGAAAACTTTTATATAAGTTTCAAAACTGACATTTCATAAAACCCAACTTTTTAATAAATTATGATCAAATTTTCAAATATCCGGGATATTTTTTCAACACCTACAACCTAAATCAACAAATCCCATAAAGTAAGGTGAGCATTTTGTAGTAAAAATAATAAGATTATATAACATGTATATGAAGAGGAGATGTGCGATAATATATGAAAAAAAAGACTAATTTTACGTAGTGTTAGCTAAATAAACATTTTTTACAAAATATCTAATACAAGTGTTTTTTAGGTTTTGGATTTTGGTTTTCGTTTATATCAAAATTAATATGTATATTTTTTATTAGTTTTTATGAATATTAGTATAGGTTGGTTTGGTTTTTTCGGTTTGGGTCTTCATATAAAACTAAAAACCGAACCAAAACTTTCGGTTTTTTCAAAAACCAAAACCGCACCATCAGTTTTAGAATTGGGTTGGTTTTTCTTGGGGAAGTTTTTTTTTTAGTTTTTCGATTTTGGTTCGGGTTTTCAGTTTTATTGCTCTCCCCTATAACACAAAGAAAGTGTAAGTATATATTTTTTCCCTCATGGGACACATATTTTACGAAAAAATGTCATTAAATCTCAAAATTGTAATCTTTTACCCACCCTTTTTAGTAAGAAAATTAGATTTAGTGACTTATTTATGTGTCACTAGAAACTCTATCACTAAAGAATTTTCTTGTAAATATAAAAGGAAAACGAATTACATATCCGGTGTTTAGTTGAAATGTTTTCAAATTTTCAATTTTACAATACTATCAATATTTCATTTTATAACAATCTCTAAGGGTCAGTTATATTAAATACAACTTAGCAGTGTTTGTTTTTTAAAAGAAGCAATTTTTTTCATGTCTGCAAGCGAAAAAAGATAATCAAAGAAGTGCGTTTGTTTTTCCTATTATGTCTGCAGGCGAAAAGAGTAAATGATATAAATGCATTTGTTTTTTCCTCTTATGTCTGCAAGCGACAAGATAAAATGAAAGATATGTGTTTGTTTATGTTTAGACATAAGATAAAAAAATAATTTTTTTTTCTCTTCAATTTAGTAGATTATTTTTTTGTCTGATTATCCTTTCTTATATCTTAAAGACTTCATACCCACACTTATTATTTATTTATTTTTTCCTTTTTCAAAAACATAATTTTTCGGATCAAACACAAAACATCTGAAAAATCGAACACAACCTTAATTTAAATATATGAAGATCGTGATAGTTTTGGATGGAGGAAATTATGTACCTAGGCACAAGTGGAGGAAAGATTTTCCTTCCAAGGTCGGGTGCATTTCATAATTATTTCTATGACAATGAAAAAAAGATGCGATCTTTTGATAGTGGATGTATAAAACTACATCAAGTTGCACCAAATAAAACTAAGTCTACTTCAAAATCACTAGGTCATAACCCAATTTAATATAACTTTAAACTAGTTATGCTTATGAAAGTGCCTAAAATTCATATTGAGATACTTCTATATACAGTTTTTATTTATATATAGTAAATTGTTTTGGGGGGAGGGGGGGGAATTAAAAAAAATAGAATATTTAAAATTTATATACTAATATGTTTTAGCAGTTAATTTAGTTAATTTGTTATATCAATATACTAATAACAACCTCAAACTAGCTTTTAGATGAGTGGAGATACCACAAATACTGAAAAGAAACTAAAGAGTGAGGTCAAGTCTGATCACACTTTAGTGTGATATAAAAGTTGTTTCATTATGGCACGATTCAACTTGTTGGTAAATCAAACTTGGTACACAAGATCCACATATAACGATGGTGAGTTATTCTAAAGTTTCATACATATATTCAACAAGGTTAATTATGAATGATAATGTGCATGTCTTCGAGAATGGAATTTCGTTTCACTATGTACTCGTTGGTCCCCTAAGTACCCGACCTCTTCATTTTCTTTGGTTTCACTTTTTGTTACGACTATGGCACATATAAAGTATACGTATATGTTGAAAACAAGTTTCATGTCGGGTTTTGTATTCTTCGTCATGATTATTGATGATAATGCAAACTAATATTATTGCTTTAATTTAATCATAATGAATTACAATATAGTCTACATATAACATAATAATGGCCAAGAATCCAAGCCTAAACTAATAATGGGCTATACATCGTAAATATCCGTTAACAGCCTCCTGCAGTTTATGCGGAAAAAGAACGAACACTTAAGTTGAAGCGAAACTCATCAAACAAAGCAGTAGGCAATCATTTGATGAAGATATAGGCATACTGATAATGAGATGGAACACGGAGAACACAAACATGACTAGTGGCAACTAAATCACGAACAAGGTGAATGTTAATCTCAATAAGCTTCGTGCGTTAATGTTGCACATGATTAAAAGAGAGGTTGACATCACTTACATTGTTACAATAGACAAGCGTAGGAGACGAAAGTGGCGTATGAAGTTCACGTAAGAGATTGCGTAACAAGCAAGCTTTAGCAACAACATTGGCAACACCTCGATACTCGGCTTCGGCATTAGACAAGATTCTCCCATCAAATTGATTATCCCGAATCAATTTCATGTGGGTACCCTTAATAACGAAGTTGTTGGCAAGAGTGGGTTGAATAATAGTAGCGCTAGGCGTTGGAGCAAAGGTCCTAGTGCTTGACCACATGGGTTGGTCATCGAGGTCAACGATGATTACGGGTAGGGAATCGAGTAGAGTTTTGACTTTCTCCTCAAATATGCTAAGTTTCGAGTTTATGATGAAAAGTTCCTCGATGAACGGCTGTTTAGTATAAGGTTCGGGTGACTCGATCTCGAGGGGTACCTTTGGTGTCTTATCGGGTTTACGAGTCTTCTTTTTGAACTTACGTTTAAGTTTCTAAAGTGGACTAACGACTTGTTCACCGCAAGAACATGGGTTTATACAAACCCGTAGTGACTTGCAAAAAGTAATTTAAAAAATGAAAAGAAAAATAAAGTCAAATAAAGAAAACTTTAAAATGTTCAAAACAAATGAAAACAAACTATTTATTTATTTATTTATTTATATTTTTTTAGAATGACTTTAAGAAATATAGACTAACTATAAGTAAACAAAAAAAATATTTTTATTACTTTGAGAGTTACGTAAACTTAATACAAGAAAACAAACACAGCTAAACAAACGGGAAAATAATGTAAAACAAACGAAAAGAAAATATTTTCTCTCTTTTTGGAAACGACTAACTCTAAAAAAAATTATATTTTATAACTTTAACTTTTAAAGTGTTTAAAAAGAAATTAGTAAAGACAACTTACAAAATATAATTTGCTAAGCAAGAAAACAACGTAAAACAAACCAAAATACAAAAACAAAGAATAAGAGGGACTAGTTGGTTCTTCCCCAAGGAATAGGAGTTCAAATAGGAGTTCAAACAGGTTTAAAACACATTTAGAGAAGGGGTTAAGTAAAGGCTTGAATATAGAACAAAAAGGTAAAGCGACAAGATGAAAAGTAAAATTTTTGGTTCTGTGAGGCTAGTAGTCGCGGCTAGGTTACTTAGTCGTGAGGCTGGAATCAAGTGAAAAAGAAAATATTGGGTCCGAAGTTGTCTTAACCACGCTGTGGGTCCACTAGTCCTCTTAGCCGCGATTGGCTTTCTCAGCTGTGTGGATGGAAGCAGTTCAAGGCCGGATGAGGCTCTTAGTTGTGGTTGTGTTGCATGGAGCCGCGGCTGCAAGGATCAATGAGTTTTTTTTTTGTTTTGTTTTGTTTTGTTTTTTTTTTTTTTTTTTTTTTTCTTCAGGTTTTTTAAAAGCAAGCCAAAATGAACACAACCAAGATCGATTATAAAACACAAATTCTAAGCAATCAAAAATACAACCAAATCCCCGGCAGCGGTGCCAAAACTTGATGTGTTCACACGAAGTTTTAAATTTATAAAACAAGGTTTACGGAGTTAAGCTAAGAACGCATGTTGGCAAGTATACTCGTCCGTTAGATAAGCTAGATTTTGATGGTAAGCTGAGGTCATTCGCAAGCATTCGAGTGTTTACAAGAGTATAATCAAGTGTTTCAATTCGATAAGAAAGTGAACAATAATAGCAACAACAAGTATCAAGTAGATTGTGATTATAGCAAATTCAATAGATGAATGACAACACTTTTCTGGATTAGCTTATGATATTTGGATTGCTTATATGAGGATGGTTTTAACAAATTGATTATAAGTATTAGAATATGATGGTGACAAGTTCCAATTTATGATTCTAAAGTATACAATCCACGCATAAGATCATAAAACATTAAAATCAAGCATTAAGCCAAATCAACCAATTAGACTATGTTAATTTAACAAGTTTGATTTGTTGTAGTTTCACAAATTTGTTAACAATCACACCCAAGTTTCATTGCAAAATCAAGTTTTTTAAGAAATGGTTAATACAAAAGATAATCGTCAATAGGCAAAAATGATTATAATTAGTTGAATGATAATAACCCTATAATAAACAATGTCACAAAAAACTCAAGTATAAATGGTTCTTAAACATAGCAAGAAATTGATCAAAACCATAATAAAAAACAAACAATCCTTATAGCATGGACATCAACCAAACAAGTGCATAAAGGAACTAGCCACTCATGGCAAACAAAGTCACAATCTCAGAAAGTTTGAAGCTAGTAAACATGATTAAAAGGTCTTACAAATGGTGTAATAGAGATTACAAGTGACAAGGATTTGATGCCTCAAATATTGGTGACGATTCCTTGTGTTTATACCTTAAAATTATGACTCATTTAATCTCCAAGTACTCCTGCATTTTCTGTGGTTTGTTAGTTGTGTAATGGTGGTTAGAAATCAGCCCTTATGGTGTAAGGAAAGGTTTCATATGTGTTGTCACGTTGTTATGTGTGTAGATGTAGATTGAAAAAAAAAAAAAAAAAAAAAAATGGTATACTTAAGCATGTACTTTGACTTTGGTCTTTAAATGCACAACTTGGGGGCTAATGTTCATAAAAGTGATAAATATTTGGTAAATGAGGTGAACTGATCGGACTTGTGGCATCATGGCACCTAATTCTATTAAATTCGACTTGGGGAGCACTCTAAGGGCCATAGCTGCGACTGAAAATTGCAAGCACGACTGGCATAGCCTGACAATTGCAGCCATGGCTAATTAGCCTCGGCTAGGCTTCATAGCCGGCATCTGACATCAGTTGGCTAGGATTGGTTAAAATCAAATTTGTAGATTTTTCTTTCCTCGTCGCGTGGCCGCTTGAATCAAGTCAATCCGAGTTCGTATGCTCAAGTTATGACCAAAACAGTAAAGGTGTGTCGGGAACAACGAGACATCAAATATTTCTTCGTTTTAGCTTCTTTTCTTCAATTTTCCTCATTTTCCGTTACGTGAGCTTCCATGAACCTAAAGTAGCAAATTCACTTCATTAAGTATTGTAAGTTCATAAAAATAACCAAAATATAAGCATAAAAAGCAAGATAACACGACTAAAAATATGTTAATTTTAAGCGTTATCACATCAACACTAAGGTCACCAAATTGTATACCATGTAATTCATCTTTTAAAACAATAGTATGTGTACTTTTGCCGTCAAGAACTTTTTTTTTTCATTATGATCCCACGTATCCTTAACATGCTCCATTACTTAACAATGGAGTCAGCTATTAGCCATTCAGTCGTTGGTGGTGGAGTAGTAGATGAAATTGCGGATTCTCTTTTGATGTGCTTTAGAACACCAAAGTTTTCAGAACAAATATTGAAGAAGTAACACCAAAATGAGTAATTTAACTTGTCTACATCAAGCTTCACGGGAACTAAAGCAGCATACAATTTATCAGTTTAGAATAGAGTATGGAGGTGTTAGTAGAATTGGTCAATTGGTCATGGTGTTTTAGGGTTTGAGAGGTATTGCAGAATGAAGGGAAGAGGGACGAATGTTTGGAGTTAGGATTAGAAAAAATAGGCGAGAATCGTATTAACGATAGATACTATGTTGATGCGTAGGGATTGCACCAGGCTTTACCTCTCAAGGGATCTTGAAAAGCTTACAACCCCCACCAGGCAGTGTACCTGATCGATGTAGTATAATATAATGACAAGTACCGGGGGATAGATCGTTTAGCTAGGAATAGTGTCGCTAGGATTAGAAAACCTAAAGACTAGGTCTAGAGATGAGGGATGATTCTTTTTGTATTTTTATATTTTTATGAAAACAAGTAAAAAATCTCGGGTTTGAAGGAGTTTGGCGGAATTAGTTGCAGGTCAACTAACCCAATACTAAGATGCAATCAAAATAAAATACTAAAAATGAAAATAAACTATATTAAACTAAAGTTGTGAGCAATATGTGAGAGAATTGTGTTTACTTAGATTTCACTACTCCCTAGACATCTTGTACATGTTAATTACTTGTTACAGTTGCGTGGGTGACGGATTGTATTCCTTAATACCATTCATGGGGTGGCGTACTTACTTCCCCAATCCTATGAGCGCCTACTTCACTCCTATGTCGAGCCGGCTAAGAAGCTCCTAACATGGGATCACTAGAATTTGCTCATGCATTAAATACAACCAATAAAACCTAGTACACATCGGTTCATGTTTCCTAAGACGTTCAAGCATGTTACACAATGGAGACCTGCCAGTTTTCTTAAGCCTAACATTGAAATCATTCATCCAATACAACCATAAACAAGTAATCAACACATAATTAACATCTAGGTTTCATTACATCTAAGCAAACACAAGATAGATCTAGCCTAGCATGTTGAAATCAAGACAAGCATAAGATAAATTCAAACAACACATAAACATATTGAATGAATTAAGAGAAGACTTATCTCAATTGAACATGAAATGATCCAAGGGGTGAAAACCCTTGAAAACACTGTAAAATATGACCTAGGGTTTACAAAGTTCGGCCCTAGTTTTCTCCACACCAGTTCCTCTTTTAATGAATGAAAAATAGAAAACTATATATAGATTTTGATGGGTGACGGCGTCAAGAACAAAAGTCTGACGCCGTCATCTCACCGCCAAATAGTTTCTCGGACTGCCTAGATGTGGGTCTGACGCCGTCATGTATTCACCTTATGCAGGCCGTCACCAAAATTAGTTTGGACGCCCTTGTTGTGACACCGTCAGGATTTCACTGGGTCGTCATGGTTTTTACTCTTGACGCCGTCAGGATCTTCCTCTTGACGCCGTCAGGTACTGTTCTCAGCATGGAAAATTAAGTCTTTGCCGTTTTCTTCACTTTTATGCTCCGAAAACGTCCGAATTGCTTCCTTTTCCAGAATTCACTCCCAAAGTACCTAAAATCACAAAAAGAACGATTTAGGGCAATATTTGATCAAATAAATTCAATTCCGGGCTTAAATGACCCCCTAAAAGTGGTTCATTTTTCGCCTCATCATATACCCTTACACTTGAGATTTGCTTGTCCTCAAGCAAATGCGCTTTTATTCTAATTAAAATACAAGTTAGGGGTCATTTAACACTAATATAAAAGTAATTACAACAAATAATCGTTCCACTAAAGACCAAAGACAAGCACGGAGGTCATATACTAGCACCTCACAAATAGTGTTTAGATACTCACATCTCTCGAGTGTAATAAAGTATATATCACATTATGGAAATGGAAAACATCTCTCACTACCTGTCATAGCAAAATAGATTACCATAAGCTTGGGAAATGATCAAACCTCCACCACATGACGTAAGCACCTAGAATAAACTATCAAAGAGGTCTTTTAAAGGGTTGTAACGTTAGGTGTAGGGATATAGAATACACGGTTTTATTGGATATAGGTAGTCTTTACTGGTGGCGAGTTAACAATCTTGGTTAATTACATGTACAATATGGCGTTGCTAAGCCAATACTAGACTCGACTTAAGCTAATAAATGAAAAATAACAAAAACATAAAAAAAACATAGAATGAAAAGGGATGGTACTCCGTTTTTTTTTTTTTTTTTTTTTTTTTTTTTGTGCATACACATTTACCCTACCATCCAAAATAATACATCATAGGGAGTGTAAATTCCCCTTACACTTGAATTTTTGCATACTTTACAATAAACTAATCTAATGACTCGAATTAAGAAAATCAAAACACTTGGAGTACTTTTAAGATTAACGCACATATGGGGGTAATAATATGATGTTCTTCCCCATTACTCCATAAAATAAGTACTTTACCCATGAGTCCCAATTGTAACAATTCACATTTTCAGGTTAGTTACTTTTCCTGGAAAATTTCACTATTCACTTTTACCATTCATTTTTCCCGAAACTTTCCCGAAAGTTGATTTTTATTTGATATTCTCGAGTGATAAATCATTTCCATGGCAAATTAAATGTTTGACATTCGTCAGATCATTTTCGTGAAAGTTATTAAGAAATTACAGGGAATTACACGTTTTAGGGTAAAACGTCATTCAGAAATTCTACGTACAACGAAACTCGACCGCGTTAAGTGACCCCGCATCAGAAAAATGTTTGACACACTCATGATTTATTTGAGAATTAATCGTGACTGAGAAAAACATGACCAAAGACTTCCCGGCAGGTCACCCAAGCCTGTACTACTCTCGCATGAGCACGCTTAACCATATGGGCGATTAACCGTTAGACCACAAAACGTGTTTCTAAAAAGAATTGAGTTTTCAACTTATTAGAAAAAGTCAACATATTTTTCCCTCCTCCATTGACCAAAAATCATCCCTTGATGTTATAAGTCATTCCTTGATTTTTAGGCTTACGGTTTGATGTCTAAAAGACATTTAATACCAACCGACACTAGACTGAGCCCAGTCTAGACATTATAAGTCATTTTAAATCATTTTTATCACATTAGAAAAGTAACATTTTACTTTTCTCAATTTTACGCAATATTCGTACGTTTTACGTATTACGCGTTTTAGACCCGTGTTTCCAGTTTTTAGCAGGGTTTTACCACCCAAATGGAACTTACCACTCATTTTATATTTTATTATGGAGTATTTTGACAAGTTTAATCATTCCTCCAAGTTTCGTATTTTTACGATACCCGGTTTTACGTTTTGTGACGTAACAGCTTACGGTTTGCATTTTACGGAGTCAAAACTTACTAGATATCTTGGATAATATCATCACAAGCCAACTCTTGTTCCCCAAGCCTCATGAACCGCCTCTAGGAGGGGGGATTCACACTATGTGGCTCAATCTTATGCATTGAACCCTTAGATTTCATCCATGTGTTAACCTTGGCCTCCAAGGTTGGACTAGTCAACATTAGTAAACTCCTCAAGGCTATATAAAGCCCCTTCCCCCTTCTTTGTGCCGTGCATCCCCAACCCCCAAATCCATTCCATCCTTAGTTCATTTCCTTCTAATTTCTTGCAAGGTTCAAGTGTTTCTTCAAGGTAGAAACCTTAGTTGATCTTAGGTTTACAAAACTCTTCCAAACCTTAACATACTTGGTGTTTTCTCTTGAGTTTAAATCCACTCAATTCACCTCAACCTTCATCATCCATCTTTCAAGATTACAAGGGTAGAAAGATTGCATGAAGTGAAATGGGTTGAAGCAAGTCTATCAAAGTCCTATCCTTACATGTTAACTTCCTTTCATCTTTGAAAGCCAAAAGTTGTGAGCCAAACCCTAACTTGCTTCTTGTTAAATAATCATGTTCATGTTATTTACATATTATTTGTGCTATATTATGTCTTGTAGTTATGTCCATGATGTATAAAAGTGAGCAAAACAAGTTATTGTTATTGATTGTTACAACAAGTTACTAAAACAAGTAAACTAGTGACTTTCTTGGTAAGACCTGATCAAAATGGTAAAAATTATGATATTGGATCATTACATATTACAGTAGAGGACTTAACAAGGAAACCATAGCAATTTGAACCACCTAAAACGAGTATACGAGTCAAAAGTTACGCCCATTTGAAGTTACCAAAGATTTCCGGCAAAACTGCCTAAACCTTACTGAATCGCATTCTGACTTTTTGAAAGTCCCACTTCTGATCCGATTCATCAAAAAGTTAAAACACGAAAGTTGTCCGGAACAACGTTTTCATTTAGGAACCAAGAAGCTCGAGCCCTGAAAACGCTTTTTGAGTGATAAATTCTTCAAAATCTTAACAGCCCATTTTTAGACCAAAGTCATTACATATAAGTTATGGTTTATGAAGACCAAAGGGGTCTTATGACCTAGAATCAAGACCACAACCATGGCTAGAGCCAAGGTTGAGTCTCAAGACCATGGAACAATGACCAAAGGTCATGGCTAGGCCATGACGAAATGACCATACAAGCTTACCAAGGCAAATACATGAACTAGAGAAGTTGGCGATAACTTGAACATACAATTTGGATCTACTTCATCTAAAGGAACCATGAGATATTACAAAGAGAAAATGGTCATACAAGACTTATGAAACTACCCCTAATAACAATCTTCATGTACAAATAAACTTTCCTAAGTTTATTCAAGTATCGGACATGTAACTTTTCGGATCAAAACTTATATCTATATATTTCATCAACTACTACAATAGTAGGGAGCCTCATGTGAGGAGTTCATTATGTAAGCCGTCGAGTTGAGTTGTGGATTTACGAGTTAAAGTGTCCTGGCTCCTCGAACGCTTACTAACATGACTTCTGAATTATGTCGGCCCGAACGATAGTAAACGATATACAAAACATACATGTTTCATGAATCATTTCTTTCAAAGACTTACAATATACATCATACCACATCATGGACTATAAATGCAAGATATATATATAGGCACTACGTTATATTCATTACTCAAATCCTAAGTCGCGACATTCTATTATAGGTTGCTCGTAGAAACCTTCACGATCCAACCGTTACATTCATTACTTGCTATCTTACTTAAGGTGAGTTCATAGCCCCACTTTACATTACTTCAATGTTTTACAAACCCTTAGGGGGAATACATGCTATTATTTTTCTACTCGAACACAATGCTTTCTATTGTATGCTATTCGACTATGTTTTATTATCACTAAGTAACATCCTTGCCAAACCAAGATCCCTTATTATGAACCATTTAATCACTTGTGAGGGTTACTTGCAAGTGAGCGCGAATATTGTGAATAGGCCTATTGGGATTGACGAATCCCATTTGTTTTGACTAAGTTCAAACAAATGCATTAATATTTGAGACATTAGGTATGACGGCAAAGTACCTACCGGGATAAATCTGCCGATCGATATTGGTACACGTTAACGTTTTGGTGTCATAAGCTTAGTGTATAATACATTTTATGGGCGTATAACAACATAGCCTACCTATTTTGCTTTCCAAACATTGGTGTGAGCCTATAACTCACACTACCAACATATTGTGTTCAAACATTAAACAAACTCTATGAATATCACTCAACCTTTGTGTTGACCTCTCAAGCATGTATTTCAGGTTCATGACGATCAAGGATGGCACGGATACTCAAGAGGGCTATAAATTTTATTATCATTCAAAAACTCATTTAATGTAAATTGTAAACATGGAACCATTTGGGACCTTATTTTGTAATCTCTGATATTTATATAATTTGAATGATAAACCTTTTAAAACGACTCAATTAGAGTTCGTTTTCTATTATTGTGACTATTGTGCTGTCGAGTAACACCCAGTTTGAATTCCGCTGCATCCATGAATTGGGGGTGTTACACCAATCGTCCCAAAACAATATGTACAAGGATATGACTC
The DNA here is from genome assembly GCA_030686995.1 of Artemisia argyi. NCBI lineage: Eukaryota > Viridiplantae > Streptophyta > Magnoliopsida > Asterales > Asteraceae > Artemisia > Artemisia argyi. The sequence continues at coordinate 148,517,554 of CM060709.1, read as the reverse complement.
GACTTAGCAACCATGTACTCAATTAGATAGTTAACTTAGGGTTTAACAAATAACAATAATGCACTAAAGATGAGTGCATACACGGAAGGCTAAGGCGATTTGGGTGTACATTTAAGTGGGGTGTAACAAATTCTTCCTTTAAGTAAGATGCTTAAAGCTAGAAACGAAAAGATAGGCTCGGAGGGGTGTACTAGGGGTTTCGTGTACTAAAAATGAGTACAACGCTAATGGTGTGGAAAAAATTAGTTGACTTAACTAGCCAAATAATATGACTTAAATGGTCAAGTAATTATGATAGGGTTTAACACAAGGGTGATCCTAATGCCTCTTATCATGTAGTAAATCCTACTACACGAATGTAGTCTCACTAGCGGTCTCGGGATGCATCACTAACGCAAGTTCTAGAATCTAAATGCTACCGGTACACTCATAAGCACCAATAATAAATGCTTTTCCTATCAAATCTAAAGGTGAACCTCACATATTTGGGTTTAAAATTTTTCTGAATGATACAGTTTTGTGCTAGTCATACAATCTCCTATCCACGAGATGCTTGCTATGGCTAAAGTTTCACTCCTAAATGTTGTAAAAAATTTTAAATTTGGCGCTAAAATTGCACTAACAAGTATTTCTCATAGTTTTATTACACATCTACCATCAAACAAACAAACTCAAGCGAAAGTGTATCTGTAAGGTATCATCATTTTACCCTCCCCTTACACTTAAGATGAACATTGTCCCCAATGTTCAAGTAAAGAATGTAAAAGTAAAATAGGTAAAAGAATGAAATCAAATACTCCCCTGATTCACTCGGTATGGATAATAAGGTGGCCATGTTCGATCTTCCTCCAAGAAAATGAACAATCAAAGCTTCCCTTCCAGAATAATAATCATCTTCTTGTCATACATAACCTGTACAACCTGAGAAAACAGACAAGGCAACCTCGCATAAAATCGGCGGCAATCTACATATGCTAATAAATCCTAGAAAACAAAATAAGATATAATGCTTGTGGAATGATGTTTGCAGATTTCCTGGAGATTATAAAACTAATAATTCAACAAAAACTTTAAGACTCCGTTAGAAAAACAAAACTGGTAAAATTTCCAGATTTTTACACGTGACGCCGTCAAGAGTAAACTCGTGACGCCGTCAGAAGTGACCTGCAGAAATTCTTATGTTAAGTTTCCGGAAAATTTCTGGAAAAACTTCGTCCTACTTCCTGGAAAATCCTGCAAAACTTCATTATGACTCGATACAAGCATTTGACTCTAACAAATACGAATATACATGTTCATTTAATATTGTGGAGAATCATGATCGGTTTTGTTTCTTAAAAACATATTTGGGGTTTCCCCTTACACTTATCTTTTGCAAAAATACCTTTGGATGAAGTTAAGACTAGGCCAAACAACAAAATAAAGTATTTTCACTATTTTAGTTTTGAAACATGATCTACCAATAATAAAAATAAAGCATGCATAAGGAAGCAAATAACAAACAAACAAAATAAAAATCACACAAAACATGGGTTGCCTCCCAAGAAGCGCTTTTCTTTATTTACGAGTCTTGTAGCTAGACTCAAGGTCATGGGTTACTACATGATACGGGTGAGTTCCTCATTGAGGACATCTTTGGGATCAAACTTAGGTTTTAGCTTCCTATCGTTTTTCTTAGTACGGTATGACCTTTCAAACTTTTCTCCATCCGGATCATACAAAGTCATCTTCATATGCCATGATCCGTCACCTTCCTTAAGTGGCTTGTCCCACCTCCATTTACACTTATCTCCATCTCTTTTCCACTTATTCATCTCTATATTAATAGGCATTACGCTTAAGAACTCAATCATCTTTCTAAAGACTAAGGGGTCCTCAAAAGGATCTAGCTCTTCATCTCTAGCTATGAGTTGTTCCACCGAACGTGTCTTATCGATGAAATCTTTTTCTAGATAGAATGGGCGTTGAGGTCCTATAAAGTTCCTTTCTATCCAAGGTCCATATCTAGATGGTCTCCTATTCATCTCAACCCAATGTGGTGTCGGTTCATCCTCACAATCATAGCTATGTTTCTTAACATTGTATACCGACCAAGTGTCGCCTTCACCTACCGCTATCTTAGACTCCTTACAATCTATCATGGCGCTAGCGGTTGCTAAAAATCCTTTTCCTACCAACAATGGGCATGTAGTGTCACTAACCATGTATAGGACGTGAAAATCCGCTAAGATAGTCAACTTCCCTACGTGAACAACTACATCCTTAATCATTCCAACCGGGTGGGCAATACTCCCATCCGCTAGACCTATCAATACCTCCGTCTCCTCTAACTTTCCTAGCTTGAGAGTGGTGAAAAGGGATAAGGGAATCAAGTTGAGGCTTGACCCTAAATCGGCTAGTGTGTCGAAAGCTTCGGATCTTCCTATCTTACAAGGCAAGACAAATATACCCGGATCATCAAGCTTTTTAGGCAACTTGCTTTGAACGAAGGCGGTCCCATTTTTACCTAGTTTAAACTTCTCATACTTTTCTAGGAGGGCACTATAGTAGGGAGCACGGGCTAAGACATCAATGACGGGGCGTTCAAGGTGAAGCTCCTTGAATTCATCGTCAAGGTCTTGCGTAGGAGGTGTTTCAACTATGCTTTTGACCGGTTTTATATCGGGTGTTTTATTCGATTGGTCCTTTTGAAGAATTTGGTTTTGCTTGAAACACGTGCTCGTTGATTTAACCAAGTAGTATTGCGGACAAGAAGTGGGTGACGAAACTGATGATATGGAATTAACGTTTAGTTTCGGGTTCTTGACTGTGTCGCTTGGGAGTGCTCCCATTTCTCAGTCATTGAGAACTTTCAACAATGTGTCAATTTTGGTGGTCATCTCGCTTTGCATTTGTTTGAAATCGGCTTCAAACTTAGATATGCGAGCTTCTTGAGACGCCATAAACTTGGACATCAATCCTTCAAGATTGTTGGTACTACCATAGTTGTTAGAAGGATTGTTGTTGAAAGTACGGTTGGAGGGTGGACCGTTAGGTTGGTAACGATTAGGCGGATTGGAAGAATTGGTTTGATTTTGTTTCCACCTAAGGTTTGGGTGATTTTTCCAAGAGGGGTTGTAGGAATCACCGTGAGGGTTTGGCTCGGGTTTGAAAGTGTACCACTTATCTCCCGCTTCGTCGGTACGCGAGGATGCGTAGTCCGCAAAAGCTGTTCCGGGGAGTTCCACACAATCACGAGTGTCATGGGGACCACTACATAATTCACATGAAGAAGTGATTTTGTTCACTTGGCTTGAAGGCTTAGGAGCTTCGTAAGATTTCATGAGAAACTTGACTTGGTCCTCAAGTTCCATGATCATACGGTCGGGAGTGCAAGAGTTGTTCAAAGGCAAAGATATTGCCTTGACCGTTTTGTTCAAATCACGGGGATCATTCCAACTTTCGTTGTCATCGAGAGCAAGATCTTCTATGAATTCTCATGATTGTTCCGCACTTAGATCACGTAGCTTACCACCGGCCGATTGGTCAATGGCTCGCCTTGTGGAGAGATCGATATGGTCATAAAATATTTGGACTTGGAGCCAAAGATCTATGCCATGATGAGGGACTTTTTGGAGTAAGTCCTTGAATCGAGTCCATGCTTCATATAGAGTTTCATTTTGACGTTGTTGGAACATCAAGATGTCATTTCTAAGCTTGGTAGTTCTCCCTGGTGGGAAAAATTGAGCAAGGAAACGAGTGGTGAGATCATCCCATGAGGTGATGGATCCCGCGGGTAAACGTTCAAGCCATTGACTAGCTTGATCACGTAGAGAGAATTGGAATAGGCGTAATCGGGTTGACTCTCTAGTTGTAACATCAAGGTCTATACAATCTACGATTTTAAGAAAGTCCTTGAGATGTTGGTTTGGATCTTTGGAACGAAATCCATGGAATGCACATCCGCTTTGCACCAACCGGATGGTGTCGGATCACAAGGGGGTCACATTGGCTCCTTGGGTGAGCTCAATGGTGTTTCGATAGCCTTGGTGGTTAGGTCGGGAATACTCTTCGAAGGTTCGGGGCCTAAGAGGTTGGTTATCTAGTGGTGGGTTTTGTTGTGGTGGGATGACGTGTTCAAAGATGTTACCATCGTCCATGATGTCGGATGGCGAAGAGTTATGAACAAAAACACGAAGAAATAAGATAGACTAAAGAGAACCTAGAAATAAAAATAAGATCTTACTAGAAAGGAATCTAGCAAGTAGACCTAATAAAAAGATATTCTAACCTAGACAATAACTATTCCCCGGGCTGCGGCGCTAAAAACTTGATGCGTAGGGATTGCACCAGGCTTTACCTCTCAAGGGATCTTGAGAAGCTTACAACCCCCACCAGGCAGTGTACCAGATCGATGTAGTATAGTATAATGACAAGTACCGGGGGATTGATCGTTCAGCTAGGAATAGTGTCGCTAGGATTAGAAAACCTAAAGACTAGGTCTAGAGATGAGGGATGATTCTTTTTGTATTTTTATATTTTTATAAAAACAAGTAAAAAATCTTGGGTTTGAAGGAGTTTGGCGGAATTAGTTGCTAGTCAACTAACCCAATACTAAGATGCAATCAAAATAAAATACTAAAAATGAAAATAAACTATATTAAACTAAAGTTGTGAGCAATATGTGAGAGAATTGTGTTTACTTAGATTTCACTACTCCCTAGACATCTTTTACATGTTAATTACTTGTTACAGTTGTGTGGATGACAGATTGTATTCCTTAATACCATTCATGGGATGGCGTACTTACTTCCCTAATCCTATGAGCGCCTACTTCACTCCTATGTCGAGCCGGCTAAGAAGCTCCTAACATGGGATCACTAGAATTTGCTCATGCATTAAATACAACCAATAAAACCTGGTACACATCGGTTCATGTTTCCTAAGACGTTCAAGCTTGTTACACAATGGAGATCTGCCAGTTTTCTTAAACCTAACATTGAAATCATTCATCCAATACAACCATAAACAAGTAATCAACACATAATTAACATCTAGGTTTCATTACATCTAAGCAAACACAAGATAGATCTAGCCTAGCATGTTGAAATCAAGACAAGCATAAGATAAATTCAAACAACACATAGACATATTGAATGAATTAAGAGAAGACTTATCTCAATTGAACATGAAAGGATCCAAGGGGTGAAAACCCTTGAAAACACTGTAAAATATGACCTAGGGTTTACAAAGTTCGGCCCTAGTTTTCTCCACACCAGTTCCACTTTTAATGAATGAAAAATAGAAAACTATATATAGATTTTGATGGGTGACGGCGTCAAGAACAAAAGTCTGACGCCGTCATCTCGCCGCCAAATAGTTTCTCGGACTGCCTAGATCTGGGTCTGACGCCGTCATGTATTCACCTTATGCAGGCCGTCACCAAAATTAGTCTTGACGCCCTTGTTGTGACGCCGTCAGGATTTCATTGGGTCGTCATGGTTTTTACTCTTGACGCCGTCAGGATCTTCCTCTTGACGCCATCAGGTACTATTCTCTGCATGGAAAATTAAGTCTTTGCCGTTTTCTTCACTTTTATGCTCTAAAAACGTCCGAATTGCTCCCTTTTCCAGAATTCACTCCCAAAGTACCTAAAATCACAAAAGGAACGATTTAAGGCAATATTTGATCAAATAAATTTCAATTCCGGGCTTAAATGACCCCCTAAAAGTGGTTATTTTTCGTCTCATCACATGTAAACTAATAATATTGCCTTAATCACAATGAATTACAGAGTACAATATAGTCTATATATTACATAATTATGGGCCAAGAGACTAAGCCTAAACTAAAAATGTGTTATACATCAACGGTATCGGTTAACAGATATATGAGTATCATCAAATGGGATGGGATATTGGTACCCCAAAAACACATGTAATACCTGTCTAGTTTTTTATTTATTAAATTTTTTTCTAATAATGTTTATATTATAAAACTTCAAAACTGAAAGTAGGGAACAAAAAATATAAAGTTTGATAAGTCAAAAATATTAAACTGACAAAAATACAAAACAAAAAAAAAACTAACAAAAAACTGTCCTATACCATTAGTAGAAAGACAAAAAGGATATGATGATGGTAAAATGTGAGCGAGGAAGTATTGATACACTATTACAAAAAAGTTAACATACTAATATGCGTGTGAACTAATTTGATGTAACGAATGTGAAGAATTAAAAAGTTAACACTAATATGCGTGTGAACTAATTTGGTGTAACAAATATTTTCACACTTTTATGTGTAAAGATTTATGAATATTTTTCATGCTTTTAAGTGTGAGGGTTTTAAAACAAGTTTTCACGCTTTTAAGTGATGATTTTGATTTTGAAATAATTTTTCACACTTTTGAGTGTGAGACTGAAATTCTTCGCAGTTTTTAAGTGTGAGTATTTTAAAATAATTTTTCACACTCTTAAGTGTTAATATATTTAAAAAATGAATTAACGGTTCATAAGTATGAAAAAAAACATGTAAAAATGACAAATTTGTTGTAATGATAGTAGCACCCTCATCAAACGTAAGTTGAATTACAACTGTGTTCCCTAGAGGATGAAATGCGTTGTTTATAACAATCATTCCAAAAGTTCAGCAAGCCAAGTTTGTTAAAGATTACAGATCTATTAGTCTAATTGGTTTTCAATATAAAATAATTGGTAAAATATTAGCTAATAGATTGTCGATGGTTATTGTTTTTTTGGTTAGCAAGGAACAATCTGCTTTCATCAAAGGAACATAGATTCTTGATGGCCCGTTTATTATTTATGAGATTGCTACTTGGTGTAAAAAAAAAAAGAAATATGAAAGCCTATATTTTCAAGATCGATTTTCAAAAATGTTAGATTGGATTTTTAGATGAAATCATTAAGAAATTTGGCTTTGGTGGTAGATGAAGAAATTTGGTGAATGCGAGTCTTCAATTTGCTATGGCATCTATTTTGGTTAATTGTTCCTCCACATAGGAGTTTACTTTTTATAGGGGTCTCAAGCAGGTCGATCCTCTTTCTCCATTTTTGGGATGGAGAGTCTCCATATTATGATTCAGCGGGTCATGGACAGAGGCATGCTTCAAGATCAATGTATTGCTGAGTCGATTAATGTCAATATTTCTCATCTTTTTAATGCAGATGATGCTATTTTGTAGGAAGCTGGAGCAAAAAGAATATGGAAGATGTCGTTAATCTCTTGCATGTTTTCACCTTGCCTCGGGGATGTCAATAAATATGCAAAAGAGCAAACTCTTGGGTTTTGGAGTTCAATTTAATGATGTCCAGCAAATGGCGATGTCCACTGGTTGTGAACATGTGAAGTTACCTTTCGAGTATCTTGGGTCGGTGGTAGGTGAGAATATGAATAGAATGAGGTATTGGAAATGTGTAGTTGAAAAAGTTACTTTCAAATTGGAAGGCGAAAACCTTGTCTACTGGTGGTCGTCTGGCGTTTATTAAATCAGTGCTTGGGGCGATTCCTACGTTTTACATGTAGATTTTCAAGGCTCCGGAGGGTGTTTTAAAGAACATAGAGGCTTTGTGTAATAGATTCTTCTTGGGAGCGGATGGGAATAAGAAAAAAATCTCTTGGGTGTCTTGGAAGTCAGTTCTCTATGCCAAGAAATATGGGGGATTGAGAGTTAATAGTATGTTTGTGCTTACTCATGCTTTGTTATTTAAATGGGTGTTGAGATTTTTAACAGATCCTATGGTGTTGTGGGTAAGAGTGGTAAAAGTGATTCATGGTATGCATGGGTTGAACAGTGGTAGTTTGTATGTATCCACTTATAACTCGATTTAGTGTAATATAGTCAAGTCGATAGAAGACTTGAAAAGCAAGGGATTGATTTAATTGCTTTTTGCTCTAAGCGGGTGGGTAATGGTTCAAATACTGAATTCTGGAATGATATTTGGTTTAGTGATGTTGTGATCAGGTATAGATTTCAAATGATATATGTCTTGGAAAATCGAAAGAACGTCTTTGTTGTAGAGAAGATAGCGTAAGTGGGGTGGAATACCTCTTTTCGTCGTATTCATAGAGGAGGTGTTAAGGCGACTCAGTAGGAAGAGCTTGTTGGCATTTTGGGTTCGGTGGTTCTGTCGTCAGTCGATGATAGGTGGAGGTGGACAAAGCTGGGATCGGGTGATTTTACGGTTTCTTTGGCGAGATCCATTATAGATGAATATATCCTTCCTAGCACGACGAGATGGTCTCCTTTGGTTTGTATAAAGGTGTACGTTTTGGCTTGGTAGTTAGCTATTTATAAACTAGCGACGAGGGTTAATCTGTTTAATAGGGGGATTGAGGTCACTTTGATTTTGTGTGGGGTATGTGATAATGGTATAGAATTGACATACCATCTCTTCCTTGGTTGTGATTTAGCCAAGGATTTGATGGTAGAGGTGGGTCGCTGGTGGAGTCTTGATATCCCAACGATTGGTTCTTTCTAAGTTGGCAACTCTCGTTTAAGTCGCTAACTATGTCCAAGGTGAAAAAGGATTGTCTAGAGGTGGTGTTCTTGGCGTTATGGTGGCATATTTGGAAATTTTGAAATGCTAAATTGTTCGCCAAGAAAAAACTGAAAAGAAGTATTTATATGGATAACATCGCCACTTATGTGTTTCTTTGGATTAGTGGTAGATGGAAAAAGAAGAATTTAAATTGGGTTGCTCGGTTACAAGATCCTTGTTTAGCTATCTCTTCCGTGGTGGGAGTTATGGAGGTTCCGAAATGATTCTTTATTTTGGCTCGGGAAGAAGAGGGTTGTTGGTGCTTTTGTGTTTTGCTTCTCGCCGCTGGGACAAGATTGTTTGGATCTTTCATGTCTTTTTTGGTTGTATCGTTTTCCCTAGGGCTTGTACGAGGCTCCATCAAAAACACTTATGAGTGAAAACTGATGGCTCGGCCTCCGTGGGTGGGATTTTTCTCTTATCTCGGTTCTTTGTAATTGGCAAGATTTTTTTTCATCTTTTTTGCAGTCCTCGCAGTTAAAGTATTGGGAGGTATCTAGAATATGTTGTTCTGTTTACTTGTAGATTGTCTTTGTATACTCTAGCTTTTAGTGTTTTGCTAGTAGCTATTTTGTTTTAATATAATACGCCGTTCAGGGAAAAAAAATGCAAAGATTGTGTGTATATAAATGCACCCGTGTTTATAAGTTCAAATTATAATAAACCTTCTGTGGACATTCCTCTGTGCATCCTAGCCAAATAATCAAAAGGTGACTTTAACTTGTTTTACATAAAATAATGTGTCTTTTTCAATAACTTTACATAGCAACGCGGCATGAATCTCAAAACTAAAATAAACACGAATAACCAATTTTAAAATAAACATAAAATACATTAATTGTTGACCCCATAATAAAATACTATTATTTGTTTTCTTGTATTAGTCACATTCTGTATGTCATCATCGATTCCTTTGGCATCGAAAATCAAGAGTTCCGGTGAACATGCTGCCACGCGTTCATCAAATTAGGTCCTCCCGTTTTTCCTATATAATTTTATTATTCCTATATTCGGGAGATATAAAGTTTGTACAGCTATTTAAAGTCAAAATAATAGTATCAAGATTTGACTAATCGTCACAAATTTAACAGTTTGTTTTATACCATGCATGCTAAACAAATCTTGACAGAATCATATACTCCGTAATACAATTACTTTTTTTGGTTTAAGTATGTTGCATATATGGTACAACCATATACAATTATACATCACCACCATCCACCAACGGCGCCATCATATCCCATACCGTTAAGTTATGTCATACGTAATCTTGCATTTAAGTTGTTCACATATGTATGAAGCATTTGGGGCTAATCAGAGAAAGGGTCGACACAGTCACATGACGCTTCGATAAGGTCACGTACATCTAAGTTAAACACTCACCCTTCACAGGCAATCTAAACCGAAAAATCTCTTCCATTTATCCATTTATTCGTTTAAAAAGTTAAAAACTCACCATACACAAACAAACTACAGAAAACCCACACCATTTATATATATTTAATTATTTACAGTTACTCTTGTATACATAGGTATATATTTAGGGGACCCTGCATTAAAAAACTACCAAAAGAAGAATAGTAACAAAAAGTGTTGACCAATTTACATCCATCCAATGTGGTGGGTAGTCTATCGAATCAACATTATTATTACCAGTAGACATGATTTAGGTCGTATTAGTTTAATTAGACATCCCCGTAATGGGTGGTCGACCTTGTGGTCGGTCGTCACCTTGGACGCGTCCCCCTCCCCCTTACGGCCCTCCCTTAGAAAGCGTCTCTCATAATACAAAAACAGAGAACTTGGTCATTTACTTAACCGAGTTGGTGGCATAAAAAACAACCCCAACGGCTCAATTTTTTGACCATTGGGCAGCTTTATTAGAAAACAAAATTTAAATAAACTTACTCTATAAATACCAAAATACTTCTCCATTTTTATACACATTTTCAAATTCAATCTTTATATACATTAATCTTCCCAACTCAAACTCATGAATTCCAATCAATTTTTTTCACATCCTCACATGAAGGAGAAGTTAATAGTATCAATTTAGAATTTTAAAAAGAGGCCGCTATGCTTATTCATGCTTCCACTTCTTTAATCCCAAACGCCCACGAAACTCGGTAGATAGAGATTATTACGGTGTTCATAATCGTCTAGTGGTGGCTTACTTATTTGAAAACTCAAAATGTACGACAAACATATTCCGTAAGTGGTTCCAAATGAGCCGAACTTTATTCACACGCATTGTTCGGGGATTAAATGATAATCCGCCATCATTTCAACAACGTATTTATTGTACGAGGAGAAACATTGGTTTTTTGAGATGTTAGAAAGCATTAATTGTACGCGCGCACGAGGGGGGGGGTGGGTGGGGGGGGGGGGGGTTGGCTAATTGCTCAAATGCATATCGTCCTCAATATTGTATGTGTGATCACGGGCCACATCCATTCATTTTATTAGAAGCGGTTGCCTCACAAGATTTATAAATTTGGCATGCGTTCTTTGGTGTTTCCGGGGCGAACGTTATACATCAATCACTTATTTTCAACGATCTCAAAGCAGAGGTTGCATTTGTGGCTAACAATGTGACTTATAAATGGATATATTATTGACTGGATATATCCGGAATGGTTTGTTCTTGTTAAGTCCATTTCATAGTCGGGCTAGAATGATACAAAGCGAATAACGTATAAGAACGCGCACGAAGTAGCAAGAAAAGATGTGAAAAATGTGTTTGCTTCCTAAGAAAAAGTGGGTTATAATAAAAACTTTCGCACGGCCGATGATGCTAAATAAAATAACGGATATGATGTACCCATGCATCATATTACATAAAATGATTATAAAAGACAAATGGAGGGCAATCTCTCCCGACTTTTACCCAGATAAGCAACATTGTGATAATGATCCCGTAAGAATGTCTGAAGAAACGTTACAAGTTATTAGAGAATATACAACAAAACAACTCATTTAAGCTTTAAAGCCGATTTAGTGTAACGCATTTGGCGTCGAACAAATGAACACTAATTTTATTGTAATGTTTTCTTTATTTGAATTATTAATGTAATATTTTTTTAATTATTAATAAAATTTTAATTTTAGTGTTTAAAAAAATGAAAATGAAAATAATAATAATAATAATAATAATAATAATAATAATAATAATAATAATAATAATAATAATAATAATGACCGCGGTCGCTATTGGTAACTTTGTCATACTAAAGATTTTAAAGAGAGAAAGCTGAGTTGACGTTGTGGTAACAATGATAACTGCAGGCATTTACGGTCCGCTGGTCACCATTACATCTGGCTTAACACATAAACTCTTTCTATTTAATCCTAGACATGGATTTAATTACTGTAGTTATTTAGAAAACATTCAAAGAAATTAATGAAGATCTTTTGATGCCATAAACATATGGAATTTATGACGAAAAAGAAAAAATTCACATAAAAGTTCAACAGCTTCTTTATAAAGATAGGTGACATGTCAAAAATAACATATTATCTTATATTCGATGAACAAGAATGCAAAGGGTATACAACATTAGCAACTTTGATATTCTGATCCTTTTGTTGGCAATTTACCCTTTTAATGTCGGTAAAAAGTTATCTTTAAGGTTTTCACTATGGTTGTTTACAAAAAGATTTATAAAAAAAATAAAGAGGTTCATAATATTATTAACCACTATATGACATGAAGAGGTCAAATATCTTAAACTTTTTCATAATTTAATGCATTGAATTATTTTGTATATTTATAAAGATTTAACAAGCTTATCTACAGTTATAAATCTAAAAAGTTTATGTGTTGATGATGTGATATAATTATGAACTTTTGTAAAGATTAATCATAGTAGATGCTCTTAACTTGTAACGTTATCAGGGAATAACAAAGCAAAACACAGGCAAATTAAAAGTCTTCAACTAGCTAGCTAGGAAGACAATTACAATGCATTTTGATCATGTTACTCAAACTAAACTAGTTTGTGTGCTATCTAGGATATATAGAAAATTATGTACACCACGAAGTGTGATTCGTGACATAAGCATTGATCCACTAGCGATATTGACAAGTTTGCCAGACCATGACTTCATACATTCTGGAATATTGAAGTACGTACGTTTCTTCGATCAGGACTAAAAGAGATGACCAATTTGTAAGATCTTTTACTACCCACTACTGTTGGCTTCTCGTGATGAATTTAGGCCATTGAAGCCAATCTTTGATATATTTGAAAGGTTAATGCCCTCAAGACATAGACTTTTCATCACATATATGTAACATGAAAAGCGAATGACTGATGATAAACATCATTTTCTTTGCTATCAAAGTGTAACTATAACTTATAGATGTGTCCAACTCGAATTCCCCACCAACTTGCATTATTTCCTCCTTTCGTGTTTCCTTAGATGATCGAAGACAGGATTTTAGTCGTTTAAGAATTGTCTTTTTCGCTTTTCATATTCTAACATGTTTTTCGTGAAGTCTTCATGCAAGTGTTCTTGAATTTATTTTCAGTTCCGAACTTCCGATCATGGCTGCTATATATTGACTTCCCCAGTTGACTTGGATTGTGATAGGTTAATTAACTCTAGTGAATCCTAACACAAGCCGAGGAGGGCTTTTGGAGAAATAGGTTATGAGTTCAATCTCAACTTCTGCTAAAAAGTCACTGGAACAGGTGATCATTGTCTGGTGCTAAGTCTTTGGGAAATGGTCAGTCGGAACCCAAAAAGGGTGCACAGGGTCAGGGATTCCCCGCCGATTTAAACCTTTATAAAAAAATCATAATTTCAAGCTGATATATGAGTCTAAGAGCACTGGGTACCCTTGTGCCGTTGGCAAAAAGTGCTGCCATGTTAGCAAAACACTCTATAGCAACAGAAATCTTTTGGTATCACATTTTGTGTCGTTACCCTTGGCACCAGAAAAAGTGGTACAGTTGGACGAATTTTTTTTTTCCAAAACTCTCTATAACGTTCAAATTTAAAAAAAAAAAAAAAAAAAAAAAAAAAAAAAAAAAAAAAAAAAAAAAACTGCTGTGGCCGGTCACCATGGCGCGAGCCTCGGTACAGTGCACCGTTGGTTTGGTTTGGCTGGGAGAATGGTGCGAGCCAACCTGCTCCAGAACCCCTTGTGATACGACCCGTTGAGGTTGTATCGAGATAGGGCACCACTTCACGCGGGCGCGAGCTCCTTAAAAATATTAAAGAGAAGAACTAGAGATTTGTTTATCTTAAACTTTGATTGATTCATTCATTCATAACATTATGACATCTTATATACTAGTTTATAAGATAACTCTCACAAACATAAGAGTTATCCTAACATGACTCAAAACATATACTAAACTGTAACAACCGTGGCTTTAGCAGGTCAGTTTGACTGATAGTCTTGACTCGGTTGACGTTTATTTGGTGTGTATTAGGTGTTTGAAGTGATATATGAGTGATATAGGTGAGTTTTAGCACTTAATCCCTTTGCGTAAGTGGTTTTATTGTGATTTGGAAAGTTTGAAATTTGGGAAAGTTCATTTTGATCACCTTTGTGGTATAGAAATGACTTGTGTAGTTTTGGTGTTTTTGTGATTATGCGTAACAAGTTTTCGTTCAAGTATTTGAACGTTAGCAAGTTACGAGGAGTTTGTTTTTATGAGTTATATTTCAAAAAGAGTGTGAAATTCTATTTTTGAAAACCTTGTTTTGAAAATGATATTTTTCCGGTTTATCGTAAAATTAAGGTTTATCGCGTAAGACGTTAGGTTTTGTTTTGGGAGTTTATAAAATATGAAAAGTATGAGGTTTTGAGTGTAATAAATAAATTTAATAAAAAAAATAAAAATATATATTCTATATATGTAAAATTCGGATTTAAGGGATAAGGGGGAAAAAGAAAACCCAATTTGAGTCCAAATATGACTCTTAGGCCCAAGGATTATCCCTAATTAATATATATACCAAACCAAACACCTCTAGAACGTTTTTTCTGCAATTATGGGTCGACACATGGAGAATCAAGAGGGGAAAAATTAGGGTTTCATAATTGTCTAGCATAATCAAGAATTAAGGTAAAATCTTTAAATCCTATGTTCAATTAATTGATTAATTAATATAATTCATGTAATAATTATATGATGGATTAGGGTTTGTGTTAACTTCTGTAAATTAATGTTATAAAACATGTTGGGATCAATAATTAGTTATATTATGATGATTGGTGAAGAGAATTGAGCGTAAAACATGTTAGTTATTGAGTTAGGGTTTGAACAGATTTGTAAGGCTGTAAAGATGTAAGTGTACATAACAGATGGTGATGAGTTAGATCACTAATTTTAGGTCTAAATTGAAGTATAATGAAAGAGCTTTCCAAAAAGTCCAGCCACGATCAATTTTGAGGTCAGGAAGTCAGTCTTTTGATTTTTCTTTGTTAAGGTGTCAAAGCTGTCAAACCGGGACAGATTTTGGGTAAAAGTTTGAGGTTGGCATGTGGTTGTAAAAGTGGTATTTTGACTTGGTCTTCTGGAATAGTTAATTTTTAGGTTATATTAGACTACCACGAAGAGGATTCGCGATAAAAACTTGTGGAAGTAATTATTAAAAATCAAAACTTTTTGGTGTGCGTTCAGATCCGAATTTGAGTAGTTGACAAGTTTGAATTTTCTATGAATACTTGTGTGTGTTATTGGTACATGGCCTTCTGGGATTAGCTTCTATGCTTATGAGAGACCATGGTAAATTTTTGGTGTGAGTTGTTAAGCTTTATTTGTCGTGATTTCATGTGAGTGATTGTACTCAAAAATTCTGCGTTTTCTGAGTTTTAGAGTGCAAGGGATTTAGTGAGTGTTAGGTTATGGTGGTGGTTAGTATGGTGTCTAGGAGATCCATGGTGGGTCATATGAGTCTTAGACATCCATCATATGAGTATTACATGGGTTGTAGCTTTTAGCTTGACCTTGTGTAATGTGGATTATTTTTGTGTGCTATATATTGTGAGTTGTTTTGTGGAAGCTGTGGAGTTTAAGGTGAGTTCATAGTCCCATATTTTTACTATGTTTTAAACTTGGGATGGGAATGATGCTTGTCTTAAATGATTTGATTTACTGTGATTATGTGTGTGGTATTAAAGAGCTTGGACTTATAATGTTATTGTATGTATGCTATGTGTGATTATTTGCTTGCGTGGATGTTTTGGGATTCAATTAGGATAGCGACCTAATTGATGATATATTTTGGGATTCAATTGGGAGGGTGCTTACCATGTTGCTCGCGCATGCGACCTAATTGATGATTATGGGATCGGGGGACACGAGCCGTCCTGATGTGGTAATGATTATGGGATCGGGGGGCACGAGCCGTCCTGATGTGGTACTAATTATGGGATCGGAGGACACGTGTCGTCCTAATGGTTGCCTTATGAGTGTTGTTGCCTTTGTGTGTGGATATTGACTTGCAAATGCATGTAGCTATATGATAACTATAATTTATTTGTCCAGCTATATTTTGTAATCACAGTAAACTCGGTTGCCTTATGTGTTGAGTCTTAAACCTATGAATCTCACCAACATTATGTTGACGTTTTAAGCATCATTTTCAGGTGAGCTTTCTAAGGATAAGATAGAAGGTTGTGGATAGACGAGACCTTAGTTGCATTGGAAGTGGTTTATCATCTATGCTTGAATTTTTGTTTTGTTTTGGTTATTTTATCTTTGGGTATTGTTACAACACTGTGTGTTGGTACATTGCTCTACTTATGTGCATGTAGTTGTTCTCTATGTTGACACCAGGTGTTGTGATGATATCCATGAAGTTACACCCGCGCGTTTCCGCCGTGGCGGGGTGTGACAGATTGGTATCAGAGCCTTGGTTATAGAGAATTAGGTGGTTTAACCTAGACTATAGCCTAGGAGTCCTTCATATAGTTGCATTTAGGATCTATGTGTAAGTATAGTATTTTATATGTCTATTTTTTTTTTATATATTTATGAGATGTTTTATTGAGTTTCGGACGTCTATTCTATTTCCTATACGTATTATTATATATATCGACTTTATTATATCGTCTTCCGCGCGTAAGATGCTTCGATGGACAACCGTTGTCGCTATCGGATGCGAGAGAGGTGGTAGGATGAAGCAGACTAAACGCATAATCCGAGTTTCCGATAGCATGTATCTATGTTCGGACAAGGAGAGGATGTTTATGGAAAACGTTGGTGGAGAAGAAGTGGAGAGGTTTGGAACCACGGTGACTTCTGGAGATGGAGCCATTACCAAATACCCTTGGTAGTATCCTCACTTCACCTAGGAAGGAGATGTGGTTTAGTCTAAACCTCGTGATTTATATGCGCTTGTGAATTATGTGGAATTGGAAGAAAAGAGTAGAGATGGTTTTGTATGTTGTCGACTACCTCAACATGTAGGAAACATGAAGGGATGGTTGAGTAAAGATGAAAGGGAGTTAGGATGAAATGGTGTGGATTCGGATCTAGAGTCCACAGCGAGTAGTAAGTTGAATTGATCTGAGTGGGGAGATAAGTGCGAGAGTGGAGTTGATCCATTATGCGACGTCTTTTGTTTTGTGTTATGTTTTGGAATTCGTATATTGTCTTTTACCGTCTGGACCCATGTTGGAGCGTGATTACTCTTGGATATTGGATCGACCTTATCCAAGTGATTTTGATTATAGAGTTTACGTGATCGATGGAATTGTTCCATGTGAGATGATTGTTTGCGGCGTCTTTTATTTTTGGTTGCGTGATTGTTTGCATGATGTGTTGTCATAGGAGGGAGTACACTTATGAAAGGGGGCATAGATAATTGTGATGGCCAACATAATTATACATGCGTCACAACACAAGTGGACTTGCAAGCATGATAGCATGGATTGCATGGTGTATTAGGTGCTATGTGGTATATGTGCGTTATCATCAAGATGTGTGGTTTTGGAAGTAAGTATGCGTGTGGAATAGGCTTATAACTATGGTCGCGAACATAATTATAAGGGTATCACACATGTGGACTTGTGACCAATATTGCATTGATTGATGTTAGTTGTTATATGTTGTGGTAGATGGTATGTAATATCATGTTGGTGATGGCTGTATGGTTAGAGAAGTATTCTCTTAACCGTTTTGGCAGTCGTTATATGTTGGGGTGTGTAGGTGGTAAGATTCCATCCTACCTATCATATGTTGATACCTCAATTATCGGTGGGTACTTATGTTGTGGTATTTAAGTTGATTTGTTTGCTAGGCACTCCATTTGTATACCTAATTATTTGGTTGGCATTCCTATTCGTACCATGATGGTACATATGTCATATTCTTTCTCTTTGATGTCGTGATAGGTATTGGGTAATCGAATTCGTTTTGTTGGATACCGGGTTGTTTCTTTGGTTATTCCTTACATTCATTTCTCGGATGAATGTTATGCTATTCTTTAAGTATTGTTGGTTCGTGACGAGTTGGTGTGAATATTTGATCCCTCATTTACACACACCAATTGAATTTCGTGACATGTTTTTGTGACCAGTTAGTATCGGTGTTTTTTTTCTATGATTTTGGTTTGATTGTTGTACGAACGAGTCTTTGTGTTCTTCGTTTGGTTTGCAATGTATGAGTTCGTTTGAGGATTATTTTGATTACGGAATTCTTCAATGTCTTTCGCGTTCGATTAAGAGGTTGTGTTAGAGTCTTTATGGCATTTTACAAATTCGTTTTGGGTATTTGAAGGTTGTTTGATAGAAACTAATATTTTTATGGTGAAAATGAAGTGTGAAAAAAAATGGTTATGTTGATGTCTTACATAAAATGGTTTAAGTATATTTTATATAAAAATGTATAAGTTTAAGATATGTTTTGTGAAAAAAAAATGGTGTTCATTTGTTTTTGGGAAGGTCGAGTACGGGAATAAGAACTGTCTATGGTTCTCATTTACCAAACTTGTTATGTATTTGGTTTATCGAGTGTTTCTTTCGGTGAGGTACGCTTGTGCATGTTTTATAGGTATGTGTATTTTCTTTGTATGGCTTTTCATGAACATTTTATCCGTGTCTATTTTATTTGGGAAAATTTTCTCATTGTTTTTTTTTCTAGCTTTGATTTTGATGTTCGTTACTTCGCTAGTCGGTAATTCGTACCCCTTTTGAGTTCATTGATATACGTTTTAGTTCGATCGGTTTCATGGTTCGAGTCGTTTACTTAGGATAGATTGTCGTTTTGATTATCGATTTGTTCGTCAAAGAGGAAGAGGGTGTTTGCCAAGTTGTTCAAGTGAAAGGTTTAGCTTCAAGATGTACGTTCTTCGGATTGCGTGGGCATCGCGGAGATAGAAGATTCATAAGAGGAACTATGTGATGCATGACTTAGAGTTGGGAGTAGAACTTGGAGACGATGGTTGTATGGAGCAAATAGCGTTATCTTCACAGATCGTAAGAACCGTTAGCATATATTTGACAAGAGGTTAATATATGTTGAAGAGAAGTTGGGTGTTGAATTTTTCAGTGACTACGATTGTCTTATTCGCTACCGTTAAGGAAGAGCGGACATCGTGGTAAGAGCGCTGAGTGGGAGTGAACGAGTGAAACTTAGATGTTTGTGAGCGATGATTATGATAATTCAGTTCGGAGTTAAGAGGATGATATTGACAACCTAGAGAGAGAGGTTCAAGGATGAGGACGTGTAAGAAGAATGAATACTTGGTTTAGGCCAGTAAATGGAAAGGAACGAAGATGGAGGAATGTACTTTGCGGACCAGCTATTGGTTTTATTGAAAGGAAGTGATGAGTGTCTAAATACTCATCATTTTATA
Organism: Artemisia argyi; assembly: GCA_030686995.1. Taxonomy (NCBI): domain Eukaryota; kingdom Viridiplantae; phylum Streptophyta; class Magnoliopsida; order Asterales; family Asteraceae; genus Artemisia; species Artemisia argyi. The sequence continues at coordinate 148,498,197 of CM060709.1, read as the reverse complement.
CCAATCTGAACTGCCAAAACATACAAAAACACTCAAATATGCATCATAATACTTAAAATATCTTAGAAGTGTGTTTTATATGTTTCAAATACAAAATATGCAAAAACAAATGAAAAACGTACAAAGTTTGCATAATTGGCAGTTTCAGTCCCTCAAGTTTCAAAAATTGTCAAATCTAGTCCCTGGTAAATCAAAACATGAAAAATATCATCAAAGGTCCTTAGGGATTCATAAGTTGTCAAGTTTAGTCTTTTAAAGATAAAAATTACAAAATGACAACTTTAGTCCCTCAAGTTTCAAAAATGTCAAAATTAGTCCTTAAGGTTTAAAAATGGGAAATTAATAAAATAAACTTGGAACTATTCTAAAATGACAAAATTGGTCCTTATGATAACATTTTGAGAAATTACAACCATAGTCCCTTAAAAATCCAAATTTACATAAATGGTCCCTGGAGTTTGAAAAATTACAGAAAAGGTCCCTGGATATTTTTAAATGGAAAAATCATAAATTTGGTCCTTGGTTTATCATATATTGCAGGTTTGGTCCCTTGGAAGTACTTTAGAAAAGTGGCAAACTCAGCCCTTAACTTTGCCCAAATTACATTTTTGGTCCTTGATTAAATAGCACAACCAAACTGGACCCTTATTTGTTATTTACCCAAAAACCAAATCCAGTCCAAACACAACAGCCCACCCACCTTACCCTTTACCCAGGCCCAACTCCCTCAGCCCAGTCCACCCTTAATAATATAATACGGGGTTTGACCCCGTTTGACCAACCAAAACCGCCCAAACCACACACACTGTTCACCCCCCTCCTTCCTCACTGCAACCCAATACCAGGTGGTATTTCCATCACCACCTCACCTCTCCACCTCACCCCCTACTCCCCTAAACCCTCCTTTCCACCTCACAGCAAACCCACACTTCATTTAATGCATTCCACACCTCTTTTACCTCCAAACCATCTCCTTGCCTCTGTTTTCATCATATCAACCCAACTTGGCCACCAAACTTCCCCAATTGTCTCCTGACACATCCACATACTCCCAATTATCTTTAATTGCACAACGTTGGCTCCAAGTTAACTTGGAGACTTTTGGCGCCAAAATCAGGTTTGAAGGTCAGGATCAAATCAGAACAATTCAATGGTCAAGATGTGCTCAGAAGGTGTCTTGGAACCCTAATGTGGACTTATAAAAGGAAAGAGAAGCAGAGGAGTCATCTATCTAGTTTTATTTTAAAGAGTGTATGTCGTTTAATGCAATTTCAATTTTCTAGTGTAAACCTAAGCTTCTAAGCAGTGTTCTAAGTGTTTTCAGTGTATTGTAACTCTTTCTAAGTAATAAATTTCAAGTTTCCGTGGATGTTCAATCTTATGCAATTTTAGTATAAATTTCCTAAATTTCAAAAGCTCAATTGTTGTTACTGTGAAGTGTATTGGATTCCTAAGCTCACTTAAGCTCCTAAATAGCTTATAAAAGCTATTAGAAACTTTTAAAAACAGTTTAGTAATATAAAAAATCAAAAACTCTAAAAGTCAACAAAAGTCAAACTGGTTGGTTCTTGGTGAAAAGCATTGGAGCAGGGCATATTGTGGATGGTCCTGGGTTAGAATCCATTGGTGGATGTTAGGAAAAGTTTCTGTGTCCTTGGTTCTTGGTTTTGAGCAGGAAAGCATTTTGTAAGTTTCAAAAATCTCATAACTGTCCTTATACTATAGCTTTGTTCATTGCTTGCTTTTTCAGTTGTTTAATGCTTATTCAGTTTTAATTAGTGATAATATAACATAAACTTAGTACCTTGTTTGTTGGAATTCATAGTTACTAAAAAAATCAAAAATCAAACAGTCAACAAAGTATAATTAGTATTAGTGTGTATCTGTGGTTATTTCTTGTTTCTAAGTGCTTAAATATACTTAATATAACATAATAAGTTATTGTGGATCTGTTTCAAAAGCTCTGTAAGCCATTTACTTCACAAATCACAAAACAGTTTAAGTATAAGGAGTGTTTGGTTCTGTGTATTTCATTGAGTCTCAGTAGGATTTTTGTGTTACTTCTGTTTGTTACATGTTTCAGTAGATACACATAGATCATATAAGTCATTTAATTGAGTGTTCATTCTCTGGAAAGTCAAAATCATCAAAATAATACCACACAGTTAACTGTGTAGTATTTTAAGAGCTATAAACCCTCACTTAAGTTTATAACCAGTAGATTAAGCATAAATTAGCTTTACCTAGGCTTATTATATCATCTATAATCAGTTAGGATCAATCAAACTTCAGATAAGTCAACTGAGTTATAAATTAGGAAAAGTCAAAAGTGATACTAGTCAGAAATCTCAAAAACTCAAGGATTGATTGTGAATTTTAGGAGTGGATTCAGTCTTTGAAACTTTTTGGGATTAAAGCCTACCAGCTTAACTTTAGTTTCCCACATCTGTTTCATTTTTAAGATTTTTCTTGTGCAAGATAAGCTCATCCAAAAACACTTGCAGGGGAAAAAGCTCCCCTGTGCACTCAGACCACCATTCCACCATCCCCACTTTGGTGGTTGATTGTGGCCAACTCAGTGGGCCTTAGTGGTTCATTCTTGGTTTAGACAACCCCCCTCCTACCCAGGTTCAATAGTTGACCCTTAGTTTGACCCTTAGACTAGTGGACCCCACTTAGTTTTGCATCAAAAGTCTGTCCTACTTCTGAGTCAGAAATCAAATAAGCAATTGCTTATTTTAGCTTTCCAGCTTATCTTAGGAGCTTATCTCACCACATCTAGTTTAAACAAGTACAAGTAACTTAGGTGAACATTACTTAACCAGTGTGGACCCCACATAACCCAATTTAGCTCATTTCTTGGTGTGGTCAACATTAGTCAACTGTATAAGCTAATAAGCACTTACAGTGCTTACTCTGAGGTTCCAAAGTAGTTGTTTTTGTAAAAGTTTCTTATTTTAAGTATTTAAGTAGTTTTATAAAAGAAAAACCAGAAAAAGCAAACTTTAATTATAGTGATAGCTTCTATTTAATAAAATTTATCTATTTAATTTTCATTTCAGCTTATTAATAAGCACTTGTCCAATTTTACAATTTTATAAATTTCCTAGTACCTTAAAGTAGTTAAAATAATTTTCTTAGAATTTTCCTAATCATTTTACTATTTATTAGATTTAAAACTAGTTTAAATAATTAAATAGGTAATATTAGTAATTAAATAGATTTCTTTAATTTTAATTAACAAAAGCAGAATTTTATATTTTTCCTAAGTTTTATAAAGTGGTTAAGACTTTTAGAAAATAGTTTCATAATTTCCACTGTCCATTTTCTAATTTTCTTATTTAAATTAATTAAATTAGCTTTAAATTAATTAATAAGTAATTAATTAGTCAATTAGCTTAAATATAATTTTTAGCAACTTTTTATAATTTTGTAGTATTCCTGTAGTGATTAAATAGTTTTATAAATTTTATCATAATTTTCTAAGGTAATTTAGTAATAATAGTCATTTAAAATAGTTTAATTAGATTAATTAAATTAAATAGCTTTTTACTTAATAAAATACTCATAAAAATACAAAAATATTTGTTTTCATTTTTTATACTTTCTTCAAGTTCTTATTAAGTTTTAGAAATTATTTGTGTAAGTTCTTAGGTTAATTTGTAGTACTTGTCATTTTTAGTTAAATTAAATTAAGTTTTAACTTAGATTTTAAATAGTTTTAATTAATTAAATAATAGTTAAATATTATAATAATTACTTTTATAATTTCATTTTCATTTTCCATTTTCTTTAATTTTAAGTTTTCAAAAGTTTCACTTTTACCCCCTGTAGTTTGTAACTTGTTAAAATACCACTTGTTTCTGTCTGTTATCTGATTTTCTTATTTGTGATTTTACTTGTATCTCTGTTATTGTTTATATATTTTCTTATTATCCAAATATCAAGCAATCAGTAGTATAATCAACCCTCAAATCATTTCTGTTACTGTCCTCAGTACCACTCACTTTCCTAATCGTTTACAAATACAATTTCAATCTCGTTGGGATTTAACGACCTGGGGATTTCCCTATATTTCCACGGTCAATAATAACTTGCACTTTCTCCCTTGTGGGCCTATCAGCTGCACACGGTTGACTGGGTGGTTTGGGAGGAGTCAGGAAGCGTAAAGACATCGATCATGCAAGGTATAAGATACATCCGAGAATGGATGGGACGTATTATTACTTTTGCAAGAGATGTATGGAGGATTAGGCGAGACTTTTCGCTTGGTGAGTTGGTAATGAGCCATGGGGTGTCACGTTGATCATCAAGAAACATGATGAAATATTTACTTTGCGATAGTGGTGAACGTGTTATACAGTTTTGAGAACGCGTATGAAGATGAGTACGACTTATCATTCTTAAATGAATGGACTAAGTGAGCGTGCAAATCAGGCGTTGGATGGTATGATGAGAGCATGGGTGTGTTTGATTTTGGGAGGAAGCCGGGGTATACATTTATCCTTAGTTGAGTTCTCCTATATCAACAATTGTCATTCTAGTATTGAGTATGTGTCGTGTGAAAAGTTGTATGGAAGGTAATGTAGTTCATCTGTTCTGTGGGCAAAGGTTGGAACAAGCCAACTAATTGGTCCTGAACTAGAACGAGAGGCTACGAATAAGGTTTTCTGGCTAAGGAAAGACTTAAGGCAGCAAGAGATCGCCAAAAGAGTTATGCGGGTTATTGCCGTAAGCCTTAGAGTTTGGTGTTGGTGATATTGTGAGGTTAAAAGTATCTCCTTGGAAGGGTGTTGTGCGTTTCGGTAAGAAAGGCAAGCTAGCACCGAGATACGTAGAACCATTTGAGATTTACGGAAAGGATTGGATTTGAAACATATCGGTTGAATTTGCCTGAGGAGTGAATTAGAGTGCATGATACATTTCACGTATCTAATGAAAAGAAGTGGTTGGGGGATACTAGTCTGCATGTGCCATTAGATGAATGTAAGGTTGACAAGACTCTTTGTTTTGTCGAGAAACCTGTTGAGATTATGGAATCGAGATGTTAAGAGTTTGAAGTGTGGTGAGACAACGTTGGTAAAGGTATGGTGGGATTCTGAGCGTGGTCCTGAGTTTACTTGGGAACGTGAGGATCCGATGAAATTAAAGTACTCAAATTTTGTTTGCTGATGTGGTTGGTGAAGTAGATCGTTTGTAGTTGGATTTTAGATCGTGGAAGTTAGATGCGGGGTATCCATAAATGTTTGTTTTATGGGTATTTGTTATTTGTGAGTGCGTCTTGCGGTTACCATTTGGGTTTTCATTTGGTACGAGGGTATCGTACCTATGTGTGAGAAGTCGTTCGGATTTTTGGTTTTGTTGATCGGTGTAGTGTATCTATTTGCACCTATTGTTGGAGTATCGATATGTTTTCTATCGTGTGAATTCGGGTATTTATTCGGTTCACATTTTTGCGATTCTTTCTCTGTGATTTTATGGGGTGGTATTTTTCCGCTTAAAAATTCATAAATTTTCTTTTGCTGATGTTTTTGGTAAGATGAGTAGTTGAAATCTCGGGACGCGATTTCCCTAAGTGGGGGATGATGTAACAACCGTGGTTTTAGCAGGTCAGTTTGACTGATAGTCTTGACTCGGTTGACGTTTATTTGGTGTGTATTAGGTGTTTGAAGTGATATATGAGTGATATAAGTGAGTTTTAGCATTAAATCCCTTTGCGTAAGTGGTTTTATTGTGATTTGGAAAGTTTGAAATTTGGGAAAGTTCATTTTGATCACCTTTGTGGTGTAGAAATGACTTGTGTAGTTTTGGTGTTTTTGTGATTATGCGTAACAAGTTTTCGTTCAAGTATTTGAACGTTAGCAAGTTACGAGGAGTTTGTTTTTATGAGTTATATTTCAAAAAGAGTGTGAAATTATATTTTTGGAAACTTTGTTTTGAAAATGATATTTTTCCGGTTTATCGTAAAATTAAGGTTTATCGCGTAAGACGTTAGGTTTTGTTTTGGGAGTTTATAAAATATGAAAAGTATGAGGTTTTGAGTGTAATAAATAAATTTAATAAAAAAAAATAAAAATATACATTTTATATATGTAAAATTCGGATTTAAGGGATAAGGGGGAAAAAGGAAACCCAATTTGAGTCCAAATATGACTCTTAGGCCCAAGGATTATCCCTAAGTAATATATATACCAAACCAAACACCCCTAGAACGTTTTTCCTGCAATTATGGGTCGACACATGGAGAGTCAAGAGGGGAAAAATTAGGGTTTCATAATTGTCTAGCATAATCAAGAATCAAGGTAAAATCTTTAAATCCTATGTTCAATTAATTGATTAATTAATATAATTCATGTAATAATTATATGATGGATTAGGGTTTGTGTTAACTTATGTAAATTAATGTTATAAAACATATTGGGATCAATAATTAGTAATATTCTGATGATTGGTGAAGAGAATTGAGCGTAAAACATGTTAGTTATTGAGTTAGGGTTTGGACAGATTTGTAAGGCTGTAAAGATGTGAGTGTACATAACAGATGGTGATGAGTTAGATCACGAATTTTAGGTCTAAATTGAATTATAATGAAAGAGCTTTCCAAAAAGTCCAGCCACGATCAATTTTGAGGTCGGGAAGTCGGTCTTTTGATTTTTCTTTGTTAAGGTGTCAAAGCTGTCAAACCGGGACAGATTTTGGGTAAAAGTTTGAGGTTGGCATGTGGTTGTAAAAGTGGTATTTTGACTTGGTCTTCTGTAATAGTTAAGTTTTAGGTTATATTAGACTACCACAAAGAGGATTCGCGATAAAAACTTGTGGAAGTAATTATTAAAAATCAAAACTTTTTGGTGTGCGTTCAGATCCGAATTTGAGTAGTTGACAAGTTTGAATTTTCTATGAATACTTGTGTGTGTTATTGGTACATGGCCTTCTGGAATTAGCTTCTATGCTTATGAGAGACCATGGTAAATTTTTGGTGTGAGTTGTTAAGCTTTATTTGTCGTGATTTCATGTGAGTGAATGTACTAAAAAATTCTGCGTTTTCTGAGTTTTAGAGTGCAAGGGATTTAGTGAGTGTTAGGTTATGGTGGTGGTTAGTATGGTGTCTAGGAGATCCATGGTGGGTCATATGAGTCTTAGACATCCATCATATGAGTATTACATGGGTTGTAGCTTTTAGCTTGACCTTGTGTAATGTGGATTATTTTTGTGTGCTATAGATTGTGAGTTGTTTTGTGGAAGCTGCGGAGTTTAAGGTGAGTTCATAGTCCCATATTTTTACTTTGTTTTAAACTTGGGATGGGAATGATGCTTGTCTTAAATGATTTGATTTACTGTGATTATGTGTGTGGTATTAAAGAGCTTGGAATTATAATGTTATTGTATGTATGCTATGTGTGATTATTTGCTTGCGTGGATGTTTTGGGATTCAATTAGGATAGCGACCTAATTGATGATATATTTTGGGATTCAATTGGGAGGGTGCTTACCCTGTTGCTCGCGCATGCGACCTAATTGATGATTATGGGATCGGGGGACACGAGCCGTCCTGATGTGGTAATGATTATAGGATCGGGGGACACGAGCCGTCCTGATGTGGTACTAATTATGGGATCGGAGGACACGAGCCGTCCTAATGGTTGCCTTATGAGTGTTGTTGCCTTTGTGTGGATATTGACTTGCAAATGCATGTAGCTATATGATAACTATAATTTATTTGTCCAGCTATATTTTGTAATCACAGTAAATTCGGTTGCCTTGTGTGTTGAGTCTTAAACCTATGAATCTCACCAACATTATGTTGACGTTTTAAGCATCATTTTCAGGTGAGCTTTCTAAGGATAAGATAGAAGGTTGTGGATAGACGAGACCTTAGTGCATTGGAAGTGGTTTATCATCTATGCTTGGATTTTTGTTTTGTTTTGGTTATTTTATCTTTGGGTATTGTTACAACACTGTGTGTTAGTACATTGCTCTACTTATGTGCATGTAGTTGTTCTCTATGTTGACACCAGGTGTTGTGATGATATCCATGAAGTTACACCCGCGCGTTTTCGCCGAGGCGGGGTGTGACATAAACAATTACTCAACACATATTCTAATAAACATAATAAATAAACTGTGATAGTTATCCAACAAGGGTGTATCACTCCCCACTCATTCAAAATCACCTTTATGTCATGTTGTATCGACCCGATTATGGGTTATATTGGGATAAGGCACCACTTTTAGCGTGTGCGAGCTCCTTAAAAAAATAGAAAGAAGAACTAGAGATTTGTTTATCTTAAACTTTGATTGATTGATTATAATAAATGATTACAAGAGTATTTATAAGACAAACTAGGGTAAAACCCTAAGTCCTAAATAGGCCATGGGCTCGAGCACAGGCGTATCATTCCTCACTCCTTCAAAACCACCTTGCCCTCAAGGTGTTGTCTTAAAACATTCTTAATTGACTTTCCTAAATAAAAATGAAAACAGTCCTAAACAAAGACACGTAAATAAAGATAGATTATATGACATAATATTTATGCCATACCTTTGGATTTCTTGAGTCGTTTGGGCAGTATGTCCTCCTGCAACATTGGCGTAATCCGGGATCCCATAATCTTCTTTGAATTGCAGCCTTCGCCTTTTTCTTCTTTCGTATTCCTTTGCCTTGACATAACACAACACCATTCTTTCGTCTTCCGCTACCCATGCCACAACACTCTCCATTCCTTCAAAAATCACCTTGCCCTCAAGGTGATACGAAGAATATGCAGATCGAGAGTCCGTTAATTCCTTGCTTAAATTCAAATTTATTTCATCCAAATGACTATCAAATTCATCACCTCCATCCTTAAGTGTCGATATCACTCTATTCAACTTATCCTCGCCAATTTTAAGCACTTCGCCACCACCCACAACCTTTTCAACTCCAATATACTCATCAGCATTCAATGACCCTTCAGTCTTAGGTGAAGCAAATTCACCGTCTAATGGCAGAATGACATCTATTTTCTTTTCAACGATGTGCTCTTTCTCTTCTTTTGCAATTGTCTCAAAACGACCCTCGGTGATACGAGTTTTGAAGAAGTCTTCTCCCAAAGTTAAAGGATGGGACCTCAAAAATTCCCAAATATCTAGGTTCGCGAAGCGTGTTTCCGCCGCACGGGTCAATGAAAAAGCTTCGTCTAGAGTTTTGGGATTTGACCGTAAGAATAAACATTGTAGATCTAGTTTAAGACGAGAGATATAAAACAATGTAAGTAAAGATTCAGACATCCCTGTTACTCGATTTGCAAGTACCACAAACTCACTCTCATATTCGGCCACCGTACCCATTTGCAAGAGCTTAGAGAGTGCGTATTTTGCGTCCTGATCGATGCCGTTTGATGTCATGAATAATACTCAAGTGATTTTTAACTCAAAAAAAATATTTTTTTGATGAATAGTACCCGCGATGAACAGTACCCGATGAATAGTATCCGATGAACAGTAACTTTTTTTAAACCCTAATCGTAAGCTCTCTTAATGAGAGCACCAATTGATACGACCCGGTTATGGGTTGTATCAGGATAAGGCATCGCTTTTAGCATGTGCGACCTCGTTAAGAAAATAGATAGAAGAACTAAAGATTTATTTATTTTAAACTTTGATTGATTTATTATAATAAATGATTACAAAAGTATTTATAAGACAAACTTGAGTTAAACCCTAAGTCCTAAATAGGCTATGGGCTCGAGTCCAGACGTATCACCTTGCTCTAACATGTGATACACAACTTTGGTAAATAGAATCATAATTTCAAGTTAGTAGAGCGACCACTACTGCATGCACCTCGTCTAGGAGAACATATACTTCTGTCACGTGTACGGAAATTTTCTTTTATAAATAGAATCACAGGTGACTCATACTACTAAAGAAATATAGGTAGACAATTAAGGTTAATAAGTAAATAAAAGAGTCCAAACGATGCACGGTAGAGTTGACTCTTACATGTCGGCTTCTATACAAGGAAGCGATCCCATTAAAAAGTAGTAACGGACCCCATATGTCTTTACCATTAAGGCAGACCTTTTTAATTCAACAATTCTTATTCTTTTCATTTTTTTAGAATAATATACTTTCAATGGCAAATTATATATTAGGTTTACGCCTTTATAGAGATATTTTTGTTAATGTTTTAATCAAGTAATCAACTATTTAAGAACACGTGCTAATTGTATGTAGTACCTTAGACAAGTTTTTAATTTATGAAAAGTGATCACAACACCAAACTCAAGCATCAACTACAAATTTTAGTTCCACCTAATGTTACCAAACATGCTTAAACTCTTGTTTTTGCAAAGAATAACACAATGTAAAATCACCTTTGTGAAAGAAAAATAAAAACAAAAAATGTAAAAAGTGGGAAAGTAGGTATAATAATTGTTGGATGCCCCATGACTTTTTCCACTAAAGAGATGTTTCATGTGAAGACACACACATGCCTCTCATACCTTTCCACTTCTCCAAAAAGCTTCTATCACAACCAAAAGATCTCAATTACACATTAGAATCTATACCCTCGCCCCACCACCCCTTGCAACATTCTTAAAATGTCCCACTTTTCTCATCTCTACCACCATTTTAAATCGACATCATCATCTTCACTACCACCGCCACCATTATCTCCACCATCCAACAATGCCACCACCTTCCTTGATCCGTCACCAAAACCGCCCTTTTCAAACTTGTAATAATTCAATGTCAATTATTTTATAGGACACATAGTACTAACAAAACATATATGATTCCATTATGTTTTTTTATGACCATGTAAATGGATTACAACTTTCAAAAGTTTATTAGTCAAAAGTTTATGAATTAATCAACGAATTACAATATAAATTAAACGTTACAAATTTGAAGTAGATAATATAAATACTTTCCTTGTCTTGAAATCATTGGCTATGAATATAAGATAGGATCCTGATCATCTCATGTTTAACTCTCTTATATCTTTCTTATGTCAGTGGTATTGTGAGAGTAAATAAAACAATGGGCGGTGGGTTTCTTTATGTTTTTATTTATTTATTTATTTATTTTTAAACATGACCAACCTAACTTGAGAGGATCCTTGTTCATAAGATACACAGTTTAGAAAAAGTGCAATTAATACATTGCGAAATTAAAAAAGAAACATATAATCTTTTGAAATTTAATTTATTAGTTGGTTTAACGGAAAGAGATTTGGTAATAACAACTCAATTGGTTTTGTTTAACCATTTGTTAATTAACAATAAACAATGATTCTATAACAAAACTTGTCATTTCAATATATACATGATTCTAACACATATAATTAGGGAGATGATGTGTACACTCTTTATCTTGATTAAAGCATTCAACACAAATTTATCTTGATTGAGATACTCAACTCAACTGTACAAGAAGTCATAACATACTGTAAAATTATACAATTATTTAATACACAGAATACAGTGTCCTAATAAAAAAAATGATAAGTTAAGATACATAAGTTTTAATAAAGTATACTAATATTGAAACATAACAATAACAATATACTAATATTGAAACATGCACTCATAGTGTGTATAGAAATTAAGCAAATGATTGGTGCTAACCTCACTATTGCAGAAATATTTAAAATCAAAATAAGTATTTTGAGACATGGACACTTTTTAATTTTTATATGCTTGAGATTTTATTATATATAGACTTCCCAAAATCACATATTTGAAATATATTCCTTTGTCATTCTTTGCTCTCACTACTCTTACAAAAATATCTTCAAATTCTTTAAAAAAAAAATTATATAAAACATAAACTAACCGGTGATGCCTACACCCGTAAACGTAGCCCGGCAATGCTTATCACCAGAATCCGTACAAGCTTTAGACGAAGCTGTCACCATCGCTAGCCGTCGTTGCCATGCACAAACGTCGTCACTTCACGTCGTTACTGCTTTACTATCACTCCCTTCTTCACCTCTACGTGATGCATGCACACGCGCTAGAAACAGCGCGTACGCTTCACGCATCCAGTTCAAAGCACTTGAACTATGTTTAAGTGTTTCCGTAGATAGGTTACCTACGACACCTCAGCGCGTGGACGAGCCGCCAGTTTCTAACTCACTCATGGCTGCTATTAAAAGATCTCAAGCTAACCAAAGACGACAACCTGAGAATTTTCACATGTATCAGCAAATGGCGGCGTGTTCTAACAATGTTTCGACTGTTAAGGTTGAGTTACAGAATCTTATTCTGTCGGTACTTGATGACCCGGTTGTTAGCCGGGTCTTTGGTGATTCAGGGTTTCGGAGTTCAGATATTAAAATATCTGTACTCCGACCTGTTCACCGTGGCCTTTATAAAGGCCACCCTATTTTTTTATGTAACCTAAGTAGTAGTAATAGTTTTAGTTTTCCTTTTAATGGTTTCTTAGAAAATAATGAAATATATAAAAAGATTAATGAAGTTAGAAGCTATAAAAAAAGATGTAACCCGTTACTTGTTGGGTTATCAGGAAATGATACCGTTAGGATATTTTTAGAAACGTTACGGAAAACACAAGGAACCAAAGGTGATTATGTTATTTCTGTTAGGGATGAAGTTGTAAAGTTTGTTAATGGGAGTTCTGATGTGAGTTTATTGGATGAGAAACTTAAGGAAGTTGGTGATGTTGTGAAGGAGAGTGTTGGGTGTGGTGTAGTGGTAGATTATGGCGATTTGAAGTGTTTAACGGGCGAAAATGAGAGTTCGTTGGATTCGGTTAAGGTGGTTGTGAGGAAGTTGGGTGAGTTAGTTAATGTTTACGGTCGTAAAGTTTGGTTGATTGGTTATGCGGAAAGTAGTGATGTTTGTATGCAATTTTTTAAGACGTTTCCGCGTGTTGTAGAGGAGTGGGATCTGCATGTTCTTCCTATCGATTCTATTAGACCTTCCATGGCAGAAACATACCCGAAATCGAGGTAAATTTCGAGCATATATACTCAGTTTTGGAAGATATGAACTTTGCTAATACTTTTTACCTGCTCATTTCATCCTGTTTTTATGTAACATATGAGCTTATTTCAACAGCTTATTAGTTTATTATATATTGATACACCAACTAAATACTTTTGAATCTTAGGATAGAGCGCAAGGGCCTCATCTACTCATTTAAGCTGTTTTGTTAACACCAGCTTATTTTTAAAAGCTTAGGCTTATTAAGTTATTTCAAAAACTAAAAATTCAATCCAAACACCACCTACTGCTTTTCTTGACCCCGCAAAAGCTAATAAGTTATTTTTATGAATACAGACTGCTACATAAGCTTTTCCAAACACCCCCTTGAATCTACTTATCTGCTTCTTAAGCAGTTTGAACAGTACCAAGTTGCTTACTATATTTTCAAATTGTAGTCTTGAATATATAGTACTAACAAGATAAGCAACTTAAAAAGGCATCCTAGACATACTCTGAATTGTAAATATTGACAATGATTTTGTGTGTTTATGGTGAATTTGCAGTCTAATGGAGTCATTTGTTCCTTTTGGAGGATTCTTTTCTATGCCATCTGATATCAGGAGTCCATTAAGAATCTCCGAATATTTTGGATCCTTATGCCACATTTGTGATGACAAATTTAAGCTAGAAGTAAATGCTATTTCTAAAGGAGGGCCATATGGGTCAGTTTCAGACCCTTATCGATCAACATTGCCTATTTGGCTGCAAACATCTCAGTTTTGTTCAAACGCGAATATAGATGTTGCACAGGTATGCATTTATCCATTTTATATGTTTACAAGTTGAGTTCCCAGATCTTTATTACTTATAGATCAAACCCTTTGTAATATGCAAACCGATTGCATCTTAATTTGCAGCACAGGCCCAAGACGATCCTGTTTTAGTGAGTGCTAAAATCAGCGGACTACAAAAGAAATGGCAAAGTATTTGTCAACGTCTTCATCAAGGCGAACCACATATGCAAATGTTACCAAAAGCAACATACACAGTCGAACCACATGTTCCTTCTGTTATAGGCTTTAAACTCCCTGAACACGCAAGTCAAAACGCTGGCAATCACAACACATCTTCAATCGAAAGCGAATGCAATACAATAAAAAAGTCAAACTCCACGAAAGTCAAAGACACAACAACTGGTTGCAGCCTTTCAAGTTCTAGTGATGTTTCAGGAAATTCTGTGACTACTGATCTTGGATTGGGCGGAAATCGATCTCTAAACCCATTGGATCAGAAAGATTTCAAATTGGTGTACTCTTCGCTTTTCACAAGAGTCGGTAGACAAGAAGAGGCTCTTAGTGTTATTAGTCAAACCATAGCTCGTACGAAGGCTCGATCAGGACCTAGCCGGGGTGGTATCTGGTTCGGTTTTGTGGGACCAGATAGGGCTGCTAAGAAGAAAACCGCGGTTGCTCTTGCTGAAGTATTGCTTGGAAGCAGGCAGAATCTGATATCTGTTGATTTAAGTAATCTAGATTTTATGAATGGTTATGATTCGAAGTTGAGAGGGAAAAATGTAGTTGATTTTATCGCTGACGAACTGATCAAGAAACAACTATCTGTTGTTTTCCTTGAGAATGTCGATATGGCTGATATAATCACTCAGCATCATTTATATCGAGCTGTAACAACTGGAAGGTTTTCCGACACTCATGGTAGAGATGTAAGCATCAACAATGCTATCTTTGTGCTGACATCAAAATTATTTGGAGTAAATGAGGTTGAGGGTGGTCCTGTTGACTATACAGAAGAAAATGTTTTGAAAGCTAAATGTGGGCCCATCCGTGTGTCTGTCGGGTTTGACCTTGGTGACATGAAACCGAGCCCAAAAGTTGTTAGTGTTACACCGGTCTGCAAGAACAAAAGGAAGCTGGATTGTAGTCTCTACCTGGACCTAAACCAGCCAGCAGACGAGAGTGACACAGATTATGATTCTGCCCCTGAGAACTCATACTCTTGGTTGGAAGATGTTTTTAAGCATGTGGACGAAAAGGTAAGTTTCGAGGCGTTTGACTTTGACCTTCTTGCTGAGAACATTTTGAATCAAATCGGGGATTGTTTTGAGAAAACTGTTGGGTTGAATTGTTCGTTAGAAATTGATTATAAACTTATGGAGCAAATTCTTAAAGCTTCATGCTTTCTAGATACCAAGAAAACAGATGATTGGATCGAGCAGTTTCTAGGTGAAGCATTTGTCGAAGCTCAGAGGACATTCAGCCTCGGTCCTCACTCAGTCTTGAAACTTTTCACAGCCGAGATGCTGGAGGAGCAACCTGCCGACCTCCTCCTTCCTGATAGGATCATAATGACGTGATCAAGTTTCCGGTGTAGTGTATAATGTATCAAGTTAGTAGAATAGTATAGTAGTATTCGTTAGAGAGTGATTTGGTCCTTGTCTATTAACATTTGTTTAGTGGGACAAGTGTGTTAGATTGTGCATGGTGTCATGTATTTTTGTTAGTTGGTTTTCTCAGTGTTTGTATAATAGATGTATGTTATAGTTAAAAGATTGGAATACACGTATGTTATTATGTAAAATACTACAAATGCTTGATTAGGATAATGATTAATGAGTAATACAGTATGATTGAAGTTTGGTCACAACTCACAGCCGAACATCTCCATGGGCGGTTTGGGCCGGCGCAGCAGTAGCAACCGAGCGGGCCAACCCACTAAGGGGCACTAAATTTTTTTATACTCATTATATGTACTAGGCACAACCCATTATAGAGGTACTATTTATAACCATTATATGTACTAGTCCCAACCCTTTATACCCATTATAGGGGCACTTTTTTTTCCTTTTCGTGCCGGGCCTAATTTTTTTTTGACATTCTCAGCACCGCCCCTGAACATCTCAAAGGCCATCATCAGGAATTTATTAACTAGAAATGGCGCCGACATTCCTCTGCTGGTTCGGAAGCTATTCTCAAGAAGCTCCGATGAGAACCTTTTGTCTCGTAGTTACATCACTCGTTACCAAGCTTCAAAGGATGATCACATTTGTTCATGCTGCTTTCTCCAAAGCTCCCTCAGTCCCTTAGCCGCATATGTGAATGTATCTTGGTTGTTTAACCATATTGAGGCCTCTGGTGTCTCTGCTGAAGGAAGCGGAGTTGTCGTTGAGGGATCTGCTTCATTCGAAGAGGCTATTGCCACTCCCCCTGCTGCCGAGACAGGCTGCAGCTGATGAAGATGAGGACAACGATGTTGATCTTTTCGGCGAGGAGACTGAAGGTTGCAGTAAAGCATCTGGAAAAAAGAAAGAATCTGGCAAATATTCAGTTTTGATGGATGTTAAGCCTCGGAATTACGAGACTGACACGAGGCTCAGAAGTGTCCATATGGACCGTTTGTTGTGGGGTGCATCAAAGTTGGTACCAGTAGCGCGCTTATGGTATCAAGAAGCTCCAGATCAAGTTGACCATTGTTGATGACACACACTCATCGAGGAGCATCTTCAAGAGCCACTAATTAACGAGTATGTCCAGAATTGTGCCATTGTTGCCTTCAACAAGATCTAGATCATCATGTTATGCTGCTCCTACAATGGTGCAGGGTGCTTCGATCTCATGGTTTATGTTTTGCTTTAGTCAGGGTGCTGAGAAGATTTTGAATCAAATTGGGGATTGTTTTGAGAAAACTGTTGGCTTGGATTGTTCGTTAGAAATTGATTATAAACTTATGAAAAGCTTCATGCTTTTCAGAGACTAAGAAAATGGATAATTGGATCGAGCAGGTTCTTGGTGAAGCATTTTTAGAAGCTCAGAGGAAATACAACCTCGGCTCTCACTAAGGCTTGAAAATTTCACAACCGAGATTTTGGAGGACCAACCCACCGAGGTCCTCCTTCTTGATAAGATCATAATGACATGATTACGATTCCGGTGTAGTGTCATAACGTATCGTACTAGTACTAGTCATTAGAGAGTGATTCGGTCCTTGTTCTTAGCAATTTTTTTTAGTGTATAAGCGTGTTCGGTTATGCATGGTGTCATGTTTTATGTTAGATGGTTTTCTGTTTGTATTATAGATGTATGTTATAGTTAAAAGTTTGTAATACTTGTATGTTATTAACTACATATATTACAAAATATTTCAAAAAATGAGGTGTTATGTTTTGATTGGTGGCTTTTGTAATAATTCCTCTCATCTCTTTAGTTAACTCAATCAAAATATGCTTGATCAAAACGAGTGAATATATTCAATTTAACAAGATCCAAAACATTTTCTCACGCACAAATTATCTCCAAACACGACGTATACTTGACATAACGTGCAATAAAACTATTTGCAAAGATCGTGCACACAAATTTGTTTTGACAAATTATACAAGGCCCAACTTCCGCGCAATTTATAATAAGTAAAGGTAAATTCTAACAAACACAATCATAAAGAGCAAAAGGCAAACAATGTAACCTTCAAAAATACATGAAGCAATCAATTAAGACAAATTTCAACTGGCATTATACACTAATTTCAGTAATTTACGAAGAGCTTATCAGAAGTTCATAAGTAATTATTTAATTAAATTACTTAAAAACTCTAAAATAAACCCTTCTTAAAAATTTGAAACTAGAATTGAATCACCTCAACAAGTGTATAAGGCAATGACCAATAATATCAAGAGAGGTACTTTTCTTTAGAAGTTTGGAGTCCACTTTATAGCTTGGTGTTCCCTTGCCATTTGCTCCAAGAGAGCAATGTGGATGCAAAATTGCAAACACAATTTCTAAAATACTAGTACTCTTTTCTTCTACTCCATCATACAGCTTAAACAAAAAGCGAATTTTGTTTGAGTAGAAATAATAGTGAGCTCAACTATCATAGAACATTTCTTACGAAAAGTGCTAATGATTCTTCTTTTAGAAATAGTTTTACTTTTCCATTTGATGGTTTCTTAGAATTGATGAAGTTATTAGTGATGTTTGTACGCAATTTTTTAAGATGTTTACACGTGTTGAAGAGCAGTGGGATCCGCATGTTCTTCGTATTGGTTCCATTAGATCTTCCATAGCAGAAACATACCCAAAATCGAGGTAAATTTCAAGCATAATCTGTTTCGGAAGATATGAACTTTGCTAAGCTGGTGTTTGGGAGTTTGCTTGCTAATCTTTTTATTTGCTCATTTCATATTGTTTTGATGTAGCATATAAGTTGTTTAAGGGGTGTTTGCTTAAAGCTTATTATATACTGATACAACAAATAAACACTTTTGAATGCAAGGATAGAGCGAAAGAGCTTCGGCTCATCAACTCATTTAAGTTGTTTTGCAAACACCAGCTTGTCTGCAATAGCTTACACTTGTTCCAAACTACAAATAATTCAATCCAAAGACTACCTACTTCATTTTGTTCAGATATAGAGTATACGTTTGAAGGTGAGTACTAAGGTGTATGTCGACCGACAACTCCAATAGTTCACTCGTAAAGAACACCTTAGAAAGATCAAAACGATGAATATATTCAATTTAACAAAATCAAATGTTTGCTCACACAAAAATTATCTGCAAACACGATATATACTATTTGCAAAGATCGTGCACACAAATCTGTTTAGACCAATTATACAAAATGCCCAACTTCCGCCAAGGCACAAAAAACAAAGGTAAATTCAAAAAAAAAAACAAAAAAAAAGTTGGTACGGGTTTTGGTAAAAACTGAACCGCATCCGCAATTGCGGTTTTTAAAAATTGAGAATCCGCAACCGCGCAGTTTTGCGGTTTTTGCGGTTTTTGCGGTTTTTAAAGTTTTTTTTTTCTTAGATCATATTTTTCGTATATATTTATTATAGAGTAAATATATTATAAGGTTACATGATGAGTTGAAACATATCGACAAAATGTTGTGTATTAGTATGAAATTATAAATCTATACAATACTAAAAGTCAAATGAGGCGAATAATTTAAAAAACTTCGATGATAAATTGATAAAAAAATAAAATTATGCAACCTAAAAACTCAGACAATAATTAACCTATTAAATGTGTTTAAACTAACTAATTATGAAAGTATAAACCAAAACATTTTACTATCATACAAAAATTAAGAAATTTAGTTAGTTTATTTATAAAAGAAAATATATATATTTGAATATGATTTGCGGTGCGGTGCGGTTATTGTGGTGCGGTTTTTCGGTAGAAACCGAAACCGCACCGCAAAATGCAATTTTTTTATTTTTAGGAACCGCACCGCGGTTTTTGTTGCGGTTTTGGTTTTTGCGGTGTGGGTTTTGCAGTTTTGTTCGGGTTTGCTGTTCCTGCTCACCCCTAATGTAATGTACCAAGGAATCCGGATCCCTTGCAAAGGGGATTAATTTTAAAAAGTCTAAAAAGTTTTCTGGAGATGCCACGTGTCCCCCGTCCCTTTTAGACCTTAAGGGCAGTATTGTAAATTTACTCCCTCCCGCTTTTTTCTCTCTTTCCCTCTTTCTTCTTTCTCTTATCTGATATGCTTTCCTTTTTCCGATCTCTCTTCTTTGATTTCTTTCAATTTTCCGGCTATATATAAACGAATTTACACAATGATTTCGATTCAATTCATTCATTCATTCAATTTTACATTTTTTTTATTCTTTCATTTGTTCATATTTTGCAAAATTAGGGCTTTTTTGTTCTCAATTCATATTCTTTTATTTGAATCGTTAATATTTCTTCAAATCGTGTTAATTGTTCATATCGGCTTCGAATTAGCCGTTGGATTGCTTAATTGCAATAGAATTAGGGTTTTAATCATTCAATTGGTTAATTGGAAGACAATTGGGGGTTTTGAGTATTCAATTGGTCTATTGGAAGAAAATTAGGGTTTTAACCGTTCAAATTTGGGGATTTTTGATTGTTAAATCAGTTTCTGATGGCTGAGAGTGATTCTCATGTGTTTAATCAAGGTAATTTCATTTTTTGTTATATATTCATCAGCTAGTTATTTTTTATTAGGTTCATCAATTAGTTTTTTGAAGATATTATGCCTGCATTGTTTGCTTAGTATGATGTGGATTCATCAGAGCATATTAGAATGAGGTTCATTAGTTATTTCTCGTTATTCTGGATTAATTAGAGGTTCGGATTCATTAGAATAACTTGTTAGAACATATTAGAATGAGGTTCATCAATAATTGATATTTATTGTGGTTTAATTAGATGTTGCGGATTCATTAGAATAACTTGTTAGAACGGATTAAAATGAGGTTCATCAGTGATTGCTTGTTATGATGGTTTAATTATAGGTTGCGGATTCATTAGAATAATTTTTTAGAACGGATTAAAATGAGGTTCATCAGTAATTCCTAGTTATTGTGGTTTAATTAGAGGTTGCGGATTCATTAGAATAACTTTTTAGAACGGATTAAAATGAGGTTCATCAGTGATTGCTAGTTATGATGGTTTAATTATAGGTTGCGGATTCATTAGAATAATCTTTAGAACGGATTAAAATGAGGTTCATCAGTAATTCCTAGTTATTGTGGTTTAATTAGAGGTTGCGGATTCATTAAAATAACTTTTTAGAACGGATTAAAGTGAGGTTCATCAGTGATTGCTAGTTATGATGGTTTAATTATAGGTTGCGGATTCATTAGAATAACTTTTTAGAACGGATTAAAATGAGGTTCATCAGTAATTCCTAGTTATTGTGGTTTAATTAGAGGTTGCGGATGCATTAGAATAACTTTTTAGAACGGATTAAAATGAGGTTCATCAGTAATTGCTAGTTATCGTGGTTTAATTAGAAGCTGCGGATTCATTAGAATAACTTTTTAGAACGGATTAAAATGAGGTTCATCAATAATTGCTATTTATCGTGGTTTAATTAGAGGCTGCGGATTCATTAGAATAACTTTTTAGAATGGATTAAAATGAGGTTCATCAGTTATAAAATGTTATCAATTTTATTTGTCTTGGTTCATCAATTATTGATTGTAATAATATATAATAATGAGGTTCATCAGTGATAAAGTGTTTTTGGTTCATCAGTCATTCATTGTATATATTTTTTTTCAGATGATGATTATGAAGTTGTTCCATATTCTGTTGGTATTGTTTCTGAGGAGGGGGGGTGAGAAGTTATGGATTCCTGATATTCCTGATGGTGAGAAGCCGGCTTATGGTATCATGTATCATTCTCTGGAGCAGGCTTATGAGTATTACAAAGATTATGCAAAAAGAGCTGGTTTTGAGATTCGTTTAGGTCAACATTATAAATCTACGAAGAATAAGGACAATAATCCTGATCTGCAATATTTTGTTTGTAGTAAAGAAGGTATAAATCCTGCCCCAAAGAAAGTTGGATCAAAGAGAAAACATAGGAAACATCCGTCTAAGCGTACTGATTGTAAGGTTGTTTTACGTGTGAGGTATGTTGAAGGAAAAGGATATTGGTGTTATGAATTTGTTGAGGGTCATAACCATAGCCTAGTTAGTCAGGAAGATAGCGTTTTTCTGGTTTCATCTCGTGATGTTTCTTATACTCAGCAAGTTTTTCTATATCAAGCATCGCAAGTGAATCTTGGTCCAGTGAAGGGCTTTCATTTACTTAGGCAGATTTATGGGGACTACGATTTTATTGGGGTTAGTTCGGTTGATTGTAAAAACTATAGGAGAGATGTGCTTGATTTCATTGGTAAGAATGATGCTCAGATGTTAGTTGAGATGTTATTGAACAAGAAGGATTTTCATCCTAATTTTTCATTTGAGTATCAAACTGGTGAGAGTAACGCGTTGACGAATCTTTTTTGGGCCGATGAGTACGCAAAAAGGAATTATTATGCTTTTGGCGATGTTATGTCATTTGATGCTACATTCAGGACTAATAAGTAAGTTCATTTTATATATGTTTTTTATTTTTCAACTGATGAACATCTTTTAATTAATAAGTTCATCTGTATTTTAAGATAAGATAGATATTGTTATTTGATTGTACCCCACGTATCTTATCTATTTATCAAAAAATCCACTTTTCTTATCTCTCTACCCCACATATCCTATCTCTTTATCAGAAAATCCTCCATCCCAACTATTCTATATTTTTTCCTCTACCCCACATATCCTATCTCTTTATCTCTTTCATATCTTTAAATACTGATGAAATGAGTGTAATAGGTCATGTTTCTAGCTTGAATTGTTTCCCCGGAGTGGTCGTTGGATGAGTGTGAGTAGCATTTTGAAACTCATTGATAAGCTCAAACACACAAAAACTTTGCTGCAACAAGATGATGGTCAACGGTATAAAACTTAATTCGCGTTGCACATCATCTTGTTCTGGCAGTTTATGTATGTTTGAGATTATTAATGAGTTTCAAAGCCTACGCAGAGTCACCAGCGACCATTTCTGGGGAAACATTTGAAGCTAGAAACATTTAATTTTTTTAAAGTTGCTGTATTTGATTGTTATAAGCTGATATTGTTGAATTTAAATGGTTCATCAGTATTTTAAGATATGGTTCATCAGTATTTTTTAAACAAAATTTTTTAAAGTTGGTGTAAATAAGTTCATCAGTATTATAAAGCTGCTGTATTTGATTGTATAAACTGATGTTGTTGAAAGGTATTGAATTTAAATGGTTCATCAATTATATTATAACGGTTCATCAGTTTTATAATAATGTTTATCATTTATTTTTGATAGGTACAAAATGGTTTTTGTACCATTTACTGGGATCGACAATCATAATAATTGTGTTACATTTGGAGCTACGTTGCTGTCGTCGGAGACTAAAGAATCTTACATTTGGTTGCTTGAATGTTTTCAAAGAGCCTTCGTGCGAGCACCAAAGGTTATTGTTACTGATCAAGACGCATCAATGAAAGTTGCTATAGAGACAGTTTTCCCGTTATCTCGTCATAGATTATGCATGTGGCATATCATGCAGAAGTTGACTTCAAAGGTATGTTCATCAATGTATTTTTTTTTTAATTATTTTTGTTTATTAGTTACTTATATTTTAAAGGTTCATCAGATAGTTTTACAGTATAATGTTCATCATTTTATGGGATATTGTTTTGGACTGATAGAATAATGTTCATCATTTATATAATAATGTTCATCAGTTAGTTTTTTTATATAATAATGTTCATCAGTTAGTTTTATACAATAAGGTTCATCTTGATTTTTGTAGGTTGGTCCTGATCTAGCTAAAGATGAAACTTTTAAATGAAGAATATCAGATATTGTTTGGACTGATAGAATAGAGCCTGAAGAGTTTGAAGCTTTGTGGGAGAAATTATTAGTTGATTTCGATTTGAAGAGTCACAAATGGCTTTCTGATATGTATGATTTGAGGTATAAATGGATTCCAGCCTATTACAGGGATGAGTTGATGTCGGGTTTGATGCGTACTTCTTCTAGGTCTGAGAGTGAAAACAATGCGTACGGTCGCTTGACGAGTATTGATTTGACTTTATGGGAGTTTTATAATCATTTTGAGAGTGTGGTGGATTGTCAAAGTTTTGCTCAACATAAAAATGATCATGACAGTCGGTATACTATTCCAGATATGCACACAGAACTTCAATTAGAGAAGGAGGCATCAGAATTATACACTCGGTCCATTTTCTTTGATGTTCAAAATGAGATTTATGCTTCTGTGATTTCTTGTATGTCGGTTAGTGTTTCGGATGTTGATTATGGCCAAAAATTTGTTATAAAAGATACTGGCGAAGATGAGCAGATTTCTAGGCGACATCGTATAGTGAAAGGGAAACCACAGTATGATGTTTTTTATGAGGTAACATCTTTTTATACATACAGTTTTGTTTCATTATTATTTTTTAATTAGATAAGAATGAGGTTCATCAGTCATTGTAGATTATAATGAGGTTCATCGTTGCTTTTTATCATGTTTTTTGTAATCAGATAATGTATGTAGATAATAATGAGGTTCATCAGTCATTGTATATCAGAATGAGGTTCATCAGTAATTGTAGATTAGAATTAGGTTCATCATTGCTTTTTATCATGTTTTTTCTACTCAGATAATGCATGTAGATAATAATGATGTTCATCAGTCATTGTATATCAGAATCAGGTTCATCAGTCATTGTATATTAGAATGAGGTTCATCAGTCATTGTAGATAAGAATGAGGTTCATCGTTGTCTTTTATCATGTTTTTTGTACTCAGATAATGTATGTACTACCTTTTTTTTTCAGGTTTTGTGTAAACCAGCTGAAGAGTTTTATCATTGTACATGCAAACGTTTTGAGTCATATGGACTGTTCTGTCGTCATATCTTTTATGTGATTCGGTTTTCAAATGTTAAAAACTTTCCCAAGAAGTACGTGCTTAGGCGTTGGTCAAAAGATTCATTACCACCTCCATCAGTCATTCAAGCCACCGGTGACAGTCCTGATATGATCTTGCGTGAGATATTCAGATCAGTCGAGTATTGTGTGAATCGTTATGCTAATGATCCTGAGCTACTGTAAAAGTTTAGAGATCATCAGGTTCAGTTAATGGCGAAGGCAGATGCTGATGTTCCTATACCTCCAAAGACTACTAAACGGGATAGGATTGCTTCTATTCTTGGTGTGTCACAACCGGATGAGATTATTGTGAATGTTCCAAAGCAGGTTAGACTATTTATTCTCTTTTTTGTTATCTAGGTTAGTTGATGAACATGTTAAATTTTTGCAGTTTAGTTATATTTATAGTTATTATAGGTTCATCGGTTGTTATAGGTTCATCAGTTATTATAGGTTCATCAGATGCTCAACATATTTTTTCATTATTTTTTATTCCTTTATTATGTGTTTTTAGCTGCTATGTTAACATAGGTTCATCAGATTTATGTTATCATAATTTAGGAGTTATCATAGGTTTATCAAATATAGGTTCATCATTTAATATAGGTTCATCAGTTTTTTGTTCTGTGTTATTGTAGGCCCATCAGTTATCATAGTTTTATCAGTTTTTATAGGTTCATCAGTTTTTATAGGTTAGACTATTCATTCTCTTTTTCGTTATCTAGGTTAGTTGATGAACATGTTAAATTTTTGCAATTTAGTTATTTTTCTAGTTATTATAGGTTCATCAGTTATCGTAGGTTAAACAGATGTTCAACATATTTTTTCATCAACATAGGTTCATCAGTTATTATAGGTTCATCAGTTATTATATGTGTTATTCTATGCCCATCAGTTATCATAGTTTTTCAGTTTTTATAGGTTCATCAGTTGTTCATCAATTGTTCAACATATTTTTTGATCATTTTTGTTTTTTGGTCCAAAACAGGTTAGTACTAAGGGTTCGCGAAAGAGGATTAAGAGCAGTGTTGAACGTTCACTTATTGCTAGTGGGAAGCGTAGAAAGAAGAACTGTACAACCTGCAAATCTAGTATGAACGATCATAACCAGGCGAAATGCAATGCCATAAAAGCTCAAATTACTGCTAAGAAAGCTAGTGAAAAGGCTACTGCGAAGGAGATGACGCAGAAGGCGAGATTGGCTGCCAAGAATGCGAAGTTGGCAAAGAAAACTGCTGCTAGGAAGGTGAATTTGGCTGAGAAGACTGCCGCTAGGAAAGCGAAGTTGGCTGAGAAGACTGCTTGTGTAGTTACTTAATAAATGTGGTGTTAGTTTGATAAGAGTGATCAAAGTAACTTTGATTTTTCTATTATACAAATAAATGTGATGTTTTGTTTAAGTTCATCAGTTTTACTTATAAAGTTGAGATAAAAGTTCTTCAAATTTTAGAGGTTCATCAATTTTAAATTATAACAGTGTCATTATAATTATCAAAGTTTCTAAAAAAAAGTTCTTCTTTCTACAAATTTCAGAGGTTTATCATTTTTTACATATTAAAGTTCATCAAAATTTACATATTAAAGTTCATCAAAAGTTAATTAAATTTAACAATTTTTTTTTCAGGTTCATCAATAAATTCAGGTTCATCAACTGTTCTTTCTTTTAAAAGATTTTCATCAAATTTTAGAGGTTTATCATTTTTTACATATTAAAGTTCATCAAAAGTTAATCAAATTTAACATTTTTTTTCAGGTTCATCAATAAATTAAGGTTCATCAACAAACAAGAAGTAAATTCAGGTTCATCAATTTTATTTAACATAACAAAATGATAGTTCTATTAAACTAAAATAACTTGTCCATAACAACCAACCAAAAAGTAGTATGTATACTAGAACATTCCCTAATTAGATTAGGTTACTACTGCCAAAATTTTAACCATAACAAACTATTAGATCAAATTGTTTTTAGGTCTGTCGAAGAAGAGCACTAGCTTCCCGTTCGAAATATTCGCTGGCACGTTCTGCAATATTCTTTTTTGACATCTGCTGGAGCGTTCGCTTTTCCTTCAGAGGTAAACGATGATATTCTTCTACCTCGCTCTCCACTACATGTTTGTTTTCATTGTAGTCGGACAACAGAATCTTTGACATGTACTTCTTTCTCAAGTCTTCAAGCTGTTTGTCTTGTTCAGCACCTTCTTTTACAAACCCAGCATCAAAGTCTTTTTTCCCTGAATAAGTTTCCATGTGTCTCATGGCAAAAATTCCACAATCAATGAAATTGTTTTTGGTTTGCCATGGCAATTTGATATGATCCACTTTGTAGTTGTTCAGTGCTTGATAATTTGGATGCCCATTGTCTTTCAAGAACTTTATAAATTGAAATCTCTGTAATAATAAATTAAAAACAATGAGATTCAATTTAACTATGTTGATGAACATACATTTAATATACCTAACATTCTTACCAAATTAACCAGCTTTTTCTGATATCTATCCTTGACTAATTTATTGTGATGCATGTTGTCAAGAATATGGATTTGAGGTTCTTTCAAGTTGAAACAGACGACGTAGTAGTGATCGTCACCGAGCATCATCGGGAAAAGCGCCTCTTAAAGATAGAGGTTCATCAATTATTTACAATTAACTATAGGTTCATCGGTTTTTTTAAAGTTCATCAGTTTTTTTAAGGTTCATCAGTTATTTATCTTAAAACAAATTAGTAAAATAGAAGTGCTTACCAGGTCAATGCCTCTGATAGATTCATAAACATGAGACAAAAACAAAAGATTCTTCATGTTTTCATTAAACCTTTGTTTGAGTGCTTTCGAGTTGTGAGACATATTCTCCATTTCTTTTGTCTGAGGTTCATCAATATAAGTCAAGATTTTTGTATATGTACATGATTTCATATATTGAATTATAATTGATAAAGATTTTTGTAACTTACAATCATTGATGTGTGGGCATATAGCTTCTTCAGTGATCCTACGTTCCTTTTCTCTTCTGCCATGTTATGTATATACGCCTACATATCAATCACTCCTGAACTAATTTCATTCCCTTCTTTGAAGCTCTCAAAGTGGATTCTTTGACCGTCAACAAAGTATGAATGAAATAACACATCACTGCAATTTCATTTTAAGGTAATATTTTAGAAAAATAAAGAAGCTACTTATTATAGAAATATTATTTTTAAATTGATGAACCTAATATATATTACTTACTCGAGTTCTCCTCTTGCAGCGAATATTGTTTCAGCCACCTTTCTTTCATTGTCTTGTACTTTGTTCTTCATCACAATGACTCTTTGTAAATACGGAGATTTTAGAGATTCAGCAGGCTTTATTTTTCTTTTTTCTCTTATATTTTCCAAGTCTTCTTGACCTTCTTCACCTTCTTTGATATTCTTTTCCGTTTGAGGAACTTTAAGCTTTCGAGCAATTGTGTTGAAAGAATTAAGTGGCGTGGCTTTTAGAGGCGTGGAAAAACCTTCATCTATTGCTTCACATTTTAATTTTTCTTCTGCTGATGGGGGAGCATATGATATCGGTGTTATCATCTTTGGCGATTTTTTATTTTGTGGGTAAGAGTTCTTATGTTTTTGTGATGTTTTTTTCAATGCTAAAGTTTCTGCTTGAATTCTTCTCCAAAGATTGTCATCACTAGTCTTGCTCAACATTTCTGAGGATGTGTGCAAGAACGGTGTCTTTTTGAGCAACTCATCCAATAACTGCTCCAAGTCTTTCTTTTCTTCATACAAAACCAAAGGCAAAGACTTATTCTCAAATTGCTCCGTATTGAATATCGGGAATTCTGGCCTATGCAACTGTTTTATAAGTTCATCAGTAAGTTAATCAATAAGTTCATCAATAAATTATAAGTTCATCAATTAGTTCATAAAACAAATCAGTTATAAGTTCATCAATAAGGTTATTACCTGACGTTCAATCTTTTCATATTCTTTCAAAAAGGCAGGATCCATGAACATTTGAGTTAACGTTAACTCAGCTTGTTTGTCCGTCTGAGGTTCATCTGTTAACTCGGAGCCATGATTCATTTGAGGTTCATCAGTTTGCTTAGATGCAACCTTAGCGTCAGAGCCATCCTTTGTTTGAGGTTCATCAGTTTGTTTAGATGCTTCCTTTGCCTCGGAGGCATCCTTATCATCACCCATCGTTATCATCAGCATTGAGCTCTCATCTTCAGTTTGTGAGCTATCAAAATTTGTTCTGTTTACCAAACTGTTCATCCAGTCTCGGACTTCCAACAACGATTCATTTCCGGGGTACATCTCCAATCCAGCCCTTAGCATGTCATCAATATTAATTTTCATCTCTTGAAATAAGCATAACATGTTCCTCAGTGAGTGACTGAATTCCTGTCATTAATATAATCAATTAAGTCTTTGAACCTATATTAACTTAAAACTGATGAACCTATATTTGAAGAACCTATAATCAAATAACATTTTAAAGTCTATATATTTTTTACCTCAGCTGATTTGAATTGGGAATACTCCCCTTGAAACTCTAAAATCATTGCGGATAACTGTTGTTGGGCGAGCTTAATACTTGAGGATGAAGGTTCATCATTTCCATTTTCAGGTGTTTGATCGGTTCCGGTAATTGGTTCAGCAACTTCAGTGTTTTCATCAGTTCCGGTCGTTTGAATATCCTCATTTGTTCCGGTCATTTGAATATCATCATCTGCTAATTGATGAACCAATTATAAGAAATTCAAATATACACAAAATTTTTGCAGATAATGTGTAAGTTATGAAACATAATAGATTTTTACCCTGTTGATCAACCCATTGATGCTCCTCAATATCATCTATATGAACATCAGGCACTTGCTCACCAACGTCATCTGTCTTTGGAGATTTTGATGTTCTTTTCCTTTTGTATCCAACAATGTTTTTGCACATGTTCATCGAATAGCGGTTTTTAGGAGATAGTGAACTCCTTTTTGCTTTCTGTTTTCTTCCTACATGTTTTACACCATTTTTCATAAGTTATAACAGGTTCATCAGATTATAAAAGTTATTTTTTTTTTCAAGTTCATCAAATGTTCAAGTTCATCAGATTTTACATATTCAAGTTCATCAAGATTTTCAACAAAATTTTGAGGTTCATCAAATTTTTACTTATAACAAAAATTTACTTATAAAACAATAATATAATATAAATAATGTCTATATACATATCTTCTTGATCATTCCCCCCCCCCCCCCCTGCTTTTTGTGGTTTGTCTTCCAGCATTAGAAGGATTGGTCCATCAGCCACTAATTTTAGATACAACTTATTTTAGGTAAATGTTTAAAATAAGAATATAATATAAGGTTCATCAGATTATAATTTGTGTACCTTCTATAGGCATCGAACCTTCCCTTTCTGAATTGTTCCCTTGAATGACTTCTGAAAAAAAAAATAAAAAAAATAAAAAAAATGTCATTTTTTTTAAGATGACACATACAAAAAGTACTGATGAACATATAGTAAAATGTATACCTATATTAGAAGGTTCATCAGCGTTTGTTTTTTGTTTCTTTCTTCTAATCCTCTTTTTTTTTATTGGCTCATCGCTATCTTTTATCGGCACAATATTAACATCTGAATTTAGACACAATGTGTAAAGATTCAATCATCCGTAAAAAAACACATTATACGGGACAGTAAGTGATGAACCAAATAAAATAATAAATCATACCTTGAATCATGAGTAGTCCACGCTTTACAGGAGAGTGATCCTTCAAATGAGCTCTACTCCAATGTGGTCCAGCTTTATATGAGAATTCAATCTTGTCTTCATCATCACCCCTCGGTTCTTCCTCCAATTGAATTTCGGCTCCAGCATTCTCTATCTGCTGTTCATCAGCATTCTCTAAATCATCATCATTATTATTTTCTGCAGCTTCAACATCATTATTATCTTCATCATCATCATCCTCTTGATCTTCTTCTTATTTATTTTCCTCATCATTATTTTCTTCTTCTTGATCTTCTTCCGGTTCTTCTTTTTTCTTCACTTTTTCAGCTTTAGGAGCTCTTCCTTTCTTTATTTTGCCAAACATCATCTCTTCCAATTCTTCCAAATTTTCCGTTTTCCAGTAATTAAACGCTAGGTATTTTGGTTTCTTCAGCAGCGAATTGGCAAATATCACCTGCAATTTTAAGTGTAAATCTTAAATTAAGAAAAATGTAACTGATGAACCTGATAACCTAACTGATGAACCTATAATCTAACAGATGAACCTATAACCTAATTGATGAACCTATAAATTAACTGATGAACATAAAGTATATAGTAATTACCTCCGATAGCAAGATTGGACCATAAAATCTTGTTCCCGGTCTCCAATTTTTCCTTTCGTCCTTCAAATTATGTAGCACATACTCGCACCAGTCCAATTGTTTCACAAGATCCATATCAGTAAGAGAAGGGATGACTCCAATATTCAAAGTCCCCATCGTTCCCACATAAGACAAAATAGTATAAAACAATGATATTATGTTCTTCAAAAATATGTCTCCACTATCATTTTTCCTAATTTGATTCTTAATTACCGGCATCAAATCTTTGTTTGCATAAAGTCTAGGAACACCTTTGAATTGTTTTTTCCATTCTATGTATGCTTCATTTGATCTTTCCTTAACAACATCACGCACATCAATTGCATACTGACCCATTGGGAATCCGAAGGTATGGTGGATTAACTCAGGTGTTATGTGTATAGTATCACCAAAGACAGTTAGATTTCCATATTCAGCATCAAACCTCTCAAGCAACCAATACCCTAAATGACTTGGCATGACATTAATTTCAAAGTCTAACAATGATTTAAAACCCATTCTTGATATTGCCTCTTTTTGGTCCGTTGTTATTTTCTTAATTGTATCATATAATGGACCGGGAAATTTTTTTATTAGAACCGTTGGAAAATTTTTTAGGTTAGGTGGGAGAATTTGTCGAAGACTTAATCCAGGCTTAAGGTCTTCAGAGAGAACAGGTTTATTAGTTTTTGATGAACCTGATGGTTTTGAAGGTTTTGAAGGTTTTGAAGGTTTAGAAGGCTTGGAAGGTTTGGAAGATTTAGCAGCGATTTCAGGATTTGATGAACCCCGTGTTCTTTTAGGAAGTGGTTGATCAGCTTTCAATGAACCCCGAGTTCTTTTATTAGTAAACGCGTGTTCAACAAAGTCGTCATCACTTGGAGAATAGGTTGTTAACGTCATAGGCTTCTTTCCTATACAATAAAAAAAACAACTGATGAACAATCTTTCAATGAAAAATAACTATAAAATTTTTTTTCATATAATTTTTAACTGCTGAACCTTATTCTCAATAACAACTGATGAACCTCTTTTCAATTTATTTTAACAAGTTAGTACTAATTATACAATGATAACAAGTAATCACTGATGAACCTCTTTTTAATCTATTCTAACAAGTAATGGCAATGTATCCACAACTTCTAATCTAACCATGATAACTAATCTAATCACTGTTGAACCTTTTTTTAATCTATTTCTAACAAGTTATAGCAATGTATCAAAAACTTCTAATCTAACCATGATAACTATTCTAATCACTGATGAACCCTTTTTTAATCTATTTCTAACAAGTTATTCTACTGATGAACCATATTCTTAATATATTTTTAACAAGTTATAAACACTTTTTTCATTTATTTTAACTGTTGAACCTTATTCTTAATCTATTTCTAACAAAATTTATCCACAACTTCTAATCTAACCAGATAACTATTCTAATCACTGATGAACCTCATTGTAATCTATTTTAACAATTATTCTACTGATAAACCATATTTCTAACAAGTTATAAACACTTTTTTCATCTATTTTAACTGCTGAACCTTATTCTTAATCTATTTTTAACAAAATTTATCCACAACTTCTAATCTAACCAGATAACTATTCTAATCACTGATGAACCTCATTGTAATCTATTTTAACATTTATTCTACTGATGAACCATATTTCTATCAAGTTATAAACACTTTTTTCATCTATTTTAACTGCTGAACCTTATTCTTAATCTATTTTTAACAAAATTTATCCATAACTTCTAATCTAACCAGATAACTATTCTAATCACTGATGAACCTCATTGTAATCTATTTTAACAATTATTCTACTGATGAACCATATTTCTATCAAGTTATAAACACTTTTTTCATCTATTTTAACTACTGAACTTTATTTTTATATACAGAAACTGCTGAACCTCATTCTTATTTATTATACACTTCTAACTAATGATAATCGGCAATCGATAATCGGCAAAATAATTGATGAACCAAAAACTTTTAAAAACCTGTAAAAGCTGGTCGGTCTTGGAATCGTTTCGATCTCTTTTCTGACAATGTTGGCTCTTTTCTCTTCCAGATTCTAAATAAAAATAATAATAAATCAAAATCATATTATCAAAATAAATAAATAAACTGATAAAATAATCCTAATTCTTTATGCATGCATTTTATATTCTAAAAAATCTAAATGAAACCCTAATTTTTTCAAAATCTAAAATTAAAAATAATAATAAAATGCATATTTTTTAAAAGCAAATACATTTGTTCATTTTTTTTCTAAAAATTACGCATGCAGTTGGATTAGTTTAAAAAAATAATTAAAACATGAATGAAACCTTAATTTTTTCAATTTAATCTATTCCTTACTAGTTGGATCCATTATTTTGAACGGAAAATGATCGGAAAATGAAACCCTAATTTTTTCCCCAAATTTAGATTGCGATTTTTGAGAGATTTTGTGACTGCGTGAAATTGTGAGTGAGTGAGAGCGGTTTGGAGGGAAGAGAGAAGTGGGGTAAATTACCGTTTTAACCTTTTTTAGGAAAGTCGCGTTTTTTTTTTTTTTTTTTTTTTTTTTTTTGAATAAGAGCGGTTGAATTGATTTTGGTCAAATATTTGACTAATTGAATGGACAAAATTCCTTTTTAGACTTTGTAAATTTACACCCCTTTGTAAGGGATCACAACTCATGTACCAAGATACATGATTGCCTGATTGGATATATATATACAGATAAACTTATCTGTTACCATATATGATGTATAAAAAGCAATTAATTAAAAAAAACTTCAACTAACATTATAGACACTATTTTCAATACTTTAAAAAGGTATATATACGTTTTTCGCTGGTAACTATTCAAGAAAATTATTACCAGCAAAATTCGCAAATAGCACTTTTTAAAGTTTGAAACTAGCTTTTGACACCGCTCAACAAATGTAAAAGGGAATTAGAAATATGTTAAGAAAGATACTATTCTTGAAGAGTTTGGAGTCCAATTTATAGCTTGGTGCTCCCTTACCATTTGGTACATGAGGGCGATGTGGGATTTCTAAAATACTACCCTTTTCTCCCCATATACCTTAAACAAAAAACCAATTTTGTTAAGGAAGAAATGAATAGTGAGCTCAACTGACAATTATCATAAGATACTTGTTACGAAATGACTTTTGAACAAGCCTAATAAATCTAAAGTCGACATTCCCAAACAAATACACAGTTTCTTCTATGCACTCCTTATTTAATAGATCATCTTTGGGTCAAAGCTGAAATTTTTTCACGGAACAAATGTCTACCGATTAGTGTTAATAGTCAAGCATGGTGTGTTACATTGGATCTTATCCCGTCTGATATCAGGAGTCCATTGAGTATCTCAAACTATTTTGTATCCTTATGTCACATTGGTGGTGATAAGTTTAAGCAATAAGTAAACGCTATTTCTAAAGGAGTAGTATATGCCTATATGGTTTGGTTTTGAGACCACTGTCGCTCAAGTTTTCCTTCTTGGTTGCAAAACGAGACATCTCAACTTTGCAAAAACGCAAATATGAATGCTGCAGTGGTAATGTGGTATGCATTTATCCATTGCGCGTGTTTTCTAGTAACTTGTACCAGGTGTAAATATATCATAAATCTCAAATGAAGGTTCCATCATCATCAATGGCTACCCAATCTACTTCTCTAGCCAATGAGTCACTCGGACGCTTGTACAGGTTCATCAGACGACCACTTCTTCACACCGTCATCATTTGCATCGGTGTCTCTGGTCGGTTGTTCCATCAGAGGTAAACAACTTAACTACATTTATATTTCTCTTAAACACGTACACTCACTTACATATATAGTGATTTCAGTTACGTTTAACTGCTCTTGTTAAGGTATTGCAAAAATGTTAAGCATGTAACATGTTAAAAGTATGTACTAAATGATTAGGCGAACTATATTTTTAAAACTTGTTCCCTTTGCTTGAAAATATTTTTGTTAACATAATACAATACTTTATTTTAAAGCCTCTATCCAAGTAATATTAATCTTTCTCTAACAAACTGTCATTCTTGATGTTTTATAGGTTACCTTAACACAAAAAAGCAAGAGAAATATGGGCCCCGAAACCGGAGAAATCGATCCCCATCGATGAGGAACAGATAGAGATCTTTAAATGATGTTGGAGGAGAAAAGGATAGCGAAGATAAAAGATCCTCAAGAGACGAAGAAAATTGATGAAGAAAAATATATGCTCAAAGAATTAATCCGATCGAAGTACATCCTATCTTTGTAATCATTGTATTGTAGAATTGGAATTCCACATTTTCTTTGTAACGGATCGTTGTGGTCAGTTTGTATTTGTTTGATGTTGTCTAACATTTAAAAAGGGGATTGTTCATGCTAGAAATGAAATGTGTTATACTCACTTCCAAGCCTATGTATACTCTATATCAAGTATATCAAAATTTAGATTGTGTTTGATAATTGGTCACAAAATGAATATCTATGATTCAATAGATCGAACTTCCACATTTGCTTCTAACAATACATGTAATTCGGCCAACACATCTAAACTACAATCACTCGAAAGTCTTATCCAAACCCACACCAAGAGTGTAAGCAATTTAATTCGGGTCAATATAATTCTAAGCTCTAGCTCGGCTCACTTACAATACTTCAAGCACGCTCAATTGAGCCTTTATTTTCTTACTCAAACTTGGTTTTTTAACCGATACATTATGAGCTTGGCCCGGCTCGATTGTTCAAGGTGACCCACCCACTCGATATATTGAGTTTGGCTTGACTTAACTTTGATGAAGAAAAGCTTTACTCAAACACTTCATCGAAACAAAGTCGATCCCATCTTTGTAATCATTGCATTGTAAATTTTATATTGTACATTTTGTTTATAATGTAGTTTTGTATTTGTTTGATGTAGTATAACTTGTGCAAAATGGACCGTTAAGGCTATCAAAGTATCAAGCGGATGTAATTGTTTTCATCATGTCTTTTGAATAAAAGTGGTGTTTGTATGTGATGTTTGAGAATAAAAATTGTGGTTTTGAATGTTGGTGTTAGGCAAAGAAGAAGACCAAATCCTAATATTCACTTTATTTATTTTGTCATACGAATACAATTCTAGTCTCTAGTTTTTGTTGAAATGTTTAAGTTAGTACCCAATTCTTTTGTATTTGCATTTTTTTTTAAATTTATTGAAATCCTTGATTTTTTTATTTTTTATTTATTTTTAATATTTGAATGAATAAAAAATCCTTGATTTTTTTATTATTTATTTATTTATTTATTTATTTATTTATTTAACTTGAGCCTAAAGTATTTTGATGTCAAATATCAAATGTAAAATGCTAAAGTGGTAAAACTGAAATGTAAAATGTTAAAGTGGTAAAACGACTTAAGCTATCACATTTGACGCTCTTAAAACAAATTTCAACTAACATTATAACTATTTTCAATACTTTGCAAGGTTGTTAGAATCTTTTGCCGGTAACTATTTAATAAAATTGTTGCCCGCAAAATTCCCTAACAACCATTTTTAAAATATTAAAACTAGATTTTGAAACCCTTAAACAAACATAAAAGGGAATGCCAAATGTGTCAAGAAAGACACTACTCTTGAAGAGTTTGGATTTCACTTTATAGCTTGGTGTTCCTTTGCCATTTGGTTAATGTGGGCAATGTGGGATGGAAAGTTGCAAAACTTTTTCTAGAATACTACCCTTTTCTCCTATACCATTGGTCCATTGCTCAAACACAAAGCCAATTTTGTTATTACAACATAAATAATAGTAAACTCAAGTGACAATTAATGACACTTGTTACAACAGAAATAATAGTGAACTCAAGTGAAAATTATCATAAGACACTTGTGACGAAATGACTTTGGACGAGCCTAATAAATCTAAAGTTGACATTCCAAAAATAAATACACAGTTTCTTTTATGCACTTCATATTTAGCTAGACGAGTATCCGTGCATAATAACGATATTTTATAACAGCAAACATTTATAATTGTAGTATTTGATTTGAACTGTGAATCGGGATTGGGAGCAAAAATTGGATGAATATGTAAAATACGAAGAAAAAAAATTGAATATAGATGATCACACAATAATCACACCAATATTATTAAAAGTTTCAAGAATTTTAAAATGTGTGTATCATATTGTTTCTTATAATAGTTACTAAAAGTTTTTAAGAATTTGAAACCGTGGGTATGCTACTCTTTCTTAAGATAATTTTAGGGGGTGCTTGGTTGGGGATAATGGGGGTGGGGAATGGGAAAAGTAATGATTAAACATGCATGTTTATGACTAGGGAATGCAATCATTGTTTAGTATGGGGTAATGAGGCATTACCCAGTAAATTGGGAGGTATGGTAATGATTACCCACCAGCAGCAGCCACCACCAGCAGTAGCCACCACCACCAGTAGCCACGACCACCACCAACCACCACCACCACCAGCCACCACCATTAGCAGCCACCACCACCACCAACCACCACCACCACCACCAACCACCACCACCAGCTACCACAACTAGCCACCACCACTAGCCACCACCACCACCAGCACTAGCCACCACCATCAGCCACAACCACTAGCCACCACCACCACCACCACTAGCAGGCGCCATCACCACCAGTAACCACCACCACCAGCAGCTACCACTACCACCACCACCACCACCACCAGCCACCACCACCACCACCAGCCACCACCACCAGCAGTAGCCACCACCACCAGCCGCCACCACCACCACCAGTCGCCACCACCACCAGCCACCATCACCTTGGAGGTTAATGTGTTTTTCTTAAACCAAGCACCATCAAAGATAATGATAATCTTCATTTCATTCCCTTTGCATTCCCTTTGCCTTTTCCTTTCCCATTCCCCATTTTGAACCAAGCGCCCCCTTAAAGTTTTCAAGTTTAAGGATTAAATTGTTTTCTAAGATAATTTTTAAGTTATCAAGATTAAGGATAAGGATTAAAGAAAATGGTGCAAGTACTTTATAAATAGTACAAATAGATCATCTTCGGGTCACATCACCATGGAACAACTGTCTACCGATTAATGTTAATATTCAAGCATGGCGTGTTACACTGGATCGTCTCTTGTATGATATCAAGAGTCGATTGAGTATCTCAAACTATTTTGGATCCTTAAATCACATTTGTGGTGACAAGTTTAAGCTATAAGAGCATCTGTTGTGCAAAGGTTTATACATAGCTTTTTACTATTTAGAAAAGCTTTTGGAAGACTTTTACCATTGCAACAAAAGCTTTACACATAGCTTTTTTGAGAAAGACTTGCAAAACACCAACCGGTTGATAGAAAATTTAGCAAGTTATTTTCATTAATTGTATACTTATTGAGTTTTCATTTTATACCCCTCGAGAAAACATATTTTTAACACTTAATTTACCCTTTGCATTTCATATCAACGGTTAGTTTGCTTTTTGCTTTATTCCTTTCATGCTTGTATATATACATTACATCTTGGTGCTTGCATACATACGAAGGCCCATTCATATAGAGCATAATTCATATTGAGCATATATACATCCTCTTATCCTGCATATTTTTATACACCCTTATTATGTGTGACGACGGCATCGAACAACTTTTAGCACAAGCAAATGAATTTATCATAGAGGAATTAAATGACGATACCTATGAGAAGTTGTTGTTGATGCTTGCAGAGAAAGAACTTCGTAATGAAGCCGAAAAGTCAAGCCGACTACGTATTGAACGAGGTCGAGAAGAAGGACATCACCGTCTTGTTGCGGATTATTGTACATTCACAGTCAAGGCCATTTTGTAATATCATATGTATATATTGTACTCTAGCGTTATCTTATTTATGTTTTAGTGTCATTTTCTTGATTAAACAAACACCTACCTGCTAAAGTGGTAATTGTACATTCACAGTCAAGGCCATTTTGTAAAAACATAAATACTTAAGGATAGTTTTTAAAAAATGTTTATGAAAAGCTTTTGAAAAGCTTTTTTGCATTGTAGAGGTTTTATGGAAATGACTTTTTCAAAGTCAAAATTTATTGAAGTATTAATGAGATATTAATATTTATGAGGCAAAAAGTCATTATAGACTTTTACTATAACAGATGCTCTAAGTAAATGCTAGGTGCTATTTGTAAAGGAGAAGTATATGGTTCGATTTCAGACCATTGTCGCTCAAGTTTGCCTTCTTGGTTACATAACAAGACATCTTACCTTTGCATAAATGCAAATATGAATCTTTGCACAAACGCAAATATTAATGAAATTAGACTGATTGTTTCTAGGAAAGAAAAAAAAAATATACTAATTGTTTGGTTATAATAATAATAATAATAATAATAATAATATTAAAACGTTGTTATTGATAGGTTCCACGTATCATTTGTTAGGATATTATCTTATATAAATTAAACAAACTTTTAATTTAATATGAGATTTGATAAACACAATCTATACGCTTTGTTTAAACATTTCATATTTATAAAGATGGTAATTAAACTCATATATTCCATAACTATATATTTTTAATCATTTTAAAAATGATAATGATGTAATACTTAAACAAAACACATAAAGTTATGTTTAACAAATCGCATTTAATCTACATGTATACTTCATATAATGGGTTTATCCCATTTTTTTGAAAATTCGAAAATCATGAAAACTTAAAACTAATTAAAGAAACTTGTCATTATATAGGAAATTGTTTTAATGAGTTTTCATATTTACAAAAACTATTTAATTAAAATATTTCATTTTAAATTAAATAAAAAGTAATTAATTTTATTCATTTTGGTCGTCTCTTTTAATGTACGCAATGTATAATTCCCTTTACTTGTTGGTTAGGATGAAGATTATGATTATGATCCATATGGCGATGATGTGTGTGATGATCTAACGGAAGATCAATTGAAAATCAACTTTTATATTTCAGCTACATTTTGATTTTTTACATTGTATGAATAAATATATCACAATCGTAATTATGCGTCGCTATAAAATTTTGTTGTTATGCACGGATACTGCTATATAAGAAATGTCACATGTTTCTTTTGTTTTCTGACCGGCTGGCACATTTGGCTCGTGTCCATTTGGCTGTATGTTGTTTGGTTTCTTCTACCCAACCAATAATTCTATCTGACACACCTTTTATATTTGGTACGTGTTGTTTCTATGACCTGAAATCTTATCAAAAGGTTACGATTGATGATATAATTTTCTACTTTCATCATTTTGTTGACCACAGAAATTTGAAATTTATATTTCATTTGCTATCTATTCTTTTCATTTGGCCACGTGTCATAAGATAATTATTTTCTACTATCAAAATAGTTAAAATGAATGATTATTTATTTGTTATTATTATTATTTTTTTTTCAAACTTATCGACATTGAGATATTTTTTTTTAACATCAAAGATTTATCAATGACAAGTTGACACCTCTACACTATTGAAAAACTTGAAAGTTATTATCACATGTTCAAAATGGATGTTGATATTCTTTTCACATAAAATTGCATCCATCACAAGTTGACACCTCTACACTATTTGTTTTGTTCACTGACCGACTGGCACAGTTGGTTTAGTAGTCCCCCTTTGGCTATATGTTGTTTGGTTTTTCTACCCAACTACTAATTCTTCAATTGGACAGACCCTTTACATTTGGCCCCGTGTGGTTTTATAACCGGAAATCTATAAGACTGATAGTAATAAGACTAAACAAAAACCACACCACACACCGCCATATCAACTTTTTCTTTCCCAGACTAAACACTCGTAGTAAGAGAACCGCACTCACAACAAAAAGCATACCTCACAAAATTAAATTAAAAAAAAAAAAAAAAAAAA
The DNA here is from genome assembly GCA_030686995.1 of Artemisia argyi. NCBI lineage: Eukaryota > Viridiplantae > Streptophyta > Magnoliopsida > Asterales > Asteraceae > Artemisia > Artemisia argyi. The sequence continues at coordinate 148,457,755 of CM060709.1, read as the reverse complement.
AAAAAAATACACACACAAACCAAACATTTAATTCGGTCTGGTAGCAGACCAAACGAATTGGGTGTTTGGGGGGGGGGGGGGGGGGGGGGTTCCGGTGGGTTTTAGGGTAATAAGGGGCACACATCCAGTGGGTTGGGTTTGGGGTACACCGATAGGGGGTAACACCCCTTATTACGTTCAGTCTAAAAAAGGTTATGAATGGTGTTATATTTTTCTACTCTCTAGATGATATACTAAACTCATCAAGCACCAGAGCCATGCATCTTCTTTGCAACAAAACATATCAAGAATCTCAAAAGAATTACAGCTTCATTAACTAGTTAGTTATGGCTTTACCGTTTTAAGTTTTTCACTCATGACCGAGCTTTCGCGATTTCACCTTCAACTGCGAAAGAGCATTAGATAAGATATTTGGCCCAAGCCTGGCTTGTGAGCTGATGGTCGTTGTCTCGTATTTGTACTCTATAAATAGTTTATTATTATTAAAGTTTAACCCATGGTGTTTCAATCCATATAGATTTGACACGTATATTTCATTTGCTATCTATTCTTTTGATCTGGCCAGGTATAATAAGATGATGTAAATTAAGAAAGTATATTTTCTACAACCTAAATAGTTTGAATGCACTATTATCGATAGCGAAATGATTTGGAGAAACAAAAAACATGTCTAATTTTATGACTAATCTCACTTGCCAGCCTTTTGTTAGTTGCATCACAATGATTCACATTTTTACGAACTAGTAAACTATCGTCACACAGCTTTAGCCATATAATTATACATGTTTTTAGTTATGTAAAACATACATAGGGTGTGTTCGGTAAAAGTAGCAGTGAGCTGTGAGCTGTAGTTGTGAGCACAACTCACAGCTTTTTAAAGAGGCATTGGAAAAATGAGCGTTCTTAAAAAATAGCAATGCTCACTGCTTTTTTTTCAAATGAACAATAAAAAAAAAAAAAATATATATATATATATATATATATATATATATATATATATATATATATAAATCTCCGCGCCAAACATAGCCAAGTGTGAACTAATTAACTAATCAACTATCAAGTGACCAGAACTTAAGATAGTTACGGAAAAAATGATTAAAAACAAATATCGACATCTCTATTGGGCCCGGCCCATCGATCTCTAAATGGAAACTTATCCATATTGAGTCACCACACATTGTGACAAGTCTATAATGTTGAGATTTTTTAACATTAAAGTTTATTATCCATGACAAGTTGACATCTCTACACTAATGAAAAACTTGCATGTTATTATCAAATGAGGTCATTCATGACAACATACCCATGTGCATAACATTAAAGGGCGACTTCATTGCGAGTACAAGTATATAAAGTTAAGTGTAATTAGGGTGAAAATGCCGGTTGGTCACCTCGTAATAGACTAGTCTAAGTCGGTCGGCCTTATTATAAATACTCGGCCGGTCATAGACAAAATAGAAAAGAGGGTCGCCTGACCGACTGACTTGTGTGCATGTTTGTGTGGCCGAATTGTGTGCATGTTTGTGTGAGAGAGTATTTATTTAAATTGTACTTTTGTGTGATATATTTTTGTGGTGTCAATCTTTTTGTTATAGTAAGTTGGTCACGAATTAGTATTAGTGAGAAAGCTGAAGTGACAGAGGAGATATAAATCACTTGAGGGTCCTTATTACAACTAGTTTAAGGGTTGTTTCCAAAACATTTGAATTGGAGTTAAAAACAAGTATGTCAGTAGACCTTTTAGAGATATTTTCATGAATTTGCATATAACTAATGACGAGCGAATAACAAAAGGCTGTTTAATTGTTTATTGCCTAAAGACTAAAGTATTAAGTTATAAAGTAATCCTTAAAATAAATAAATAAATAACACCATTAAACTATATCAGTGGATGCAAAGTAATGTGATTTATATTTTGCACATGCATGTGCGTTGATTGCGACTTGCAACTAGCTTTTTATCATCGTATTTAGAAAGTTAAATGTACTAACACTGTAACGCACCAATAACTATTATTGATAATTTGATATTATTGGTATGCCCAATTATCATCTTACTAATAACATCCTAAATCTATCTTAACTACTTATAATATAAAAATAGTCAAATAAAAAAATTAGAAAACTGAAATTTCGATAATCCCCATCTTGCCTTTATCAAAAATCGAATGTCTGGTCAATGGTAATGCAATACTCATTCGACTAAATGGAAAGTATTGATGGTGAATGTATGGAAAGTATTGATATGGAATTGGTGAGTCATATGAAAAGTATTTGATACTAGTTAATATTTTGTAGGGTCATGTAAGTTTAGTAGAATGTTTAATGATAGGAGAAAAGTTCTTTTGCAAACTAGTTTTTTGCAATAAACTGAGTGACAAATCTTCACCATACATTTAATTTGATCTAAAGGTTTGGATTAACCTAAGATTTAATATGCAACATAAGTCTATGTTTTTTCCTTGTCATTCTCATCTACTCATTTTTTTTTTCTTTCTTTTGTTTTTTTGTCTTTTTTCCCATTGACGTATTTTTTTTTTCGTTCTTTTGAATTCATTTTTTTCTTTTCATTTACTATTCACGCTCTTTTTTTTCTTTTTCACATTTTTTTCTTTTTTTAATAAACGTTTTTTTAATTCATTTTTTTAAATCACGTTTTTTTAACTCACGTGTATTCTTTTATTTCACGTTTTTTTTTACTTTCTTACGTTCTTGTCCGTTTCATTCGTTTTCGTTTGTTTTCGTACGTTTTCGTCCGTGTTTATATGTTTATACACGTTTTCGTCCGTTTTCATACGTTTTCGTCTGTTTATTAGGTTTTCGTTCATTTTTAGACGTTTTCATCTGTTTTAACATGTTTTCATTCAATTTTATACGCTTTTGTCTTTTTCATCAATTTTTATAAGTTCTCATCCGTTTTTAGACGTTTTTGTCAATTTTTGTCCGTTTTAGACGTTTTTGTCCGTTTTATACATTTTTGTGCGTTTTCTGACGTTTTTGTCTGTTTTCATACGTTTTCGGCACTTTTATATTTTTTTTATCCGTTTTCGTCTATTTTTTACGTTTTGTATGTTTTCAGACGTTTTTGTCCGTTTCCGTACGTTTTCTTATGTTTTCGTCCGTTTTTATACAATTTTATCCGTTTTCAGACTCTTTCCTCCGTTTTCAGCAGTTTTTATACGTTTTCAGACGTTTTTGTTCTTTTCCTTACGTTTTTGTCTGTTTTCATACGTATTCATCCGTTTTTTACACTTTCGTCTGTTTTAAGATGTTTTCGTACGTTTTTATACGTTTTCGTCGTTTTAAGACGTTTTCGCCTGTTTTTATACATTTTGTCAGTTTTCAGACATTTTCCTCCGTTTTTCGCAGTTTTTATACGTTTTCAGACATTTTTGTTCCTTTTCATACCTTTTTTTCTATTTTCGTACATATTCATCCATTTTTTTACTTTTTCATCTGTTTTAAGACGTTTTCGTCCAGTTTTATACGTTTTCGTCTGTTTTGTCCTTTTTTATACGTTAATATACGTTTTTGTCCGTTTTCATATATTTCCTTTTGTTTTTATACATTTTTGTTTGTTTTTAGACGTTTTCGTTCGTTTCCATACATTTTCGGCAATTTTTACACGTTTTCATACGTTTTTATCCGTTTTCATACTTCTTCCTCCGTTTCTTTCGTATTCGTCCATTTTCATAAGTTTTCGTCCGTTTTCATACGTGTTTTTAAGCTTTCATACGTATTCGTTCATTTTCTTCCATTTTCATATGTTTCTAAATATCACAATTGATATCCTTAATATAACAAGTGATATTTAGAATATCACGGAATATCACTTGTGATATTAAGAATATCAATTGTGGTATTCAGAAACGTATGAAAACGGATGAAAACATATGAAAAATGAATGAAAACGGACGAAAAATGTAAGAAAGTGAAAAAAAATGTGAATTGAAAAAAGCGTGAAATCACTTGTAATATTCTGAATATTACTAGTGATTTTCTGAATATTACTTGTGATTTTAATGTTACAGAACAATTGTTGAAAATCACTTGTGATATTCAGAATATCACTTGTGATATTCAGAATATCACTTGCGATATTCTGAATATCACTTGCGATTTTCATGTCACAGAACATTTTTTGAAAATCACTTATGATATTCAGAATATCACTTGAAATATTTTAAATATCACTTGCAATTTTCATGTTACAGAATGTTAAAAATCACTTGTGATATTCAGAAAATATCACTCGCGATATCGTGAATATCACTCGCGATATTGTGAATATCACTCGCGATATTCTGAATATCACTCACGATATTCTGAATATCACAATTGATATTCTGATAATCACAGTATATCACTTGTGATATTTAGAAAGGTATGTAAACGTCTGAAAACATTTAAAAACGAACGAAAATGAATGAAAACGGACGAAAACATATGAAAACGGATGAAAATGTATGAAAACGGACGAAAACGTAAGAAAACGGGCAAAAATGAATGAAAATAGATGAAACCGTATGAAAACTGATGAAAACGTATAAAAATGGACGAAAACGTACAAAAATGGACGAAAACGGACGAAAACATATGAAAACGAACGAAAATGTATGAAAACGTAAAAAAACGGACGAATATATATATGAAAACGGCCGAAAACGTATGAAAACGGGCGTAAACGTATGAAAAATTCGAAAGCAGACGAAAACGTAAGAAAACGGACGAAAACGTATGAAAATGGACGAAAACGTATAAAAATGGACGAAAACGCAAGAAAACGGACGAATATATATATATATATATATATATATATATATATATATATATGAAAATGGACGAAAATGTATGAAAACGGGCGAAAACATAAAAAAACGGACGAAAACGTATGACAAAAATTCGAAAACAGATGAAAACGTAAGAAAACAGACGAAAACGTATAAGAACCGACGAAAACGTATTAAAATGGACGAAACGTATGAAAACAGGTGAAAACGAGCGAAAACATATGAAAACGAGCGAAAACGTAAGAAAGCAGACGAAAAAGTATGAAAACGGACGAAAATGTATGAAAACGAAAGAAAACTGACGAAAGCGTAAAAAACCGACGAATGTGTATGATAAACGAAAAAAACGTTAAAAAACGAAAGAAAAAAAAAACGCAAATTAAAAAAAATAAAAATAAAAAATAAAAAACTTGAATTAAAGGAAAAAAAACGTGAAGTTAAAAAAAAAGGAAAAAAAAAGAAATAAAATAAAAAAGGGGGAAAAATGAATAAATAAGATAGACAAAAATGATTAAAAAATTAAAAAAAAAAAATGACTTAGGTTGTCCTATTAAATCTTAGGTTAATCCTTACCATTAAATCAAACTAGATGGATGGTGGAGATTTGTCCCTCAGTTTGCAACAAAAACTTAATTTGTAAAATAACTCACCTCTTAATGATAGAGTTTTGTATTACTGCTTAATTTTAGAAGTGATACAAACACATTAATGTGATAACATGTTTTAGGTAAAGATGGTCAATAACATTTAAAACAATTTGAATTATAAGCTTGCACATGAAGGTTTCGGCTATGTTTGACAGAAGTAGCTGTGAGCAGTAGCATTGAGCAGTAGCTGTGAGCTGTGGGCAGTAGCCAAAAAAGCTCACAGCTTCATAAAGAAGCATTGGAAAAATGAGCTTTCCTAAAAAATAGCAAAGCCCACAGCTCTCATGCCAAACAAACATCAAAAATAAAAAAGCTCATTCTAACCGCTCATTACCCCAAAAAGTTCCAAAAAAGCTCCGCACTAAACATAGCCTTCATATTCTCACTATAAAAATGGCTATATGTTTGTATTCAACATTTTCTTTCTTTCATGTTGCTTCTTCTGTTTCTATAATTCGGTTTGTATCTCTTTTTTTTATCTCACTAACTGTTGTTTACTTTGTTTCACTAATCTGGTTATTTTTGTATAGTTTGCTCCTTAACATAAGGTATGCATTTCATGTTTAGTAGATTTCAATTTCATTGTTCATTAATTTTTTTGTTGTTTATTTAGGGTTTCCTTCGAGACACAAAGATTGTTTAGTGGAAGATTTACATTTTTCTCAGTACTTGTTATCTTTGCATGCTTTTAACATAATTTACCATATTTGTTTTATTTTCCCATGTCCATTTAGCAGGGACGATTTCGTTGAGGATGAAGCAATAATAAGGATTGATTGAATATGTATAGTGATAAAAATGTTTAAAAATAAATCACATGTTGACTCATCTATTGTTGTATATCGATAAAGATGCAACTATGATCAAGTGTTCAAATATCGACATGTTGATGAGATCAAAAGTTAGTGATACAAGCAAAGTAGAATGATGTAATCATTCGAGCAAAATTTACCTGTGACATATTATAACCTGTAGTGTATTTTCATCCCAATAATGTGTTCTCGGAAGCTTAATTTGTTAACGGGTTATCTATGACATTAGATACAGTATCATTTATCTCTATGTGGTTGTTTATATATATTATATCTTTTTAAAGTAGTTTAGTCTTATTTTTGTTAACAAAGGCAACAAATTAAAACCCATATGATTAATGACTCAATTAATATTAAACCATAACCCTTAGTTGTGTAACCGATGAATATAAATTGCCGATATTTGACCTGGTTTAATTTGATCCGTTTTTGAACCAACCAGTCGGGTTAACTCAGTTTAAATCGACCTATTTTTTGACCAGAACGGTTCAACCAGTTGAACCACCCGGTTCAAACCGGGTTTCAAAACATTATATTTAATCCTCAAATATTCAAACTTTTATTATTTTTCGTTTATAACCCATAAACTTTTTTATCACCAAATGATCTGTCGCTATAAAATCCCGTGGCTATGCACAGGTACTCGTCCCGTATCAATAACACCAATATCAGTTATTGGTGCATGTGAGTCGAATAACACTATCACCAAAAATAATTCACTCACTCATAATAAAAAATAAAAAAGGGCCCAACAACGGTTGATGCTTCACCCACGAGAGGGCCAACCACATGTGTAAGATGCTAAATTGCTAATAGCGGAGCACTACCATGACGTCATTGCTTTTTCTTTTGCCAAACGCACCTTGTACTGTGCTCTCTTATAATATACGGCAAAAAGCAACCATGTATAACGGTAAATAATTATACTTGTGAACTTGTGTTTTTGAATGACCCTTGATGTAATTTACAAGTTCAATATGTAGTCATTGCGAAAAAAAAAAAAAAAAAAAAAAAAAAAAAAAAAAAAAAAAGTTTATGGGTTATAAACGAAATTGATGAAAGTTTAAAAATAATACAATATTAAAATTACTAATTTAGTAGTAGATGTTGGTATTATTTTTAATCAAGGGTATTTTAGTAATTGCATTAATATTTTAAATTTTAAAAATTAAAAATTAAAAAAAAAATGATGTAAAAATAGTATAGATAGATCATTACATTAATAGAATCAAGTTCAACTAAATATTAGGGGTGCTTGGTAGGGGTTTAAAGGGGGTGGGGAATGGGTAAGATATTTAAAATGACCCACATTACTTAATATATGGTGCTTGGTTAGGGAGTGCAAAGGTACTGATTACCTCGTAGTGGGTAATCAACCATTATAGAGTAAATTGGGAGGTAAGGTATTGATTACCCACCTCACTCAATCCTTTGTATTCCTTTTCCTTTTCCCTTTACCCACTTTGAACCAAGCGGACCCTTACTCATCCGACATTTGCTTTTTATACAATATCATAACATTTTTAGATTTTTATAAATTGACGGGACTAGAGAGAATCTCATGTTATCTTCAAAAACATGCACTTTAGGTGGTTTGTATTATTCGTTTTCTAGCCAACAGTTTTCTATTAGCCAAAGTTGAAACAATAATGTACATGTTATATCAATCAATTCTAACTTAAAAAATAATTCAGTTGACTATAGGTGGATGTGAAGTGACAATTTATGAACTCGTGGATCTTAATGTAAGCACAAAAACATGTGGTTGATTAGCATACCGTTTTTTTTTGTTTATTTATTTATTTATTCATTTATTTATTTTTTTATCACACCCTGTGCATTACAGTGTTGTATGACGTGCTATACAGCTTGTAAAAAATTTGGTCTGCAAATCAATCTCCCAAAAACATAAATATATTCTCGTTCTATATAAACACAACAATATACATAACTCAAAATAACGACAATAAACCAACATTTTTTAATACCTAAATGCAAGAATGGGATAATTGTACACGACATATTACAAATATAATCGTCAACATGAATAAATACATTTATAGATAACGAAAGGAGTCATCTTGGTGATTTTAATGACTCTACTTGGGATTTTCCTTGTGGACCTCGAGTTCGTATGAAAAGTCTATACTCATCGAACGTCATCGATGGGTATAGAGGGGGTGTCTCTGGTGTTACCAACTCTGGTGCTGGATGAATAAGCAAATCACTCTTTGGGTTAAAGAAATATGCCAACGACACCCTCTCCTTGTCTGGATTTACGATCACCCTATGTTCTACGCTTTTGTATATAGCGTTGCTTAAAACCTGAAAAATATAACAACCACCACAATAAATGACCGATATGAAAAACATGGTTGAAACTGGGGTTAGGGCTTATATTATATACCGAAAGCTGTAGCTTACATTTTTATAAAGTTATTTGGCGAATTAGTTGTAACAGAAGCTTATTTATGTAAAATCGCATAAAAATATATCAAATTAAATTTAGATATATTTTCAGCTTTTGCGTGATAATCTATTATATTTTGAATGTATTTATGTAATTTAACTAGCTATATGCCCTTATAAGCCACTTTCAATAGGCTTCGGCTTATGGAGGATTATGGCCTATATAACCATCTATAAGTCTGTGTAATAAATAAGACTTATTTTGTAAGTTGTTTTATTTTAAAAGTTTAAGTCCACATAAGCTCCCTAAAAGCCTCTCCCAAACACAGCCATAATTTAAAGATGTCAATGGAACGAGCCGAGATTACAACATTTTCCACGTCGACAAAATAAACTAACACGTGTATTAAATGTTTATCATATTGTTCACGTGGAAATTGTAAATGGTATTCGATCTTTAGGAAAGAAAGAAATGACGCCACACAAAACAAAAACCACCATCAAATGTTTGGTCCCTATTTGGCTATTTTCTTTCACAAAAACCGTTTGGCCCATATTTGCAATAAATAAAATTGACATAGATCCGAACGTCACCGAATTGATTTAGGCATATTTGGATGTGCATTTCATGTTTGTTTGTTAAGGTAAATATATATATATATATATATATATATATATATATATATATATATATATATATATATATATATATATATATATATATATATATATTTTAATGACAACTATCTCACAATATACACACTAGAAATTATCTCAGGAGTAAAAAGTGACTATTGTAATCAATCTATCTTAAAATAAAATAAACTAACATGTGTATTAAATGTTTCTCGTGTTGTTCATGTGGAAATTATAAATGGTATTCGATCTTTAGGAAGGAAAGAAAGAAGCGACAACCACACAAAACGAAAACCGACATCCAATGTTTGGTCCCTATTTTCTTTCACAAAAAATGTTTGGCCCATATTTGCAATTAATAAAATTGGCATAGATCCAAACATCACCGAATTGATTTAGGCATATTTGGATGTGCATTTCATGTTTGTTTGTTAAGATAAACATTAAGATTTTTTTTATTTTATTATTTTTTTTTTTTTTAACTACAATTATCTCAACTAGAAACTATCTCAGTAAAAGTGACTATTGTAATCAATCTATCTTAAAATAAAATCTTGACAACTCGTAATCTTTAAACTTCTTGAAAAAGTACCTGAATTTGGTCTCCGATATTGGCAATGATTGCATGTCGGGCTGGTTTAACAGTGATCCATTGTTCTCCTCGTCTAACTTGAAGTCCGCTAACGTTCTCATCAGGTAGGAGAAAGGTGATGCCACCAGGATCCGAGTGAGACGATAGACCTAAGGTCAAGTCGGGCTGCGGGCACTTTGGGTAAAAGTTAACTCTCAAACAAGCCCCGACATCTTCACCACCAAATGCTTTTTGAAGGTAATCTTTTTGTAGCCCGAGGTTTATCGAAAAGACCTCTAACAATACACTACCCAACCGCACTATTTCTTTAGAGTATTCTTCCACAGTTTCCCTACATTAAAACATTGAAATTTGAAACAATACTTTTAGTTACACATTACCAAATGACCTTTACTTCAGTGTTATATAAGTGACCCATTGTTATTCAGTGTTATATAAGTGACCCATCAAACAATGTGTTATGGGTTGACTACTCATTTGGAACATACTTGAAAGACATATATGAGTTATTAAGTGCTATATAGTCATTTGAAAATTTTGCTTTAGAAGATTGAAAAGAAATCGACTATAATTGAGAGGTCTAAATGTGTGACTAATTTTGTGTCTACATGCATGTGACACTGATTTATTAGTTTGTGAAGAAGTTGCTCCATCTGCTTGTAACATAAAAATGCTGTCATATAGGTTCAAACGTACGATTAGACATACTAATTAAACATGTCAATCCATGCTCATAATAAATTGCACGTACGTATTAACATGCTAATTTTGTATGGTTCAGACGTACTTTACAACACAATATAGGTGGTCCATGATCACTAACCTTAAAGAAGATGGTGTAGCAGGCCATTTGTTGTGGTCTTTAAGATTAGAAGGAAGATAGTGAAGGAAATAATAATCACTCCAATCAAGTATAGCTCCCTTTTGTAGCCCTAATCTACTTCCATAACCTTCGTATGTTTTCGGCGAATTTGCATATTTTTGTTTCACTTCCATGGACTCATGGAAAAACTCTCGCCATATTTCGCGTACTCCATCAACTAACTCCCCACTTAACCCATGATTAATCACTTGGAAAAACCCCCACTCACGACACGCCTCAGAGATTTCTCTCAAAGTTGCTTCTCGGTCGTTTGTAAGCCCGGCTAGGTCGATTATGGGTATGTTTATGTCGGGTGGAGATGAGTCAAAGGACGGACGGTCCGTTGGTGGCTTGATGTATCTTTCAGGAATGACGGGTTTTCCGCTCTCGGATAAGGATTGAACTCGAACTACGGGTTCAGGCCAATCACAAGGGCAACCCATGTTTGATTAGATAAGTTTTAAGAGAGGATATGATTGTAAGGTGGTGGATGGAATAGGAAGGAAAGGTGCATGGTTTTAAAGGCCAATGTGGGGTTGAAGTGAAAATGACGTATTTCTGTAGCTTAAAACGTGCCTAAATACGAAGGAAATGTGTGTTTTGGTGTGTGTAAGGGGGCCGAGCTAGTGTCACTAGTTATTTATCAACATGTAGGCCGACATAAATATGTATTTTGTGCTTTACTATACAAACTAATTTTGTTCTTACTCATATAATACAACAATAGAGAAAACAAATACGTATCACATGCATGGTATAAAAATTCAAATACTATAGCCACATGGCATGCATAGACTGTATTCTAGCAACGAGATCCAAAAAAGAGATACTTCTAGATAACAATGTTTATATGATATCGAAAGAATATTTCTAGATCCACCACTCATAGTTTACAAAAAAAAACTCACTCGCTGACGTGTCAGCGAGCTGATTGGTTGGTTTTTTGTGGCCAAAAAAAACTCACTCGCTGACGTGTCAGCGAGCTGATTGGTTGGTTTTTTGTGGCCCACAAAAAACCAACCAATCAGCTCGCTGACACGTCAGCGAGTGGGTTTTTTTTTGTAAACTATGAGTGGGTGTAGCACACCTCATATCGAAAATTCAAATCCTAGTTCCTTTCTTGTTTATACTTCTTTATATATTTGACAATAAAAAGTTTATACTCCGTATATCGTTGCTACATAATGACTCAATAATGTAGTTGACTTCAATTATAACAATAATAACTAATTCAACGGTATTTGAAATTGTCAAAACCATGTGTTACCAAATGCAATGTATCTATCATTTAATAATGCTGAATTAGATTTTAGTAACAAATTTGTAGTATTATTTATTTGAGTTAATTTTCTAAAAATGTATCTTAGGGGTTGTTTGTTAGCCTCTTAATTGGTCATTAGAGGCATACATTGAATCGGTCAGAGGTAAGTGCATGTTTGTTGAATTTTCTTAAACCACTTGATCATTCTAATTGCCTTTTAATGGAACAGCATCGAAAGCCATGCAAATTTATTCTAATTTTCTTTAATCGAAGTGACAAGGCATATGCGTGGCATACATATGAACAAATATCAATTCTAATATACTGAAAATTCATAAAAATAAACGTCTTGCGTAATAGTTTAATTTAACAAACATATATTAATATTAAAAATAACTAACTGAAAAAAATGATATTTGTACAAAAGGTTAATATGGCAATTTTATATGGGTGAGTCACCAGCTCAGGAAACTTGTCAAACGCCATATTTTATTCAGAACTAGTTCATTCAGAGTCACTAAATCATTCAGGGTTTTGAATCATTCAGTGCTAAATCATTATGTTTTATCAAACAACCCCTTACTTAACTTTTGTTAGTGTATTATCGCTAGAATCAGATTTAATAAATATCTCTTTAATTTTTGTTTATTTCGTATACGCTATTACCTGTTATACCCAAAGCCGGTATTCAATTTTTTTTATTCCACTGCACCATCCACATCATTTAATATTGCCACTTTGATTTTATACATTATGTTGTATAAACATTTCAGATCCGACACATTAAAGAAATAATCCTACTACATCGATCTGTCACTTTCACACGCTCAAACCGCCACTCCAAACCCTAGTTCTTATAAAAATCCAAATTGATTGTCGTTTTTCAGTATTTTGTTCCAAATCAAACTGTGCAAAAGGTACTTTACTTATTGTATTAGCGGTTTTGGCAAATTATTATTTCTATTATGAATATGTTAAAACATTTTTGGTAACCATATAGTCTCATTAGTTCAAATGGCAAAATGCATGCCATTTAACCTAAAGGACATGGTTCGATCGACAAGGTTGTCAACCCAAACGTCCATTTTTAAACCATTTGCATAACAATTTTCATAACTTGTTTTACATACATCTTACAAAAAATAGCTAACTAGAAAACATATAAATACAGTTTACAAAAACACTGCGGTTTAACTTGTTCCGGAGCATGGTTATCTAGTACTACTTGCCTATACACGATACGACAAGTACTTCCGTTTATCACTTCACTTCTTAAGGCATTTGCCCTTTACCTTACCTTGTCCACATAAATGTCAATGTTTTTTTTTTACCCACACTACATTGTTAGCCCGCAATGCTTTTTCTACTTAACACTTTTTTATTAATTACAGTACTATATAATAATTATATTTAAAAAAACGAGTCTATAATATTTCTCATCTAAAATCATATTCTTATCAAAAGAACAATAGTTGATAAAAAAAATGTATTATAAATAATATTGTTTGACAAATAAAAGAAAAGATAGTAACCGGAAATCTTAATTTGAAACTTTACGATCGTGACAAATACTTTACATAGTCGTTTAATTTTTATTTTTATTTACTTAGTTTATGCTAACCATTTGATGTAAGTTGATGAGGTATGGTCTCCTCCGGATACTTGGGAGGAGATAATCACAATTAGTCCTTGATATGTCTAAGATAAATTCACTCAATGACCATCTCAGTGCTTGCTCAGGAAACATAACAACGGAGCAGGGCCTACATCGGAGTTAGTACACTGACCATCAGAGCTAGTACACTGGCAACTGACATACATAGTACGATGACGTATGAATAGCGCAGAGCCACAGACGCTTGGTCCACAAATTAACATAGAGACAACTTTGATCCCGAAGACCAAGCCTGGTGCTTATCAGCGCTTCAGGGGCTGCACCTAGAAGACAACTTAGATTCCACAAAAGGTTTTGTCATGGAGCTAATCACAAGTAGTATAAAAGGAATCATTCACACACATGAACATGGATCCTTTTACACACACACTCCGATGCAGCCTTCTCTCCACTATATTCTTACTCCTTTTTACTTGCCACTTATTACTCACTTATATAAATTACTTACTTTCACGCCGAAGTTGGTCTCGGACTAAAAACCCGAGGCGAGCTAACGGTGTTCTCTCTTATTTCAGCCTACAAGACGAAGGAAATACCGCGGAGTCTCCTGAAGCTTAGGGTTGAAGAGCATCTACGAAAATTTGCTCAAACATAAGTATATGTCAGTTTTAAAACAACACGAGTATAAGAAAAATAATAATATAAAGTAAATAAGCTATATATAGCAAATGTTAATATTTATAGTCATTAATATAAAGTTGGGTTGTACACCATTGTTTTGTTAAATGGAAGAATTTTGTAAACCCGCAACAACGTGGCCGCAAGTTGTTGAAGTTTGTTTTGCGGCTATTAGAAATATTGTGGACAATTATTATTACCATTGACGTTGATTTGAGCCGTATCGGGCGTTACCGAGATTTCTAGTCCCGTGTGGCCCTGACAATGCCAAAAGAGACTTGATATTATTATGTGGACTTTTAGACTCATTTGTTGACCCGACGATAAAATGAACTCGAAACGGAAAGTAACTCATAAAATATAATTATAAATTCACGATAAAAATGAGACGCGTACATATATGCATATATACGTTAACTTTAAATATTAATTTACAAGTGAAAACTTGTTGTTTAATATGTAAAAGTTAACGATAAGTGTTAAAATGACGACAATATGTTATAAAATATTTCCTAATTGATAAGGAATATTAATTAATGATAAACCGTTAATTAGTAGTTCTAAATTAAAAAGGAAATGTTAAAATAACGATAAAGATGTTATTTAAATACTTAATAAAATAATAAGAAAAACGGTATTAAATGTAAATGGAGACGAGTTATTAATCGTTTTGAAGACACGTTTATCGAGATAGGCCATTTTAGGAAATAATAGGAGTCATAGTAATGGCACGACGAGTTACGGATTGGTTCACCTTAATACGTCTGATTCTCACGGTTATCAAAATTATTGGGCTAACGAGTCCAATAAGGGTCCAATAAGCGTGATGGAGGAAACCTATTAATGGGTAATCTATCCTCAAAACTCGATGACAAACACGACTTAGTTTTGGAATAAAAAATGAGACGAAGGAATTATTTGGCTTATCGAGATAAAAAATTCGATAAAGATTCGACAATTCTTTCCAGAAATTTATTAAACTATAATTAAGAACGCCTGACCCCGACCTAGTCCTTTAAGTTGTTTAGGTTGTTGGTCCTTGTCTGAGCGTGTGTTTACTCGAGTCGGTGTCATGTCTGCACCGCACACACGAATGATACCAAACATCTAATGATGGATATGACAATAAACCTAAAGAGCTAAAAAGAATAATGTTGGGAATAATTCACTTTTAAGAGTTTGCACGTTTCAAATAAGATATTAAGACGAGTTTATTTACTAGGTTGTGTCGGGTCCCGCAGTGCAGTGACTTACTAGCTATCGTCATCTTGCTTTTAGTGTATCACCTCTCGTCTACCACTTGAGGTGAGTTTATAGCCCCACTTTTTACTCTTTTCAATTGTTTTGGGGGAGAATACATGCTCGTCTTTATCTTGTCTTCATGTGTTATTCTTGGTATTATGATGTCTACTTCGGATTATTTCTATAAATACTTAGCAAGTAGAAGAACACAAATTGTTCTCTTTTGGAACATTACAAATACATATTCAGAGTTCCTTACATTAGTTTGTTAATATCCTACTTCATAAGTTGTTTAACAAATTCAGAACTTCAATTTTAAGACTTAATGTGATTTATTACATTCCATAATAAATAGTGTCTTATTAATCTTCTAGGTTGGAGTCTTATTAAGTATGTTCAATTTATACTCAATATTCTAACCTTGATAACTTTTGGAAGAAAAGAAATTATAGTTATCTTTAATCAAACAATACCAATAGAGTTTGATTCTCCTAACCGAACACACCACTAACTTGTGATATTTCATTAGAACTAATATTGTGAGATAATCTAACAATATGTAAGATAAACTTATATTCCTTTTGGCTTACCTACTTACCAACTAAATCAGCTTAATGGTGAAATAGAATTACCAAGCCTCTTGCATGCTTTATAACACAAGTACTTATTGACCAAATCACTTTATATCCATGTTTCAAGAAGAAAACATAAACTATTATAACCCCACTATACGTTATAAGTTATTGATCAACTCAATGACTTCTTGTATATGTCTTAATCAGGAAGGCATAACAAGTTAACGTCTTACTTTATTATAATAAGTCTTGTAACAATTAAAAGACTCCATGTTTATAAGAAAATATAAACATATAAAAGCAAAATAATCTTGAACACCAACATTTGGTTTCATTAGTAATTTCAAGTCAATTTATTTACTTCATTTATTTATGTCATTCTGAGAATACATAGATATTAGAGTTGAAGTAGTCTTGTTATCATATCGACAAATGTTCTAATATGTGTCTAATTTAGAAACTGTAAATTCTCCATGTACGTCTCACGTAATCATGAAAATTCACCTTGTTGTTGTAATATAGTCAAGGTCTCACTTAAGCTAAATTTCAACATCAAGTGTTTCTTGGATTAGATGTTTATAAGTCATATTAGAACGTTAGTCTCTTACCTTGCAGTCAAAAGAATCCTTTAAATCATATTCCTATGTGTTGTACCTTGCACAAAATAAAGATTTCTCCCACTTGTGCATGGAACAACATCATGTACCAGATAAACAACACGACACGCGTTTGTTAATGTGATCAATATGATTGTATCATTAGCATAACTAGTAGTTATAGAACTAATTAATGAACAAGGAAACGCACATGGCTATCCTTGAAAATATTAGTGTCTATATTTGAAAAGTGATTATCTTGAGACATTCAAAAGATAATCTGGGTTACTACCAAGACAATAAAGCTTGTAGCTTCCACTGAATTAGAGAACGTTGCAATGATCCCTTATTCAATAATAATATTCAATGCTCCCACTGGATTTGATAACATTGTAAGTGTTTCATAACCAGTGAAAACAAATATCCTGTTTTTAACTTTCCTACATCTTTGAAGGCTCATACGTAACAATTACTTAGGCACTATAAGAGTGTATTCTACTATGTAGATGATGGACTATCCATCGATACAATTAACTTGAAAATTGGGCATGCAATTTCTTCCTTAATAGGTTTACTATTCCAACAATTGTATGTAGTACCTTTAAATGGTCAAAACAAAACAACTAGAGAAAATATACTAGTTTGTCTTTTACCATTTTGCGGTAATTAGCCTAGCTTCTAATTTAATAACTCGTAAAATGCGCAATAATCTTAACTAGTAAAATTTGCTATGAGTTACGTATTTAGAATTTACACAATTCTAATTTTTCTATCATACCTTTCTCATTCATGAAAAGAAATAGGATTAAGTCTCACGCTTCTCTCATGAAAGGAGACTAGGTTTATTCTTTTAGTAAAGTTGACTCTAGCCAAAAACCCCTACGGGTGTAGATCAATTTACCAATAAAAGAATAACATACGTTTATGATTTAATGTTGCAATAATACATTTAAAAGAATTTATAAAATTCAATTTTAGTATTTTCGATAATATAAATTTTCAAGAAAATTAAATACCCAAGGAACTATTCATATAACCATTGAATTTTCTTGAAAACCTAGTATCCAACTTTATATAATTTTACTACATCAGTTGATCTGCTAGTAATGAAAGTATAAAAGATGGTAATCTGTCGAACAATAATTGGCTAACCATTTCCAATTCCGAGATCATTATGGGATTTACATTTTCCAAAATAAATATGCAAAGTAAGCATGTTTCATCCCATCTCATGCCTTAAGTTCTAAGGCTCACTAACAACTTAATTAAGTCGTCTAATTTAGAAACTGTATATTCTCCATATATGGTCTCACGCATTAACATAAATTTATCTTGTCATTAAAATCTAGCTAAGGTCTCACTTAGGCTAAATAATAACTTCAAGTGTTTTTTTATAATTAGATGTCATGTAACTTAAATTTTAGGGTATTAATTTTGATATGTGAATCAAAATATGTACGAAGAAGCATGCACACATCTTGGTATCATAAGTTTTACAAAACCATTTTAGTTACCAAATATTAAGCTAAGATTAAATCAAAAAAGTTCTAATTGAGGTATTGGGTTCACCAATTAAATAAGTACCTTCAATTATCGCCCACTATATCCTACTCTGCATGGGTCATAAAGACCCAAGTGCTTCGGATAGTTACCACAAAAGTAGCGGGTGAAATTGAGGTAAATCACCCTTAAGATGATATTGCACGTAAAATAGTGATATAGGTAAGTTTAATCAGACGCAAAAAGGAGCGCAGGAACTCGGTGAAAGCGAATCTTATAAAAAAAAACCTGTTCCTACTTATACCCCTCACACATTTTGTCCAAAAAAGTCCACCTTTCACACACTATTTGTACAAAAACATCAATCAACTAAAAGTTTATGACTTTAGTGTTAAAAACATGTTATAAATTACAATTCTTGCTAGTCTCGCCTGAGAACCAATTACCGTGCGAAGCGAACCACTATCGGCACATACGACTTTGCAAGATTCATAATTTATCACATCAAATTTCACAATTATTAGTCCAATTTATTTTCTATTCAAAAATTACCATTTTTTGCTTACAACTTGTCAAACAATAAATAATAAAAATAAACAACTAAAAAATATTAACAATTAATGAAGTGAAACAATTAGCCACATGCAAGGTTTATTAGATAAAACCTATAATAATCAATATCTAGACGTTATTCTGAATATAATTAACTAAGACTTTCTCTTCAAACGGAAATAGAGCTACATGCATTGACGAATCAATTGCGTAAGCCAAAGTTAATTATATACCACATAGCACAAAATTGATTCATTAATTAATTGAGGTCTTTCCCAATTTTAGATTTATCATAAAATTACATGTGATAAATAAATTACTAACAATTAATCAATTATTAATCCATGACTAACATGCACTTTTTGTCATGAATTCATGCATATCAATTACCAATTAGTCACGAGATACGCAATCAAGACACATAAACATATTAAAGACTTAGGGTTTCTAATCAAATTAATTAACAAAACCAAAACCAGGTTTAGGAGGCAGTCGCCCCCCCCCCCCCCCCCCAAACTTAGGGTTTTGATTTTTTTTAATGTGTTTTGGTAATTAATTACATGTTAAAACGGCTCGCTACTGTTAGATTTTAAATAACATAACAATTATATAAACAAATCAACTAACATCAAGTACACGCTGAAGCAAAGGATCATATTTAACATATAAATAATTAACCGAATAATAAACAAGAATTTACCTTTTGATTCAAGCAAGAACAAGAATCAATCTTTATAAACCTTCAATTGGATGAAACCTAATTATGGTTTATAAGTGAATCAATGAATAACCTTTTACCGTTTTGTTATTCGATGCAAGATTACTATAGTGAGTAATTACCACGTTCTCGTACACACGTACTATTAACGAATTAAAGTTAATGCTAGTTAAAATATACACAAAACAATATTTGTTTAAAAAACAAAACTAATTGACCAAATAAAACAAATCACTAAAAAAACCTTTTGTGATATTGTTGTTGTCGATCACAGAAACCAAAAGGAAAAGAAAACCATTAAGTATCAATACATGCTCATGCATGATGTATGATATAGCATGCATGTATTGATGAATATGTGATTAGAATCGACGAAGGAGAAAAGCAATATACTATTGTATAGTTTTAGATATTAATGTGTACAAGAAATCACAAATTAAAATCCTTGACTTTGTTTTTATAGGATACAAAAGTTAAGAAGCTAGGGTTGGGTTAGAAACCCTTAAGAGTCCACAAGTGTTCTAGATCTTATTTGTTTTCTATTTTTTATCTATGGTCCTTATTTTTGTACGTTAGTCAATTTTCATTAATTACTAACGTTCTTTATTTGTTTTATATCATTAATAATTAAATATAACTTTTTATATTAAATTATTAAACTTTAATTCTCATACGTAAAGTGTGCAATCTCGTGGTTTCGAGTTCGATTCTAGTCATATACTTATTAATATTTGTCCATAACTCTAGCAACAAGTATATCAATTATGTGTTCTCTATAATCCTTAATTAATCATTTATTTTATTCTTTGTGCATCATTTTTCTTTTCTTTTCTTTTACTAGATCAAATGTATTAACTTTGTTTTCTAGTTTAATTAGTAAATTTTTTAGCATAATTAATGAAAAAAAATCATATTCTTAATTAAGAATTGTAATTATGATAGAAAATGTAACAACATAAAAATTATGTTTTGAAAATTTTGTATAGTAGTTGTATATTGCTTAATCAAAGAAAAAAAATGAAAAGTATCCCTTATTGAAAATAATAAAAAAAAATACAGAGAGATGGACACTATAAAACAAAGACCCGCTTCATTTATTTTATAAAGAACCACATCTACTTGTAATTATAAAAATATAAGTATGATTGTTATACACTCTTTTGCTTCAAATGCAAACTAGTGTTTATTATAATTAACTTAAACTTTAGTTTATACTTTATAGAACAATTTTTATAATTGTAAACGAGCTTTCGAACTCGAGCTTGAATTAAGAAACGAGCCTATCAAGTTCGATCTTCTATCCGAGCATTTTAAGTTTGAAAGTTAGTTTATGTGACAACAGGCAAATTAGGGAGCCGTTTTGAAACCCGCATTTACTTTAAAATTTATAATTTTGGAATATTTAAAAAGTTTATTGTGACGAGATCTTTTATGAACGTAGGAATGTGATTTTTTTTATCGTACGTTATTCATGGAATTTGATTATTTATTAATGAATTGGTTCGAATCATTCATGATGATTTATTTTTGAGATCATTATGTGACACTACATTGACTCCGGCACTAGGATAACCTAACAATTTTAATATTTTAAATATTGGTTCGGATATTTATATTTGTTTTGAACGTATCGTGAGATTTTGAATATTTGGGAACGAGCTCGGTTTGAGAATGTTGAAATACTTTGAAAATTTTACGGGTTTGGCTCAGGTGACCCACTCCTAGCCACCTTACCTCATACTATTAATATTATTATTGTTGTTAAAAGAAAGAAAGAAAAATAAAAATAAAAGAGTAGACTACAAAAATTGGTCCTTTTGTTCCTGGTTCACATAACACACCAACACCCACACCCACACCTACACCCACACCAATATCTCTCTCTCTCTCTCTTATCTTCTTCTTCTTCTTCTCCTTATCAAAACCCTAGCCACCACCATTTAGTCACGGCTGCCGCCGCTTGACCACCCCACACCGCCACCTAAAAACACCTTCAAACAATTCCCCATCACTAGATCTATTACACCCACTTGTTCACGCGCTAGTTTTAACGATTTTTGAAGATTTTTCGTGACCCTTTTTGTTGATATCGAAGGTAAGACGTGTCACAATTGTTGGTGACTCGTATTTTTTTAAAATCGTGACATGTGAGTCACGGGGATCAAGTCTTGGGCGAGTTTTTGATTAAAAGCGAGCTATATAAGTAGGTTTTGAATAAAACATGATTTAAAATAAGTTTGGTATCCGGGTTTGCTTGTTTGGTGTGTGGTCGAGACTCAACCGAGAGCTTTTGCTCTCGGCTTGTATATTTTCGGGCTTATGAACTTGTCATTTTTTCTGGTCATGAAAGAATGGTTATGAGGATGTTTGGTCATGTATTTTAGTTATTTGGTTTGGCCTTGGTATAAGGAAAATGGATTTGGTTGTGATTCGAGTGAGACCGACCCCCTGTGAGAAGGTGATAGCTTATGCTTCCCGACAGCTCAAGAAGCACGAGAAGAACTACACCACCCATGATTTGGAGTTAGGTGTTGTGGTTTTTGCTTTGAGGATATGGAGACACTATTTGTATGGAACCAAGTGTGTTGTGTTTACTGACCACAAAAGTCTACAACATATCTTGAACCAAAAAGAGCTCAATATGAGACAACGACGTTGGATTGAGTTGCTAAGCGATTATGATTGTGAAATTCGTTACCATCCTGGTAAAGCAAACGTTGCTGCCGATGCTCTTAGCCGAAAGGAGAGAATACCACCGTTACGAGTTAAGTCATTAGGAATGACTATCGTATCGCCATTACCGTCTCAAATATTAGAAGCTCAAACGGAAGTGTTGAAAGCAAAAAATCGACCTGCTGAGAACATATTTGGGATGGCAGAAAATGAGAAGGGATTTGTTAAGCGTTCTGATGGAGTATTATGTTTTGGAGAGCGAAGTTGGGTACCATTGTATGGAGGAATTCGAGAGTTGATTATGCATGAGTCGCATAAGTCAAGATACTCTATCCATCCTGGGTCTGACAAGATATACCAGGATTTGAAAAAGTTATATTGGTGGCCAAATATGAAGGCAGATATAGCATTGTACGTTAGTAAGTGTTTGACTTGCTCTAAGGTTAAGGCCGAACATCAAAGACCGTCAGGATTATTGACGTAGCCAGAACTCCCGATTTGGAAATGGGAGCGGATTACGATGGACTTTATTACCAAATTACCAAAGATAGCTAGCGGTTGTGACGCTATCTGGGTAATTGTGGATCGATTGACTAAGTCTGCTCATTTCTTGGCGATTAGTGAAGATGATAATGTTGATAAACTTGCGAGGTTGTATGTGAAGGAGATTGTTTCTCGTCATGGAGTTCCGATATCGATTATTTCTGACCACGACAGCCGCTTTACGTCAGCGTTGTGGCGATCACTTCAAACCGCTTTGGGGACGAGACTTCATATGAGTACTGCATATCACCCCCAAACCGATGGTCAAATTTAACACCCCAAAAATTATCGCAACGGAAGCTAGTGTCACTTGGGTGTTACTTCATAGCACAAAGTACAAGTTATAGAAAACGTACTCTAAATGAGACATTTTAAAAATTTCCATTCGATAAATAATATCAGAGTTATAACAAGAGGTCCCAAAATATAATATTACATAATTGATTTACAAAAGTTTTATCGAATGGTGAATACAATGCATCCCAGTCTTCAAAACAAGCCATGCGACTCTAATGCTCCAATCCAAAGTTATGTCTTATGAAACCTAAGAATAAACATGCTAAAAGTGTCAACACAAAGGTTGAGTGAGTTCATAGGTTTTAGTAAAAGTAACAACAGTGTGGACCACAAGATTTCAACAACAACTGTAATTCAAATATGTTCATGTATTCCCATTGCACTAAGCTCATGAAACCGAAGCCTTGACAGTTAGTTATGTATCACCCCAACCAGGTGCTTTGCCCTACACCTGTATGACATCAAATGAAATGCGTCCGTTTTCTTGTTGGAGCGACCAACACGGACGGGGGAGTTTACCCCCAGCAGATCTATTCACAGCATTCGCGCTTACTCTCATAAGAGTAATTAACGGTTCATGATTGTGGGGATTTTATGGCAAATAAGGCAACTTAGGCAATCAACAAATGTTCAATGTACTTGTGTCCATATGTATAACAACAACGAGTTTAAGTATAAATGAGCATGTATTCTCCCCCAAAGAAATTCAAAACAAGTAAAAGTGGGGCCATGAACTCACCGTAGTAACCAGTAGTAGTTTATAACAACAGATAGTGTTTGGCAAGACCACGATCCTTAATGATAACCTACGAGAGTATAGTGATCGCGTCTTAATATAATGTACAATATAAGTGTACAAGTATATGTAAAATCATTGACTTGATTAAGATGTTGTACATATGTCTTAAGTTGCGTAAATGAGTCAAATATCTTTAAAGTATGGTTTGGCTATTAGCCCTTTTTATAAATAACTTCGTACTATTGTTCGGGCTAACAAAATATAGAGGTCATGTAGTGAACGTACGAGGAGCCAGGACACTTTAATCGTAAATCCACAACTCGTCGATACGACACCCCGAAGAGGCCTCTTATGATTATGAAATTCCCTAGTGTTGTAGTACTTATCATTTATAAGTAAAAGAAATTGATGAGAGAAATGTTATATAAAAGCATTTGTCGTGTTTCGTTAATGACTATTGGTTGAACTAGTGTGGTGTCGTGAAATGATTTAGTGTAACATTCGTCAAGTGTAAATGTTACTAATTTGATATGAAGTAATATTTGTAAATAAGTTAACGGCACTTTATAATACTTGTTGGGTAAAGTGTTCAAAATGATCTTTATATACCATATTAGTTATTAAAATCTCGCGGATCAAATGTAAGTTGAGACTTTGTGAAAATTATATTCATATAGTTAATATGTCATACGGTCATTTTCCTAGGGTGTCGTGGTCGGGAAAAAGGTTCAATCTAGTGAACAAGTCTCAAAAACGAGTTTCGGGTCATCAAACCCAAGCTAGCCGTGTGGTTAGACTATGGTTAAACGACCTTGAGACAAAAACCAAGGCCATATCCATGGCTATGTCTCGGATAGAAGGCCATGAGACAACAGCCTTGGCTTAGTCTTGGCCGTGTCTTGGCCTCAAGATATTAAAACGCCACAAAAGCTCTTTAGCCATGACTGTTTTTCGGTCTAAACAGGTTCAGTTGGTTTCTGCATTTTCTAGCCTTATTATTCACTTTCAGGTTACGTGCTCGCGAGTTTTTGTATAAAACATCATTCTGAGCAACTTTTGTGTTTTACACTTTCGACGATTCAGACCAGAAAAGGGTCTAAATCGCGATTTATTAATCAAATCACAAGACTAGTCGTCTCATCACTATATTTCTTCTTAGTAATCTTAAACCAAGCATAACTTTTTAACCACAAGTCCTTTTTAAGTGCTTCAAAAGCTCAAGTTCTAGTTTTTACTTCCTCCATCTGTTTCTTAAGCTTTTCCCAGTCCATGGTTCATTATTTTGTGCCAACACTTAACAAAATTCACTAGTTACCAACTAGTTGTTTCAAAAGTGTCTCTAACAAGTTAACTTGTGTTTTTCTTGTATGTACAACATCATACCATGCCATATTACATATGAAACTTGTACAACATGTAAATTATATCAGAATGAATGAAAAGCTTGAAATCTAAATATAGTCTTACTAATTCTTGGATGAAAGCACAAGAATGACAAGAACAATCAAGCCTAAACCCTTCTAATCACCAACTTTGTCTTCAGACCTTCACCCAATCTTGCTATACCCTTAGAAACTCTTGTACTAGGCACTCCCAAGACCACTTAACTTCAGCCCTAGATACCTTGTATAGCTTCCAACTTAACCTTGTAATCTCCAAAACAACTCTTGAACTATGTAGAGGTCATCAAGGTATCCATCTTTGTACTTGATCTTATACCAACATTTAATAATGATGGCGATTTGTTGTGTATGGTGTACGGCAAGGAGAAGTAGCAAAGCAAGATAATATTATTTTTTCTTCTATTGATAAGTATGAGTTATGTTTAGAATTAGTAAGCATGAGGTGGTTACAAATAAATCTCACTAAGACATGTATATTAAAACGTGGCACACAAAGAAGCAAATAGAAATTCATGTTTATCTTATGTTGCTTCACGATGAAGTATGCCTCCTACGGGGTATAGTTTGGTCCCGATAATTACTAATGTTAAGCCCTTAAGCTTCAAAACTTAAAACCGAGCAACATAAAAATATAATACTTACAAAAACGTTAAAACTTATCAATATACTTCAACTAAGTATATTAAAAGTGTGATAAGCCTAACGAAGTGCGTTTATGATGTTAAAACCTAATAACATAGGTTTGAGTACGCGTAATACGTAAAGAGTAAAATGTTTACGTAAAAATGACAAAATGACAATCGTTCATATAAAATATGACTATTGGTGAGATTTAAGTATTTTCAACATATAGGCTCATCCTAGTCTTGTGTTGGTCGCGGGAAAAGTTTACACAGTTAAACTTTCATGATTACTTATAAGAGTAATTTAAATATTAAAAGTAATATTATATGTCATAAGAAAAATAATAATCAAATCAATTTGCTTGTTGAGTTTATTGTTGTGTCGGTACGCATTGTGTGCGATTTTTACATTTTGCGAGATATCGTCTCGTTAAATAGACAAAGGTGAACGAAAATGTTCAGAGAGTAATAATTCAAAGTAGATTGAATTATTTAAATTGGAAAAATTTACCGGTTAACTACCGGTTACAATAGTTGCTTTTATATTACGGTAAAAGTCAAATAGTTAAAAGTCAAAGTCAAAGGGCAAAATAGTCATTTTGCCTTATAAAAATTTACGGGTTGCTACATCAAAGCGAGAGAACTATTCAGACTTTGGAGGATATGCTTCGTGCATGCATAATAGACTTTGGTAAAGGCTGGGAGAAGTATCTACCTCTTGCGGAGTTTTCTTACAATAATAGCTACCACACAAGTCTTAAAGCTGCACCATTTGAAGCTTTATATGGCCGAAAATGTCGTTCGCCTATTGGTTGGGCTGAAGTTGGAGATAGCCAACTCACAGGCCCTGAGCTTATTTTGGAGACTACTGAGAAAGTGACGCAAATTCGAGATCGATTGCAAGCAGCTAGAGATAGACAGAAAAGTTACGCCGATCAGAGACGTAAACCCCTAGAATTTCAGGTTGGAGACAAAGTGATGCTGAAAGTCTCGCCTTGGAAGGGTGTGATACGTTTTGGGAAACGTGAGAAACTCAACCCCCGCTACATTGGACCATTTCTCATTTTGGAAATAATTGGGCCCGTGGCTTATCGGTTGAAATTACCACAGGAACTGAGTAAAGTTCATGATGTGTTTCATGTTAGCAATTTGAAGAAGTGTCTTTCGGATGAAACACCGGTTATACCAATTAAGGATATTCGTGTGGATGAGAGTTTGAATTTTGTGGAGGAGCCGATTGAGATATTGGATAGAGAGATTAAACGACTTAAGAGAAGTCGTATTCCACTCATCAAAGTTCATTGGAATTCGCGGCATGGACCGGAATTCACGTGGGAACGTGAGGATGAGTTTCGAAAGAGATATCCGAAGCTTTTTACTTCGTAGATGGTTTGTTCCGAGTGAAACCCGGGACGGGTTTCTTCTGACGTTGGGAGGATGTGACAACTGGCAAATTAGGGAGCCGTTTTGAAACCCGCATTTACTTTAAAATTTATAATTTTAGAATATTTAAAAAGTTTATTGTGACGAGATATTTTATGAACGTAGGAATGTGATTTTTTTTATCGTACATTATTCATGGAATTTGATTATTTATTAATGAATAGGTTCGAATCATTCATGATGATTTATTTTTGAGATCATTATGTGGCACTACATTGACTCCGGCACTAGGATAACCTAACAATTTTAATTATTTTAAATATTGGTTCGGATATTTATATTTGTTTTGAACGTATCGTGAGATTTTGAATATTTGGGAACGAGCTCGGTTTGAGAATGTTGAAATACTTTGAAAAATTTACGGGTTTGGCTCAGGTGACCCACTCCTAGCCACCTTACCCCATACTATTAATATTATTATTATTATTGTTAAAAGAAAGAAAGAAAAATAAAAATAAAATAGTAGACTACAAAAATTGGTCCTTTTGTTCCTGGTTCACATAACACACCAACACCCACACCAATATCTCTCTCTCTCTCTTTCTCTCTCTCTCTCTCTCTCTCTCTCTCTCTCTCTCTCTCTCTCTCTCTCTCTCTCTCTCTCTCTTATCTTCTTCTTCTCCTTATCAAAACCCTAGCCACCACCATCTAGTCACGGCTGCCGCCGCGTGACCACCCCACACCGCCACCTAAAAACACCTTCAAACAATTCCCCATCACTAGATCTATTACACCCACTTGTTCAAGCGCTAGTTTAAACGATTTTTGAAGATTTTTCGTGATCCTTTTTGTTGATATCGAAGGTAAGACGTGTCACAATTGTTGGTGCCTCGTATTTTTTTAAAATCGTGACATGTGAGTCACGGGGATCAAGTCTTGGGCGAGTTTTTGATTAAAAGCGAGCTATATAAGTAGGTTTTGAATAAAACATGATTTAAAATAAGTTTGGTATCCGGGTTTGCTTGTTTGGTGTGTGGTCGAGACTCAACCGAGAGATTTTGCTCTCGGCTTGTATATTTTCGGGCTTATGAACTTGTCATTTTTTCTGGTCATGAAAAGATGGTTATGAGGATGTTTGGTCATGTATTTTAGTTATTTGGTTTGGCCTTGGTATAAGGAAAATGGATTTGGTTGTGATTCGAGTGAGACCGACCCCCCATGGAGCTCTGTTTGGTTTTGGTTTGTGCTCGGATTGAGGTGGCCGAGACCCTAGAGGTCTCGGGTGGGACCCACGTGACTCGTGGTGAAACCTTGACTCGGGTTCGACTTGGTAAGCCGACCCGGATTGTATGATATACTTGGTGGTCTTGTTGGTTTCCTGATGTTCTTTTTGTTATTATTGTTGTTATTTGTTATTGTTATTATTAGTTGTTGTGGATGTTATTTACTTGGTGCTGTGGTAATATGAATTTCATTGTGGAGTTGTGTTGACGAGTATGGATTTGGGGACCGATTGTGAGACGGTCAATTAGATGACGGAGATAGGTTAGTCGGGTGCCGTAGTCGGACCCTAATGTTGTAGCACGTGGATTTGGGATTGATTTGGACGGAGTTGGTTTATTTATTTATGACTTGGTTATATTATTGTGGACTTGGACTATGAGCCGAGAGTAATGACTCGGACATGTGACCAAATTCTTATGACTCGATAAATATTTAAAATCAAACATTAAAAATAATACTCGTAATAATATTATTGATAATATAATCGTTTATATACGTATATAGACGTGATAAACGTATGTATATATATATATAAATGCGTATATTAATAATAAGACGATCACGAGTAAACGTTATAATAATATAACGATAATTATTATACTATGCGAATAGTGTAATAAATGTCGGAGTATTATTATAAATAAATAACTAGAAATAATGTCGAGAACTAATAAGTCGGGTAAGTAATAAATAAAAACATGATGACTTTTATAAATTTGAAAAACTTATCGAGTTATACGAGTTGTGGTTACTTAAGTCCAAGTGGGCTTTATTATGTGACTTTTGTGTTGTCACGGATATATGACGATTAATATATTCATTTTCTATAACTACGTAACTTATTTAATCGACGGGTTAAATAGGGTTTATTTAGCTATAGAAAATGAGTATATTAATGGCATCGTATCCTACGACGCCCATAGGTTGTGGTACGTGTATTAGGATAATAAATTACTATATATCTCGTGGAGTTGGCTAAATTGACGAATTTGGCCAATTTGACGATATATATAGGGAATTTATTGGACTACGATATATACCATATAGTATTCTTTGTGCAATGTGATTTAGGTTGGGTATAATCTTGGAACGATATATTACATAAATAAATATGGGGGATTATCAAATCGACGGATTTGATAAACTTCGATGATTTATTTAAATAATATATTGGGCTAATGTTAGACCTATAGACGGTTTATTATTTCTTTCGTTGTGACTTCTTGGTTTGAGTTGTGTCGACCTCCACCCATATGGATACCAAACGTCAAACTTCAAATTAATATGAAGATAATTCGAGAAATGGATATTTTTGGAAAGTTAAATGGAATACGTTCGGGAATGGGAATATTTGATTTTGAGGAAATGATTCTGAACGAGTTTGATATTGTTAGGAAGTGCCGAGTCTGTAGTTGCCGTTACTTGAGTTTGCTTACGTCTTTCATCTATCGATTTATTTTGAGGATTTGCTGGACTTGAGGTGAGTCATAGCCCCACTTTTACTCTTGAACTATGTTTTCAATACTTGGGGTGAGAAACGTGCAAATGTTTTATGTGGACTATTATCGCTTCGTTTATTTTAAAACTTGCTATGCTTATAGAACTAGGTAGGATTGAGCGAGACCTAGTCCCGAACTAGGTAAGCTATTGATTTGGTTATAGAGCGAGGCCTAGTCCCGAACTAGGTAAGCTATTGATTTGGTTATAGAGCGAGGCCTAGTCCCGAACTAGGTAAGCTATTGATTTGGTTATAGAGCGAGACCTAGTCCCGAACTAGGTAAGCTATTGAATTGGTTATGGAGAGAGGCCTAGTCAAGAACTAGGTAAGCTATACAACGAGGCCTAGACTAGATCTAGGTAAGTTGAACATGTCGTATCCTTACGCATGTTGGGTATGTCGTATCCTTACGCATATAGATTGATTTGATTGGATTCGGTTATTGGACTATAGTGTGCACCTATAGGGTTGATTCGATTTGGTTGGATGATTGAGGCCTAGTCTAGCTAGCAAGCGTTTTGAGTATATGTCCACTATATTGAATTATGAATTTAAACCTATGATCTCACCAGCGAAAGCTGACTTTTAGCGCGTTTTTTCTCAGGTAATTAAGTGATGCCCTTGGATGCTTGGATTGGAGGCTTGGCAATGGCACCTGGTTTATGGATCTATTTTTCTAAAACTCTGATAAATATTTGTGGACCTATATTTATTTCTTTTGGGCCTGACTTTGGATGATTTTGGGATAAATGTAAACTTTAAAACCTGTTTTGGTTGTGTTTTTCTTATGTTTACTTTATCTCGTTCTTTCATGACTTTGAATGGATACCAATCTCCGTAGTACCCCGAAAGCTTGTTGAGTCTTCCGTTGTACCAAATTTTGGGGGTGTTACAGTTTATTGTAGGATTACAAAAAAAAGTTAAAAATTTTAAACGAGCTTCGAGCTCAAGCTCGAACAACAAAAAAATATTCGAGCTCGAGCTCGAGCTCGAGCCGAGTAGTTAAGAAATGTCGTTTAGGCCAAAACTCGACTCCGCTCGGATCGTTATCCTACCAATGTGGGTGTAAACCCTAAAATCCAAGAACCCTAAATTAAGATGGAGAACACTACAAAACAGCATAATACAAAGGTAATTTTTTAGAGTTTTTATGTTTATCATCCTTATTAAAAATTATATAATTCGGATGCTGGTCTTTGGGTTAGTGGTCCATTCAAGTGGCAAGGTTTTCTTGATACCCATATCATTTTTGTTTATTTTGTTTATTTAATATTTTACAGATTAGTTGATTATAATAGTTGGTTGTTGTTACAGATGGCAAATCTTCTAATTTTTGGCATTTGAGTATATTTTTTTGCTATTTTGTGTTAAAAATTGATTTTTTATTTATTTATTTACACATTTTTAATTTTTCCTATTTTTTTGTATATTCTTACGTTAAAGATCGAAGCTTTTAAGTTGTTTATGTAATTTTTTGCATAAAAGATTGAAGCTTTTTATTTATTATGCACTTTTTGTGTTAAATTTTGATCCTTTTTATTTTATTTAGTATAAATATACTGGATATCTAACTGAAGTACTTTAACCACATAATGAGTGGATAAGAATGTGTAGCGAAACTTTTTATGATTGCGATGGAATGAGGATTAACCAGGGAGCGTGACATGGGGATACATAGTTGTAGTAGCTGTAAGTAAAATATAACTTTTAGAGTTAGTGTTGATTGAATTTGAACATTGATTTCAGGTTTATATTGGTTTCAGTGATTACTTGATATTGGTGAACTCTAGGAATTAATTTTTAAATATATATGGTATAGCGAATGTTAACTCAGTGGTCGAAAACAGTTGACAAGGGTTAGCAAACTGTACGATGATATTAAGAAGCTTTCACATGGATTGTAGTTTTGTTTAAGCTAATACAATATACTGGGAGTAGTTTGGTGGTGCAACTTTATTTATACGTCTCTATAATGTCATTTTTGTGTTCTGCCAAGACTTATATAGGTCAAAATAGTCGGATTTGAGGATAAGTAAATGGATTTTTGAGATAATGATATGGTAGGCATCTGAAAATTAAGAGGTGTAAAGGCCAGAGTTCTAGAGTTATTTCGATGGGAGTGTATGACACTGTTAGTTAAAGATGATAATGTTTGACCGATTTACTTATGATCACAGTTAGGGCTACATATTATCTCTAATGTGTTAAATTGTTTGTTGTATCAATAGAAGTTATTACCCTTTTTGATATTGTTTCTGTACAATGATATCATGGTGTAAAACCCTAAAGCTATATTATCATTTACCAATAAGGTGCGATACGGTGATAGGTGATGTATACATAGGGTTTTTTATGTGCGCTACCATTATACAAAGAATTTTGGATGTAAATTGGCGTTACCGGTGATATGTTATGTATATGTATGTTTGTGATTAGGAAAACTTTGGATTACCCTAAACAATACAACATGTCGTGTATGAAAATGTAAGTGACTGTATCATTAAGACCTTAGGTTGGATTACTTTATAAGCAGTAATTACTAATTAGGTTAAGGTATTGTGCAGAAAAGCTATTTGTTTCAAGTGAAGTTTAGTTTATAGGCAGTGGTCAGAATATAGCATGATATTGATTTGAGGAATATGTGAAAAAGCCGTAAAGTTAGGTGCACATTTGATGATTTGGTGAGAAAGTAGAATTAGTAATTCTATTTTACATGCTTGAAGTTTAGGCTAGCGACAGAAGCAATACAAGACCGAGTACTTTTTTCTTTCCCCACTCGATCTCACTCGGTCCTTCTACTGTGACAAATCGATCGCATGGTTGTTTTGGGAGATTTAGGTCGTGTATATGACCGAGTAATATACACACATAAAAACAAAACTCGCACTTTCTAAATAATATTATTAAGGTCAACTTTACTGGGGCACTGAATCGCCTGCAGGTCGCTGGAGAGAGAAGCTGAAGTGGCAGGGAAAATTAAGGGGATTGAATCCCCTTACTGTGTCTAGCCTTAGCACATGACTCATGAGACCAAATTAGGATGTTGAAATATTTTTATCCGCTACATTAATAGCAGTTAGGTACTACTGCTAAAATATAGACCCAATGATAGATTTTTAAAATCAACAAAATTCAAACATTAATAGCAGTTAGGTACTACTGCTAAAATATAGACCCAATGATAGATTTTTAAAATCAATAAAATTCAACTAGCTACATCAAAAAAATAAAATAAATAAATAAATAAAAAAGGTTAACCTGAGCAAGAATAGTGCCTGCAGTGACATCAGTAAGTTGCCTCAGTGTGGACTTGCCAACGTTCTCCCATGTAACCACATTTATAATTTATATAGATTTTGTGGATCTTAAACAGTTATTTATTTTAGTGTTATGATGCATGATCCTAATGTAATAAAATAAATATTAGACTAAATTTCACCGTTAGTCCCTAAACTTGTCGAGATTCTCGCGTTTCGTCCCTAAACTATTTTTTTTGGCATTTTCGTCCCTGAACTCTGCATTTTTCGCGCGGTTGGTCCCTAAACTCTCATTTTGGCTAACCATGGTCAATTTGCTGGTTCCACACCTTGTGAAGTTACTAAAATACCCTTTAGTCTTCTCTTAATTTACCAAGACATATGAAGCATGCCCTGTGACAAAAACATCCATATACACACAGTAACAAAAACATACTGTGTGCTATACTAGCTAAGTAGCTATACATTCAGTAACAAAAACATCCATATACACACATGAATTCACCAAAGTTCACCTAATTTACCAAGCAGTTAGGATATACGAGCACTATATGGTATCATGATCCTATCACAAAAAGGCTTCATTAATAGTGCAGTATCACTAAATGCTAGTTCCACACTTCCACCAGCCAAAGGTTACATTTCCTACAACTAAACAAGTATATATAAATTGTACGCCATACAACTTTACATAACCTGAATAGTGTAGGCATCACCAATTGACTTGAATTCTACCAGAAGTATACAAATAGCTCTAGGGATATCTACATGTGTGGATGATGAGTGTGTAAATACTCATCATTTTTACCATTTCTGAGCTGCCAAAACATCTAAAAACACTCAATAATGAATCAAAATAGTGAAAATATCCCAGGAAAGTGTTTTACATGTTTCAAATGCAAAAATACCAAAAACAGATGAAAAACACACAAAGTTTGCATAATTGGCAGTTTCAGTCCCCCAACTTTCAAAAGTTGTCAAATCTAGTCCCTAGTCATTCTAAAAAACTTGAAAAAGTCACCAAAGGTCCTTATAAATCAAAAAGTTACATAATTAGTCCTTTGGTGAAAAGTTTCACAAAATGTCAAGTTTAGTCCCTGAACTTTGAAAATTGTCAAAAATGGTCCTTGGGATATGAAAAACTTTGAGAAAAACAAATTTTGTCCTTGCACTAACCTTTTATGACAGGATTGGTCCTTGGTGGAAAGTTTGGTGAAAATTACACAAATGGTCCCTGAAGTTTGAAAGTTTGACAGTTTCAGTCCCTGGTGAAAATAAATTGGAAAATTCATGCCAGGACCTTATACTATTCATGATTTGGCAAAATACACCCTTGGAATCAATTTGGAAAAATGCCAAATCCTACCCCTCAACTTTCGGTAATTTACAAAATAGGTCCTTGTGTATATCATAAACCAAACCGGATCCTAACTAAATAATACTACTCCTAAACCAATAGTCCAAGTCCATCAAGCCCACACCTTCCTAACCTTTGGGCCCGTTTAACCTCAGCCCACCACAAAAGTTATAACACCAGGGTCAAACGTTGACCTTGGTCAAATACCAGTCAAACACCCCAAACCGCCAAACCCCCTTCTCCCCTAGTATTGCCCACCACCACCACCACCACTTGCAGGTCCCATCATACGCCACCGCCCATCCCACTACACCTACTTATCACACCACATTAAATGCTACCCCCTTGTCTGTTACAGAAACAATTTGCAAAAAAAGGTTTCCCGCCAAAACACGTGGCGGATGATTAGAGGTCTTAGAAGCAATCCTAAGGCTACAAAGAGTTGGGAAGTGATCAGAAAGGTTCAAGGAACCCTAATATGTGGCTATAAAAGGAGAAAGGATGCAAGATGAAGGATTGTCTAGTTTTTTTAGTTAAAAAGTAGTCATTTAAGTGTAGTATGCAATTATAGTATAATTGAAAGCTTTTAAGCATTGTTATTAGTCAATTTAGTGTATCTTTAATCTTTTCAAGGCAATATAATTAAGTTTCCTTAATCCTTTTGTTTATGCATTTTTCCTTTTTATATCAAAAATTCTCAATATTAATCTGTAGTGTTTATGGTTGTTTCATGGACTGAATTAGGTTCACATAGGTTCCAATAAGCTTATTCAAGCTTTAGAGACTTTAAAATTCAGTTATACTAGAAGAAAAACCAAAAACCTAAAAATAGTCAAACTTGGTCAACTATTTTGTTTCTAATCTGAATTTCAGGTATTGAAGGTCATGGATTAGCAAGCTTGGGATTGGATTAAGCCTATTTAAAGATAGGCTTATGTGGAGAAACCTCTTGTTCATGCTAGAGGTCCCTTGTAAGCTTTTGCTCATTTCAGTTTCCACTAAAAACTTAATTCCTAATTAGTTTCTGAGTTCTTGTTTGTATCTGAGATTCTGTGTTCACATTGTGTTCTTTGATTGTTATTTAAGTAGTGTTTAGATTAATAATCATTGCTTGTTTGTTAAAACAATTAGCTACTTATAACTTAGCATTTTAACTGTCAAATTAGCTTAAGGGTAAACTTGTATGATTTTAAGTGGTAATCTGTTTTTAAGTATTCAAACCAGTTCCCTTAAGTCATAATTAGTAATTGGTATCAAGATTACACATCCTAGTTATAATCTGCTTTGAAAAACTCAAAATAGTTAAGCATTGAGGGTGTTTGGATTAACTGAGTTTGAAGACTCAGAGTGTGATTTGTGTGTTAAAATTGGTTGAAACAATCTTACCTAGGTACCTTTAGTCTAGCTCAGTCATAAAACACCTAAGCCATTCATTAAAAAGTCAAAATCATTAGGATTTGATCACAACAGCTTAACTGTTGTGATTTTGTGGTTCAAATCTTGTGAATCAGCTTCAAAATAGTTTAGGTTGGTAATTTTGATTTGCATTGGGCTTAACAAACACCAATAAATCATTTGTGATCAAACAAATTTCACCAAAGTCAAAACTTGGTGTGTTCTTAAAAAGTTAACTTTGCACATATCAGATTTTTACAAATATTCAAGGAATTGTTTTGAATTATGTGAATTGATTGAGGATTTGAAATTTGTTTCTAGTTGAAGCCTACCACCTCACCTATTGATTCCACACTTGGTTACATTTTTGTGATTTTTACCCTGGGATCCACAAACCCTTGAACTGAGTTGCAGGGAAGAAGCCTTCCCCTGCACCAGCAGATTCAGTCCATCACCACCACTTTGGTGGTGATTTGTGACCACCTCAGTGGGCCCCACTTGCCATACTTGGCACCATTGAACCCTCATCCTACCAGGGATCATAAGTTGACCCCTTGTTTGACCTAGGACTCAGTGGACCCCACCTAGTTTAGCCCCTCAAATCTGTCCCCATTCTGTGTTAATTTTCATTTTGCTCAAGTGCTTATTTTGATCTTAACAGCTTATTTGTGCTTATTGCTTGTTGTTTCTGGCTTATTTAAGTTTGTTGAGCTTATTTGTAACCATTTAAACCATTGTGGACCCCACCTACACCCATTTGAGCTTATTTGCCCAAACAGTCAACCAAAGTCAACTGAATAAGCAAAGGGGGTGCTTATAGCTTATAAATAAGCTATTTTTCAAAGTGTTTTCACAAAAGTTTTTCATTTTCAGTAGTAAAGTTAGTTTGTAAAAGAAAATCCAAGAAAAACCAAGTTTAAATTAAGCGATAGTTTCTATTTAATTCAATTTAATTTTAATTTTCATTTTTAGATTTTAATTAAGTATTTAGTATTTTTATATTTTTATTAAATACCTCTTATATTAAAGTAAATTTTGTAATTTTTCTTGATTTTTATTCTCTCATTTAGTATTTATTAGATTTGATTTTAGTTTTCTTAATTATTAATTAATATTAAGTATTAAATATCATATTTAGTTTTTATAAAGCAAAACCTAGTTTTTACATTTTTCCTAGCTCTAATATAGTATAATAGACTTTTAGAAAATAAATTTTTAGTTTTTACTGTTCATTTTTCATTTTTCTTATTTTAATTATTTAAATTAGACTTAAGTTAATTAAAAGGTAATTAAATAGTGGAATAGTCTTAAATATAATTTTTAGAGGTTTTTATAATTTTTTAGGATTCCTGTGATGGTTAAGTAATTTTATAAATTTTCTCATAATTTTCTAAGTTAATTTAGTATTAATATTAATTTAAAATAGTTTAATTAGCTTAATTAAGTTAAATAGTTTTTAATTACTAAAAAACTCATAAAAAGACAAAAATATTTATTTTTATTTTTTATACTTTCTTCAAGTTCTAATTTAAGTTTAGAAAATATTTTTTCTAATTTTTAGTTTAATTTATATCATTTGTCATTTTTAGTTAATTTAAATTAGGTTTTAATTTAGATTTTAAATAGTTTTATTAATTAAATAGTATTTAAATATTATAATAATCATTTTTATCATTTCATTTTCAATTTAAAATTTCTTTTTAATTTTAAGTTTCAAAAAGTGTCAAAAGCACCCCCTGTAGTTTGTTAAATACCAAATCTCACTTTCTCTGTCTGTTACGTGATCTGAATTGTAAATTTGTGCATATAACTGATATCTGATTTTTGTGAATATTATATCTGTGTACAAATACCAAAATAACAGTAGCAATATCAATTCTACATCATCTGGGCTACTGTCCTCAGTGCCACTCTCTCATAAACGATTCCCAAAGCATCATTTCAATCTCGCTGGGACTTTAACGACCCGGGAAAACACTATACTATCACCGGAGTATTGGTCTAGAGAGTTTGACTTTGTTGACCATTTACTTGGTCAATTTAAGTTGACTGTTTAGAACCAATCAGTGGACTACATTTCCACTTGTAAGATTATTCTGAAAACTGCATATAGCTACATCCTCATATGCAACAGAATCCTATCACAAGATAGCATCATCCAACAAAATAAGAACATAAAGCTAACTATTTTTTATTTTTATTTTCATATTTAGTTAAGACAAGGTAATTGAAGGGCTTATGATGCATACCAAAATGGCACTTTTTCCCTGTGCATGCCATGTTTCAGCATCTTCGGGGATAAATAGAACCCGGGCCACGGCTGAACCAGGAGATGCTGGCAAACCCGTTGCCACTACGTGGTTTTTGTAAGCATATGCATCCTCAAACTAGACCACAAGTTCATAATCAGTAATAAATGATCAAATTAATTTGGAATGCATTTTATAAAAAATGACCCGTTTTGACCCATTACACCACTCACAGACAAGCCTATTATGAACACCAATTCTACTGCAATTCTCATTATTGTTGATCCAGTACGCTTCTCTGGATCAGATGTTGCGGCTCGACTCTCATTATTGCTGTTTGAGTATTGATTAGCTTTTCATTCACCATATATGCAATTCTCACTGTACCTTTACCAGTACACTTCCCTGATCGACTCTAAACAGTGAATTCATTATCTTGTGCTTAGAATACCCAAATTTTGTCACATTTTCCAATCTGGAGACACAATTTAAGATTGCCATCATGACTTTGTAGTGTCGCTCCAAGATCTCACAGTTCCTGACGAGTTCTTAATCTGTATGCTTCCGGCATACAATTCTTCATGGTGACAGTATATTGTAGCTTTCTGATTCCAGCAACAACGCCTTCACCCTGTTCAAAA
Source organism: Artemisia argyi (assembly GCA_030686995.1). NCBI lineage: Eukaryota > Viridiplantae > Streptophyta > Magnoliopsida > Asterales > Asteraceae > Artemisia > Artemisia argyi. The sequence goes on along the minus strand of CM060709.1, from coordinate 148,418,926 downwards.
TTACTTCTTTAGCTTTGGTAATCTGCGTTATAAGTGCCATTTTTACCCATTTACTGATAAAATGGGTCCATATGAGTTATCTCAAACGGATCAAATACATTGTGTTAATCGAGTGCCATTATCTATCCAAACATTAAAAAACAACCTTATTGTGTATGTGTATATGGATGAAGTTTTTATCGACCGGAGAACATCAACAAGACACATGTAATATCACTACTACTAATGGACCCAATACGCTTCATTTGATAAGAAATTAGTAGCAACTTGGTAATTACTATAGAAATTAGACTTGTTATTAAGTTATACGTAATATGATTGAGGCACTTAACCTCTCAAGATTAAGCATGCAAACTTGTGAGCCGGCTATGCTTTGATCCAAATTAAATGATCTACACAAGTTTCTTAATACTTTAATATTAGCAACCAAGCTCGTGAAACTCTCAAGTACGCGGTAGTGACAAAATGAACAAAGAGATGTTTATTAAGGTTGAAAACTAGAAGGTTAGACTCCTACAAGTTCAGAAACTTCATTCCAATAAGAATTGTGGTAGTACTTAATCAAACTTGATAGCCATATTCAATACCTATCAAATAAAGAGTGCATTTGGGTGTTGTTTAGAAATTCCCAAAAAAGGATTTAGATTATTAGCTTTTGATAACGTACACTATTAATATCTTCCTATACTGGAACAACAAGAAGCACATTGTTGCGGGGTGCAGAGATTGTGGCTCTATCTGTTTTGATAGTTGCGATGAAATTAGTACTGCCCGTTGTATTAAGTTTGTACTGGTGCGTTTCATGGTTTGTACTGGTAGAGTTGTATGAAGCAACATATAAGAAGGAAAAACCCAATGGCAGTTCTCAACTTCATTTTATCCATATGACTTGTTTCTCCCTCACAAACATAACAATAACATTGTTGCGGGGTGCAGAGATTGTGGCTTTATCTGTTTAGAACTTAAGAAGGATATGATGTTATTACTTGTTGGAATCTTCTTATTGCAGTTGTCTTTTTCTCTTTATATCTCAAAGAGTCGACTCTTTTGAACTCGTGTTTAAACTTATTGTCTGATTGCTGCTATTAATCTGAATTAAAGACACCATTTATGTTATGTGATAGTACTTCATTCGTGAAGAGGTTTGAATTGACAAAATGGCAGTTTGTCTTTTAAGTTGATGTTTTGACTAAAATGTCAATTTTGATTAGTTTGTTGATCTGGGTCAGGAACACTGATTTGGGTTGAACAAGACTTAAGTGCCCTTTCTTTTAAACTCGTCTGCACTAAAAAATTTCTGGCTTATTTTCCCTTTCTTTTAAACTTATCTTTTATTAATTTGTGCTTGTTTGGATGCTTGATTTATGGTTTTTGTTTTTATGATATGACGTTTGCATACATTTTTTGGCTTATTTTGGGATTTTATATAAGTTTATTTGTATGTCATGACAAGTTTGAAAATAAGCTGAAAAACTGAGCTTATGAAATATTAGCCGAAAAGATAAGCTCATAAGCCTATAAATATACTTAAACAAACACCCACTTATTACAGGGAGTAGTTTTCTGTAACATTATGCTGTATCAAGCAGACTATATTCGAAACGAGGTTCTACATCGTTCGCTTTTCGAGTTTGCTTTAGATTTTTCTTTGTTATGATATAATATAGGATGTTCGCTTCAAGAGTAGGCAGATATTGACCACATAAATGGTATCTGCTTAAAATTCAAACTTCACTTGTTATTACATGTACACTTTAAGCCGATTGTGATAATGCTTATTAGAAAGTCTACAAGCATTTACTTTTGTTTGATAAGGAGCATTAGATGACTTGTTGAGTCGTTGTAGTCATGGCTACTGTTGCAACAGATAATTTGTGGAATCGTTGTAGTAAGAGGATACTGCCATGGGACTACCAAGGTAATGAAAGAGTGGCCAAAGGATATTGTTACAGTAACCGTTGTAATAGAGATCAACAAGATCTTCATAAAAAAAAAACAGGAATACATCTCTGCATAATGCATATTAACCAAACATTTAAAAAAGATTATACTTTTTGGTAACTATAAGTATTAAAGATTTATGATTATCAGATTATGTCTTTGAATATATAACTAAGTGCATGTGCTTGTAAATTAAAATAAATAAAGGGCATTTTAGTAACTTCACAAGGTGTGTAAGTAGCAAATTGACCATGAGCAAACAAAATGGGGTGCCAGGGACCATACACGCCGTCGTTTGACAACTTCAGGGACGAAAATGCAAAAAAAAAAAATAGTTTAAGGATGATATGCGCGAATTGCGACAACTTTAGGGACGAATGGTGAAATTTAGTCTAAATATTATAAAGAAAATGTTCGATTGTTTGTTTTCATGTCATTTTTTAATAAAATCTATTTTGATAAATTTTCAACGAATTTTACTTTATTTATGCAAATGGTTAAGGACGTTTGATTCAGTGAGACACTAATTTACATGACATTATGTTTCTGATGAGATGATGTTGGTGAATGTTTCTGATGGGGTTGCTGATGTTAGGACCAAAGATTTAGAGTTCATGATCATTGATTAGTCACTAAGAGCATGGGGTATGGCTGAGCCATGGCTCGCGCTGTCACCACCAGCTCAAAAAAACCGACGGCGCACCGTACCGGTGGTGGCGCCGTCGGTGCTCGCGCCGTACCCACGGCTCAGCGCCGTCAGCTATTTTTTTTTCTGCTGATTTGAGGATCCAAAAAAGAGCCGTTTGAATATATAACGGCTATAATGCCGTTTTTTTTCCAAAAAACACACCCAACTAAACCAATTTAATTCCAAAAAAAAACATTATAAATACCCCATTTTTTTTTCAAACTTCACACACACTTCCAATATATTAAATCTCTACTTCTAATAACTACTTTCATCCAAAATGAATCCAAATCAACCATGGATCAACAACATGTTAAACGATCCGACGAACCAAATGCCGGGATCGTCTTCGAACCCCGGTAACAATCCGGTATCGTCTTTGAATCCGGGTTACTTTCCCACCTTCCAAACCTCATTTATGAATCCCGAAGATTTAGCATTGTTTAGCCAATGGAAATTACAACAACAACAAAACCAATATCAATTTACGCAGACTCAACAAACAACCTAAGGCATCCCTTCACAACCGAATTCGGACCATGCTTCGTTTCATCTAGTAGACGAAGAAGATGACGAAGAAAAATCGGTTTCAAGTGAAGAAATTATTCCGACACCGACCTCAAAAAAATCTAGGGCAAAGACGATGGCGATGAAGCCAAAATCAAAGGTGAAGAATAAGAAAAGCAACAAAGAAAAAGAAAAGGAGGTCGATGAATATGTGGTCCCGTTCCGACAACCACGAACTTTTTGGAGCCAAGACGAAGAATATCTTTTGGCGGAGTGTTACATCCAAGTATCCGAGGATCCAAAAATGGGTGCGGATCAACAAAGGGATACATTTTGGTACAAAGTGCTCGATGTATACAACACGGAAGCAAAGAGGCTCAACTATACTATTCGTACCAAAAACATGTTGACGGGAAAATGGACTCCAATGAATAAAGATATCAAGAAGTTTAATTCGGTGGTGGATGAAACGGTGGTTATGAGTGGGGAAGGTGATAAAGATTTTATGAATCGTTGTCACATATTGTTTAAAAAATCAACGGATTATGAATTTCAACACTTGACCGCTTGGGGCTTTTTGAAAGACAAGCACAAGTGGAAAAATCCCTACTTGACTTTGGCAAGACGTAATCGTCTTCGACCTACTCACGAAGTGCCCGAGCATTTTGGACCCGATGATTTGCCACGACCCGACGGCATGTACCGGGTTGCTAAGAGTCAACGTTCGTCAAACTCGACCGCTAGTTCCGGTTCAAACCCGACATTGTTTCAAGAAATGTTGCAACAACAATACGAGTTAGACCGCAAGGCAAAGATGGATGTTCTGGAGCGAGAGTCACTCACGAGAGTTTCTTTATATGAATCACAAAAGATTGCCGAGGAGATGCGGGTGCTACAAATGGATATAAGCAGTATGGATCCGGTCAACGCAAGGATCGTGAGGGCACAACAAGCTCGAATCCGGGCAAAATATCCCGAAGATGATTAAGCTTTTATTTATGTATTAGGTTTTTATTTTTATGCAATTTTTTTAAATGTATCGTGTGTTTTTTTAATATGTAACGTGTGTTTTTAATATTAATGAAGTTTATTTAAGTTTATATTGTGTATATTTTAATTTAAGTAAAAAAAAAAAAAAAAAAAAAATTGGCCGACGGCACCAGAAATTCTGGTGCCAACGGATACCCCCGAAATGTGGTGCCGTGGGATTTCTGGTGCTGTGAAGCTTTTTGCTGACGTGACAGCAAAAAAATCCCACGGCTTGGAGCCATGACACCAACGGTACCTAATGCTCTAACAAGTTTCATGTAATTTTCAACTGTTTTAAAAAGATATTTACATTATTTTTATGCAAGTATGATCAAATTACTGATGTAATTGATAAAAAAAATAATAATAATGTTTGGGATAAATAACAAATTTCTTCGTCAAATTATTCTTTCCCTCATTTTGTTGTTCGAAAATAGACGATATATTTGAGCATTTTTAAAGTGGATGAGTCAACTGAAGTATCATGACATTTTGACCTGATTTTTTTTTTCCATTTATTATTTTAACTGCTAAATACATATTGTGTTATCTATATTTTAAGCAACAATTTAACGTTATGAATATGAGGGCACATGTGTATTTATAAAGGTTGCAAAAATCGTTAGGCGGTAGCTGGGCGGCCAGATACCGCTTAGCGATTAATTGTTTAGGCGGGGATTAATTGGATTGAAATATTTATATATAAAATTATAAAATTTTGAAAATATATGCTCGATTTTTTTTTTCCGATTTGGCCGATTTATATCCGATTTGACTGATTTATATCTGATTTGGCCGATTTTTATCCATAACCGAGTTGGCCAATTCATCCGATTTGGACAATTTATGCCAGATTTGGCCGATTTTTGCCTGATTTTTGACCAAACCGTTTAATAAGGCCGATTAGTGAAAATCGATGCGGTTAACCCCCGCCTAGCGATTAATCGCCAATTAATCGACCACCTAGGCTGAGAGATTATAATACACTTCAGGGCGACTTACTACCCATTTAATACCCAAAACCCCGCGCATGCACGAGATCTAAAACTATTGTTTTTATAAACACATTTGAATTAAAATATACAATTTTGCAAAAATTATTAATCAATGAATAATTTAAACAAAAACTAATCTAACAAAAATTAAACCAAAAACCTTGTGCGTGCACGAGGATCTAAAACTAGTTACACACGTAAATACTCACTTTTTTCCCATCCAAAAACACTTATTTTAGCTTATCTTTATTTTGAAATGAAATAATCAAATTATTGAGTTGATGGCTATGTTTGGCAAAATTAACTGTGAGTAGTAGCAGTGAGCTGTGAGCAGTAGCCACAGCTTACTGCTTTATAAGGAAGTATTGGAAAAATGAGCTTTACTAAAAAAAGAGCAAAACTCACAACTCTCATGCTAAACGAATACTAAAAGTCAAAAAGCTAATCACTCACCGCTCATCGTCCAAAGCTTCAAAAAGCTTTGTGTAAAAGATAGCGGATATTCCAAACACCCACTAAATACTCAAATTGAAAAATGGATATTTATAATGAAATGGCCTTTTTGTCTTCTTATACACTTGTCATCATCTTTTTTTTCATTTTACACATTTTCTCTTCTTCCTCCTTGTTTCTCAAAGCAAGAAAGACCATATTCGTAGGTACATTTCTTCTTGAGGTAGAAGAAGAAGAAAAGGTTTGTTTGTTTTCTTCACCTTACTCATGTATTTATTACTAACCAAATTGCAAGACTCGATATTTTTTAGTTTTTTTTTGTATTGTTTTTTACTAGTTGTTTGTTAACAAATTTTGGGCTTTTTTATTTGAGCTAATAAATAAATAAATAAAGACCCCATTACGTTTATTGGACCAAAAGTAACAAACAACATTTAATAAAAAAAAAAAAAACCTACCTTAAACCCTAACAAGGACCAATTACCGGATTTTTTTTTTTTTTTTTTTTTTTTTTTTTTTTTTAATATTACTCTGTATCTTATTAGTAGAGTTTGGCCTAGTGGTATGTGAGTGTGATCATCAAAAAATAAGTTAGTTGTGGGTTTTGGTACATTTGTGACATGTGTTGCTATAGGCGTGTGAAAACAAGTTGTGGGTTTAAGGGGGTGTTTGTTTAACAGTTTAAGCTTATATGATTTTCGCCTATATTTCATAAGCCCCAAATTTCCGGCTTTATTTTGCGACTTGTGGCTTATGTAAGCTTGTTATATTGTAATAAGCTTATATAAGCCATAAGCCGCAAAATAAAGCCAGAAAATTATATCAGCTCAACGTAGGTGGACATATGGCATAGATGTGTGAAAAATTGCCGTTAAAACAAAATTTGGGCTACAAACAAGTAGAGCTTTTATCATCGAATTCATTTCGAGCATTTTTTACATATTAACATTTTCAAGTTATTGAACTGCTAGGTTTGCACTATATTCATGATGTCCGATGATACAACACCGCTTATATATGCTGAATGTAGTTAATTCGGTTATGGTAATAGTTGGTGATTTAATTGTTGACATTTTGGAGCCTAATAACACATTATAGTGATTCAGGGCATGACTTGTGGTGGCAAGTAGGATGTGAACATAATAATATTATAAGACTTGCAACTATGTTGATTGTGTACATCTTTTGTTATGCTATGTTTCTGGCAATATATTTTAGTGAAAACGTACTTTTAAAAATAAAGAAATGGGAATGTAGTAGTAGTGGTAGTAGTGATCCAGGGTACACAGAAAGAAAATGCAATTTGGTCATGGTTGATTGTATACCTTCTGATATGTGTTATTACGATTTATATGCTAATTTTGGAATGACCGTTTAAGGTACACCTGATCTTTTAACTTGACAAAGCTTTTTTAATATATCTTTTCGAATAAAGGAAGCTTTAAAAAAAGTGGCAAGTACTATAACGGTGTTGTTAGACTTGCAAGAAACTAAAATTTGTATGCAAGTCTAGTTTAGGTTTGGAAATGGATTGATGTATCTGTTTTCGGCTGAGGGTTCAGTATAAAACATATTAGGCTATTTATTTTCTCTATGTTATCGTATTGCGTACACAAAATGTAACGGATAGTGGTTTTTAACTTATTGCTGTGTTGTCTGCATTTTCTTTGTGTATTGGCATGGAAAACTTTTATACAGCTTTTTTTTGTGTCATAACCTTGCAGCTGTTATGCTTTTCGATGGCAGTGTATTTCCTATGTGGATGATCAGTGTTGTCATTCGATTAATACATCCTTACTTTTACCAAAGACTCGTATCATCATGTTTTTACAACAAACCGTTAATTAAACACAGTTTTGAAATGCTATTGTATTAGTCTGAGATTACAACATGTTATAATCCCAAAGACCATCTTACGTGGCTGTTTGTTACAAGCATTCCATTATTTTGCAAAAATGGGGAAAAGCAATGTGATTTGTAAGAATGAGCAGTTTTGTGGTTTGGAAAAAAATTATCAAATATGTTTTTTTTTAATGGAAATTATTGGTTCTTGTAAACTATAAAGTATAAACTATAAATGTGTGATTTCAAAGTGTATGGTAAGTGAATTCTTATGGGATCAATCTAGCAGATGCTACATGTATCAATATGGGATATAGTCTTTCGTAAAATTAGGACTAGAAGGGGAGGGGGGGGGGGGGGGGGGGGGACTACTTTTTTCCCTGAAATAACAGAAGATCCACCATCTGTTTTAACACATGTATGAGCGCTCTTTAACTGATCTTTTTCTCCATGATAAGTTCCTCAAATGCTTTGTACCATAATTATCTTGGCTTGCTTAAACTTATATTTTGTGGGCTCAGTTTTATAATTTTGCATTGTTAGTACAGCTTTGTTAGTAAGACGAGGCATTATCACCGACCTGATGTTATGTATTCTAAATGCGTAGTTTGGCCCTGTTGGACTAACTTATGGCATCTTCAAAAGCAAATGAGAAGAAAATAAAGAAAGCGTGCAATGAACTGAAGGATCTTGGCATATCTCCAAAAACCGTAAGATTAGCATTGAAGGGCCTCCTGGAGGCTTATGAGAACACTTGGACATATATTGAGGAAGATGGTTATAGGGTGCTGATAGAGTCTATTTTTGAGCATGAGGAAAAGCCTAAATTGGTACATTTTCTTAATAATAAGCACCTGGTGTTTGCATTTTTTTTTATCACTTTGTCTTGCTCATTACAACTGTACAACATTAGATTGACTCCCGTCTTTTATTTCTTATATGTAGAGATTTGACAATGAGGAACCTATGGTTCTCGATAAGCCTAAATTGGTACATTTTCTTAATAATAAGCACTTGGTGTTTGCATTCTTTTTATCACTTTGTCTTGCTCATTACAACTGTACAACATTTGATTGACTCCTGTCTTTTATTTCGTACATGTAGAGATTTGACAATGAGGAACCTATGGTGCTCGATAAGCCTAACTTGGTACTTTTTCTTAATAATAAGCACTTGGTGTTTGCATTCTTTTCATCACTTTGTCTTGCTCATTACAACTGTACAACATTAGATTGACTCCCTTCTTTTATTTCTTACATGTAGAGATTTGACAATGAGGAACCTGAATTCAATTTACTCGATGAGCTTGATGAAGAAGAAATCGAACCATTAAGGAAGAGACCTCGAAGACAAAATAGATCTTCATCACCAGCTGGTAGCTCTGTCCCATGCTCAAGTAACTACGCATCTGAAATGCAACAAATGGTTGAACCTGGCTTTGGTGCTATGGACGTCCTTGAACCTGCTAAGCCTAAAGTGGTACAAGTTTATCGTAGGAGGGTTTCCAATGTAATAATGTACATTTGGTATTTGCTTTCTTTTTACGACTGTCATGCTCTTTCCCACTGTACAATGTTATATTGATTCCAGGTTTTTATTTCTTACATGTAGAGAATCGAGAAAGTGCAACATCACACCAGCTTATTTTGTGATTCTGACGATGAAGAAAATGAAGCTCAAAGCCAAGACAGACCCGACACCAACTTATTTGGTGATTCTGATGATGAAGAAAATGAAGCTCAAAGCCAAGACAGACCTTCGTCCCCAGCTGGTAGCTCTGTCCCATGCTCAAGTAACTATGCATCTGAGAATATGGAAAAGGGAAATGAAAATGAGGATGAGGATGAGAATGTTACGACTTGTTCATCTGAGATTGATATAGTCTCCTCTTCCAATGGTGAAGTCAAATTGGCCTTGTCTATTTGTAAACCTCTTCATGGATTCCGTATTCCAAGTCTTGATGCAGTCAAGAAGCAAGTTGAGGAAAAGTATCGAGAAAATTTCCGAGGTCTTGGAGTTGAATTCACTCTGCCTGAGCTTTTAAAAGAAATATGTGATTGTTTCGTGGAACTAGGGAATGTGTCAGATGGTAACAACCAAAGTCTGGTTCAAACTTTTGAAAACTTTATGGAAGCTGAGAAGAAATGTGATCAGTTGAGCTTATCAACAACGCCTTCTGATCACACTGATGCTCCAGTCCCGATTCCAAGATCTGTGGTGTCAAGTCCCTTCACTTATGTTCATGTTGTTAATGGTGTCTACTCTGATGTTTTCAATCGAACCTTCAGGAAGCAAAAGACGCCTGTAGTTGATAACTTATCTGCTTCTACTCATTTGACTTTATGTCTGAAAGATGACTCCTTACAAAGAGGAACTCAAGCAAATTTGCAGGTTAGTATTATAACATAAAATGTACATGTAAGTATGTAACAAACTGAATCGTCTCCACAAGCCAAATACTAAGAATTTGCTGATTTTGCAGGTTTTTATGACTTCTGAAGGAAAGGGATGGGGACTTAGAACTCTTGAGGACTTGCCGAAAGGGACATTTGTTTGTGAGCATGTTGGAGAAATTTCGTCAAATTCCGAGATATTCGAGCGAAATGAACAAAACATGGATGAAAAGCATACATATCCTGTCCTATTGGATGCTAATTGGAGCTCTGAAGGTTTCTTAAAGGATACAGAGACCCTTTGTTTGGATGCCACGTCTTTTGGAAATGTTGCACGCTTCATTAACCATAGGTATGCATTCTTTTTGCATTTTTGCATTTTACAGGTTTGAATTATTTGCAAAATTTTGAACTTTCATTCAATCAAATATCACTTACTAAGAAGATAGAAAAGGGAAAAAAGCAAATTTTGAATTATTTACAAGTTCATGGATAATAACTATTACTGGTTTTATTCATATTCATTGACGGAATGCTTTTTTGATAGATGTAAGGACGCTAACCTAGTTGCGATCCCTGTTGAGGTGGAGTCACCGGATCATCACTATTACCATGTAATAATGCTTTTATCCTTCCGTATAATTGTCTCTTATCAAGTCATTATTTTGGATAACTTGTTTCATTTAATTATATGTTTTTGGGATGTTTGGACAAGCTTATTGTAAGTGCTTAATAGCTTATTGTAGCTTGGAAAAGCTATTAAGCACTTTGAAGGTGTTCACTTAATCTTATCTCAAAAGGATTGTATCATTTTTGGGTAGGAAATAGCCTAACAAGCGTAATCCCTTGGATAGTTTTTTAAAACACGTAATCTTATAAGGATAAACTTTACCCAACACCCCCTTAGTTTTGTTTTACTGTGGACGTCTTTGCTTCTTTGGTTTTGTTACTGGATTTAAGTTTGTTTTTTTGAATTTGCAGCATGTTTTTTCCACAGCCAGAGATGTGAAGGCTATGGAGGAGTTAACTTGGGTAAGTAATCATGTGCAATGGCCTGTTAAACTAACGAGTTTTAAGGGTTAAGCAGGTGTATTCAATGTTTTGAGAATTGATGCAGGACTATGGGATTGATTTTGATGATGATAGTTATCCAGTGAAGGCATTCAATTGCAAATGCGGAAGTAGTTACTGCAGGCAAACCAAACACATAAACGTAAGTAAACATTTCATTGTAGCTGCATATTCCTTGATAAAAAAAATACTCCGTTTTAAAGTGTTACACAATGCAATCACCTGACCTGCATAGATCATGTGCTGACGCCAATAAGAAATTAACATTGTTGAAACAAAAGTTGAATAATTTGCTTCAGTTTCAAGTGATGGTCATATTGCAAAAATGTTTTACCAATCTAAAAAGTGACTAATCCTGCAGACCAGTTAAATATTTAAGCATGTTTTGACAGTGTGTTTTATGCCATGGCGCAGGAGGCAGACATGGCGTATGACAAATAACTAATTGCAACGATGAAGTAGGAAGGAAACAAGAATGACTAACCGCACCTTTTTTGCTTTGGGTACTGCTGAGAAAGTATACTAGCGTGCACATGTATATGTTGCAATTCGCATGATACTTTGGGTTTTGCTAAAACTATATGATATGATTGTAGGTTTTGTCTCCTTTTAGTCTAATGAATACTGCATCATGCAATTTGAACTTGAAACTTAGCTATGGTTTGATGATCTGAAATATAATATGTTAATTAGCTCGTATCGTGCAGCCTTATCTGTCAATGCTTTCTTTTTCAGTTATCCAATGTCCCAATATAGGTAGTGATAAAAATTGTGTGATGGATGATAAGTAGGAATCTTTGTTCTCATTTTTGTTGGCTATTTTTGTTGGGTACTTTTAGGTTCTGTACTTGGTCAACAGAATTTTTGTTAAGACTTTTTTAAAAAAGTTGTAATTTCTTGATGGTTTTTCAAAAAGTTTGTAGGGTGTTTTAAGTTTGAATAATGTAAACGTTGTTTTGCTACCGTAATGGTGACCACAACACGATCGAGTACACCACTGCCACATAGTTTTCTTTCTCTACAACAACTTTATGACTAACTTAGTGTAATAAGAAGATCGGAGACGCAACAAAAAACATACCACAAACACTCACACACAACGAAGAGGGGATGACTCGATCTTAAATACAACCTAGTTGTAGAGAGCTTGATGGATAACTACAATGATTCTACTATTGTGTGTTTTTAGGTATAGCGCACTAGGCATATATATAGGCTTAAGAGTTAGTATGTCAATTAATACTATCAAATAAAATAGTCAAGACTTAAAATACCATTAGGAACAATCATTATTATATTGAATTATTTGATTATATAATAAATATACATTTAAGTATATGTAACCTACAATTCAATATGAGATGATAATGAGTGTCACATTCTTACATTATTAAGTTTTGTGTATGTATTATTGTTCATTGCATTTCTACTATATTATTTTATGTCCAAACTTTAGGCTTATAAATAGAGACAAACCCTAATTTTATCTCGGATCATTATTATATATCTTCACGTTTATTAGACTACACCAATCAACGAAAGTTTTCAAGCCGTGTGTTTCAATTCCTTTCAAGCTGTGTATTTCAATTTTCCTTAATTAGTTTCTAAGTTTTTTAATGTTCCTGGAATACTTTCCAAACGCAGCCTTACTTTCCTGCAAAGTTTGCAACCTTGAATACCTTCCAAACGCAGCCTTAATTTCAAACGCATCCTTGACCAAGCCTTATTAATTTCAAACGCAGCCTTGACCATTCAGTTTTTTCACTTTTCAAGTTTGACTGTTTTTGCTTTATATGTAGTTAAGATATTTCTTATCACTAAACTATATAAATTCTATGTACTTCATATGTTAAGACTTAAGATGTTAATTGTACAATGAGACTATATATATGTTGATGTGACACAATCAATACTCAATAGAGTTCGGATCTGATTATTCATATTAGGCTAAAGGGATAACAGTCACTTGGAGTTCGGTATCAATTGAAAAGGTTGGGCTCATAATTAAGCCTAGGCCTTGCGATATAGATTTAAAAAGGATTGAAGCTTTTGTGTATGGGCTTCGTCCAAATTTGTCTGCAAAAGTAGAGGTGCAAAAAAATCGGTTTTTTTTGGTTTTCGGTTTTTTAATAACCAGTTATAAAAAAACCAGTTTTTCGAATAACCAGTTTCGGTTCGGTTTCGGTTTTTCGGAATCGGTTTTCTTCGGTTATAAATGTTCGGAATCAGTTTTTTTCGGTTATAAATTTTCGGAATCGGTTTTTTTCGGTTTTTTACCGGTTCGCTTTTTTCGGTTAAAAATGTTCGGATTCGGATTTTTTATCGGTTGTTTACCGGTTCGTTTTTTTCGGTTCATTTTTTTCCGGAATTTTACTAAAAGCTTCGAACATTTATTTAATAAAATTGTTAATTATCAAACATATAATTAAACAATATTCTCATAACTTTTATTTAAACAATACAATTATACAATCATAACTTTTATTTAAACAATACAATTATACAACAAAAAATACAATCATAACTTTTATTTATACAATACAATCATAACTTTTATTTATACAATACAATCATAAAAACATATAAATACTAATACATTTTGCGAGCTTCGGCATGGCCATCACCCGAAAACATATTAGTGTAATCAAGTATATCGAGCTTCGGCATTGCCATCACCCGTTATACTCAACTAGTCACTCAAGTCGTCATCAAGATCATTTTCTTCCAAACAATCTTGTACATCTAAATCTTCAACTTCAAATTCTTCAAACTCACATTCATCTAATTCGCCTTCGGTATTCGTAGTCGAAGACGAAGGTGATATCCCCGCTTCTTCTTCTTCTCTTATTATACCTTCTTCAACATCTTCATCTATTATTGGATCATCCAACGACAATTCATGTTGTATCATATCTACTCCGTCCAAATAATCTTTCAAACATACACATACTTCCACGGATTCGCATGTTAGTCTTGTCCTTCTATCCGATATAATTCGACCACTAACCGAAAAGGCCGATTCGGAAGCTACCGTCGAAGCTTGGACCGCTAATAAGTCACGAGCCATAGCAGATAAAACCGGATATTGGATTTCCCTTTCTTTCCACCAAGCCAAAATGTCAAAGTTTGCAAACTCATTGGGACTTAAAGTTCTTAAAAAGTTTGTAGCCATATATTGTCCCAATTCGCTTGTTGGGGCCGATGATCGTTGACGTCTTGTAGCGTCTTCAAATAAAGAATTATAAAGGTTTATATTAATGTCTCTTGTCATTTGGGACGATCCGGCCCGCATTTGGTCAACAATTGGGTTTTGTTGGTGACCATATTTTGTTGCATAAATGCCAAACAATTTTTGAAAATGATCGTTAAATCTAAAAATTTGAGATTCTATATAGCCCACGTCATCACCGTCTAACCCAAAAGATAAGTCTAAATTTTCCATTATTTTTTTTATTAAAAGTTCTACACCTCCAACATTTAAACATGGATTAAGTGCGGCGGAACAAGTAAAAACTAAAGGTAAACTAGCAAAATATTTTATAAATTTCTTTTTTATAATTTTAACCATTTTTCTAAACATTTGTGAAGGTGAGTTTTTTAAATCATATAATTTTTCCGTCATAGCATAAATTTGTTTTAAAACTAATGGGCTAGTTGGGTAATAAACACCCGATAATATAGTTGTTGCCTCTTTAAAAACTTGTAAAAACATAGTTAATTCATTTAGTCGATCCCAATCTTGGTCGTTTAGTATTATGTTGGACAAATTTTTATTAATAAGTTTTTGATTATAAGCATGTAAAGTCGCACGTTGTCGTAATATATTTTCAAACATCATGCAAGTAGAATTCCATCTAGTATTAATATCAAGGCAAGGTCCTAGGGGTTGTTCATTACACATTTTACGAAAACGTTTATAGTTTATTTGTCGTTCGTTGCTCGATTTATATATCAATACTAATAAACCCCTAAATTTCGTATATAAACTATCACATATTTTTAATGCCGCTTGTACGGATAAATTTATAACATGAGCAACACAACGGGAATGAAAAAAAAGCACCATCTAAAATAGGTTTTACATGTAATTTTAACAAGTCCATAGCTCTAGTATTATTTGATGCATTATCTAGTGAAATCGTAAAAACTTTATCATCTAAATTATATTCAATTAAAGTGTCATGCAAAATTTTTCTTAAATTACATCCCGTATGAGGATAACCAAATATTTTAAAAGCGATTGTCCGTTTCATTAATAACCAAGATTCGGGATTAAACCAATGAGCCGTAACGGCGAGATAAGAATTTGCCGTACCATGTGATGCGGTCCAAGTATCCGTAGTTATAGAAACACCATATTTATAATTACGAAAACCTTCAATTATTTCTTTTTTAGCCGTTTTCCATAATTTAAAAGCATCACTTCTAAGAGTAGTACGACTTACATGTTGATACCGCGGTTGTAGCCTCCTTTTGATGATCTCCGTAAGCTTGACGTTGTCGAAGTGGTTGAATGGAAGCCCTTGTTGAATGACAAACTTCGTAAAATCAAGTCGAAGCGCATCCGCATCATATATAAAAACTTGACCATCCGCACCAATAGTAGTTTGCGAACTAGTATTTTGACCCGCCTTACAACTACCAATATGATTCCTAAGTGTAGAGTTAGACCCGGTGCCATAAAAATGCCCACATTTCCGGCAACGCGCTTTTACGTTACCATCTTTCATAACACACATATCGAAATTAGTCCACACATCACCTTTTCGGGTGGTTGGTCTAACCTTTTCAACATCATCGTTTGTGTAATGTTTTCGGACATTGCTAGTAGCAACGGAGGGAGTAGTGGAAGCTTGTTGTGATTGTGAGTTTTCCATTATAGCGAAAATACGAAATAGCGATTTTTGAGCGTTTTTGAGAGATTAGAGAAAGAAATGAGATTGTTTTTTATGTGTTTTCAACCCCAACACATTACCTCTATTTATAGTGCCTTAAAACTCCCCAAAACCCTCAAAAAATTCAAAAAAAACGGTCATATGGCTACTAGCCGTTTGGCCTCGGTATTTTAAAAAAAAACCGGAAAAAACCGGTTAAATCCGGTTTTTTTCAAACGGCTACTTTTTTTTTTTTTTTTTTTTTTTTAAACGGTTATATTTTTTGAAAAAAACCGGTTAAATCCGGTTTTTTTTTCAAACGGCTACTTTTTTTTCTTTTTTTTTTAAACGGTTATATTTTTTTGAAAAAATCCGGTTAAAACCGGTTAAATCCGGTTTTTTTCAAACGGTAACATTTTTTACTTTTTTTTTTTTTTTTTTTTAATTAAAAACAAATAAAACCGGTTAAAACCGGTTTTATTTTAAAACCGGATATAAAACCGGTATATTATGAAAACTCATAACCGGTCTAACCGGTTCGGTTTTAGAAAACCGGACCGGTTTTTTATAAAACCGGTTTTGTGAAAACCGGTCACCGGTTTTACTACCGGTTAAAAAAAAAACCGGTCGGGGACTTGCACCTCTATGCTAAAGAGCTTTATGATAAGCCTACTAATGCCAAATATTCAAGCCTAGTAAGTAAACAGGACCACGCAATATGATCATCCAAGTTTTCTATGTCATATGCATCAATCGACCAAAAAAATATCGAACTTCATTGATGTTTTAGGTCTTATTTGGTTAGTCCAGAGTTACGTTTTAGGTTTAGAGTATTTTTATTTGAATTCATTGGTCTCATGTGGTTGTGTTTGAGTTTTTTTCTTTTTTTTAAATTTGTTTCGAGGCATGTTTTATTCTTAATGTTTGTATCATCAATTTACTTGCTAGGATTTTATAATAAAAGTTATTTATAAAAAAGAATTAAATTAGTGAAGTACTTACTTATTGGACTGAGACGACAAAATAATTCGTGATGGCGGACATCGAGAGTTGTGTTATAGACTTATATTCAAAATAATTGTTCACAGACAAAAAACACATAGTTTAAAAAAAACTATCAAAAAATTTGGAAAGTAGCTATTGTTAATCTTAATGAAAAAATGAGCAATTATAATTTATTAATTTATTTATTTAATCTTTAGAGAATTAGAGATACATATTAAAACTCAAGTGTATAACCTTTTAGTAAAAATAGTTGGACTTCGTAAGAATATTTATATATAAATTTTTTGTAGAGGCCCGAAAGTCCCATGACCTAAAATCTATAATGGGTCCAAAACTCAATTTTAGTTAATTCACGGTTGCTTTTTTTCAGTTTTCGCAGCTACTACTAATCAGACACTTTGCGACTTCAACCTATACAATTTGCTAAAGCCTAAAAGGAATAAATTTATCCACTCCAGATACAAAAGGTCTGAAAACTTGTTGCATGCGTTAAATTCAACCGTACTTTTTACAGTGATATAACTTGTAAGGGTCATTATGGAATTATAGCCTTATGCCAGTTATGGGGAGTAACCATAAAGGGCAACAAGTCAACAGCAACCAACTTTTTTTTTTTTGGCATACAACAGCAACCAACTAAAAATATAATTTTGGAGGCTCAATAGTCAAAATACCCATGAACCAAAATTAGGGGTGTTGATCGGTTCGGTTTTCGGTTATTCGGTTAATTCGGTTAAATTTTATTTTAAGGTCAAACCGTGAACCAAACCAAACCGAATTCAAATTCGGTTTTTGGTTCGGTTTGGTTAAATTCTAGTTCGGTTTGGTTCGGTTCGGTTCGGTTTTCGGTTTAACCAAATTACACACTTTATTTAAAAAAAAAGAAAAATATACAAATATATTTTGCCAAAAAGTTATTTCAAACATAAAAAGTATTTTTTAATATTAAGATAGAATTTTTTTGTTATTTATATATATATAAATATAAATATAAATATATGTATATATATAACGTTTTAGTGATCTTTTTATATACATAAATATATAAATTTATATGAATTCGGTTTTCGGTTCGGTTTTCGGTTTTGATTACCAAAACCATATCCAAACCGAGAACCGAATTAAAAGTTCGGTTTGGTTCGGTTTTGGCAAATTCGGTTCGGTTATAAGTTCGATTCGGTTATTTTCGGTTCAGTTCGGTTTGGTTTTCGGTTTATTCGGATATTTCGGTTTTTCTGCTCACCCCTAACCAAAATGTCTACAATAGGTCCAAAATAAAATCATGTGAATTTAATAGGATTACTACACATATTTTTATAGAGCTGGTTTACACATTTTTTCCTTAAGAAAAATATCATAAAGACAATGGTAACGTTGATTTGATATCATTGTAATTGCCTTTTCAGATTCATTAGGTGCATTTTGGTTACCGTGTTAGGCGAGGCATAGTGGTGACCCTGAATGACCCTGTTTTCCGGCTGTCACGTCAGCTTTCTTTCTCCGACGATCATACATGACCCAAGTGCCATAGTGGTGACCGAACTTTTTTTTTTTTTTTTCTTAATTCAAAAACATTTTAAAAACAAATTTAAAATTCAGTAAAAATAAAAAACATTACAATACTAAATCAAAAACTTAAACTAATAAAACTTAAACATAACAATACTTATTAAAAGCTTAAACTAATAAAATTTAAACATAAAAATACATATTAAAAACTTAAGCTAGTAATCTAATTTATAGCGTGCCTTGATTCGAGAGCCTCTCCCTCCCCGTCCCTTACTCGTCTTTTGCATCATCCTGGAATTTTTTTCGTATGCCGAGGAAAATGCCTCACCTTTCTACATGCTTAAGCTGCAAAAGTTCTTAAAGTTGTCGTGGTCCCAAATTGGATCGATTGCCAAATTGTAGAAAATCAAGTCTTGTTCCCGTTTTGTGAGGTCCAAAATATCCACTTGCCATTGTTGGAGTTTAATTTTCTCTCTTTTGATCGCTAGCTCTTCTTGCATTTTCTCTCTTTTCATCGCCAGCTCTTGTTCCTTCAATGATTTCCAAGACTCTTCAAGTTCCTTATTTTTTTCCCGATTTTGACGGCTTCAACTTGAAGAAGCTCTCGGCTAGTGAACTTGTCCATGATGATGGTGGTTCCTTGGAGGAGGAGGAGGATGATTTCTTCCTGGTTGCGTCACGACCTTGTGGTCGTGATTCTCTAGTATCTTCCTCATAATCAGAATCATCCACGTCTTGGAAATTCATGGGACCTTGTGTTGACCCCGAGGTAGTCGTAGAACCCTTTGTTTTCTTCCGACTACAAGATTAGAAAGCATGCATCTCCCTCTTCCAAGCATCATGACCCCTCAAAACTTTCTAACAATCCTCCAATGCAAATTCAAGACCGAAAAGCAAACGGTACTCTCTAACAGCTTTTGAGTAGTCGTCTGCATCATTCTCACCACTTCCATGCGTATCCTTGACATTATCCATAATAGCACAAAAGTTCGCAACTCTATTACAAATCCTAGTCTTCCATTTGGACATGATCGAATTCATATTTCCGGTCTGAACCAGTTTCTTTTATAAAGTACGATATCACCAACTCCCAAAAGCGGTTCCTGTTGACAGCGTTTCCTTTCGCGAAATTTTCTAAAATAAAGATGAAAGCTCTACAAAGCGCCACCTCTTCCGCCTTTGACCATGCTTCGACCTTTTTGGCCGGTTCGGGTTGTTTGCCTTTGTCCTTCGCCTTTGTAGCACGCCGCGAAGGCTTCTTTGGTTTGATGGGTGATAACCCTTCGACATCGTCTTCATCTTCAACTGGCATAGAACCGTGGTAAGAACCGTGACCCGAACCTTGCCCCATCGAAGCATCTTGACTCGGATTGTTTTGGGTTGAGTATTGTGGAGTCGGATAGTTTCCCCAGTCATCCAAATTCATATCAAGATTATGTGGATGAATCAGGGAATAATCTTGATACGTTGGGGAGAATGCATGAAATCCATGTTAGGACGATACGACGACCCACTTGGTTCTTCGTGATAATCCATATTAGGACGTTGCGGTGGGACAAATGAACGATTAACGTAAAATGGGTTTTGAGTTTGATTTGGTTGTGGTAGTCGTGATTGATATTCAAAAGAGGGTGGACGTAATCGAATACCACGATTTTGTGGTGGTGTCACGCCGATTAATTCACACTTGTTTTGCGGCGACAAGTTCAAATCCGGTTGATTTTGGGGTAGTCGGGATCGTCGGTTTTTTGATTGTAGAGTATTTCTCTTTGACCTTGTGAATATTGATGAAAATTTGGTTGAATTGTATTTGAAATTGTGTGTTTAAAAGTAGGTTTGTTGTTTGTATTTATATAATGAAAAGTGATAAAGTTTTTTAAAAAAAATACACACAAACGGTCACTTTTTTTTTTTTTTTTTTTTTTTTTTTTTTTTTTTTTGATTTTTTGTGAGTGTATTAAATTTTCAAACAGTACAAAATTGTGTTTTCAATATGCATTTAATCGGTCATTGATACAACCGATTGTGTGTTTTTTTAGTTCCTCAACCGATATTTGACTCTCGCCACACATTGGCCTCGACCGATTCTTATATCGGTTGTCTTTCAACCTCGACGAAATTTATCCGGTCCACTGCTTGTAGCCTTATAATTTGACAAACATGTATATTCAGAGATCAAATCATATGATCTGCTATGAGGTTTGCACTGAATAAGTCGTAGTGTTTGTTGTTTTGGATTCACAAATAATGTTCAAAATTATAAGTATAACTTATATTATCGTCCAATTCATCAAAATATTAGACTAATTTTATTAAATGATGTTACTAAAACTACCTTTTTGTGCAATGTAAGAATTTTGAGTCTTTTTTTTTTTCCTGCCTGCTATTCAGAAGATGTTACGTTGTCATTTTTTCAGCTGAAATTGTTAAGTAATGTGATGTATCGTAGTTGAACATTTAAAAGTCATTTTGACTAAAATGATCTCTTTTGAAAAGTTAAAAAAAAAAATTTACATCGAACAAAAACTTAACTTCAATACCTTAAAAAAATAAAAATAAAAATAAAAGATCGAGTACCTAAAATATCTTTTTTTTTTTTTTTTGTCTTCCAAAATTTGCCTTACATTTATATTGTCATTAACGACCTCCTACCATCCATATTTGACCCCTTCATTACTACTTTTGGAAAGTGACGTTTGTCATTTCTTGTTACTCAAAGTCTCCATTGTTGACTCACTCTTCTACAAATATTTCCAAGATTCGCTCCATGTCCTTGCGGCTAGGGCAGAATAATTCGCAACTCATAAGGATAACACATAATTATACTAACCCAACTCGACACTTTTATGCTCGTATATCATATGCAACATTATTGAACCGTCACGAAGTACGTCAGTTCACATAAAAATGAAATAGGGGTTCGGGGAAAAATCGATAATTTATGCCAAACTACTAATTCGCGTCAACCTATCCTCCACTGGTCACTTGTGAAATTCGGTAAAAACCTCTCCAATAAAGTAAAATAAAATCACGTATCTATATTTTTTGTTGATTAATGTAAAGATGCTGACGAGGCGAGCATGTCCAACTGTAAAACTCCGCTTACTCAAACCCACAAAAGGAGAAACCCCGTTTAGATCTACACATACATGTTTCCCTCCAATCCATCCAAAAATCAAAACGTCTACCGGTCTGAGTATGGATCAATATAAATAATGTTATGACACCTAAATCTACAAATGTTGTTTTCAACTAGTTTTGCAATTAAAAAAACTTGCAATGTAGCTTGTTGCTTGTTTTTCTTCCACTTTTATGTAAATCATATCTTTAATGGGAAATAAATAACAACAAAACACAAATTAATATTCAGAAAAAAGAAAAGAAAATCTAGAACGTTTTTTTAGCCACTTCATATTTTGATTTGTGTGATCTTCAAGTAATGAAAAACATTAAAAAATAAAATAAATTATTTTGAAATAATACATGCCTTGAAAGAAAATTACGAGTAGTATAAAAGTATAGCATGGAGCGTATAATAGTTGACCAGGCCCCAAACAAGATAACGCCAATCACACACTGACTCAACGGACCTACTCCACACACAAACCGCGTCACGCGTCTTAAACCACTTATTGTCCAACCATTTTTATTCTTGAACCATACTTCATTAACCAATGCTACTTTTTTCCAAGACAAAAAATTTTATTTTCATTCTTTTAAGTTATTAAAGAAAAAATAGTATTTTGCATTTAATTGATCTACAGTTTCTTGAAAGGGAGAGTTTTGAATATGAGTGGTATTATTGATTATTGATGGGAACTTACTCAAATAGGTTTTTGCATCTTCATGTTTCATTTTTTCCACAACTATTGTATGGTACTAAAAAAGTAACGAGTGTGATAGGGTTGGACTTTTATAGATGGATTATTATTGATTAGGTTGTGTTTCAATTTCATATTTATCAAAGTTTTACTGAGATGTAATAATGGTTACAAGGCTTGCAAGTGAAAATCACTATCGACGTGCATGTCAAATTTTATCATGTAATCTCAAGAAAACTCATTCTAGCTAGCACACGAAAGAAAAATACTTTTTTTCGGTTGTTTATCGTTCAGTCTTAATCGTGACTTAGGAATTTGGATTTGAGATTGTGAATTTGACTATAACTGTATAAAAAAATTAAACTTAATCTTGAATTTGCTTATAACATTCGGTTGGATGATACATGCATGGAGTAAGTGAGTATGATTTTCACGATCATTCTTAAAAGATATTGCATAATTATAAAGATTTAAAACTATTATTGACTGTAAAAGGAAATAAACTAAATCTAACAAAAAGACTTTACTATTTTACTCATAATTCACTCGGAACCAACTAAGTTAAACGCTTACGAGGGATGATTAAAAAGTTCAAGCTTGTGAAGATTCAACTTATACAAAAAATCTTGGTCTGTTTGACAAAATAATATGATTTAATGTTGAATGAATAATAATACTTGATGAATCAAAAACGCTGAGTAAAAATAGTTGTTTGATCAACATCCTACATACGAAAAATATATTAGAAGTTAAAGATATTATTATTAGCTATCAAACAAACTATATTTATCAAACTATAGTAATATCAATTTTAAAATTATAAGATAAACATATGTAGCAAATTGTGTGGTGTCACGTGTGTATCTATATCAATAAAAAGGCTTCTGAATAGTAGAGCTACACATCCTTTCTTGGCTCATTGAGTAGTAATTGATCCGTTCAGTGTCACCTATTTCCATCCCAAACATCATTGCATCTAACCTTACCTATTTCTCTCCCAAACACAATTGCCTCTAACCGACTATGAGTTAAGTGCTAAGTCCTTTCATTAAGTGCTTAGCCTCCTATAAGACCATGGGGTACTATGGTGTGCCCGAACGCCACTTCTGACATGGCCATCAATTTGGCGCCACCACCATCAAACGACAACACCCCACCTCCTCAAAAACTTGCCAGGCGCCATTTGATTGTGTAACAACCCACAAAACCTCATTACTATCATTCCCATTACAAATACCTATAGTAGGTATTTAACATGTAAAACCTTAAACTCTCACTAAGTAAAACTAGGTCTAAACTTAACTTGTAAAACCTAAACATAAGCACCTCAACCTAGCACCCTAGCACCTTAGTGATACTTAAGCACACACCCTAGTACCTCTAAGCACCCACACAAGTAGGTGATGTACCTACTTGTCACCACCTTCAACCCTCGACTCACCACCACCACAACCGGCCTAGGCAGCCCCCTAGCTACTCCTAACTCATCCTCATCACCTCCTAGCCTTGCCACTACCCCTATCTCAGCTTACTCACCTCCCCCCTCCTCGATACCTCATGCTCCCATTTCTTGCTCACTACTCCTCGCTACCCTATAAATACCCCCGTCCCCTTTCCATTTCCTTCACACCTCCTCCCTTCTTTCTCTCCACATATATTCTGGTCCTAGTAAGTGTACACGAGCTGTAGTAGGCCTAGGAGTTGAGCTAGCTAATCCTTGCCCTTGTCGAGCTGTGGTTTGAGTCGAGAAGACCCTAGAAACCCTAGTTAACCCTCGTTAACCCTTCCCTAGCCAAGTAATCCTTCATTTCTTGTTCTATTAGCTTTAGTTTAGTCTTAGGATAGTATTAGGATGCCTTAGATCCCCTAGGAACCCTTGCCTAAGCCTTGAACCATTTCATTTACTAGTTTTCTTTTTAAAACCCTAATTATAGATAAAGCCCTAAGCTAGTTTAGATAACTTAAATAAGCTAGTATTAGTTAAACATAAGCTAGAAAACTTAGTTGTTATATAAAAATATAGTTTACATGCATTTAGGACTAGTTTTGTAAAACTTTACATACGTAAGGGTATATATTATAAATTCCTGAAACTATAAAGTCTAGGGACTATTTTTGACATTTCCTAGAAGTTATAAGTGTAAGGACTCATTTTGCAAAGTATTAAAACCTTAGGATAGAAACTAAAATAAGTTATAAACTAAAAAGGACTAGTTATGCAAATATTATAAAGTTAAGGGTGTAAATGGTAAATATAGAAAACTTATGAGTCCAAGGGTTAATTATGTCATTTTCTAAAAATATAGAAGTCTAGGGACTAATTGTGTCAAGTATAAATAGTTATAAGTATAAATAATATAAGTATTATAAAGTTTATGGTAGAAAATGTAAATATATAAAATATAAGGGTATAAAGTAAAAATATATATAAATATAAAACCTAATTAAAGTTAGAAGCATAACACAATAATAGGGAGCTTCATGTGAGGAGTACCATGTGGATATTTCGTTTTAACGGGTTTGCTGGGTTTACGAATTAAAGTGCCCCGGCTCCTCAAACGATTATTACATGTACTTCTGGATTATGATGGTCCGAACGGTGTTATGATTATAACTTAACTTATTAATAATATAGCTCAATAGTAGGGAGCTTCACATGAGGAGTAT
Source organism: Artemisia argyi (assembly GCA_030686995.1). Taxonomy (NCBI): domain Eukaryota; kingdom Viridiplantae; phylum Streptophyta; class Magnoliopsida; order Asterales; family Asteraceae; genus Artemisia; species Artemisia argyi. The sequence continues at coordinate 148,394,131 of CM060709.1, read as the reverse complement.
TAACTTCTGAATTATGATGGCTCGAACGATATTATGTTGATAACATTATACAATAGTAGGGAGCTTCATGTGAGGAGTCATATACTTCTAGATTGTGATGGCCCGAATGGTGTTATATTATACCTAAAATATTAACAAACCTAAGAACAATAACTTAAGAAACTTAAACAAGAAAACTAAAGCTTGACATACATCCAAACATACAACACACTAGGATACGTGAGTAAGGCAGTCTAGTTCCCGAGTCACTTTTTGCATCAATTAAATTTTCCTAAGCCCAGGTGAGTTCATAGCCTCATACTCTTTTTAAAACTTTCACTCTAAATGCTTTACAAACCCTGTGAGGGGGATACATGCTACTTGCTTTACTTAAAACCGAATACAAGTCTTTTTCTTTGGTTGTTGCACGAGTAAACTAACTGCCACCACTACCTAACCAAAATTCATGAATCTAGTCGTTTGGGATATTTTACCCACGTGAATGCGAATACATTTGATAGATCTATTGGAGTTTGACAACTCCCGTTGGTATTAACATCTTTTTGGATGGTACCAATAAGTACAATATTTGAACCCACTGAAGGATTAACTTTGTCAAGTTATCCTTCCCATCCCCTCATGGTTAGGTCTGCAACCCCCATGACCCAGATTGTTAACATGTGGTTCATGAGCTTAGTGCAACATACCCCACTCATGATAATTGTGCATGCATCACAATTATCACACACACTCTACATTTTCCCAGATGGGTGTAACAACGGAATTCAGGGAACTTGTATTCACTAACGCTTAAACCTATGACTCTCACTAAACACCTAGTGTTGACTTTTAAGCATGTATTCTAGGTATATCACTTCTATTGAGATATGGCAGAAGGAGGCACTGAACTCGGAGGACTTTCAAACCGGTTATCATTCAGACATAACCTAACACCTAGTTTTTTGGCACCTCATCAAAATTAAAAGTATATCTTTTATAAATAAAACTCTGATAATTAAATGAATGATAACTAAAATTTTAAAACGCCTCTTTTCGAGTCGTTTTCAATTACTGTAACTGTGATTCTATGAAGTAATACACCAAACACTTAATCCGCTGCGATCAGTGAAAATGGGGGTTTTACAGATTGGCATATGCCTCTCTCTCTCTCTCTCTCTCTCTCTCTCTCTCTCTCTCTCTGTGTGTGTGTGTGTGTGTGTGTGTGTGTGTGTGTGTGTGTGTGTGTGTTTTCTAATTAGTTTTGTGTGTGGTGTTGTGTTTTAATTGGATATGGTGATGCCCAAATGACATGTGAAAGGGGTGTTATGAGTGTTAAAAGTGATGATGCTAAAACGACACTGAAAAGGGGGAAATGATATTCCATGACACCCCATGCTCTAAGACACTCCCATACTTGTGTATAAAGTATATATGTTTTAATCTTAAATGTTAGAACTAATTATGCATAATGTACAACACTTTAAAGTAAAAAAATAAATGAGATTTTAAGGAGCACAAAATGTTATACATATTGTACAAAAATTTAAAGCTTTATAACTATTTTCTTATGAATTAATGATCATGGGAATTACGAAATCAATTTTATTAATGAGTAAATTATGCAGATCATCCCTCTGGTTTGCATTGACTTTTACATAGTCATTTTGACATTTTTTCCGACCTAGATAATCCCTAACTCCAAAACTCGTAACACTCATAGTCCTTAACACTACCGACTATTTATGTTTACTGGTAAAACCCCTCACGGTCTTGCACATGAGGGCATTATTGTCTTTTCCACATCATTGTCATCACAGATAACCTCTTTCTTTTTCCATTTTCTTTCTTTTTCATCTTCACTTTCTTATTTTACCATCACCAAAACCTATCATCCCATTAAATCTCTTACAAGATCGTCTATTAGTCTTTACTACATACACTTTCAAACAAGATACCACCTAAAACCAATTGCCATATTCTCTTAATTAATCTATAAAACACACATAAATACACTTTAATAAATCAAAAAGTAATACCGAAACGTCGAACGCCACCAGAATTAGCGATTGCCTTGAGTCACCACCACTAGCTATCATCAGATCTCTATATGTGTATGGGTGATGATGATAATAGTGGATTGGTGGCTGTGAGGTTTTGATATCTACTAATTTTTATTTTAATGTAGTTTAATGATTTGATTATGATTTTTGGATTGTTGTGAAAAGTAGTTTTGTAATGAAATTGGTTTTTGTTGAAAGGTGGTTTCGGGATGGATGTTGTTGTAAAGTGGTTTTGATTATGTACAGGTAGGAGAAAGAATAATCTGGTGGAGAAGGTTTGTTGGTGGACCAATTACGATAGTGGTGATGGTTTAGTGGGTGATTGATCATGGACGCATGGTGGTGGTTGAGCTTAGGATTTAAAGCCTATTGACATGGACCCGCTACTCTCTGTAGTGGTGGTATCGATTGACGATTATGAACCCACTACCATGTAAGATGATGATCATCATCATATTGTGGATGTGGTGGTGGTTTAAGGAATGACATGTCTTCATGCTTAGGTTGGAGTATAAGATATTTTTTAAATAGTGTCTGATTTGTGAAAAAAAAAGGATGATAGTGATGGAGGAGAGAGATATGTTAATACAAATAATGTCTAAAAACGTTATTCATATTCTCTATATTTTGATAATAAAAAACATAAAAATGTTCTACGTAAAAGTTAACGTAAACAAAGTTTTTAGTCGTAAAACTCCATCTCGATACCAAAGTAACTTAATGTATGAATAATGAATATTAAACATTGTAAATGATCAAAGAAATATTTTTTACACAATTACACAAAGTTAATTAGACAAATTATTTTCTAATTAAATTAAAATGTTTTATTAAAATAAAGTATTTGAATTTCAAAAATATCCAGTTTTCCCTCCCAAATAAATTACCTACACTAGATTTTAACTTCCTCACGAAAGGAAAAAATAAGGGAACGTCAACGGTACCTTTATCACCGGACGGTACCCTTAAATAATTAAGGGTACCGTGCATATTTAAGGGTACCGTCTGACCGTTAGACGCCCAGATTTCTCTGTCCTATAAATAGCAGCTCAAATCTCACATTTTGTCTCACCTCTTTGCACCTAAATTTTTATGTTGTCATTTTTACACTTCCTAGGTTCGTTTCTTTGATCATAAACTAGTTTGATTTCATTCATAAGGGATCTAAACATGCTTCTATTACAAGTGCAAGAAAAAACACTCATATTCATCAAGATATCAAGAGTCTTAGTGTAGTTAGTGCATAAGTAACATTTATTACTTCCTTCCTTCTTGTATTTTAGCATACATCAAGTTCATCAATCTCATTATTGTGTAGTCGTATAATTGGGTAGATTGAGTTGATCGTGAGGATCTTGTGATTTGTGTAGTTGTTGTGTTGATTGGGTAGATTGAGCCAAGATCAAGTGGATCTTTTGATTTGTGTGGTTTGTGAGAAGATCGGGTAGATCGAGTGTGAGATTGGTTCTATCTAGATTAGAACTCAACATTAGCTTAGTGTCGGAAATTGGTATAAGCGGCGTGTACGGTTTTCTCCGCCTGAAGTGAGCTTGTTGACATAGTGAAGTGAACTCTCGAGTTGTACTCGAGGAGTGGAGTAGGGTGAAGATGAGCTTCGTTACCGAACCACTATAAATCACGGTGTTATCCTTTTAACTCTTTACATTTATTTTACTTTCATTATTTCATAGTAACTAGTTGATATTGTTTATTGTGTTGAGTGTTCATATTGTTGTCAATTGATCTCACGTTAGCTCGAATCTAAAGTTTTTGAAAACGTAAATTTAAAACGATAAATTGATAAAACTATTCAACCCCCTCTAGTTTTCCAAAAGATATATGGAATAGAAGATTGTTTGGTATATATTGTATTTTAGTTTTATTTATAAAATTATTGTATCGTATGGACTAGTGGATAAAAATTTGTAGATAAAGGGAGGTTAAGCAAAATGACATTTATATCTTCATGTGCAAGGCATGTGAGTGGTTTTATCTTTAAAATCTTACAGTCGTTAATGGTAGGGAATCTAAGCGTTAAGAGTTTCAAGTTAGGGGTTATATGAGTAAAAAAAAGTCAAAGAACTCAACATGCAAGTCAATGCAAATCACAATTACCATCCATGTAATTTACTCTTTAATAATCTATATAAGTTAATTAAACAAATTTAATACATATACTTAAACTCATACGTTTATCAAAATTAATGAATCTAAACAATTTTTTATTTGAAATTGTGTTAAAGTATGATAGAAATATAAAAAATAATTTTGTTATAAAAATATTATCCGAATTTTAAGACAAAACCAATCGCAAAAACAATAAACGAGAATATATTTTTTAAGGCATATGATGCAAAGGTGAAAAATGCTAAGTGGTAAATATTTGATTTAATATATAAATTATTAATCAACTTTTTCAAAGTTATTTATACACATTTTTTTTAACATTTTGAGTTTTCTTTGCATTTACAAGTACCATATCGTTTGAATCTTCCATTTTTATGGGACAATACAATAACTAAGATTGTTAACAATTCAACAAGTTGCACAAATATAAAATCTACAGGGTCTATATTTGTAAATTAATTATTACATGACCTAAACATCTTTTAAAATTTGAAAGGTTGGGATCAAAAAATAGTTTATATATCATGTTTTGTGATTAAGATACATACTTTTCTTTATCGTACAAATATAATGATATTACACTCTCTTCTACTTATTTGCGACTATAAGTCCGTGCCAACCATCTTGACCTCATAACTTCATAATATTGCCGACTACTGCATTTATATGAAATCAACATCGTACGGATACTATACAATTTTTTTTATGAATTACTTTGATATTTAACGTTAATCTAACAAAATATCATGGCAATTTATAATGTGATTATGACGGAAACATAAAGTGAAAAACATTCGTCTCAAATTTTATTACAAAGTACCTGCTGAGCGGCTGCCATCCGAGTTATGTAAACCGATAAGATAGTAAAGTTTGAAGTATATATTTAGGGTAGTATTATTGGTAAGCCTCTTAGACTATCCGTAATAGAAATGGAGGACGCGTTCTTCGCCTATGTGGCATGCTGAAGACGCGTTGTTGCTTATTACTCTCACCCCAAGATGCGCTTCAATGAAGAAAAGGGAGGACTTGTTCGTCTGGACGACCGAGTCTTAGAGGTTTGTTTCTGTATGTGTGTCTGTGTGTGTTTATTAAATAATTTTTGTGGAGGATGTTTTGGTAGTGACATTTTTTGTCTTATTATATTAAGTTAGTGGTGAATTTGATTGTAGAGAGAGAAAATTGAGGTGATGCTGAGATGCGGTTGTGAATGTTGTCTTAGGCTCTCTTTATTACACCCACCCAGTCTTATACCCCTTCTAAGCCTCTTTTACGTACTTTAATGACATGACAATATAGTTTTTATGGTCTTTTATTATTATTTTATAGTTTTTATGACATGACAATATTTGGAGGGCTCGTAGAGACTGTCTCCCAACAAGATATAATTTATCTCGGAAAGGAGTGATGTTGGATACGCTTGTCTGTCCGCTTTGTGACATGTGGTGGAAACAACTCAACATGTGTTATTTCAATGTCCTATTGTGCGGAATGTTTTTTACAGAATCTGTAGATGGTGGGAGATAGAGGGAGAAGACCTTGAGTCCTTCTCGGAGTGGCAAAGCTGGTTTCTTTGCATTCGTATGCATACTGGTACGAAGAATTTGTTGGATGGTGTGTTTGCTACGTTTTGGTGGTACATGTGGGGTTTTCGTAATAGGACTATTTTTTATTTTTCTAGTCCTAGGCGTTCGGTGATTTTTGATGATATAGTAGCTTTGTCGTTAAATTGGGTTTCGAGTAGATGTAAGAAGTTTTTTACGTGGGAGAGTTGGCTTAAAAACCCCCACTTAATTTCCTTGTAATGTTTCTTTTGCTAGCTCCTTGCTAGTTTTTAATAATAGTCGCCGTTCTAAAAAAAAAAAAAAAAGATGATAAATAGACCCAAGCCGAATATGTGGGTTCACGGTATCTAGGGTTTTCACCATTATAAATAATGGTTAATAATAAAATTATACTTCCATGTTTTATTCAATGTCTAACATATTGACCATTATTTATAATGATAAAAACCATAGATACCCTAAACCCACATATCGGTCTTAGACCTATTTATTCTCTAATATTTGTTTTGTATCTTTTATCATTTACTATTTTTGGTTTGTCAAACTTTATATTTTAAGTTTTGTATTTTTTCGGCAGTTTTATTCACTTTATTAAGAGGATAAGATGGTTGTTTTACTACTTTTGACTTGTCAAACTTAATTTTTTATGTTTCTTTTATAATAAAATCAAAATTATAAAAACAAAAAGTCAAAATAAATAAATTAATTAATTAAAAAGGGTATTACAACAATTTTGAAAATGTACCAATAAACAATCCCATATATTTGCAATTGCATTAATAATATGCATATTTACTTGGTTGAAATAGTCAAAACTTTATTCAATTCAAAGCTTATCCTTGATGTATTTATAACTTTTGACTTACAAAAATCTTTTATATAATAAAACAAAACTCTAATTGGGGACTTTTCCAATTCAAAAAAATTAAATCATACATTATTTAGTAATAATATTATTTAAAAAAAATTATTTTCTTGTTAGGTAACATTTTATATTTATCCATAACACAAGTAGAAGATAAATACAAAAAATATAGATAAGATGTAATGATTAAAATTTTTAAATAATTATTTTTAATAATAAAAAAATATAATTATACATCATAAATCAAACAAAACAAATATTAAATTATTTGGTTTTTAATAAATAAAAATATATGATTCAAATTTTTTTTTAAAAAACTCGCGCGTTCGTGTGCATTATAACTAGTATGTTGTATAATGAGTTGTGTACAGGGATATTAATCCACTTATCCATTCTTTGTGCATGTCATAATCCAGGCGGCTTTGTATAGATATATGTTTGTGTGTCTCACACATTATGTCATTATGTGACCGTGTGACAAAATGAATTAGTCATTTGATTTTAAGAGCATTTGCGCCAAATGAACATTTTTTATTTATTTATTTTTATTATTATTATTATTATTATTTCTTCCCCTTCTTCTTTTTCTTTTTCTTAATTGGGTTTTGTGTTTTAATTTAGTATGGTGTCACAACCTCAAAATATCGCAACAGAAAATAACTGGGGTATGACTTCATAGCACAAAATCACAAGGTATAAAGAACGATCTCTACATTAGTCGTTTATAAAAAATACACGTTCGATAAAAAAAAGTTTTACAAGACATAACCTAAGAGTTAACAAAATATAAAGAAGTTTTTGTTTACAACCAAACGTAAAGTAATGCAACAAGTCTTCGTCATGATGAAACCACAAAATGTGACTCTAATGCTATGCTCCATGCAATTCCATCTAATGAAATCAATATCATGAGAAATAAATACTAAAATGTCAACATAAAGTTGATGAGATTATAGGTTTAAGTAATTTGAAAACATGGACCACAAGATTTTAAGTCAACATTGTAACAAATACAACATCCGAGAATGTATTAGTGACTATTGTAACGTATGCAATATCATATAGAGTATCACTATTGCATTAAGCTCATGAAACCGAAGCCTTAAGTATTATGTATGCATATCTGCCTCGGCAGGTGCCTTGCCAAACACTTAGTACTACCTCAAATGAAATGCGTCCGTTTGACCTACCTGGTCAAGTGAGAGCTACCAACACCCGGACGGGAGAGTTCAATCTCAATAGATATATTCATAACATTCGCGCTTTACTACATAATTAATGGTTCATGATTATGGGGACTTAATGGCAATAGTGGTAACTTAGGCAATACGTAAAAGTTTAAGTACTTGTGTCAATAAGTAAAATAAGTAATGTATTCTCACCTCAAAGTAGTTCAAAACGAGTATTAAACAAGTAGAAGTGGGGCTATGAAACCCACCTCAACAAAGTAATGATATCGAAAATAAGTACGCAAACTTGAATGTAACAAAATATCCTAACCGCGACCTAATTCAATAAGACGCATTAGGAATGATACGATATGTTCGATATGTATATGAGTTTTAGAAAGTTTTATCACCCATATAAACTTGTAGTGAAGTTTTACAAAGTTTTCACATGCGAAAAATACTTAGGAAAACAAAGTAATCATTTTGTTTTATACCAAAGTTTCACAAAGTGGGCTGTTAGGAAGGTTTTCCCGACTTCAAACGGCTATAACTCACTCATTTCTTGTCCAATTTGGTCATTCAAAGCCTAGGACTTAGGTTTTTGTATTTACTTTTAAGAAAACATGGCCTCGTTGAGTGAAATAAGTTTTAGTCACTCAAAAGTACCTCATAAGCTACGGATATCAAACTGCTGTTTTGCTCAGAAAAGTTTACTCGGATTTAACGGGTCATATCTTGCTCATTTCTTAACCAATTTTGTTCATTCAACTCCAAGAATTTAAGTCTTTGTCTTACCTTACCAAAAAGTCTAATTAGAGCTTCTGGTTTGGAGTTTAAGTCATTAAAAAGTGTGCAATAAGACATGTCTTCTAGCAGCTCGAGCTGTTGGGTAACTTATCATGTGAAAATGTTTAAAAATACAAATATATTTCTAAAAATTATAAATTTTGGGTGGAATATACCTAAGACCTAGCAGTATACTGAGATGGAAAGAAATTTTCCATAAGTGTTTTTAAAGTGGTTAAATCTAGCTAGCAAATCGACCCAAAATTCTGCCCATATTTAGTTTATAATAACTAAATTTAAATCGACTTTCAACACTACAAATCTACAAAGGTTGTTGAGGCAACATGATCAATATCTCTTTATGTTTTAATGATGACAAACAAACCATAGAAACACATAAAATAACAAACGTTAGCTCAAAATCGCCGGAGCCAATGTCTGCTCCTGGTGCGCTGCCCGCGCGTCAACACGCGGGTGACGCGCCAGGAGTCTGTATGGTTCCGGGCGAATTTTGAAAGTCGGCTTTCCCTTTACCCAACAAATGTGGATCTTTCAATACAGGTATGAATATGTTATGTGCTTAATTGAGAATACTCGAAACAAGTTTTGAGACTTGAGAGATCCCACTTTTAGAACACCCATTTACGGGAAAACGCCAACTCATATTTTCTAACTATCGCCTCTAGCCAAGGCTTTTCTAAACTTAGGGAGTTTATATATTTCACGTGACATCGTGTTAAAGCATCAATATGCTCATATCCCGTGCTTACGTCTTCTCTAATTACGTAACGGGTTTACTCCCTTATTGGTCAAACTAAGTCAAATGTCACTTTGCGTAAACGCATCCTTTCCCACCTGGGTTATGTTTTACATCAAGGCAAAGAACTTAACTTGTTTGAACCAAGGTATTAGTTGAGAACGTCGAGTCATGGAAAGTCACGAGATATGAAACTATGGATTCTCGACGTTGTGTTACTTGAACTTATAAGTAACCTATGATTTTCTCAACTTATAATCTTAATTGTCTAAACCTTTTCTTCTCAAATATTCTCTTACACAATCTCTTACACACTTACACATTCCCTTACACACTACATCTCAACCATCCATTCCCTTACAACACATCTCATCCCTTCATTTCTAACACATGGGGAATTGTTTGAAACCTTAATAAGGCTCCTCTCATCCAAGCCATTGATTTCAAATTACAACACATCCCAACCCTTCATATTTAACACATGCCAATTGTTTGAATCTCCAAAGAGGCTCCATCCCATCCTAGCCATTGAATTCAAATCAAACACATCTCAACCATCCATCCAATCCCTCTTCCCTGTACCACCACATGGTTTTGATCCTCACCATCCAATTCAAACCAAAACCATCTCAACCATTGATCCACACTTCTTCCCCAAGCAAATGAGGCTCACTTTGATCTCCACCATCTATTTCAAATGAAACCATCTCAACCCTCCATTTCTCCTTTCCCCCCAAGCAAAGCATATTCCTTGGAATATCCTTCTCAACCCTAACCTAGGCTTGATCTTAACCATTCATTTCAAATGAATTCATCTCAACCATTCACATTCCACACATGCCATATTGTTTGAAAACCAAGGGAGGCTCCCTTTGATCCTAGCCATCCAATTCAAACCATTTCATCTCAACCCTCCATCACATTCTTCCCCCCCCCCCCCAAGCATTGGAATATTCCTTGGCATATTCTTTCTCTCTTTTCTATGCCATGTGAGGAGATACACTTCTACCCCTCCCAAATTACCCTATCTACACTTTATACCCTTGGTAATTTGGTTTCTCTTTAAACACTTCACACAAAAATTTTTCCAAATTGGCTATTTGAGTTGGTAAACCTTAGATTGATTAATATTAAGGTTTTGTGTGAAAGTACAATTGGGGGTTTAGCAAGGATATGTATTTGTAAGATCCAAACACCCAACACTTGGGAAAAAGTTATAGACGCCTGGCGCGCTGCCCGCGCGTTGACGCGCGGGTGACACGCCGGCCTCGGTAAAATTTCTCAAGTTTGGGTTCTTGGCCTATAAATACCACCCTTGCCTCTTGTATTCCTTATCTCTTGCCATTATTCTTTCTCTCTAAACACTCTCAAATCTCTCTATCTCTAATCTTGTATTCTTGATTTTCACACTAACATCTTTGGAAGAACACATATCTTTGCAAGGGAAGAATCACAAGAACCTAATCCACTCTTGTGATTGTGTCGAGGGTCTTCTTTCTTATACCCTTTCTATTACAATCGAGTCTCTAGGTTAGGTTAGGACTTGATTGAACAAACATATATTCATTCATTCAATTGTTTGTAAGGGAAGACTTGTGTCTTGGTGACCAAGCCTAGATCATTGGGGATCTCGTTGGGGTTTGATACTTCCAGGTGGAAGTCTTGGTAGTGATCTTTGTGATCCTTAGGTGAAGTCGAATCGCAAGATTCTTTTGGGTGGTTTCCGAGGGCGGAATACCGTGGGAGTAACTCCTTCTTTGTGAGCATCAATATTGGTGAATATTGGTGGAGTGAATTGTAACGGTTTGTAGTCCACCGAAAGGATTATACTAGTGAATAGTATCGGAGTCGCGAATTTGCAACTGGACGTACGGATGGTATAAACCCTAATGAGTGTCTAAATACTCATCATTTTATACTAATATGAGCTGCCAAAACATCCAAAAATACTCAAATATGCATCATAATACTGAAAATATCTTAGAAGTGTGTTTTATATGTTTCAAATGCAAAATAATCAAAAACAGATAAAAAAACGTACAAAGTTTGCATAATTAGCAGTTTCAGTCCCTCAAGTTTTACAAATTGGCAAAACTAGTCCCTGAAGGCTTAAAATGAATAAAAAGTCAACTTTAGTCCATGGGAAGTCAAATTTATTCACAAATAGTCCCTGGATAAAAGTTTACACATATTGGCAACTTTTACCCCTCAAGTATCAAAATTGGCAAAATTAGTCCCTGGGTGTTTTAAAATGGAATTTTATCACAAAATACCCTTGTACTATTCATAACTTATAATTTGGAACCCTTTTGATAAACTTTTGGGAAATTACACTTTCACCCCTTAAAATCCAAAAATGACATAAATGGTCCTTGAAGTTTTAAAAAATTGAAAAATACAACTTTGGTCCTCGTGTTATTGTTTTATGGCAGGTTTGGTCCTTAGAAGTGAGTTTGGAAACTTGGCATATAAAACCCTTCAAAGTTTCAGAAAGTTACAAGTTTAGTCCTTGGGCTTTGTTACTACTAAAACCATCCGGACCCTTAATATTAAAACCAAACACAAACAAGCCCAAACCTTTGGCCCAAGTCACACCCTTAATAATTTAAACAGAGGTCAAACAGTCAAACCCCTCCAAAATTACCACCTCCACTGTTCATCCCTTCCAACACCACTGAGTCACCAAACCACCCTCCACCTCCCTCGTTTCACCACCCTAACTTGCTCCCACCTTTCATACCTTGTCCCCTCCACCTATACAACACCCCAAGAAGCATTAATTGCTCCCAAAACAGCCTCACGTTACCTGTAAGACTTTTGGCGCCAAAAGTACTTTCAAAGGCTGAGATCACTTCTGCTTCATCAATGGCTACAAATTGTGATGGGATTTATTGAGTGGTCAACAAGGAATTCAAAAGGCTATAAAAGAGAAGAAATGAAACAAGGAATCACCACTTTGGAATAGCCTTAGTCTCGTAGCTTAATTAACTTTATTGCTCTCTTTAAATTAATGTCATTTAAAGTTTCTAATGTTGTATTAATCCTCAAACTAGTGTAATGGAACCTCGTTTTCAGTTTAATTTCAAGTTACTTTTAAATTCATGTTTTTAAATTTGTACCACTTTATTTTCATGTCATTTAAATTTCTTGTTGATCATTAGTTGTTTAATGGACTCTTATAAGTCATATAAGCTCCTGAAAAAAGCTTTTAAGCTTGTAGAAACCTTTAATCAGTTATAGTCTTTTAAAATTCAAAAATCACTAAAAAATCTAGAAAATCATTGAAAAATCAAAAAGCTATGTGTTCATGGTGTACAAGCTTGGAGCAGGGTAGATTATTGATGGCCCTTTGGTTTAGAGCTTCATGGGAAGCCTAGGACTAACTTGTGGTCACTTGGTTTCATGTTCTCAGCCTTGATACACTTGTAAGCCATTTTTACAATTTTTGCATATTATTGTTTAAGTTATCTATCTGCTTGTATTTCCTTGTTTTTATGTTTATTTGATGTTAGTGAATGATATTATAGCTTAAATATTAGTTATTTATGTTTTGGATTTAATTGTGCTTGAAAATCCATTTTAACTGTCAATATGCCATATCTTTGGAGAATCATAGGTATAGACTTTTGTGACTATTTGTTTATGCTAAAAAAGGTCTAATCTGACTAATTAGGTCCTCTGGATTGGATATGATAGGTGTATGTAGTGATATGTTTTGAAAAGCTCAATTGAGTCCATTTAAGGGTTGTTTGGATTTGATAGATGAACTGAGTTAAGGGTCATGTATTGTATTGTTCTTGTTTGATGTATGCTATATATGACTAAATTGACTCAGTGAAACATTAACCAAAGGGTGTAGCATGATAGAAAGTCAATTTGACACTTGACTGTCTCATTATGAGCAATCTGAGGTTGTCATGACCTAAAACCTTGCATATGTGTTCCAATGTTGTTAATCTTTGTTTGTTTCATGTTCTTATAGCTTAATATAACTTATTTAATCAGTTGATTAAGTTTTAAATTCACTTAAGTCAAAATTTAGTGTTCTTGTAAAAAGTCAAAGATATACTTGTTTCAGAAAACCCAAAAATAGAAAGAATTGTTTTGAATTTTGTGATTGGATTGAGACCTTGAACTTTTCACAAGTCATAGTCTATCAGCTCATCTTTCAAAACCTACCTTTAGCTTATTTTTGTAGATTTTATTCAAGCTTATGCAATAGCTTATTTAGACCTGCAGGGCAAAATACTCCCCTGCACCAGGGCACCTTTTTGATTTTGGTCAAACTTTCAACCCCCCTCCAGGGTGCAAACCAAAACATTAGGTCTTGGTTTTTAGCTTTTTGAAAAGCTCTTCAGTAGTTCTTTTAGGAATAATCATAAAATTGGATCTCAGTACTTATTAGATCAGCTTATTTAGCCCTTGAAGTTTGTCTTATTTTGAGTTGTGTACTGAGCACTCAGTGTCATCACACCAACTCCAATAGATCATAACTAGTTCATTAGTGGACCCCACCATGAGATTCTTGGCTTTTTAGGAAGCCAATAAGCTCATCTCTTAGGGTAAATGCTTGTTTAGTAGATTGTAACTTATTTAGATAGCTTAATCAACCCCAATTTTTTGTTCCATCTCACTCCCTTCACTGAAGCAAACAGTGAAGGTGAGTTGTTTTCCTAAGCCCTCATATAAACTCATTGAGCTTGAGATTGAGTGATTTGGCTTCCTGTGAAGCTGATGAAACAAACTCAATTGCTCAGTGCTTGTTGAGCTTGTATGAGCTTATTTGATAGATTAATAGGAGCTTGTTGTTTGCCCACTCACAACACTTCACTGAGCAATCAGTGAAGTTACACCATTTCCACAAGCTCTAAAAAGCTCTTTAGTGATCTATAGCTTATGTGGTTTAGCTTTCTGAGAAGCTTAACTACCCAACTATATGATCCTGTTCTTAAAATTCACCTTGTAGCTCATTTACTAGGGCTGCAAGTAGCTTTAACTTGTCACCAAATTGAAAAGTGTGCTGATCACTCAGTATGCTTAACCATAACCTAGCCTATTTCATAAGCTCACAAAAAGCTCATTACTAGGACTCAGCTTGTGAACTTAGAAGCTTTTCCACTAGTCTATAGGATCCAGTGCTTAATTCTTAGCTTGCAGCTTATTCATAAGGGCTGCAAGTGGGATCTAGTGCTTAATTCTTAGCTTGCAGCTTATTCATAAGGGCTGCAAGTGGCTTTTTGTTTGTCCCATTTTGCTATGTATACTGGGCATCCAGCATACTTAGTAAAATGAAAGGTTTTTCAATGGCTTCTCAAAAGCTCAGCTGTGGACCCCACAACTAAAGCTTTGGCTTTTTGGAAAGCTTACCAACACTTCTTGCTACCTCCATTCTCACTTTGGCTTTTGAAGCTTATTTATTAAGCTAAAATGGCCATTGCAAAAGGTTGCAGGGGTGTTTGGATTGTTGTGCATCTGAGTATTGCTTATTAGCTTATTACAAGCTTATAAGTGAAATCCAATGTACAGCTTGTGTATATTTGTCCATAATACTTGTACATATAATATTTTACTTTTGTTCCATGTGTGGAGCTTATACCAAGCTCATTTGAGCTTTCACTCAATCCAAGTTAAGCCATTGAGCTTAACTGACTAAACCATAAGCTCACACTTCTGTGTACTATCCAAGTGCATACACTTGCCCATTATACATATACACACATACTTATACCTTTTGTTTATACTGTATAGCTTTTTCCAAGCTTATTCCAAGCTTATGACTCCTCTGAGAGCCCAAAAGCTCAACTGAATGAGTAATAAGCCCACGAATGGCTTATTTTTAGGTTCTAAACTTTTTATCTTCATTAAACTTGTATAAATATAGTATTTAGATAAATCAGAAAAAGAAAATACCAAAAAGAAGCTTTAAAGCTAAGTGATAGCTTCTATTTAGAAGCTTTATGGCTTTTAAGCCATCTGTGTTGGAAATAAGCTGTTACACAGCTTATTTCCAAGTTTTGAAAAAGAGTTCTTCATTAAAGTTTCATATTTTATCTTGTTTAATAGTTTTGCAAAAAGAAGAATAAAAAAATAAAATAAAAAGCAAAAATGGGTGTGTGTGGATTCGAACCTGGGACCTCTAGGAAGCATAGTAGCATACATGCATAAGTACACACACCCCTTCCACTTGCTCTGGGGCACCAGTTCCGTAAGTGTTTACACAAACAATATACTTAACATGGTTTTGGTATATTAAGCTTATGTGGACTGTTTGGCTTATTCCAGCTTATTGGAATAAGCTAATGACCTCAACTTATTTTTCCCAGCTCCTTTATAAGTAAATATACCTTAAGTAATTTTTTCACATTTTTTACTGTTCATTAGATAGTTTTTAGATTTAATTTTAATTTAATTAGTTTAAATGAAAAAGCCAAAAATAAATTAGTTCTAGTATTTAATTTTTATCTTAGATAATTTTTTAAAATTTTTCTAACTTTTATAAGTTATTTAGCATATGTAAATATTACTTTTGCAATTTTCACTTTTAGTTTTCTAATTTTTAGATTTAAAATTAGTATATTTAGTTTTTAATTAATAATTAAGTTTTAAATAGCATAATTAGTTTTTATAAAGTAACACCTAGTTTTTATATTTTTCCTAGCTTATATATAATATAATATAATTTTAGAAATTTTTCTAGAATTTTTATTGTTCATTTTCTATTTTTTATATAATTAAATAGTTTAATTGGATATTAATTAATATTTAATATAATAATTATTAAAATAGTTTAAAAAATACATAAAACTAACTTTTTATAATTTTTTAGGATTCCTGTGATAGTTAATAAGATTTATAAAAATCTTCTTAATTATCTAAGTCTTTTTAGTATGTGTAATATTTTAAATCAGTTTAATTAGTTAATTAATAAATAAATAGTTTTTAATTAATAGTAATTACATAAGTACTTGTAAAAATCATTTTAATTCATAATTAATTTTCTTTTATTATTAGGATCACAAAAATATAAATTTCACATTTGTGGGATTTGTATTGATCAGTTTTCTGTTTTATTTTAGTACGTAGACGTTTAATTTAATTTAAACATACAATTTTATTACTTTTCATATTTTTAGGTTTCGTTAAATAAGTATGTAATTAATAAATAAATATTTTAAGTTTATTTAATTTTCATTTAAGCCGCTAAGGCATGCAAATCCATCTTTTGTTATAATTCCTCATTTGTTTTTATACGTTTACGTTTATTTGAATTTAAACGTACGTTTGTATATCCTTTTACATTTTAGGGTTTCTGATTGTACGTTTTTACTGAAATAGCTGTGACAAGAGCTATTTACTATTCACATTCTTAGTGTTAGTCAGTCAGATTCCTGTTTTTTATATTTAACTTCACCTAGACACACATTCGTTGTATTACAGATTTCACACCTCGTTGGGACATAACGACCTAGGAATATTCTATACTCCTCGTTCATAATTGCTTTTCCTCCCGGGCTGTCTGGCTTTTAGTATCAACCATTCACAAGTGGTTGAGAAATAAAGTTGGTTGGTTTGGGAGGAATCAAAATTTGGCGCCGCTGCTGGGGAGGCTGTGCTGCGTATAACGAATTTGTATTTGGTTGAAATATCTATCCTTTGTATATATTATGTATAATATCATATTTCAATTTCCAAAAACATATAAAATACAAAAATATTTCCCTTTTCATAACTTACAACTTGCCCAGTTTGATAAACTCCCTCAGTTACAACATTTGGTTATTGGTTGTTTTGAACACAATTTGGTAGACGTTACAAACCTAGATTCCCTTTTAAGGGGCGGAAACGCGCAGTTTGTTAACTCCGCTATTGAGAACGTTTGATCGTTCAGTTGTCGGATTCCAGTTGCTGAGCTTTGTCAAGCCCAGATTCCCTTTCGAGGGGCGGTTGTTAGGATTTTTCTTTTCTCTCTCTCTCTCTCTCTCTCTTTCTCTCTCTCTCTCTCTCTCTCTATATATATATATATATATATATATATATATATATATATATATATATATATATATATATATATAAAGATAAAAATACAAAAACATTATAAAATAAAAATACCAAAAAGATTTACCTTACCTTACTATTTATAATTCTGTGAGTGGACGCCACTCCAATTTCTCATCCAATCTGTGAGTGGCAATCCCACTCCATTTCCCCATGGACAATTTAATTCGGGGTCGAGTCAAGCTAGCGACTCGGTAATCAAAAACAGTAGCATAAACATGGGTTTTCACCCGTGTGTACCACCCAAGTGTGGGGGGATGTGCCCCACATGTTGTATATATTTTGAAAATGAAATGAAAAATTGTAAATAAAGAAAAATAAAATAATTGTTGTGTTACCCCACTTAGCTTTAAATGTTATCTTTTTACGTTCAAGGATTCGGCATAATAGCCGGAATTTTGAATATTGAGGACTATATTCATTTCTAAGTGTGGGGGGGGAAATTCTGGCGAATTTGATCGATTATGGACCCTTTTTCCCCAAAATAGCCAAAATTTTAAATTTTTTCACTTAGTGGAAGTGCTTTGCACTAAACACAACAAATGGTAATCAATCCACCATGTCTAACCCACATAAGGATTGGCTAATCCAGGAGCAAACGGCTCTTGGTAAAGATATCTCAAATCCGTTTATGGCTTGCAATTTGCCCAAAATTGTATGGTACTTCAACTCGCCATATCCTAAAAAGCAAATGAGTTGGCTAGCCCGCAAGATTATGGCTTGTGGTAAAGGCCGTGGAAAAACCATAATTGGTAATCAGCTCACCAAGATGTTGACTATTCCATCAAAAGTTGGCTAGTCCATAAGCAAACGACTTTTGGTAAAGACAAATCAAATCCGTTGACAGCTGGTGGTTTGCTCAAAATCACACGGTTATCAGGTGTACCACAGTTCTTACATCTGGCTACTCCAGAAGTGATGGCTTTTGGTAAAGAGTTTCAAATCCATTACGTTTTTCTTAAAATATTGCTAGGGACTAGCAATATTTTAGTGTGGGGGATTGATGAGTGTCTAAATACTCATCATTTTATACTAATCTGAGCTGCCAAAATATTCAAAAATACTCAAATATGCATCATAATACTGAAAATATCTTAGAAGTGTGTTTTATATGTTTCAAATGCAAAATAATCAAAAACATATAAAAAACGTACAAAGTTTGCATAATTGGCAGTTTCAGTCCCTCAAGTTTCACAAATTGGCAAAACTAGTCCCTGAAGGCTTAAAATGAATAAAAAGTCAACTTTAGTCCATGGGAAGTCAAATTTATCACAAATAGTCCCTGGATAAAAGTTTACACATATTGGCAACTTTTACCCCTCAAGTATCAAAATTGGCAAAATTAGTCCCTGGGTGTTTTAAAATGGAATTTTATCACAAAATACCCTTGTACTATTCATAACTTATAATTTGGAACCCTTTTGATAAACTTTTGGGAAATTACACTTTCACTCCTTAAAATCCAAAAATGACATAAATGGTCCTTGAAGTTTTAAAAAATTGAAAAATACAACTTTGGTCCTCGTGTTATTGTTTTATGGCAGGTTTGGTCCTTAGAAGTGAGTTTGGAAACTTGGCATATAAAACCCTTCAAAGTTTCAGCAAGTTACAAGTTTAGTCCTTGGGCTTTGTTACTACTAAAACCATCCGGACCCTTAATATTAAAACCAAACACAAACAAGCCCAAACCTTTTGCCCAAGTCACACCCTTAATAATTTAAACCGGGGTCAAACAGTCAAATCCCTCCAAAATTACCACCTCCACTATTCATCCCTTCCAACACCACTGAGTCACCAAACCACCCTCCACCTCCCTGGTTTCACCACCCCAACTTGCTCCCACCTTTCATACCTTGTCCCCTCCACCTATACAACACCCCAAGAAGCATTAATTGCTCCCAAAACAGCCTCACGTTACCTGTAAGACTTTTGGCGCCAAAAGTACTTTCAAAGGCTGAGATCACTTCTGCTTCATCAATGGCTACAAATTGTGATGGGATTTATTGAGTGGTCAACAAGGAATTCAGAAGGTTATAAAAGAGAAGAAATGAAGCAAGGAATCACCACTTTGGAATAGCCTTAGTCTCGTAGCTTAATTAACTTTATTGCTCTCTTTAAATTAATGTCATTTAAAGTTTCTAATGTTGTATTAATCCTCAAACTAGTGTAATGGAACCTCATTTTCAGTTTAATTTCAAGTTACTTTTAAATTCATGTTTTTAAATTTGTACCACTTTATTTTCATGTCATTTAAATTTCTTGTTGATCATTAGTTGTTTAATGGACTCTTATAAGTCATATAAGCTCCTGACAAAAGCTTTTAAGCTTGTAGAAACCTTTAATCAGTTATAGTCTTTTAAAATTCAAAAATCACTAAAAAATCTAGAAAATCATTGAAAAATCAAAAAGCTATGTATTCATGGTGTACAAGCTTGGAGCAGGGTAGATTATTGATGGCCCTTTGGTTTAGAGCTTCATGGGAAGCCTAGGACTAACTTGTGGTCACTTGGTTTCATGTTCTCAGCCTTGATACACTTGTAAGCCATTTTTACAATTTTTGCATATTATTGTTTAAGTTATCTATCTGCTTGTATTTCCTTGTTTTTATGTTTATTTGATGTTAGTGATTGATATTATAGCTTAAATATTAGTTATTTATGTTTTGGATTTAATTGTGCTTGAAAATCCATTTTAACTGTCAATATGCCATATCTTTGGAGAATCATAGGTATAGACTTTTGTGACTATTTGTTTATGCTAAAAAAGGTCTAATCTGACTAATTAGGTCCTCTGGATTGGATATGATAGGTGTATGTAGTGATATGTTTTGAAAAGCTCAATTGAGTCCATTTAAGGGTTGTTTGGATTTGATAGATGAACTGAGTTAAGGGTCATGTATTGTATTGTTCTTGTTTGATGTATGCTATATATGACTAAATTGACTCAGTGAAACATTAACCAAAGGGTGTAGCATGATAGAAAGTCAATTTGACACTTGACTGTCTCATTATGAGCAATCTGAGGTTGTCATGACCTAAAACCTTGCATATGTGTTCCAATGTTATTAATCTTTGTTAGTTTCATGTTCTTATAGCTTAATATAACTTATTTAATCAGTAGATTAAGTTTTAAATTCACTTAAGTCAAAATTTAGTGTTCTTGTAAAAAGTCAAAGATATACTTGTTTCAGAAAACCCAAAAATAGAAAGAATTGTTTTGAATTTTGTGATTGGATTGAGACCTTGAACTTTTCACAAGTCATAGTCTATCAGCTCATCTTTCAAAACCTACCTTTAGCTTATTTTTGTAGATTTTATTCAAGCTTATGCAATAGCTTATTTAGACCTGCAGGGCAAAATACTCCCCTGCACCAGGGCACCTTTTTGATTTTGTTCAAACTTTCAACCCCCCTCCAGGGTGCAAACCAAAACATTAGGTCTTGGTTTTTAGCTTTTTGAAAAGCTCTTCAGTAGTTCTTTTAGGAATAATCATAAAATTGGATCTCAGTACTTATTAGATCAGCTTATTTAGCCCTTGAAGTTTGTCTTATTTTGAGTTGTGTACTGAGCACTCAGTGTCATCACACCAACTCCAATAGATCATAACTAGTTCATTAGTGGACCCCACCATGAGCTTCTTGGCTTTTTAGGAAGCCAATAAGCTCATCTCTTAGGGTAAATGCTTGTTTAGTAGATTGTAACTTATTTAGATAGCTTAATCAACCCCAATTTTTTGTTCCATCTCACTCCCTTCACTGAAGCAAACAGTGAAGGTGAGTTGTTTTCCTAAGCCCTCATATAAACTCATTGAGCTTGAGATTGAGTGATTTGGCTTCCTGTGAAGCTGATGAAACAAACTCAATTGCTCAGTGCTTGTTGAGCTTGTATGAGCTTATTTGATAGATTAATAGGAGCTTGTTGTTTGCCCACTCACAACACTTCACTGAGCAATCAGTGAAGTTACACCATTTCCACAAGCTCTAAAAAGCTCTTTAGTGATCTATAGCTTATGTGGTTTAGCTTTCTGAGAAGCTTAACTACCCAACTATATGATCCTGTTCTTAAAATTCACCTTGTAGCTCATTTACTAGGGCTGCAAGTAGCTTTAACTTGTCACCAAATTGAAAAGTGTGCTGATCACTCAGTATGCTTAACCATAACCTAGCCTATTTCATAAGCTCACAAAAAGCTCATTACTAGGACTCAGCTTGTGAACTTAGAAGCTTTTCCACTAGTCTATAGGATCCAGTGCTTAATTCTTAGCTTGCAGCTTATTCATAAGGGCTGCAAGTGGCTTTTTGTTTGTCCCATTTTGCTATGTGTACTGGGCATCCAACATACTTAGTAAAATGGAAGGTTTTTCAATGGCTTCTCAAAAGCTCAGCTGTGGACCCCACAACTAAAGCTTTGGCTTTTTGGAAAGCTTACCAACACTTCTTGCTACCTCAATTCTCACTTTGGCTTTTGAAGCTTATTTATTAAGCTAAAATGGCCATTGCAAAAGGTTGCAGGGGTGTTTGGATTGTTGTGCATCTGAGTATTGCTTATTAGCTTATTACAAGCTTATAAGTGAAATCCAATGTACAGCTTGTGTATATTTGTCCATAATACTTGTACATATAATATTTTACTTTTGTTCCATGTGTGGAGCTTATACCAAGCTCATTTGAGCTTTCACTCAATCCAAGTTAAGCCATTGAGATTAACTGACTAAACCATAAGCTCACACTTCTATGTACTATCCAAGTGCATACACTTGCCCATAATACATATACACACATACTTATACCTTTTGTTTGTACTGTATAGCTTTTTCCAAGCTTATGACTCCTCTGAGAGCCCAAAAGCTCAACTAAATGTGTAATAAGCCCACGAATGGCTTATTTTTAGGTTCTAAACTTTTTATCTTCATTAAACTTGTATAAATATAGTATTTAGATAAATCAGAAAAAGAAAACACCAAAAAGAAGCTTTAAAGCTAAGTGATAGCTTCTATTTAGAAGCTTTATGGCTTTTAAGCCATCTGTGTTGGAAATAAGCTGTTACACAGCTTATTTCCAAGTTTTGAAAAAGAGTTCTTCATTAAAGTTTCATATTTTAGCTTGTTTAATAGTTTTGCAAAAAGAAAAATAAAAAAATAAAATAAAAAGCAAAAATGGGTGTGTGTGGATTCGAACCTGGGACCTCTAGGAAGCATACATGCATAAGTACACACACCCCTTCCACTTGCTCTGGGGCACCAGTTCCGTAAGTGTTTACACAAACAATATACTTAACATGGTTTTGGTATATTAAGCTTATGTGGACTGTTTGGCTTATTCCAGCTTATTGGAATAAGCTGATGACCTCAACTTATTTTTCCCAGCTCCTTTATAAGCAAATATACTTTAAGTAATTTTTTCACATTTTTTATTGTTCATTAGATAGTTTTTAGATTTTATTTTAATTTAATTAGTTTAAATGAAAAAGCCAAAAATAAATTAGTTCTAGTATTTAATTTTTATCTTAGATAATTTTTTATAATTTTTCTAACTTTTATATGTTATTTAGCATATGTAAAAATTACTTTTGCAATTTTCACTTTTAGTTTTCTAATTTTTAGATTTAAAATTAGTATATTTAGTTTTTAATTAATAATTAAGTTTTAAATAGCATAATTAGTTTTTATAAAGTAACACCTAGTTTTTATATTTTTCCTAGCTTATATATAATATAATATAATTTTAGAAATTTTTCTAGAATTTTTATTGTTCATTTTCTATTTTTTATATAATTAAATAATTTAATTAGATATTAATTAATATTTAATATAATAATTATTAAAATAGTTTAAAAATACATAAAACTAACTTTTTATAATTTTTTAGGATTCCTGTGATAGTTAATAAGATTTATAAAAATCTTCTTAATTATCTAAGTCTTTTTAGTATGTGTAATATTTTAAATCAGTTTAATTAGTTAATTAATAAATAAATAGTTTTTAATTAATAGTAATTACATAAGTACTTGTAAAAATCATTTTAATTCATAATTAATTTTCTTTTATTATTAGGATCACAAAAATATAAATTTCACATTAGTGGGGTTTGTATTGATCAGTTTTCAGTTTTATTTTAGTACGTAGACGTTTAATTTAATTTAAACGTACAATTTTATTACTTTTCATATTTTTAGGTTTTGTTAAATAAGTTTGTAATTAATAAATAAATATTTTAAGTTTATTTAATTTGCATTTAAGCCGCTAAGGCATGCAAATCCATCTTTTGTTATAATTCCTTATTTGTTTTTATACGTTTACGTTTATTTGAATTTAAACGTACTTTTGTATATCCTTTTACATTTTAGGGTTTCTGATTGTACGTTTTTACTGAAATAGCTGTGACAAGAGCTATTTACTATTCACATTCTTAGTGTTAGTCAGTCAGATTCCTGTTTTTTATATTTAACTTCACCTAGACACACATTCGTTGTATTACAGATTTCACACCTCGTTGGGACATAACGACCTAGGAATATTCTATACTCCTCGTTCATAATTGCTTTTCCTCCCGGGCTGTCTGGCTTTTAGTATCAACCATTCACAAGTGGTTGAGAAATAAAGTTGGTTGGTTTGGGAGGAATCAAACCCCCCATCCCGAACCAGTATATATCGTTGTGTTATTTACTTGCTTTATATACTTAGGTTGTGTTGGTGGTTGTTGGATTATTGTACAACCACTA
The DNA here is from genome assembly GCA_030686995.1 of Artemisia argyi. Classification (NCBI taxonomy): domain Eukaryota; kingdom Viridiplantae; phylum Streptophyta; class Magnoliopsida; order Asterales; family Asteraceae; genus Artemisia; species Artemisia argyi. The sequence goes on along the minus strand of CM060709.1, from coordinate 148,370,052 downwards.
GGAGTTCTCTTTGGCTTAAAGCTTTTAAACATCCAAAAAGCCGAAGAAACCGTATTCACCCCCTCTACGGTTCTACAAAGGTGATAAAAAATAATGCATGATATGTTTAATATGAGTAAAATAGAGTATGATGAGACACTTACAAGAATGGTGGTGTGATTGGTGGTCAAGAATGAACAATGAACCCTAGAAAAACCTAATTTCAACTCCAAACCCTAGCTTTCTTGTAAACCCTTTTGTGTAAGCTCTTAACCAACTTTACCCAACACTAAAATACCTTTGTTTGTGCCTTGTTGCTGCTGTGTATGTGTAGGGAGATTAAGTGAGTTTGTGTGTTTTTATTATGTGAAAAATGGTTACCAAGAGGGCTCTTTTATAGTAAAACTTTTGGCAGAGTCAAATGTGTTCTTTGGAGTCACAAGGTAGTGTAAGGCTTAAAAGAGAAATGGATTCACAAGGTCTTCTTGAGCTGTGTATCTTGATGGGGAGGGGGAGGGTTGGTTTTCAATGTGTGGTAACTTTTGATGCTAGTATAGTTGAGGTAAGGTTGGTGTTTTAAGGTGAAAAAGGATGTGTAGTATTTATATACTTAGGGCCGGTTTTGGACTATAAAAAAGGAAGAGAAAGTTAAAAGGGCCGGTTTTGGACTATAAAAAAGGAAGAGAAAGCATGCATGAGACTTAATGCAAGTCATGGGTGATTTACATGAAAATTGTAAAATAAAATGCAAATGTCTTACAAATCATGTTCATGAGAGTATTAATGTACTTGTTTGACGTAGACTAAACTTAGTTTAGTGACGGCATATGTTCAAAGATGTTTCTCGTTATGCGCGGAATAACCTAACGATTATATGTAAAGTCAAGTATTTACGTGCTTAGAATAAAACTTTCAAGTTTAGGATTAAGTATTAACCTTAAAATATCAGTTGTCACATATGAGGGCTCTCAAAAGTGAGGTTTTGGCTTGAGTTACTGAGAATGGTGTTTTTGGGCGTGTGAGTGAAAATGAGAAATGCTGATGTGACAAGACGTGACATATAAGTGACAGTTTGGCTTGAGCAACTGCACCTAATGCTCTAGACTAAATGTTTTAATATGCAACTCTGTAGTAATGTTATAATTAGTTACGACAAGTAGTATGATCTAATTGACATGATGTTGTACAAAGATGCAAATATAAGGAAAAATAACTCATAGATGAGCTTGTGGAAACCGTAGAGGGGGTGGGGTTGAATGCGTTTCTGTTTAAAACTTAAAACTTTTTGTATCAAATTGACCAATCAAGTTTGATGTAATATGAAATGTGGAAATAATAATACTTCAACAATATAATAGAGAGCATGAAGTAAAACACATTGCCACAAATCAAACATAAACAACAAGCCACAACACAATCATAAACATAATATAAAGATAAAACAATAAGTACAAGAGATTTCAAACCGGACACGGAGATTTATAATTGTTCGTTCACGAAGCTCCTCTTCGCCCTACTCCACCCTCTGAGTACCCAACTTGAGAGTTATTTCACTAGATCAACAAGCTCCCTTCTCGGCTGAGAAAACCTTACACAACGTTGCTTACACTTTATCCGATACAAAACTAAATCGCGAGTTCTAACACCAGTAGAACCAACCCATCGTCGCTCACACTTTTTCTGGTACAAAGCTAAATACCGAGTTATAACACCGGTAGAACCAACCCATCGTCGCTTACACTTTTTCCGGTACAAAACTAAATAACGAGTCTTTATTCGGGTACAACCAAACCCGTTATGTTTTGTGGCCCAACATAACAAACCTGTTATTTTTTAGCACCAACACATAAACCATCTAATCTAGTTAACGATACAAAATGATTGTTACAAGTGATGATCCAAGACAATGTGTCTAATAGATATAAATGATTAATCTAAACAAACTTCCATTGATAAGAAGCCTTCAAATGGATGAAGATGATAAGATCACCAATCTTGTAGATCTTCATATATATGTACTTGTAGTGGATGGAAATGGCAAGATCTTCTAAGGCTTGCTTTGGTGGATCATCATGGAAGTATGCTTACAACAAAATGAATGTTAGAAGCATTATGATCAAGAGTGTTTCATGTGTCTAACTATTGGTCTAAATGAGTGAAAAAGGTAGATAGAATATGTATTAAAGTGTTACAAAACAATAAAGAAATGACTCACTATTTATAGGCAAAAATGCCTCTGTTCAGTCGGATTCGACAGATCCCTTGAAAAAGGGATCCGGCCAATGTAATCCAAGGGCTTCGGAAACTGGGTAAGCCAGTCCGGATTTTGGGCCATGGGTATCAAACATGATGTCATGCATGATGTAATGCATACTTTGGGTTATGGATTATGTACTTTGGGTTATGAGTCATGGAATTTGGGTCATGAGTCATGGAATTTGGGTCATGGGTCATGGACTTTACCCAACTTGATGTCATGCATGAAATGCACATGTGTCATGAGTTTTGAGTCATGGGTTATTGGTCAATGATATCCAATTCATTTTATTACTTACATATTTATTTAACTAGTTTAACTTATATTTGACAAGTGTTTTAACAAAATGGTTTTGACTTTATTTAAACTATTTTATACTAAAACATAAGTATGTTTAAACGACTCTAACAAGTATTCTTAATAGTTTGTTAGGAGTTTGATCATAATGCAACATAACAAATATATACGAACCTGTATTGTTGAATATGAAGACTCGAGACGTCAAAAGGTGTTGAATGTATGTTGAGACAAAATATTACTACGAGCAACTTGTACATTTTACGTTATATATTACAAGTTACATGTTTGTCATCAACAAAACAAACGAGACTGTATAGATTAGATATAGTAATATTTGCACTAACAGAGCCAACTTGCAAACTGTCTATAAGTGTAGGGAGTAAATTTGTAAACTAGAAAAAAAATATCCAACGGGTTTATATGTTTAACAAACAAACCGGGTGTAAAGGTACTCAATTATCAACACAACCAATCAATATGTGGAACCCATATTCTGCATTTTAATTAAAACACCTTTGAATCCACATTTCATTTGAGTTTGCATTTACATTTGCATTTGCATTTGAAGTGGGTATTCCACCATTGTTGAAAGGTTTGACTAAAGACCCAAAAAAACGACAACAACGAACGAAGAAAAGTCTCACCTTCCTACCCTCTTCCTTAACCCCGTGTGTGTCCTTTTTACTTATTAAAAATCCAAGTATCCAACCAAACAATATATATATAAACAAACATCGTTCATCCCAATTCATTCTCATTTAACATTGTTTCATTCGAAAACACCTAGCTACTACCTTCCTTTAAATCATTTATCATACCTTTACAGCTAATCTTCACTTGTTTTCATCGTCAATCCAACCAGGTATTTTGTTACTTTTATTTTTTACTCAATCATAAGCTGTATATCACTTATGTGACAATAAGTATTAATATGCTCATTTTTATATGCATGCAGATTTGATGTGTAAAGGGTCCAAGAGTAAATTTTTAAAAATGGAAGGTGATAAGTTTCATGAAAATAAAAACGGTTTTTTCTTAAAATCTTCGGTTTTACTAGAGCTAGCAGCTACCGATGATGTTTCTGGATTTATTTCCGAGGTTGAAACAAACGGAGTTAGTTTAGATGACGTCAGCTTTTGGTACGGGAGAAGAAACGGGGTTAAAGGAAAGATGGGGTTCGAGGAACGTTCTCCGTTAATGATAGCCGCCTTGTACGGAAGTGTGCATGTTTTGAAGTATATTGTTGGTTCGAATAAAGTTGATGTGAATAAGTGTTCAGACTCTGATGGTGCAACTGCGCTTCACTGCGCTGCTGCTGGCGGCGCAGTGAGCGCAGTTGAGACTGTTAGGGTTTTGTTAGAGGCGTGTGCTGATTTGAATATAACTGATGATAATGGAAATAAGCCTCTTGAGCTGATTGCCCGTGGGGTTAAGTCTAGTAAAAAGAAAGTTTTGGAGATGTTGTTGAGCGGTTTTTCTGTTGAGGACACCGAGATTTCCTCAACAGAAGAAACTGATGTTGTTGCGGCGAAAAAGGAGTACCCTATTGATGTGTCTATGCCTGATATTAACGAGGGTGTTTATGGTACGGATGAGTTTAGGATGTATATGTTTAAGGTGAAGCCGTGTTCGAGGGCTTATTCGCATGATTGGACCGAGTGTCCTTTTGTTCACCCGGGTGAGAACGCGAGAAGGCGTGATCCCCGTAAGCATCAGTACACATGTGTCCCTTGTCCCGAGTTCCGTAAAGGAAGCTGCGTGAAAGGAGACACATGTGAGTATGCTCACGGGGTGTTTGAGTCGTGGCTACACCCGGCTCAATACAGGACTCGTTTGTGCAAAGATGAGACTGGATGTGCGCGAAAAGTTTGTTTTTTTGCTCATAAGGTTGATGAGTTACGACCTTTGTATGCTTCGACTGGATCAGCTGTTCCATCGCCGAAGTCTGGTCCGGTTGAAATGGGTTCGATGAGTCCTTTGGGGCTAGGTTCGATGGGTTCGACACCACCTATGTCGCCTTCTATTGCGCCGGTTAATAATAACATGTGGCAGAATAAATTTGTTCATGTGACACCACCCGCGTTGCAGCTTCCGGGAAGTCGTTTAAAGACATCATTAAACGCTAGAGATCTCGATTTAGAATTAGAGATGCTACAAAGGCAACAAATGATAGATGATTTATCATCTAATCTTTATAACAATAGTCCTAGATTTGGCGAAATGACTCCAACTAATCTAGAGGATGTTTATGGATCGCCATCTCGCCAACAAATGAGGCAGAACTCGAACCAGCTTCGATCAACTTACCCATCGTCACCGGGGCGAAAATCAACAAGTTTTGGGTTTGATTCATCGGCCGCAGTGGCACAAGCGGTTATGAATTCAAGGTCTGGTTCCTTTGCGAAGCAAAGGAGCCAGAGTTTCATTGACCGTAGTCCGGGACACTCTATGAGGCTTGGGTCAATGACTCAGTCTCCTACTTATTCCGAGTGGGGTTCCCCTGATGGAAAGTTGGATTGGGGGTTCAATAGCGAAGATGCTAGCAAGCTTAGAAAATCGGCCTCTTTTGGGTTTAGAAGTGGAAACGGTGGTTCGCCTGTTAAGGCGAACCTTGAGTCCCATGGTCCATGGGACGGGGCTGGGCTATACAGCTCGTCCGAAAAGATGCCACAATGGGTTGAGCAGATGTACATAGAGCAAGAACAACTCATGGCATAAGATCAAAAGTTCATTAATTCTTTCGTATTTTTTCTTGATTAAGGATATTAATTCGTAGAGGTATCGAAACGAGATTACTCTTGGTTAACTTAGAACACAAAGAAATGGAGTTATTTCTTTTATGTTTTTAATTTTGAATAATTTGATGTAATTTGTTCAATTGTTCTTCATAATTTCCCAACTGGGAATTTATTAATCTTTTATTTATTCATTTCATATATACTTTTCTTTTCAAAATGATGTAACATTATGATTGGAGATCTTAAAGTCAAAAAGACAGGCAAGTTTGGTCTTTGCCTTGGCCTGCTAGGCTTTTTCCAAGTTGGCTAATTTCTAAGTCGACATAATATAATTTTTAACTTTTAATAATTGAGAGTATTTATGCTTTTTGTCATTGCAAGTTGTAATATTGATAAGATAATAAATAATTTTGAAGATATTCTCACATCAATTGAATAAAAAAATAAAAAGCATTTTTTATTTTCCCTTAAATAATTCAATAACTCTTTTGAACCGTTAGCTTTAAGTGACGTAGTTATAATAAAGTAGCCAAGTCCTGAAATTATAATAAAAAAAACTTGATATAATAATGTATCTAAAATTTTATAAGCATAGTTCTGATTTTATCTGTAATTGCCGATCGAATATGAATATTATAACTTCATCAAAGAAATAAAAAAAATTTGTACGTAGGTAATTATGGAGTAAATGATTAGACCACACGATATCTACGAGCCATAAGTTACGTCATAGCCTATATCAGCACCTTAGACTACTCGTGATGGTGAACCTTGCAAGGGTCGGTTTACTCTTAGAGGACATGTCTCTCCCATGACGGAGACCTTAGAGGACGCGCCCTTCTATTTTTTTGTGTGATTCGATCGCTTTAGGCGACCTCACTTGTGCATTTTTGTGTGTATATTTATTTTATTAATTTTTGTGATGTATGTTTTTGTGTCTGTTTGGTCTACTTACTATGGGCTTATGGTCATCTGTTTTGTTTATGAGAGAGAATCTAATGTGACGCTGATGTGATAGAGTCTTACGGCTTGAGTTAATAGCATTTGGCGTCAAGATCACCTGCTAACCTATAAGGTTGTTTTTTTTTAATATGTGAATCACGGTTTGTTCTATAACTTGAGTATGAAAAAATGGTATTTTTGAGTTAAGGTATATATCTAGTTATAAACAAAAAAAAAAAAAAAAAGAACTTTTTGTTATAAGCAGTGTCTAATGTAGAATATGTCTACTTCATTCTATGACACACATAATACGTAATGCACTAGACATTATCACATTAATATTCATTTGATCTAGACTTGATTTAATGAAAATCATAAAAAATTTAGGGACCAATCAACTGACAAAATAAGAAAAAGAAAAATCAATGGTCGGTGTCATCTTTAAATGAGTGTCCAGAGAGACGAATACAATACAGAAAGAGAAGGCCAGCTTTATCCCACACACACTTGATGAATCAGATGCAACTTGCATCATTACCAGTTTTCAATTATTTTACTTTTTTCATATTACAATTATTTTCGACTCAAACTATTCATTACGGTACTACTCGAAACTCTTTATCGTATTTCTAATTTTTAGTATTATTGTATTTATTTTTTTATTGAACTTTATTGTACCGTACTTATAAACGTTCTCAAAGGTTATAGGATTTTACTGTTTTTGGGAAGGGTCGACTAGGGTTGAACATCGGTTTAAAAGCAACTAGACCCGAATCGATAAATTCAAAATCGAAAATGAACCGAATATGATCGGTTCTGTTTGGTTTTGTGTCGGGTCTGTCGGTTCGGTTCGGTATAGGTGTGTTTTTGTCGGTTTTTGGTCGAACCGAACCGACTAAAAACCAAAAATCATAAAAAACCTAAGCCTAAACCGAAACCGAACTGATGGGGTGTCGGATCGGCTCGATTTTTATCGGTCCAGTTCGGTTTTGAACCATCCTTGCTGAGCTTAATGAGGACCCTAATACTTGTAGGGTGCGAAATATTTTAATAAAACAATAAAGATAGAGAGTGCGTTTAAATCAAATATTTCTTATCAAATTTTTTATAAAACAGAAAATTGCATTTTTTATTTTAACAAAAATACCTACAAAACATTTTATTTTTTCTCGTTTTCCTTGTAACCCTTATTTTTTAAGAATATATATAGAACAATAGCGTATGAACGCATTTTTTATTTTTTTTTACAGTAAATTAATTTTTTTTCTCTCTAATTAAACCACCCATAAAGTCGTTGTATTGAAGATCTTACCTTCATTAGTTGCAACTTGATTAGACCCATATGACATTTTGTTTGATAAAAAGTTTACTTTTCAAATATACTAACCAATACGAATGGTTGGTATTAGCTTGAACATTTCAAACAACATAATATATCTTAACTTAAACACCGAAAGCTACCTTTTTATTTTCTTGGTTTATTTACTTGCTACTTGTACCATATACCATCACAAGATTTTAAACTTTTCATCATAATATATTCTACATGCAATTGCTACAGAATGAATATTTCTGTCGAACTTGTATTGTATGAAGATATTGTCAAAGTCCAACGTAGGAAACCATAGCCGTATAAGCAAATATTTGAATGGTGTATTTATTATTGGTTTGAAAAAAGGAACATGTATCATGCCTCTTATTAAAGAATTAAATGTTTGGAACTGCATCTTTTCATAGTTTAACGGGTCAAAACGTTGTTTTCGGGACAGTTTATCAATAATCTCAATCTAGAGTTTTTCCTAAACTGCCCTTTAAGTACTACTCTGTACGTATATGTTTCCTTCCAGTTTGATTATGCTTTGAGTTTATGATTGATTCACGAATGCGTACGTCCATGACTTATGAACTCTTTATTCAAATCTGTTCATGTGTTAAAGCGTTCAATCGTATCAAGCCTTTGTTACTCTGTATATATATGTTACTGATTTGCATTATGACCGAGTCTCGCTTAACTTGTGACTTAGGAGGTGTTTGGGACTTTGTGTAAGTATTAGGTATAACCGTATAATGTTTAGTGTTAATGGCTTATTGCGTTTCAAAGCACAATAAGTTAATTTTAAGATTCAAATTCATATTGTTGAGGCATATCATACCTTAAACTTACGTTTACACAAACAGACCGTTAGTACGTTGTATCCTAGGAATATTTTTCTCCAACGTACTATTAATCCTTTGACATATAAAATGATAGAATCTTACAGGGAGCATTCTTTAATAATGTGTCTATGAGTTGTAACATTCTACCCATAAAATAAACACATTTTGTTGGCATTACATGTTGCAAAGGACTCATAATTAGATTATAGTTTGAGGATCCAATTATTCTAGTTCCTATGTGTACCTATGATTGTTTTCCAACATTCACATACTAAATTCATGTCAATCATCAAGTCTCTATTTGTTTGCATTAATTATATCGAAAAAATGAATACATGTTTCTAAATAGCCTGAGAATGTGTTATTACAAAATCTTGAATAATTTCATGTCAAGCAAAGAATCATTAGGTCTTTTTGTATCCCTTTTTCTTGTTAAATCTTGACATTTTCTCTAGTTTCCGGTCATTTTTGCATCCGTTTGGTAGTATATGATATCCCCTTCGTCACTCACGTAGTGATCCTTCTTTAGACTGCTTACAAGTACTCCCAACAAGTGAAATGGAAGAGGCCAAGATTTCTTTGGCTCTCTATAATATTTACCAAAAACAGGCTTGGCAGCTTCGGTCTACATAAACAGATTAGATGTAATTAGTTAGTACTATGTTCAAATCGATATTAAGATTACAAGCTTTATATGGAATCAAGAATACTCACCGCTTCGATAAGGTTGTAGTGTGGGATTTGAGGGAAGAGATGATGTATGACATGTGTTCCTATGTCATGATGGATGTTATTAATCCATCCATAGTCACGATCAAGTGTCGTTAGTCCCCCTCTTAAGTAGCTCCATTCCTGTTGTATCCATTTGGAAAATTTGTTAATTTTTCTGTGATAAATATACAAATTTGAAATCAGGGTCGGGTCAATGTTGTTACCTTTCCACGGTACCATGGGAGTTTATCTTCATGACCATGATGATGCAAGTAAGTTACTAGATCGAGCCACACGACAAAACCCTTCAAGTTAAAACAAGATTGTTAGTGTGAGGAAAAAGGAATAACGTGAAGCTTTTAAACAAGATAATTTTTTTCACTAACCCAATAAGGGATGCCATATAGTTTAAGCATTTGAAGCGGACCCATAATAAAATTCAAACCAACAAGCAAGGCAGCCATAGCTGTCCAACATGCCGTCGACGTGAGAATATCTTTCTTTTCTTGAGGGAGAAACAAATCGCTGTTGGGGTCAAAATGAGACCCTTTCTTTCCTGGACTTCGGCTCCACTGTTTATCCGAACACAATTCAAGATATTAGTACTTGTGGAGTCAAAAAAATATATGAAACCGCGATAAAGTATAACATGGGGCAGAGGCGAAAATTCTTTAACTTCAAAGTTTTGACTTGATACTAGTAAATTTTCTAAACATGTATATTAGTGGACAGCTGCATCTGCTAGCCTCTTTCTGGCTTAGTCGTCATAGGATGTTAATTAGCTAAGTCTTAAAAAACGACCCAAAAATACTTAAATGATATGATTAAGATGAGAGTCAGAATGCTTACAAGATAGAAAGGATATGCAAGCATCGGAAAAGGTAACGTGAACCTCAGTTTTCTTGTAGCATTATCTAAACTTCTGTAAATCTTCTCAGATAACTGGAAATTATACATGGGATTCTGTTAGCAAGTGTATCTAAATAATTGAATTGGAGATATTATTAGTCAAACTTGGCAGTGATAATGCTGAGATAGACTCACTGGGTGCCAAGATTCATCATTTTCGACATGCCCATGGTTCTGGTGATGAGTCCTATGGCTAATTCTCCTGTAACGTACAACTCAATTCATGAGAAACAGATTGAGGGGTCGTTTGAGTTTTCTTACTGTAACAGCTTAAGGTCATGCTAATACTTTTAAGCAGATAATCAACAATTTGGTAAACAAGACACTAAGAACTCAGAACAACTTATTTCAACTACAGGGTAAACTTCTAATGCTAAAAGCGCCACGAATAATTAGTTCGTAATAAGCAGTTTTGCCTGCTAATTGAAAATAACTTCAAGTATATACAATAACTTTTTCCATCCATACAATTTAACAATTGAAAGTTGTTTATCTGCTTTTTATAAAAAGTCATTAGCAGATATTTAAATAAGCATACCAAACACCACCTAAACTCCTGAAGTCCTTAGAAAAAAAGAGACCATAAGAAAAAAAATGAAGCATACCATCCATGATAAGGTACAAGAATTGAAGAATGAAGAAAGTGACCAACTACACTATTAAGCTTTGCATTACTGGAGAAGCTTCCATGTCCACTAAACAACAACAACAAAAAACAAACCATTAGAATTATACTACTAATACTTAACCATAAACATGAAATTTTTATATATATAAAAAACTCATAATCTTAATTACCAATCATGACCAAGAACAAAGAGAGCCCAAAACATTGTAGACTGAGCAATCCAATAAAGTGGCCAAACAACCATATTATTAAAATAAACCGCAACCGCGGCTAACCCAAAAACAATCGCCACATCTCTTAAAACATAGCTCATGGACCTCCAAGGGTCCTTAACCCAACAATGCTTAGGTATCGCAGCTCGAATATCAGCTAATGTGAAAGGTGGTGGTGCACTAGGGTCAAACTCATTTGTTATTTCACTCTCCTCTTCATTTACATAATCTATAGCCAATGGTACACTCACTTTTACACCCCACTTCTTGTCTTTACCATATCTAGATAATGTAGTATGGGTTGTGTTAGGCTTAAAAGATTGGAATGAGGCAATGGGATTGGATTTAACATTGGAATATGATGATATTCCTGTTGTTGGCTTAGGGTATAATCTAGGAAGAGGTGTAACACCACATTGTGATAATACCCATGTAGCCATTATGGGATTATGGCAAATGTGGTGTATATGTGTTTTTGTGTGTGATATTGTAGGGTTATGAAGGTGTATTTGATGTGTGCAAGTTGATGAAGATTAAAGGGATGAGAGGATATGATATGCAAGGGCTTTTATCATCCACGTCCCTTAGATTTGGATTCTTTGTTGGATCTAAGTTGCAGCTTGCAATGCATATATTCACAATATAAGATATACATATTGGGGATTATATATTATAAAAAATAGTGTATGTGGGTGTCGTCGGATTTTTTTTTCTACTTCTTTAAATGATTATGGTGTTCGTGTATGTGAACATTTTTAGCATGATAATTATGTGTGAAACAAAGGGTTTGTTACAAACTAAACCCTTTTTTTAGTATATGAATATTTCACTATCTCGTATGTTTGGCGAAATGAGGTAGAGTTGAAGTTTATATTATAAATTAGAAGCCGGAGCTTATATTTTTATAATGATGTTTGGAGAACTAGTTTGAGCAGCTTATTAATGTAAAATCGAATAAAAAACATCAAATAACATTCAAATATATTTTCAACTTTTGCGTAATTCATTATATTGTGAAGTGTATTTAAGTAATTTGACTAATTATAAATCCCTATAAGCGCGTTTCAATTGGCTTGCACTTATAAAAGCTTATGGCTTATAAAAAGCTTCTATAAGCCTGTATGATAAACTAAACTTATTTTATAATCTAAAAGCCCAAGCCCTCTGTAAGCCTCGCGTCAAACATAGCCGTTGCGTCTTTTGATTTAGTTATCGTAACATGTTTATTTTTTAATTGTTGAAGTAAAATATTGCATGGGTTTTTGTATTTGTTTTTATTCCAAAACTCTTTTTATATTTATATTATCTATAAAATAAAAATGGTTAAAATGAAAAATGAAAAGTTAAGAAAGTGAAATGTTGAAAAAATTAAAAAGGAAATGTTGAAACAACTAATTATGAGCAAATGCGAAATTGAAACTAAAAAAGAAAATGTTGAAATCATATGTTTAAAAAAGAAACTAATAATACTTATCAAAAACTGGGTTGACCCGGGACGCTTCAAACCCGGCGGGTTGACCAAGTTTAATTTGACGCGTTTTTTTTGACCCAACCCGTAGGGTTGACCCGATTTAAATTGACCTGTTTTTCGACCAGAACCGTTCAACCGGTTGAACCACCCGGGTTTCAAAACATTATGTTTAATCCTTAATCTCCAAACTTTTATTATTTTTTGTTTATAACCAATAAACCTTTTTTATCACTAAAACTATATGCCGTTATATTGTTCATATCAAGTATATATCAAACTATGTACGAGTACTCGTCTAGTCAAGCATCACTAAACATTTACCTCAAAAAATATCAGTCGACTTATCAAGTACTATTTCTTCTATGACTGACACTAGTTTAAAAAAAAAAAAAAAAAAGGTAAAAACACGATGACTTGAAAGCCAAATAAAATATCAACACACCTTAAACATGGAGAAAGTCAACGAACCAATTGAGAACCTATTTAGAGGGGAGAAAACTTAATCTACCCGGTGGGTAAACTACCCAGTGACTAAAAACACAATGAATGTGGTTCTTGTAGTATGTGGCATGAAATGGGTAGCCCGCGCGTTGTTGCGGGGATGTTTTTTTTTTTTTTTTTTTTTTTTTTTTTTTTTTTTTTTAATTTTATTTTATGCATAAAAGAAATTTGTGCTTAATTATAGTTGTAATAGCTAAGTTATTCGTATTTATATTCGTTTTTATTGGAAAAATTATCTTGAGAAAAATGCCGCAAATTTCATAATTTTTCAAGTCCGTTTGTTACCTCAAATGGGTTCTGGATTGCTTTTACTAAAAGTTTAGCCTAGTTGGCAGTTTCACCCCTCCGCCCCATGTTTTTATTTTCACCCTTGAGTTTGGTTTTGCCCACGTTTGGCCCCTCCTAAAAATATAAAAGAGTCACTTTTTTTTAGACCTCATTTCTCACACACATACATTTTTTTCTTCTTCTCCCTATCTCTTCCCCATCCGGCCAGCAGAAAATATTCCGGCCAAACTTCCGGCAATTTTTTTTCTTGTTCCAAAAGATAGATCGGGCCACCCCGACTTTATTTCTACCACCCACTCACCGCCAATCACCAAGGTAACCCGCCACGCGCCACCCCACGTCGCAGCCATCACAATAGAAATGGTTTAAAAATGCTAAACTCGTATGCATCTTTTGCTTGGTCGTGGCTCGCAGTTGACTTGGTCAACGCCGAGTCAAATCAGTTGAGTTGGTTTGATATTCTTGATGTTTCCTTCTTATTTTTCAAATCTATATTTGCTAATATAAAATATGTTTTTTATTCTCTAATAGGATAAGGATATTATCATCCTAGCTAGCTGGTGTCAAGTATTACGGATTTCAGGTTCTTCTATTTTGGATATTCTCTTATCGATGATAATCTGTTGTGGTTGTTGAGTTTGGATATGGATTTTTTTGGTTTTTTTTAGACTTGTCGTGTTCTTTTTTTTTCTTTTTTTTTTTTTTTTTTTTTTTTTTTTTTTCAGGTTGGTTGTTTGCTGCTGCTGTATTGCAACTGTCGCCGGAAAATTTTGAGGCTGCCGGAAAAATTCGCAGCGGCTTTTTGTTGTTTTTTGTTTTTTTGCTAAATATAGTGCATATGTACACTTGTTAATATTTGGTTGATACCACAATTAATGAACATTGCCACATACAATCTCATAACAGTCATGCACTGTTACTAAGGTGCATGTACTGTTACTAAAGGAAATTGTAATTAGTGACATTAGCCAATGGTAAAATGACAACACACATCATTAAAGGTCACAAACCAATAGGCGCTAAGATTAAGGGTATAATTACCCCGTTAAGCCACCTCTTTTGAACCCGCAAAAAGTTGTGTTTTAGAATATATATATAATAAGTAACGAATTAGTGTTTATGGTTTTGACTTTCAAATTTCAAGTAGTGATAACCATTGGGCCTATGCTCGAGTTCCATGATTGGGCCTAAAATGTCCAAGTCTCATAGTCTAGTGTGGTCGGCCTATTATGTGTACTGTTTGTTTGATAGAGCTACCCCAAAATCAAGCTCAATTTATTAAGCTACCCGTCACATAACCATTACTTGGAATTAAATCCTCCAATGTTATCATGTTATTGAATAAACTAGATATAATACCCGTGCACGCACATGTTTTTTCTATTTTTTTTTACTATGTATGATCGATTAATATACAAACAAATTAATGCTTTATAAATGATTTTACTTGTTAGATTAAAAATAGGAAATCTTAAGTATATATGTTTTTATTTATATATTGTTCTTAGATAATGGTTTTGGATTGAAGATTATCTTTAATATTCAAGTAAAATGCATAATAAAGAAATACTATACAAGAATTGAAATGTGAAATGCATAAACTGTCCTCCTTTATGATGCTTGAACAACAACTTGCGCAGCTACCAGCCTTGCTATAGGGACCCTGTGACAACTAAAAAAAAAAAAGGAAAAAAAGAAAACAATTCAACAAAACCAAGTAAACAACACTATGTAACAACCCAAGCCCAATATGACACATACCTAAATGGTGAGCAAGAAACATTACTATTTCTATTACTAATATATACATTTCCCGTCCCCTTTGATGAATAGTAACCAGGGGTATTGTTCTTCCTACAGTAACGGGCCTTGGCCATTTTTTTTTTTTTTTTTTTTTTTTTTTGTTCGGGTGGGCATGCATACTAAGTCCAACCCGTTTCATTTGTGGCCCCCTTTTTTTGAGATTACTCGGACCCGGGTGGGCATGTATACCTTAATATTAAAACATCCCACGACAACGTGCGGGTTTAAAACCTCGTAATCTAACATGACCCGTCAAAAAATGCAACAGAAGAAGGCTATCCACCATGCTCTCCACATATCCCAACCTCCGTATATTTATCATTAGTACTTACTTCGTTCACAATAATAATATTCTGTAACAGCTAGAAGTTGGCAATAGGAGTCATATTAAAAATTGCATCGATTTGGTTTATACTTTGCCTCTAGTGGGTCAAATGTGTAAACTTATAAAAATGGTTATAAACAGAAAGTCATCCAGATTGTATTCATAATACACAAAACCTCCCAAACCTTTCCTATTTGGGAACTCGGCATTTTTTGCAACCTGCAAGTTCAAGATATGAGATTCTGCATGAAGTGGAAGTGGTGACAAATATTAAAGGTTTTATCATCAGCAATTAGAGCAGCTCGAGGAATCTCAATCATGGTGCCCACTTTATACTCTAATGACAACCCCATCTCTGTAAAGACTTTTGTTGCTACATCGCGAATCATAGCAATTTGAGGTCTTAGTTCCTGAGGCGTTCCAACTAATGGAACCATGATCTATGGAAAAACTATCATGCCTTGGTGGCTCATACACACTACAGCTTGAAAGATTGCAATATTGAACGCACCTGCATCTCTGTTAGTTCTAGATAGGGGTTTTGAATTAATCAGTAAAAATAACATCAATTTACATATATAAGGTTAATTTATATCTTAAAATAAACCAATTTCAATTCCATTCAGCTTAATTCAACTAAAAAATCCCAAAATTAACAAACATGTATTTGCAATGAATGCAAAAGAAAAATTAACTTGTTAATCAAAAACGCAAAGAGCTAAACGATGTCATATGAAGATATCAGGAACTAAGGAACATTAAAAACAAAAATATACAATTAAATTCAGCTTGTAGATTGTCGGATCTGATTTTCACGTATCATCCTTTTATGACAGGTTGAGGGTCACCATTTCCGACAATGCTCTTGGCACGAACATAGAAAAGATAATCCCAGTTCATCCAATTGTGACAAACAATCTCCTTTGTCAAGTAGAAGCCCAAAAATCTTAATGTTTCAACGTCTATTTCAATGAGTCACTTAATGATGCGTAGGGATTGCACCAGGCTTTACCTCTCGAGAGATCTCGAGAAGCTTACAACCCCCACCAGGCAGTGTACCTGATCGATGTAGTATAGTATAATGACAAGTACCGGGGGATTGATCGTTCAACTAGGAATAGTGTCGCTAGGATTAGAAAACCTAAAGACTAGGTCTAGAGATCGGGGATGATTCTTTTCGTATTTTTATATTTTTAGGAAAGCAAATAAAAATCTCGGGGTTTGAAGGATTTGGGCGGAATTAGTTGCTAGTCAACTAACCCAATACTAAGATACAATCAAAATAAAATACTAGAAATGAAAATAAACTAAATTAAACTAAGGTTGTGAGCAATATATGGGAGAAATGTGTTTACTTAGATTTCACTACTCCCTAGATATCTTTTACACGTTAATTACTTGTTATAGTTGCGTGGATGACGGATTGTATTCCTTAATACCATTCATGGGGTGGCGTACTTACTTCCCCAATCCTATGAGTGCCTACTTCACTCCTATGTCGAGCCGGCTAAGAAGCTCATAACATGGGATCATTAGAATTTACTCATGCATTAAATACAACCAATAAAACCTAGTACACATCGGTTCATGTTTCCTAAGACGTTCAAGCATGTTACACAATGGAGATCTGCCAGTTTTCTTAAGCCTAACATTGAAATCATTCATCTAATACAAACATAAACAAGTAATCAACACATAATTAACATCTAGGTTTCATTAGATCTAAGCAAACAAAAGATAAATCTAGCCTAGCATGTTGAAATCAAGACAAGCACAAGATATAGACAACCAACACATAGACATATTGATTGAATTAAGAGAAGACTTATCTTAATAGCACATGAAAGGATTCAAAGGGTGAAAACCCTTGAATATACTGTAAAATACGAGCTAGGGTTCACAAAGTTCGGCCCTAGGGTTTCTCCACACAAGTTCCTCTCTAATGAAAGAAAAATAGAAAACTATATATAGATTTTAGAAGGTGACGGCGTCAAGAACAAATGTGTAACAATTCACAATTTCAGGTTAATTACTATTCCCGAGAAATTTATTATTCACTTTTACTATTCATGTTACTATTCATTTCTTTCTGAAATTTTCCCGAAAGTTGATTTTTATTTCATATTCTCGAGTGATAAATCATTTCCATGGAAAATTAAATGTTTGACATTCGTCAGATCATTTTCGTGAAAGTTATTAAGGAATTACACGTAGTTACACGTTTTAGGACGAAATTCGGTCGCGTTAATTTTCCCAGTATCAGAAAAATATTTGACACACTCATGATTTATTTGAGAATAAATCATGACTGAGAAAAACATGACCAAAATAAACTTCGGCCGTGAAAAACTGGAAATTTCAGTTTTAAGCGTTTTTACTCAGCCGTAACCCTAGCCTATACCTGCACCGCATTTCTAAGATGATTTGAGCTTTCAACTTATTAAAATAAGTCAACATATTTTTCCCTCCTCCATTGACTAAAAATCATCCCTTGATGTTATAAGTCATTTCGTGATTTTTAGGCTTACGGTTTGATGTCTAAAAGACAGTTAATACCAACCGACACTGGACTGAGCCCAGTCTAGACATTATAAGCCATTTTAAATCATTTATAACATATTAGAAAAGTAACATTTTACTTTTCTCAATTTTACGCAATATTCGTACATTTTACGTATTACGCGTTTGAGACCCGTGTTTCCAGTTTTAGCAGGGTTTTACCACCCAAATGCAACCTACCACTCATTTTATATTTTATTATGGGACATATGGACATGTCTAACAATACTTTAAAGTTTCATAATTTTACGACACCCGGTTTTACGTTTTGAGGCCTAATCACTTACGGTTGGCAATTCTCGGAGTCAAGTTTCATCCAAATAACCTAGGATAATACCAAGCCAAGCCAACTCACCCCCTTATCCCTTGTGAACCGCCATAAGGGGGGGGGGGGAGTCACACCCTTGGGTGGCTTGATCTTGTAACATGTGATCTTGGATGGTTACATGTGTAATTTTTGGCTAAAATATCCTAAGTAACTAACCTCCTCATGGAACTATAAATACCCCCCTCCCCCCTTGTTATGCCGTCCATCACCACACCCCATTTCACTCCACACTTAGCTTATTTTCTTCAAAGTTCTTGCAAGGTTCAAGTGAAAGTTCAAGTAGAAACCCTAGTTTGATCATAAGTTACCAAAAATCTTCCAAATCCTAGAATACTTGGTGATTTCTCTTGAGTTTAAATCCACTCAATTCACCTCAACTTTCATTACATCTCTTTCAAGAATACCAAGGGTAGAAAGGTTGCATGAAGTGAAAAAGGGTTGAAGCAAGTCTATCAAAGTTCTTTTCCTTACTTGCTACTTTCCTTTCATCTT
Organism: Artemisia argyi; assembly: GCA_030686995.1. Lineage (NCBI taxonomy): Eukaryota > Viridiplantae > Streptophyta > Magnoliopsida > Asterales > Asteraceae > Artemisia > Artemisia argyi. The sequence goes on along the minus strand of CM060709.1, from coordinate 148,351,452 downwards.
TGAAAGCCAAAAGTTGTAAGCCTAAACCTAACTTGCTTCTTGTTTTTTAATCATGTTCATATCATTTACATGTTATTCTTGCTATATTATGTATTGTATTTATGTCCATGATGTATAAAAATGAGTAAAAGATGTTGTTATAATGGATTGTTAAAACAAGTTACTAAAACAAGTAAAGTAGTGACTTTCTTGGTAAGACCTGATCAAAATGGTAAAAATATGATGTTGGATTATTACATATTACAGTAGAGGACCTAACAAGCAAACCGTAGCAATTTGAACCACCTAAAAAGAGTATACGAGTCAAAAGTTATGGCGATTTGAAGTTACCAAAACTTTCCGGCAAAACTGCCTAAAAAGCTTCTGTGACAGAACCTAAAACACGCAAAAAGAGGCCTTTCTATTCCGATTCATGAAAAAGTTAAAACACGAAAGTTGTCCGGAATCACGTTTTCATTCAGGAACAAAGAGGCTCGAGCCTTGAAAACGCCTTCTGAGTGAGATATTTCTCAGTTTCTTAACAGCTATTTACATATTTATAAGACATTAGATTATGGTTATATTCTAAAAGGAACAAGAGGTCTTATGACCTATAACCAAGACCATCACCATGGCTAGAGCCAAGGTTGTGTCTCATGACCTTGGAACAAGGACCAAAGGTCATGGCTAGGCCATGACGAAATGACCATACCAACTTACATAGGCGTAAACATGAAACAATGAATTAGGCGATAACTTGAACAAGCAATTTGGATCTACTTCACTTGAAAGGAAACCATGAGATTTTACCAAGAGAAAATGGTCATTCAAGACTTATGAAACTACCCCTAATAACAATCTTCATGTACAAATAAACTTTCCTAAGTTTATACAAATATCGGACATGTAACTTTTCGGATCAAAACCTATATCTATATATTTTATCAACTACTACAATAGTAGGGAGCCTCATGTGAGGAGTTCATTATGTAAGCCGTCGAGATGAGTTGTGGATTTACGAGTTAAAGTGTCCTGGCTCCTCGAACGCTTACTAACATGACTTCTGAATTATGTCGGCCCGAACGGTAGTAAACGATATACAAAACATACATGTTCATGAATCTTTTCTTTCAAAGACTTACAATATACATCATACCACATCATGGACTATAATGCAAGATATATATATAGGCACTCCGTTATATTCTTTACTCAAATCCTAAGTCGCAACATTCTATTATAGGTTGCTCGTAGAAACCTACACGATCAAACCATCACCTTCATTACTTGCTATCCTACTTAAGGTGAGTTCATAGCCCCACTTTACATTACTTCAATGTTTTACAAACCCTTGGGGGGAATACATGCTACTTTTAAACCGAACACAATACTTTGAAACTGTATGCTGCCTGATTGTTTTATTATTACTAAGTACCTACCTTGCCAATCCTAGGCCCCTATCATGAACCATTTAATCACTTGTATTAGTGAGCGCGAGTATTGTGAATAGGCCTATTGGGATTGACGAATCCCATTTGTTTGAGCAGATTAGTTCAACAAATGCACTATATTTGAAACATTAAGTATGGCGGCAAAGTACTTACCGGGGCAACATAACTGCCGATTGATATTGGTACCCGTTAACGTATTGGTTGCATGAGCTTAGTATATAATAATAACTGTTTTGTTTTCTAACATGAGTATGAGTCTAATTAACTCTTACTACCAACATATTGTGTTCAACCGTTAAACAAACTCTATGAACTTCACTCAACCTTTGTGTTGACCTCTTAAGCATGTATTTCAGGTCCATGATAATCAAGAATGGAGCGGAAGGGCACGTACCGAAGGAAGAAGGCTATAAACTATTATGTCATTCGATAAAAACATCATAGACTTTATATTGATGTGTTTTGAAACAATGGAACCTTTTGGGACCTTACTATGTAAACTCTGATATATTTGAATAATATGAATGACAACTCTTTTTATTACGACTCGGTTAGAGATCGTTTTCTATTATTATGACTGTTGTGCCGTCGAGTAACACCCAAGTTGAATTCCGCTGCATCATGAATTGGGGGTGTTACAGATTGGTACCAGAGCCATGGTTATATAGAAACGGGTCTAAGTGAGACCTAAACTATAACTACAATAACAAGCAAAAACATTTTTATAGCCTTCCGCTCTTCGTGCCTTCCATCCTCCAGAAGATTATGGACTTATTACACATGTTATGCTACATGAACATATTTGTATATTGTTATATGCACATTGCCATAGTTTGAGCATTTTCCATAAGCATTTGATTTATTTTTGACATCGAAATACTAATTGTAGACATCATGTCCGCACCTCCATCTCCCGATCATCTTCCTGCTATGCCTGAGTATTTACCAATTCTTCCCGGACCTAATGATCCTTACTTCGAGGCAATTGATTACGACGATGAGGAAGAACCTTATGAGGATCTAGACAATGAAATAGATTCGGATGAAGATCCTGAAATGGATTTGGACATAAACATCGATGAGTACGAAGAGGATCCCGAAATGGATGTTGACATCGAAGGCATCGATGAGGAAGCGGAGGAACAAATAGTGGTGCCACATCTATCACCATTAACATCTCCACCTCCCGCTTCACCAATTTCATCCGAATCTAACCGTACCACTCCAGCTCAAGTTTCGAAATCTACTTACCAAACCGGCGGAACATCTACATCTACACATATGTTCGTGAACTCAGCTCAATACGAAATCTACTCTTTGAAACAAGCTCTCAACCTAACCCAACTCAAAGTTCAAAGTATGGCAAGTCAAATGCACGACTATATATCCAAGGTAAATTCTGCCAGAATGGATGCCATGAATGCTCGAGACGACCTATATTGGTTTAAGCTTGACATGAGCTACGTGAAGAGTGACTCGACTCATGTTGGGGAAGTAGTCTTAAATCCTTTGACTGGCTTGGATAACGTCAAGGATAGACTCACTTTGGTTAAGAGGGCCCAAGAACAGGATGCGGTACAAATTCATAAACTACTTCACCGCCTAAATACCGCAGAAATCCGGTTAGATGTTGCAAACTTTGATAGGTATCAACTTAAGAATGATTTGTGTGGAATGCAAACTCAAATGAGTTCCATACAACAAAGGCTATACCAAAAGGATGTCAAAGAATACCGTCCAAATGAAAGTGTAGACGTGTTGGCAACACGCGGAAATAATAATCCAACCGGACTACAACAACCTCCCAACCGACGTTAGACTAGTGTTATAGTACTAGTTATCTTTAGTACAACGTTGTAATTACTAACTGAAAGTATCAGTTAGTAAGTTTTGAATGAACTTGTAATAAGTTCGATTTTGTAATCAACGTTATATTAATAAAACTCCTGTTTTATATGCTATCATGTGTTATGTTTTTAAGTTTCAACATTATTACCCCATCATTCTTATCAAAAATTGTGCTCATCTCACAACTCTCTAATTACAACGTATCTTTTGAACAATAGAATCATGGCGCCAAAGAAAAAGACACCACCAACGATGACGCAAGCTGCCATCCGCAAACTGGTAAAGGACAGTGTCAATGCAGCACTTGTCACGGAACGAGCAGCCGTAGCTGCAGCAGCTGCCGAAACTGCCACAGCTGCTGGTGCTGCAGCAGCCGCTGATGCTGCAGCAGCTGCTGATGCTGCAGCAGCCGCCGAAGCCGCCACTGCTGCGGAAGCTGCTATAGCTGCGGAGGCTGCCAGAATTGCCAGTCTTAACCTTGGAGGACCGAACTCAACTACCCCTCCGGTGACAAATGTCACTACAGTACCAAAGGGTTGCTCATTCATTTCCTACCTGAAATGTGAACCCCTCAAATTCAAGGGTACTGAAGGGGCTGTAGGTTTGACCCGTTGGTTCGAAAAGGCGGAGTCAGTATTCTTAGTCAGTAAATGTACTGAGGGAGACAAAGTTCAGTATGCCACGAGTACTCTGTTGAATGAGGCGTTGTCCTGGTGGAACTCAATTGCTCAACCCATGGGCATTGAGAATGCCGACAAAATTACTTGGGCTAATTTGAAACAAATGATGATCAAGGAATACTGTCCTCGCAGCGAGATGCAAAAGTTGGAAGTTGAATTCTGGGATCACGCGGTTAGGGGAAATGATATCATAACCTATAACCGTCGATTCTAGGAATTGAGGATACTTTGTCCAACAATGGTTTCCACAAAGGAAAAATTGTTGGAAAGGTATATCTGGGGACTTCCATCCAGCATACAGGGGAATGTGACTTCGGCAAATCCCAAGGAACTTGATGAAGCTATGCGGATGTCCCGCAGTCTCATGGACCAAGTGGTACGAATGACAGAAACCCGCAAGCAAAACAACCCCAACAACACCAATAACACCAACAACAACACCAACAATGCCAGCAATGCCAATAATCCCAACAATTCCAATTACCGTAACAACAACAACAACAAGAACAACAACAACAAACGACCATGGGATGGTAACCGTGGGAGTAACAACAACAACAACAACAACAACAACCAAACCCGAAACAACAACCATCACAATCAACAGAACAAGAGACAAGAAGCCGCGACGGCTTATGTTGCTGCACCAGCTGGTGGTAAGTACGTTGGTAATCTACCACAATGTACCAAGTGCAATTACCATCATGAAGGTCCTTGCCCGGCCAAATGCAACAAGTGTCAGAAGCCCGGACATCTTGCCAAAGATTGTAGGGGCAAGGGTATAGCTACTGGGGCTAACACACAGCCCATAGTTACATGTTTTGGGTGTGGTGAAAGGGGACACTTCAAAAACAATTGTCCTCGAAACCAAGGACCCCAAGGCGGAGGTGCTCGTGGTAGAGCCTATGTCATGGGAAATGAAGAACCACACCAAGACCCGAACGTGGTTACCGGTACGTTCTTACTCAATAATATTCCTGTTAAAGTCTTATTCGATTCTGGTGCTGATATGAGCTTTATATCTACTAGAATTGCGCCTTTACTTGATATTCCATCAATTACTTTAACCACTAGTTATAGTATTGAGCTAGCTACCGGTGACTTAGTAAATACAAATACCGTAATCCCAAACTGTACCCTTAATCTTTTAGACCACCCCTTTAACATCAATCTTATGCCAATCGAACTCGGAAGTTTTGATGTTGTTATTGGCATGGATTGGTTGTCTAAACATCAAGCTAACATTATTTGTGGTGAAAGAGTTGTGCACATTCCATGTGACAATGAAACTTTAATCATTCGTGGTGATCAAAGTGGAACTCGAATAAACATCATCTCATGTATCAAAACCATGAAGTACATTGAGAAAGGATGTTATGCTTTTCTGGCCCACGTAACCGAAAAGAAATCCGATGAAAAACGTCTCGAAGATGTTCCTATTGCCCGTGAGTTTCCTGAAGTCTTTCCCGAAGATTTACCCGGACTACCACCAAATCGTCAAATAGAGTTCAGAATTGATTTAATACCAGGAGCGGCGCCAGTTGCCCGCGCACCATACCGGCTAGCACCTTCAGAGATGCAAGAGCTATCAAATCAATTACAAGAACTTGCGGACAAGGGATTTATTCGACCCAGTTCCTCACCTTGGGGAGCTCCAGTGTTATTCGTGAAAAAGAAAGATGGGTCATTACGAATGTGTATTGACTACCGTGAACTAAACAAACTAACCATAAAGAACCGATACCCACTACCAAGAATTGATGACTTATTCGATCAATTGCAAGGTTCAACCTACTACTCAAAAATTGACCTACGATCAGGTTACCACCAAGTTAGAGTTCGTGATGAAGACATTCCAAAAACAGCCTTTAGGACACGATATGGTCACCATGAATTCCATGTGATGCCCTTTGGGTTAACTAATGCACCGGCAGTATTCATGGATCTCATGAATCGTGTGTGTAAGCCATATTTGGACAAGTTCGTGATCGTATTCATAGACGACATTCTCATATATTCCAAAAACGAAGAGGAACACAAAGAACACCTGAGAACAATTTTAGGACTACTCAAGGAAGAGAAATTGTATGCAAAGTTTTCCAAATGTGAATTTTGGATTCAATCAGTACAATTCCTTGGGCATGTGATTGACAAGACCGGTTTACATGTCGATCCCGCTAAAATTGAAGCTATCAAAAATTGGCCAAAACCTACCACACCTACAGAAATTCGTCAATTTCTGGGTTTAGCCGGGTATTACCGAAGGTTTATTGAAGGATTTTCCTCAACAGCAAAGTCTTTTACTAAGCTAACTCAGAAAGACAAGAAATACGTGTGGGATGAAAACGAAGAAAAAGCTTTCCAAACCCTCAAACAGAAACTTTGTAGTGCTCCTATCCTAGCATTGCCAGATGGAATCGAAGATTTTGTAGTCTATTGTGATGCATCGCACCAAGGTTTAGGTGCCGTGTTGATGCAACGCGATAAGGTCATGGCTTATGCATCAAGACAACTCAAGGTTCATGAGGAAAATTACACCACTCATGACTTAGAGTTAGGAGCTGTGGTCTTTGCACTAAAAATCTGGAGGCACTATCTATACGGTACTAGATGTACTGTGTACACCGATCATAAAAGCCTACAACACATTTTGAACCAAAAAGAACTAAACATGAGACAACGTCGTTGGTTGGAATTACTAAGTGATTATGACTGCGACATTCGTTACCACCCAGGAAAGGCAAACGTAGTAGCCGACGCCCTGAGCCGAAAGGAACGGGTTAAACCACTACGAGTCCGAGCCTTAGTTTTAACCATAAATTCAAACTTTCCTACTCAAATCCTTCACGCTCAAACTGAGGCGGTGAAACAAGAAGACATCCAAAAAGAAAAGTTGGATGGCATGATACAAAAGAAATTCGAAACCCGTTCAGATGGAACTCTATGCTTCCAAGGTCGAAGTTGGTTACCACTTTATGGTGGCCTACGAGACTTGATCATGCATGAATCTCACAAGTCTAAATACTCCATACATCCAGGATCTGATAAAATGTATCATGATCTTAAGTTACTCTATTGGTGGCCGAACATGAAAGCCGACATTGCAACATACGTTAGCAAATGTCTTACCTGCTCCAAAGTAAAAGCCGAACATCAAAAACCATCCGGTCCATTGCAACAACCAGAAATTCCTACTTGGAAATGGGAAAGAATTACTATGGACTTCATTACCAAGCTCCCAAAGACATCAAGCGGTTATGACTCCATCTGGGTCATAGTTGATCGTCTCACAAAATCCGCACACTTTATACCAATCAAAGAGACTTACAAAATGGAACAACTAACCCGACTGTACGTCAAAGAAATAGTCTCAAGACATGGTGCACCAATATCCATCATATCCGACAGAGATGGTAGATTTACTTCCAGTTTCTGGCAGTCACTCCAAGACGCCTTTGGAACAAATCTAGACATGAGTACAGCCTACCACCCTCAGACCGATGGTCAGAGTGAACGAACCATCCAAACACTTGAAGACATGCTTCGAGCCTGTATAATAGACTTTGGAAAAGGATGGGATACTCATTTACCATTAGTCGAATTTTCCTACAACAACAGCTATCATACAAGTATTAAAGCTGCTCCATTTGAAGCACTTTACGGTCGAAAGTGTCGTTCACCTGCTTGTTGGGCTGAAGTGGGAGAAGTTCAACTCACTGGACCAGAACTCATCCGTGAAACAACAGATAAGATTGTACAAATCAGAAGTCGACTACAAGCCGCAAGAGATCGACAGAAAAGTTATGCCGACACACGACGCAGACCCCTAAAATTCCAAGTCGGAGATAGGGTTATGCTAAAGGTATCGCCTTGGAAAGGCTTGATATGATTCGGTAAACGAGGAAAACTAAACCCAAGATACATCGGACCATTCAAAATCCTAGCCAGGGTTGGCCCTGTGGCGTACAGACTTGAGCTTCCATCAGAACTCAGTAGTGTACACCCCACTTTCCATGTATCTAACCTAAAGAAATGCTTATCAGATGAATCACTCGTGATTCCACTCGATGAAATTCAACTCAATGACGATCTTCAATTTATTGAGGAACCCGTAGAAATCATGGACCGAGAGGTCAAACAACTCAAGCAAATCCGTATTCCAATTGTCAAAGTTCGTTGGAACTCACGACGTGGTCCTGAATACACATGGGAACGAGAGGACCAGATACGTAAGAAATACCCACATCTTTTTACCAACAAAGCTTCTACTCCTAACGCAAACTGATCTCCGGGACGGAGCTCTCATATGGGGTGGAGACTGTAACAATTCACAATTTCAGGTTAATTACTATTCCCGGGAAATTTACTATTCACTTTTACTATTCATGTTACTATTCATTTCTTTCTGAAATTTTCCCGAAAGTTGATTTTTATTTCATATTCTCGAGTGATAAATCATTTCCATGGCAAATTAAATGTTTGACATTCGTCAGATCATTTTCGTGAAAGTTATTAAGGAATTACACGTAGTTACACGTTTTAGGGTAAAACGTCATTCAGAAATTCTACGCACAACGAAATTCGGTCGCGTTAATTTTCCCAGTATCAGAAAAATGTTTGACACACTCATGATTTATTTGAGAATAAATCATGACTGAGAAAAACATGACCAAAATAAACTTCGGCCGTGAAAAACTGGAAATTTCAGTTTTAAGCGTTTTTACTCAGCCGTAACCCTAGCCTATACCTGCACCGCATTTCTAAGATGATTTGAGCTTTCAACTTATTAAAATAAGTCAACATATTTTTCCCTCCTCCATTGACTAAAAATCATCCCTTGATGTTATAAGTCATTTCGTGATTTTTAGGCTTACGGTTTGATGTCTAAAAGACAGTTAATACCAACCGACACTGGACTGAGCCCAGTCTAGACATTATAAGCCATTTTAAATCATTTATAACATATTAGAAAAGTAACATTTTACTTTTCTCAATTTTACGCAATATTCGTACATTTTACGTATTACGCGTTTGAGACCCGTGTTTCCAGTTTTAGCAGGGTTTTACCACCCAAATGCAACCTACCACTCATTTTATATTTTATTATGGGACATATGGACATGTCTAACAATACTTTAAAGTTTCATAATTTTACGACACCCGGTTTTACGTTTTGAGGCCTAATCACTTACGGTTGGCAATTCTCGGAGTCAAGTTTCATCCAAATAACCTAGGATAATACCAAGCCAAGCCAACTCACCCCCTTATCCCTTGTGAACCGCCATAAGGGGGGGGGGGGAGTCACACCCTTGGGTGGCTTGATCTTGTAACATGTGATCTTGGATGGTTACATGTGTAATTTTTGGCTAAAATATCCTAAGTAACTAACCTCCTCATGGAACTATAAATACCCCCCCTCCCCCCTTGTTATGCCGTCCATCACCACACCCCATTTCACTCCACACTTAGCTTATTTTCTTCAAAGTTCTTGCAAGGTTCAAGTGAAAGTTCAAGTAGAAACCCTAGTTTGATCATAAGTTACCAAAAATCTTCCAAACCCTAGAATACTTGGTGATTTCTCTTGAGTTTAAATCCACTCAATTCACCTCAACTTTCATTACATCTCTTTCAAGAATACCAAGGGTAGAAAGGTTGCATGAAGTGAAAAAGGGTTGAAGCAAGTCTATCAAAGTTCTTTTCCTTACTTGCTACTTTCCTTTCATCTTTGAAAGCCAAAAGTTGTAAGCCTAAACCTAACTTGCTTCTTGTTTTTTAATCATGTTCATATCATTTACATGTTATTCTTGCTATATTATGTATTGTATTTATGTCCATGATGTATAAAAATGAGTAAAAGATGTTGTTATAATGGATTGTTAAAACAAGTTACTAAAACAAGTAAAGTAGTGACTTTCTTGGTAAGACCTGATCAAAATGGTAAAAATATGATGTTGGATTATTACATATTACAGTAGAGGACCTAACAAGCAAACCGTAGCAATTTGAACCACCTAAAAAGAGTATACGAGTCAAAAGTTATGGCGATTTGAAGTTACCAAAACTTTCCGGCAAAACTGCCTAAAAAGCTTCTGTGACAGAACCTAAAACACGCAAAAAGAGGCCTTTCTATTCCGATTCATGAAAAAGTTAAAACACGAAAGTTGTCCGGAATCACGTTTTCATTCAGGAACAAAGAGGCTCGAGCCTTGAAAACGCCTTCTGAGTGAGATATTTCTCAGTTTCTTAACAGCTATTTACATATTTATAAGACATTAGATTATGGTTATATTCTAAAAGGAACAAGAGGTCTTATGACCTATAACCAAGACCATCACCATGGCTAGAGCCAAGGTTGTGTCTCATGACCTTGGAACAAGGACCAAAGGTCATGGCTAGGCCATGACGAAATGACCATACCAACTTACATAGGCGTAAACATGAAACAATGAATTAGGCGATAACTTGAACAAGCAATTTGGATCTACTTCACTTGAAAGGAAACCATGAGATTTTACCAAGAGAAAATGGTCATTCAAGACTTATGAAACTACCCCTAATAACAATCTTCATGTACAAATAAACTTTCCTAAGTTTATACAAATATCGGACATGTAACTTTTCGGATCAAAACCTATATCTATATATTTTATCAACTACTACAATAGTAGGGAGCCTCATGTGAGGAGTTCATTATGTAAGCCGTCGAGATGAGTTGTGGATTTACGAGTTAAAGTGTCCTGGCTCCTCGAACGCTTACTAACATGACTTCTGAATTATGTCGGCCCGAACGGTAGTAAACGATATACAAAACATACATGTTCATGAATCTTTTCTTTCAAAGACTTACAATATACATCATACCACATCATGGACTATAATGCAAGATATATATATAGGCACTCCGTTATATTCTTTACTCAAATCCTAAGTCGCAACATTCTATTATAGGTTGCTCGTAGAAACCTACACGATCAAACCATCACCTTCATTACTTGCTATCCTACTTAAGGTGAGTTCATAGCCCCACTTTACATTACTTCAATGTTTTACAAACCCTTGGGGGGAATACATGCTACTTTTAAACCGAACACAATACTTTGAAACTGTATGCTGCCTGATTGTTTTATTATTACTAAGTACCTACCTTGCCAATCCTAGGCCCCTATCATGAACCATTTAATCACTTGTATTAGTGAGCGCGAGTATTGTGAATAGGCCTATTGGGATTGACGAATCCCATTTGTTTGAGCAGATTAGTTCAACAAATGCACTATATTTGAAACATTAAGTATGGCGGCAAAGTACTTACCGGGGCAACATAACTGCCGATTGATATTGATACCCGTTAACGTATTGGTTGCATGAGCTTAGTATATAATAATAACTGTTTTGTTTTCTAACATGAGTATGAGTCTAATTAACTCTTACTACCAACATATTGTGTTCAACCGTTAAACAAACTCTATGAACTTCACTCAACCTTTGTGTTGACCTCTTAAGCATGTATTTCAGGTCCATGATAATCAAGAATGGAGCGGAAGGGCACGTACCGAAGGAAGAAGGCTATAAACTATTATGTCATTCGATAAAAACATCATAGACTTTATATTGATGTGTTTTGAAACAATGGAACCTTTTGGGACCTTACTATGTAAACTCTGATATATTTGAATAATATGAATGACAACTCTTTTTATTACGACTCGGTTAGAGATCGTTTTCTATTATTATGACTGTTGTGCCGTCGAGTAACACCCAAGTTGAATTCCGCTGCATCATGAATTGGGGGTGTTACAAAATGTCTGACACCGTCATCTCGCCGCCAAATAGTTCCTCGGACTGTCTAGATCTGGGTCTGACGCCGTCATGTAGTCTCCTTATGCAGGCCGTCACAAAATTAACTCTTGACGCCCTTCTTGTGACGCCTTCACGTTTCTTTAGGGCCGTCACCACTTTTACTCTTGACGCCGTCATGAGTTTCCTCTTGACGCCGTCATGAGTTTCCTCTTGACGCCGTCATACACTGTTCTCAGCATGAAAAATTAAGTCTTTAGCGTTTTCTTCACTTTTTTGCTCCAAAAACGTCTGAATTGCTTCATTTTCCAGATTTCACTCCCAAAGTACCTAAAATCACAAAAGGAACGATTTAGGGCAATATTTGATCAAATAAATTCAATTCCGGGCTTAAATGACCCCCTAAAAGAGGTTCATTTTTCGCCTTATCATATACCCTTACACTTGAGATTTGCTTGTCCTCAAGCAAATGCGCTTTTATTCTAATCAAAATACAAGTTAGGGGTCATTTAACACTAATATAAAAGTAATTACAACAAATAATCGTTCCACCAAAGACCAAAGACAAGCACGGAGGTCATACACTAGCACCTCACAAATAGTGTTTAGATACTCACATCTCTCGGGTGTAATAAAGTAATATCACATTATGGAAATGGAAAACATCTCTCACTACCTGTCATAGCAAAATAGATTACCATAGGCTTGGGAAAGGATCAAACCTCCACCACATGACGTAAGCACCTAGGATAAACTATCAAAGAGGTCTTTTACAAGGGTTGTAACGTTAGGTGTAGGGATATGAAATACACGGTTTTGTTGGATATAGGCAGTCTTTACTGGTGGCGAGTTAACAATCTTGGTTAATTACATGTACAATATGGTGTTGCTAAGCCAAGACTAGACTCGACTTAAGCTAATAAATGAAAAATAACAAAAACATAAAATGAACATAGAATGAAACGGGATAGTAGTCCGTATGTTTTTTCTCTTTTTCTATTTTTTTTTCTTTTTTTTTTCTTTTTTCGATTTTTTTTTTTTTTTTTTTTTTTTTTTTTTTTTTTTTTTTTTTCGCATACACTCTTACCCTACCATCCAAAATAATACATCATAGGGAATGAGCATTCCTCTTACACTTGAATTTTTACATACTTTACAATAAACTAATCTAATGACTCGAATTAAGAAAATCAAAACACTTGGAGTACTTTTAAGATTAACGCACCTACGGGGGTAATATATGATGTTCTTCCTCATTACTCCATAAATAAGTGCTTTACCCATGAGTCCCAATCGTCCCAAAACAATATGTACAAGGATATGACTCGACTTAGCAACCATGTAATCAATTAGATAATTAACTTAGGGTTTAACAAATAACAATAATGCACTAAAGATGAGTGCACACACGGAAAGCTAAGGCGATTTGGGTGTACATTTAAGTGGGATGTAACAAATTCTTCCTTTAAGTAAAATGCTTAAAGTTAGAAACGAAAAGATAGGCTCAGAGGGGTGTACTAGGGGTTTCGTGTACTAAAAATGAGTACAACGCTAAGGTGTGGGAAAAATTAGTTGACTTAACTAGCCAAGTAATATGACTTAAATGGTCAAGAAATTATGATACGGGTTTAACACAAGGGTGATCCTAATGCCTCTTATCATGTAGTAAATCCTACTACACGAATGTAGTCTCACTAGCGGTCTCGGGATGCATCACTAACGCAAGTTCTAGAATCTAAATGTTACCGGTACACTCATAAGCACTAATAGTAAATGCTTTTCCTATCAAATCTAAAGGCGAACCTTACATATTTGGGTGGAAAATTTTTCTGAATGATACAGTTGTGTGCTAGTCATACAATCTCCTATCCATGAGACGCTTGCTATGGCTAAAGTTTCACTGCTAAATGTTGTAAAAAATTTTAAATTTGGCGCTAAAATTGCACTAACAGGTATTTCTCATAGTTTTATTACACATCTACCATCAAACAAACAAACTCAAGCGAAAGTGTATCTGTAAGGTATCATCATTTTACCCTCCCCTTACACTTAGGATGAACTTTGTCCCCAATGTTCAAGTAAAGAATGTAAAAGTGAAATAAGTAAAAATAATGAAATCAAATACTCCCCTGATTCGCTCGGTATGGATAATAAGGTGGCCAGGTTAGATCTTCCTCCAAGAAAATGAACCATCAAAGCTTCCCTTCCAGAATAATAATCATCTTCTTGTCATACATAACCTATAAATCCTGAGAAAACAGACAAGGCAACCTCGCATAAAGTCGGCGACAATCTACATATGTTACTAAATCCTAGAAAACAAAATAAGATATAATGCTTGTGGAATGATGTTTGCAGATTTCTTGGAGATTATAAAACTTAATAATTCAACAAAAACTTTAAGACTCCGTTAGAAAAACAAAACTGGTAAAATTTCCTGATTTTTACACGTGACGCCGTCAAAAGTAAACTCATGACGCCGTCAGAAGTGACCTGCAGAAATTCTTATGTTAAGTTTCCGGAAAATTTCTGGAGAAACTTGGTCCTACTTCCTGGAAAATCCTGCAAAACTTCATTATGACTCGATACAAGCATTTGACTCTAACAAATACGAATATACATGTTCACTTAATATTGTGGATAATCATGATCGGTTTGTTTCTTAAAAACTGTTGGGTCACTAAATTCCCCAATCCTTTTCTAACAAGGATTTGAACGAAAAATCCCCTAAGTGTAAAACAAGTCACTGAGTGAACAGTAACTCAGTGAGTCACCTTCAGGATGCTAAGACCGAACCTAAGAAGAAAGGTTCTCCATTCAGTGAGGCGGAACTCAGTGAAGTGTGATCTAAGCCAAGAAGAAGGTGATGGGTTCAGTGAGGATGACAATAACTCACTGAACCCCATGACTCCTCAACAACTTTATAGTACTGAAGACTGATGACAAGAAGACTGAAGTTTTGGCAGGACTGGGCGGGAAAGTTTGAGCTGCATTATTAAAGTGCTTTATCACTTTAATGTCAAACTTTCCCAAAATGGTTAAAACCAGTCTGTCATCAGAAAGTGCCTTTTGGACTTAACTCAATGAAGGTTCCTTGCCAGAAGAATAATATCTTTCAAGATATTGTTAGGAAAGCTTTATGTCCAATGTATAACTAGTTGTTCTATACTTGTGTATAAATAGGAAGCATATGTGAGGAGTAAAAGTTGACAAGTTTGTGCAATTAATTCAAAGCATTCACAAACCACTTTTACTCCTCCAAAGAACAACACAACCCCTGAGATAGCTCAGTGGGTCTTGAAAGTTGTCACTCAACATAGATTGAGTTTAGTGAGGAATCCATACAATACTTGTCGTTTTCAATCCCAAGTGTTATTCCGCAAACACTTGGGTACGATTCTTTGTGATTAACTTCTAATAAAGAATTAAATGTTGGAAAATATTGTCTCTTATATTTACGTTACTTTATTGTTAATCATTTTTATACATCTTTGTTTAAAGTCATACAACTTGGTTACTTTAGCTTTTTAGTTACTGATAACCAAGTAAAAGGGACCAACAAAAACATATTTGGGGTTTCCCCTTACACTTATCTTTTGCAAAAATACCTTGGGGTGAAGTTAAGACTAAGCCAAAACAACAAAATAAAGTATTTCCACTATTTAGTTTAGAAACATGATCTACCAACAATAAAAATAAAGCATGCATACGGAAGTAAATAACAATCAAATGAACAAAATAAAAATCACACAAAGCATGGGTTGCATCCCAAGAAGCGCTTTTCTTTATTTACGAGTCTTGTAGCTAGACTCAAGGTCATGGGTTACTACGTGACCTCATCGTTGGTTTCACTCTCTAGGTCGTCTTCTAAACTAGTTTTGTACTCCGGACCTAGTTGCAAGCATTCTTTGTAGAAACCAAGCATCCTATTCTTCACATACTCTACCCCTCTACGTCTATCCTCATCATTCCTATAATAAGCCGCTTGTTTATGTTCCTTTTCTATATTAGAGAGAAGGCGGTATTGCTCAATTTTGTAGGGAATTTGGTAGGAAATCTCATCATTCTCTTCCTTGAATCTAACTATCCCTAAAGTCGGATCATAACTCATCCTAGTGGCCTCAACAAATGGTTTTCCGAATATTACTTGGCTTAGGCAATCATCTATCACCGGACGAGTGTCTTCTACTATCTTAAAATCGATCTCATAAGTGAAATTACCTATAATCACATGCAATCCCTTCACTCTTCCTACAAAATTACTTATCAAATTCTTATTGGGCATCATCCTATAATCAAGTTGTTTCTTCATCACCCAATTATAATAGGTCCTAGTCATGATGTTTACAGGAGATCTAGGATCGATGTAAGCTTTCCATATATGCATATGCCCGATGTTGCATGGTATGTTGATGTTAGAGGGGTCTCCCATTTTGATAAGGGGTGTGCCAAGGATATATGGTGTCTCGGGACCATCGAATAAATCCTTATGGTATTCCCGTTCTTCCTTGGTGGGCAACTTATCAAAGTGCTTTTCTATAGTCTCTACTTTCTCTAACTCCTCTTCCTTATTAACCTCAACTTCCCTAATTTCATTCCTAGTCTTGGTTTCTATTTCAACTTCATCTTTGTCACTTTCTTCCATATTCTTATCTATTGGCTTAATGGTGGCAACATTGACAAAGTGAACATGTTTGGATGATTAGGGGTCCTTAATTTGGATTCCGTTATTGGTGTCCCTAGTGTCCTTCCTAGGTGTGGTTAATGCTTGGTTGTTGAGGGCTTTCAACAAGTTGTCTATCTTGTTGCTCATCTCCGTTTGTTGTTGGTTGAATTCGGTTTCAAACCTAGCTATGCGAGCTTCTTGAGATGCCATGAACTTAGATATCAATCCTTCAAGATTGTTGGTACTACCATAGTTGTTAGAAGGATTGTTGTTGAAAGTACGGCTGGAGGGTGGACCGTTTGGTTGGTAACGATTAGGCGGATTGGAAGAATTGGCTTGATTTTGTTTCCACCTAAGGTTTGGGTGATTTTTCCAAGAGGGGTTGTATGAATCACCGTAAGGGTTTGGCTCGGGTTTGAAAGTGTACCATTTATGTCCCACTTCGTCGGTACGCGAGGATGCGTAGTCCGCAAAAGCTATTCCGGGGAGTTCCACACAATCACGAGTGTCATGGGGACCACTACATAATTCGCATGAAGAAGTGATTTTGTTCACTTGGCTTGAAGGCTTAGGAGCTTTGCAAGAGTTCATGAGAAACTTGACTTGGTCTTCAAGTTCCATGATCCTATGGTCGGGCGTGCTAGAGTTGTGTAATACACCGTAAAATCCCATGTCATTTATTAATGCTAAATACCAACATTATTCTAACTAAGCCATTTTTGTGGGCTAATTTGAAATTTATTTTTACATAAGACACTGTTTGAGCACCCGAATGTTATAATCACCGTCTGTTTAACACCCGGTTATGTTCTGTCACCCGATATCACCCGAAGGTCACTCTTGGATATCACCCAATGAGGTTAAACACCGGTAACTCCCACTTGCGACCCGACACCCTAATTGAACACCGAGAAACTATTAATATATATATATATATATATATATATATATATATACGACACTATGTATATATTAACTTTTTACAAATTTATTATTATATATATGAGTTTATATATATAAATGACGACACCGTTTATATATTTATGGTTTTCAAAAACCGACACCGACACCGAGATTTATTTCACGAATTTTACGGAACACCGACACCCCGACATTTTGGGCCGAATCACCTCACTAGCCCACTCTTTTTCTTTTCACTTGGGCCGGATCACCATCACCAAGCCCACACGGCTTATGCTTCGTTCACTTGGGCCGAAGGTTAACACAAGCCCATCACACAAAGTCTTTTATACATTTCCTTGGGCCGAACCTTTGCAAAGCCCAATGGCTATGGATTGTTGCTACGTATACTTACTAAACGAGAACCAAACCCCTTGCAATATATAGATGCACACGTTTATATATTTGCATGTTCCCCTCAAGCTTGACATCAAAATGCAACACCCTTTGACTTTTCCTACACTCGACAATGAGCCACCAATTGAGAGCCGTCCGACCCATGGATAAACACGTTACACGCTCAAATACTTTAACCCTTGGATCGAATGTCTCTTAAGCCCCTAACACAAACTATAAACAAAGATCAATGGTACACCATATGTCTAAAAGCTTCTAACACCTAGGTTGACAAACACTCGTAGCCCCCAAACCATGTACAACTCGACAAGACTAGACGATGGAAGCCAAGACAAGATTGTCGAATGAGATTAGACCACTCGGTTTGTGTTGCAATCTTAGGGACATCAAACCACCCATGAACTCGCTATATAAATCACATTAAATGCTACAAAACTCACACACTCCCAATTCCACAAAATTTCTAAGTCAAACACTCTATTGCTTCATTGGTGTTGCTGTCGAGAAGAATCAAGGAGGAAACGAGCTAAGGATTTGGGTTTGAACGAGTTGGATAACTATTGGGATAAAGGAATTCTAAGACGAGAAGAGGGTACCACGTTTGCTCATTCACTTGTCTCGTATCACACAAAGTCGTCACCACCTTTTGGTGATTGTAAGTCTTCGTATCCTATTTCATTTTCCTACTCTAGTCTCATGTTCATCACGAAAGTCTCGTGCACACGACACACGTATAATTTTAAGTATAAGTCTTCGTTACACTATAACTTTCATCACTTGCCTCGACACCCCTAGAAATGCCCTCGCCATTTCGTTTCTACACGTACGACCCACTTAGATTTTTCGACCATTCATATCTGCTACTCACCCACAATCGAATTAACCCAACATGCACAACTCACTCGACTTTATGACACGAAAACTAGACCCAAATCTAATGCTAGTCGAACGTGATGTTAAAACAAAGAAACACCCTTTTGGGCCTTAAAAGGGCTAACGAGCCCACTTAGCTTTTCAAAGGGAAATTTTGGTTTCAAAAACATGGAAAGAAACGTGGAACATAAGACCAAATATAAGTATTTTTACAAAATTTAAATACTACTTTGGTATAATGAAAAGTTTAGTTTTCGAAAAACTAGGTCAAGGACCAATCTTGCAAAAGTTTTACGTTAAAGGACTAAAGCCGTCAAAATCACAAAACTTTCGGATTAACTATGACAATATCGATTTTTAATGGAAGTTTAGGGTAGGAAATGTAATATTTCAAAAGTCAAGGGAATAAAGTGAAAAAAATGCAAAAAGGACCAAAAGGAAATTATTTTTGACCAAAGGGTAAAAAGTGTAAATTTTGTAAAAGTTAAGGATTAAATTATGACAAGGTATAGTTTTGTAATTAATTATTTCATATAATTTTTATAAATACATTTTTCTTAAACTTTAATATATATATATATATATATATATATATATATATATATATATATATATATATATATATATATATATATATATATATATATATATATATATATATATATATATATAGATATAGATATATATATATATAACTTTATTAAAAATATTTAATCGTAAATATTTTTAAAACGATATTATTTTCACAACGAGTTAATATTTATCAAACACCTGTTCGTAACAACGATACAAATAACTACGTGAAGTTATTTAAAATATATTTAAGACACCCGAAACGGATAACACCGTACACGAGACATATCACATGTCATTTACGACACGAATCTAAAACACCGATTACAATGTATTATTTAGGTCGCAAGTCGGAGGAATTTCATTGCTAGTCGTAGCAATACACCATCACCTTGAGCACCGTTGTGATTTACGCACCTTTCAGGTGAGTTCATGGTCCCACATTTTTAATTGTTTTTAAACCCCGTGGGGAGATACATGCTATAAATCGAACACAAGTATTTTTCTGTATGCTGTTATCACCTGATATTGCCTAAGTTGACACCTGTGCTACAAGTCCCTCATATCACGAACCTTAATCACTTGCGAGTGAGCGCGAATATAGTTGATATATCTATTGGTATGGCAGCCCGCCTCTGTCAAGGTGATCACTTGGCAGGAGGTGTGCTATATTCGAGGTATTATGGAAATTTGGCACGTTTCCTGTCACCGAGGGCCCCTTGTCATTTACATCCGCTGTGGTGTAGATGATTATTATTATCTTTATGATATGTCAAATCAATGTTAAGGCTTGCGTTTCGTGAGGCTTAGGAGCAATATTACACCCATTTAGTCAAGACCTGTCTATCTTGGCTTGTTTATTTCAAATGCTTGACTTGTGTTCATACTATTACAGTTTAAACTACTATGGATTCACTCAACCTTTGTGTTGACTTTTTAAGCATGTTTATCTCAGGAAATTAGCAAGCATGGCGGCACGGAGCTGGCAAAAGGGCACATGACCTCCCTTTTGATTTTAATAATTATATCATTCCTTACAAACTCATCACCACTTTTGTGAAACAATTAACATTTTGGAAAAATGTTTGTAACTCTGAATATTTGAGTTTTCATGGAATGATATTGACAATCTTTTGAATTGTTTTCTATGAGTATGACTGTGTACTAAACTGTAATGACCCCGATTAGACTTCCGCTGCTTAATCAAATTTCGAGGTGTTACAGATTGGCATCAGAGCCATGGTTATAGAGAACCAAATGATTTTTCAAAACATTGGACTATAACCTCACCGGATTTTTAAACAAACTATTTATCACCGAAGTGCCCTCCGTGCCAGCGCTTGCCAACACTGTGTTTTAAGGTTTGATTTTTAGCACCCATTGCATTTAGCTCACTATGACACTATGATCATTGTGCATGTAGCATTATGTAGACTAAATGACTTATATCACTGCTATTTTTGGGATATTACAGTACCATGTCGCCCCCGGTTATTATTTTGTCCGACAGTGACGACGTCGTACCAGCATCATCCACTCACCCTACTATTGACTTATCTGACTATGACACCCATGACACCCGAGACACCCATGATTCTGACCATGAAACCCAGCCTGTATCACCTGCTATACCATCTCCTGTTCCATCTAGAGACCCCTCTGCTGACACTGAGCCCTTTGAGGAGGGTGAGGTTGCTTCTACACCCATTGATTCTTTTGCTATTCAGCCTCTCTTTCGTCCTGTTTGTGGACCTATGACACAGGGACAATACCTTTATGATCAGTACCTGACATCTCAGCAGTTTCTTGCAGATGATGATCGTCCTACACCACCTGCTAGCCACCACTCCGGTTCAGATGCTGATGACGAGTCTTCTGACTCCGATACTTCTGACACTGCTGCTTCTGTTCCACCATCATCCCCGCCTGCACCGATTTGTCGGCGCAAGCGAGTGAGGATTCTTGAGCCCTATGAGCCTGAGCCTTTTGGTGAGTTGTTTCGATACCATGAGGGAGACTATACCCGCAAATGCACGGCTCGGAAACGAGTCTGCTTTTTGCCTGCTTCTACTGTTACACCACCTGTACCTACACCTGTATCTACACCTGCACCTACACCTGTATCATCACCCATATCCGTACTACCGCCTGTTTCTATGCCAGATTTGACACCTGTGGCATCACCAGCACCCCCACCATCACCTGTATCACCCCCACTAGAGCCACATCCTTACATGCTACCTACTTACACCGCACCCCACACCTCTGAGGTTTTGCCACCCATGCCACCACCTACAGTTTTTTACTCACAGACTACTACCGTACCGATACCATCACCTGCTACATCACCTGTACCATCACCTGCTCCCACCGAGACACCCACCTCACCTGGCATTCATAGATTGGTTGATGCTCGTCGATGGTCGTTTTTGTTAGACTACATACGTAGATGGAGATTGGTTGAGGGATCGCCTAGGGCTGCTGAGCTTGGAGATGGCTCTTCAGCGGTGTTACCGGTCACTGGGGAGCCGATACACCATACTATCCCTCTTTGGCTGCTAGATTGGTTAGACATGAGGGTCGTCTTGATGAGCTGTTGAGTGTTATTAAGGATATATCCTTGGATAGGATAGAGTGTATGCAGGAGGAGGTCACGAACCTCGTGGTACATAGGACATCTTTAGAGATGGTATTTGAGATGATGGGGACAGAGATCGAGGAGGCACAGGCTACCATCACTGAGTTTGGACATCGGCTAGATGTTCAGAGGCACGAGATAGATGATTTGAGAGCGATTGCGGCCATTACACAGGAGATGATGGAGCATCAGGCACAGGAGTTAGCTGCATCTAGTTCTACCATCCACACACTTTCAGCTACTATTGAGGAGATTCAGGCCCGTGAGAGATCCAGGGATATGGAGATGTTGGGGATGATTAGGATCATCAGAGAGCTAGAGAGGAGATCAGGAGGCGCACCTGGACCTTCATAGATCTATGACATGTCATTACTTACAGAGACATCTTAACTTGCCGCCTGTGGCATTAATAATTGTTGTATCTTATTGTTTTGTAACAACGAATTCAAAAATTATTAAAACTTTATGTTGGTTACGATTGTAACGTATTGATATTGATTTATGATGTTCTAGTTGTCTGATCTTTCTTTTTATTATGCTCCCATATTGAGATTCATTATAATTTCCATGTGTGTTGTTACATGTCGTGATGTTTATTTATGAATGATATGGTATGTATTTATGGTGTGGTTGTGATATGTACTTTGTGATGATCTCGACTATTATGAGTTGGTTACACTATTTCTCTTGTTATTGATGTTTGGGATTTGTACTTATGCACTTGCGATTTTATAGAATTATGGCCCCAAGGAAAACCGCTACTGCTACCTCGTCACCCGCTATGACCCAGGCTGCTATAAGAAAGTTGGTTGCCGACAGTGTTGCTGCAGCTTTAGAAGAGCAGGCTGCTGCAATGGCATGAACTAGTAGCAATAATCGAGCCACTGCTGAGAGCGAGTCTGCTGCGACTCGGAAGTGCACCTACAAGGACTTCATTGCTTGTAAACCATCTCACTTCAAAGGGACTGAAGGAGTAACAGAGCTTGCTCGATGGTTTGAGCGAACTGAGACTGTGTTTGTGAGAAGCGGTTGTGCCGCGGAAAACCGAGTCTCGTTTGCTACTGGAACATTGTTGGAAGACGCGTTGTCTTGGTGGAATGCAACTGCTCAGAAGATAGGTGTAGAGGAGGCCTATCAGATTACCTGGGCTGATTTTAAGGAAAAGATGTTGAAAAAGTTCTGCCCTAGAGGCGAGATCAAGAAGTTAGAAGATGAGTTTCACACGTTATTTGTGAAAGGAAATGATCTCAGGGCTTATGATAGGAGATTTCAGGAGCTTGCCACACTTTGCCCTTCTAAGGTTCCCGATTTGGAAAAGTTGTTGGAAAGATACATTGAAGGATTACCCAGGAGCATTGAGGGAAACGTCACCTCGTCTAAGCCTCAATCTTTGGATGAAGCAATGTCCATTGCCCAAAGACTGCTAGACCGGGAGATTAAGCGTAACTCTGCTCAGGGGAACAACGATCACAAAAGGAAGTTTGATGATCGAAGGACAAACAACAACAACAACAATCACAACAACAACAACAGCAGCAACAACAACAACCGAAACCCCAACCGTAACTATCACCATGACAGGAACACCCACCACAACCAACAGAACCGACGACAGGAAGCTGTCAAAGCTTATGTCGCTGCACCAGTTAAGGATGCTAGGTATGCTGGACCTCTTCCATTTTGTGACAAGTGTAAGATGCATCACAATGGACCCTGCTATGCTAAGTGCGGGAAGTGTTCAAGGGTTGGACATAAGACACAAGATTGCAAGGCGACAGGAGCTAACTTGCAACCCGTGGCTGTAGTATGCCATGCTTGTGGAGAGAAAGGACACTACAGGCGTTAGTGCCCTACCAAGGATAACAATGCACGTGGGAGAGCATACGTGCTGGGAGATGGAAATGTCCAGCAGGATCCGAACGTAGTCATGGGTACGTTCTTTCTAAACAATCGCCTCGTTAAAGTTTTATTTGATTCCGGAGCCGATCAAAGTTTCGTATCTGTTTCTCTTGCACCCCTGCTTAATATTACACCCACCCAACTAGACACAACATATGAGATTGAACTAGCCGATGGAAAGCTAGTAAGCACTAACACTATACTCCGAGGTTGCACCCTACGACTATTAGACACCCCATTTGCCATTGACCTTATGCCTATTAGACTTGGTAGTTTCGACGTCGTTGTAGGAATGGATTGGTTATCTGAGAACCGCGCTAAGATCATTTGTGACGAAAAGGTCGTTCACATCCCACTGAATAACGAAACCCTGGTTGTTCGCGGAGAGCGAAGTAAAACACGTTTGAGCGTCATTTCTTGCGTCAAAGTTGTGAAGTACATCGAACGAGGATGTCAAGTATTTTTGGCTCAATTCACCGAGAAAAAGTCGGAAGAGAAGCGACTCGAGGATGTGCCAGTAGTCAGGAACTTTCCAGAAGTTTTCCCTGAGGACTTGCCTGGCCTTCCGCCGACTCGTCAAGTGGAATTTCAAATTGACTTGATGCCAGGAGCCGCACCCGTAGCACGAGCACCCTATAGGCTTGCACCGTCAGAAATGAAGGAGTTATCTGGACAATTGGAGGAATTGTTGGATAAAGGATTTATTCGCCCTAGTTCATCACCGTGGGGAGCCCCGGTGTTGTTTGTAAAGAAGAAGGATGGAACCTTCAGGATGTGTATCGATTATCGTGAGTTGAACAAACTGACGGTTAAGAATCGATATCCGTTGCCAAGGATTGACGATTTGTTTGATCAACTACAAGGATCGAGTGTCTACTCGAAGATTGATTTGAGATCGGGTTATCATCAACTGAGAGTTAGGGAAGAAAGAAATCCCTAAGACGGCTTTCAGGACAAGATACGGTCACTACGAGTTCCAAGTAATGCCGTTCGGTCTAACGAATGCACCCGCTGTATTCATGGACTTAATGAACCGAGTGTGCAAACCCTATTTGGATAAGTTTGTGATTGTATTTATCGATGATATCCTTATTTACTCACGTAGTAAGGAGGAGCACGCGGAACACTTGAAGGCTATACTAACACTGCTCAGAGAAGAGAAATTATACGCCAAATTTTCCAAGTGTGATTTTTGGATTGAGAAGGTACAATTTCTCGGGCATGTTATCGACAGTAAGGGTATCCCGCCAAGATCGAAGCTGTTAAAAATTGGGCGTCACCTACGAGTCCTACCGAGATACGCCAATTTTTAGGTCTTGCCGGATACTATCGGAGATTTATTGAAGGTTTTTCAAGGATTGCTAAACCTTTGACTGAGATGACACAGAAGAAGAAGAAGTTTGAATGGGGAGATGAGAAAGAATCGGCATTTCAGTTTTTGAAGCAGAAGCTTTGTGAAGCACCGATATTAGCACTACCCGAAGGAAGTGAGGACTTCGTGGTATATTGTGACGCATCAATCCAAGGTTTGGGTTCCGTATTGATGCAAAGACTTAAAGTAATCGCTTACGCTTCTAGACAACTTAAACCCCACGAGGAGAACTACACTACTCATGATCTAGAATTAGGAGCGGTGGTATTCGCTCTGAAGATCTGGAGACACTACCTATATGGAACCAAGTGTACGGTTTTCACCGATCACAAGAGTCTTCAGCACATTTTAGATCAAAAGGGGTTGAACATGAGGCAACGTCGATGGCTAGAGTTACTAAGTGACTATGATTGTGAGATTCGTTATCACCCGGGGAAGGCAAACGTTGTAGCAGATGCCTTGAGTCGAAAGGAACGACTTAGACCCCTCAGAGTTAGATCATTTGGTATGACAAATAGGTCACCACTTCCGTCTCAAATTCTTGAAGTTCAAGCTGAGGCCCTTAAGGAAGAGAATAGACAGCACGAGAAGATTTACGGCATGCCAGAAAGCACGAATGGATTTGTCAAGAAACCAGATGGAAGGCTGTGTTTCAAGGACAGAAGTTGGATTCCATTGTATGGAGGAATACGAGACCTCATCATGCACGAGTCTTATAAGTCTAAATATTCTATTCATCCTGGTTCGGATAAGATGTATCAAGATCTAAAGAAGTTGTATTGGTGGCCAAACATGAAAGCTGACATTGCTGAGTATGTCGGTAAGTGTTTGACCTGCTCGAGAGTAAAGGCTGAACATCAAAAACCATCCGGTCTTTTGGTTCAACCCGAGCTACCAATGTGGAAATGGGAAAGGATTACAATGGACTTCATAACGAAATTACCCAAGACATCGAGTGGGTTGGATACTATTTGGGTTATTGTCGATCGTCTCACGAAGTCAGCGCACTTCTTGCCAATCAAAGAGACTGATGATATGGACGTTCTTGCACGTTTGTACCTTAAGGAGATAGTTTCCTGGCATGGAGTGCCGATTTCTATTATCTTCGACCGAGACAGCTGTTTCACGTCTAACTTTTGGCGATCTTTACAGAAAGCCTTGGGAACTAAGTTAGATATGAGTACAGCTTACCATCCACAGACTGATAGTCAAAGTGAAAGGACTATACAAACCCTGGAAGACATGCTTAGGGCATGTGTGATTGATTTTGGAAAAGGCTGGGATAAATACCTACCGTTAGCAGAGTTTTCATATAACAACAGTTATCACGCTAGCATTAAGGCTGCACCGTTTGAAGCACTTTATGGAAGAAAGTGTAGATCACCAGTTTGTTGGGCTGAGATTGGAGATGTACAACTCTCAGGTCCCGAGTTGATTCTTGAAACCACTGAGAAAATAGTAAAGATTAGGCAACGATTACAAGCCGCTAGAGATCGGCAAAAGAGTTATGCCGATGTGCGAAGGAAACCGATAGAGTTTCAAGTTGGAGACAAGGTCATGCTTAAGGTATCACCTTGGAAAGGGATGATTAGGTTTGGAAAATGTGGAAAGCTAAACCCAAGATACGTTGGACCCTTCGAAATCATTGAAAGGATCGGTCCCGTGGCATACAAACTTGAGCTACCCGAGGAACTTAGTAGAGTACACAACACCTTCCACGTGTCAAATTTAAAAAAGTGTTTATCAGATGAAACACTTGTGATTTCATTGAAAGAGATCAGAATCGATGATAAGTTGAACTTTATTGAGGAACCCGTTGAGATTATGGATAGGGAGGTCAAACGACTTAAGCATAGTCGCATTCCCATTGTTAAGGTCAGATGGAACTCTAAGAGAGGACCCGAGTACACATGGGAGCGCGATGATCAAATGCGTGCCAAATACCCACAACTATTTGATGAGACAACCCCGAGCACCGATTCAACCTTGGATTCCGGGACGAATCCAATCTAACGGGTGGGTACTGTAATACACCATAAAATCCCAGGTCATTTATTAATGCTAAATACCAACATTATTCTAACTAAGCCATTTTTGCGGGCTAATTTGAAATTTATTTTTACATAAGACACTGTTTGAGCACCCGAATGTTATAATCACCGTCTGTTTAACACCCGGTTATGTTCTGTCACCCGATATCACCCGAAGGTCACTCTTGGATATCACCCAATGAGGTTAAACACCGGTAACTCCCACTTGCGACCCGACACCCTAATTGAACACCGAGAAACTATTAATATATATATATATATATATATATATATATATATATATATATATATATATATATATATATATATATATATATATATATATATATATATATATATACGACACTATGTATATATTAACTTTTTACAAATTTATTATTATATATATGAGTATATATATATATAAATGACGACACCGTTTATATATTTATGGTTTTCACATACCGACACTGACACCGAGATTTATTTCACGAATTTTACGGAACACCGACACCCCGACATTTTGGGCCGAATCACCTCACTAGCCCACTCTTTATCTTTTCACTTGGGCCGGATCACCATCACCAAGCCCACACGGCTTATGCTTCGTTCACTTGGGCCGAAGGTTAACACAAGCCCATCACACAAAGTCTTTTATACATTTCCTTGGGCCGAACCTTTGCAAAGCCCAATGGCTATGGATTGTTGCTACGTATACTTACTAAACGAGAACCAAACCCCTTGCAATATATAGATGCACACGTTTATATATTTGCATGTTCCCCTCAAGCTTGACATCAAAATGCAACACCCTTTGACTTTTCCTACACTCGACAATGAGCCACTAATTGAGAGCCGTCCGACCCATGGATAAACACGTTACACGCTCAAATACTTTAACCCTTGGATCGTATGTCTCTTAAGCCCCTAACACAAACTATAAACAAAGATCAATGGTACAACATATGTCTAAAAGCTTCTAACACCTAGGTTGACAAACATTCGTAGCCCCCAAACCATGTACAACTCGACAAGACTAGACGATGGAAGCCAAGACAAGATTGTCGAATGAGATTAGACCACTCGGTTTGTGTTGCAATCTTAGGGACATCAAACCACCCATGAACTCGCTATATAAATCACATTAAATGCTACAAAACTCACACACTCCCAATTCCACAAAATTTCTAAGTCAAACACTCTATTGCTTCATTGGTGTTGCTGTCGAGAAGAATCAAGGAGGAAACGAGCTAAGGATTTGGGTTTGAACGAGTTGGATAACTATTGGGATAAAGGAATTCTAAGACGAGAAGAGGGTACCACGTTTGCTCATTCACTTGTCTCGTATCACACAAAGTCGTCACCACCTTTTGGTGATTGTAAGTCTTCGTATCCTATTTCATTTTCCTACTCTAGTCTCATGTTCATCACGAAAGTCTCGTGCACACGACACACGTATAATTTTAAGTATAAGTCTTCATTACACTATAACTTTCATCACTTGCCTCGACGCCCCTAGAAATGCCCTCGCCATTTCGTTTCTACACGTACGACCCACTTAGATTTTTCGACCATTCATATCTGCTACTCACCCACAATCGAATTAACCCAACATGCACAACTCACTCGACTTTATGACACAAAAACTAGACCCAAATCTAATGCTAGTTGAACGTGATTTTAAAACAAAGAAACACCCATTTGGGCCTTAAAAGGGCTAACGAGCCCACTTAACTTTTCAAAGGGAAATTTCGGTTTCAAAAACATGGAAAGAAACGTGGAACATAAGACCAGATATAAGTATTTTTACAAAATTTAAATACTACTTTGGTATAATGAAAAGTTTAGTTTTTGAAAAACTAGGTCAAGGACCAATCTTGCAAAAGTTTTACGTTAAAGGACTAAAGCCGTCAAAATCACAAAACTTTCGGATTAACTATTACAATATCGATTTTTAATGGAAGTTTAGGGTAGGAAATGTAATATTTCAAAAGTCAAGGGAATAAAGTGAAAAAAATGCAAAAAGGACCAAAAGGAAATTATTTTTGACCAAAGGGTAAAAAGTGTAAATTTTGTAAAAGTTAAGGATTAAATTGTGACAAGGTATATTTTTGTAATTAATTATTTCATATACTTTTTATAAATACATTTTTCTTAAACTTTAATATATATATATATATATATATATATATATATATATATATATATATATATATATATATATATATAACTTTATTAAAAATATTTAATCGTAAATATTTTTAAAACGATATTATTTTCACAACGAGTTAATATTTATCAAACACTGTTCGTAACAACGATACAAATAACTACGTGACGTTATTTAAAATATATTTAAGACACCCGAAACGGATAACACCGTACACGAGACATATCACATGTCATTTACGACACGAATCTAAAACACCGATTACAATGTATTATTTAGGTCGCAAGTCGGAGGAATTTCATTGCTAGTCGTAACAATACACCATCACCTTGAGCACCGTTGTGATTTACGCACCTTTCAGGTGAGTTCATGGTCCCACATTTTTAATTGTTTTTAAATCCCGTGGGGAGATATATGCTATAAATCGAACACAAGTATTTTTCTGTATGCTGTTATCACTTGATATTGCCTAAGTTGACACCTGTGCTACAAGTCCCTCATATCACGAACCTTAATCACTTGCGAGTGAGCACGAATATAGTTGATAGATCTATTGGTCTGGCAGCCCGCCTCTGTCAAGGTGATCACTTGGCAGGAGGTGTGCTATATTCGAGGTATTATGGAAATTTGGCACGTTTCCTGTCACCGAGGGCCCCTTGTCATTTACATCCGCTGTGGTGTAGATGATTATTATTATCTTTATGATATGTCAAATCAATGTTAAGGCTTGCGTTTCGTGAGGCTTAGGAGCAATATTACACCCATTTGTCAAGACCTGTCTATCTTGGCTTGTTTATTTCAAATGCTTGACTTGTGTTCATACTATTACTATTTAAATTATTATGGATTCACTCAACCTTTGTGTTGACTTTTTAAGCATGTTTATCTCAGGAAATTAGCAAGCATGGCGGCACGGAGCTGGCAAAAGGGCACAGGACCTCCCTTTTGATTTTAATAATTATATCATTCCTTACAAACTCATCACCACTTTTGTGAAACAATTAACATTTTGGAAAAATGTTTGTAACTCTGAATATTTGAGTTTTCATGGAATGATATTGACAATCTTTTGAATTGTTTTCTATGAGTATGACTGTGTACTAAACTGTAATGACCCCGATTAGACTTCCGCTGCTTAATCAAATTTCGGGGTGTTACAAGTTGTTCGATGGCAAAGATATTGCCTTGACCGTTTTGTTCAAATCACGGGGATCATTCTAACTTTCGTTGTCATAGAGAGCAAGATCTTCTATGAGTTCACATGATTGTTCCGCACTTAGATCACGTAGCTTACCACCGGCCGATTGGTCAATGGCTCGCCTTGTGGAGAGATCGATATGGTCATAGAAGATTTGGACTTGGAGCCAAAGATCTATGCCATGATGAGGGACTTTTTGGAGTAAGTCCTTGAAATGAGCCAATGCTTCATAAAGAGTTTCACCTTGACGTTGTTGGAACATCAAGATGTCATTTCTAAGCTTAATAGTTCTCCCCGGTGGGAAAAATTGAGCAAGGAAACGAGTGGTGAGATCATCCCATGTGGTGATGGATCCCGCGGGTAAACGTTTAAGCCATTGACTAGCTTGATCACGTAGAGAGAATTGGAATAGGCGTAATCGGGTTGTCTCTCTAGTTGCAACATCTAGGTCTATGGAATCTACGATTTTAAGGAAGTCCTTGAAATGTTGATTTGGATCTTCGGAACGAAGTCCATGGAATGGACATCCGCTTTGCACCAACTGGATGGTGTCGGATCGCAAAGGGGGTCACATTGGCTCCGGTGAGCTCAATGGTGTTTCGATAGCCTTGGTGGCTAGGTCGGGGATATTCTCCTAAGGTTCGGGGCCTAAGAGGTTCTAGTGGTGGGTTTTGTTGTGGTGGGATGACGGGTTCATAGATGTTCCTATCGTCCATGATGTCGGGTGGTGAAGAGTTACGAACAAAAACACAAAGAAATAAGATAGACTAAAGAGAACCTAAAAACTAAAAATAAAATCTCACTAGAAAGGAATCTAGCAAGTAGACCTAATAAAAAGAGATTCTAACCTAGACAATAACTATTCCCCGGGCTGCGGCGCCAAAAACTTGATGCGTAGGGATTGCACCAGGCTTTACCTCTCGAGGGATCTCAAGAAGCTTACAACCCCCACCAGGCAGTGTACCTGATCGATGTAGTATAGTATAATGACAAGTACTGGGGGATTGATCGTTCAGCTAGGAATAGTGTCGCTAGGATTAGAAAACCTAAAGACTAGGTCTAGAGATGAGGGATCATTCATCCAATACAACCATAAACAAGTAATCAACACATAATTAACATCTAGGTTTAATTAGATCTAAGCAAACACAAGATAAATCTAGCCTAGCATGTTGAAATCAAGACAAGCACAAGATATAGACAACCAACACATAGACATATTGATTGAATTAAGAGAAGACTTATCTTAATAGCACATGAAAGGATTCAAGGGGTGAAAACCCTTGAATATACTGTAAAATACGAGCTAGGGTTCACAAAGTTCAGCCCTAGGGTTTCTCCACACAAGTTCCTCTCTAATGAATGAAAAATAGAAAACTATATATAGATTTTAGAAGGTGACGGCGTCAAGAACAAATGTCTGACGCCGTCATCTCGCCGCCAAATAGTTCCTCGGACTGCCTAGATCTGGGTCTAACGCCGTCATGTAGTCTCCTTATGCAGGCCGTCACAAAATTAACTCTTGACGCCCTTCTTGTGATGCCTTCACATTTCTTCTGGGCCATCACCACTTTTACTCTTGACGCCGTCATGAATTTCCTCTTGACGCCGTCATACACTGTTCTCGGCATGGAAAATTAAGTCTTTGGCGTTTTCTTCACTTTTATGCTCCAAAAACGTCCGAATTGCTTCCTTTTCCAGATTTCACTCCCAAAGTACCTAAAATCACAAAAGAAACGATTTAGGGCAATATTTGATCAAATAAATTCAATTCCGGGCTTAAATGACCCCCTAAAAGTGGTTCATTTTTCGCCTCATCACTTAACCAAACATGAAATATGCACATAGATTTCTTAAAAATGCTTATCTACTCTATAAAAACATAATAAGTAAAACTGAATAATCACATAACCAAACACATCCAAAATGATATTGACCAATCCTATGTTTCAAACCACTTATAACGAGAAAAACTACAAAATACATACCTGTGGTTTACACATTTTGGCATCTTACATCCCTCTCAGAAACTTTTGGTAATATACATCACCCGTTAGGCAAACGTTTGTCACAATACATCCCTAGTCCCTAACTTCGTTAGTTTTTAGGACTAACTGTTGTTAAGTTGCAAAAAATAAAGGGTATTGATGTCTTTTCCTTTACCCACTAGCACATATCCCTATATAAATAATACTTTACCCTAATTTAGCTTACCCACCACCCACTTTTACACACACACGCTTATCACCATAGTAAACAATCCCCAAATCAAAAAAAAAAAAAAAAAACCCTAATTTAAGAAACTCTAATAATGGAAGCAAGAAATTGTTTTTGTGGCACTCCAGCAATAATTCGTACTTCATGGACACAAGCAAATCCCGGTCATCGTTTTTATTGTTGTGCTAGGACTGTAAGTGTGTATCATTCTGTCTAGATAATTTGATTTTGTAATGTGTTAAGTTAATGGTAAGTGCTTTTTTAGGTACAAAACTGTGGTTATTTTGGGTGGGCTGAACCACAACTGTGTGCCAGAGCCATGGAGATAATTCCTGGACTTTTGAATAACATGAACAACCTTCGAGCTGCAGCAAGGGAAAGTGCAAATCAAGCTCGCAAATGGAAGTGTTTATTAGCTTTTAGTTGGTGTTTGTTTGTGTTGTATGTTGTTATGAATTGAAGTATGGGTTACAGTAAGCTTTTGTGGGGTAGAAGTAAGGTTTGGATTAGAAATGTATGGGTAGAAGTAAGCTTTTGTGGTTTATCAAGAATGTAATGTTTTGCAAAATCAATGAATCTAATGTTTATGTCTTTGATTAATGTAATGTTTATTTATGTACAATAAGAGTAAAATGCACAAACCAAAATGTGCATAACCCAAAGTCTTCAATGGAAAATGCAAAAAAGAATGAAATGACAGTAAAGGAGAAGTCTTGAACAAACTACACAAACCAAATTGCACATTACCTGTAATATGCAGAAACCAAAGTGCATAACCCAAAGTGCACAACCCTTTTGCATAACAAGTTAAAGATTACATTTGCATAACAGTTAAAGGATTACATTGTTAGAATTTCAAATGCCCAAAACAAAGTGCATAAACAGTTAAAGGTGGACTGCAAATTCCCAAAATAACCGCATGGACCATATTTAGAACATAGTTTTGAAAATAACAATAACACTAAACCATAG
The DNA here is from genome assembly GCA_030686995.1 of Artemisia argyi. Lineage (NCBI taxonomy): Eukaryota > Viridiplantae > Streptophyta > Magnoliopsida > Asterales > Asteraceae > Artemisia > Artemisia argyi. The sequence goes on along the minus strand of CM060709.1, from coordinate 148,317,775 downwards.
TTTCTTTTCCCTTGGACTTTGCTCTGGTTCATGTAGTTGCAGTCCTCTTTGTTGTTGTGGCTGGAGTAGATGCAGGCCTCTTAGATGCTTTGGTTTGAGTAGTTGCAGGCCTCTTTGATGCTTGGGCCTGAGTTGATCTTGGACTTGCAGCAGAAGCTTGGAAGGGTTGAGACCTTCCAAGTTTAACTTTACATGATCTTTTATTATGTCCTAAAGTCTTGCAAACAGTACAAGTAACTGTCTTGCCAAGCCTAGACAGTTTCCCACCACTACTCATTTTCTGGCTAGACAACTCATCTGCAGATTTCATCCTCTTTTTGGGTGGCCTTCTGTAACACCCCCAAAATATCGCAGCGGAAAATAATATCACTGGGGTGCTACTTCATAGTACAAAGTTCAAGTTATAGAAAACGACCTCTAAATGAGACGTTCAGAAAAATTACCATTCAAATAATAAAATCAGAGTTACAAGCAAGAGGTCCTAAGTGTTAACATAAACTGTCGAATGGTAAATAAAGATGACATGTGAACACTTCATTATGCATAGACCTTGAAGAAAAACTTATTGAAGATCACTTGAAATGCATGAGAGAAAACGGGTCAACTATGAAAATAGTTGGTGAGTAGACACAGTTTATATAATATGAAAAACCTTTTGAAAAAGTTCACAAGGCTAAGGCATTATAAATCCACTCAGTTGCAAATCCCGCCCATACAAAAGTTGCAACCTGTGTGTTCACAACGCATTGCATATAAAGTAGTATGTCTGGTAGTCAAGCACACACGGTCATAATAGTTGACAATATAAACACCATGTATATAATAGTCAATAGTGCTCCGAACAAGGGAGACTTTGCATGCTCCACCAATAAGGCGAGACTTTAGAACGCTCCACCAAAATGGCGAGACTTTGTATTGCTGCTCCGTCGACAGGGGAGGCTTTGTATTGCTGCTCCATTCGAGAGACTTTGCACGCTCTGCCGATAAGGCGAGACTTTGTATTGATGCTCTGTTCACATAGGGAGACTTTGCACGCTCCACCGATAAGGCGAGACTTTGTATTGATGCTCCATTCACATAGGGAGACTTTGCACGCTCACCAATAAGGTAAGACTTTAGGTCAAGAAGGCTCCACCGACAGGGTGAGACTTTAGGTCATAGTATGTACGGTACATTAAGTTCAAACAAGTCATAAGTTCATAATTAACTTCACATGTCTAAAGTTAAGTTCAATAGATCGAGTTAAGTTCAAGGGTTCAGAACAAGTTATAAAGTCAAGATAAGTCAAAAGAGTTCAAAATAGGTCAAAGGGTTCAAGATCTAGTCAAACAGGTTTAAAATAGTCAAAAGGGTTCAAAATATATCGTACGGTTCAAAACATAGTTCATAGTGTTCAAGTAATAATGTTCATAAAATAGAAATCAATTTAGTTTAAGTATGATTTACTTACGAGCATAAATAGTGAGACAAAAGTTATTTAAGTTCATTTAAGTGTAAACATTATAGTTTAAGTATAGTTCATGCATCCACCCCAAAGCAATTAAAATAGTTAGAAAAAGAGGATTTGTGAATACTCACCGTAGTTATTAGCAGCGGATTACAACGATATAATGTATATCAAGAAGTCACGAGCTTTTTAACAACGACAATGATTCGGTTGGAAAACAACAAGAATCACAACACAAATCAACACTTAATCTTTTCTAATCTCCAACCCTTGCCTTCCAATCTTTAACTCAAGTCTTGTATACCTTAAATAAACCTTGTAAGAACCTTTTAACCTCAGCCCTTAAGGCCTTGTATATCTACAAATCCAGCCATGGGATCACCAAAACAACACTTGGACTATGTAGAGCTCACTAAGGCCTTCATCTTTTATGTATAACTTTGTAGCTAAAAAACCAAGAATGATGGTGATTTGTGATGGCGTATTGTACGGCAAAGGGAACACCACCAAAGGAGATTATTTTTCTTATAATATCTTTGCATGTAAGAAATGGCAATATGCTAGTTTGGTGATATGTGTCATGTGTTAAGATAACACTTAACTTAATCAAGAGACATGTGTGTCTGATATATAAAAAACGTGGCACAAGGTGAGACAAATAGATAGTTTTTATCAATATTGTGTTTTATTTATTAGTTTAGTGATTAGAGGGTATAGTTTGATCTCGGTAATTACTAATGCTATGCCCTTAAGTTACGAAACTTAAAACCGGGCAACATAAAAATATAATACTTAATAAAATGTTAACACTTATCAATATACTCTATATTAGTATATTAGAGGAGTGATAAGTTTAACGGAGTGCGTAAATATAGTTGAAATATAATAACATTGGTTCAAATACGCATAATACTTAAAACGTACAAAGTTTACTTAAAAATGACAAAATGGCAATAGCTCATATAAAATATGACTATTAATAAAAATAAAGTATATAGAACAGCTAGACTAATCATAGTCTAGTGTTGATTACGAGTTAAGCGTAGGCGATTGAATTTACATAATTACTTATAAAAGTAATATTACTTAAAATTAAAATAATAATAATAATAAGACAAAATAAATAGTCTAATTATAGTCTGAAATATGCGAGTTGCTACAGTCTCCACCCGTCAAAGGAATTCAGTCCCTGAATTCAAATCGTTCGTTCTACAAATGTACGTTCTCATGGTTAGATTTGATGGGGAAACTTTCCCATTCTCGAGCATAGCCCTCAAAAGACCTTCAGGTCGTCGATTCTAATTTAATCTCATAACTCATCAAACAAGAACTGTCATGAGATTAAACTGAATCGGTTTGAATAACAACTTGGCTCTTAGCTTGATTTTCGCAACTCATTAGACAAGAACTGTCACTAAAATCAAGCTAGGAAACAATTTTTTAGGAAGATAGGATTCAACATCCTTGAAAAGGGTCTTTTGAAAGATTGGCTCGAATTTGGAATTGCTTAAACCAATCAAAGCAACTAAATAATAAAAAAATAACTAAGGTCGATGTCGTTATGTCTCAAATTAATCAGTGTCGTAAACTTGGACGGATGATGTATGGTACAACGACAGTCGTGACATAGAGATCGTAACATGAAGTAAACAAAGACATGCTTAGTCTAACAAGGTTTAAGATAGCAAAGAGAAAGCATAAGCAAGGTACAGTAACATAAATGCGAACATACAAACATGTTATACATACCGACCCGACCAATGCAATTTCAGGTGACCAGACTCTTTAGACCCGACCAAACATGATCTGAGATTACTACTCCCTTCATCACATGATTCTTCCTGAATTAAACACAGGTGATCAGGCTATGTCTACTTGAGGATTAATGATGCAATGCTAGGACTAGTCGACTCGTATGATGTTCGGTGTTTTAAGAAAATGTCATATTGGTTATAGTTGCGATTTTTATTCTAGAAAAACCGGCATTCTCTATAACCTCTAGCTCTGATACCAATCTGTAACACCCCCAATATATCGCAACGGAAAATAATGTCACTGGGGTGCTACTTCATAGTACAAAGTTCAAGTTATAGAAAACGACCTCTAAATGAGACATTCAGAAAAATTACCATTCAAATAATAAAATCAGAGTTACAAGCAAGAGGTCCCAAGTGTTAACATAAACTGTCAAATGGTAAATAAAGATGACATGTGAACACTTCATTATGCATAGACCTTGAAGAAAAACTTATTGAAGATCACCTGAAATGCATGAGAGAAAACGGGTCAACGATGAAAATAGTTGGTGAGTACACACGGATTATATAATATGAAAAACCTTTTGAGAAAGTTCACAAGGCAAAGGCATTATAAATCTACTCAGTTGCAAATCCCGCCCATACAAAACTTGCAACCTGTGTGTTCACAACCCATTGCATATAAAGTAGTATGTCTGGTAGTCAAGCACACACGGTCATAATAGTTGGCAATATAAACACCATATATATAATAGTCAAGAGTGCTCCGAACAAGGGAGACTTTGCACGCTCCACCAATAAGGCGAGACTTTAGAACGCTCCACCAAAATGGCGAGACTTTGTATTGCTGCTCCGTCGACAGGGGAGGCTTTGTATTACTGCTCCGTTCGGGAGACTTTGCACGCTCTGCCGATAAGGCGAGACTTTGTATTGATGCTCTGTTCACATAGGGAGACTTTGCACGCTCCACCGATAAGGCGAGACTTTGTATTGATGCTTCGTTCACATAGGGAGACTTTGCACACTCACCAATAAGGCAAGACTTTAGGTCAAGAAGGCTCCACCGACAGGGTGAGACTTTAGGTCATAGTATGTACGGTACATTAAGTTCAAACAAGTCATAAGTTCATAATTAAGTTCACATGTCTAAAGTTAAGTTCAATAGATCGAGTTAAGTTCAAGGGTTCAGAACAAGTTATAAAGTCAAGATAAGTCAAAAGAGTTCAAAATAGGTCAAAGGGTTCAAGATCTAGTCAAACAGGTTCAAAATAGTCAAAAGGGTTCAAAATATATCATACGGTTCAAAACATAGTTCATAGTGTTCAAGTAATAATGTTCATAAAATAGAAATCAATTTAGTTTAAGTATGATTTACTTAGAGCATAAATAATGAAACAAAAGTTATTTAAGTTCATTTAAGTGTAAACATTATAGTTTAAGTATAGTTCATGCATCCAACCCAAAGCAATTAAAATAGTTAGAAAAAGAGGGTTCGTGAATACTCACCGTAGTTATTAGCAGCGGATTACAACGATATAACGTATATCAAGAAGTTACGAGCTTTTTAACAACGACAATGATTTGGTTGGAAAACAACAAGAATCACAACACAAATCAACACTTAATCTTTTCTAATCTCCAACCCTTGCCTTCCAATCTTTAACTCAAGTCTTGTACACCTTAAATAAACCTTGTAAGAACCTTTTAACCTCAGCCCTTAAGGCCTTGTATATCTCCAAATCCAGCCATGGGATCACCAAAACAACACTTGGACTATGTAGAGCTCACTAAGGCCTTCATCTTTTATGTATAACTTTGTAGCTAAAAAACCAAGAATGATGGTGATTTGTAATGGCGTATTGTACGGCAAAGGGAACACCACCAAAGGAGATTATTTTTTTTATAATATCTTTGCATGTAAGAAATGGCAATATGCTAGTTTGGTGATATATGTCATGTGTTAAGATAACACTTAACTTAATCAAGAGACATGTGTGTCTGATATATATAAAACGTGGCACAAGGTGAGACAAATAGATAGTTTTTATCAATATTGTGTTTTATTTATTAGTTTAGTGATTAGAGGGTATAGCTTGATCTCGGTAATTACTAATGTTATGCCCTTAAGTTATGAAACTTAAAACCGGGCAACATAAAAATATAATACTTAATAAAATGTTAACACTTATCAATATACTCTATATTAGTATATTAGAGGAGTGATAAGTTTAACGGAGTGCGTAAATATAGTTGAAATATAATAACATTAGTTCAAATACGCATAATACTTAAAATGTACAAAGTTTACTTAAAAATGACAAAATGACAATAGCTCATATAAAATATGACTATTAATAAAAATAAAGTATATAGAACAGCTAGACTAATCATAGTCTAGTGTTGGTTACGAGTTAAGCGAAGGCGATTGAATTTACATAATTACTTATAAAAGTAATATTACTTAAAATTAAAATAATAATAATAAGTCAAAATAAATAGTCTAATTATAGTCTGAAATGTGCGAGTTGCTACACCTTCCTATTTGTGTGTGCTGCTTTGGTGGAATGAGAGTTAAAGGAGAAGGGTGTTTCTTCCAAAGTTCTGGACCATTTAAACAATGGATCTTGTAACTGTAAACCTTTTTCCATGTAGTAAGCCAATAACATGCATGGACCCAACTTTCTGGTACACCAACATCATCTTTGTGTCCAGCCCTGTCCCATAATGCTGCCACAACATGTTTGCAAGACATGCCAATTAATTCCCACTTTCTACAGCTACAACTTTTCTTATTAATATCCACTACTACCTGGTCACTGTATGGGCCTGACACTTGATATTCATTTTCAGCATTCCACAACACCTTTTTAAAAAAGTAACTACTTAGCTTGATGGTTTAACACTAAACATTTAACAAATACCAACTATAACAGTTAACAAAAACACATTACCTGATACAAGCTAGCTTTCTCTTTGATGGCATTGAACAAAATAGTTGCAGAAGGTGTTAGAGGTCCTTTTGACTTGTCAATCACCTTTTGAACATTGACTATTCTCTTCATTAAATACTCTCTTACAAACTCTAAACATGTGATTATGGGAACATCCCTTCCATCCACAAACTGTCTGTTGAACACTTCACAAATATTGTTCAATAACATATCACAATTAGCTCTCCCTGCAAGTTAAATAAACATATCAGTATATCACAATGTGTAAAATACATAAGGATTTAATTGATTGAAGTGTATTCAATAAAATTAATAAGATTTTATACCACTAAAATAAGATCTTGACCAATGGCGAGGAGGTATTTTTTTGAGCCATTCATAAGCTTATTCATCTGCCTGCTTTAACTCTTCCATTGTTTTGTCAAAATATGGCACAGTTGTTGCAGAGGCACACTTCCACATCAATTCCTTAAACAACTGACCTTTCCACTGAAGCCTCATGTTTTCATATATGTGCCTAACACAAAATCTATGCTCAGCACATGGGAAAACCCTTGCAATTGCTGGTATGATGCCCTATATACAACAAGTTAAAACATGTGTATTAAAATTCCAAAACTTAAAAAACTCAAAGCATGAACAAGGTAAAAACAATTGTGTACCTTTTGCCTGTCACTCATAAATGTAAAGTTTGATTCCCTTGTTAGATCTAGATCATCTCCTAAGGCTGTCAGAAACCATGACCATGAATTCAATGTCTCAGATTCTACTATAGCATATGCTAATGGATATGTCCCATGGTTTGGATCAACACCAACAGCAGTTAGTAGTTGCCCTGGGTACTGACCTTTCATGAAACACCCATCAATCCCTAATAAATCTCTCTTTCCTGCCTTAAACCCCTTCTTTAGAGCTCCTAAGCATATGTAAATTCTTCTAAATTGCCTAGTAGGTTCAGAAGGATCACCTCTTTCAACATCTAGCTTCACTGTTGTGTCAGGATTAGTCCTCTGTAACTCCAACACATAGTCCCTTAAAGTTGCATATTGCTCAGTGTAATCTCCCTTAACCTTCATAGTTGCTACTATAGAGCTTGTTGTCTGAAATCCCCACTTGATACTTCTTTTATAACTGGTCTTTAAGAGCTTTAATTGGCACACCTGGATTTGGTCTAATATTCTCTTCAATATCTTTAATCAAGAATGAATTTAAAAGCATGTTGACATTTCTTGTTTGGAGACAGTCATGCTCATCTTTCAATGTTTTAGCTCTCCAAGTTTCTTGAGATTGGCTTTTAGATATGTGCAGTGCTCAAGGACATGTGATTTCCTCATACTTGTATTGTCCTTTTGTGCCTCCCACTTTAATATTCTTCACACCAACTTTATTAAAGTTTCCACCATGTGCAGTTGGCTGACTAGTGGACCCTTTTTTCTGTGGACTTTTCTTAACCCATTTACCTTGAACATTTTTCAAACAAGCTGTATTTTTGGGCCCATTAACTGTTGATTCACTTGGCCCATCTTTAGGGTTAGTAAATACAGGACATTTATCTCTGTAGACAACTCTAACTCTCTCATTGTCATTCTTCCATATATACAACTGTCTTCTTGTTGCCACAGCATGTGCATACACTAATCGCCTAAAGCTATCTTTGTCAGAAAATACCTTACCCACAAAAAAAGGCTCAATGTTGTCAACATTGCCTTGTTTCTCATGTTCTTTCCTCAGGTCTCTTAGAGCTTTGTTTCTTGCACCCTTTAATTCTTCTGTATCGCTAGCACTATCAAAATCATCAAGATCATAAGCTTCTTCAACAAAACACTCAGAAGGCATTTCAGCAGTCCCATTAGTGCATCCAATCCATTCAACATCTTTGTCTGTGTGTTCATAAAATTCTTTCATGTCAACATCTACTTCATTCAACACATGTTCCTCATCTACAAAGTCACAATCATTCTCATCACTGTCATTATCAGAATCATTAGTAACTTCCATATCATTATCAGTATCACTGTCTTCATCATGTTCCATCTCCACAAAATTGTCATTCCTAATGGGGGCTGTAGTTGTGGTTGTAGTGGGGGCTATGTTGGGGCCATTTTGTTCACCAAAAAAGGGGTCAAATTCTTCATTCATGGCCTGCCTTAACATATCATTGCCTACATCACTACCTTGCCCAACTACATTGGCATTGACTACATCACTACCCTGCCTAAGTACATTAGCATTGACTACATCACTACCCTGCCCAAGTACATTAGCATTGCCTACATCATTATCCTCCTCATCACTACCATCTCCCATAGTAAGTAGCAATGGTAACATATTTCTCTTCTTAGGAGCCTTTTTCTTAACTAACTATGTCTTTGGTTCATCTGGCAATTCCTCAATGACTAATGTTCTGGGGGATTTCATATAAGTCTCCAAATCTCTACTCTCATGCTCAATGTAAACCTCTATTAACTTGTACTTTTCTATATATTTAAGCAAATTCAAAACATCTTGATCATTTCCTAATGCTTGCAACCCATAATCTAAATTGCTATTTGGAATTTTGAAATGATAGTACATAAGCTTACTCCTTCTATAACCTATCTTTTTAACCATGTCATTTAACTCAATAACTGAAAACAAGTCAACATCAACCTGGTCAACATATTTAAATGAGCCATTCATGTATTCTCTATTGGGTGTGTCATCGAAAAAGCCCCCATGATGAATCTTCAAGCTGAAATAGTTGGGGAAATCACCTGTTCCAATTGTTCAAAAGAAAGTCAGGGTTTCAAAATGAGGGTTCTAAGACAAAATTAGTGGTATAACAAATGGTTAACAACATTAGAACTTACGATAAGCATTTGCTTCATTAACTTCATCATCATAACCACGAATGCGCCACTCACAGACCATCGTCAGAAAATATTTGAGGGTTATCACTGATTGAAGGGTTTTTTAGGGAATCAATCATTTTTTATTAGAGAGAGAAACATATGATCTTTGAATCCAGAGAGAGAATCAATTGTTTTTTTAGGGATATGTGGGGATGAATCCGATTAAAAGAAGAGGGAAAGGGATATGTGGTAGTGGGTAAAGGAAAAGACATCAATACCCTTTATTTTTTGCAACTTAACTACAGTTCTAAAACTAACAAAGTTAGGGACTAGGGATGTATTATGGCAAACGTTTGCCTAACGGGTGATGTATATTGCCAAAAGTTTATGACAAGGATGTAAGATGCCAAAATGTTTAAACCACAGGGATGTATTTTGCAGTTTTCTCTACTTATAACTTACCAAAATACTTGCTACCATCTTGACAAGCATGAACATCAACATAATGAAATTGTCATTTAAACCATTCACCAGCAAACATATTATCAATATAAAACCTACAAACTGATGAGGCGAAAAATGAACCACTTTTAGGGGGTCATTTAAGCCCGGAATTGAATTTATTTGATCAAATATTGCCCTAAATCGTTCCTTTTGTGATTTTAGGTACTTTGGGAGTGAATTCTAGAAAAGGAAGCAATTCAGACGTTTTTGAAGCATAAAAGTGAAGAAAACGGCAAAGACTTAATTTTCCATGCTGAGAACAGTACCTGACGGCGTCAAGAAGACAATCATGATGGCGTCAAGAGTAAAATCCATGATGACCCAGTGAAAACCTAAAGGCGTCACAACAAGGGCGTCAAGACAATTTTTGGTGACGGCCTGCATAAGGAGTATACATGACGGCGTCAGACCCAGATCTAGGCAGTCCAAGAAACTATTTAGCGGCGAGATGACGGCGTCAGACTTTTGTTCTTGACGCCGTCACCTATCAGAATCTATATATAGTTTTCTATTTTTCATTCATTAAAGAGGAACTTGTGTGGAGAATACTAGGGCCTAACTTTGTAAACCCTAGGTCGTATTTTACAGTATTTTCAAGGGTTTTCACCCCTTGAATCCTTTCAAGTTCAATTGAGACCACGGAAACGAAGATCTCCGAGAACTAATATTGGACCGGGAATCAAAAAGGGTCTTTCAATTCAATCAATATGTCTATGTGTTGTTTGAATATATCTTATGCTTGTCTTGATTTCAACATGCTAGGCTAGATCTATCTTGTGTTTGCTTAGATGTAATGAAACCTAGATGTTAATTATATGTTGATTACTTGTTTATGGTTGTAATGGATGAATGATTTCAATGTTAGGCTTAAGAAAACTGGCAGATCTCCATTGTGTAACATGCTTGAACATCGTAGGAAACATGAACCGATGTGTACTAGGTTTTATTGGTTGTATATAATGCATGAGCAAATTCTAGTGATCCCATTGATGAGGCGAAAAATGAACCACTTTTAGGGGGTCATTTAAGCCCGGAATTGAATTTATTTGATCAAATATTGCCCTAAATTGTTCCTTTTATGATTTTAGGTACTTTGGGAGAGAAATTTGGAAAAGGAAGCAATTCGGACGTTTTTGGAGCATAAAGGTGAAGAAAACGCCAAAGTCTTAATTTTCCTTGCTGAGAACAGTAGGTGACGGCGTCAAGAGCAACATCCTGACGGCGTCAAGAGTAAATTGCATGACGCTCCAGTACAAACGTGAAGGCGTCAAAAGTAGGGCATCAAGAATAAAAGACGTGACGGCCTGGAAGACCATAACACATGATGGCGTCAGATGAAGATTAAGGCAGTCCGAGAAGTATTTTGTTGGCGAGATGACGGCGTCACCTATTTGGTCTTGACGCCGTCAGCCTCAATTTCCTATATATAGTTTTCTAATTTTCATTCATAAAGAGAGAGAAGTTTTGGAGAAACCCTAGGGCCGAACCTATTACGAATTTTACAGGTTTTTCAAGGGTTTTCAGCCTTTGAACCCTTTCATGTGTAATTGAGATAAGTGTTCTTTTAATTCAATCAATATGTCTATGTGTTGGTTGTCTATATCTTGTTCTTGTCTTAATTCTATCATGCTAGGCTAGATCTATCTTGTGTTTGCTTAGATCTAATGAAACCTAGATGTTGATTATGTGTTGATTACTTGTTTATGGTTGTATTGGATGAATGATTTCGATGTTAGGCTTAAGAAAACTGGTAGATCTCCAAATGGTAACATGCTTGAACGTCTCAGGAAACATGAACTGACGTGCACTAGGTTTTATTGGTTGTATTTAATGCATGAGTAAATTCTAATGATCCCATGTTTGGAGCTTCTTAGCTGGCTCGACATAGGAGTGAAGTAGGCACTCATAGGATTGGGGAATTAAGTGCGCCACCCCATGAATGGTATTAAGGAATACAATCCGTCGTCCACGCAACTATAACAAGTAATTAACGTGTAAAAGATATCTAGGGAGTAGTGAAATCTAAGTAAACACAATTTCTCCACTTATTGCTTACAACCTTAGTTAATTTAGTTTATTTTCATTTCTAGTATTTTATTTTGATTGCATCTTTAGTATTGGGTTAGTTGACTAGCAACTAATTCCTCCCAAATTCTTCAAACTCGAGATATTTACTTGCTTTCTTAAAAAAATATAAAAATACAAAAAAATAATCATCCATCATCTATAGAACTAGTATTTAGGTTTTCTAATCCTAGCGACACTATTCCTAGCTGAACGATCAATCCCCCGGTACTTGTCACTATACTATACTACAACGATCAGGTACACTGCCTGGTGGGGGTTGTAAGCTTCTCAAGATCCCTTGAGAGGTAAAGCCTGGTGCGATTCCCACGTATCAAGTTTTTGGCGCCGATGCCGGGGAATAGTTATTGTCTTGGTTAGAATCTCTTTTTATTAGGTCTACTTGCTAGATTCCTTTCTAGTAAGATTTTATTTTTATTTTTAGGTTTTCTTTAGTCTATCTTATTTCTTTGTGTTTTTGTTCGTAACTCTTCACCACCCGACATCATGGACGATGGGAACATCTTTGAACCCGTCATCCCACCACAACAAAACCCACCACTAGAACCTCTTAGGCCCCGAACCTTAGGAGAGTATTCCCGACCTAACCACCAAGGCTACCGAAACACCATTGAGCTCACCGGAGCCAATGTGACCCCCTTGCGATCCGACACCATCCGGTTGGTGCAAAGCGGATGTGCATTCCATGGACTTCGTTCCGAAGATCCAAACCAACATCTTAAGGACTTCCTTAAAATCGTAGACTCCATAAACCTTGATGTTGAAACTAGAGAGACAACCCAATTACGCCTATTCCAATTCTCTCTACGGGATCAAGCTAGTCAATGGCTTGAGCGTTTACCCGCGGGATCCATCACCACATGGGATGATCTCACCACTCGTTTCCTTGCTCAATTTTTCCCACCGGGGAGAACGAATAAGCTTAGAAATGACATCTTGATGTTCCAACAACGTCAAAATGAATCTCTTTATGAAGCATGGACTCGTTTCAAGGACTTACTCCAAAAAGTCCCTCATCATGGCATAGATCTTTGGCTCCAAGTCCCAATCTTTTATGACCATATCGATCTCTCCACGAGGCGAGCCATTGACCAATCGGCCGGTGGTAAGCTACGTGATCTAAGTGCGGAACAATCATGGGAACTCATAGAAGATCTTGCTCTCTATGACAACGAAAGTTGGAATGATCCTCGTGATTTGAACAAAACGGTCAAGGCAATATCTTTGCCTTCGAACAACTCTAGCACTCCCGACCGTAGGATCATGGAACTTGAAGGTCGAGTCAAGTCTCTCATGAAATCTTACGAAGCTCAAAAACCTTCAAGCCAAGTAAGCAGAATCGCTTCTACATGTAAATTATGTAATGGCCCTCACGAGACTCATAACTGCATGGAGCTTCCAAAATGTGCTTATAACGAATTCACATTGTCACACGTGGGTCGAGGTCCTCGAACTTCTGGCGAGGCCTATGAGGCATGGAAGGATAAACCTAATTTCAGAGGGTACCAAACGTGGAGCGTATCCTTCAATGACTCCTCACCACTCACTTGGTCCGAGCATTTTCCATCACGAGGCGTTCCTAGGCAAAGCTGTGAAGATGCTCTAAAAAAATTCATTCTATCTCAAGAATTACAGATCTCTACGCTCGAGGCTAAATTTAGACAACAACAGGCTGATATGAATAACAAGATTTGTAATCTGTTAACTGCTATCAAAGAGCATGTTGTTAATAAACCTATTCACGTTGATGAGGTTAAGTCTGTTACCATCATGAGTCCACCGACCTCCCCTGTGAAAATAAAAAGTCCTAGTAAGCTATTCAAACATCTATCACCAAAAGGAAAAGAACCTGTCAACCCCCTAGGACCAATCCATTTCGTAAACACCATCACCACAATATCTGCTTCTACACCTAACCCAACCCAACAACAAACTAACAAAATTGGTCATACAGCAAAAGATGAGACCTCAAGGGTGGACCACGATTTGGCCAGAAGCCCTACCAACTCATCCGAGCAGTGCGCCGCGCAAGAATCTAGCAAATCGGATGAAGGGAAAGAGAGATCGGAAGAGCATACGAGAAATCCAACCATTTTGGGTAAATCTATTTTAGAGGAACCCGAGAGAAAAATGGAGGATGTTATCAGTGGAAGTAGCGATAGGACTAATGAAATTAACCCTAAACTTTTTAAGTTTTCCTGCACCATTGAGGAAAAGCTCTTAACCGATAGTCATATAGATCCTAGTTTCCCAGACAACATAATACCCCTTTCCCTATACCAAGAAGCCTTCCCAGAACATATACTATGCGAAAAAGTTGATAATGCAAGGGTAATAAGAAATATGTCAACTATGATTGGAGAGCTTGTTTACAAGATTGACCTCACTGTGGTCTATGATGTGGACCCTCTCACCAATCGAACATTAACCAACCTTATTCTGGGGAAACCATTTATCAATGAATCGGGAGTAATCCTTGATGAGAAGGATGGAAGTGCATTGTTCACCAATGGTGTTAAGAAGGTAATTTTTCGTAAGGGTAATGAGGAGGTATACGAGTATCGTACTTCCCTTGAGGGGAATCTATATGGATCAAGGGATGGAGAATCGGGGAAGATAAGACGGCGTGATCCGAATAATCTCAAAATTCCCTGCATGATCGGTCATAAGTACTTCGATAACGTCTACATTAACGTATTCCTGCCAAAGAATTTTATGTCCCTATTCCACTATAACAATATCTGCAAATGGGGAATGGTTTACAAGGGAGAGAAAGTGGTTGGTAAGGATCATGAAATCCTGGTGTTCGTAGGAAATATGACATTCACGATTGTGGACAACATCGAAGACTATGTCGACCCTAGGTTATCACAAGTCATTTTTGGTGCACCCTTTTGTGAGATCCCTAATCTGATAGTTGATGACCGGAACGGAATCATGACCTTCGCTAATGGAATTAGGAGGGTTTCATACCAAACGCCGTACAAGAGAAGAGACCTTAAGGAAATCGATTGTCACGGGCTTGATAAGATAAGTTCCCAACTTATTTTGTGCGATGAAGATGTTCGGAGGGGGTGTAAGAACACTTCTGATTTATCATGTGGATTCTTTAATATAACATCCCGTAAAAATTTTCATACGATTAACACGTTATTACAACATAAATTAACCATTTTTACCAACGACAAAAATTTTTTTTTTGTCAAGCACAACGTTATTCGATATTTACCTTGGAACGATATCACATACATCTTAAAAATTTTAAATATCGCATGTAACTTAAAACGTTTATAAATAATAAATTTACATTTTGTCAAATAACTCAACAAGCTCAGTATAAGCCCAAATGCACTCTTTTATTTAATTTATACATGTCACATGTAGCGTTTGCTTTAACCATATATTTCACAATTTCTTTTAACAACCCAATAATATTTTTGCTCGACTCCATTATTCTCCCAGCTGAGAATTAAGAATAACAAACTGTTTTCATTTTTACGAATGTTGGATAGCTCAAATATCATCACAGTTTGACTCGATATTCCGATTTTCATCTTGACTCAAATTTGTGTTTTGCTTAAAAGTTTATTTGTCTGACTTATAAAACTACTCTAAACAACCCACATTTCATTCATGGTCACGTTTATAATATTACTAGTCTTCTTAAGTACCTAACGCATCCAACAATACCACTATGGCATTCAAAGTTTGTAGAGATACAAAGATCAAAAGTATAAGAACTATGCAATTCCCCTATCTTTTTAGTGTATTAGTAGCCAAAAGAAGACAACTCATAACCTCCTTCTTTTTATTTTTTGCGATGACAGTAAACAACCACACGCCTCACTTTCTTCTTGCATATAGGACTCAAATAGTGACATAATACAGAATTGTATCTTAACCCAAAGTAGACACACAATATATGACACACTCTTAGTACAACACCCTTGACTTTCCACTATACACTCTAAACCGGTCCCCTCTTCACTCTTGTATCTCTATGAGATCGACAAGAAAGGAAGAACAAAAACATGTAACTCTCTTTCACAATATGGACCACTCTCACACGCAAGTCTTACATAACATGTGCTCACTTACAACTCTTCCAAGTTTTGCAATATTCCTGCTCCATATCCCCACTTGTCTAGGCATAACAAGAGTATATAAGATGGCATGTAAATCGACACTCATTCACCTTCAGCATTGTTTATATTGATCATGAATAAAGGAAACCCATGTGCAAACTCTTACACCACCTCTCCTGCTTCCCAATTGATTAGATGGCTTAAGAAAAGTTTCTGAACTCACTCGACATTTGTTCCATTGATATCCCACCTCCAACCATCTCCAATCGAAGAACATGCATATTTGAGAAGCTTTCACACTCCAAAACTCTCATGATCTCTGCTCCATTTTGCCATTTGTCCAAGCTCAAACTTGGGTATATATAGAGCCATGCATATCGACAAGTTACTCACACTCAAACACAAACATTTCACATCTCAGAATATTTCTCTAAGTCATTTGTTGGTTCCCTTTTCGTGCTGTACGAGAGGGCTAGCAAACACTCTTCACATTACAAAGTCTTTCTTTCATTCTTTCTGGTACCTTACGAGAGAACTAGTCAAATATTCCAAGGTTTGAAGCATTATTCAAGTCAACAACGAGGTGGTCTCGGTTCATGGTTGAGTCCTTAAACTAGCTACATCTTCAATCCACTTCTGATCACGAGTCCACATCGTGTCCTCCACACCATTTCGTGGTGTTGTAAGTCTCTCCCAATTGTTTTCAATACGTACACTATGTTTTTACATTATTAAATTTCACATTTAACATGCTACGCAACCCTCCTAGTTTTATCTATTATTTCATGAGCTCTCGCAAATCATTTTTCTTACAAAAGGTGGCAATCCTAAATCCTTGCGTGGCTATTTAATAACTATTGTAATACACAGGTTTGAAAACAACACATAAGTAGCAGACATGCATTTCTTTTGGTTCTGCTTTAACGAGCATAAACACACCCTTAGTTTTATTTCGACATGTAATACTAATCAAGAACCTCAAACTCTTTCAATGAATAAAATTCATACACTAAATAACACGCTACTAAGATCAGAAAGTTGGTTTGAAAGTTTAGAAATCAAAAACGAAACTGTTTTTCATAACTAATACATGTCGAGTATCAGTTCTGAGTGACCAACTTGGACCAATTAATTCTAGTATCAAACGAGCTCCAAAAGTCCTAAAACTTGGCGATGTTAAAGACCTTGCAACATAGATTACAAAGGATCAAAGACATTTTAAAAAGATCTTACAAGGCCACATTTTAAGTTGACATTTTACTTGTGCTGTTCGCCTATTGTAACGAAAAATAAAAACCAACAGCCCTTTTTAAAACATAACTTGATATACGCTTAGAAGTCTCTACACATCACCTTGCATGACTTCAAAGAAAATTCGTAAAAACAAAATAGAATATACATGCATATACACGATCACAGTTTTCTGTATGTACAAATTTAGCAAACATAATACAGTAGCAAACCCTTTTAAGATATCAAACAGTAAACTAAAACATGAAAAAGCCTTTGGCTCAGTTGGGTAGATGATTGGTTGCTGGGCAAGATGTCTTTGGTTCGATACCTGCTTAGGACAGCTTTAATATTTTTGTTATTTTGAAACTTTAGGCTCTTGGCAGTTTTGATCCCTCATATTCAAAACATTTATCAGATTTTCTTAGAACCTTGTTACAAGATTTGAAACTCGTATTATTTTTACAATTGCACCCTTACAAGTTTGATACTTTGACATTTTCCATCCAAAAACTTTTATAAGGTTGTAAATATGTTTATTTTTTTTTATGTAATCATTTAACTATTTAGGTTTAAAAGAGTAATGTTGGTATAGCATAAAAGTTTACAAGGAAACTTAACTACGTTTGACAAATTAATATTTTATGACTATGTCGTAATAACATATACCGGGACATACAGTTTGAGACGATAATGAAGTAATAATTATGAATAACTATATTCTTCTGAATATATATAATATATAACGTGAATTATATAACATGAAGTTATTATCGATAACTTGAACACACGTTAAGAAATGATTATTCCTACAATAAAACTCATCGGTTCACTTAACCAGGCGTAAACTTGAAAGTTACTATAATTTATCATTCACCAACTTTCGATGCATATTATAAATTCATGCCGAGAAATATAAAATAATAAACGATACTTATACATAAAGACAAGTTATATAGTATATAACTTGCTCTTGAACTATTAAGCGTTTTGCCACGCAAGCCACCTTTGCCACAAAAGTCATTTTGTCATCAAACAATATTCAAATCACGATTCTCGATAAGTCGAACTTATCTCGGACTTCCATATCATTCAGGTTATCTTTGAAGTCATTTCCATTTTACCTCTGACTTTACGTTATCTATACCTATCATAACTCTCAGGTGAGTCATAGCCCCTACTCTTACTTGTTTTACAATGATTTATAAACGTTTTTGGGGGAGATACATGCTTAACTATTGTTTTATACTTTTACAAGTACTCGTTAACTATTTACATATTACTATAAGTTCATAGCTACACTTTCTATCGTTTAACTGTTTTATAAACTCTTTGGAAGAGATGCATGTGTAACAACTTTTCTAACGATTTTACTATCGATATTTGGAATTATGGAACAAACTGTTTAAATATGGTTTCAACTGTTTAAATACGGTTCTCCACACACTGTTTGGATACAGCTTCAACTGTTTAAATACGGTTCCCCGTAAACTGTTTGGATACGGTTTCAACTGTTTAAATACGGTTCTCTACAAACTGTTCGGATACAGTTTCAACTGTTTAAATACGGTTCCCCGTAAACTCTTTATGTTATGGACGCAACAACGTGGCCCAAATATCGAATCTCGTGTTAAATGGATTTATAAACCAATTACTATTTTGGATGTTGACCCAATGAAGGGCAAACCAACGAACTATTTTTTTGAATTGATAAGGAAATCACTCATTTTCTAATTAATAATTAAAACTATAAACTCTATGAACTCACCAACCTTTGTGTTGACACTTTTAGCATGTGTTTATCTCAGGTAACTAAACGAGAAGGAACTTGAAGGCACGGAGTGGGCTTGTAACCCGGCATGGGCTTAAATAAACGTTTTGACATACTTCAAATAAACTTGTTGTTTAAACTATGAAATATCTTGATGTCTCGAATATTTGGTATTTTGAATGAATTAAATTTTAAAGCGTCACTTTTGTGTCGTTTTCTATGATTGTGATAAAGATCCTCGAAGTAACACCCAAAAAGTCTTCCGCTGACATTTTAAGTCTTCCGCTGACGTGATGATTTTGGGGGTGTTACAGATTGGCATCAGAGCTACAGTTATAGAGAACCAAGTGTTTTGAACATTGGACTATAACTACACTTTTAAAACGGACCACTTTTACAAAATACCACCTTATGCCCTCCGTGCCTACGCGTTTCCAACATCTGGTAGAGACGTTCTTATACATGTTAACATGTTATGATTATGCTAATGACTTATATTTACTAAATCGGGATTATTACAAATACCGTGTCTTCATATTTCCATCCGCCAGACGATTATGTGACTTTTAGCTAGTTTATGCTACAAAAACACTCTAGTATATTAATATATATATATATATGCTCCCCAACTATTTTGAATACTATACCAATCCTCAATTTTCTCACTCTCATTTTTATAGATGCATATGAGATACTCTTTTCGTACTCTCAAAAAATCCGCGCATAAATTATTTTGTCAATTAGTACGGATGTTAAGTCAGAATTTTTAAAATGATTTACAACGTCTTAATTTGAATGGATTGGGACGCCCTTTTATTCAAATCAAGAAATTGTAAATCATTGAACCATAAGTTTATATTTCTTTAGTTACATAGTTTGGGACGCTTCTCTATGTAAATAACGAAATATAGATAAATAGGTTTAATTATTTCTGAGCTAACAGGCATATGAAACCACGAACACCTAAATCTCACTAGAAACCACGAATATTAATACACAACGATATGACTAGCATCGGTAATGCTAACGTTACAAAGATCATTAGGTAAACCTTGACGTCACTAAACGATTGATCCTCCCAGCTGATGGAAAATGCCATGTGCACTCACTTTTCCCCAAACTAAATTTCTATCCACGAAAGCTGATAATTCAAGAAATTTTTCTACCCTCTTCTCTTTGTAAAAACCTGTATCAACAAAACTCTTTTGTTTAACGGGTAGGTTACCCGCACAGATTTTTGTAATTATAAAGTAAATCTAAGACGTAACAGAATAAACAAATTCTCATCCAAAGTATGATCACAAGGAACTTTATTCAAACAACATATTATTAAAAAGCAGACTGAACATAAATACATAAAAACATTACAAACGATGCTAAATTAAACATTACACTTCAGCGGTAGTCTGGGTGATCCCAAGTCTGAGAATTGTTAGAGTCATATCCATCATCATAAGGGTCAAAGCTTGCCAGCCTCTCTTCTTCTATTTGAGCCTCCAACCTACTCAGCTCCCGCTCCATGTCAGAAGTCCAACCACCATCGTCGACTGCCACATTTTCCTCAAAACTTGGCTGGAATTGATCCAGATGAGGCAATTGTTGTTGTTGTTGTTGTTGTTGTTGTTGTTGTTGTTGTTGTTGTTGTTGTTGTTGTTGTTGTTGCTGCTGGTGTTGGTGTTGTTGTGGTTCAACCCTAGCAACTTCAACATTCTCTTCAAAACTCCAACGGATTTTGTTGGAAATTTGATTCTCTATCTGATGAACACAAGCCCATAGCGATTCAATCACCGCAGCATCCTTACGATATTCGTCATGCAAGAACGTGTCGATCACATATTTTCTATCATCCGATATATCTGTACACCCTACGTAGCGTTCCCTAAGCCGTTGTTTCAGTTGTTTCGCGACCTCAAACTTCAAGATGACCTTCACAATAGCATTTTGGCGATCCAAATCACTATTCTCGGCTTCTGCTTTGATATATTGTTGAAATTGTTCAGCGGTATGTGGTAGCTTGCAAGCCATTGATTGTTTTGTGTGTGTGTGTGGATAACCCAACACGTACCAATGGTATTTATAAGGAATTGAAAAAAAAAATAAAAATAAATCTCAATTATTTTATGACCGTTTGTATTCAAACGGTAAAATTTTCAAAAGCCTACATCTATTTAAAACTAGCAAATAATTTTTGGGATACGTGGTGAAAATTCTACCTTGGCTTTCGCATTTCAACACAAGTGGCAAGAACAGATCACGTTAAACATGTAACACCATAACTAAATCATGAACGCGCCACGTATGAATAATACAGTCTCACACGAATTAACCCCTCAGCCTCTAAGAAATTATGAACTTATCAATAATCTTTACAAACTCTCTAACATTATACGATAGCTTAACAAATCTCAAATCAACTCATTACCTCATGTATCTTAGAATAAAACGTATGTCGATGAAACATACTCGCCAAAAACCTTCTTAACTTGGGCCTTAACCCACTGCTTCCATATGCCGACACACATTGGGCCTTAACCCACTGCTTCTATATACCAACACACTTTTGGGCCACAAAATCTCAATAACCCAACACATCATTGGACTGATCACCAACTTGAGCCCGACATTGCTCAAACCTGAAACATAAACATTACTACCAAACGACTCATACCTATAGTTTCGAACCATTTTTCCGTGACATTTCTACACACCCCATCAATATTTTTGTGCATCTCAATTTATCATGAACCCAAGAAACAAGTGTGACGAATCTTTTCCAATTAATCGATCCTTCGATGGTCAAATTTTCATCAAAGCTCAACCCAATTGCCATATCCAACTATACCAAAAATCATATGTATTTAAATACTCGGTTCCAAACAAAGACAGGCAAACTTCCATATATAGTTTCGGTTATAAATTTATTAAAACCCACCTTTGTAAACTTGACCAACCAACTCTAAAACATTTTGACACCTAATAACCTTCTATATATTAATCTAACAATTGATAAGCAGTAAAAACAAGCGAGAAATTAACATAAACTAAGACAACATAAAGCGAAATAAAAATTTCATTCATACATTCGAAATTACATGGAAATACAACGAACCTTATTTCAACATTCCGACCACTACACTACGACACTATTCCTCACTTCCAAAACTTGTCAATGATGATCGATAGAACCACGAGTGGTGCAAGAAACATTAAGATCCCAACCAACATAGCACAATCTTCGTTCGGAACATACACTAGATAAATAGCAGTAACAATGGCATACAAGATTGCAAGAATGGTGATGAAGTGCGGCATGTCGACCGAAAATGATAAAGTAAGAAAGAAAAGTTAGGTAAAAAGGAGTATACTAGTGGGTTATTTAAAGAGAATAAGAGTTGGGTACTGTACACCACTGTGGTAAAATACTGTTTACACCTTAAAAACTACAAATAATACTGCCAAGTAACAACTATAATTTTGGACTAAAGTTCCCCCAAGTTTTTCTTTCAAAATCATACTAAGATCGGTTATCATCAAGTAAAAAGCTAATGTAGTAGTAGATACGTTAAGCTGGAAAGTACAATTAAAAAGAAGAAGCTAATATAATAATAGATACGTTAAGCTGGAAAGAATAACTAAAACCCGCTCAGGAGTTAGATCGTCAGAAATAACTATTTGTTCAACCTTTCCACTCACCTTTACGGCTACCTTATCTTGGAATCCCGGGACGGGATTCAGTTTAACGGGTAGGTAATATAACATCCCGTAAAAATTTTCATACGATTAACACGTTATTACAACATAAATTAACCATTTTTACCAACGACAATTTTATTTATTTTATTTTTTTATTTTTTATTTATTTTTTTTTGTCAAGCACAACGTTATTCGATATTTACCTTGGAACGATATCACATACATCTTAAAAATTTTAAATATCGCAAGTAACTTAAAACGTTTATAAATAATAAATTTACATTTTGTCAAATAACTCAACAAGCTCAGTATAAGCCCAAATGCACTCTTTTATTTAATTTATACATGTCACATGTAGCGTTTGCTTTAACCATATATTTCACAATTTCTTTTAACAACCCAATAATATTTTTGCTCGACTCCATTATTCTCCCAGCTGAGAATTAAGAATAACAAACTGTTTTCATTTTTACGAATGTTGGATAGCTCAAATATCATCACAGTTTGACTCGATATTCCGATTTTCATCTTGACTCAAATTTGTGTTTTGCTTAAAAGTTTATTTGTCTGACTTATAAAACTACTCTAAACAACCCACATTTCATTCATGGTCACGTTTATAATATTACTAGTCTTCTTAAGTACCTAACGCATCCAACAATACCACTATGGCATTCAAAGTTTGTAGAGATACAAAGATCAAAAGTATAAGAACTATGCAATTCCCCTATCTTTTTAGTGTATTAGTAGCCAAAAGAAGACAACTCATAACCTCCTTTTTATTTTTTGCGATGACAGTAAACAACCACACGCCTCACTTTCTTCTTGCATATAGGACTCAAATAGTGACATAATACAGAATTGTATCTTAACCCAAAGTAGACACACAATATATGACACACTCTTAGTACAACACCCTTGACTTTCCACTATACACTCTAAACCGGTCCCCTCTTCACTCTTGTATCTCTATGAGATCGACAAGAAAGGAAGAACAAAAACATGTAACTCTCTTTCACAATATGGACCACTCTCACACGCAAGTCTTACATAACATGTGCTCACTTACAACTCTTCCAAGTTTTGCAATATTCCTGCTCCATATCCCCACTTGTCTAGGCATAACAAGAGTATATAAGATGGCATGTAAATCGACACTCATTCACCTTCAGCATTGTTTATATCGATCATGAATAAAGGAAACCCATGTGCAAACTCTTACACCACCTCTCCTGCTTCCCAATTGATGAGAT
Source organism: Artemisia argyi (assembly GCA_030686995.1). Classification (NCBI taxonomy): domain Eukaryota; kingdom Viridiplantae; phylum Streptophyta; class Magnoliopsida; order Asterales; family Asteraceae; genus Artemisia; species Artemisia argyi. The sequence goes on along the minus strand of CM060709.1, from coordinate 148,294,168 downwards.
GGCTTAAGAAAAGTTTCTGAACTCACTCGACATTTGTTCCATTGATATCCCACCTCCAACCATCTCCAATCGAAGAACATGCATATTTGAAAAGCTTTCACACTCCAAAACTCTCATGATCTCTGCTCCATTTTGCCATTTGTCCAAGCTCAAACTTGGGTATATATAGAGCCATGCATATCGACAAGTTACTCACACTCAAACACAAACATTTCACATCTCAGAATATTTCTCTAAGTCATTTGTTGGTTCCCTTTTCGTGCTGTACGAGAGGGCTAGCAAACACTCTTCACATTACAAAGTCTTTCTTTCATTCTTTCTGGTACCTTACGAGAGAACTAGTCAAATATTCCAAGGTTTGAAGCATTATTCAAGTCAACAACGAGGTGGTCTCGGTTCATGGTTGAGTCCTTAAACTAGCTACATCTTCAATCCACTTCTGATCACGAGTCCACATCGTGTCCTCCACACCATTTCGTGGTGTTGTAAGTCTCTCCCAATTGTTTTCAATACGTACACTATGTTTTTACATTATTAAATTTCACATTTAACATGCTACGCAACCCTCCTAGTTTTATCTATTATTTCATGAGCTCTCGTAAATCATTTTTCTTACAAAAGGTGGCAATCCTAAATCCTTGCGTGGCTATTTAATAACTATTGTAATACACAGGTTTGAAAACAACACATAAGTAGCAGACATGCATTTCTTTTGGTTCTGCTTTAACGAGCATAAACACACCCTTAGTTTTATTTCGACATGTAATACTAATCAAGAACCTCAAACTCTTTCAATGAATAAACTTCATACACTAAATAACACGCTACTAAGATCAGAAAGTTGGTTTGAAAGTTTAGAAATCAAAAACGAAACTGTTTTTCATAACTAATACATGTCGAGTATCAGTTCTGAGTGACCAACTTGGACCAATTAATCCGAGTATCAAACGAGCTCCAAAAGTCCTAAAACTTGGCGATGTTAAAGACCTTGCAACATAGATTACAAAGGATCAAAGACATTTTAAAAAGATCTTACAAGGCCACATTTTAAGTTGACATTTTTTTGTGCTGTTCGCCTATTGTAACGAAAAATAAAAACCAACAGCCCTTTTTAAAACATAACTTGATATACGCTTAGAAGTCACTACACATCACCTTGCATGACTTCAAAGAAAATTTGTAAAAACAAAATAGAATATACATGCATATACACGATCACAGTTTTCTGTATGTACAAATTTGGCAAACATAATACAGTAGCAAACCCTTTTAAGATATCAAACAGTAAACTAAAACATGAAAAAGCCTTTGGCTCAGTTGGGTAGATGATTGGTTGCTGGGCAAGATGTCTTTGGTTCGATACCTGCTTAGGACAGCTTTAATATTTTTGTTATTTTGAAACTTTAGGCTCTTGGCAGTTTTGATCCCTCATATTCAAAACATTTATCAGATTTTCTTAGAACCTTGTTACAAGATTTGAAACTCGTATTATTTTTACAATTGCACCCTTACAAGTTTGATACTTTGACATTTTCCATCCAAAAACTTTTATAAGGTTGTAAATATGTTTATTTTTTTTTATGTAATCATTTAACTATTTAGGTTTAAAAGAGTAATGTTGGTATAGCATAAAAGTTTACAAGGAAACTTAACTACGTTTGACAAATTAATATTTTATGACTATGTCGTAATAACATATACCGGGACCTACAGTTTGAGACGATAATGAAGTAATAATTATGAATAACTATATTCTTCTGAATGTATATAATATATAACGTGAATTATATAACCTGAAGTTATTATCGATAACTTGAACACACGTTAAGAAATGATTATTCCTACAATAAAACTCATCGGTTCACTTAACCAGGTGTAAACTTGAAAGTTACTATAATTTATCATTCACCAACTTTCGATGCATATTATAAATTCATGCCGAGAAATATAAAATAATAAACGATACTTATACATAAAGACAAGTTATATAGTATATAACTTGCTCTTGAACTATTAAGCGTTTTGCCACGCAAGCCACCTTTGCCACAAAAGTCATTTTGTCATCAAACAATATTCAAATCATGATTCTCGATAAGTCGAACTTATCTCGGACTTCCATATCATTCAGGTTATCTTTGAAGTCATTTCCATTCTACCTCTGACTTTACGTTATCTATACCTATCATAACTCTCAGGTGAGTCATAGCTCCTACTCTTACTTGTTTTACAATGATTTATAAACGTTTTTGGGGGAGATACATGCTTAACTATTGTTTTATACTTTTACAAGTACTCATTAACTATTTACATATTACTATAAGTTCATAGCTACACTTTCTATCGTTTAACTGTTTTATAAACTCTTTGGAAGAGATGCATGTGTAACAACTTTTCTAACGATTTTACTATCGATATTTGGAATTATGGAACAAACTGTTTAAATACGGTTTCAACTGTTTAAATACGGTTCTCCACACACTGTTTGGATACAATTTCAACTGTTTAAATACGGTTCCCCGTAAACTGTTTGGATACGGTTTCAACTGTTTAAATACGGTTCTCTACAAACTGTTCGGATACAGTTTCAACTGTTTAAATACGGTTCCCCGTAAACTCTTTATGTTATGGACGCAACAACGTGGCCCAAATATCGAATCTCGTGTTAAATGGATTTATAAACCAATTACTATTTTGGATGTTGACCCAATGAAGGGCAAACCAACGAACTATTTTTTTGAATTGATAAGGAAATCACTCATTTTCTAATTAATAATTAAAACTATAAACTCTATGAACTCACCAACCTTTGTGTTGACACTTTTAGCATGTGTTTATCTCAGGTAACTAAACGAGAAGGAACTTGAAGGCACGAAGTGGGCTTGTAACCCGGCATGGGCTTAAATAAACGTTTTGACATACTTCAAATAAACTTGTTGTTTAAACTATGAAACATCTTGATGTCTCGAATATTTGGTATTTTGAATGAATTAAATTTTAAAGCGTCACTTTTGTGTCGTTTTCTATGATTGTAATAAAGATCCTCGAAGTAACACCTAAAAAGTCTTCCGCTGACATTTTAAGTCTTCCACTGACGTGATGATTTTGGGGGTGTTACATTTAAGGATGTTACTAAGCTTGATTCTAAGTATCAAAAAGATGTCTTCGAGTTCGAAGACCCGAAGTACTTACACTATGAAAGCGATACTAGTTTAGAAGACGACATAGAGAGTGAAACCAATGATGAGGTCACGTAGTAACCCATGACCTTGAGTCTAGCTACAAGACTCGTAAATAAAGAAAAGCGCTTCTTGGGAGGCAACCCATGCTTTGTGTGATTTTTATTTTGTTTGTTTGTTTGTTATTTGCTTCCGTATGCATGCTTTATTTTTATTGTTGGTAGATCATGTTTCTCAATTAAATAGTGGAAATACTTTACTTTGTTGTTTTGGCCTAGTCTTAACTCCACCTAAAAGTATTTTTGCAAAAGATAAGTGTAAGGGGAAACCCCAAATATGTTTTTAAGAAACAAACCGATCATGATTCTCCACAATATTAAATGAACATGTATATTCGTATTTGTTAGAGTCAAATGCTTGTATTGAGTCATAATGAAGCTTTGCAGGATTTTCCAGGAAGTAGGACCAAGTTTTTCCAGAAATTTTCGGGAAACTTAACATAAGAATTTCTGCACGTCACTTCTGATGGCGTCACGTGTAAAAATCTAGAAATTTTACCGGTTTTGTTTTTCTAACGGAGTTTTAAAGTTTTTGTGAATCATTAAGTTTTATAATCTCCAGGAAATCCGCAAACTTCATTCCACAAGCATTATATCTTATTTTGTTTTCTGGGATTTAGTAACTTATATAGATTGCCGCCGATTTTACGCGAGGTTGCCTTGTTTGTTTTCTCAAATTTACAGGTTATGTATGACAAGAAGATGATTTATATTCTGGAAGGGAAGCTTGATTGTTCATTTTCTTGGAGGAAGATTTAACCTGGTCAACTTATTATCCATACCGAGCGAATCAGGGGAGTATTTGATTTCATTCTTTTTACTTATTTCACTTTTACATCCTTTACTTGAACATTGGGGACAATGTTCATCTTAAGTGTAAGGGGAGGGTAAAATGATGATACCTTACATGTACACTTTCGCTTGAGTTTGTTTGTTTAATGGTAGATGTGTAATAAAACTATGAGAAATACTTGTTAGTGCAATTTTAGCGCCAAATTTAAAATTTTTTACAACATTTAGGAGTGAAACTTTAGCCTTAGCAAGCGTCTCATTGATAGGAGATTGTATGACTAGCACATAACCATATCATTCAGAAAAATTTTCCACCCAAATATGTGAGGTTCGCCTTTAGATTTGATAGGAAAAGCATTTATTATTAGTGCTTATGAGTGTACCGGTAGCAGTTAGATTCTAGAACTTGCGTTAGTGATGCATCCCGAGACTGCTAGCGAGACTACATTCGTGTGGTAGGATTTACTACATGATAAGAGGCATTAGGATCACCTTTGTGTTAAACCCGTATCATAATTACTTGCCATTTAAGTCATATTACTTGGCTAGTTAAGTCAACTAATTTTTCCCACACCCTTAGCGTTGTACTCATTTTTAGTACACGAAACCCCTAGTACACCCCCTCCGAGCCTATCTTTTCGTTTCTAACTTTAAGCATCTTACTTAAAGGAAGAATTTGTTACACCCCACTTAAATGTACACCCAAATCGCCTTAGCCTTCCGTGTATGCGCTCATTTTTAGTGCATTATTGTTATTTGTTAAACCCTAAGTTAACTATCTAATTGATTACATGGTTGCTAAGTCGAGTCATATCCTTGTACATATTGTTTTGGGACGATTGGGACTCATGGGTAAAGTACTTATTTTATGGAGTAATGGGGAAGAACATCATTTATTACCCCCATATGTACGATAATCTTAAAAGTACTCCAAGTGTTTTGATTTTCTTAATTTGAGTCAATAGATTAGTTTATTGTAAAGTATGTAAAAATTCAAGTGTAAGGGGAATTTACATTCCCTATGATGTATTATTTTGGATGGTAGGGTAAGAGTGTATGCAAAAAAAAAAAAAAAAAAAAAAAATCAAAAAATCAAGAAAAAGAAAGAAAAAAAAAATAGAAAAAGAAAAAGTGAAAAAACATACGGACTACCATCCCTTTTCATTCTATGTTTATTTTATGTTTTGGTTATTTTTCATTTATTAGCTTAAGTCGAGTCTAGTCTTGGCTTAGCAACGCCATATTATACATGTAATTAACCAAGATTGTTAACTAGCCACCAGTAAAACTTCGTTTATCCAACAAAACCGTGTATTTCATATCCCTACACCTAAAGTTACAACCCTTTAAAAGACCTCTTTGATAGTTTATCCTAGTTGCTTACGCCATGTGGTGGAGGTTTGATCCTATCCCAAGCCTATGGTAATCTATTTTGCTATGACAGGTAGTGAGAGATATTTTCCGTTTCCATATTGTAATTTATACTTTATTACACCCGAGAGATGTGAGTATCTAAACACTATTTGTGAGGTGCTAGTGTATGACCTCCGTGCTTGTCTATTGGTCTTTAGTGGAATGATTATTTGTTGTAATTACTTTTATATTAGTGTTAAATGACCCCTAACTTGTATTTTGAGTAGAATAAAAGCGCATTTGCTGGAGGACAAGCAAATCTCAAGTGTAAGGGTATATGATGAGGTGAAAAATGAACCACTTTTAGGGGGTCATTGAAGCCCGGAATTGAATTTATTTGATCAAATATTGCCCTAAATCGTTCCTTTTGTGATTTTAGGTACTTTGGGAGAGAAATCTGGAAAAGGAAGCAATTTGGACGTTTTTGGAGCATAAAGGTGAAGAAAACGCCAAAGTCTTAATTTTCCTTGCTGAGAACAGTAGGTGACGGCGTCAAGAGCAACATCCTGACGGCGTCAAGAGTAAATTGCATGACGGTCCAGTACAAACGTGAAGGCGTCAAAAGTAGGGCATCAAGAATAAAAGACGTGACGGCCTGGAAGACCATAACACATGACGGCGTCAGATGAAGATTAAGGCAGTCCGAGAAGTATTTTGGCGGCGAGATGACGGCGTCACCTATTTGGTCTTGACGCCGTCAGCCTCAATTTCCTATATATAGTTTTCTAATTTTCATTCATATAGAGAGAGAAGTTTTGGAGAAACCCTAGGGCCGAACCTATTACGAATTTTACAGGTTTTTCAAGGGTTTTCAGCCCTTGAACCCTTTCATGTGTAATTGAGATAAGTGTTCTTTTAATTCAATCAATATGTCTATGTGTTGGTTGTCTATATCTTGTTCTTGTCTTAATTCCATCATGCTAGGCTAGATCTATCTTGTGTTTGCTTAGATCTAATGAAACCTAGATGTTGATTATGTGTTGATTACTTGTTTATGGTTGTATTGGATGAATGATTTCGATGTTAGGCTTAAGAAAACTGGCAGATCTCCAAATGGTAACATGCTTGAACGTCTTAGGAAACATGAACTGACGTGCACTAGGTTTTATTGGTTGTATTTAATGCATGAGTAAATTCTAATGATCCCATGTTAGGAGCTTCTTAGCCGGCTCGACATAGGAGTGAAGTAGGCACTCATAGGATTAGGGAATTAAGTGCGCCACCCCATGAATGGTATTAAGGAATACAATCTATCATCCACGCAACTATAACAAGTAATTAACGTGTAAAAGATATCTAGGGAGTAGTGAAATCTAAGTAAACACAATTTCTCCACTTATTGCTCACAACCTTAGTTAATTTAGTTTATTTTCATTTCTAGTATTTTATTTTGATTGCATCTTTAGTATTGGGTTAGTTGACTAGCAACTAATTCCGCCCAAATCCTTCAAACCCGGGATATTTACTTGCTTTCTAAAAAAATATAAAAATACAAAAAAATAATCATCCATCATCTATAGAACTAGTATTTAGGTTTTCTAATCCTAGCGACACTATTCCTAGCTGAACGATCAATCCCCCGATACTTGTCACTATACTATACTACAACGATCAGGTACACTGCCTGGTGGGGGTTGTAAGCTTCTCAAGATCCCTTGAGAGGCAAAGCCTGGTGCGATTCCCACGTATCACCCATGTTAGGAGCTTCTTAGCCGGCTCGACATAGGAGTGAAGTAGGCGCTCATAGGATTGGGGAAGTAAGTACGCCACCCCATGAATGGTATTAAGGAATACAATCCGTTATCCACGCAACTATAACAAGTAATTAACATATAAAAGATATCTAGGGAGTAGTGAAATCTAAGTAAACACAATTCTCCCATATATTTCTCACAACTCTAGTTTAATATAGTTTATTTTCATTTCTAGTATTTTATTTTGATTGCATCTTAGCATTGGGTTAGTTGACTAGCAACTAATTCCGCCCAACTCCTTCAAAACCGAGATTTTTACTTGCTTTCATAAAATATAAAAAATACAAAAAGAATCATCCCTCATCTCTAGACCTAGTCTTTAGGTTTTCTAATCCTAGCGACACTATTCCTAGCTGAACGATCAATCCCCCGGTACTTGTCATTAAACTATACTACATCGATCAGGTACACTGCCTGGTGGGGGTTGTAAGCTTCTCGAGATCCCTCGAGAGGTAAAGCCTGGTGCAATCCCTACTTATCAAGTTTTTGGCGCCGTTGCCGGGGAATAGTTATTGTCTAGGTTAGGATCTCTTTTTATTAGGTCTACTTGCTGGATTCCTTTCTAGTAAGATTTTATTTTTATTTTTAGGTTTTCTTTAGTCTATCTTTTTCTTTGTGTGTTTGTTCGTAATTTTCATTGACTATTTCTTTCATTATTATGGAGAACGCGAATCCATCATACTACCGACCACTAAATTCACCCACTCCAAATGACATCTTGATGTTAAACAACATGAAGATGAACCTATCTATGATGCATGGGCTCGTTTTAAATATTTACTCCGAAAAGTCCCTCATCATAATTTTGATTTGTGGTCCCAAATTGAAATATTTTACCATCGTGTCGACCACTATACCAAAGTGGACATTGACCATGCCGCAGATGGGGACCTTTGGGGATTAAGTGTTAATGAAGAATGGGAAACCATAGAGAATTGTGCCATACTTGCCAAAAAAATGGACAACCCAACAAACGTTGTTACGGATCAATTGATAGCAAGTTTAAGGGAACAAGCAAGAAGATTGTTTGGGGATAAGCGTATAGATGAGATAACTGGGTGCACGAAGTGGTTTGATTTCACCACAATACAAGCTGAACACATTGGTAATCTTGATAAGATGGAGGATAGAGTTGAAAATCTAAGCCCACCAAGTACCCCAGAAGTCCTACCATCATTTGAGGCATACACACCGCCCGTGACTTATTCGGATGAAGTAGATGAGACTTTAGGAATCCTAATTGAGGTAGAACCTTTGAACCAAACAAAACTAGAGGATATAGGTTTGAATACTTATAATGATAACCTTACTCTTAGTTATAGGGAAGTTCCTTGTTTTGATGAACCGGAGCCTCAACCAAAACCATTACCTAATCTTCTATCCTTGGATGAAAATTTAGGAATTGAAATAGGCCCCGATCCACCCATCAAACCATATAGTCCGGGTAGTCTTAGGACAAAGGTAATGGACTCTAAGCCTTGTAGAGAGGAAGCCAATATAGGAGTGGAACATGACCTTACATACTTACATCACCCATTCATGATTGATCATAAGAAACATTATGGGTTTAAACCAGGTTTATTAAGTCAAGATGGATTCCCAACTAGGAGTCTCTCGAATTTGATAGAAGATGATCCCTTTCTAAGAGAAAATCTTAATCCGCCCACTAACCCAATTGAATTAGGTAAGGTTATGATGATAGGAGCACAACCCTTTGAGCATATAATTCATCCACCACTCTTTCCTCACATAGCATATATACACCCTAAGGGTGTGTATCGCTACTTCCACCCGCACTTAATCCTAAGTGTAGGGAAAACCTCCCCTATTTCCGTTAAATAAGGGTAGAGTCAGGCTCGTGACTCGAACAAAAACAAGCGCTTCTTGGGAGGCAACCGATGCTTTGTGTGATTTTTATTTGTTTGATTGTTATTTGTTTCCGTATGCATGCTTTATTTTTATTGTTGGTAGATCGTGTTTCAAAACTAAAATGGTGAAAATACTTTACTTTGTTGTTTGGCCTAGTCTTAACTTCATCCAAAGGTATTTCGCAAAAGATAAGTGTAAGGGGAAACCCCAAATATGTTTTTAAGAAACAAAACCAATCATGATTCTCCACAATATTAAGTAAACATGTATATTCGTATTTGTTAGAATCAAATGCTTGTATCGAGTCATAATGATGTTTTGCAGAATTTTCCAGGAAGTAGGATGAATTTTTTCCAGAAATTTTCTGGAAACTTAACATAAGAATTTCAGCAGGTCACTTCTGATGGCGTCATGAGTTTACTCTTGACGGCGTCACGTGTAAAAATCTGGAAATTTTACCAGTTTTGTTTTTCTAACGGAGTCTTAAAGTTTTTGTTATATTATCAGTTTTATAATCTCCAGGATATCTGCAAACATCATTCTACAAGTATAATATCTTATTTTGTTTTCTAGGATTTATTAGCATATGTAGATTGCCGCCGATTTTATGCGAGGTTCCCTTGTCTGTTTTCTCAGGTTTTACAGGTTATGTATGACAAGAAGATGATTTATTTTTCTGGAAGGGAAGCTTTGATTGTTCATTTTCTTGGAGGAAGATCTAACCTGGCCACCTTATTATCCATACCGAGCGAATCAGGAGAGTATTTGATTTCATTCTTTTTACTTGTTTCACTTTTACATTCTTTACTTGAACATTGGGGACAATGTTCATCCTAAATGTAAGGGGAGGGTAAAATGATGATACCTTACAGATACACTTTCGCTTGAGTTTGTTTGTTTGATGGTAGATGTATTATAAAACTATGAGAAATACTTGTTAGTGCAATTTTAGCACCAAATTTAAATTTTTTTACAACATTTAGGAGTGAAACTTTAGCCATAGCAAGCGTCTCATGGATAGGAGATTGTATGACTAGCACAGAACCGTACCATTCAGAAAAATTTTCCACCCAAATATGTGAGGTTCGCCTTTAGATTTGATAGGAAAAGCATTTACTATTAGTGCTTATGAGTGTACCGGTAGCATTTTGATTCTAGAACTTGCGTTAGTGATGCATCCCGAGACCGCTAGTGAGACTACATTCGTGTAGTAGGATTTACTACATGATAAGAGGCATTAGGATCACCCTTGTGTTAAACCCGTATCATAATTACTTGACCATTTAAGTCATATTACTTGGCTAGTTAAGTCAACTGATTTTTCCCACATCTAAGCGTTGTACTCATTTTTAGTACACGAAACCCCTAGTACACCCCTCTGAGCCTATCTTTTCGTTTCTAACTTTAAGCATTTTACATAAAGGAAGAATTTGTTACACCCCACTTAAATGTACACCCAAATCGCCTTAGCCTTCTGTGTATGCACTCATCTTTAGTGCATTATTGTTATTTGTTAAACCCTTAGTTAATTATCTAATTGATTACATGATTGCTAAGTCGAGTCATATCCTTGTACATATTGTTTTGGGACGATTGGGACTCATGGGTAAAGTACTTATTTTATGGAGTAATGGGGAAGAACATCATATTATTACCCCCGTATGTGCGTTAATCTTAAAAGTACTCCAAGTGTTTTGATTTTCTTAATTTGAGTCATTAGATTAGTTTATTGTAAAGTATGTAAAAACTCAAGTGTAAGGGGAATATTCATTCCCTACGATGTATCATTTGTTCGTAACACTTCACCACCCGACATCATGGACGATGAGAACATCTTTGAACCCGTCATCCCACCACAAGAAAACCCACCACTAGAACCTCTTAGGCCCCAAACCTTAGGAGAGTGTTACCGACCTAGCCACCAAAGCTACCGAAACACCATTGAGCTCACCGGAGCCAATGTGACCCCCTTGCGATCCGACACCATTCGTTTGGTGCAAAGCGGATGTGCATTCCATGGACTTTGTTCCAAAGATCCAAACCAACATCTTAAGGACTTCCTTAAAATCGTAGACTCCATAGACCTAGATGTTGCAACTAGAGAGACAACCCGATTACGCCTATTCCAATTCTCTCTACGGGATCAAGCTAGTCAATGGCTTGAGTGTTTACCCGCGGGATCCATCACCACATGGGATAATCTCACCGATCGCTTCCTTACTCAATTCTTCCCACCGGGGAAAACTGCAATGCTGAGAAATGACATTTTGATATTTGAACAACATCAGGGTGAAACCTTCTACTAAGCATGGGCCCGTTTTAAGGATCTCCTCCATATGGTCCCTCATCATGGTATAAACCTTTGGTTATTAGTTTAGATTTTCTACGACCATGTTGACTATCACACCAAACGCACAATCGATAGGGCCGCGGGAGGTAAACTACATGATAAGAACGCCGAGGAGTCCTGGGCAATTATTGAGGAGCTCGCCGCCGATAATCAAGAGATGTGGGAGTTTAATCATACAATTAAAGCAGCCATCAATGCAGTCTCAACATCTGGAGGAACCACCGAAATCCCCGATGAACTCCTATGCAAACTTGAGGCAAAAGTTGACTATTTTGAGGAAAGGCAAAGGAGACCTTTAAGTCCTAGATGGGCTGCTGTCGATTCTGTCTCGAAACCGACTTCAAAACTATGCCCCACCTTATTCCCCTCCCGAGAAGCTTAGCTCGGAGTTTGAAGCTAGGATGAGAGAATATATGGAAACTCATTCAGATCGGCTTGCTAGATTCGAGGAAGCAGTTTATAAGCAAAAAGAGGAGATGCAAGAGAAAATGAATGAAATGATGAGTCTATTGGAAGAGTATGCCAACTAGAGAACCCCCGAAAGAATGCTACTAAGGAAAGAAAGCGTCACCCCCACTACCCAATTTGTTAATTCCATCACAATTGTCCACAAGGATGACGAGAAGGTAGAAGCCTCTACTAAACAGACCTTTGATAAGCCACAAAAATCCCAAACCTTGAGTCACTACCTGAAACATGATATAAACGAAAACACCATAACAAATTAGATTAAGGGTGACTGGCGTAACCAACCTTCCAAACAGGGTTCTGAGAAAGAGGAAAAGGGAAAAGATGAATATGATACGTTACCTGGGGGGTCAATATTCGAGAGGCTATTGGTACAAAAAATGGATACTAAGCAGATTGCATGTGGGAACTTTGAGATACCAACTAGCATCGGGGATTTGAAATATCTTAGTGCTTTCGCCGGCCAAGGATCGGAAGTAAATCTTATGCCCCTAACTATTTACGTCCAACTAACGTCAAAAATGCCAGCCCCTACTTGTGTTAGGTTGTCCCTCGCTGGACACTCGTACGTATACCCCCTAGGAATCGCAGAAGATGTATTAGTTAATGTCGCAGGATTCATGTACCCCGTTGATTTTATGATCATCGATGATAAGGGAGATGGATGCATGCCAATAATCCTTGGGGCACCATTCCTTGCCACCGCTAGGGCTATCATTAAGTATGAAGGTAGGAAAATTGAGCTTAAATTTGGAAAAAGAAAGATTAGCTTCCCCATGACTCCGCGAAGTGGGCATGAGAATTTGAGTTGGAGAAAGCTCAAAAACAACATTGACACGACACCCATTCGTGTTCAGAATAAAATTCTTGCACGGGAGGCAAGAATCAAAAGCTACAAGGAGGCTAAATATGAAAGAAGCAAAAGCAATAAGGTTCATGTCGAATTCAAACATAATCGACCAGCAGAAAGTCATATCCCATTCGAGGAAGGGAACTTGGTACTCTTAAGACACTTGGAAACAACAATACCACCCGATAAACCAAGTCCTTGGTGGTATGGGCCTTTCATAATTGAGAGCATGAACCAAGATGGGATGGCTAACCTGAGAAGTAAAGTAGGTGGAGAGGTGATTGCAAGTATCGACAGGTTGAGGCACTACCACCACAATAGTAATGATCACAACTACATGGGGTACATCATCTCAAGGGATGAGGTCACGTAGTAACCCATGACCTTGAGTCTAGCTACAAGACTCGTAAATAAAGAAAAGCGCTTCTTGGGAGGCAACCCATGCTTTGTGTGATTTTATTTTGTTTGTTTGTTATTTGTTTCCGTATGCATGCTTTATTTTTATTGTTGGTAGATCATGTTTCTAAACTAAAAAGTGGAAATACTTTACTTTGTTGTTTTGGCCTAGTCTTAACTCCACCCAAAGGTATTTTTGCAAAAGATAAGTGTAAGGGGAAACCCCAAATATGTTTTTAAGAAACAAACCAATCATGATTCTCCACAATATTAAGTGAACATGTATATTCGTATTTGTTAGAGTCAAATGCTCGTATCGAGTCATAATGAAGTTTTGTAGGATTTTCCAGGAAGTAGGACCAAGTTTTTCCAGAAATTTTTCCGGAAACTTAACACAAGAATTTCTGCAGGTCACTTCTGACGGCGTCACGAGTTTACTCTTGACGGCGTCACGTGTAAAAATCTGGAAATTTTACCAGGTTTATTTTTGTAACGGAGTTTTAAAGTTTTTGTTGAATTATTAAGTTTTATAATCTCCAGGAAATCTGCAAACTTCATTCCACAAACATTATATCTTATTTTGTTTTCTAGGAGTTAGTAACTTATGTAGATTGCCGCCGATTTTATGCGAGGTTGTCTTGTTTGTTTTCTCAGGATTTACAGGTTATGTATGACAAGAAGATGATTTATATTATGGAAGGGAAGCTTTGATTGTTCATTTTCTTGGAGGAAGATCTAACCTGGCCACCTTATTATCCATACCGAGCGAATCAGGGGAGTATTTGATTTCATTCTTTTTACTTTCTCACTTTTACATTCTTTACTTGTGTGACAACTGGCAAAATATGGAGCCGTTTTATAAAACCCGCATTACATTTAAATAATAAATATGGAATTTCTGGAAATTTATTGTGACGAGATATTTTACGAACGTTGGTACTTGATTATAATCGTACGATGTTTATGGGATTTAGTTATTTAATTATGGTTTGTTTCGTTTCGTTCGTGATGATTTATTTTGAGATCGATATCTTTGGCACTACATTGACTCCGGCACTAGGTTAACCTAACAAGATTTTTTTATATTTTACAAAACGGTCGCGGTTCACCGTTAAATTAATATTATGTCTTGCGTACATATTTATATTTTCGGGAAGTGTATTGGGAAATCAATTATGACGTGTACGTGTGTATTTGATGAAAATTTAATACTTTTATGGACGGGTAATCGGGTTACGGGAAAACCGATTAAAAAGAGTTCACTAACTATAAGAGTAATTGTGGCTAATATTGGAAAAAGAAAACTTAAGGGTCTAAAGTGGAAAATTCGGGTATAATACCCTAACCCTAACCCTCCACCCTCACACTAACACTTTTATCATTTTTTTTTCTTTTCCTCTCCTTCTCTTGGTCGCCGCCGGTCACCACCCCAAACAACACCACCACCGCCGACCTCCCTACTACACCACCACCACCAAAACGATCCCCATCATCTTCTTGTTCGATTGATGTGAAGCATGCGCCTCCCCTCCCCCTTTTCTTTTAATACCGCCGACCTCCACATCTCCCACAACACCATATCAACATCTATTTTGGTTTCTATTCGATTTGAGGTGAGAACACATGAGTTTTGGGTCGGGTTTGACTATTTCGAGTCAAACCCGAATTGGATCTTGACATTTTGGGGAAGATAACATTAAAAATAAAGATGGGTTTTGTAAATATACGAGTTTGGTATCCTTGGAGGTCGATTTTTGATGCTTTTGTGCTCGGATTCGGAGTTATACGCATTTGGTTTTGGGTTTTGTGGCTCGGTGTGAGCTCGACCGAGACCCAAGGTCTCGGTGTGACCCTCCTCGACTCGATTAGAGTCTTGGAGGTGTGATTGGTTCTTGTTCATCTTGATTCTTGTTAATGGTTGATGCTTGATTGGATTCTTGGGACCAATATGGTCCGAATTATGGTTGTTGTTGTTTTGGAGACTCGGCCGAACCCCCCCTTCGCGGGCTGTTTTAGTCGAGAAGCTCATAAGAGCTAGCCGAGACCGAGAGGTCTCGGGTGAGGTTATTATTTTGGTTGTGACCTCACGAGTTGACCCGGGTTTGACTTGGTAAGTCGACCCGTATAATTGTTTTATTATTTTTGTTTTGGTACTTATTTGGATATATTTTGTGGTGACTTACTTGGGCCGAATTATTTGGACATTGGTCATTTGATATCTTGAATTGGAGTTGTGTTGACGAGTATGGAATTGAGGACCGATTGTGAGACGGTCAATTAGATGACGGAGATAGGTTAGTTTGGGTGCCGTAGTCGGACCCTCATGTTGTAGCACGTGATTATGGGATTGTTTGGACGGAGTTGATTTATATTGTGGCTTGATTTTATTATTTTGGACTTGGACTATGAGCCGAGGGTCATGACTCGGACATGAGACCAAATTCTATGACTCGATAAATCTTTAAAAATCGATATTAAAAATAAAACTCGTTATAATATTATTAAGAATATAATCGTTTATATACGTATATAGACGTGTTAAACGTATATATATTATATAAATGCGTATATTAATAATAAAACGATCACGAGTAAACGTATAATATTAAAGCGATAGTTATTACGCTATGAAAATGGTGTAATAAATGTCGGGGTATTATTATAAATAATAACTATATAAATAATGGCGAATTATATGTCGAATAAATAATAACTAAAAATGTGATTTTATTTTATAAATTAGAAACGTATCGAGTTATACGGATTTTGAGTCTTTAAAGTCCAAGTGGGCTTTATATTGTGACTTTGTGTTGTCACGGATATATGACGGTTAATATAAACATGTTATATTATCGAATGACTTATTCTAGATTGAGTTATTTGACGATATAAAATGGGTATATTAATGGGCATCGTATCCCACGACGCCCATAGGATGTGGTATATATTTTAGGATAATGAATTACTATATGTCTCGTGGAATTTGGCCGATTCGACGGTATATATAGGGAATTTATTGGACTACGACTTATACCAAATAGAAATTTATGTGCAATGTGCTTTAGGTTGGGTGTAATTTTGGAACGATATATTACGTAAATAAGTATGGGAGATTATCAAATCGACGGATTTAATAAGCTTTGATAATTATTTAAATAATATGTTGGGCTAACAATTAGACCTATAGTTATCTTATTATTGTTCTTTGTTGAGGCTTTTCGGTTTGAGCTGTGTCGACCCTCCACTTGTATGGATACCAAACGTCAAATTTCAAATGAATATGAAGTTAATTTGAGAAATGGACATTTTGGAAAGTAAAATGAATTACGTTCGGGAATGGGAATATTTTATTTTGAGGAAATGATTTCTGAACGGGTTTGATATTGTTAGGAAGTGCCGAGTCTGTAGTCGCCGTTACGTGAGTTGTTTGAGATTTCTTGCGTCTTTCTTCTATCATTTCTTTTGAGGATTTCTGGACTTGAGGTGAGTCATAGCCCCACTTTTTACTCTTGAACTTTGTTTTCAATACTTGGGGTGAGAAACGTGCAAATGCTTTCTGTGGACTATTATCGCTTTTTGATTTCAAAACTTGCTATGCTTATAGAACTAGGTAGAGCGAGGCCTAGACTTGAACTAGGTAAGCTACTTGATTTGGTTATAGAGCGAGGCCTAGACTAGATCTAGGTAAGCTATTGATTTGGTTTTTGAGCGAGGCCTAGTCCCCGAACTAGGTAAGCTATTGGATTGATTATAGAGCGAGGCCTAGACTTGAGCTAGGTAAGCTATTGATTGGATTGATTTGAGCTATAGCGTGCACCTATAGGAGTGATGTGATTTGGTTGGTTTATTTTGGTTGGATGAGTGAGCCCTAGTCTAGCTAGCAAGCGTTTTGCGTATATGTCCACTATATTGAATTAAGAATCTAAACCTATGATCTCACTAGCGAAAGCTGACTTTTAGCACGTTTTCTCAGGTAATTAAGTGATGCTCTGCGGATGCTTGGGATTGGAGGCTTGGCATTTGGATCCGGTTATGGATCTATGTTTTCTAAAACTCTGATAACTATTGGGGACCTATATTTATTTCTTTTGGGCCTGACTTTGGATGATTTTGGGATAATGTAAACCTTAAAACCCCGCGTGGTTGTATTTTATTTTGTTTACTTTATCTCGTTCTTTTATGTCTTGTGTTTGGATACCAATCCCCGTAGCACCCCGAAAGCTTGTTGAGTCTTCCGCTGTACCAAATTTTGGGGGTGTTACAAATTGGTATCAGAGCCAAGGTTATAGAGGACTAGGTAAATAGACACCTAAACTATAACCGATTTTTATAGAAAACGATCCTCGACCATTGCCCGCCAGCCCACCAAGCCGAAGCATCATTGTTTATTATTAAGGTATTATGAGATATTTGAGATAATTAGTGATTTGGGATTTCTTGAGATGATTTGGGGTTTTGAGGATTATTGATTTAGTGATATGATGCGTTTTGAGAAATTTTATGCGTTCTTGAGGAATTATATGGCTTAATTGTTTTGAGAATGGTTTTAGTAATGCGGTATTTAAATCCTTCTTGATTTTATATGATTTGGAATTATATGATGATTATTGGATATGGTATTTTGAATTTGCGGTTTAGTTGTTTTGAAACACTCACACCTACCCTACGCCGTTGTCACAGACTATGGCCTCCCATATGCCTGATGTCGTTGAGGATATTCTTACTACACCGGTATTGCCAGCACGGTTCACCATGGCCCCTGATGACCCTTACCAGGTTGCCATGCATCCAGCTACTATGACGCCGACAGGTTCTACTTCAGCACCACCTGCTGCATCTACGCAAGGACCCTCATCTTCTCTAGGGCTCCCTGGTACATCGAGGCAGCTTACTCTTCATCAGGCTTTGGCTCGTGTGGCCCCACGTTTTGCCCACCGAGCTACGGCACGCATGTCGATACGCCCTACTTCACCACCTTTACAGATTGATGCTCATTCTCTTCTGTCTGAGGCGCCACCCGCATCATTGCGTCGTCGTCCTAGATCACCTACCTCTTCACCACATGGTCCACCTAGTAGGAGACGACGATTGATGAGGTACTCTTCCGATGAGGAGGAGGAGGAGTACGAGGGTGAGGATGAGGCTGATGACCCACAGGAGGCTGAGCAGGGTGATGATGATGACCCTGAGGAGGAGGATGACCCTCAGGAGGATGAGATGCCTGATGATGATGATGTGTTAGTACCACCAGCTCAGGCTTAGGAGCCTGATTCACCTGTACACCCGATTGAGCTTGATTCACCTGATCATCCGTTCTTGTTTGAGATGCCACCTGGTAGTCCCGTGGAGTCGGATGCATCTTCTGAGATTTCTGCTGAGCATGCAGAGTTGGGTGAGATTGGCAGGTTGTGGGCTCGGATTACTGAGCTTAGTGAGAGAGTTGCACGTGTATCTGATCGACTTGAGAGAGTTATTGAAGAGTTTTTAGCAGATTTGAGAGTTGACTTGACTGTCGTTGTGGGCAGGACTACTGAGTTGAGGAGAGTTTTGATGGATGTTCACGAGCATATCGATAGTTTGCAGCGAGGATTTGTTACTGCTCGTGAGGCTGACCGCAAGCTATGGCAAAGGAATGCCGAGCTAGAGAAGGAGGTAGCTGACCTCAAGAGAGACCGAGACACCCATAATGTGGAGTTAGGATCGTTATGGAGGGATCTTGATGGCTTGAGACAGGAGTTGAGGAGCCTCCGCCAACCATGTGGCTAGTTGCTTGGGTTATGTTGTCTTGTTGCTTTCTTAACCGAGGAGTGTTCGATCAATGGCCCCACGAAGAAACCCGGTTAGAGCTAACAGAACTGGACCTGCAACGGCTACCCCTAGTCGTCGAGGGCGCCGTCCTACTCGAAATGTTGAGACCCCTACTCCTGATAACCTGGACACCACTAACCGCAACAACAGGAATCAAAATGTTGATGTTCAGGGAGACAATGATCATGTTCCACTTAATGCACCTACTGTGGATCAAGCAATGATCAATCAACTTGTGGAGCAACGAGTTGCTGAGCTACTAGCTGAGTCAAATCATTCCAACAATTCTTCTGGAACTTTCCCACCTGTTCGTGCTAATGGATGTCACTACAAGGAGTTTAAGATTTGTGGACCGATTGAGTTTGGTGGAACTGAAGGAGTGGTTTACTTGGTTAGGTGGATTGAGAAGACTGAGTCTGTGTTCAATGTCAGTGGTTGTGCGGAGAATGCGAAGGTAAAGTTTGCTTCTTTTACCTTCAAGGATGAAGCCTTAACTTGGTGGAACAATTACCGTAACTCGGTTGGGAGTGATGTGGCTTATGCTATGACTTGGGAGCAATTTAAGTCTTTGCTGATTCAGACTTACTGCCCAAGGAATGAGATTAAGAAATTGGAAATTGAGTTCTGGAACCACAAGGTGAAAGGTACCGATATGGCAACTTACAATCCGTTATCGAGAGTTGGCCTTACTCTGTCCCGATATGGTTAGGACTGAGACCCAAAAGATTGAGAGGTATACCGATGGATTGCCGGTAGCCACCAGGAACGATGTGATATCTGCTAAGCCTGCAAACATACATGAGGCTATCACCATCGCTCAACAATTGATGGACTCTTTGGAATTGGAAGAAGCTGAGAAGGATAAGAATGGAAAGAGAAAGAGGGATGATCACTCTAAGGGTAATGATCATCGAAACAAGCGACAAACAACTGCTAGAACTTATGCCATGGGAGATGGAGACAAGAAGAACTACCCTGGAGATGCGCCCAAATGTAACCGATGTTACAAGCATCATTCTGGTCGATGTACGGTAACGTGCAAGAATTGCTCTAAGATGGGGCACATAGCTAAGGATTGTAGAGCTCGACCACTTGCTATGGTTCAAGCTACTCCTGAAACTATGAGCAAAGCAAATGTTACTTGCTTTGGATGTGGAAAGAAAGGACATTATCGGAATGAATGTAGGGAATCGTGGAACCGAGGAAATCAAGGATCGGGTGGTAATGGGTACAACAATGGAAACCGTGGAGCTGGAGGAAACCGTGGACGACAAGATAATGGGGACCAACGTGTGGAAGCTGGAGTTGCTCATGGGAGAGTGTATGCACTCGGGAACGAGAGGGGAGAAGATCCGAACGTCGTTACTGGTACGTTCCTTCTCAATAATCGTTATGCTTCCATACTATTTGATACTGGTGCCGATAAGAGTTTTGTGTCCACTAAGTTTGCACCCTTACTTGAGAAACTCCCGATGGCCTTAGGAATTGGTTACGATGTAGAGTTAGCTAATGGAAACATAGAAAGAATTAAGACCATCATTCGTGGATGCACGTTAAACTTTCTGAACCGTCCTTTCAACATAGATTTTCTACCCGTCACATTAGGTAGTTTTGATGTCATTATCGGCATGGATTGGTTGTCGAAGTATCGTGTCCATATAATCTGTGATGAGAAGATCGTGCGGGTACCTTACGGGAAGGAGATTCTGAACATACCAGGAGATAGAAAGGATTTGAGAGGCCCATCCAGATTAGCGGTCATATCTTGCACTAAGTTGCCGAAGCTAATAGAGAAAGGAAATTACCTTTTCTTAGCCCAAATTTCTGAGAAAGGAGAGAAGGAGAAGAAGGAAAGGTGCATTGGAGATGTACCTATAGTTCGTGATTTTTCGGATGTGTTTCCCGATGATTTGCCGGGAATTCCGCCTACTAGACAAGTGGAATTTCAGATTGAGTTGATACCTGGTGCTGCACCTGTAGCACGAGCGCCTTATCGTCTTGCACCTACTGAACTGGAAGAATTGTCGAAACAATTAGCGGAGTTAGCCGAGAAGGGATTCATAAGACCAAGTTCTTCACCTTGGGGAGCCCCGGTCTTATTTGTGAAGAAGAAGGATGGATCGTTCCGAATGTGTATTGATTATCGAGAGTTGAACAAGTTAACGGTGAAGAATAGATACCCGTTACCGAGGATCGACGATTTGTTCGATCAACTTCAAGGATCGAGTGTGTATTCGAAGATCGATTTGAGATCGGGATATCATCAGCTTCGAGTGCGCGAGGAAGATATTCCGAAAACGGCTTTCAGAACCCGTTACGGGCATTACGAGTTTCAGGTGATGCCGTTTGGGTTGACTAACGCACCGGCGGTATTCATGGATCTCATGAATCGGGTGTGTAAGCCTTACTTAGATAAGTTCGTGATTGTGTTCATCGATGACATTCTGATATACTCGAAGAGTGAGAAGGAACATGAGGAGCATCTAAGACTTATCTTAGAATTGCTCAGGAAGGAGAAACTGTATGCCAAGTTTTCGAAATGCGAATTTTGGATTCCGACGGTACAATTTCTAGGTCATGTAATCGATAGACAAGGAGTTCATGTGGATCCTGCTAAGATTGAAGCGATTAAAGATTGGGCTGCACCTACGACCCCAACAGAAGTTCGTCAATTTTTGGGATTAGCCGGTTATTACCGAAGATTCATTGAGGGATTTTCGAAGATAGCAAAACCGTTGACCAAATTGACTCAAAAGAGCGTTAAGTATGAATGGGGAGATAAGGAAGAGGAAGCCTTTCAGTTACTTAAGGAAATGTTGTGTAGTGCTCCTATTTTGGCATTGCCCGAAGGTAATGAAGATTTCTTCGTCTATTGTGACGCTTCCCATAAAGGTTTAGGAGCGGTGTTAATGCAGCGAGAGAAAGTGATAGCTTATGCTTCCCGACAGCTCAAGAAGCATGAGAAGAACTACACCACCCATGATTTGGAGTTAGGTGTTGTGGTTTTTGCTTTGAGGATATGGAGACATTACTTGTATGGAACCAAGTGTGTAGTGTTTACTGATCACAAAAGTCTGCAACACATTCTGAACCAAAAAGAGCTTAACATGAGGCAGCGACGTTGGATTGAGTTGCTAAGCGATTACGACTGTGAAATTCGCTACCATCCGGGTAAAGCAAACGTTGTTGCTGATGCTCTTAGTCGAAAAGAGAGAATTCCACCATTACGGGTTAGGTCGTTAGGAATGACTATCGTATCGCCATTACCGTCTCAAATATTGGAAGCTCAAACGGAAGCATTGAAAGCAGAAAATAAATCTGCCGAGAATATATTTGGGATGGCAGAAAATGAGAAAGGATTTGTTAAGCGTTCTGATGGAGTGTTATGTTTTGGAGAATGAAGTTGGGTACCATTGTATGGAGGAATTCGAGAATTGATTATGCATGAGTCACATAAGTCGAGGTATTCCATTCATCCTGGGTCGGACAAAATGTACCAGGATTTGAAGAAATTATATTGGTGGCCAAATATGAAGGCAGATATAGCAGTATATGTTAGTAAGTGCTTGACCTGCTCTAAGGTTAAAGCTGAGCATCAAAGACCGTCAGGATTGTTGACGCAGCCAGAACTCCCGGTTTGGAAGTGGGAGCGGATTACGATGGACTTTATTACCAAATTACCAAAGACAGCTAGCGGTTGCGACGCTATATGGGTAATTATGGATCGTCTGACTAAGTCTGCTCACTTCCTGGCGATTAGTGAAGATGATAGTGTGGAAAAACTTGCGAGGTTATACGTGAAGGAGATTGTTTCTCGTCATGGAGTTCCGATATCAATTATTTCGGATCGAGACAGCCGTTTCACGTCAGCATTGTGGCGATCACTTCAAACCGCCTTGGGGACGAGACTTGATATGAGTACTGCATATCATCCCCAAACCGATGGTCAAAGTGAGAGAACTATTCAAACTTTGGAGGATATGCTTCGTGCATGCATCATAGACTTTGGTAGAGGTTGGGAGAAATACCTACCCCTTGCGGAGTTCTCCTACAATAATAGCTACCACACAAGTCTTAAGGCTGCACCGTTCGAAGCTTTGTATGGTCGAAAATGCCGTTCACCTATTGTTTGGGCAGAAGTTGGAGATAGCCAACTCACAGGCCCTGAGCTTATCTTGGAAACTACGGAGAAAGTCACGCAGATTCGAGATCGACTGCAAGCAGCTAGAGATAGGCAGAAAAACTACGCCGATCAGAGGCGTAAACCCCTAGAATTCCAGGTTGGAGACAGAGTTATGTTGAAGGTCTCGCCTTGGAAGGGTGTGATACGTTTTGGGAAACGTGGGAAACTGAATCCCCGCTACATTGGACCATTTCTTATTCTGGAAAGAATTGGGCCCGTAGCGTATCGTTTGGAATTACCTTGGGAACTGAGTAAAGTTCATGATGTGTTTCATATTAGTAATCTGAAGAAATGCCTTTCAGAGGAAACACCAGTGATACCTATCAAGGATATTCGTGTGGACGAAAGTTTGAATTTCGTGGAAGAGCCGATTGAGATAATGGATAGAGAGATCAAACGACTCAAGAGGAGTCGTATTCCGCTCATCAAAGTTCGTTGGAATTCGCGGCACGGACCGGAATTTACGTGGGAACGTGAGGATGAGTTTCGGAAAAGATATCCGAAGTTCTTCAATTCGTAGATGGGTTATTTCGAGAGAAACCCGGGACGGGTTCCTTCTGAGGCTGGGAGGATGTGACAACTGGCAAAATAGGGAGCCGTTTTATAAAACCCGCATTACATTTAAATAATAAATATAGAATTTCTGGAAATTTATTGTGACGAGATATTTTACGAACGTTGGTACTTGATTATAATCGTACGATGTTTATGGGATTTAGTTATTTAATTATGGTTTGTTTCATTTCGTTCGTGATGATTTATTTTGAGATCGATATCTTTGGCACTACATTGACTCCGGCACTAGGTTAACCTAACAAGATTTTTTTATATTTTACAAAACGGTCGTGGTTCACCGTTAAATTAATATTATGTCTTGCGTACATATTTATATTTTCGGGAAGTGTATTGGGAAATCAATTATGACGTGTACGTGTGTATTTGATGAAAATTTAATACTTTTATGGACGGGTAATCGGGTTACGGGAAAACCGATTAAAAAGAGTTCACTAACTATAAGAGTAATTGTGGCTAATATTGGAAAAAGAAAACTTAAGGGTCTAAAGTGGAAAATTCGGGTATAATACCCTAACCCTAACCCTCCACCCTCACACTAACACTTTTATCATTTTTTTTTTCTTTTCCTCTCCTTCTCTTGGTCGCCGCCGGTCACCACCCCAAACAACACCACCACCGCCGACCTCCCTACTACACCACCACCACCAAAACGATCCCCATCATCTTCTTGTTCGATTGATGTGAAGCATGCGCCTCCCCTCCCCCTTTTCTTTTAATACCGCCGACCTCCACATCTCCCACAACACCATATCAACATCTATTTTGGTTTCTATTCGATTTGAGGTGAGAACACATGAGTTTTGGGTCGGGTTTGACTATTTCGAGTCAAACCCGAATTGGATCTTGACATTTTGGGGAAGATAACATTAAAAATAAAGATGGGTTTTGTAAATATACGAGTTTGGTATCCTTGGAGGTCGATTTTTGATGCTTTTGTGCTCGGATTCGGAGTTATACGCGTTTGGTTTTGGGTTTTGTGGCTCGGTGTGAGCTCGACCGAGACCCAAGGTCTCGGTGTGACCCTCCTCGACTCGATTAGAGTCTTGGAGGTGTGATTGGTTCTTGTTCATCTTGATTCTTGTTAATGGTTGATGCTTGATTGGATTCTTGGGACCAATATGGTCCGAATTATGGTTGTTGTTGTTTTGGAGACTCGGCCGAACCCCCCCCCCCCTTCGCGGGCTGTTTTAGTCGAGAAGCTCATAAGAGCTAGCCGAGACCGAGAGGTCTCGGGTGAGGTTATTATTTTGGTTGTGACCTCACGAGTTGACCCGGGTTTGACTTGGTAAGTCGACCCGTATAATTGTTTTATTATTTTTGTTTTGGTACTTATTTGGATATATTTTGTGGTGACTTACTTGGGCCGAATTATTTGGACATTGGTCATTTGATATCTTGAATTGGAGTTGTGTTGACGAGTATGGAATTGAGGACCGATTGTGAGACGATCAATTAGATGACGGAGATAGGTTAGTTTGGGTGCCGTAGTCGGACCCTCATGTTGTAGCACGTGATTATGGGATTGTTTGGACGGAGTTGATTTATATTGTGGCTTGATTTTATTATTTTGGACTTGGACTATGAGCCGAGGGTCATGACTCGGACATGAGACCAAATTCTATGACTCGATAAATCTTTAAAAATCGATATTAAAAATAAAACTCGTTATAATATTATTAGGAATATAATCGTTTATATACATATATAGACGTGTTAAACGTATATATATTATATAAATGCGTATATTAATAATAAAACGATCACGAGTAAACGTATAATATTAAAGCGATAGTTATTACGCTATGAAAATGGTGTAATAAATGTCGGGGTATTATTATAAATAATAACTATATAAATAATGGCGAATTATATGTCGAATAAATAATAACTAAAAATGTGATTTTATTTTATAAATTAGAAACGTATCGAGTTATACGGATTTTGGGTCTTTAAAGTCCAAGTGGGCTTTATATTGTGACTTTGTGTTGTTACGTATATATGACGGTTAATATAAACATTTTATATTATCGAATGACTTATTCTAGATTGAGTTATTTGACGATATAAAATGGGTATATTAATGGGCATCGTATCCCACGACGCCCATAGGATGTGGTATATATTTTAGGATAATGAATTACTATATGTCTCGTGGAATTTGGCCGATTCGACGGTATATATAGGGAATTTATTGGACTACGACTTATACCAAATAGAAATTTATGTGCAATGTGCTTTAGGTTGGGTGTAATTTTGGAACGATATATTACGTAAATAAGTATGGGAGATTATCAAATCACGGATTTAATAAGCTTCGATAATTATTGAAATAATATGTTGGGCTAACAATTAGACCTATAGTTATCTTATTATTGTTCTTTGTTGAGGCTTTTCGGTTTGACCTGTGTCGACCCTCTACTCGTATGGATACCAAACGTCAAATTTCAAATGAATATGAAGTTAATTTGAGAAATGGACATTTTGGAAAGTAAAATGAATTACGTTCGGGAATGGGAATATTTTATTTTGAGGAAATGATTTCTGAACGGGTTTGATATTGTTAGGAAGTGCCGAGTCTGTAGTCGCCGTTACGTGAATTGTTTGAGATTTCTTGCGTCTTTCTTCTATCATTTCTTTTGAGGATT
The DNA here is from genome assembly GCA_030686995.1 of Artemisia argyi. NCBI lineage: Eukaryota > Viridiplantae > Streptophyta > Magnoliopsida > Asterales > Asteraceae > Artemisia > Artemisia argyi. The sequence goes on along the minus strand of CM060709.1, from coordinate 148,267,829 downwards.
TCTGGACTTGAGGTGAGTCATAGCCCCACTTTTTACTCTTGAACTTTGTTTTCAATACTTGGGGTGAGAAACGTGCAAATGCTTTCTGTGGACTATTATCGCTTTTTGATTTCAAAACTTGCTATGCTTATAGAACTAGGTAGAGCGAGGCCTAGACTTGAACTAGGTAAGCTACTTGATTTGGTTATAGAGCGAGGCCTAGACTAGATCTAGGTAAGCTATTGATTTGGTTTTTGAGCGAGGCCTAGTCCCCGAACTAGGTAAGCTATTGGATTGATTATAGAGCGAGGCCTAGACTTGAGCTAGGTAAGCTATTGATTGGATTGATTTGAGCTATAGCGTGCACCTATAGGAGTGATGTGATTTGGTTGGTTTATTTTGGTTGGATGAGTGAGCCCTAGTCTAGCTAGCAAGCGTTTTGCGTATATGTCCACTATATTGAATTAAGAATCTAAACCTATGATCTCACCAGCGAAAGCTGACTTTTAGCACGTTTTCTCAGGTAATTAAGTGATGCTCTGCGGATACTTGGGATTGGAGGCTTGGCATTTGGCACCGGTTATGGATCTATGTTTTCTAAAACTCTGATAACTATTGGGGACCTATATTTATTTCTTTTGGGCCTGACTTTGGATGATTTTGGGATAATGTAAACCTTAAAACCCCGCGTGGTTGTATTTTATTTTGTTTACTTTATCTCGTTCTTTTATGTCTTGTGTTTGGATACCAATCCCCGTAGCACCCCGAAAGCTTGTTGAGTCTTCTGCTGTACCAAATTTTGGGGGTGTTACAACTTGAACATTGGGGACAATGTTCATCTTAAGTGTAAGGGGAGGGTAAAATGATGATACCTTACAGATACACTTTCGCTTGAGTTTGTTTGTTTGATAGTAGATGTGTAATAAAACTATGAGAAATACTTTTTAGTGCAATTTTAGCGGAAAATTTAAAATTTTTTACAACATTTAGGAGTGAAACTTTAGCCATAGCAAGCGTCTCATGGATAGGAGATTGTATGACTAGCACATAACCGTACTTTCAGAAAAATTTTCCACCCAAATATGTGAGGTTCGCCTTTAGAATTGATAGGAAAAGCATTTACTATTAGTGCTTATGAGTGTACCGGTAGTATTTAGATTCTAGAACTTGCGTTAGTGATGCATCCCGAGACCGCTAGTGAGACTACATTCGTGTAGTAGGATTTACTACATGATAAGAGGCATTAGGATCACCCTTGTGTTAAACCCGTATTATAATTACTTGACCATTTAAGTCATATTACTTGGCTAGTTAAGTCAACTAATTTTTCCCACACCATTAGCGTTATACTCATTTTTAGTACACGAAACCCCTAGTACACCCCTCTGAGCCTATCTTTTCATTTCTAACTTTAAGCATTTTACTTAAAGGAAGAATTTGTTACACCCCACTTAAATGTACACCCAAATCGCCTTAGCCTTCCGTGTATGCACTCATCTTTAGTGCATTATTGTTATTTGTTAAACCCTAAGTTAACTATCTAATTGATTACATGGTTGCTAAGTCGAGTCATATCCTTGTACATATTATTTTGGGACGATTGGGACTCATGGGTAAAGTACTTGTTTTATGGAGTAATGGGGAAGAACATCATTTATTACCCCCATATGTGCGTTAATCTTAAAAGTGCTCCAAGTGTTTTGATTTTCTTAATTCGAGTCATTAGATTAGTTTATTGTATAGTATGTAAAAATTCAAGTGTAAGGGGAATTTCCATTCCCTATGATGTATTATTTTGGATGGTAGGGTAAGAGTGTATGCAAAAAAAAAAAAAAAAAAAAAAAAAAAAAATCGAAAAAATCAAGAAAAAGAAAAAAAGAAGAGAAAAAGAAAAAGAGAAAAAAAACATACGGACTACCATCCCGTTTCATTCTATGTTTATTTTATGTTTTTATTATTTTTCATTTATTAGCTTAAGTCGAGTCTAGTCTTGGCTTAGCAACGCCACATTGTACATGTAATTAACCAAGATTGTTAACTCGCCACCAGTAAAGACTGCCTATATCCAACAAAACCGTGTATTTCATATCCCTACACCTAACGTTACAACCCTTTAAAAGACCTCTTTGATTGTTTATCCTAGGTGCTTACGCCATGTGGTGGAGGTTTGATCCTTTCCCAAGCCTATGGTAATCTATTTTGCTATGATAGGTAGTGAGAGATATCTTCCGTTTCCATATTGTAATTTATACTTTATTACACCCGAGAGATGTGAGTATCTAAACACTATTTGTGAGGTGCTAGTATATGACCTCCGTGCTTGTCTTTGGTCTTTAGTGGAACGATTATTTGCTGTAATTACTTTTATATTAGTGTTAAATGACCCCTAACTTGTATTTTGACTAGAATAAAAGCGCATTTGCTTGAGGACAAGCAAATCTCAAGTGTAAGGGTATATGATGAAGTGAAAAATGAACCAATTTTAGGGGGTCATTTAAGCCCGGAATTGAATTTATTTGATCAAATATTGCCCTAAGTCGTTCCTTTTGTGATTTTAGGTACTTTGGGAGTGAAATCTGGAAAAGGAAGCAATTCGGACGTTTTTGGAGCATAAAAGTGAAGAAAACGCCAAAGACTTAATTTTCCAAGCTGGGAACAATGTGTGACGGCGTCAAGAGTAACAAGTTGACGACGTCAAGAGTAAATTTCATGACGGCCCAGTACAAAAATGAAGGCGTCACAAGGAAGAGCGTCAAGAGTTAAATACGTGACGGCCTGGAAAAGTGTAATACATGACGGCGTCAAATGTAGATCAAGGCATTCCGAGGATTCTTTTGGTGGCGAGATGACGGCGTCACAAGATTGTTCTTGACGCCGTCAGCCTCAATTATCTATATATAGTTTTCTAATTTTCATTCATAAAAAAGGAACAAGTTTGGAGAAACCCTAAGGCCGAACCATATACGAATTTTACAGCTTTTTCAAGGGTTTTCAGCCCTTGAATGCTTACATGTGCTATTGAGATAAGTGTTCTTTTAATTCAATCAATATGTCTATGTGTTGGTTGTCTATATCTTGTGCTTGTCTTGATTCCACCATGCTAGGCTAGATTTATCTTGTGTTTGCTTAGATCTAATGAAACCTAGATGTTGATTATGTGTTGATTACTTGTTTATGGTTGTATTGGATGAATGATTTCAATGTTAGGCTTAAGAAAACTGGCAGATCTCCAATTGGTAACATGCTTGAACGTCTTAGGAAACATGAACCGATGTGTACTAGGTTTAATTGGTTGTATTTAATGCATGAGTAAATTCTAATGATCCTATGTTAGGAGCTTCTTAGCCGGCTCGACATAGGAGTGAAGTAGGCACTCATAGGATTGGGGAGTTAAGTACGCCACCCCATGAATGGTATTAAGGAATACAATCCGTCATCCACGCAACTATAACAAGTAATTAACGTGTAAAAGATATCTAGGGAGTAGTGAAATCTAAGTAAACACATTTCTCCACTTATTGCTCACAACCTTAGTTTAATTTAGTTTATTTTCATTTTTAATTTTTTATTTTGATTGCATCTTAGTATTGGGTTAGTTGACTAGCAACTAATTCCGCCCAAATCCTTCAAAACCCGAGATTTTTACTTGCTTTCTAAAAATATATAAAAATACAAAAATAATCATCCTTCATCTCTAGAACTAGTATTTAGGTTTTCTAATCCTAGCGACACTATTCCTAGCTGAACGATCAATCCCCCAGTACTTGTCACTATACTATACTACAACGATCAGGTACACTGCCTGGTGGGGGTTGTAAGCTTCTCGAGATCCCTTGAGAGGTAAAGCCTGGTGCAATCCCTACGCATCATACATTGATCAGGTACACTGCCTGGTGGGGGTTGTAAGCTTCTCGAGATCCCTCGAGAGGTAAAGCCTGGTGCAATCCCTACGCATCACAAACATCATAATCATGTCTTGAACTTTGCCTATATTGGTCTATGTATCTACTTTCTTTAGCCTATGTTTCAATACCATAACCATCATACTTTTCATCAACGCAATCACCTTCATATCTACCACATCACCATTACTATAAACTTTCACCAACAACTTAATAGTAGTACTATCATTTATCAAATACATGTGAAATAATGAGTTTTTATGATGCACACATTGACCTATATAACAATTTAGACAACAAATTGCTCTATCAAGCAATAACAGTTATGTTTATATTTGAATGAACATTTTGCCAAAATCACATGTTTGGTTCAACATTCAGGCAAGTTGAAATCATATGCAAGGCAAAAACCTATTATAAATCACGAAGTGTTATGAAAATTAATAATTCCATGTTACATTAGAATAATACAATCAAATACCTAATTAATTAGTATTAGTATAATCAAATAAAATACCACTATAATTTTCTTGATATCTAATTATGTGAACATGATGTGAAATTGGGGATAAATAACTATATATCCTAATCCTAACTTCCAGCTATAATTTAAGCTTTCATAAAGCCATATGAAAATTTAAACATTTTCCACATGCAAAGAAACAACAATAATAGATTCAAATGTAATTACTTTGTTCTATTAATCTCATGTCCAAAACATTACTTTTTCATATGAAACTATCAAAATCCCTATATCTAAGCAACACGCATCTTTGATCTTTAAAAATTTAAAGAATAAAAAACAAAAGATGAAACACAATAACCATATATACCTTGCATCGATGGTTTTACTTTTTATAAACATAGTTATGAATACATAGATAGTGTGCATTAAGTTGGTGATTTGGGGTTTTCTGATCGAATTATGTTTCTGTATAGGGTTTGTGGAAGAATAGTATAGAAGTTGTGTCAAGGGATAGGTGATTTAAGCAACAATTTGGGTTCCCAAAGTAAAACAATATATGCAGCACATTGACTCTGGATCATTGGTAAACCATAATCTTGAAATATAGCTTGATCTATTAATAAGTTATACTCAGGTCAATTATTTGAAACATTTAGTTACATCTCCACTTTAATATACACTTATAGACTTACTTTAACATCCAGTTCAATATCTTCCTATGATGAATTTCGATTCTAAACCACTTTCAAAAACGCCTTATAAGACATAAGATGGTGGATATCAAGCACCGACTTTTGAATGATGCTACTCATGTGCCTTACTTACAAAAGTGAACAACATAATGAGAAAGTTGATAAGCCACATACATTTTAATCACACATGACACTATATGTGTATAAATCAATAACTTAGCTAGATCTTACCAGAGCATATGAAATCCCTATGTGTTCTTAGTTATGTGTCACTTTATACCTATTCTCATCAAAAATTTTGAAAGAGGTGGCAAAAGGACGGGCAGGCTCTAAAACTGGTCAAACAGATCATTTTCGGTATGGGTTGGGTTGAATTGACCCAAAAATACAGGTTCCTGAAATAGTGTTAGAATTAGCTTATTTCATGTTCTATTAAGCTACTTGTTAAGAAGTAGAGAGATGAATGTAAAAGGGTTGCATTATGTATCCTTACAGAGTTAGACTATTGTTTCGTATTTTTCTTAAATTACCTGCATTTATCATATTCTCGGTAGTGAATGTGTCGACAATAGCTGATAATAAGGCATCAGTTTTTTCATGTTTCAAATTCTTCAAGATGAATTATTTTCTTTTGGGAATTAGAGCAAAATTTTAATACATCCTACCTAAATAAAAGGTAAAAGGTATACTGCAAGTTGAGGGCTTAACTGCTTAAGCAACACCCCTCACTCCCAACTACCAACATATCCTTGTTCTACACCCTGGCCACACAAACGATTTGTAAACATAATTTCAAGATTCATTCATAGTCATGTTTCTATGTTGGCACATTAGCACATTGGGATTAAAATGCATTGAGACCTCATTCTCAGGACCTGTTGATTTCTACTAAACAGTTTACAAATCTCATGCTATCTGTGAAATATCCCTTACTTATCTAAAATTATTGTGTATTTGTGCCAATATATTAATTAAAGATATCAGTAAACACCCATGTAGAAGAATTGTAAAAAACAACACAAATGGATTGTAGTAAATATAAAAATAAATCATCGAACAAAAGAAAAGTTCAAATATAACATGCACAACCACACAACTAAATGCATGATAATCAATTTTATTAAGTAAATTACTGTTATATATTAGTAGTAACTTAAACATAGAGTAGGAACTTAAGTGTACTTTGTAATTAGATTAGGTGGTAGACTAGAACTAGGATTAGTTAGCTTGGAGTGCAAGGCAAACTAAGGTTTCTACCCTCTCATCTCTATAAATAGAGATGAGGGGGGATGCTAGTTATTCATTCTTCTTCCTCAATTGTAAAAGCTTTATTAGTTTTTTTAATAAAGGGTTCGTTGAGGGTATATCATGTGCATATTCTTATCGGTTCTTTGTAGTATCTTGTGTTTGCTACTCGTGCTCGATACAACTTGCGATCTAGCATTTCGCGATCGAACTTTGGGTTGTTGTCGAGGTTTATCCAATAAGTGGTATCAAGAGCTGTAGTTATTGTGGTCATCGAAGTTCGATTGCTAGATCGAGGTTTCGAGTTCGTTCGAGGTTTTGAGGATCGGTTTCGAGTTCTCGGAAGTAGTAGCGATCGACAAAAAGAACTTAATTGTTTTGTTATTCTCGCGTGAAACTGTAAAAGTGTTTTTTTCACTTTTTTTGGTTTATTAATTGCGTGGGATAATTAATACTAAAAGTGGCATGTTGAACTTTGTCTTGTTGTGATTCATAAAGGTCATAGATTTTCGGTTTTAATAATCAAAATCAAGACTTCAGATTGTCAACTTTGTTTTTTAAGGTATTAAAAGAAAAGTTAATTATACTGAAGGGTTGCTTGTTGTGGGTTTTCTTGTCGTTCAACTTTCGATCGTGGTTCGCTTGGAGTTCAAGTTAACGGTCGGGTTTGCTTGTTCGAAATCGAGGTTTTAGGATTATTCTAATTAATTCGATTTGCAAGAAGGGTTTACAACAACAAGGGGGAATATTGCACACGGCTTGTGAGACTTGTCGGTAAAGTTAGATAAGAAACAACTTGACAAGGTTTTTAGCAAGGTATAAGAAGAATGACTCATTATATAACTAGGTTTGACATCAAGAAGTTCGATGGGAAGAGTGACTTCGGGTTATGGCAAATAAAGATGCGTGCTTTAATGGTACAGCTGGGATGTGATGCTGCATTAAAGACATTACCAGCAGACATGGAAGCATGTGAAAAGGCTGCTTTGACGAAGAAGGCATACAATACCTTGATTTTATGCTTGAGAGACCGGGTTTTACGGGAAGTTACCAAGGAAACATCTGCTGCAGGAATTTGGACGAAGTTGACTAGTCTGTATATGACTAAGTCCTTAGCAAACAGACCATATCTAAAGAAGAAGATGTACATGTACTATATGAGTCCAGGTACGAAACTGGGTGATCATATAGATGAGTTTAATAAGTTGATACTTGATTTGGTGAATATTGTATCGAGATTGAGGATGAGGATCAGGCACTTATGTGACTTACGTCGTTGCCATCGTCTTATGGAAACTTTGTGGAGGCATTGTTGTATGGGAGGAAATCCTTGACAATGGAGGATGTTATGGCGACTCTGAATTCAAAAGAGTTGAAGAAAAGAACTGAAGGCACAAATGAAGAAACTGGTGAAGGGTTATACGTAAGGAGAGGGTCAGATCATTCAACTAAAACTCATTTTGGTGGAAGTTCGCGGTTTAAGTCAAGGGGTGGAACTGGTAAACTCAAGTGCTTCATATGTCATTTAGAGGGTCATCTGAAGAGAGACTGTCCAATAAAGAAGTCAAATGAGTTTGTCAAGAAGGGTAAGCATGATCAGGATTCTAATTCTTCTGATGATGACAGTAATGCCTACTTTGGAGAAGCCTTGGTGGTAGTCAGGAATGATGAGATGACTAAATTGGTAATGGATTCAGGTGGGTCTTATCATTTGACACCTAGGAGGGACTTCTTGTATGACTTCAAGGATGTTGATGGTGGTTCGGTTCAGTTAGGTGATAACAGGACATGCACTATCAGAGGGACAGGAAAAGTGAAGATACAGTTGAATGATGGTTTAAGCTTTACACTAGAAGATGCCAGGTATGTTCCAGGGTTAATAAAAAGCTTGATTTCATTGGGTACTCGTGAAAAAGAGGGTTATACTGTGAAGATGCAGATTGGGTAGAGTCAAGGTGATCAAAGGTTGTCGGGTTATGATGACCGGGATCAGGAAATAGAACTGTGCGTATACTCTTGAAGCAAAAGTGACGACTTTTGGTGTACAAAAGCATGGAGGTTCAAAACAAGTTGGGTTTAAACAACTTGGTCCTGGTATTAAAACTAGAGTCCATGGAGTACAGGTTGATGAACGTGTTTGGTTTGAGGTAGAACTGTAGGGAGCTCAGGGGAATCGTGAAGCTGAGGCTGTTCAGGTTAGTAACGATGATGTTGCAGTAGCTCAAAGAAATTTGGAGGACAAACAACTTGAAGAAAAGACAAACACGGACTGATTGGTAAAGGAGCAGGAAAGATACACCTTGGTATAAAGGTGGGGGCGGACAATACGGTAACCGGAGTACCTGGTCAAGAGGGTGCAGAGGTTAATGCCACTGAAAAGAAGAAAATGAAGGAGTCTATGGAAGCTAATCTTGGAAAATTACTGAAGTACAATGCCTGGTCAACAAGGTGGTCCCCGATCCGAGATTCCAGCACGAGGAAAAGGTGCTGAGTATCGGTTATGTTTAAGTGTTACTCCTAAGGTGGAAATTGTTATATATTAGTAGTAACTTAAACATAGATTAGGGACTTAAGTGCACTTTGTAATTAGATTAGGTGGTAGACTAGAACTTGGATTAATTAGCTTGGAGTGCAAGGCAAGCTAAGGTTTCTACCCCTTCATCTCTGTGATGCTAGTTATTCATTCTTCTTCCTCAATTGTAAAAGCTTTATTAGATTTTTAATAAAGGATTCGTTGAGGGTATATCATGTGGATATTCTTGTCGGTTCTTTGTAGTATCTCGTGTTTGCTGCTCATGCTCGATACAACTCGCGATCTAGCGTTCTGCGATCGAACTTCGAGTTTGTTGTCGAGGTTTATCCAACAATTAGATTAGAAAAAGTTTTGAACAAATTCATAAAATGAAAAGAGCTCTTAAATGCATAATTACCTGCTCAAGTGTATAATGTCAAGCTTTAATAAAACCATATGATCAAATGACTCCAAGATAGCAGTTACAACCCTTTCATCTTACTTCTTAATTAAATCAGAGTCTCACTGCCAAGACAAATATCATATTATTATAATGTAAAATATATTTCTAAATTGTCCAAAATGATCGGCTAAATATACGTTTAATGGCAAAAGTTTTAGTCTCATTAATGACTTAATTTCAAGAGAGTTTGTTGTTTAGATGAAGAGTTGTTCTTGCCTACAGTATAAGTAGAGCTCGACTTCGATTGAAAAGGCTTTTGTGGCAAAAATGCGAAATAATAATGAAATATTAATAATGTTGAATAATATGCACACCACATGTGGTTATTTTTGTGGCATTCCAACACAATACAAAGCAAAATTCAGTTGTAGGTTATATATTTAACACCATGAAACATCAAACGGATGCATACATGTATAAAGTACCTCCCTTTCACTTTAGATTCATATTAAACTATAACAAACAAAACATTGCATCTTTTAAAAACTCAAAAGTGAAGTATATATACAAATTCAACAAATAAAATGGCAAGGTTTTTCATATTTTAAAAATGGAAGAGCTTTATGTGAACAATATCATGATAATAAGTTAGTTTTGATAAACCAAAGTTCAAATATTTGGGCTTGTGACAGGCTACATAATGTTGCAAAAGGAATGAGAATTAGACTTACCAAGATTAGTTGCTTCATGGGTTTGAATGCCTAATAGTTCAACTGATCCAAGAGCGTAGGATGTAACATGCAAGTGAGAAACTGACAGTATTACTTTTAAGCACAATAAGAAGGCACACTATTATTGGCCCCAGATACATACCAGAAAATCTATAACGTAGTTGAACTTGATATTGTTACCAAAAAAGATGACTATCAAGAATTTTAATTTTAATTTAAACCAATGCTAATACACCTAATTACAACTAAATATTTATTGACCATAGTAACTATAACCACTATCATCTCTTTCTAACTTCAAACAATAATAACCTATTTCACAAAAACAAAAAAGCCCCGATTTATATGAAATAGGTAGTAAAAACATAGCCGAACTACCAAACCAAGCTACAAATATCATCAAAATCACAACTTTTTTATATGGGTCAAAAAGCTATTAACATCATATGAGTACTCATTGAAAAGTAATAACATATAAAAATCCACTAATTTATCAAAATTAAATGAGGACTAATTGATACCTTTTGTGAGAATCTGTCATTTTAATAATAAAATTAGGGAAGCTATCAATAACCATCTCATTAACAAAATGGATGAAATTGAGTAAAAAAAAAACTCTAAATATTACCTTTGATTTGTTAATGATTATATGTGATTGATGCGTAACTGCACTAAAACAACACCGGCTTCTGAAGACTATTGATTAATGTTAGGAGTTGTAGTTAATAAGCTGAATAAGCTAGAATTGGTTAAGCCAATGGCATGTGAGGTGCATGTGTGTTAACTCACACGTGAGGTGCACGTGACATCCACTCCTTGGATTAACCAATTCTACCGCCCATTTCCCTTTCTTTAAATACTTGAAACAGTAATTTATTTGGTAGCTTTTGATTAATACAATTTCCTTTGAATCTCCTTCTCTCTCATTGTAACAAACTATCACAACTATCCACCATTGATAATACTTTGAGCTTTCGTTGATCTTTTCTAATACTCTGATTGACCAAGTTCCTTGTAAAACACAGCTATCGATCTAAAGTGATCCTAAGTATGTCTATCAATTGGTATCAGAGACCTTTCCTGGTGAAGTCTCGATCATAACAAATTCAGTTACCTTTTCCCACAAAAAATCAAAATTCAAGATTCCGGCAAGAAAATTCAGGCGACTGTGTAATTTAAAGATCATAGTATTACATTGATACTCTGTTCAATTTGTTTGTGCTATCCGTCAGAAACAAGATCAAATTGTTGAGTATTCATCGCAACCACAAGAATAGCGCATAAGTGCTTAAATTCTCTATTCTTGGTTTAATGGTTAGTTTTGTTTGACTCAAGGTTTGGCCAAGAACGGGTAAAAGTTTCTTATCAAGTTATTAAGTGCTGTTCAACAGAAGATGAAGGAATAGTAACTAACTAACAAGATTCAATCAAATAAATAAAATAGTGATGCGTGGTTTTGCAACCTTGCAAAAGGTTTTACCTCTCGAGGGATCTTGAGAAGCTTGCAATCCCCAGCAGGCAGTGTACCTGACCGATGTAGTATAGTGTAGTGGCAAGTACCGGGGGATTGATAGTTCTATTTAGGGAATAGTGTTCGTTAGGATTGAAAACTATTCAAGGGTGAAGGATGATTCTTTTTGTATTTTTTAAAATATTTTATGAAATCAGTAAAAATCTCGGTTTTTGAAAGAGTGGGCGGAATTAGTTTCTAGTCAACTAACCTAAATTACTTCAAATTCAATAAAAATAAAATAACAAGAAAATAAAAGTGAGGAAAACTTATATGGAGAGAAACTGTTTTTACTTAGGTTTCATTATTCCCTATCTATCTTTCATTAATTGATTAGTTTGTTACAATTGCGTGGATGACGGGTTATATTCCTTAAAACCATTCGTGGGGATATGTACGATCTTCCCCAACTATATAAGCTTCTACCTCTTCCTATGTCGAGCCGACAACTAGCTCCTAACATGTCCTTCTTAGTAGTCACTTATGTATTAAATATAGCCATTAAAATCGTAGTACACATCCGATTCATGTTTCTTAAGACGTTCAAGCAAGTTACCAATTGGAAGTTAGCCAGTTTTCTTAAGCCTAACATAGATATCATTCATCCAACACAATTGATAACAAACAATCAATCAACAATCAATAGCTAGGTTTCATTACATCTAAGCAAACACAAAGATAACCTAGCCTAGCATGTTAATATAAAGACAAGCATAAGATAAAATCAAACAACAAATAGACATATTGAATGATTAATGGAAGACTTATCTTTAATTAAGCATGGATGAAATAAGGGTGAAAAACCCTTACAAAGTATGTAACATTCGACCTAGGGTTTATCTCTAAAGTTCTCCCAAAGGTTGCACCAAAATTCCTCCTTAATGAATGAAAAAATAGCAAAGTATATATAGATTTTACAATCTGATGAGGCGAAAAGTGTACCGCTTTTAAGGGGTCATTTAAGCCCGAATTCGAGATTATTTGATCAAATATTGCCCTAAATCGTTCCTTTTGTCATTTTAGGTACTTTTGGAGAGAAATCTGGAAAAGGAAGCATTTTGGACGTTTTTGGAGCATAAATGTGAAGAAAAAGGCAAAGTCTCAAATTCCTTGCTGGGAACAGTACCTGATGACGTCAAGGGTTTACTAGTGACGGCGTCAAGAGTGACAAAAGAGGTAGATATGGAATTTATAACGTGACGGCCTAAACAAGGCCGTCAGGGTCCAAATACACGAGACGACCCAGAGTAGATTTGTACGTGAAGCCGTCAGAAGTGGATCTAGGTAATACGAATTTCACTTTGGCGGCGAGTTTACGGCGTCAGAAGCTAATACATGACGCCGTCAGGATGCATAGTCTATATATATTTTTCTAATTTTTCTTTGTAAAGTGTGGAACAAAGTGGAACAAGTTGTGCACAAACCCTAGGTCGAATTTCCTGCATATTGAAAGGGTTTCAAACCCTTCTTTCTTCCATGTTTCAATAAAGATAAGTACTTCAATAATCATTCAATATGTCTATGTATTGTTTGATTCTATCTTATGTTTATATTTCTTTTAACATGTTAGGCTAGGCTTTTATTGTGTTTGCTTAGATGTAGTGAAACCTAGATGTTGATTATTGGTTGATTGTTTGTTTATAATTGTTACGGATGATTGTATTCGATGTTAGGCTTAAGAAAACTGGCAGACTTCCATTGGTAACTTGCTTGAACATCTTAAGAAACATGATTGGAGGTGTACTACGATTTTTGGTTGTATTTAATGCGTAAGAGAATTCTAATGATCCCATGTTAGGAGCTTCTAACGGCTCGACATAGGAGTGAAGTAGGATCTTATAGAGTTAGGGAATATTGTACACGACCCTACGACTAGTATTAAGGAATATAACCCGTCACCCATGCAATTGTAACAAGCTAATCAACCGGTAAAAGATATCTAGGGAGTAACGAAATCTAAGTAAACACAACTTTTCTCATTATTGTTTCCACCACATTTGTAAATTAGTTTAATTTTCATTTCTTTTATTTTATTTTGATTGCATCTTTAGTTAATTGGGTTAGTTGACTAGCAACTAATTCCGCCCACTCCTTCAAAACCCGAGATTTTACTTGCTTTCCATAAAATATAAAAATATAAAAAGAATCATCCCTCACCTCTAGACCTAGTTTAGTAGGCTTTCTAATCCTAGCGACACTATTCATGAGTTGAGCGATCAATGCCCCGGTACTTGTCACTATACTATACTACAATGATCAGGTACACTGCCTGGTGGGGGTTGTAAGCTTCTCAAGATCCCTTGAGAGGTAAAACCTGTTGAGAGGGCTCAATTCCCACGTATCACAATCTGACGGCGTCACGTATACGTGTGACGCCATCATCTCGCCACGATTAGGGTTCCTTGATGGACTAGATCTACTCTTGACGCTGTCTGGTTGTAAAGTTCTGGGCCGTCTCTCTTTACAATAAAACCTGACCTCCTTGGTCATCACAAAGGATGACGCCGTCATCTTCATCCTCCAAAATCATTCTGGCGCGTCATGTGTAATCTTCATATCCACCTCTTTGTCCACCCTTGCGCCGTCATCTGTTAAGGTGTGACGCCGTCAGGTACTGTTTACAGCATAATTTTGAGACTTTGTCGTTTTCTTTACTTTTATGTTCCAAAAACGTCCAAAATGCTTCTTTTTCAAAAAAAATTCTCCAAAGTTCCTAAAATGACAAAAGGAACGATTTGAGGCAATATTTGATCGAATAATCACGACTTAGGGGTTAAATGACCCCTAAAAGCGTAACACTTTTCGCCCCATCAAATAGCAACAGACATGGCACCAATAACAAGAACAGTTGGTACTAGTGGTGGAGAAGGTGGTCTTGATGACAATACAAGAAGATACATTGATGATTCCATGACTGCATTCAGACAATCCATGGAGGTAATGATGACTCAATTCTTGCCAAGTCAAAGTCAACTGGCTAATGGGTTGGTGAATAGGACACAACCATAAGGGCAAAATGGTCAGAATGCAATAAGTAGAATGACTAAGGTGGAGTTCCCTACATTCTTTAGAGATGATGTAAGGGGTTGGATGTTCAGATGTTAACAGTTCTTTACAACTGGCAACATACCAGATGATCAAAAGGTAAGAATCATTTATGTGCATCTCTTTGATAAAGCACTGCTATGGCATAGACAGTTTATTAGATTACATGGGGAATTGGTGTTGTGGACTGTGTATAGAGATGCTATCATTCAAAGATTTGGTACTGTTTTTGATGTCCAATGTTTGCACTCAAGAATCTTTAGTATTAAACTAATGGTAGAGATTACCAAGATGCATTTGACACTTTGTTAAGTAGAGTTGACATAAGTGAAGAACATGCTATTAGTTTCTATCTTGGGAGTTTGCCTACAGAGTTAGAAATGGGAGTTAGAATGTTTAAACCAAAAACTTTGGCAGAAGCATATTCATTGACAAACTTTCAAGAGGCAACATTGAATGCTGTTAAGAAAAAGAGTAAGCTGCAATCCAATTATCATCAAAACAATAATAGGTTTGGAGGTAATCATGGTGGGGGACAAAACACAACTAAACCATTATTAGCTCTACCAAACACTAATAGAAATTGGAACAATAGGCCAACAAATGTGCAGCCTAGAAAACAATTGACACAAAAAGAGTATGAGGAGAAAATGGCTAAGAACTTACGTTTCTATTGTAATAAGAAATTTGTTCCAAGCCGTAAGTGTGAAGGACAATTGTTCAGTTTGATTATGTTGGCTGATAATGATGAGTTGGAAGAGGAATATGAAGATGCAATTGAACAATTAGATGAGACAGAAAGTGATAAGGTTCAACCACAGATTTCTTTGAATGCATTGAATGGTTTGAGCTCATATTAGACTTTGAGGGTAGTTGGTATGTTTGGTAATAAACATGAGTTGCACATCTTAGTTGATTCTGGTTCTACTCATAATTTTGTAGACATTAATGTGGCTAAAAGGTTGGGGTGTTACATAAGACAAACTTGTCCTTTGAATGTAACTGCGGCTGGAGGGAAAAAGTTGCTAAGTGCCAATGAATGCAAAGGATTTACTTGGAAATTAAAGGGGCAAACATTTGTGTCTGATGTGATGTTGCTTCCTTTGGGTGGATGTGATATGGTGTTGGGAATTCAATGGTTATCAACTCTAGGAGAGATTAAATGTAACTTCAAAGAGTTGAAAATGGAATTTATGTACAATGGTAACAATGTGGCATTAAGGGGTACTCAAAAGACAATAGTTCAATGGATTGAGGGTAAGAAACAGATTCACATGTTGGAAAATACACCACAAGCTGAAATGTGTATGATGTGTGTATATCTAAACACTGGCTTAGAGTTGATGTCTATAGTATGACAAGTGGAAGACAGTGAAGTGGATCATAGATTGTTGCAGGTTATTAATAGGTATGTTGATGTGTTTGAATTTCCTAAAGATTTGCCTCCTAAAAGAGCATTTTATCACAGAATACCTCTTATTCCAAACACCCAACCTGTGAACATAAGGCTTTATAGACATCCACCGATGCAAAAAAATGCTATTGAAGCTATGGTCAAAGAACTGTTAGACTCAGGGGTAATCAAGCCAAGTCAGAGTCCATTTGCTTCTCTAATTGTGATGGTCAAAAAGAAGGATAACAGTTGAAGGATGTGTGTAGATTATAGACAACTCAACAAACACACAGTTAAGGATAATTTTCCTATTCCAGTGAATGATGAGCTCATTGATGAATTGTGTGGGTCAGTTATCTTCTCTAAATTGGACCTAAGGTCAGGGTATCATCAAATTAGAATGTTTGAAGATGACGTAGCCAAAACTACATTTAAAACTCATGAAGGACACTATGAGTTCTTGGTTATGCCTTTTGGCCTCACTAATGCACCCTCTACCTTTCAAGCATTGATGAATGATGTGCTCAAGGCTTACTTGAGGAAGTTCACTTTGGTATTCTTTGATGACATCCTGGTCTATTCTAAGTGTATATCTGAGCATGTGCAACACTTATAAATGATACTAGAAACTATGAGGCAAAACATTTATATGCAAAGAAATCGAAATGTGTGTTTGGTACAAGTCATGTTGAGTACTTGGGTCATGTGATATCTGCTCAGAGAGTTGCCACTAATCCAACTAATATTGTAGCAATGCAAAATTGGCCAACACCCACAAATCTCAAGCAACTCAGAGGATTTCTTGGTCTCACTGGTTACTGTAGAATGTTCATTAAAGATTTTGCCACTATTAGAAGGCCTCTGACACAGTTATTAAAGAAGAATGCATTCAAATGGTCTGATGAAGCACAAGTCTCTTTTGAGGATTTAAAGAAAGCTATGACACAAGCCCCAGTGTTAGCTCTGCCAACTTTGAATAAACCATTGAAGTAGAAACAGATGCTTTAGGAAGTGGTATTGGAGCAGTACTTCAACAAGATGGCCATCCGATTGTTTACCTCAGTAAAAGTTTAGCTCCCAAACATCAAACACTTTCTAACTATGAAAAAGAATTCTTTCCTGTGATGTTAGCTTTAGAAAAGTGGAGAGGCTATTTGTTGGATAGACACTTTATCATCAAAATAGACCACTATAGTTTGAAATATTTGTTGGATCAGAGGATCACCACCCCTGCTAAAATGAAATGGCTTCTAAAACTTATGGGATTTGACTATAAGGTGAGATACAAAAAAGGAGTTGATAATGTGGCTGCTGATGCTTTATCCTGGATACAAGAGGGTGGTACTTTGATGCATTCAACTGTTGTTTACTATGACTACTGAGTTGGCTACTAAAATTGTGGCAAGTTGGAGTGTAGATACAACACTCAAGGCTATTATTGATGAATTGCAGGCTGGTAATGCAAGTAAGAAACATTATGTTTGGGCAAATGGTCAATTGCTCAGAAAGAATAAATTGGTAGTGGGACAAGATAAGGAGTTGAGGAAAGATTTGCTTGCACACTTGCATGGAGGGTCAGTTGGTGGACATTCAGGAGTGAGGGTCACCACACACAAGGTTTGTTCCATACTATATTGGAAAGGTTTAACGAAAGAAGTTAAGAAATTTGTGAGAGAATGTATTGTTTGTCAGAGGTGTAAACCTGATTTAGCAGCTTATCCAGGCCTCTTACAACCCCTACCTATCCCTCAAAGAATTTGGGAGAGTATCTCAATGGATTTCATTGAAGGACTTCCAAGATCTAATGGTAAAACAATCATCTTTGTGGTAGTTGACAGACTCACTAAATATGCTCATTTCATGCCTCTAGCACACCCTTTCACAGCAGTACAAGTTGCTCAGGTGTTTTTAGATTCAATTTACAAGCTACATGGGTTGCCAAACACTATTGTATCATATAGAGACAAGGTGTTTCTGAGTAGCTTTTGGAAAGAGTTATTCAAGCTCTTACAAGTTCAGTTGTTGATGTCTACTGCCTATCAGCCACAAACAGATGGAAAAACATAGGTGGTTAATAGGTGTCTGGAAGGCTATCTTAGATGTATGACAGGTGAGAAGCCAAAAGAATGGGTGAAATGGTTGTCTTTAGCAGAACTGTGGTATAACTCCAACTTCCATACTTCAACCTTGACAACACCTTTTGAAGCATTTTATGGTCAAGCACCACCAATACATGTTCCTTACATTGGAGGCTTGAGTAAAGTTGATGCTGTAGAAAGGACTTTGGCAAATAGAGAACAAGCTATTCAGTTGCTTAAGTTTCATTTGGCCAGAGCTCCAAATAGAATGAAACAACAAGCAGACAAAGGAAGAAGTGAAAGAATGTTTGAAGAACGGGACATGGTTTTTCTCAAATTGCAGCCCCATAAGTAAGTTTCAATTAGGCAAGGAAGATAAAATAAGTTTTCACCTAAATACTTTGGACCTTTCAAAGTCATTGAAAAGATAGGTCAAGTGGCATACAGGTTGGAGTTTCCTACTCACAGTCAAATACACAATATTTTTCATGTGTCTCAGCTCAAACATTGTAAAGGGCAACCTCAACCATCACAAGTTGTTAACCTTCCTAGTTGTGACCCAGAAGGAGTGATAGAAGTGCAGCCTATGGCAATCCTAGATAGGAAAGAGGTTAAGAAGAAAAATGTGGCTGTGATTTATGGGCTAATCCAGTGGACTAACGGAACACAAGATGATGCTACCGGGGAAAACTTGGAGGAATTGTATGCCAAGTTTCTTGATTTTGATTTCCATTCTTGAGGTCAAGAATGATTTGAAGAAGGGGGGATTGTTAGGAGTTGTAGTTAATAAACTGAATAAGCTTTGGTTAAGCCAATGGCACGTAAGGCGCAGGTGTGTTAACACACACGTGAGGTGCACGTGACATCCACTCCTTGGATTAACCAATTCTCCCGCCCATTTCCCTTTCTTTAAATACTTGTAACTGTAATTCATTTGGTAGCTTTTGATCAATACAATTTCTCTTTGAATCTCTTTCTCTCGCATTGTAACAAACTATCACAACTATCCACCATTGATAATACTTTGAGCTTTCGTTGATCTTTTCTAATACTCTGATTGACCAAGTTTCTTGTAAAAGACACCTATTGATCTTAAGTGATCCTAAGTGTGTCTATCAATTAATTTTATTGATTTTGACTTTGATCGATTGAGTTTCTCCTTGTGAAGTAAGGTTTTTTCGTGGAGCAATTGAACTTCCCATGTTTTAGTTGTATGAATTTTGTTTTTCTTAATTAACCACCAGAATATTTACAAATCACGCCCGCCTTCTCAAAGGTTTTAATTTTTGCAAAATTGGCACATAGATTTTATACGAATTTTGCTTTTGAAATGAACTTGGTTAATGTTTGACCAAAATCATGGCCAATTTTGACTTTAATCAACCAATCACGTCGCTCGATTTCGCCTATATGGCAAAATTGAGCTCTCCTATTGGTCAAATTATTTTTCAATAAGAATTGTTTTGCAAAAACACTTCGAAATGATGTAATTATTTTATTATATAAAAGATATTGTTAGTTTATTGAATAAAATCAACTTTCTTGTGGGGGCAAATCATCAAAATACCTATTAAAAATTAAAAAAAACTTGCAACTAAGTAAACACCAACACCATAAATTATAGAATTCTTTGGACTGTTCTAAATATGAATATGAGTTGGAAAACTAGAAATTGTACACGACTTTGAGTCTTCCTAATATCTTGCTCGCTTCCTAAGGTTACTAAGAAGACAACTTATTGTAAGAGGTCTTGAAAACATCTTATTTTAAGCAAGATAAAACTTTCGTCGTTCAATTGAATTTCAAGTAGGAGAGGTGTTTCCTCTTTTAGTTGGATTTCTTGTTTCTCGTGTTTCACTAGTTCTTAGTTTTTTGGGTAAACTAATTTTACACCCGGTGAATATATTACTCTAAAAAATGGTTAAGTACATACGATGCGGATGAGTCCCGTATCTCAGCCCATTATATAGGCAGTAAAGCTAACATAACAAGACAATTCTATTCCTATAAGAAGGAAACATACGACTAATCACTAGAATACGTTTGACTCAATACCAGATATAAACTAACATTCCACTTCCACCTTTCGGATGCTTAGGAGCCATGGAGTTCGTTGTTTCATCATAGACATCCTTCACATCACTTTCACTATTTTCGAAAGTCCTCATAATCGACTTCCCAACCTTATTGGCATTATTACTACTAGTAACTAATCGTTCAACATTAGGATCCACGTTAGGAGTAATAGTCACCTCAAAATCAGCCATCTTCTTATTACCCCTATGAGCATCAACCACTCCATCATTTGTAACCGAGTTGAGAGCATCAAATGGATTCGATGTTACTATCTTATCCCTTCTCACTTCTGAAATCTTCTTCGTACCATTCGTACCAGCCTCATTCTTCTTTGATACATGTCTAAACACTTGTTTAGTTGTTTTATTAAATTGGAATTTAAGACCGTAATTCTGCCACGAAAATCCTTCCTAGGAGCATGTTGAAACCCATCATTGGCCTTCATACTTTGTTTCTTCAAATCAGCAATAACGCGTTTAGGACATGTATTATCCTCATGACCAAACACCATACAACTTACACACCTAGGTGGTTTCCATTAACATTCCACTCTAACTGTATGCAAAGCATCACCATTACCCTCCAAACTAGGAATAACAATAACCATGGTCTCTTTTAAGTTCCGATCAGCCCTAATATCAATCAATGCACACGCATAATTAAAACGGTCCGATGATTGCATACACATAGAGCTAGTGTAAGATCAAGCATAATAGAAGTACCTAGTCTAGTAGCCATTGCACTCAATCCATCTTTGGTAAAAGCACCAATAAGAACATCATGGATCTTAACCCAGACAAGAATGGAGCACAAATCCCATTACAATAAACTAGCATTCGGAGTCCACTTCTTTAAAATAATAAGAATGGAGCGAATGCCCTATTTCTTCATCATTGCACAAACGATGCCATATTTCTTCCATGCATTCGTAACATAGTTCTCGACAACTGTAACACCCCCAAAATTTGATACAGCGGAAGACTTAACAAGCTTTCGGGGTGCTACGGGGATTGGTATCCAACACAAGACAATACAGAACGAGATAAAGTAAACATAGTAAAAACACAACCAAAATGGGGTTTTAAGGTTTACATTTATCCCAACATCATTCAGAGTCAGGCCCAAAATAAATAACAATAGGTCCAAATTTAATTATCAGAGTTTAGAAAAATAGATCCATGAACCGTGAGCCTTGGCCGAGCCTTCCATTCCAAGCATGCATCTCAACACTTAATTACCTGAGAAAACGTGCTAAAAGTCAGCTTTCGCTGGTGAGATCATAGGTTTAAATTCAACTAACAATATAGTGGACATATACGCAAAACGCTTGCTAGCTAGACTAAGGATTCGCTAAAAGCCTGCGGATACCCTCCGCTCCAACAAAACACACGGATACCCTTCCGTACTAACAAAACACACGGATACCCTTCCGTACTAACATAGATATTCGGGTAGCCCCCGCAATACCAATAATAACTCGGATAACCTCCGAAATATTAATAACCTATAGGTGCACACTATAGTATCTAAATAAGTCAACCTTGAATAGTACACACAACATATATGCGACTAAAGCTGACAATTCCAAATAACCAAATAAGCCAACCTTGAATAGTACACACAACCTATATGTGACTAAAGCTGACAATCCACCAATAACCAAATAAGCCAACCTTGAATAGTACACACGACATGTGTGACTAAAGCTGACAATAGATCCTAGTCCATACGCATAGCAAGTTTAGAAAGAATATAAAAGCGATAACAGTCCACGTAAAAAGATTTGCACGTTTCTCACCCCAATCATTGAAAACATAGTTCAAGAGTAAAAAGTGGGGCTATGACTCACCTCAAGTCCAGAAAATAGCAAGACGAGGTAGGTAGAAATAAGATGTATGATCACTCACGGAACAGCAACTACGGACTTGGCACGACCTAACAATATTAACTCTTTCAGAAATCATTTCCTTAAATATATAATATTCCCAAACCCGGACGAGAATCCGTTTTATTTCCGAAAATCCATTTCGTATTAGTTTGGTGTATTTGCGTTTGGTATCCATACGGGTAGTGGGTCGACTCAAAACAAACCAAAAAGATCACATATAGAATAATGAAATAAACTATAGATCTAATATTAGCCCAATATATCATTTAAATAAATCGCCGAAGTTTACCAAATCCGTCGATTTGATAATCCTCATATTTATTTACGTAACATACCGTTCCAAGATTACACCCAACCTAAGGCACATAGCACATAATTACTATATAGTATATATCATAGTTTAATAGATTCCTCATATATATCGTCAAATTGGCCAGATTTCCCGATATATACACTCGCAATCTATTACACTTTACATATACTACAACCTATGGGCGTCGTAGGATACGATGCCCACTAATATATTCATTTCATATAGCCAAATAACCCGGCTCAACCTTACGGTTAAGTGGTTATTTAATTATAGAAAACGTCTATATTAGTCGTCATATATCCGTGACAACACGAACGTCACAAATAATAACTTACCTGGACCCGAGTGACAACAATTTCGCCTAACTCAATAAGTTTATCCGTTATATATCTTGAAATGACATTTTATTAAACGTTTCATAATTGTCGGGAGTTTCCCGTTTTATAACACAACTTTTATAATAGTAATACGTTTAATAATATTACGCCACTTTCGTAGCCTAATATATATCTAATCGTATTATTTATAATACGACTCGTGATTATTATTATTATTAATATACGCGTTTATATAGTTATATATACGTTATTCACGTATATACTTTCATATAAACGTTCATATTATCAATAATTATTATTACGAGTTTTATTATTCTCGTTTCAATTTTAATAGTTATTGAGTTATACGAAATGGTCATATGTCCGAGTCATGACTCTCGGCTCATTGTCCAAGTCCAAATATAAGCAAAAGTCATAAAATACCCAATCTCCGTCCAATCACAATCTCAACCACGGGCTACAACATGAGGGTCCGACTACGGCACCCGACTAACCTATCTCCGTCAATCTAACGACCGTCTCACAATCGGTCCCCAATATCTCTTTTCGTCAACAACTTCACAATATCACAATAATTCCCTTGTCGAGACCACCAAAAGGTCTCGACCCAACAAAGCATTCGGCCGAAAATATAATACCACAACAATGTCAATATTATGCTCACAAATAATACAAGAAATAACATCAACAAGGTTAATGTTCGGGTCGGTTTACCAAGCCAAAACCCGAGCCAAGTGACCCACTTGGGTCTCGGCTGAAATTACGAGTCAAGGAGGACTCGACCAAGGACCACCTTGGTCTCGGCAATGCTCAAACGAGCCAACCAAAACAGTCCCAAACACCCTTTTGGGTCGCAACTTCAAATAACAATGACAATAACAAATCGGTAACCAAGCTAGCCAAGGATCAAACCACTCGGACCAATGGTTACATAAGGCTCTCAACCGAGCCAAAGATAATATTACACCGAGACCATAGGGTCTCGGTTAAGCTCCATCGAGCTACAAACATCACCAAACGGGACCCAAGCATCCAAATCGAGCACCAAACATGAACCATCAAGGATTCCAAGGTCGAATAACAAGAAATATAACGAGCCAAGTGGCTCGTACCCACATCTAGCCGTGAGTCTTCGACTCACGGTTCGTTCGAACCCACAAATAAACTAAACCCTGGATACCAAACCATTTGAAAATGCGATTTCATCAAAAACCCATAAACATATCACGTTTTAAATGAAAACCCAATCGATTCTCATCAATTCGTGACCCTTAGTCACGATTTGAACCCATAAATCGAGTCAAAACTCGACCTACCTTCCAAAACAATACTAAATCGAAGAGCACACAAGAAAATAACAAGAAAGTGGTGATGAACTTGTGATTATATGATTCGGATTTGGTGTTAACGTGGGAGTTAGGGCGCGTGTTATAGCTCAAAAGCAAGATCTCGACGAGAGGGTTAAAGTGGTGGTGTTATTTTCGGTGTGGGAGTGGCGGTGTGACGGTGGCGGCCGGCCAAAGAGGGCGGCGGCTAGGGTTAAAGATGGGGGGAGAAGATGAGATGAGAGAGATGGAAATTGTGAGTGGGTTTGTGTGTGTGTGTGGGTAAACCGGACCAAACACACCCTTTTTATTATATATATATTTTTTTTATAAAAGTTATTAATAATAATAATAATAATAATAATAATAATAATAGTAATAATAATATTACTATGGTGTGGAGCGGGTAACGTGGGTAAATGTAAAAACATGTGGCCCGAACCCGAACTCATTTTAAACTTTAATACCTCTCGAAACCATCTCGTAAATAATTAAAATATAGTCGGACTCGTTAAGACGAATCATAAAACTTTTGTTAGGTAATCCTAGTGCCAAAGTCAACGTAGTAACAAGTGAGAATTCAAATATACATCACCGAGCATTAAAATCAATAATGAATTATGAACATAATTCACGAATCCCATAACGCCATTAATTAAAAATATCCATAAAATAGGTCTTACAAGTTCGTTGTGAAATGAAAATTTCAAATAAAAAATTATAAACGAACTTAAATCATAATGCGGGTTTTTAAAATAGCTCCCTAAACTGCCGGTTGTCACATCCTCCCAGTCTCAGAAGGAAACCCGTCCCGGGTTTAACTCGGAAAAATTCATCTACGAAGTGAAAAGCTTCGGATATCTCTTCCTGAACTCGTCCTCACGTTCCCACGTAAATTCTGGTCCATGTCGGGAATTCCAACGAACCTTGACGAGCGGAATGCGACTTCTCTTGAGTCGTTTAACTTCACGATCTAAAATCTCAATCGGTTCCTCCACGAAATTCAGTTTCTCATCAACACGAATATCCCTCATTGGAATGACGGGCATTTCATCAGAAAGACATTTCTTCAAATTACTCACGTGAAACACGTCATGAACTTTGCTCAGTTTGGATGGTAATTCCAACCTATAAGCCACGGGCCCAATCCTTTCTAAGATCAAGAATGGTCCAATGTAGCGTGGGTTGAGTTTACCACGTTTTCCGAAACGTATTACACCTTTCCAAGGCGAGACTTTCAGCATTACTTTGTCTCCAACCTGGAACTCTAAAGGTTTACGTCTCTGATCGGCGTAGCTCTTCTGCCTATCTCTGGCGGCTTGCAACCGATCACGAATCTGAGTCACTTTCTCTGTAGTTTCTAAAATAAGCTCAGGGTCTGTAAGTTGACTATCTCCAACTTCCGCCCAACCAATAGGCGAACGACACTTTCTGCCATATAAAGCTTCGAATGGTGCAGCCTTAAGACTTGTGTGGTAGCTATTATTATAGGAGAATTCCGCAAGGGGTAAATACTTCTCCCAGCCTTTACCAAAGTCTATGATGCATGCACGAAGCATATCCTCTAACGTCTGAATGGTCCTCTCACTTTGACCATCGGTTTGGGGATGATATGCAGTACTCATATCAAGCCTCGTCCCCAAATCCGTTTGAAGTGATCGCCACAAGGCTGACGTAAAACGACTATCACGATCCAAAATAATAGATATCGGTACTCCATGACGTGAAATAATTTCTTTCACATATAACCTCGCAAGCTTATCCACACTATCATCTTCACTAATAGCTAAGAAATGAGCAGACTTTATCAGACGATCCACAATTACCCAGATAGCGTCACAACCACTAGCTGTCCTCGGTAATTTGGTAATGAAGTCCATAGTAATCCGCTCCCATTCCCAGACTGGAAGTTCTGGTTGCGTTAGTAATCCTGACGGTCTCTGGTGTTCAGCTTTTACCTTAGCACATGTCAGGCACTTACTAACGTACGATGCTATACCTGCCTTCATATTTGGCCACCAATAGAACTTCTTAAGATCCTGGTACATTTTATCGGAACCAGGATGAATGGAGTACCTTGACTTATGCGACTCATGCATAATCAATTCCCGAATTTCTCCATATAAAGGTACCCAAATCCGATCTCCAAAACATAATAATCCATCAGAACGCTTAACAAATTCTTTCTCATTATCAGCCATCCCAAATATATTCTCGGCAGATCTATTTTCTGCTTTCAACGCTTCCGTTTGAGCTTCGAGTATTTGAGACGGTAATGGCGACACGATAGTCATTCCCAATGACCTAACTCGTAACGGTGGTACTCTTTCCTTTCGACTAAGAGCATCAGCAACAACGTTTGCTTTACCAGGGTGGTAGCGAATTTCACAATCATAATCGCTTAGCAGCTCAATCCAACGTCGTTGTCTCATGTTGAGCTCTTTTTGATTCAAGATGTGTTGTAGACTTTTGTGGTCAGTAAACACAACACACTTGGTTCCGTACAAGTAATGTCTCCATATTCTTAAAGCAAAAACCACAGCACCGAGCTCCAAATCATGGGTAGTGTAGTTTTTCTCATGCTTTTTGAGCTGTCGGGAAGCATAAGCTATCACTTTCTCTCGTTGCATTAACACGGCTCCTAAACCTTTATGTGAGGCGTCACAATAGACGACGAAATCCTCGTTACCTTCCGGTAACGCTAAGATAGGAGCACTACACAACATTTTCTTAAGCAATTGAAATGCTTCCTCTTCTTTATCTCCCCATTCATACGTAACACCCTTTTGAGTCAATTTGGTCATTGGTTTAGCTATATTCGAAAATCCCTCAATGAATCTTCGGTAATAACCAGCTAAACCCAAAAATTGACGAACTTCGGTTGGGGTTGTAGGTGCAGCCCAATCTTTTATCGCCTCAATCTTAGCAGGATCCACATGGACTCCTTGTCTATCAATCACATGACCCAAAAATTGTACCGTCGGAATCCAAAATTCGCATTTCGAAAACTTGGCATAGAGTTTCTCCTTCCTGAGCAATTCCAAAATGAGTCTTAAATGCTCCTCATGCTCTTTTTCACTCTTTGAATAAATCAGAATGTCATCGATGAATACAATCACAAACTTATCTAGGTAAGGCTTACACACACGATTCATGAGATCCATGAATATTGCGGGTGCGTTAGTCAACCCAAACGGCATCACCTGAAACTCCTAATGCCCGTAACGGGTTCTGAAAGCCGTTTTCGGAATATCCTCCTCGCGAACTCGAAGTTGATGATATCCCGATCTCAAATCGATCTTCGAATACACACTTGATCCTTGAAGTTGATCGAACAAGTCATCGATCCTAGGTAACGGGTATCGATTCTTCACCGTTAACTTATTCAACTCTCTATAATCAATACACATACGAAACGATCCATCCTTCTTCTTCACAAATAAGACTGGGGCTCCCCAAGGTGAAGAACTTGGTCTTATGAATCCTTTTTCGGCTAGCTCCGCCAATTGTTTCGACAACTCTTCCAGTTCGGTAGGTGCAAGACGATAAGGTGCTCGTGCTACAGGTGCAGCACCAGGTATCAACTCAATCTGAAACTCCACTTGTCTAGTCGGTGGGATTCCCGGCAAATCATCAGGAAACACATCAGGAAAATCACGAACTATAGGCACATCTCCAATGCACCCTTCCTTTTTCTTCGTCTCGCCCTTCTCAGAAATTTGGGCTAAGAAAAGGTAACATCCCTTCTCCATTAGATTCGGTAACTTAGTGCAAGATATAACTGCTAATTGGGATGGGCTCCTAGAATCCTTTCGGTCTCCTAATATATTTAGGACTTCCTTTCCGTATGATACGCGCACGATCTTCTCGTCGCAAAGTATGTGAGCACGATACTTCGACAACCAATCCATACCAATGATGACGTCAAAACTTCCTAACGTGACGGGTAGAAGATCTATGTTGAAAGGGTGGTTCAAGAAATTTAACGTACAACCGCGAATGATGGTATTAATCCTTTCTATGTTTCCATTTGCTAACTCAATATCATATCCAATTCCTAAGGCCATCGGGGGTTTTTCTAGTAAGGGTGCAAACGTAGTGGACACAAAACTTCTATCGGCACCAGTATCAAATAGTATGGAAGCATAACGATTATTGAGAAGGAACGTACCGGTAACGACGTTCGGATCTTCTCCTCTCTCGTTCCCGAGTGCATACACTCTTCCCTGAGCAGCTCCAGCTTCCACACGTTGGTCCCCATTATCTTGTTGTCCACGATTTCCTCCAGTTCCACGATTTCCATAATTGTACCCATTACCACCCGAGCCTTGATTTCCATGGTTCCGCGATTCTCTACACTCATTCCTATAGTGTCCCTTCTTTCCACACCCATAACAAGTAACATCTGCCTTATTTCTCATCTCAGGAGCAGCTTGAACCATAGCAAGAGGTCGGGCTCTACAATCCCTAGCTGTGTGTCCTTTCTTTGGGCAATTCTGGCATTTCACACTACACCATCCAGTATGATGTTGATGGCAACGATCACACTTGGGTGCATCACCGTTCTGATTCTTCTTATCTCCATTCCCAATAGCATAAGCCTTAGCTTGTCTTTTGCTTCGGTGATCATTACTCTTAGAGTGACGGTCCCTCTTTCTCTTTCCATTCTTCTCCTTATCAGCTTCTTCTAATTCCAACGAATCCATAAGTTGTTGAGCAATTGTGATTGCCTCATGGATGTTTGCAGGCCTAGCAGAAATCACATCATTTCTCGTAGCTACAGGCAACCCATCAGTATACCTCTCGATCTTTTGAGTCTCAGTTTTCACCATATCTGGGCACAACAAGGCTAATTCCTGGTAACGACGATTGTAAGTCGCCATATCAGTACCTTTCACCTTGTGGTTCCAAAACTCAATCTCTAGCTTCTTGACCTCATTCCTTGGGCAATAAGTCTGAATCAGCAAGGACTTAAATTGCTCCCAAGTCATAGCATAAGCTACATCACTTCCAACTGCATTTTGGTAGTTGTTCCACCAAGTCCAAGCTTCATCCTTGAAAGTAAAAGAAGCAAACTTTACCTTCGCATTCTTCGCACAACCGCTGACATTAAACACTGACTCAGTCTTCTCAATCCATCTGACTAAGTAAACCACTCCTTCAGTTCCACCAAACTCAATGGGTCCACAAATCTTGAATTCCTTGTATTGACATCCGTTAGCACGAACAGGTGGAAAAGTTCCAGCAGAATTGTTGGAATGATTTGACTCAGCTAGTAGTTCAGCAACTCTTTGCTCCACGAGTTGGTTGATCATTGCTTGATCCACAGTAGGTGCATTAAGTGGAACATGATCATTGTCTCCCTGAACATCAACATTTTGATTCCTGTTGTTGCAGTTAATAGTGTCCAGGTTATCAGGAATAGGGGTTTCAACATTTCGTGTAGGACGGCGTCCTCGGCGACCAGGGGTAGTCGCTGCCGTACCAGTTCGGGTAGCTCTGACCGGGTTTCGTCGTACAGCCATTAATATAATTCCAAGACAATATCAACCACGCAAATAGGAACACAATTCTCCATGTACGCCAAAAACCGTAGAATATCGTACGAGATCACCATCGTCCATACAAGTAGTGATCGACACTTCGTTCCAAAATACCAAAGACATGATAAATACTAATCGTTCCATACGAGACGAACGTACAATCCGAATATCATGACATAAGAGCTATAATAACTAGCTCTCCTAACCAAATACTCCTTGGCTTATGTAGCAACACAACAACCTGATTCCAAATCGATCTAGCCACGATGCTGGCGTAGACTCCTCAACTCCGATCCCAAACCATCCAAATTCCTCAATAACGATCCCTACTCAACACGATGTGTATCTCTATCCCTCTAGAGGCCCGCAACCTCCTTTTCTAACACTGTGTTCCTCTGCCATAGCTTGCGATCTCCCTCGCGAGCCGTGAGGAAACCTCTCTGCAGACTCTCTATCTGCTCATGTATCTCTATCATACATGTCCTAATCGCTATCGTCCTGCCCATGACAGTAGTCAAATCAACTCTCAACTCAACAACAAACTCAGCAATAAACTCAGCAATAATCATCTCAAGTCGGTCAGACATCCGCGAGATCCTCTCGCCCTGTGCAGTAATCTGAGCCCACATCCTACCAGTCTCACCTAACTCTACATGCTCAGCAGAAACCTCAGAAGGTGCATCCGATGCCACAGGACTACCAGGTGGTGTATCAAACGAAAACGGATGATCAGGTGGAACCGATTCTAACGGATGTATCGGGGAATCGGGCTTCTCAGCCTGAGCTGGTGGTGCTAACACATCATTATCATCATCAGGCATCTCATCCTCCTGAGGGTCATCCTCCTCCTCAGGGTCATCATCATCACCCTGCTCAGCCTCCTGAGGGTCATCCTCCCGCTCAGGGTCATCAGCCTCATCCTCACCCTCGTACTCCTCCTCCTCCTCATCGGAAGAGTACCTCATCACTCGTCGTCTCCTACTAGGTGAACCATGTGGAGATGTAGTAGGTGATCTAGGACGACGACGCAATGATGTGGGTGGCGCCTCAGACAGAAGAGAGTGAGCATCAATCTGTAAAGGTGATGGAGTAGGGCGTACCGACATGCACGCCGTAGCTCGGTGGGCAAAGCATGGTGCCACACGAGCCAAAGCCTGATGAAGAGTAAGCTGCCTCGATGTACCAGGGAGCCCTAAAGAAGATGAGGGTCCCTGCGTAGATGCAGCAGGTAGTGCTGAAGTAGAAGCTGCCTGTGATACAGTAGCTGAAGTCATGGCCATCTGGTAAGGGTCATCAGATGCCATAGTGAACTGTGCAGGTAAAACCGGTGCAGTAAGAATATCCTCGACGACATCGGGCATATGGGAGGCCATAGTCTGTGACAACGGCATAGGGTAGGTGTAAGTGTTTCAAAACAACTTAAATCACAACTCATAATACCATTCCAATATACTCATCAAATAGTTCAATATATAATCTTAATAAAAGAATTTCAAACACCGCATTACTAAAATGTTTATAAAACATATAGACCATATAAATCCTCAAGAACGCCATCTTATTACTAAAATCCATAAACCTCAAATCATCTCAATAAGTCTCAAATCTAACAATCATCTCAAATATCTCATAATACCTCAAATAATAGAAGATGCTTCGGCTTGGCGGGCTGGCGGGCGGTGGTCAAGGATCATTTTCTATAAAAATACGGTTATAGTTTAGGCGTTTATTTACCTAGTTCTCTATAACCTTGGCTCTGATACCAATCTGTAACACCCCCAAAATTTGATACAGCGGAAGACTTAACAAGCTTTCGGGGTGCTACGGGGATTGGTATCCAACACAAGACAATACAGAACGAGATAAAGTAAACATAGTAAAAACACAACCAAAACGGGGTTTTAAGGTTTACATTTATCCCAACATCATTCAGAGTCAGGCCCAAAATAAATAACAATAGGTCCAAATTTAATTATCAGAGTTTAGAAAAATAGATCCATGAACCGTGAGCCTTGGCCGAGCCTTCCATTCCAAGCATGCATCTCAACACTTAATTACCTGAGAAAACGTGCTAAAAGTCAGCTTTCGCTGGTGAGATCATAGGTTTAAATTCAACTAACAATATAGTGGACATATACGCAAAACGCTTGCTAGCTAGACTAAGGATTCGCTAAAAGCCTGCGGATACCCTCCGCTCCAACAAAACACACGGATACCCTTCCGTACTAACAAAACACACGGATACCCTTCCGTACTAACATAGATATTCAGGTAGCCCCCGCAATACCAATAATAACTCGGATAACCTCCGAAATATTAATAACCTATAGGTGCACACTATAGTATCTAAATAAGTCAACCTTGAATAGTACACACAACATATATGCGACTAAAGCTGACAATTCCAAATAACCAAATAAGCCAACCTTGAATAGTACACACAACCTATATGTGACTAAAGCTGACAATCCACCAATAACCAAATAAGCCAACCTTGAATAGTACACACGACATGTGTGACTAAAGTTGACAATAGATCCTAGTCCATACGCATAGCAAGTTTAGAAAGAATATAAAAGCGATAACAGTCCACGTAAAAAGATTTGCACGTTTCTCACCCCAATCATTGAAAACATAGTTCAAGAGTAAAAAGTGGGGCTATGACTCACCTCAAGTTCAGAAAATAGCAAGACGAGGTAGGTAGAAATAAGATGTATGATCACTCACGGAACAGCAACTACGGACTTGGCACGACCTAACAATATTAACTCTTTCAGAAATCATTTCCTTAAATATATAATATTCCCAAACCCGGACGAGAATCCGTTTTATTTCCGAAAATCCATTTCGTATTAGTTTGGTGTATTTGCGTTTGGTATCCATACGGGTAGTGGGTCGACTCAAAACAAACCAAAAAGATCACATATAGAATAATGAAATAAACTATAGATCTAATATTAGCCCAATATATCATTTAAATAAATCGCCGAAGTTTACCAAATCCGTCGATTTGATAATCCTCATATTTATTTACGTAACATACCGTTCCAAGATTACACCCAACCTAAGGCACATAACACATAATTACTATATAGTATATATCATAGTTTAATAAATTCCTCATATATATCGTCAAATTGGCCAGATTTCCCGATATATACACTCGCAATCTATTACACTTTACATATACTACAACCTATGGGCGTCGTAGGATACGATGCCCACTAATATATTCATTTCATATAGCCAAATAACCCGGCTCAACCTTACGGTTAAGTGGTTATTTAATTATAGAAAACGTCTATATTAGTCGTCATATATCCGTGACAACACAAACGTCACAAATAATAACTTACCTGGACCCGAGTGACAACAATTTCGCCTAACTCAATAAGTTTATCCGTTATATATCTTGAAATGACATTTTATTAAATGTTTCATAATTGTCGGGAGTTTCCCGTTTTATAACACAACTTTTATAATAGTAATACGTTTAATAATATTACGCCACTTTCGTAGCCTAATATATATCTAATCGTATTATTTATAATACGACTCGTGATTATTATTATTATTAATATACGCATTTATATAGTTATATATACGTTATTCACGTATATACTTTCATATAAACGTTCATATTATCAATAATTATTATTACGAGTTTTATTATTCTCGTTTCAATTTTAATAGTTATTGAGTTATACGAAATGGTCATATGTCCGAGTCATGACTCTCGGCTCATTGTCCAAGTCCAAATATAAGCAAAAGTCATAAAATACCCAATCTCCGTCCAATCACAATCTCAACCACGGGCTACAACATGAGGGTCCGACTACGGCACCCGACTAACCTATCTCCGTCAATCTAACGACCGTCTCACAATCGGTCCCCAATATCTCTTTTCGTCAAAAACTTCACAATATCACAATAATTCCCTTGTCGAGACCACCAAAAGGTCTCGACCCAACAAAGCATTCGGCCGAAAATATAATACCACAACAATGTCAATATTATGCTCACAAATAATATAAGAAATAACATCAACAAGGTTAATGTTCGGGTCGGTTTACCAAGCCAAAACCCGAGCCAAGTGACCCACTTGGGTCTCGGCTGAAATTACGAGTCAAGGAGGACTCGACCAAGGACCACCTTAGTCTCGGCAATGCTCAAACGAGCCAACCAAAACAGTCCCAAACACCCTTTTGGGTCGCAACTTCAAATAACAATGACAATAACAAATCGGTAACCAAGCTAGCCAAGGATCAAACCACTCGGACCAATGGTTACATAAGGCTCTCAACCGAGCCAAAGATAATATTACACCGAGACCATAGGGTCTCGGTTAAGCTCCATCGAGCTACAAACATCACCAAACGGGACCCAAGCATCCAAATCGAGCACCAAACATGAACCATTAAGGATTCCAAGGTCGAATAACAAGAAATATAACGAGCCAAGTGGCACGTACCCACATCTAGCCGTGAGTCTTCGACTCACGGTTCGTTCGAACCCACAAATAAACTAAACCCCGGATACCAAACCATTTGAAAATGCGATTTCATCAAAAACCCATAAACATATCACGTTTTAAATGAAAACCCAATCGATTCTCATCAATTCGTGACCCTTAGTCACGATTTGAACCCATAAATCGAGTCAAAACTCGACCTACCTTCCAAAACAATACTAAATCGAAGAGCACACAAGAAAATAACAAGAAAGTGGTGATGAACTTGTGATTATATGATTCGGATTTGGTGTTAACGTGGGAGTTAGGGCGCGTGTTATAGCTCAAAAGAAAGATCTCGACGAGAGGGTTAAAGTGGTGGTGTTATTTTCGGTGTGGGAGTGGCGGTGTGACGGTGGCGGCCGGCCAAAGAGGGCGGCGGCTAGGGTTAAAGATGGGGGGAGAAGATGAGATGAGAGAGATGGAAATTGTGAGTGGGTTTGTGTGTGTGTGTGGGTAAACCGGACCAAACACACCCTTTTTATTATATATATATATTTTTTTTATAAAAGTTATTAATAATAATAATAATAATAATAATAATAATAGTAATAATAATATTACTATGGTGTGGAGCGGGTAACGTGGGTAAATGTAAAAACATGTGGCCCGAACCCGAACTCATTTTAAACTTTAATACCTCTCGAAACCATCTCGTAAATAATTAAAATATAGTCGGACTCGTTAAGACGAATCATAAAACTTTTGTTAGGTAATCCTAGTGCCAAAGTCAACGTAGTAACAAGTGAGAATTCAAATATACATCACCGAGCATTAAAATCAATAATGAATTATGAACATAATTCACGAATCCCATAACGTCATTAATTAAAAATATCCATAAAATAGGTCTTACAAGTTCGTTGTGAAATGAAATTTTCAAATAAAAAATTATAAACGAACTTAAATCGTAATGCGGGTTTTTAAAATAGCTCCCTAAACTGCCGGTTGTCACAACAACCGGGAATGCAACTTTGTTGCCTATAAAGTACCCAAACAAGCTGTTATCAAACCTCAAACTAACTTCCAAAACAGAAGATATGGGAATTTGGACCTCAACCTTATCATTTGATGGTTTGTCAGTGTCAAAAGGTCTAAAATTCACCTTTCGAGTAGTAGACGCTACCCCAACCAAACTAGCAAATGATACCAGGGCAGATTGAACCAGCTCTTCCACCCCTTTTACCACTTTGTCATCCTTAAATAAAACCACTCGAGGTGTTCCAGTATCAAACGTCTTCTTTCCAGCCCTAAGGTCGTCTTAATCCATAAGACCAAAGTATTAATTTCCTCGACCCTCAAAACAACAGCCAAAGTACAAAAAACAACAAAAAACCAAGTACTTATAACCAATAAGAAACCACCAAATTGCAACAACAAATACTCTATTAAAAATAACTAGCAGGGTCCCCGCGCGATGCAGCTGCGGGTAACCTGTAATTTAATTTTTTCGATTAATAATTTATTTTATTTGTACGTTTTTTAGCAATAGCTTTACTAATTAGTTTTTTATAGCAAAAGTTTGATGAAATTTTGCTTTGTTTGTATTATTTTATTTATTATTTATTTTATGTTTTTGTTTAGTAGTTTGCTTGGTTTGTACAATATGTGAACATATTTTAGTTTATTATGTTCTTTTTGACAATAAATTTACGGATATCAAAAATTTTGTTTAGCTCGTGTCCGTTCGGGCTCGAGCCCGTTTGACCCGTGCCCGTTCGGGCTCAAGCTCATTTGGTCCATTGCCCCTTCGGGCTTAAAAATTTGTATAATATGCTTTATTATTTGTATTAGTGACATTTAATGCAGGAATTGTGTTTAAGTTGGTTGTACAATATGCTTGATAATTTGTATTTCCTATGTAAGGGGTGTTTTAATAAGTGTATTAATTGTATTTATTGACTATTTAATTAATTATATTTAATATACATAATGATCAATTTTAAGTCATTAATTTTAAACTTTAATGGCAAAAATAAAGTGGTGTGTACTTTAAGCTTCTAAACTTGTAAATGTCTAATTATATTTCATTTATGGTATTAATTGTCTAATTGTGTTTGAATCACTTGTACTTTAAGCTTCTAAACTTGTAAGGCTTAATTTTAGGTATTCTAATTATAGTAGTCCTTTATGCATTATAAGATAGTTAGATAAACATTACGTAAGACGACAAGGGTTTAAGCTTCCAATATCCGGCAATCGAAAAATAAAAAAAGTAAAAACCCTAAATGAATCTAGGGCTTAGATATCACCAACGTTTCACAACTATCCACCAGTCATTAATGATGAATACATCAAAGTAATACTATATTATTGAGTGCAGCGATTACAGAAACCCTAACCAGAAGAACTGCGAAACCCTAATCGCCAAAAACTCTCATCTAAACAGTGGGGAATGTAATATTCTATGAATTATGAACAAAGTTCTAGTCAAAGAATAAAAACAAACCTAATAGTTTAAAAGAAAGTAGCCGATTAGGAAGATTCAATCGATAGGTTAAAATTAGGGTTTATTGTTCGTAAAAGTGTCGGGGAGAGAGAGAGAGAGTGAGGAGCAAGGGGGTTTTCATTTTTAGTATTATTAGGTTTTTCCTTATTGAGAGTTTCACTAGTTCTTAGTTATATATACCTATATTTGCAAAATAATAAAATGGTATTATTATTAAATGCGTTGTGAATTTCATAAAATTGCATTATAGCTTGGTAAATAAGCAATATAAACCCTAAACTTAATGACCCCTAAACCCACAATTAGATTGGGGCCAATTAACTTATCATCTATCAATATTCTTCAGCCGTTCAAAAATTTATATATAGATGTCTCTAAATCAAATGTTGGTTGGGACTTGAATTGAAGAACATTTATTGAAATCCTTCAACGCACAAATCAGAGCTAATGCGAAAACCAAACTTCTAGATTCACATGATCGGGCGGATCTAGTGCCCACAAAATAAACAACACAAACGACCCGGATCCAACTTAACGGTTAGTACAACCTCTTTTTCGGCCATGAGGACACCTCGGCGGGCAATTCATACGAGTAAGGGCTAAAAATGAGAGCTATGCATGATTCGTCCAAAAACTAGCTAATTGCTCACCCTAATATAAGAAGACAGGTTTTTAGGCGTTAAAACAAAATCCAATGTTCATAAATTTCTTTGATTATAATGGTGGATACGTAGTTGAGCGAGACGGGAAGAGAAGTTTTCCGTTGAAGTTTAAGACGATTTTTTATTTTTTATTTATTTATTTATTATTTTTTTGGCACTTTTTATTGTGACAATAGCAAGAAGCTAGAATGGAAAACAAATCATTACAAGACTTAGCACTAGTCGATATTCGATCACGTATCCAATCCAACCAATTTGGTTTTACATTCCTATTCCTATGGAAACGAGCAAGATATTGGGTTGATTTTATTTCGACACTAGGAAGAAGTGCGAAAGAAATTTTACTTCCATGCCAAAAGTGTCTTTCCTTGGAGGTTTTTAGACGGTTACCCTGGGCGACCAATGGACCGGTTTACAGCAAATAATAAAATTTCCATGTGTGCACAATATGTATCCACAACCTTTCCTAAAATTCTGATATGAAATTTCTAATGGAAACATCATGACAGAATTTAAATCTAATATTACAGTAATTACATAAATCAATTAATTCCATTTATACCTTTATATAAGAAGGCCATGGTCTGAACCAAAACAAAAACCAGATTAGGGCTCAAGGCCCAATGTAGAATTAAAGGCCAGTGATCTGACAAAGATATGCTCCGTATGTTATACTTATAAGACTGACATTTGTCCAATCAAGACTCAGTTGTCAACCTTTGCATGACATTGAAATCATTTGACACCTGGTACATGTGACTGATGAAACCTTAACTTCACCAAAAACACCACCGTTAGCAACAATCCCAATCTATTCCAATCTAAATTTTGTTGCTGTTGATCCATCTTTTCATTTCTTTTTTGTTTGATGCAAGATGAGGGAAAGCAAAAGGAGATGTCTGGCTCGAAACAAGCAGGTGCTAGTTTCTTATAAATGCTATGAACTGATTATGTTTTTTATCTGTTTGATTCAGTCTATCTTGATCTTCAATGCAACTGCTTATGTTTTTAAGGGATTTTTGAGTGAATTGATTTAGCATCTGTGTTTCGTAAACTGAATACTTGTCTTAGTCATTTATCCAATCTGTTTCTTTTTCTCTGGTTATTTGTGATAGATAACCTGTGGTTATTTTTTATGTTATGATTATTTCTTGTAAGAATTATTTTTCTAAGTAATTTAACGATTGGTGATCAAATTTATACTAATGTTACAGTTTTTGTATGTCAGGGTTTTTTAGTGTAATAATTATCTTCCTTATGATGTAGCAGTCAGTAGCATTTTTAAATAATACAATAGCGTTGAGGCTTCTGTAAATAACAAAACAAAGCACATCATAAACAAAATCCCAGTGCAAATTTGAGCTTATTTTTTTTTTTTTCAATCCATGATTTTTTTTCTTGTTAAAGTGTTTTTATATATATATATAAAAATTCAATTGAAATTATGTGGATGGATTTGAAAATTTTTTGCATCATGCAATGTATATATTATTAAAGCTGACATCTTCCTGTGTTGTTTTTTGTATATTAAGGGCGATCAAAATGATTACAATCCTGATGATTTTCTGAGCAGAATGCCAGATGATATCCTTGTTTCCATCCTGTCTTTGTTGCCTCTTAAGGATGCAGGTGTAACCAGCCTGCTGTCAAGAAGTTGGAGGTACTTGTGGTGTAGAAGCGTTCGTTTAGATTTTGAAGACAATGAAAGAATGCTTAAGATAGTAGCGCAACCAAGTCTGTGTAATCAAGAAAGGAACAGGTACATCAGTTGGATTAACCGTGTGATGGTCCACCACAAGAGCGGAATTCTTGAAGAGTTTAAAATTTGCTACGATTTAGACAAACATTATAAGGGTGCTTTAACTAAATGGATCGAGTTTGCTATGTCGAAAAAGGTCCAAAAGCTGGAATTGAACTTAATGGAGAATGAGGAGACTTTCAGCGATTATGTGAGAAACTTTGTTTTCCCCCATAAAGTCCTGGATACAAAACCACGGTCATTAAAGAGAAAATCTTTGAATGTTCCCCAAATGCCTTCTGCAAAAGTGACTGAGATAAATCTTCTTAAATCTCTTATATTTAAGTGTGTTAATGTCAGTGATGAAGCTATAGGAAAAATTCTTGCAAGTTGTTGAGTTCTTGAACATCTTTACATATATAACTCAGGCCACACGGTGAATGTAAAGATAAGTGGACCAAACTTGCTTGTTTTCAGTACTTGAATCGATTCAGATATGTGAAACAAACCTTGTTTGTTTTCAGTACTTGGGTATTGAAACAACTTTAAAACTGAACAATAATCCAAGGCTTCAAACACTTTCTATTGGTATGGGATATTCAGGAATAGAAAATAATTTGTTTCAACAGATATCTTCTGGTATCCCTTACCTTCATGTTCTTGAATTGAGAATCTTCCGCCCAAAGGTTAGTTTAAGTTTCCATTGCTTGTTTCTTTCGTCCAAAATAACATTTTTTCTAACAATATTTTCATTTTCTTCCAGCAATATATGCACCTTCTTTCTTTCCCTGAGATGCCTAATGTAAAGAAACTATCGATGATAGTAGGAGCATGGTACGATGAGAGTCTCCTCGGGTTGACTTGGTTGGTAAAAGCATGCCCAAATTTGCAAAAGTTTGACATTCAGGTACTTAATCCGTC
The DNA here is from genome assembly GCA_030686995.1 of Artemisia argyi. Lineage (NCBI taxonomy): Eukaryota > Viridiplantae > Streptophyta > Magnoliopsida > Asterales > Asteraceae > Artemisia > Artemisia argyi. The sequence continues at coordinate 148,228,110 of CM060709.1, read as the reverse complement.
TCTCTATTAAACTAGATATAATTTGGGATAATTATATGACTAGATCGTTGCCCTATGGTTTGTCACTTTTTAGACCAGGAGGTAATTTTAATTCGAAAATAGACCAGGCAACGTGTACAACGGGACACTTGTCAGCTTATGAAATTTGACAAGTGTCCCGTTGTACAAGTTGCCCGGTCGCCCGATCTACCGAAAAAGTTGCCCGAGCGACTGGTCTATTTTGGTAATTTTCCCATATAATTTTGACAGCTAACAGAATTTATTAAAACTTGTGAGATGAAGGTAATTAAAGGTAATATAAAACACCAACGGATGAACAAAACCAAAGAGCAACAAAACTTTCACGAACACCCCTACGGTAGATAAGACAACCTCCAAAAACTGACCGCCACCAAAGACAATGCCAACTACATACACATTTAACCCTAACCTGATATCCTTATCCAAATAGAACACTCAAAATGAGCTGCACCTCATTAATTGGATGAATATCGAGTAAATTATATCTCTTACGCCTTTGAATCAAATAATGAGGGATCTAATATTTGAATCAAATAATGAGGGGATCAAATAATGCTATAAATTATATATGTTTCCATTGTTTTATATCTGAGAGTGCTTGGCACAGTGCACTCAGAATGAACTTTATATATTTTCCTATATGTTTTCAATCGAATGCCTGATCCTTTCTTTTAACGGAAAACAATGAGCTCTGTTTACTATCTATGAAAAGTTATTTATTTGATCAAACCAGTTATTTCATTAATCTATGAAACTTATGGAAAAGACTAGAGTATTAATTAACCTTCACATGTTTAGATCATTGCATGTTCGTGGCCGGAGAACAATTATCGTAAATGCGCATCATGTATAAGCAACTAACAATTAGCTAGAGCAAGAAGTAAACAATTACCGCGAAATAGATTAGGAAGAGCTTCGGTTACAAGTCCATTGTGTATCCTGTTCAATTGACACGTCTATTCCTTTTTGAGATCCATAAGAAAGATAAAACCTTGCTATCGCTCCTTAACATGTCACTTCTCGTGCTTTTTGAACAAAAAGCTACATCATTTCTATTTGGATCCACGTTATACATAGAGTGGTGTGAACAATGAATTCAAAACATGTTATTTGACCTTTTCAAATTCTGTGGGGATCAGTTAGCATACAAAACAACATAGTTGAAAGTATTAGGACAATTTAGTTTTTTTAACGGCATTTTATTAGAACGTGCAAGGTGCTAGAGAGAAGGGAATTACATCAGTTTAATTTAGTACAAGAACAATTCGGATAACAAATCCAACAAAACCAATTAGGCTTGCAAGATCTATTCCTAGTAGAAATCCATTTGAACAGTTATTTTAATTGTTATGCATCTTCAGTAGCCTTTTGTAGATCATATTTGAGATACTAAATGCTATTAATTACGTAGTTTATTACTGTAATTATCTTTTTTTATATTGCTGAGAAGCCCTTATTTACACGCTTGATTATTCTCCTCTTCTTTCCCTCTTTATAGAATTTCCTGTATGCCATCTGTGATGAAGATGGGTAGCCTTTTTGTATCAGAAGCACCAAATATACTAAACTTGAGATTAACTTTTATCAGCAAATTACTCATGTTGTTTGGACAATGTGGCAGCTGATTTGGAGGACACCTGTAGTTACATCAAGGCTAATAATGCACGAGGTTACGCATATCCATCGACACCTGGAGGAGGTGCAGATAGGAGGGTATTTTGGACGCATCAGTGACCTTGAACTGGCGTTGTATTTTTATGAAAATAGTGTTGCTTTGAAGAAGATTGTGGTCGATCCTACTAATCAGGTTAATAATAAGCAAAACCGTAATGCCAGTGAAATTTTGCGGCGAGAGAGTTTAGCAAGATTATATGCACACATCCAGTTGAAAAATAGAATATCTCGTGGTGTAGTGTTAGAAATTCTCTAGCTTTATCGTTTAATAAGCATTTCAGGAAATTATATGTATCTAACTTCAGATGAAGTGTATAACAGGAAATGGTTTATGCTTTTGTTATGAGACCTGTTTCTTTGATGCTGTATTATTGAGCTTGGATGTAGTTTTTAATTCTTTGAGGTTCTCAAAAGCATTAAGCTCACAAGAATAGCAGTCATGTGGCCTCTTTGGAGTTATCAGCAAGAGTAGAAAGACAACGAAACCAGTAATATATAGCTATTGCTGATCGTCTTGTTTGGAGTTCCAATTTTTATAGCTTCTCTCTGGATATGTTTTTAAAATGATAGTCATGAAATTTTCAGTATAATTTGGCTTGCCGACAAGATAATCACAAGCTGGGCACCAGTTCGAGTTAATTCAAATTAGTGCTTCGGCCTCTGGCAGTCCTTTTAGTTGTGAGCATGTATATATAATATTTTGAAACAGTACTATAGAACTATATAAAAATTTGTGAAAAGGTCTCATCAAGATGCTAGAAAGATAAAAATTTGTGAAAAGGTCTCATCAAGATGCAAGAAAAACAGGTTTCAAATATTATATTAGTACATTTTTTATAGCTGCAAAAAAAGACCTATTCAAGAAGTTTGTTTATTTAGAAATTCTATACTATAGTATAAAGCGACTTTCTTAAATGTATAGATGAACCATATTTTAGTTAGATTGTAATGGAAAAGATGATGAACTTGTGGTAGTGGCTAACTAACCGAATGAGATAGAGGCCTATAAATCGATCCATGTCATGATTTTCTTTTAAAAACGAATTATGTTATTAGATACTCCGTTATACAGCAACAATCTAGTTAAAATGATACGAAATTCAAAATCAACCTTTACCACATAAACTAGCATATTAGACATCTAAATCTAACCATCCGACTATTTTCTTTTATTTTGAACGGCAATTTTTTTATAAAACGCTAGGAAAAAATGCTACGTATGAATATGATAAGGAGCGATTGGGTTAGAAACCCAATCGGTCAATGAATTGAAGGACAAAAACGTTTACTCCTATTATAAATCCAAGTATGAGATAAATGTTTTATCTCATCCTTTAATATATATTTCATAGGAGGTTTGATATAAAAACAAATGTAGTTTCTATAGCTCCAAATCACTGAAAAAGTAGTTTGAACGACCACATCAAAGCGTTGTTTTGCCAAAGTGGGGAGAGAGGTGTTATCGGCAGGGACAAACCCACATAAAAGCCGGGTATAGCACGGGCCACGCTCGATTTTAGATCACGAAGTGTAAATTATTTTATAGATATGTTTTTTTCTTGATACGTGCAACCTCTAATTTTAGCTAATAAATTTTTTATGGTGCAATTTAAGTACTTATAATCATAAACAAAAATTTGTGCACCACTTTCTAAAAATATATGGGTCCGTCTTTGGTTATCGGCTCATGAGATTATACCCTTCAAGTCTTTGGCGAAATCTGTTTGGTTCCACCACTTTGCGACCAATCTCCAAAGGTTTTGAGCAATTACACATAACACAATCAAAGAAAAAATGAATTGTGGATTCAATTGCCGTATCACGAATTGGGCATCTTAGACGAGTCACAAGAAAACAGAGCTTGGACTTCGTCAAAAAGATCGTCACAGTACTCCTTGGCATGAAACTGTAGCATCTCTATTTCTAAACATAAAGTCGCGACCACCCCTAGAGGTCCGGAGGGCTCTTAGTTAGTGCACCTAGATATTGATTGTCCTAGATTATCTTCTAAGCGCATGGATATAGACTCTTCCACATGTTCATTAAAATTTCTAGCATTATGCTCCCATCGTGTTACTACTCACACAAATTTAGATTTTCGACTCACCATAAACACAAAATATAGGATACATCATATACGCTTTATCGTTCGATGAACAATCATTTTCAAGATCGGATTTCTTTGTTCTTTTTTGAAATGCCATAAAATACAAACCAAGATCCTTAATACCAAAACCAAATAAGAACAAGCTAGAAGAAGATATCATAGTCAGTTTTTTGTGGATCGTGGTTTCACACACTAATCCCTGCAGGTGCCTGTAGTAGGCCGGCATTTTGTCATCAGGCATTTCTTTTCTTTATTTTCTTTATTTATGACTTAAAAGTACAAGGAGTTGAATAACCATGTACTTACCAAATTTCAATCCTCCAAGTTCGGTTAACAAGTAGTGCAATTAAAACTTACAAAAATACATTTCATACTCAAAATATCTTACAATTTTGGATTGATACAAAACCTATTAAATTGCAAGCTCTCACACTCTAAGTATGAGTTGAGTTATTTTAAAAATCATACATCTCTCACATACCAAGGGACAAATATGGACCCTTGATTTAACTTTGATCAATGGCTGAGATCAAAAAATTTGAAACTTAAAAAAAAACACGGAGGGGTACTTTCGTAAAATTGCATCACCAAAATAACACAACCATCCCGTCTAATTTCATTTCATTAACGAAACCACCAACACACACTAAAAACACACACACAACACACACACAAAAACCGTTCAATATCCAAGCCCTAACTACCCACCGGAAACTGACGATTTAACCGGAAAATGGCGGAAAGTGACGACGATAATAACGTTCTGAAAACCTACCTATCTCCGGCTAAACAGAAGGAAAAAAAATCTGCTAAAAAACCGATTTCAGGTATACTCATACGATTTAAACAACTATTTTACTATCTCTTACTATCATATATGATTGAAATATACATGCATGCTGTGTATAGAGATTATATTGAAGATATTATGAATTTACACTGATTATTGATTGTTTATGCAAGTTATAGTGATTTTGTGGAGAAATAGTGAAATAGAAATTAGGTTTTCAAAGTGAATAATTAGATTCAGTAGAAATTGAAATAAAAAAGAAACAATAGAAGAATTTATTGAAGGCGACTTATGCGTTTGGCTTAGCCGCAGAAGACGCCTTCGGCTTAGCCGAAGGCGTCGGCTGCGGCTAAGCAGCAGAAGATGACTTCGGCTTCGCCGAAGGCATTCGGCGTTGCCGAAGGCATTTGGCTTCGCCGAAGGCATTCGGCTTCGCCGAAGGCATTCGGCTTCGGCTTGACGAAAAGCATCTGTTGCGGCTAAGCCGCATCAGACGCCTTCGGCTAAGCCGAAGGCGTCTGATGCGGCTTAGACACAGAAGATGCATTCACCTTCGCCGAAGGCGTTTGATGAGGCTTGGCAAAAGGCATTGGTTGTGGCCAAGACGCAGAAGATGCCTTCGGCTTCGCCGAAGGCATCTGATGAGGCTTAGCCACAAAAGATGTGATTCGCTTACATACGGCAATGATGATATAAAAATTATCATATATGATACACTTAAAAAAATTGCTTTAGAATTATCATATGTGATAACTGAAATGAAAGTAACCAAAAATATTGAAAACAATAATGATATACTCTTGTTTATAAGGTATCATATATGATAAATGTTAGAAACAGGATTTGTAGTTTTGTTTGCATTGAAATCAGTATCATATATGATATAGAAAAATATTGAGTTATAGATATGTTAAGTTAATATTGATTGTATTCTATATCATATATGATAAATAAATCAAACACTTGTCTTTACTGCAGCAATAGCCTTCGGCTATGTGGATAACGTTATAAATTCATTGTCATTCTTAAAGACATCAACTACAGGAAAAAAATCTGCCAAAGGTACATATTTTTGCTTTTATATATCAGAAGTAATAAAATGTATATGAAAATATTGTTTAGTGAATACATAATGAATTAAATCATATATGATAACATTTTAAATTTTTTTTGCAACAGATGTAATAGATGTCGAACAGATGGAAATAGATCAAGAAGCGGATGATAACAAGAAAAGTAAGAGATATAAAATCAAGGAAGAACCAGCAGTCACACCCCCAAAAGTAAAGGGAGGATATAAAAAAACAAAGTGCACTACAAGAGGGGGTGGAAAGAAAACAACAAAAGAAGCTACCAAACCTGCCAAAACTTCTAAGAGATACACAAGAAGAGATACTAAGAAAACGATGGAAGAAGAAGTAAATCAGGAAAGTGAAGAGGAGAACGAGGAAGATGAGGTGATACTTTATAAAAGTGAAAATGAAGAGGAACAAAAAAGACAAACAAGAAAAAGAAAATTGGAAAAAGTTGAAGAAACAGAGGAGGAGAAAGATGAGGAGGAAGATGAGGAGGAACGGGAGATTGTCAATGTCAAAAAAGAAAAAATCAAAAAAGAAAAGGGAAAAAAACCAACGAAAAAGGTGACATACCCAAGCTGCTTAACTAGGTCATCACCAAAAGCCATGTCTGATGCAATGGTTGGCTTAACAGAGATGAGAAAGAAAGTTTTGAAAGATATCGGTTTTGAAAGATTCATCAACTTCCCAATAACCGAACTCCCTGGAGCATTGTTATATCATGTTGCTCAGAAATTCCATACACCAAGCATGGAATTAAGATTGGAAAAAGGATCCATAAAGGTAACAAGGCAAAAAATACATGATATGCTAGGGGTGCCTATGGGAAAAACAAAATTGGAAGATCTAGAACCAAGAGATAAGGATGATCCTTTCATAGCAGAATGGGAGGGCCAGTTTAATCATGTAAAGAAAATCACACCAGCTGTAATATCAACTGAGATAACAAGCTCATTCGATGCTGATTTCATCTTTACAATAAACTTTCTGACTCTGTTTGCTAGCACGATGGGAAAAGTTGATAATGGTGCAAAGGTGTTTCCAACTGTGTTGATGCATGTAAAAGAAAATGATGTCATTTCAGAAATTGACTGGTGCGGTTACATATTGGAATGCTTACGAGCAAGTAAGCAAAATTGGGATAAGGTGACTAAAGGCGACTACTATTACGGCCCAGCAACATTCTTATGTGTAAGTTATTTTACATGTTTCTATAAATTTATCAAATGTGATTCAATAACATACACTTATTATAATCTAACACAAAATTTATATTTTGTATGAAAAAGCTGCTATACTTAGACTCAACCGACTTCCCCAAATTTCAAGTAATGCGTCATCGCCCAGCAATGAGAAGTTGGAACACGCAAGCAATGAGGAAGAGGATTGGGATGGAAATGATAGACAATAGCTTGGGAAAACTGGAACATCACGAAGAGTTTGATCCGGAGGAAGAGCAGACAGGCTTGAATTTTTACAAGGGAATGGATGTCTACAATGAACCATTGCCTCCGAAGAGACCAGAAACCAAACAGGTAACTTTTACCTTAGTTTAATTACTTATATAAACTGATTGTCAGATAAACTGCAGCATAGACTTCGGCTAAAGCCGAAGACTATGCCTACGGCTAAGCCTTCGGCTTTAACAGCAGGCTATGATGCGGCTTAGCCGCAGGCATTGCCTTTGGCTTTAGCCAGAGGCAATGCCTGCTGCTAAGCCTTTAGCAAGATAAAAAATCATATATGATTTAGAAAATCATATATGATAATTGATATATCATATATGATAATTCATTTATCATATATAATAATTCATTTATCATATATGATAATTCATTTATCATATATGATAATTCATTTATCATATATGATTATGAAAAATCATATATGATAATTCAAATGTTTCTTTTAAATATAAAATATCACATATGATTTTGAATATAGATTAAAAAAAAATAATCCAACTTGCTTATTTTACAGGAGTTTGTTGATAAAATAGAAGAGATGTTTGAAATCATTTCAAATGAGAAAAAGGAGTTGGGTGAGACGTTGAAAGAGGGAATGCAGAAGTTTAAAGGAGACAAAACATTGTTCAATTTATGCAAGAAGTACAAGAAAATGTTCAATGTTTTGGACTTTGGTTTAAATGACAGTGATGATGGAGACACTAGTGATGATGGACACACTGATGATGACAACAGTGATGATGGAAGCGAGGATGGAAGCGATGATGGAAACAATGATAATAAAGGAGGTGATAATGGAAGCGATGATGAGAAAGATAACAATGACATTAGTGATAAGGAAGATAAAGATGGGAAAGATGGTAAAGAGGAAACAGAAAGTGGCAGTGAAAGTGAGAGTAAAAATGAAGAAAGTGAAGGTCCAGTTGAAAAGCTAAAACATATAGAAGAAGGAAGTGAGAGTGAGAGCAACAAACAAGAACAAATGGAAACAAATATCCAGAAAGATAAAGAAAAGATGGAAGAAGATGAAAGTAAAACTGAAGATGAGTCGGAAAACGAATCGGAGACAGAAAAAGAAAATCCAGTTGAGAAGGAAAAAGAACAAGAAATTGAAGTTGAGAAGGAAGAGGAGAAAGAATTGGAGAAGGAAAAAGAAACTACTTTCGAGAAGGAAAAGAAAAATAAAGGATCAGCTGAGAAGTTAGGGACTCCAATTCTTTCTTTTGAGCCACTTGATGAACAGATTCTAGATGAGATTTATGAACATGCAGAAAAGGCTAGTCAATCAAAATTGAAAAAAACAAAAAGCACAGCAAGAAAATCGGTAACACCACCAGAGAAAATGATGACAACAAGAAGCAAAATCAAATCAATTTCACCACCAAGCTTCGATCTTGGAATAAGCCCAGTTTCAAGCAAACCTGCAGCTCAAATTGACACGACAGAAGAAAAAACACCACAGGTTGAAAAAAGGGCTGCAGATGAAACAGAAACAACAACTGAACCAAAAAAGATGGAAAGAAGGGCAAAAAGGGTGGTTGATGAAGAAGAAACCAAAGAACAAGAACCACCTGCAAAGAGAATAAAAAAGCCTTCAAGATATCTGGTTTCACCATACAACAACCGGAAAACTGCCTTAAAAGCAGCGCAAACACCGGATGAATTTATGGTATCCGAAGCTTTATTCTCAATGCAAGGAGATCCATAGTAAGTCTGGTTTATCTTATTAAAAAACACATAAAAATAAAAAATGTGAAATTGTGCTAACAATATATATTTTTGTGTAGCGAATTCGTTTTTGAAACTGAATGGGCATGGGGAGCTGCAACAATCAGAGACAACATGCAAACACTAGCACCACAATTGAAAGTGGATGTTAGTATCATCGACAGCTTTGCATGCATCTTGAACTATGAAGAAACAATCAACAAACCTGCTGCACCAAAGATCAATCAGTATTTTCACACAGGAATACTCGTAAGTACCAACTAAATTAAAACTTAATTACTAAAATATTAATTTGTTCTTAAACATATGTTTGAATTATGCAAACAGACGAAACAAATAGTGGAAGCAAAGAAAAAAGAAGAAGAGAAACAATACAATGATTTTGTTGCAAACTTGACAACCGTGTTCAAAAAAAATACAGATGACAACTCAATGCATCATGTGGAATTGGTAACTTCTTTCAACTATTATGAAAAAACAAAATTTATATTTTGTTGTATAACAACGATTCTAATTTTTTTTTTCTTAATATTTATACAGGCATTCTTCCCAATAATCGCACATGAACACTTTTACCTGATTGTCTTCAACATAAGGAAAGGCACATCTGTCATCATAGACAACTCACCAAAGACATATGAAGCAAAATACAGCAAGGAATGCGATGTTCTGGTAAGTAATTAGACACTCATGCACATTATCATATATGATAAAATAAAAAAAAAATTAAAGACAATAAGCTATCACATGTGATAAAATAATGTGATGTTCTAGAAAGTAACTAAATATTAAAAAGTTATATTTTAGACTCTTATACAGGTAAGCCTTCGGCTTACCTGAAGCCGAAGGCGTCTTCTGCGGCTAAGCCGCAGAAGACGCCATCAGCTTGGACGTAGGCATAGGATGCAACTAAGCCCTTCAGCTTTGCATATGAGATAAATAATTGTCTTTAATAAAATAAAATTTCTATTTTGTGTAGAAAAAACTGTTGTCAAGATATCTAGCATCCCACAACCATGAAAAGGCAGCTGATATAGAATCAAAAAAGACAACGGTGATGAAAATGAAGTGGGCAACAAAAGAGAATGTCATTGACTGTGGAATTTTTGTGATGATGCATATGGAGCATTATGGTGGAGAAAGTCAGAAGAACTGGAATTTGGATTTTCCGAAAGAAGGAAGAGATCAGGAAATACAAATAATAAAGCTGAGAATGAAATATGCAACCAAGATGCTCATGCATGAACTCAACATCCACCGACAAAAAATGAGCGAGGAAACATTTGAGTTTGCAGGAAAATACACTGACAAGAAAATGAAGGAGGAAATGATAAAGGCAGAGATAGAGAAGAAGAAGAAAGAACAGGCTGAAGAACATGTTGCAAGTGCAATATGATGGAAAAGGAATGGAAGATTCAGAAGTAGGACTAACGAAGGATAGGAGGGCGTAAAACAACTTTTTGGGGCAACTGACGCAAATTAAAAAACTAATTTCTGTTTAGTCTCTTATGAAATGTCTAAATTCGTATGCTACAATATCACTTTGAATTTCTAAGTAGGATTATGGTTTAACATTGCAAGAACTATGATGCAATGTTTTATTAATTGAATGGCGAAACATCTCTGGATGTTATTTTGGATAATAAGTCTTGTTTAAATTTCATTAGACCAATTGATAATCACTTGTTATAGCTATTGATATTGGATAATTGCCTCTGCGATTTAAACAAGGCATGAAAGTAATACATTATCATATATGATAAAGTAAAAATAGTAATTTGCCTAGTCTAAAATCATATATGATATTAGATAAATATAACATATGATATACTCTTGTTCATAACGTATCATATATGATAAAAAAAAACTAATAAAACAAGTATAAAATCATATATGATTTTGGAGAATTATCATATATGATAATACATTTAAAAAATTTGCTTCAGAATTATCATATGTGATAACTAAAATGAAAGTAACAAAAACACAACACATTCATAATACTCTTGTTTATAACTAATCATATATGATAAATCAAAAAGATAAACACCAAGTGTAAAATCATATATGATTTTGGAGAATTATCATATATGATAATAAACCTAAAAAAACTGCTTCTGAATTATCATATATGATAACTGAAATAAAAGTAACCAAAACTCTTGAAAATAATCAGAAACAATCTGTTTCATATAAAAACTCAGTAATAATCAAACAATCATGTCTAGGTCTGTTACTCAAATTTCTTCAACACAATCCAACAAAACAAATAATAATCAAAGAAATAAAAAAAAAAAAAAAATATGTGGACGATTTATGTTGAAATTCATGGTTGATCCAAGACCTCTTCTCTTGTAACTTCTGATTGATCCAAATCCCCTTCCCTTGTAACTACAACTTCATCCAACTCGGCCTCTTCTGCAAACTTTTTTGGGCACGTCCTCCTGTTGTGACCATCTGTCTCTCCACATAACGAACATGCATTCCTGTTCTTCGAATTCTTTTCAAGAGCTTGCTCTTTCCCTCCTTTTATGCGCATCTTTTTACGGCCTTTAGGATTACCAAGAGCCGGATTGTTAATGGTTTTTTCAGCCGGCTTCGGGACTCCAACAAGTTCCTCCAAATTATCAGCCTTGTTCTTAGAAGGAGGATTTGGGCAATCAGCCTCGACATCAATCTTTAGCAACCTCAACTTTTCAACAAAAGAAGACAACCTCGCCTCATCTTTACTCAACATATGGACACAGTGATCAACAATGGAACTTGCCTCATTTGCATAATTCTCAACAATCTCATTCTTCTCACCATATCTGTTCCTTTTATTCCTCAAAGCAGCAGGTATAAGGTTCTTTGTCCAACGCCTCAATATGTATTGACTTGGAATCACTTCAATATTGGCATTCTTAAACACACAAAAAACATGCCTGCATAATATTCCAACTCGAAGAAAAAGCTGACAGGAACATACAACTGATCCATCCCCTTGGTTACGCAACACCTTAATGGACAAAAAAGAAAGAAGATAGTAAAAAATCATATATGATAAAACAAAATAAATAAGGTAGTAAAAAATCATATATGATAAAAAAAAATTTTTTTTAAGTAGCCAACATACCTTATATAATCCATCAACTCTATAAAACAGGTTAACTGGCTCTTCTTCTTCAGCTTTATCGTTATCCTTACCTTTATCCTTAACTCTCTTCCTAGCTTTCTCTCTCAACTTAGCTTTCTTCTTCTCCATTAATGCATCAACAAATTTTGTTTCTCTAATAACAGATACCTCAGATCCTTCAACCAAGCTTTTGGTTTCTATTTGACAATACCATGTGCCTGCAAAAATCTCTGCTTGAACCAACTCGAACAGAGGACGAGTAAAAACCTTCGAAGCATGACGTTCAATCTTAAGATAGGTTCTAAACTTCGGAACAGAATCAATAGTCTTATGATCAAGCCTCTCTTGTATATGCCTCTGCTTTTCCATTGCCGTCTCAAAACAATTCATAAAATTCATAAGAGTGGAACCTTGATTCGTAAAATGAGAGAAAAAGGAGTTCTCACTCTCAGATCTAGACGTCGTCCTCATCAAACCACACAAGGGGGAATCAATAAAATAAGCAGGAATCCAACACGAACGTATATTAAACATCTTTGTTAACCACTTATGATTCTGCAAACTAAATTCATCCAGTAACTTTGACCATCTATCCTCAAACTCCTCCGGACCAATATACATATTCCATACAATTTGATTAAACTTCTTTTTAAAGTCGGTATCATCATAGATTTTAGAACATATCTGTAAACAAAACAAATAACATCTGATTTAACAAATGATTTGAAAATAGATATGTGTTATCATATGTGATAAACCAATAAGAAATACACATAGAATCAAGTATCACATATGATTTAACATATTATTTGAAAAAAAAGTTCAAATTATCATATATGATAAATCAATAAGAAAATACACATAGAATCAAGTATCACATATGATTTAACATATTATTTGAAAAAAAGTTCAAATTATCATATATGATAAATCAAAAAGAAATACACATAGAATCAAGTATCACATATGATAAACAAAAAGGCAGAAAAATACCTTTCCAGGGAGCTTTTGAGTAATATGCCACATGCAAAGTCTGTGTTTAGAACCCGCAAACTCAGCTTCAATGGCATTTCTCATAGCCCCATCCTGATCAGTAACAACAATAGTTGGAGCCCTACCAAACGCCTTTATGAACGCTTTGAGCAACCAAATATACGAAGCTGTAGTTTCGTTCTTCAACAAGCCTGCTGCGACTGTTACACACCTCCGATGATTATCTATGGCTGTAAAGGGAACAAACACCATTTTGTACCTGAAAAACAAAAAAAAAAATACTTAAAATAACAGATTAAATAGAAAATCATATAATCAAAATATCATACTGAACATACAAATACTTACTTGTTTGTTCTGTAAGTAGCATCAAACGAAACAACATCACAAAACTCTCTATAGTTGTACTTAGAAACTTCATCAGCCCAAAAAATAGCCGCAAGCTCAGCATTATCAACCAAATAATCAAACGAAAAATCGGGCACATGCTTCTTCCTATTCTCCATCTTAGATATAAGCATCTGCGCATCACTATCACCTATATAGCAGTTCACACCCCTAAAAAAGTTCTTAAAATCAACAGTCGTTCCATGAACAAGCAAATAAGAACCCTTCAAACCAGTTAAGATGTGATGAGCTTTCGTTGCACCTATATTTACGCTAGCAGCTTTAACAATGAACAATTGCTCAGAATAGGTTAACTGCCTCTCAGTCTTCGACAAATGCTTATACTCTTCACGTTCAAGCTCGTGATTATGAATAATATCAAACACATTCAACCTGTACTTAGAAGTACCAGGAATCAAATCAAAAATAACACGTGCTTTGCAGCCTGTGATATGTAGGTTCGAACTTCTAACCTGCTTGTCACTATTCTCTAAGTCTAACGTGTCAACATGAATTCCCTTGGGACAACCTTCCCTATTACACACTAAATACTTTTGTTTCACAGTACCATTCCTCAACCTTTTCTGGCATGACTTCCTAACCACAAACCCTGCTTTAGCAGCATATTTCATGTACGCAGCAATGCACTCATCAATAGACTTATAAACTTTGCCCTTAACCAATAAAACGTCCACAGGAACTTTAGGAATATAATAAACAGTTCCACCAGGAGTATCAAAATTAGAGTGAGTAGGAAACGATTCAGGAGTTTTCAAAGGATTCAATTCTGAAAAAAAAAAAAAAACAATTAAACAAAAAATCAAAACAGTGATTTACTAAAAATGAAATCACAGACACAACTTCTAATTATATCATATATGATATATCATATATGATCTGTCATATATGATATATCATATATGATATATCAATATCATATATGATATATCAATATCATATATGATATATCATATATGATATATCATATATGATATTGATATATCATATATGATATAATATCCAAAATGCCTTATTTAGAGCTTAAATCTACTTACTAACAGCTTAAAAACTGACTAACTCAATCAAAACATAAATAAATGGCATATTCAGAGCTTATAACAGCTTAGTAACATAGCTTACTCTTAATTGATTCAGATAAATCACCGTGTTCATAAGCAACAATCTCCTCAGCATACTTAGCTGAAACATCTTCACTAACAACAATCTCTTCAAAAGCAATAGAAGAATCATTTACAGCAATCTCTTCAGAAGTAGTAGAAGAATCCATAAAACCTGCATATAAGATGAAAAAAAAATGAATAAGTTAGCTTATAATTAAGCTTATAGAAACAGAGAGCTATAATTAAGCTTGGAAATAAGATTAAATAAAAATAAACGATAAAAAATTAGGATAAGCTGATGTACGGGATGAAGAATGAGCTAAATTAATGAATTGAGAAGCAAAAATTAGGGTTTGTTGAAGAACGAGATGAAGGAGGTGGTTGGTTAAAGGAATCGGTTAGATGAGAGAGAAGGAAGAATCACACACTTTGTGTGTGTGAAAAAGTGACGCATTAATTGAGATGGGAGTAAAAAATATGATTTATAGAGTACAAAAATACCCTTGTAGTGTAAATGTAAAATTAAATCTCAGCCACTAGATCAAAATGAATGGAAGGTGGGGATTGATCCCTTGGTATGTAAATAATGTTTAGTCCTCAAATGATCTTTGTCCAAATTATTATCTATAAATTGTTAATTTTCCAGATCTGATCGAGCTTAATTTCTTGCTAACACGATAGTTAAAATCTATCTACATGTTTAAGGTCTTTAAATGCTTAGATAGGATAGAAACACAAGAATAGCTGCAGGTTATAATTAAGAATTGAAGGCTACTACTAAAAATTGATTTATTATTATTATTTTTATTTTATCTCAATTCATTACAGAAAGATAAGCAATATATTTTGATGACGCCTTCTAATACAGGCAACATATATAGAAAACCTAAGAAACCCTATGTAGGGTTGGATCTATCTATACTAATCTACTATGTATATATGTTTTAATAGTCATTCAATATTTATTTTTAGCTTATCATAATTAGCTTTCATTTATATATTTATTTTTGCCCTTAAAAAATTCATTTAGCATTTTGTTCTTGTTAACATGCATCATTCTGTTGGTTTGTCCACTACAATAGATAAATGTTATTTATTCACATTTTTCCAATACCCTTTTTAAAAGGTGCAAGTTTTTTTTATTTTTTATTTTTTTTATTTTTTATTTTTCGTTTTTCTTCTTCTTCTTCCAAAATTATTCATACTTATAGACACATACAAAATACAATTTATAAGCACGAAAATATACAAGATATCAATATAGTTTCGAACATAGAATTGTAATGAAAAAAGGGTTGCACTTATAAGCTAATGAAAATATAAATTTGTTTACATTTAAAAGTGTGAGATATTAATTTGTCACTCTCTGTTGTCTTCACGCATCCGATCCCTTGAGTGAAAAAAAAAAAAAAAAAAAAAAAAAAAAAAAGGTGTGACATTTGACCTCTACATTTTGAGTGTAAGGGAACTCCCAATTGGTTCGACTGGATTTATAATCCAATCTATGCTTGCACAAGCTTGTTGTCATCTTCTCTTGTCTCTATATTTTTGCTATAGCTGCTATTGTAACTGATTGCCAATTTGCCATTATGAAGAATACTTTTTAGTGTGACCAAAGTTTATGCTTACACAAAATAGTAAGTGCGGACATTTTCTCTAAACCTACAAATGTTTTTTTTTTTTTTTTTTTTTTTTGGTTTTGTTTACAAATCTCATAGACTTGTAAACAACTATACGTGCGCAGAATTGCTACTTTTTTACATGCTCTCTTGACACGTGTAGAAAAATGTTTGCACAAACGGTATTTGTCACGAAAAAGATATTATTTGCACGCATTTTTCTCTACATGCTTTAAAAAGTGCATAGAATTTTATTAATTATAATTTGCACTAATGAACGTTACATAAATAAGTAGAAAGATATATAAACAACTACTTCGAGTCTTCATATTTACTAGTGTAAAAAATAACTTCACATTTATCAGCGTTGAGAAACTTAAAATTTGTTGACACCTATAATTGTAGAGATTAATTTGTTATAACAAATTTCTCCACGCTTTTTTTTATGTGTGTTTGTACGTGTGTGTGACTAAAGTTTATTTTTGTAAATACTAATAAGTGCAAATGTTTTTTATACAAAAAAAATTGTGAATAATCTTATAATGTTTAAAAAATTTCCGCGCTTATTAGTGTAATATATATATATATATATATATATATATATATATATATATATATATATATATATATATATATATATATATATATATATATATATATATATTTTGGAAAAAGAGAATTTATTAATAACCCAAGTTATGATACTGCCTAAAACTTCCAATTGTGGACATTCCCCATAATTGACAAGAGTAGGCATGTATACAACAAATTGTCCATACTAAAACTTATCCTATACACAAGCCATATCAGGCACCAAGAATACAAAATAGAAACAGACCAATCAATGCTTAATGCAGCTATAAGACTTGGCATCTCTTGAACTCAGATCTCCAAACATCAGCAATCTTACTAAATTGACATAGCCAATAGCTTTAAAACCAACAATCTTCAATCTCACTGTATCAACAGTGGCATGAAATAGCTCTTCAATAGTTCTGCTCTTCTCTTAAAATAGCTAGTCTATAACTCCTTTCATTCCACACCATATACACAACTCCAAGAACCACTCTCCTGAGAATACTTTTAATATTTTTTGAACAAGGCATTGAGGTTACATCGCTGACAATTTGTTCCCAGTTATGGGT
This sequence comes from Artemisia argyi, assembly GCA_030686995.1. NCBI lineage: Eukaryota > Viridiplantae > Streptophyta > Magnoliopsida > Asterales > Asteraceae > Artemisia > Artemisia argyi. The sequence continues at coordinate 148,210,868 of CM060709.1, read as the reverse complement.
AAATGGTCAAAGACCCGATAAATATATTCCGAATTCTCACATTCAATTGCAATTCAACTTATTCTGGAATACTCACATTCAAAAAACAAATGCTCTTGTGAATCGTTGAATTTCTTACATAGAAAACAAGCATACTGCTTATTAGGATACAATTGCACCAGTAATATGTCTAATATATAGTATAGCACTTTGACAATTAATATGAATGAACAATAAAAACAAACAAGTATAATTTTCAATGTTTAAACTCTTTATTAATATAAATCATAGAATTCTACCCAAGTGTTTGCGGAATAACACTTGGGAATTGAATGACAAATATGTATGTGATCTCGTCACTAAACTTAAACACAAACCAAAGTATTGTGTTTAAGTACGAACTATGCTAAACCGATAGATTATAAATCTAGAACTTAGTTCTATTTGGAGAAGGAAAACGGGCTCTTGAAAGTGCTACAACTTTTAATACAAGAGATACATTTTCCTTCAATTCAATACTCTATTTACAGGCAAGGTTGAAGTGGAAACCCGTGAGGTAAAATCAACATGTAATAAGCTAAAGTCATTTTGTACTTTAACTTCTAGGATATGCTACCATACTTTTGGGGGAACACTGTTGACAACTGTTGGTATTTTTTACCAATTAATGTAATATTTTGACTTTGTGATAAGAACCTTTCACTTATCTCTTAAGAATATTTCCCGCCTATTTATCAGAGACTTAAGCATCCTACCAAAATGCTTAAGTCTTAGAATGTCTTAAGTGCGTTGAGGAGATCTTTAGGGAGTCGGTGTGTTATTGTCATTACATACTGACTTCATCATCCTGATCCTGGTCCTTGTCTTCACTCTCTGAGTTCCGCCTCGGTTTGTGATGAGTCTTTAGCTTTAGGCTCTGAAGGGCTTCTTGAGGATGACTTCCTGAATGTATTCAAACATTTATGGACTTGTATTCATTTAAGGTTGTTTTTCATTCAAATCTATACTAAGTGACTTTGGGCTCTTAATTATCCCAACATATACACATGTAAAAGTGTGAATAAATTGTAAATCTTTTACACACTTTTTAAAACATTTAACATTTTTGTCTTAATGTGTAGACTTGTTAACTATTTAACTTAAGGTTATAGATTTTGTCCAAGTTCTAGTTGAATTTGATACTTCTCTTTATATAAAATTTCATAGAGGTAGAAATTCATGTCCCATGTGGATTGATTGGATTCTCAATCTCTTAAATGCCTGTACAATCCCTTTGTAATCTACTTCTAGTATTTTTCTAGTAGCTTTCAATATACATTTCTGCTCAAAAAAAACAGAAAAAGAATCCCACTGGAAAGTTATATATATATACCCGCAAATGTTACATTGCGTTTGGCATTTATAAAGCAATTTTACATTGTGTGTGTGCACGCGCATAGAATTCATACAGATAAACCAAAGCTGATATTTTCTTGTTTTATACTTATTTATTGATCCGTGTTTTTTTCTTTTAAGGATGACCATCATGATATTGGTCCAGACGATCAACTGAGCAGATTTTCAGATGATAATCTCATTTCTATTTTGTCGTGTATGCCCATAAAGGATGCTGCTGCAGCAAGCTCGCTAAAAGATGGAGGTACTTGTGGTGCGAAAGACTTGTTTTAGATCTCAAGGACAAGGAAAGATTGGCTAAGATAGGAGCACATCAAAACACATGTTTGCAAGAAGAGAGAAAAAAGTACATTAGTTGGGTTGATAGCGTGATTAGTCAGCATAAAAGCGCCAGCATTGAAAAGTTTAGGATTTGTTTCCCTTTGGGCAGGAATTCTAAAGGTGCAATTGGCAAGTGGATTCAGTTTGCTTTTTCCAAAAAAGTCAAGACTTTGGTATTGGATTTAAAGAATGCTGGTTGTGGGGATGATCGGAGAAACTTTGTTTTACCCAACAAAATCTTTGATATAAAATCTGGATCTTCTTTAACACATGAATCTTTCCATTTACTCAAGGCTCTCGTTTTAAAGTATGTTAATGTGAATGATGAAGTCCTGAAAAAAATCTTGAGCAATTGTCAGGCTCTTGAACATCTATCCATTAATAGCTCGATCCTTACAGTGAAACCTAAAATCCATGGAGAACAGCTTAAGCTGAAAACACTTGTTATAGAATACTGTGATGGACTTGAATCTATTGAGATATGTGATTGTAATATTGAATCATTCACTTGCATTAGTTCACCAGCTAATTTGAAATGCAAAAACCTTGAAAAGCTGGAAAAGATGTCTATTGATGGAAACTACTACTTGGAAAAAGACAATCTTTTCGATGAGATATCTTGCTACATCTCTAATCTTCTTGTTCTTGAATTGCACCTTCACAGACCTCGGGTTAGTATGCAATTTTGACAGGTTATTTTCCTCTTTAACATGTTTGTGAATGCGACTCTTTATCTTTTTTCATGGAAAATTTGCAGGTTCTTCCCTTGCCAGTTCTACCAAAACTTAAATAACTCATACTTAATGTTGGAGCATGGCGAGATTCTTGTTACCTTGCACTGACTCCTGTGGTCTCAGCTTGCCCAAATTTGAGGATATTCACAATTCAGGTACTTGATCTATTTGTTCTGGAACTAAACTAATTTTATTCACTAATACAGATTTGGAACTAGAGTTGGCGTTATAGAGACCGGATAAAAAATAATGGGCCCTAATAAATATAGGTAATGGTCCAATACCAAAAAACTGGTCTCTATTATCAGTGGCGAACAAAGAATGGGTTTTTATTAAGGAATCGCTCTAATTGGGGGATAACATTTTTTTGTACTCAACTGTTCTTGCTCACCCCACTAAAAATAGGGCAAATTCCTTCAAAAAGCATCATACTTGCTACAAATGTTACTTCTGTGTACTGAACAAATTTTTTTTCCTTATATAGGTACTGAACTTTTATTTTTTGGATTTTTTGAGGTACTTTGTGACGTTTTTGCCCCTCAAATTATTAAAAATCCAGGGGCAGAAATGTCACAAAGTACCTCAAAAAGTCCAAAAAATGAAAGTTCAGTACCCATATATAAGGAAAAAAATGTGTTCAGTACACGGAAGTAACATTTGTAGCAAGTACAGTACATTAATAGGTTATTTGCCCCTAAAAATACGCCATAACTCACTCGTCTTGGCTGATGGATTTTCTGAACCTTATACATGTAATGAGACATGTGACTATCTAGAGAATTCCAAAACAAAGACCTTGTTTGTTGATTGCCAATAGATCTAGCTAGGAGAAACTTAACTGGATAGAGTGGTTTGACAACCCTTGTAACACTCTATCTAGTTCTTTTTTTCTATCTCCTTAATAGTTGTTAATAACATCGTCATTTAAAAGAAAATGTGACAATCTAGTTCCGGTTCTTTACATTGGTCATATCATTGATCCATCACCTGAGTAAATTGAAAATAGGTGTTGGATGGAGATTATATCAGTATCAACAATAACCAACGTTTTTTACATTGTTGCAGCTGATCTGGTTCGCACCAGAAATGATAATCAGGAACTTAAAGGAACTGAATATGCCCACCCATCAACACCTGGAGGTTGTGGAGATACGAGGCTATTATGGGAGGACCAGTGACCTTGAACTGGCTATGCATTTCATGAGAATTGGTGTTGCACTGAAAAAACTTGTGATTGATCCTAAGAGTCGAAATGCAAGAAGATTAACGAAAGAAGATAAGATTAAGGAGGAAAACGCTGCTAGATGTTGTGCACACCAGCAGTTGAAACCAATTACACCTATTGGGTTGGAGTTGGTGATTCTATAAATTAGCATTAAGAATCTCAGCGAACTTAAATGAACTAGAAGAAGAACTAGCTTACTTTGGTACTCCTTGAGATTGGTTTGTGCTTTCATCGTGCATGGATGGTTGATTTCGGATGAACTTTATTAAAAATTAGTTTAATCTTTTATACCGAATCTTAGCAACTATCATTTTAGTTATTGTATAATTAGTTTTAGTTTCATTATGCATATCAGATTACCTACAATAGGAATTATCTTTGTTATGTTTTCTTATGTAAGAATTTCCAAATTTGTTAAATGTCACATGGTAGGAATTTGATTATGTCTTTAAACGTTTCAGATGGACTTTTTTAGGAATTAGTTAATGCCGTTCATAGTATGTTTTCATAATCAAGAGTCTGGATTGATTTTTCTTTTGACTTGTTTTCTTGAGTCCAGGGCTTTAGTTATCTTGGTAGATAATGTTGGAAAGTTAATCCACAAATCTTTGTTCGTTAATTGTCAAGTTAGAAAGTATAGGTATGTATTATGTATTTTAGTTTAGAAGTCTGTAAACCGGTATTGGGCTGGGTCCAAAAGAAACGGTTAAAAGCTTAATGACGTTTAGTTTTAGGGAAACGGTATACACCTCTTGATTGGTGCCGTTTCAGTGTGTATTTAAAGGTAGGATTCTGTAAACAACAAGTAACCCACGTTTCATTAATATATCAGTATTATTCAAGGGTTCAAATCTATTTCTTGTTCTTATTTGTTCTTGATGATGATGCTTTCATGATGCTTGTTTTATTATGAAACGATCCTGGAAGTATGAAGTTATGGAACCTGTGAAATATTAACATGGTATCAGAGCGACAAGGAATAAAACAACACAACAATTCATGTTTTGATCATCACTCAAGAATCAAGGTCAATAAGCGATTCAGGGAATCACTTTTTTTTAGAAAATAAATACTAACGATTCAGGGAATCGTTCCAGAAAAGAAGAAGAAATCCAAATTCGACTCAGAAAAGTCGAATAGAGAAGAGAGGAAGAAGAGGTTGATGGTACTAACGTAAAAGATCCAAAGAAGGTTGATAGTGCTATTGTAAAAGATCCGAAGAGACAATTGATTCAGAGAATCAATTAAGAAGAACAACGATTCAGGGAATCGTTTCAGAGAAAGAGAGAAAGAAGAACAGATCATCAAAGTGAAGACGGTGTGAAGCCATATTGTGTGAAGCAACCGCGAAGAAGAGATAATCTGTGATAGATTATGAAGGAAAATTGTGTGAGGCAACTATCCAAGAGGACAATCTGTGATAGATTGTATGATCAAGAAAACTAAGAAAAACCATTATGATGATGAAGGAGAGGCTGTGATGGTCTCAGAGATTAAAGAAAGCGGGGCTGTGATGGTCTCGAAGTTGAAGGAACAAGGTTGTGAAGGTCTCGAAGTCGAAAGCAAGAACAACAACCGCGAAGGTTCAAGAAGAAGAGATCAGGAACAAGAAGATTGAAGTAAACAAAGATTTATAGATTAAGGGGGAATCTGTTGGAAAGTTAATCCACAAATCTTTGTTCGTTAATTGTCAAGTTAGAAAGTATAGGTATGTATTATGTATTTTAGTTTAGAAGTCTGTAAACCGGTATTGGGCTGGGTCCAAAAGAAACGGTTAAAAGCTTAATGACGTTTAGTTTTAGGGAAACGGTATACACCTCTTGATTGGTGCCGTTTCAGTGTGTATTTAAAGGTAGGATTCTGTAAACAACAAGTAACCCACGTTTCATTAATATATCAGTATTATTCAAGGGTTCAAATCTATTTCTTGTTCTTATTTGTTCTTGATGATGATGCTTTCATGATGCTTGTTGTATTATGAAACGATCCTGGAAGTATGAAGTTATGGAACCTGTGAAATATTAACAGATAACCTATGACTAGATCATTCGACTTTAATTATTATCTACAATGTATATCAATCTAAGAATAAAAACAATGAATCAATCTTCTTGCCAACTATTAATTAGGCTGTTGACAATTACTTCAGGATGATCCATCTAGGATGTGGAGCCGAGGACTACAAATGCAATGTAAATGTGTGGCAGAGTACTACATCAGCTCAGGTATATTCACATAAATGTTCATTAGGCATTATTTGGTTTCCATTGTGAAAAATTTCATAGCAATGGTAAAATGGTTTGAGAATGATGGGTTCATTCCTAGAGGTATAACTCCTCTTTTATTGCTTTAACCCCCAAGCATAAGGATCCCCTTCATATGAGTGATTTTAGACCCATAAGTCTCATTGGTTGTCAATACAAAATCTTGCTAAAGTCATTGCTAATCATCTTCAATAAGTTGCTCATTCAATTGTTAATGAGGCCCAAACGACTTATATAAAGGGAAGACAAATCATTGATGGCCCTTTTAAGGTAATCAAATTATCTCATGGACTAATAAAGAGCATCTTTTTATCTTGAGAGTCGACTTTAAAAAAGCATTTGACTCTCTTGACTGGAATTTCTTGAACCATATTATGGAGCAAATGGGTTTCAGCTATACATGTAGAAAATGGATTCAGTGGTGTCTTAACTCAGCATTCTCCTCACTTCTTGTCAAAGAATCTCCTACTAATGAATTCAAGATTCACTAGGGCCTTAGCTAAAGTGATTCCTCTTCATTATAGTGGTTGAAGCCTTACATGTTTCTCTCTAAGAAGCGATGTTTAGGAATATATTTGAAGGGTTCGAGTTTTTTTATTATAGGGTTTGTTCGATAAAATATATTACTCCAAAAAATGATTAAGTACATAAGTTGAGGGTGAATACCACATCTCAGCGCGTTATAGGCAACCAAACGCACCTATTGGGAAACAAAATCTATCACAAGAGACAAACCAATCTTATGAACCTACCAAAATAAAACGCTGACTACAAAACTAGAACTACTTTCTAACTCAACCACGGATACGAATGTGTCATGCGTCGCTGAAAGCAAGTTGTTTATTAGTTAAGTCATTAACATCATATTTGTAACCATCATAACCATCATAGTCTTCATAATCAAGGAAACTTACATCATTAGCTCCTCTACCAGTATGATTCGGATGGCCATATATCGAGCCATGTAATCATCAATATCCTCAACTTCATCACTATTCGAATCTTCCCCTTGCTTTTCCATAGTAGTACTAGGTTCACATCCCAATGATTTCACACTAGTCTTGTTTTGTATAGGTAACGGTTTCCCATCATCATCCAATAGTACAAGTTTAAAATCAAGCATTTGACTTTCTAGTACATTAATCCTTTCATCCAGATATGTAATACTTGTACTACCAAATAACGAATATTTACAACCCTCTCCTCCCTCCACATCCACCATAGGGCTAGATACGTCAACATAGTTCGAAGGGGTCAAGTTGGATTTTAATAGGGTTGATGTTTCTCACCTCAAGTTTACTGATGACGCGCTTATTTAGGGTAAATGGTCACTTGAGAATGCAAAAAATCTTTGTCATATCTTGAATTGCTTTCATTTGTCATCCGTGTTGAATGTAAACTTTTTCAAAAGCATGTTTTATGGTGTTGGTGTTACTCATGGTGAAACACAAAACCTAGCTTCTATGGGTGAGTCCCATATCTCAGCCCGTTACATAGGCGAAAAGCTTACATAACAAGATACTTCCTATTTTCTAAATAAGAAAACAAAGCCACTAACCACATGATAATAAAAGACTCTGAAAAAATATAACCTACTTCCTACGACCTTGGAGATTAAAGCTATAAATTGCATTAAGAGCATCCAAATTCCCTGGAAGATCATAAATTTGCTTCGAATAATCATCATAGTCATCAAACTCATCTTCACGCTCATGACCACCACCAAAAAGATTTGCTGATTCATCGAACGTGTTAAGAACCTCATCCTCATCACTATCAGAAACGTGTTTACTTAGATTTCACTACTCCCTAGCTATCTTTTACTAGTTGATTAGTTTGTTACAATTGCGTTGACGATAGGTTATATTCCTTAATACCATTCATAGGGCCGTGTACGATCTTTCCTAACTCTATAAGCTTCTAGCTCTTCCTATGTCGAGCCGACTACTAGCTCCTAACATGGTCTCCTTAGTAGTTACTCATGCATTAAATATAACCAATTAATCGTAGTACACATCTGATTCATGTTTCTTAAGACGTTCAAGCATGTTACCAATTGGAAGTCTGCCAGTTTTCTTAAGCCTAACATCGATATCATTCATCCATTACAATTAATAACAAACAACCAACCAATAATCAATAGCTAGGTTTCATTACATCTAAGCAAACACAAAGAAAACCTAGCCTAGCATGTTAAGTAAAGACAATCATAAGATATAATCAAACAATATATAGACATATTGAATGATTATTGGAAGACTTATCTTTATTAAAACATGGATGATAAAAGGGTGAAAAACCCAGTAAAATTCGACCTAGCGTTTCTTCACAAGTTTTCCCAAAAGTCTCTCTAAAATTTTCCTTTTTTAATACACGAAAATTAGAAAACTATATATAAATTTTGTGGTCTGACGGCGTCACGTTATGATTCTGACGACGTCAACTCGCCGCCAATATTCTTCTCGTATTTCCTATATCAGATCTGACGCCGTCATGTGTTAATTCATTCTTGGCCATCACGTGTGATTTTTGTTTTTGACGGCCTTGGTGACGCCGTCATGTGTTAATTCACAAAAACGTTCTGGCGCATCTTGTTATACTTTTTATCCACCTTTTTGCCATAACGTGACGCCGTCACATGCAATATGTGACGCCGTCAGGTACTATTTCCAGCTTGATTTGGAGACTTCGCCTTTTTCTTTACTTTTCGCTGCAAAAAATGTCCAAAATGCTTTCTTTTCCAGATTTCTTCTCAAAGGTACCTAAAATGACAAAAGGAACGATTTAGGGCAATATTTGAACAAATAATCTCGACTTAAGGCTTAAATGACCCCCTAAAAGCGGTACACTTTTCGTCTCATCAAATATCCTTACACAAGAGATTTGCTTGTCCTCAAGCAAATACGCTTTTATTCTAATCAAAATACAGGCTAGGGGTCATTTAACACTAATATAAAAGTAATTACAACAAATAATCATTCCACTTCAACCAAAACAAGCACGAAAATTATACATTAGTGTCACACCTCGCAAAGGCGGAAACGCGAGGGTGTAACTTCTGTGATATCATCACAACACATGGTGTCTATATAGAGAATAACTACATGCATAAAATAGAGCAAGTATAGACACGAAGTGTCGTAAAAATACCCCAAAACAACATAACCAAAAACATAATTCGAAACAATGCATAAATCCAAACATAGATGATAAACCACTTCCAATGCAACTAAGGTCTCGTCTAATCACATCCTTCTATCTTATCCTTAGAAAGCTCACCTAAAAATGATGCTTAAAACGTCAACATAATGTTGGTGAGATTCATAGGTTTAAGACACGCATACACTCTCAAGGCAACCAGTTCACTGTGATTATAAAACATAGCTGGACAAATAATTATAGTTATCATATAAGCTACATGTATACACAAGGCAACCAACACACATAAAGGCAACCATTTGGACGGAACGTGCCCACCGCTCCAATCTTATCATCAATTAGGTCGCATGCGCGAGCAACATGATAAGCATCCTCCCAATTGAATCCCATTTAAACAACACAGTATTATATCGAGTAGGAGTTATTACTCTCCAATTGGATACTCCCCCCCAATTGGACCACACATCATTATCATCACATTATCCAATCCACATAACATTATCATCACATATAGCATTTATACATGTGGCTAAAAGGTTGGGGTGTTACATAAGACAAACTTGTCCTTTGAATGTAACTGCAACTGGAGGGAAAAAGTTGCTAAGTGCCAATGAATGCAAAGGATTTACTTGGAAATTAAAAGGGCAAACATTTGTGTCTGATGTGATGTTGCTTCCTTTGGGTGGATGTGATATGGTGTTGGGAATTCAATGGTTATCAACTCTAGGAGAGATTAAATGTAACTTCAAAGAGTTGAAAATGGAGTTTATGTACAATGGTAACAATGTGGCATTAAGGGGTACTCAAAAGACAACAGTTCAATGGATTGAGGGTAAGAAACAGATTCACATGTTGGAAAATACACCACAAGCTGAAATGTGTATGAAACACTGGCTTAGAGTTGATGTCTATAGTAGGACAAGTGAAAGACAGTGAAGTGGATCATAGATTGTTGCAGGTTATTAATAGGTATGTTGATGTGTTTGAATTGCCTAAAGATTTGCCTCCTAAAAGAGAATTTTATCACAGAATACCTCTTATTCCAAACACCCAACCTGTGAACATAAGGCTTTATAGACATCCACCGGTGCAAAAAAATGCTATTGAAGCTATGGTCAAAGAACTGTTAGACTCAGGGGTAATCAAGCCAAGTCAGAGTTCATTTGCTTCTCTAATTGTGATGGTCAAAAAGAAGGATAACAGTTGGAGGATGTGTGTAGATTATAGACAACTCAACAAACACACAGTTAAGGATAATTTTCCTATTCCAGTGATTGATGAGCTCATTGATGAATTGTGTGGGTCAGTTATCTTCTCTAAATTGGACCTAAGGTCAGGGTATCATCAAATTAGAATGTTTGAAGATGACATAGCCAAAACTACATTTAAAACTCATGAAGGCCACTATGAGTTCTTGGTTATGCCTTTTGGCCTCACTAATGCACCCTCTACCTTTCAAGCATTGATGAATGATGTATTCAAGGCTTACTTGAGGAAGTTCACTTTGGTATTCTTTGATGACATCCTGGTCTATTCTAAGTGTATTGATACGTGGGAATCGCACCAGGCTTTACCTCTCGAGGGATCTCGAGAAGCTTACAACCCCCACCAGGCAATGTATCTGATCGTTGTAGTATAGTATAGTGACAAGTACCGGGGGATTGATTGTTCAGTTGGGAATAGTGTCGCTAGGATTAGAAAATCTAAATACTAGTTCTAAAGATGAGGGATGATTATTTTTGTATTTTTATATTTTTTTAGAAAGCAAGTAAAAATCTCGGGTTTGAAGGATTTGGGCGGAATTAGTTGCTAGTCAACTAACCCAATACTAAAGATGCAATCAAAATAAAATACTAAAAATGAAAATAAACTAAATTATATTAAGGTTGTGAGCAATGAGTGGAGAAGTTGTGTTTACTTAGATTTCACTACTCCCTAGATATCTTTTACACGTTAATTACTTGTTATAGTTGCGTGGATGACGGATTGTATTCCTTAATACCATTCATGGGGTGGCGCACTTAATTCCCCAATCCTATGAGTGCCTACTTCACTCCTATGTCGAGCCGGCTAAGAAGCTCCTAACATGGGATCATTAGAATTTACTCATGCATTAAATACAACCAATAAAACCTAGTGCACGTCAGTTCATGTTTCCTAAGACGTTCAAGCATGTTACCAATTGGAGATCTGCCAGTTTTCTTAAGCCTAACATCGAATTCATTCATCCAATACAACCATAAACAAGTAATCAACACATAATTAACATCTAGGTTTCATTAGATCCAAGCAAACACAAGATAGATCTAGCCTAGCATGATGGAATTAAGACAAGAACAAGATATAGACGAATAACACATAGACATATTGATTGAATCAAAAGAATACTTATCTCAATTACACATGAAAGGGATCAAGGGCTAAGAACCCTTGAAAAACCTGTAAAATTCGTACCAAGTTCGGACTTAAGGTTTCTCAAAAACTTCTCTTTTTAATGTGAAAATTAGAAAACTATATATAGGAAATAGGGTCTGACGCCGTCAAAAACAAATTTGTGACGCCGTCATCTCGCCGCCAAAATACTTCTCGGACTGCCTTGATCTACTTTTGACGCCGTCATGTGTTATGTGTTTCCAGGCCGTCATGCATTTTACTCTTGATGCCCTACTTCGTGACGCCTTCAATTCTGTACTGGGTCGTCATGGAAATTACTCTTGACGCCGTCAGAAATTCCTTCTTGACACCGTCACCTACTGTTCTCAGCAAGGAAAATTAAGACTTTGGCGTTTTCTTCACTTTTATGCTCCAAAAACGTCCGAATTGCTTCCTTTTTCAGATTTCTCTCCCAAAGTACCTAAAATCACAAAAGGAACGATTTAGGGCAATATTTGATCAAATAAATTCAATTCCGGGCTTAAATGGCCCCCTAAAAGTGGTTCATTTTTCGCCTCATCATATATATCTGAGCATGTGCAACACTTATAAATGATACTAGAAACTATAAGGCAAAACATTTATATGCAAAGAAATCGAAATGTGTGTTTGGTACAAGTCATGTTGAGTACTTGGGTCATGTGATATCTGCTCAGGGAGTTGCCACTGATCCAACTAATATTGTAGCCATGCAAAATTGGCCAACACCCACAAATCTCAAGCAACTCACAGGATTTCTTGGTCTCACTGGTTACTGTAGAAAGTTCATTAAAGATTTTGCCACTATTAGAAGGCCTCTGACACAGTTATTAAAGAAGAATGCATTCAAATGGTCTGATGAAGCACAAGTCTCTTTTGAGGATTTAAAGAAAGCTATGACACAAGCCCCAGTGTTAGCTCTGCCAACTTTGAATAAACCTTTGAAGTAGAAACAGATGCTTCAGGAAGTGGTATTGGAGCAGTACTTCAACAAGATGGCCATCCGATTGTTTACCTCAGTAAAAGTTTAGCTCCCAAACATCAAACACTTTCTACCTATGAAAGAGAATTCTTGCCTTTGATGTTAGCTTTAGAAAAGTGGAGAGGCTATTTGTTGGATAGACACTTTATCATCAAAATAAACCACTATAGTTTGAAATATTTGTTGGATCAGAGGATCACCACCCCTGCTCAAATGAAATGGCTTCCAAAACTTATGGGATTTGACTATAAGGTGAGATACAAAAAAGGAGTTGATAATGTGGCTGCTGATGCTTTATCCTGGATACAAGAGGGTGGTACTTTGATGCATTCAACTGTTGTTACTATGACTACTGAGTTGGCTACTAAAATTGTGGCAAGTTGGAGTGTAGATACAACACTCAAGGCTATTATTGATGAATTGCAGGCTGGTAATGCTAGTAAGAAACGTTATGTTTGGGCAAATGGTCAATTGCTCAGAAAGAATAAATTGGTAGTGGGACAAGATAAGGAGTTGAGGAAAGATTTTCTTGCACACTTGCATGGAGGGTCAGTTGGTGGACATTCAGGAGTGAGGGTCACCACACACAGGGTTTGTTCCATACTATATTGGAAAGGTTTAAGGAAAGAAGTTAAGAAATTTGTGAGAGAATGTATTGTTTGTCAGAGGTGTAAACCTGATTTAGCAGCTTATCCAGGCCTCTTACAACCCCTACCTATCCCTCAAAGAATTTGGGAGAGTATCTCAATGGATTTCATTGAAGGACTTCCAAGATCTAATGGTAAAACAGTCATCTTTGTGGTAGTTGACAGACTCACTAAATATGCTCATTTCATGCCTCTAGCACACCCTTTCACAGCAGTACAAGTTGCTCAGGTGTTTTTAGATTCAATTTACAAGGTACATGGGTTGCCAAACACTATTGTATCATATAGAGACAAGGTGTTTCTGAGTAGCTTTTGGAAAGAGTTATTCAAGCTCTTACAAGTTCAGTTGTTGATGTCTACTGCCTATCATCCACAAACAGATGGAAAAACATAGGTGGTTAATAGGTGTCTGGAAGGCTATCTTAGATGTATGACAGGTGAGAAGCCAAAAGAATGGGTGAAATGGTTGTCTTTAGCAGAACTGTGGTATAACTCCAACTTCCATACTTCAACCTTGACAACACCTTTTGAAGCAGTTTATGGTCAAGCACCACCAATACATGTTCCTTACATTGGAGGCTTGAGTAAAGTTGATGCTGTAGAAAGGACTTTGGTAAATAGAGAACAAGTTATTCAGTTGCTTAAGTTTCATTTTGCCAGAGCTCCAAATAGAATGAAACAACAAGCAGACAAAGGAAGAAGTGAAAGAATGTTTGAAGAAGGGGACATGGTTTTTCTCAAATTGCAGCGCCACAGGTAAGTTTCAATTAGGCAAGGAAGATAAAATAAGTTTTCACCTAAATACTTTGGACCTTTCAAAGTCATTGAAAAGATAGGTCAAGTGGCATACAGGTTGGAGTTGCTTACTCACAGTCAAATACACAATGTTTTTCATGTGTCTCAGCTCAAACATTGTAAAGGGCAGCCTCAACCATCACAAGTTGTTAACCTTCCTAGTTGTGACCCAGAAGGAGTGATAGAAGTGCAGCCTATGGCAATCCTAGATAGGAAAGAGGTTAAGAAGAAAAATGTGGCTGTGATTTATGGGCTGATCCAGTGGACTAACGGAACACAAGATGATGCTACCTGGGAAAACTTGGAGGAATTGTATGCCAAGTTTCTTGATTTTGATTTCCATTCTTGAGGTCAAGAATGATTTGAAGAAGGGGGGATTGTTAGGAGTTGTAGTTAATAAACCGAATAAGCTTTAGTTAAGCCAATGGCACGTGAGGCGCAGGTGTGTTAACACACACGTGAGGTGCACGTGACATCCACTCCTTGGATTAACCAATTCTCCCGCCCATTTCCCTTTCTTTAAATACTTGTAACTGTAATTCATTTGGTAGCTTTTGATCAATACAATTTCTCTTTGAATCTCTTTCTCTCTCATTGTAACAAACTATCACAACTATCCACCATTGATAATACTTTGAGCTTTCGTTGATCTTTTCTAATAATCTGATTGACCAAGTTTCTTGTAAAAGACACCTATCGATCTTAAGTGATCCTAAGTGTGTCTATCAATTAATTTTATTGATTTTGACTTTGATCGATTGAGTTTCTCCTTGTGAAGTAAGGTTTTTTCGTGGAGCAATTGAACTTCCCATGTTTTAGTTGTATGAATTTTGTTTTTCTTAATTAACCACCAGAATATTTACAAATCACGCCCGCCTTCTCAAAGGTTTTAATTTTTGCAAAATTGGCACATAGATTTTATACGAATTTTGCTTTTGAAATGAACTTGGTTAATGTTTGACCAAAATCATGGCCAATTTTGACTTTAATCAACCAATCACGTCGCTCGATTTCGCCTATATGGCAAAATTGAGCTCTCCTATTGGTCAAATTATTTTTCAATAAGAATTGTTTTGCAAAAACACTTCGAAATGATGTAATTATTTTATTATATAAAAGATATTGTTAGTTTATTGAATAAAATCAACTTTCTTGTGGGGGCAAATCATCAAAATACCTATTAAAAATTAAAAAAAACTTGCAACTAAGTAAACACCAACACCGTAAATTATAGAATTCTTTGGACTGTTCTAAATATGAATATGAGTTGGAAAACTAGAAATTGTACACGACTTTGAGTCTTCCTAATATCTTGCTCGCTTCCTAAGGTTACTAAGAAGACAACTTATTGTAAGAGGTCTTGAAAACATCTTATTTTAAGCAAGATAAAACTTTCGATGTTACTATCTTATCCCTTCTCACTTCTGAAATCTTCTTCGTACCATTCGTACCAGCCTTATTCTTCTTTGATACATGTCTAAACACTTGTTTAGTTGTTTTATTAAATTGGAATTTAAGACCGTATTTTTGCCATGAAAATCCTTCCTAGGAGCATGTTGAAACCCATCATTGGCCTTCATACTTTGTTTCTTCAAATTAGCAATAACGCGTTTAGGACATGTATTATCCTCATGACCAAACACCATACAACTTACACACCTAGGTGGTTTCCATTAACATTCCACTCTAACTGTATGCAAAGCATCACCATTACCCTCTAAAGTAGGAATAACAATAACCATGGTCTCTTTTAAGTTCCGATCAGCCCTAATATCAATCAATGCACACGCATAATTAAAACGGTCCGATGATTGCATACACATAGAGCTAGTGTAAGATCAAGCATAATAGAAGTACCTAGTCTAGTAGCCATTGCACTCAATCCATCTTTGGTAAAAGCACCAATAAGAACATCATGGATCTTAACCCAGACAAGAATGGAGCACAAATCCCCTTACAATAAACTAGCATTCGGAGTCCACTTCTTTAAAATAATAAGAATGGAGCGAATGCCCTATTTCTTCATCATGGCACAAACGATGCCATATTTCTTCCATGCATTCCTAACATAGTTCTCGACAACCGGGAATGCAACTTTGTTGCCTATAAAGTACCCAAACAAGTTGTTATCAAACCTCAAACTAACTTCCAAAACAGAAGATATGGGAATTTGGACCTCAACCTTATCATTTGATGGTTTGTCAGTGTCAAAAGGTCTAAAATTCACCTTGTGAGTAGTAGACGCTACCCCAACCAAACTAGTAAATGATACCGGGGCAGATTGAACCAGCTCTTCCACCCCTTTTACAACTTTGTCATCCTTAAATAAAACCACTCGAGGTGTTCCAGTATCAAACGTCTTCTTTCCACCCCTAAGGTCGTCTTTATCCATAAGACCAAAGTATTAATTTCCTCGACCCTCAAAACAACAGCCAAAGTACAAAAAACAACCAAAAACCAAGTACTTATAACCAATAAGAAACCACCAAATTGCAACAACAAATACTCTATTAAAAATAACTAGCAGGGTCCCCGCGAGATGCAGCTGCCGGCACCCTGTAATTTAATTTTTTCGATTAATAATTTATTTTATTTGTATTTTAGCAATAGCTTTACTGATTAGTTTTTTATAGCAAAAGTTTGATGAAATTTTGCTTTGTTCATATTATTTTATTTATTATTTATTTTATGTTTTTGTTTAGTAGTTTGCTTGGTTTGTACAATATGTGAACATATTTTAGTTTATTATGTTCTTTTTGACAATAAATTTACGGATATCAAAAATTTTGTTTAGCTCGTGTCCGTTCGGGCTCGAGCCCGTTTGATCCGTGCCCGTTCGGGCTCAAGCTCATTTGGCTCATTGCCCGTTCGGGCTTAAAAATTTGTATAATATGCTTTATTATTTGTATTAGTGACATTTAATGCAGGAATTGTGTTTAAGTTGGTTGTACAATATGCTTGATAATTTGTATTTCTTATGTAAGGGGTGTTTTAATAAGTGTATTAATTGTATTTATTGACTATTCAATTAATTGTATTTAATATACATAATGATCAATTTTAAGTCATTAATTTTAAACTTTAATGGCAAAAAAAGTGGTGTGTACTTTAAGCTTCTAAACTTGTAAATGTCTAATTATATTTCATTTATGGTATTAATTGTCTAATTGTGTTTGAATCACTTGTACTTTAAGCTTCTAAACTTGTAAGGCTTAATTTTAGATATTCGAATTATAGTAGTCCTTTATGCATTATAAGATAGTTAGATAAACATTACGTAAGACGACAAGGGTTTAAGCTTCCAATATCCGGCAATCGAAAAACAAGAAAAGTAAAAACCCTAAATGAATCTAGGGCTTAGATATCACCAACGTTTCACAACTATCCACCAGTCATTAATGATGAATACATCAAAGTAATACTATATTATTGAGTGCAGCCGATTACAGAAACCCTAACCAGAAGAACTGCGAAACCCTAATCGCCAAAAACTCTCATCTAAACAGTGGGGAATGTAATATTCTATGAATTATGAACAAAGTTCTAGTCAAAGAATAAAAACAAACCTAATAGTTTAAAAGAAAGTAGCCGATTAGGAAGATTCAATCGATAGGTTAAAATTAGGGTTTATTGTTCGTGAAAGTGTCGGGGAGAGAGAGAGAGGAGCAAGGGGGTTTTTATTTTTAGTATTATTAGGTTTTTCCTTATTGAGAGTTTCACTAGTTCTTAGTTATATATACCTATATTTGCAAAATAATAAAATGGTATTATTATTAAATGCTTTGTGAATTTCATACAATTGCATTATAGCTTGGTAAATAAGCAATATAAACCCTAAACTTAATGACCCCTAAACCCACAATTAGATTGGGGCCAATTAACTTATCATCTATCAATATTCTTCCGCCGTTCAAAAATTTATATATAGATGTCTCTAAATCAAATGTTGGTTGGGACTTGATTGAAGAACATTTATTGAAATCCTTCAACGCACAAATCAGAGCTAATGCGAAAACCAAACTTCTAGATTCACATGATCGGGCGGATCTAGTGCCCACAAAATAAACAACACAAACGACCCGGATCCAACTTAACGGTTAGTACAACCTCTTTTTCGGCCATGAGGACACCTCGGCGGGCAATTCATACGAGTAAGGGCTAAAAATGAGAGCTATGCATGATTCGTCCAAAAACTAGCTAATTGCTCACCCTAATATAATAAGACATGTTTTTAGGCGTTAAAACAAAATCCAATGTTCATAAATTTCTTTGATTATAATGGTGGATACGTAGTTGAGCGTGACGAGAAGAGAAGTTTTCCGTTGAAGTTTAAGATGGTTTTTTATTTTTTATTTATTTATTTATTATTTTTTTTTTGGCACTTTTTATTGTGACAATAGCAAGAAGCTAGAATGGAAAACAAATCATTACAAGACTTAGCACTAGTCGATATTCGATCACGTATCCAATCCAACCAATTTGGTTTTACATTCCTATTCCTATGGAAACGAGCAAGATATTGGGTTGATTTTATTTCGACACTAGGAAGAAGTGCGAAAGAAATTTTACTTCCATGCCAAAAGTGTCTTTCCTTGGAGGTTTTTAGACGGTTACCCTGGGCGACCAATGGACCGGTTTACAGCAAATAATAAAATTTCCATGTGTGCACAATATATATCCACAACCTTTCTTAAAATTCTGATATGAAATTTCTAATGGAAACATCATGACAGAATTTAAATCTAATATTACAGTAATTACATAAATCAATTAATTCCATTTATACCTTTATATAAGAAGGCCATGGTCTGAACCAAAACAAAAACCAGATTAGGGCTCAAGGCCCAATGTAGAATTAAAGGCCAGTGATCTGACAAAGATATGCTCCGTATGTTATACTTATAAGACTGACATTTGTCCAGTCAAGACTCAGTTGTCAACCTTTGCATGACATTGAAATCATTTGACACCTGGTACATGTGACTGATGAAACCTTAACTTCACCAAAAACACCACCGTTAGCAACAATCCCAATCTATTCCAATCTAAATTTTGTTGCTGTTGATCCATCTTTTCATTTCTTTTTTGTTTGATGCAAGATGAGGGAAAGCAAAAGGAGATGTCTGGCTCGAAACAAGCAGGTGCTAGTTTCTTATAAATGCTATGAACTGATTATGTTTTTTATCTGTTTGATTCAGTCTATCTTGATCTTCAATGCAACTGCTTATGTTTTTAAGGGATTTGTGAGTGAATTGATTTAGCATCTGTGTTTCGTAAACTGAATACTTGTCTTAGTCATTTATCCAATCTGTTTCTTTTTCCCTAGCTATTTGTGATAGATAACCTGTGGTTATTTTTTATGTTATGATTATTTCTTGTAAGAATTATTTTTCTAAGTAATTTAACGATTGGTGATCAAATTTATACTAATGTTACAGTTTTTGTATGTCAGGGTTTTTTAGTGTAATAATTATCTTCCTTATGATGTAGCAGTCAGTAGCATTTTTAAATAACAATACAATAGCATTGAGGCTTCTGTAAATAACAAAACAAAGCACATCATAAACAAAATCCCAGTGCAAATTTGAGCTTATTTTTTTTTTTCAATCCATGATTTTTTTTCTTGTTAAAGTGTTTTATATATATATATATATATATATATATATATATATATATATATATATAAATTCAATTGAAATTATGTGGATGGATTTGAAAATTTTTTGCATCATGCAATGTATATATTATTAAAGCTGACATCTTCTTGTGTTGTTTTTTGTATATTAAGGGCGATCAAAATGATTACAATCCTGATGATATTCTGAGCAGAATGCCAGATGATATCCTTGTTTCCATCCTGTCTTTGTTGCCTCTTAAGGATGCAAGTGTAACCAGCCTGCTGTCAAGAAGTTGGAGGTACTTGTGGTGTAGAAGCGTTCGTTTAGATTTTGAAGACAATGAAAGAATGCTTAAGATAGTAGCGCAACCAAGTCTGCGTAATCAAGAAAGGAACAGGTACATCAGTTGGATTAACCGTGTGATGGTCCACCACAAGAGCGGAATTCTTGAAGAGTTTAAAATTTGCTACGATTTAGACAAACATTATAAGGGTGCTTTAACTAAATGGATCGAGTTTGCTATGTCGAAAAAGGTCCAAAAGCTGGAATTGAACTTAATGGAGAATGAGGAGACTTTCAGTGATTATGTGAGAAACTTTGTTTTCTCCCATAAAGTCCTGGATACAAAACCACGGTCATTAAAGAGAAAATCTTTGAATGTTCCCCAAATGCCTTCTGCAAAAGTGACGGAGATAAATCTTCTTAAATCTCTTATATTTAAGTGTGTTAATGTCAGTGATGAAGCTATAGGAAAAATTCTTACAAGTTGTCGAGTTCTTGAACATCTTTACATATATAACTCAGGCCACACGGTGAATGTAAAGATAAGTGGACCAACCCTTGCGCTAACTAAACTCGAGATAAAATTCTGTAATAAACTTGAATCGATTCAGATATGTGAAACAAACCTTGCTTGTTTTCAGTACTTGGGTATTGAAACAACTTTAAAACTGAACAATAATCCAAGGCTTCAAACACTTTCTATTGGTATGGGATATTCAGGAATACAAAATAATTTGTTTCAACAGATATCTTCTGGTATCCCTTACCTTCATGTTCTTGAATTGAGAATCTTCCGCCCAAAGGTTAGTTTAAGTTTCCATTGCTTGTTTCTTTCGTCCAAAATAACATTTTTTCTAACAATATTTTCATTTTCTTCCAGCAATATATGCACCTTCTTTCTTTCCCTGAGATGCCTAATGTAAAGAAACTATCGATGATAGTAGGAGCATGGTACGATGAGAGTCTCCTTGGTTTGACTTGGATGGTAAAAGCATGCCCAAATTTGCAAAAGTTTGACATTCAGGTACTTATTCCGTCTTTCTATTAAACAAGATATAATTTGGGATAATTATATGACTAGATCGTTGCCCTATGGTTTGTCACTTTTTAGACCAGGAGGTAATTTTAATTCGAAAATAGACCAGGCAACGTGTACAACGGGACACTTGTCAACTTATGAAATTTGACAAGTGTCCCGTTGTACAAGTTGCCCGGTCGCCCGATCTATCGAAAAAGTTGCCCGAGCGACTGGTCTATTTTGGTAATTTTCCCATATAATTTTGACAGCTAACAGAATTTATTAAAACTTGTGAGATGAAGGTAATTAAAGGTAATATAAAACACCAACGGATGAACAAAACCAAAGAGCAACAAAACTTTCACGAACACCCCTACGGTAGATAAGACAACCTCCACAAACTGACCGCCACCAAAGACAATGCCAACTACATACACATTTAACCCTAACCTGATATCCTTATCCAAATAGAACACTCAAAATGAGCTGCACCTCATTAATTGGATGAATATCGAGTAAATTATATCTCTTACGCCTTTGAATCAAATAAGGAGGGATCTAATATTTAAATCAAATAATGAGGGGATCAAATAATGCTATAAATTATATATGTTTCCATTGTTTTATATCTGAGAGTGCTTGGCACAGTGCACTCAGAATGAACTTTATATATTTTCCTATATGTTTTCAATCGAATGCCTGATCCTTTCTTTTAACGGAAAACAATGAGCTCTGTTTACTATCTATGAAAAGTTATTTATTTGATCAAACCAGTTATTTCATTAATCTATGAAACTTATGGAAAAGACTAGAGTATTAATTAACCTTCACATGTTTAGATCATTGCATGTTCGTGGCCGGAGAACAATTATCGTAAATGCGCATCATGTATAAGCAACTAACAATTAGCTAGAGCAAGAAGTAAACAATTACCGCGAAATAGATTAGGAAGAGCTTCGGTTACAAGTCCATTGTGTATCCTGTTCAATTGACACGTCTATTCCTTTTTGAGATCCATAAGAAAGATAAAACCTTGCTATCGCTCCTTAACATGTCACTTCTCGTGCTTTTTGAACAAAAAGCTACATCATTTCTATTTGGATCCACGTTATACATAGAGTGGTGTGAACCATGAATTCAAAACATGTTATTTGACCTTTTCAAATTCTGTGGGGATCAGTTAGCATACAAAACAACATAGTTGAAAGTATTAGGACAATTTAGTTTTTTTAACGGCATTTTATTAGAATGTGCAAGGTGCTAGAGAGAAGGGAATTACATCAGTTTAATTTAGTACAAGAACAATTCGGATAACAAATCCAACAAAACCAATTAGGCTTGCAAGATCTATTCCTAGTAGAAATCCATTTGAACAGTTATTTTAATTGTTATGCATCTTCAGTAGCCTTTTGTAGATCATATTTGAGATACTAAATGCTATTAATTACGTAGTTTATTACTGTAATTATCTTTTTTTATATTGCTGAGAAGCCCTTATTTACACGCTTGATTATTCTCCTCTTCTTTCCCTCTTTATAGAATTTCCTGTATGCCATCTGTGATGAAGATGGGTAGCCTTTTTGTATCAGAAGCACCAAATATACTAAACTTGAGATTAACTTTTATCAGCAAATTACTCATGTTGTTTGGACAATGTGGCAGCTGATTTGGAGGACACCTGTAGTTACATCAAGGCTAATAATGCACGAGGTTACGCTTATCCATCGACACCTGGAGGAGGTGCAGATAGGAGGGTATTTTGGACGCATCAGTGGCCTTGAACTGGCATTGTATTTTTATGAAAATAGTGTTGCTTTGAAGAAGATTGTGGTCGATCCTACTAATCAGGTTAATAATAAGCAAAACCGTAATGCCAGTGAAATTTTGCGGCGAGAGAGTTTAGCAAGATTATATGCACACATCCAGTTGAAAAATAGAATATCTCGTGGTGTAGTGTTAGAAATTCTCTAGCTTTATCGTTTAATAAGCATTTCAGGAAATTATATGTATCTAACTTCAGATGAAGTGTATAACAGGAAATGGTTTATGCTTTTGTTATGAGACCTGTTTCTTTGATGCTGTATTATTGAGCTTGGATGTAGTTTTTAATTCTTTGAGGTTCTCAAAAGCATTAAGCTCACAAGAATAGCAGTCATGTGGCCTCTTTGGAGTTATCAGCAAGAGTAGAAAGACAACGAAACCAGTAATATATAGCTATTGCTGATCGTCTTGTTTGGAGTTCCAATTTTTATAGCTTCTCTCTGGATATGTTTTTAAAATGATAGTCATGAAATTTTCAGTATAATTTGGCTTGCCGACAAGATAATCACAAGCTGGGCACCAGTTCGAGTTAATTCAAATTAGTGCTTCGGCCTCTGGCAGTCCTTTTAGTTGTGAGCATGTATATATAATATTTTGAAACAGTACTATAGAACTATATAAAAATTTGTGAAAAGGTCTCATCAAGATGCTAGAAAGATAAAAATTTGTGAAAAGGTCTCATCAAGATGCAAGAAAAACAGGTTTCAAATATTATATTAGTACATTTTTTATAGCTGCAAAAAAAGACCTATTCAAGAAGTTTGTTTATTTAGAAATTCTATACTATAGTATAAAGCGACTTTCTTAAATGTATAGATGAACCATATTTTAGTTAGATTGTAATGGAAAAGATGATGAACTAACCGAATGAGATAGAGGCCTATAAATCGATCCATGTCATGATTTTCTTTTAAAAACGAATTATGTTATTAGATACTCCGTTATACAGCAACAATCTAGTTAAAATGATACGAAATTCCAAATCAACCTTTACCACATAAACTAGCATATTAGACATCTAAATCTAACCATCCGACTATTTTCTTTTATTTTGAACGGCAATTTTTTTATAAAACGCCAGGAAAAAATGCTACGTATGAATATGATAAGGAGCGATTGGGTTAGAAACCCAATCGGTCAATGAATTGAAGGACAAAAACGTTTACTCCTATTATAAATCCAAGTATGAGATAAATATTTTATCTCATCCTTTAATATATATTTCATAGGAGGTTTGATATAAAAACAAATGTAGTTTCTATAGCTCCAAATCACTGAAAAAGTAGTTTGAACGACCACATCAAAGCGTTGTTTTGCCAAAGTGGGGAGAGAGGTGTTATCGGCAGGGATGAACCCACATAAAAGCCGGGTATAGCACGGGCCACGCTCGATTTTAGATCACGAAGTGTAAATTATTTTTTAGATATGTTTTTTTCTTGATACGTGCAACCTCTAATTTTCGCTAATAAATTTTTTATGGTGCAATTTAAGTACTTATAATCATAAACAAAAATTTGTGCACCACTTTCTAAAAATATATGGGTCCGTCTTTGGTTATCGGCTCATGAGATTATACCCTTCAAGTCTTTAGCGAAATCTGTTTGGTTCCACCACTTTGTGACCAATCTCCAAAGGTTTTGAGCAATTACACATAACACAATCAAAGAAAAAATGAATTGTGAATTCAATTGCCGTAGTACAAATTGGGCATCTTAGACGAGTCACAAGAAAATAGAGCTTGGACTTCGTCAAAAAGATCGTCACAGTACTCCTTGGCATGAAACTTTAGCATCTCTATTTCTAAACATAAAGTCGCGACCACCCCTAGAGGTCCGGAGGGCTCTTAGTTAGTGCACCTAGATATTGATTGTCCTAGATTATCTTCTCAGCGCATGGATATAGACTCTTCCACATGTTCATTAACATCTCTAGCATTATGCTCCCATCGTGTTACTACTCACACAAATTTAGATTTTCGACTCACCATAAACACAAAATATAGGATACATCATATACGCTTTATCGTTCGATGAACAATCATTTTCAAAATCGGATTTCTTTTTTCTTTTTTGAAATGCCATAAAATACAAACCAAGATCCTTAATACCAAAACCAAATAAGCACGAGCTAGAAGAAGATATCATAGTCAGTTTTTTGTGGATCGTGGTTTCACACACTAATCCCTGCAGGTGCCTGTAGTAGGCCGGCATTTTGTCATCAGACATTTCTTTTCTTTATTTTCTTTATTTATGACTTAAAAGTACAAGGAGTTGAATAACCATGTACTTACCAAATTTCAATCCTCCAAGTTCGGTTAACAAGTAGTGCAATAAAAACTTACAAAAATACATTTCATACTCAAAATATCTTACAATTTTGGATTGATACAAAACCTATTAAATTGCAAGCTCTCACACTCTAAGTAGTGTTCTTATATATCTAATAGACACATTATGTCGTGTAAATGAAATAAAAAGTCATTTAAATTTTCTTGCACTTTTTCAATCGCTGAAAATTTAGAAGCTACCGGGCCCAAAACCAAACTGACAATAGATTAGGGCGCAGGGCCCAATGCAAAACCTCAACAATTGAGCAGTATAAACCACTGCATGACACATCTTACTATTTCTGACACATATCACTTCTCACTACTCATGTCTAACAACAACCGCCTAAACATGCGGCCGAAAAAAATCCGGACAACACAAAATCAGGTGATTTCTTGAACATGCTTTTGTTTTTGTTTAACGATTTGCTTTGCTTTTTAGGCCACGGTTTTTATTTGACATTGACAATCTGTAGAAATATTAACTATACTTCATTTCTGTACTTGATGATTAGCTTTTTTGTTTGTTAAGTGTTTAAGGGATTTATTAGATCAATCTCATAAGTTGTATATTTATCATATTTTTTTCAGTCCATGTCTTAATTAGTTATTAATTAGTTGATTGTTTTTTAAGGTTAAATTATTATCTATAAATTGTTAATTTTCCAGATCTGATCGAGCTTAATTTCTTGCTAACACGATAGTTAAAATCTATCTACATGTTTAAGGTCTTTAAATGTTTAGATAGGATAGAAACACAAGAATAGCTGCAGGTTATAATTAAGAATTGAAGGCTACTACTAAAAATTGATTTATTATTATTATTTTTATTTTATCTCAATTCATTACAGAATGATAAGCTATATATTTTGATGACGCCTTCTAATACAGGCAACATATATAGAAAACCTAAGAAACCCTATGTAGGGTTGGATCTATCTATACTAATCTACTATGTATATATGTTTTAATAGTCATTCAATATTTATTTTTAGCTTATCATAATTAGCTTTCATTTATATATTTATTTTTGCCCTTAAAAAATTCATTTAGCATTTTGTTCTTGTTAACATGCATCATTCTGTTGGTTTGTCCACTACAATAGATAAATGTTATTTATTCACATTTTTCTAATACCCTTTTTAAAAGGTGCAAGTCTTCTTCTTCTTCTTCTTCTTCTTCTTCTTCTTACTTATAGACACATACAAAATACAATTTATAAGCACGAAAATATACAAGATATCAATAAATATAAGTTTGTTTACATTTAAAAGTGTGGTATATTAATTTGTCACTCTCTGTTGTCTTCACGAATCCGATCCCTTGAGTGTGAAAAAAAAAAAAAAAAAAAAGTGTGGCATTTGACCTCTACAATTTGAGTGTAAGGGAACTCCCAATTGGTTTGACTGGATTTGTAATCCAATCTATGCTTGCACAAGCTTGTTGTCATCTTCTCTTGTCTCTATATTTTTGCTAGAGCTGCTATTGTAACTTTTTTTTTGAACGGCGGTTTTATTGAACTAGCAAGAAGCTAGAAGAAGAAACAATTTACAAACAAGTTTTACAAGCAGACATAGGGTCATTTAGCCAATCGAACCAAAGCGGTCGAAAGGTTTTGGACCTGTTAACAATCCAAGAAAAGGAAAAAGTTTTTATGTCATCCATGAGGGTATCTTTCTGTGGAGGCTTTTCGTCGAAGCAAATCTTGTTTCAGTAGCACCAAATCACCCAAACAGTAGTTAGAATAACCACATCCAGAAAGCTTTTAATCAAAGCATGAAAGTTTGATGAATCAACCCATGTTATCAGGTCCATAAGGGTATTAGGAACGTTAACCATTTTCCACCATTTAAAGACCGAACACCATAGATTAGAAGCCAAATTGCAGTGCACAAATAAGTGTTCAGCAGATTCTATGTTATCATCACAAACCGGGCACAACAAGGAGTGAAGATCAATACCACGTGAGTCTAGGTTTGAACGTGTAGGAAGTCTATCATTGATCAAACGCCATGCAAGGATGTTGATCTTGATCGGGACTAATTTGTTCCATCTGGTCGAATTACTTCCTGTGAATAAAGAGGTAGAGTCGATATATTTTCTCATAACGGATACGGAGTACATGTTGGAGTGGTGGAGTGTGAAGTCCCAACGATCATCAATAGGAGAAAGGCAATGGTGTTGTCGAAGACCCATAAGAGTTTCCAACTGATGCAATTCATGACCCGACCTCAGATTACGCCTCCAAGCCCAAGTAAAGTGAATAGAACCGTTGAGCATACTACACCTCTCATTGATGAGACACTGTTTGTTGGATTCCAACGAGTAAAGTCTCGCAAAAGTAGTCTTTAAGCAATTATCACCAAACCATGTGTCGTCCCAAAATCTAAAGATATTGCCATTACCGACTTTTTTCTTGAAAATCACTTGCAAATCAATATTGGTTTTTTGAAGGTTGCGGTTTAATGACAAAATGTTTTTCCAAGGACTAGGTGGAAGCCGGTTCAAAGATGATTCTTCCATATCAATACCACCATTTACGCCATGAATAGACACAATCACTTGAAACCACAGCGCACTCCTATTTGTGTATAATCGCCACCACCATTTTACCAACATGGCTATATTTGAGGCATTAAGGCTTCCAATCCCAAGCCCCCCAAATTTCGGTTGAGAACATACCTTTTTCCAAGCAATCCAAGCAATTTTGTTACCCTCTCTAGCGCCGCCCCAAAAGAAATTGCATCTAAGTTGTTCAAGGTAGTTAAGAACACACTTAGGGGCTTGGAAAATAGAGAAGTAGTAAGTGCCAAGAGCGCCAAGCACCGATTTGAGAAGTGTTAGTCTACCACCAAAGGAAAGAGACTTTGCTTTCCAAGAGGTGAGGCGTTTATGGAACTTATCAATGATTGGCTTCCAACTGTTGCTTTTGTTCATGTTGGCCCCAATGGGAAGGCCAAGGTAGACACAAGGAAATGTCGAAGGTTGGCAAAAAAGCGTGGAGGCAAAGGTATTTAGTTCAACATCCGATACCCAATACCAAAAAGTTTGCTTTTTGAGAAATTTACCTTTAACCCGGAAGCCAAGTGGAAGCTTCTCAATATACGACAAAGGTTCTTAGCATTATCAATAGACCATTTTCCCATAATGAGAGCATCATCCGCAAATTGAAGATGGGAAATATCTAAGTTATTTGACCCCACTTTAACCCCTTCAAAGATGTTTTTTAATTTTGCATCTTCAAGTGTAACATGAAGAGCTTCCATTGCTATAATGAATAGAAAGGGCGACAATGGGTCACCTTGCCTTAGTCCCTTTTCAATTTTAAACTCTTTGGTGGGGGATCCGTTGACAAGAACCGAGCTATATGCCGAACCGAGACACCCACTAATCCACTTTCTCCATTTTTGACTAAACCCCATTTGTTTCATGACATTATCGAGGAAGCCCCAATCAAGTGAGTCAAATGCTTTTTCAAAATCTACTTTTAAAAGAAAGAGACGCTTCTTCTTTTTTGATGCCCAAGAGATAATTTCGTTGACCATGAGAGGGCCGTCTATTATTTGCCTCCCTTTAATATAAGCGGTTTGAACGTCACTAACAACCGAACTAACAACTTGAAGAAGTCTATTGGCAAGAAGTTTTGCGATGACTTTATATTGGCACCCAATAAGACTTATGGGTCTAAAGTCTTTAATATGAAGTGGGTCTTCACATTTAGGAACAAGAGCTATAAAAGAGGAGTTGCAACCTCTAGGAAGAAAGCCTTCAATTTCGAACCGTTTCACCATCTCAATAAAGTCACATCCAATAGTGTCCCAATAGTGTTTGATGAACTTGAAAGTAAACCCATCAGGACCGGGAGACTTGCCACCGCCACAATTCCAAACCGCTTCTTTAATTTCTTCATTCGTAAATGGGGCATCAAGGAGGAACACTTCCTGTTCAGAGAGGGTTTTAAAAAGTGAATTATTGAAAGTAGGTCGGTTAACGAGCGACTTTTGAAATTTCATCTTGTGAAAGTCGAAAATGTGCTCAATTATGGTGGTTGGATCCGAAACCCACGTGCCGTCGACAAAGATACCATTTATTCTTGATCTTGAAAATTTGTTGTTTATCATACCATGGAAGAATTTCGTGTTTTCATCGCCTTCAATAGCCCATTTTATTTTTGCCTTTTGCAAAAGATCAAGTCTTTGAATATGCTCCAAGTCTTCTTTCTTTTTCAATAAATTGAGACGTTCGTGTATTTCAAAATCTAACAACCCGCTGGATTCCGCTTTTACATCAAGAAGCTGAATTTTATTTCGGATCTCTTCAATCTTATTAGTCTCATTTCGTAGCACACTGGTACGCCATTCATGAATTTGACTTTTCATTAGTTGGAGTCTACATTTCAAAGTGGTAGCCGGGTGAATGATGTGGCGGTTGAAAGGTGCTGACCAAGAATGAGCAATAATGGTGGAAAGTTCATCATTAAGGAGCCAAGAGTTGTAAAACTTGAATGGGATGGGGCCGAAGTCGGCGTGATGGGTTTTGAGAATAATGGGACAATGATCTGAAAGATCTCGTGGAAGGGCAGTAAGTTGAGCATTAAGCCACCTGGAAAGAAATTGTTGAGTGACTAAAATGCGATCAATCTTGCTCAATTTAGTTCCATACTTATTCATTCTAGTGAACTTCTTGCCACCCATTGGAAGATCAACAAGTTCAGAATTGTAGATGAAATCATTGAACAACTTTGCACCCCTGGTACAAAACACAGTTCCAAGCCTTTCATTTTGACATCTAACCTCATTGAAATCACCAAGAACAATGACCATCTCTTGATGACAATGGATGAGGTTTGAAATCTTATTCCAAAGTGTGATCTTTTCCTTTAAGTCTTGAGGG
This sequence comes from Artemisia argyi, assembly GCA_030686995.1. NCBI lineage: Eukaryota > Viridiplantae > Streptophyta > Magnoliopsida > Asterales > Asteraceae > Artemisia > Artemisia argyi. Next base: position 148,180,997 of record CM060709.1, on the reverse strand, counting down.
GCATATACAACAATCATCAAGCAAACAACCCCAATCTTTATCCATTTTCCAAATATGGCAAGAAAACCATCTTCACAGTAGATGGTTTTGTGTTTGTGAAATAAAGAATTATCCCATATAGCTATAATTCCACCCGAAGAACCATTTGCAAGTTTGCAAGCAAAATCACACCTTTGATTACCCCATAAAGAATGAATTAAATTAGTATCCACTTTGTCGGTTTTGGATTCTTGAATTCCAATGAAATTAAGATGATTATCTTGGCAAAGTTTTCGGACCCATTTTTTCTTAGGAGCGGCACCAACTCCATTGACATTAATGGATCCAATAATCATGGGTTCACAATATTGTCACCAGTGTTGTTTATGATGTTAGAAACATCAACTTCTCTACCAGCAAGATTGTACCCGAGGATAGAGCCAACTTCAATTGTTTTTGAAACTTCGTTAACACTTTCACTGGAGTGGGTTGGTTCGCTATTGATGATTCTGTTATTGCACCGCACGATGGAAGAGTCATTGCACGAATACGAAACTGAGGGGGTGTTCGGTTTTGAGTTTGAACCAGAAGATTTGGGATTTTTAGCTTTCCGAACACTGGGATGGATACCATTAATAGAATCTATGAGCTTAAGGGAATTGAACTTAGTTTGTTTTTTGGTGGTCACAATAGGAGGAGGAGCTGATGAGTGTAGTTTCTTTTTGTGTTGTTTGGCACGTGCATAAACTTTGCACGGTTCATTGGGTTTGAAGTGTGTGTTAATTGGGTCAGTGAGGTTTTAGATATTAGGCTTGTAGAGTGGACCAACAGGGAGATCCAAATTGGGAGAGGTCTTTTGAGTACTGGGCTCATGAAAGTTTATAGGAAAGGTAGGTTCTAAGTCCACCAAATTCACAACTTTGGGAATAGGCACATACCTGTTATCACGTGATGGTTGACCTGCAGAATAAAGGCTCTTGTCAACATCCTTATCTGACACATCCTCCATAGGTGATAGGTGAGCATCTTTTGTATTATTCTCCATTTGTGTTTCTGGGACAATGTGTGAGGAAAGTTTATTATCTACATTCTCATTATGTGGGGAGGCCGTTGGTTCACGTTGACTCCTACACATGTCCGGCGAATTTAAATTTTCTGATGATGACCTTTCTTGCATATGTTCGATTTCAGTTAACAATTGTCGTATGCCTGAAAATTCGGAGCTCATGGGTGATGAGTTGCAGTTCTTATCATCATCATCTTTTACCCAACCACCTTCACCATGAAAGTTTTCGTCACCTTCGTCCTCAGGATCACCTCGGAATAGTTCAAACTCAGACCCATCATCATAAAGCTCATCATCTTCATCATCTTCATCATCAGAATGTGTTGCCGTCTCGTCAGGAAGTATATTGCTGTATTCACCTATTAGCTCTCGTATCCTAATACAAATGTGCATATTATCAATGATGACGGGTAAGGTGTGTTGGATTACAATCCATACATTTAGTGCGGATGCAAACTTTTCCAGCAACTAGGTTGTTACACGAGGGGTTGCATTTTTCTGGGACAACAATCTCACCCAAATCCCCAGCAATACGTGAGAAAGCTGCTTCATGCCAAGCTTGAGGAGGTAGGCCTTCGATGGAGACCCAAGCAAGTCTATTTTTGAGGTGAAACTTATCGTCCCATGGTTTAAGGGTTTTGAAGCAAGAGGTAAAGGAGGTTTTGTTAAGGACAGTTTCAAAGGAAGTGTTGCCTTCGAGTTCTATGAGGACGTGAAACCCACCAACGTATTTGATGCGGGTATTTGGAAGGCCATTATCTTCACATATAGAGTGAAGATTCGGGATGGTATCGATGGTGAAGAGTTCCCCTATCAATGTATGAGAAAGTTTGCTGGTAAGGTCGGGACAAGGGTGAATTGTTATTGGTTTTGGAGGGGCTGTTGATGGTACAGATGGTGGTATAACATTGAGGGTTTCGGCGTAAGTTTTTCGATGAAAGCCGGTGGTGGGTTGAGGGTCTTTTGAGGGTTTTGGTGGTGGTTGTCTGGATGGGTGATGATTAGTGGTGGTTTGAGGTGGGAAGATAGGTTTGATGGGTTTACGGTTTTGGTATCGTGCAATGTTGATTGTTAGTTGGTGATTGCCGTGGTTGAAAGAGTTGAGGGTTAATTCAAATTGTCTTGGGTTTTCAATATTGATGAATCGCATAAACCCAAAGGTTTTCCCATTCAATGTCTTTTTTTTTTTGCAAAGTAAACATCTGTAATTTGACCAAGTTTTGAGAATGTTTTCCATACTGTGGTTTCAGTCCAGTTCGATGGGATATCCGTGAAGAAAAACGAGGTTGTTATTTTTTGTTGATTTGGTTGTCGCTTGTTTTTCCGTTGAACGGTCTTCCACCCAGCTTCTGTTTCTTCGCCTCCATTGTGGGCGGATGGCATGTGGATGAACTTGTCTTCTCTCTCCATTGACCTTTGAGAGAAAAAGTCTTCTTGATCACTTTTTAAATAAATGTACGACAGCTGCTATTGTAACTGATTGCCATTATGAAGAATACTTTTTAGTCTGACCAAAGTTTATGCTTATACAAAATAGTAAGTGCGGACATTCTCTCTAAACCTACATTTTTTATTTCACGTTTACAAATCTCATAGACTTGTAAACAACTATACGTGCGCAGAATTGCTATTTTTTTACATGCTCTCTTGACACGTGTAGAAAAATGTTTGCACAAACGGTATTTGTCACGAAAAAGATGTTATTTGCACGCATTTTTCTCTACATGCTTTAAAAAGTGCATAGAATTTTATTAATTGTAATTTGCACTAATGAACATTACATAAATAAGTAGAAAGATATAACAACTACTTCGAGTCTTCATATTTACTAGTGTAAAAAATAACTTCACATTTATCAGCGTTGAGAAACTTAAAATTTGTTGACACTTATAATTGTAGAGATTAATTTCTTATAACAAATTTCTCCACGCTTTTTTTTTTGTGTGTGTTTGTACGTGTGTGTGTGACTAAAGTTTATTTTTGTAAATACTAATAAGTGCAAATATTTTTTATACAAAAAAATTGTGAATAATCTTATAATGTTTAAAAAATTTCCGCGCTTATTAGTGTAATATTTTTATTTATTTATTTATTTTTTTTGAAAAAGAGAATTTATTAATAACCCAAGTTATGATACTGCCTAAAACTTCCAATTGTGGACATTCCCCATAATTGACAAGAGTAGGCATGTATACAACAAATTGTCCATGCTAAAACTTATCCTATACACAAGCCATGGGCAAATTCCCAAATCAGGACAATTATTTTTCGGGTTTATTTATTCAGTACAAACCCAACCCCATTTCCCAATTTTGTCAAGTGCGATCGTGCGATTCTCTTAGTTTCTTGACACTTGTCACACCCACTATCTCTTGTCCCCCACTATCACTTGCCACTTGTCCCACCCACTATCTCTTGTCCCCCATGTGTCTAGACAAAATTACTTATTTACCCTTAGTTCTATAAGTCAAATAAATGTGCGATTTTTCTACCTATTAAATGTGCGAACGTGCGAATTCAATTTATTTTCAGATTCCGGCAAATTAAATGTGCGATTTTAAATGTGCGAACGTGCTAATTCAATTTATTTCCAGATTCCGGCAAATTAAATGTGCGATTTTAAATGTGCGAACGTGCGAATCTTGATTTTCGGCAACTTAACTTAGTATTTTTTTCATTTGTGAGAGGACAAAATAGTCGATCTACTTAAACATATATTCTGTGCACCAATCAAAATGTACCTTGTACATATCAATTTCCATCGAACAAATGAACACCTCTATCCTTTTGGAAGCAACTTGAACTTGATAAAGGATGCCCACTCATATTTACAAACAATTCGAACTTCCTAATCAGCGAGGCAATATTTCCAATAATGAATTTGTTCAAGCCTTAGATTTACTTTCCAAACATTTCTTCCAACTTGGAAAGTGTCTAATAACTCAAAAGTATCTATGTTTCTTCTACCATTGACTGGTATTTTCCTTTTATTTTGACCTTTTTAATAGGCTTTACGCTCGCTAATTTTGGCTTTTCATAAGAACAAAACGACTTCATCCTTTGACTTTCTTAGGTGCCTACTATCTCTTGCAAGGAATACAAGAGCAAACATCATGATTTAAAGGGGTTACCCCTATATCTAAATAGACACAAAGCACCCATTAAACAAAACACCTATGAATCTTGATTTTTGTCAACTCGTGACTCACCACCACCTCTAAACCTCGGCCACCACCACCACCGCAGCTACACCGTCATCACCATCATCAAAACAACCATAAACCCTCCCTTAGATCACCTCCGTTGTCTCAGATCCGTGGTGTACGCACCGTAAACACACCTCACCACCACTTCTTTTCCACCTACGCGCCATAAACAACCATCAACACCACTCCTAGCCGTCTCCATTTTGTAGATCGAGTAGAAAAAGGTAGAAAACACCGAGCCACGCGCGGTGTTGACCCGGTGTCAGTCAACTCGTGACTCACGAGTCACGAATCTTGATTTTCGGGCTTAAAACTTATGGGTTTACCAAACAAGATCCGTGGTGATGGTGTCGGATCTGGTATATTAATTTTGTGAAGAAGAAATGATAGAGATGGAGAGATGAAGAAATGATAGAGATGAGAAATAAAAGATATGGTATATTAATTTTGTAAAAGTGGAAAAGAGAGAGAAAATGTATTATAGTCTTTAATACCCGCAAGTGGCAAGTGATAGTGGGGGACAAAAGATAGTGAGTGTGACAAGTGTCAAGAAACTAAGAGAATCGCACGATCGCACTTGACCAAATTGGGAAATGGGTTGGGTTTGTACTGAATAAATAAACCCGAAAAATAATTATCCTGATTTGGGAATTTGCCCCACAAGCCATATCAGGCACCAAGAATACAAAATAGAAACAGACCAATCAATGCTTAATGCAGCTATAAGACTTGGCATCTCTTGAACTCAGTTCTCCAAACATCAGCAATCTTACTAAATTGACGTAGCCAATAGCTTTAAAACCAACAATCTTCAATCTCACTGTATCAACAGTGGCATGAAATAGCTCTTCAATAGTTCTGCTCTTCTCTTAAAATAGCTAGTCTATAACTCCTTTCATTCCACACCATATACACAACTCCAAGAACCACTCTCCTGAGAATACTTTTTATATTTTATGAACAAGGCATTGAGGTTACATCGCTGACAATTTGTTCCCAGTTATGGGTAAATGGTCAAAGACCCGATAAATATATTATGGAATACTCACATTCAATTGCAATTCAACTTATTCTGGAATACTCACATTCAATAAACAAATGCTCTTGTGAATCGTTGAATTTCTTACATAGAAAACAAGCATACTGCTTATTAGGATACAATTGCACCAGTAATATGTCTAATATATAGTATACCACTTTGACAATTAATATGAATGAACAATAAAAACAAACAAGTATAATTTTCAATGTTTAAACTCTTTATTAATATAAATCATAGAATTCTACCCAAGTGTTTGCGGAATAACACTTGGGAATTGAATGACAAATATATATGTGATCTCCTCACTAAACTTAAACACAAACCAAAGTATTGTGTTTAAGTACGAACTATGCTAAACCGATAGATTATAAATCTAGAACTTAGTTCTATTTGGAGAAGGAAGACAGGCTCTTGAAAGTGCTAAAACTATTAATACAAGAGATACATTTTCCTTCAATTCAATTTTTCCTTCAATTCAATACTCTATTTACAGGCAAGGTTGAAGTGGAAACCCGTGAGGTAAAATCACATGTAATAAGCTAAAGTCATTTTGTACTTTAACTTCTAGGATATACTACCATACTTTTGGGTGAACACTGTTGACAATTGTTTGTATTTTTTACCAATTAAAGTAATATATTTTGACTTTGTGATAAGAACCTTTCTATTATCTCTTTAAAATATTTCCCGCCTATTTATCAGAGACTTAAGCATCCTACCAAAATGCTTAAGTCTTAGAATGTCTTAAGTGCGTTTAGGAGATTTTTAGGGAGTCGGTGTGTTATTGTCATCACATACTGACTTCATCATATATCCTGATCCTGGTCCTTGTCTTCACTCTCTGAGTTCCGCCTCAGGTTGTGATGAGTCTTTATCTTTAGGCTCTGAAGGGCTTCTTGAGGATGACTTCCTTAATGTATTCAAACATTTATGGACTTGTATTCACTTAGGTTGTTTTTCATTCAAATCTATACTAAGTGACTTTGGGCTCTTAATTATCCCAACATATACACATGTAAAAGTGTGAATAAATTGTAAATCTTTTACACACTTTTTAAAACATTTAACATTTTTGTCTTAATGTGTAGACTTGTTAACTATTTAACTTAAGGTTATAGATTTTGTCCAAGTTCTAGTTGAATTTGATACTTCTCTTTATATAAAATTTCATAGAGGTAGAAATTCATGTCCCATATCATGTGGATTGATTGGATTCTCAATCTCTTAAATGCCTGTACAATCCCTTTGTAATCTCCTTCTAGTATTTTTCTAGTAGCTTTCAATATACATTTCTGTTCAAAAAAACAGAAAAAGAATCCCACTGGAAAGTTATATATATATATATATATATATATATATATATATATATATATATATATATATATATATATATATATATATATATATATACCCGCAAATGTTACATTACATTTGGCATTTATAAAGCAATTTTACATTGTGTGCATAGAATTCATACAGATAAACCAAAGCTTATATTTTCTTGTTTTTACTTATTTATTGATCTGTGTTTTTTTCTTTTAAGGATGACCATCATGATATTGGTCCAGACGATCAACTGAGCAGATTTTCAGATGATAATCTCATTTCTATTTTGTCGTGTATGCCCATAAAGGATGCTGCTGCAACCAGCAAGCTTGCTAAAAGATGGAGACATTTGTGGTGCCAAAGGCTTGTTTTAGATCTCAAGGACATGGAAAGATTGTCTAAGACAGGAGCACATCAAAACACATGTTTGAAAGAAGAGAGAAAGAAGTACATTAGTTGGGTTGATAGTGTGATTAGTCAGCATAAAAGCGCCAGCATTGACAAGTTTAGGATTTGTTTCCCTTTGGGCAGGAATTCTAAAGGTGCTATTGGCAAGTGGATTCAGTTTGCTTTTTCCAAAAAAGTCAAGACTATGGTATTGAATTTAAAGAATGCTGGTTGTGGGGATGATCGGAGAAACTTTGTTTTCCCCAACAAAATCTTTGATATAAAATCTGGATCTTCTTTAGCACAAGAATCTTTTCATTTACTCAAGGCTCTCGTTTTAAAGTATGTTAATGTGAATGATGAAGGCCTGGCAAAAATCTTGAGCAATTGTCAGGCGCATGAACATCTATCCATTAATAGCTCGATCCTAATAGTGAAACCTAAAATCCATGGAGAACAGCTTAAGCTGAAAACACTTGTTATAGAATACTATGATGGACTTTAATCTATTGAGATATGTGATTGTAATATTGAATCATTCACTTGCATTAGTTCACCAGCTACATTGAAATGCAAAAACCTTGAAAAGCTGGAAAAGATGTCTATTGATGGAAACTACTACTTGGAAAAAGATAATTTTTTCGATGAGATATCTTGCTACATCTCTAATCTTCTAGTTCTTGAATTGCACCTTCACAGACCTCGGGTTAGTATGAATATTACGGGTTGTTATTTTCCTCTTTAACATGTTAGTAAATGTGACTATTTATCTTTTTTTCATGGAAAATTTGCAGGTCTTCCCTTGCCAGTTCTACCAAAACTTAAACAACTCATACTTAATGTTGGAGCATGGCGAGATTCTTGTTACCTTGCGCTGACTCCTGTGGTCTTAGCTTGCCCAAATTTGAGGATATTCACAATTCAGGTACTTGATCTATTTGTTCATGAACTAAACCAATTTTATTCACTACTATAGATTTGGAACTAGAGTTGGCGTTATAGAGACCGGATAAAAAATAATGGGCCCTAATAAATATAGATAATGGTCCAATACCAAAAAACCGGTCTCTATTATCAGTGGCGAACGGAGAACGGGTTTTATTAAGGAATCGCTCTAATTGGGGGATAACATTTTTTTGTACTCAACTGTTCTTGCTCACCCCACTAAAAATAGGGCAAATTCTTTCAAAAACCATCATACTTGCCACAAACGTTACTTTCGTGTACTGAACAACTTTTTTTCCTTATATGGGTACTGAACTTTCATTTTTTGGACTTTTTGAGGTAATGTAACACCCCCAAAATTTGGTACAGCGGAAAACTCAACAAGCTTTCGGGGTGCTACGGGGATTGGTATCCAACACAAGACATAAAAGAACGAGATAAAGTAAACATAAGAAAAACACAACCAAAACGGGGTTTTAAAGTTTACATTTATCCCAACATCATTCAGAGTCAGGCCCAAAAGAAATAAGCGTAGGTCCAAAATTAAATATCAGAGTTTTAGAAAAATAGATCCATAAACCAGGTGCCTTAGCCGAGCCTTCCAATCCATGCATCCAAATCATCACTTAATTACCTGAGAAAACGTGCTAAAAGTCAGCTTTCGCTGGTGAGATCATAGGTTTAAATTTATAATTCAATATAGTGGACATATACGCAAAACGCTTGCTAGCTATGCTAGGGATTCACTACAGCCTGCGGATACCCTCCGCTCCATCATAAATACACGGATACCCTCCGTAATAAACCTGCGGATACCCTCCACTCCATCTTAAATACTCGGATAACCTCCGAAGTATCATAATCCTATAGGTGCACACTATAGTCAAATAATCAAATCCAATCAAATCAATATGTATGCGTAAGGATACGACATACCCAACATGCGTAAGGATACGACATGTACAACTTACCTAGATCTAGTCTAGGCCTCGTTGTGTAGCTTACCTAACTCTAGGTTAGGCCTCGCTCTTCCTAGTTTTATACGCATAGCAAGTTTTGAAAAGAATATAAAAGCGATAATAGTCCACATAAATAATTTGCACGTTTCTCACCTCAAGTATTGAAAACATAGTTCAAGATTAAAAAGTGAGGCTATGACTCACCTCAAGTCCAGAAATCAGCAAGAAGAAATCGGTAGAAGTAAGACGTATAGTAACTCAAAAGGCGGCAACTACGGACTCGGCACGACCTAACAATGCCAACTCGTTCAGAAATCATTTCCTCAAAATTGAATATTCTCAAACCCGAACGTATTCCATTTTATTTTCTGAAAATCCATTTCTCGTATTAGTTTGGAGTTTGACGTTTGGTATCCATACGGGTGGTAGGTCGACACAAACAAACCAAGAAGTCACACAAAAAGAATAATAAAATAATCTATAGGTCTAATATTAGCCCAATATATTATTTAAATAAATCATCGAAGTTTATCAAATCCGTCGATTTGGTAATCCCCCATATTTATTTACGTAATATACCGTTCCAAGATTATACCCAACCTAAAGCATATAGCACAAAGAATACTATATGGTATATATATCGTAGTCCAATAAATTCCCTATATACATCGTCAAATTGGTCAGATTCCACGATATATATATATATATATATATATATATATATATATATATATATATATATATATATATATATATATATATATATATAGTAATTTATTATCCTAATACATGTACCACAACCTATGGGTGTCGAGGGATACGATACCCATTAATATACTCATTTTATATAGCCAAATAACTCGATTTAACCTGTCGATTAAATAAGTTACTTAGTTATAGAAAATGTTTATATTAATCGTCATATATCCGTGACAACACAAAAGTCACAAATAATAACCCACTTGGACTCAAGTGACCACGACCCCGTATAACTCGATAGTTTTCCTCGTTATTTATACTATTTAATCATAATAACGCTTCCAATAATATTACTCTACTCTCGTAGCATAATATTTTTAGTCGCGTTATTGTTATAATATTACTCGTGATCTTGTTATTATTAATATACGCATTTATATATTTATATATACGTTATTCACGTCTATATATTTATATAAACGTTTATATTACCAATAATATTATTACGAGTTTTATTATTCGCGTTTTAATTATAAATAATTATCGAGTCATACGAAATGGTCACATGTCCGAGTCATCACTCTCGGTTCATTGTCCAAGTCCAAAGATAACATAATCAAGTCAAACCAAGTAATCAACTCCGTCCAAATCCATCCCAATACACGTGCTACGACAATAGGGTCCGACTACGGCACCCGACTAACCTATCTCCGTCATTCTAAGTGACCGTCTCACAATCGGTCCCCCAATACCACTTTCGTCAACACAACTCCAAAATATATCACGAGTTCATAACTCACCATTCACATCAACATAATATTAGTAATCATACTAATATTCGCCAAAACATAAACCATCAAATATATAAACGTCGCATATCAAAATATAAATTCACTGGTCGACCTACCAAGTCAAGCCCGAGTCAAAGTTTCACCACAACTCGTGTGGGTCCCACCCGAGACCTCTATGGTCTCGGCTAGCTCTTGAGAGCTCGAACCAAAAAAACCAACCGACCCATGAGGGTCGTCGGACTCAAAACAACCAACGAACAAAAAGATCCAATCATCCCACGTATCAAAAAAAAAAAAAAAAAGAAAAAAAAAAGAAAAAAACATATCAATCCCAAACATCCACCAATCAAATACAAGGCCAAAATAATAATCAAGACCAAGATTTCTCCAACAAGAACACAAGCCGAGAGCATTGGCTCTCGGTCGTGTCTCGACCCAATCGACCAAAACAAGACCCGGATACCAAACGCGATAATATTATCAAAAACAACATTTTCCATTCGTTAATCATCAAACCCAACAAGAATATAGCCCGTGAGCCACGGATCTAAGCTAAATCGAGGCACACGACAAAGATACCGTGGCCACTCACCTCCAAACGATTCCAAATAACGTTTTCTTCAAAAACCCAACAATGAAATGACGGAAAAAGTGGTGTTTAGGTGGCGGTGGTGATTAAAAACAAAGGTTAAGATGTTGGTGAGGCGCGTGGTGCACACCAATAGATAGATCGGGAGATGGTGGTTGAGATGGTGGTATTAGTTTTGTGGTGAGGGTGGCGGTGCGACGGTGGTGGCCGGCCAAAGAGGGCGGCGGTTAAAATTTGCAGAGAGAGAGAGATGGTGTTGGTGTAGGTTTGTGTTGTGTGTGAGGTGTAGTAACCACAAGGACGATTTTGTATACTTACTCTAAAAAAATGTTTTCTTTTCTTTCTTTTTTTTTTCTTTTTTTTTTTTTTTTTTTTTTTTTTTTACAAACAATAACAATAATGTTAATAATATTAATAATAAATAGGGTATTATTAATATTTAGGGTAAAGTGGCTAGGTAAAAATTTACACGGACCAAAACCCGAAACTCATTTCAAAGCGTTTAATATCTCGCGAAACGTTCCATAAATAAATATATATTGTCGAACTCGTAAAATCAAGACATAAAATTTTTGTTAGGTTATCCTAGTGCCGGAGTCAACGTAGTACCAAATGAGAATTTCAAAATAAATCACCACGTACATTTCCATATCGAATCATTAGATAAAACTCAAATCTCATAAAAATTTTAAAATATAATCAACCACAATATAGGTCTTACAAGTTCGTTACGAATAAAATTCCAAATAAAAATTTATAAACGAACTTTACCGTAATGCGGGTTTTCAAAATGGCTCCCTAATTTGCCATTTGTCACATCCTCCCAGTCTCAGAAGAAACCCGTCCCGGGTTTCTCTCGGAACAATCCATCTACGAGGTGAAAAGCTTCGGATATCTCTTCCGGAACTCGTCCTCACGTTCCCACATAAATTCCGGTCCATGTCGGGAATTCCAACGAACCTTGACGAGCGAAATGCGACTTCGCTTGAGTCGTTTAATCTCTCAGTCCAATATCTCAATTGGCTCTTCCACAAAGTTTAGTTTCTCATCAACACGAATATCCTTCATCGGTATAACCGGCGTCTCATCAGAAAGACACTTCTTCAAATTACTAACATGAAACACATCGTGAACTTTACTCAGTTCATGTGGTAATTCCAACCGATAAGCCACGGGCCCAATTCTTTCCAAAATAAGAAATGGTCCAATGTAACGGGGGTTGAGTTTTCCACGTTTCCCGAAACGTATCACACCTTTCCAAGGCGAGACTTTCAGCATCACTTTGTCTCCAGCCTGGAACTCTAGGGGTTTACGTCTCTGATCAGCGTAACTTTTCTGTCTATCCCTAGCTGCTTGCAATCGATCACGAATTTGAGTCACTTTCTTAGTAGTCTCCAAAATAAGTTCGGGGCCTGTGAGTTGGCTATCTCCAACTTCAGCCCAACCAATAGGCAAACGACATTTTCGGCCATATAAAGCTTCAAACGGTGCAGCTTTAAGACTTGTGTGGTAGCTATTATTATAGGAGAATTCCGCAAGGGGTAGATACTTCTCCCAGCCTTTACTAAAGTCTATTATGCATGCACGAAGCATATCCTCCAAAGTCAGAATAGTTCTCTCACTTTGTCCATCGGTTTGGGGATGATATGTAGTACTCATATCAAGTCTCGTCCCCAAAGCGGTTTGAAGTGATCGCCACAAAGCTGACGTAAAGCGGCTATCGCGATTAGAAATAATCGATATCGGGACTCCATGACGAGAAATAATTTCCTTCAAATACAACTTCGCAAGTTTATCCACGCTATCATCTTCACTAATCGCCAGGAAATGAGCAGACTTAGTCAACCGATCCACAATTACCCATATAGCGTCACAACCGCTAGCTGTCTTTGGTAATTTGGTAATAAAGTCCATTGTAATCCGCTCCCATTTCCAAACCGGGAGTTCTGGTTGCGTCAATAATCCTGACTGTCTTTGATGTTCGGCTTTAACCTTAGAACATGTCAAGCACTTACTAACGTACAACGCTATATCTGCCTTCATGTTTGGCCACCAATATAACTTCTTAAGATCCTGGTACATCTTGTCAGACCCAGGATGAATAGAGTACTTTGACTTATGCGACTCATGCATAATCAACTCTCAAATTCCTCCATATAATGGTACCCAAATCCGATCTCCAAAACATAATACTCCATCAGAACGCTTAACGAATCCTTTCTCATTTTCAGCCATTCCAAATATGCTCTCCGCAGGTTGGTTTTCTGCTTTCAACGCTTCCGTCTGAGCTTCAAATATTTGAGATGGTAACGGCGATACGATAGTCATTCCCAATGACCTAACTCGTAACGGTGGTATTCTCTCCTTTCGACTAAGAGCGTCAGCAACAACGTTTGCTTTACCAGGATGGTAGCGAATTTCGCAATCATAATCGCTTAGCAACTCAATCCAACGTCGTTGTCTCATGTTGAGCTCTTTCTGATTCAAGATGTGCTGTAGACTTTTGTGGTCAGTAAATACAACACACTTGGTTCCGTACAAGTAATGTCTCCATATCCTTAAGGCAAAAACCACAGCACCTAACTCCAAATCATGAGTGGTGTAGTTCTTCTCATGCTTCTTGAGCTGTCGGGAAGCATAAGCTATTACCTTCTCTCGTTGCATTAACACGGCTCCCAAACCTTTATGAGAAGCGTCACAATAGACGACAAAGTCCTCACTACCTTCAGGTAATGCCAAGATAGGAGCACTACACAACATCTCCTTAAGTAATTGAAATGCTTCCTCTTCCTTATCTCCCCATTCGTATTTAATGCTCTTTTGAGTCAATTTGGTCAACAGTTTTGCTATCTTCGAAAATCCCTCAATGAATCTTTGGTAATAACCGGCTAATCCCAAAACTTGACGAACTTCTGTCGGGGTCTTTGGTGTAGCCCAATCTTTAATCGCTTCAATCTTAGCAGGATCTACATGAACTCCTTGACTATCAATCACATGACCCAAAAATTGTACTGTCGGAATCCAAAATTCACATTTGGAGAACTTGGCATACAGCTTCTCCCTCCTGATCAATTCTAAGATAAGCCTCAGATGCTCCTCATGCTCCTTTTCATTCTTCGAATAAATTAGAATGTCATCGATGAACACAATCATGAATTTATCTAAGTAAGGCTTACACACCCGATTCATGAGATCCATGAATACCGCCGGTGCGTTAGTCAACCCAAACGGCATCACTTGAAACTCGTAATGCCCGTAACGGGTTCTGAAAGCCGTTTTTGGAATATCTTCCTTGCGAACTCGAAGTTGATGATATCCCGATCTCAAATCGATCTTCGAATACACACTCGATCCCTGAAGCTGATCGAACAAGTCGTCGATCCTTGGTAATGGGTATCTATTCTTCACCGTTAATTTGTTCAGCTCTCGATAATCAATACACATACGAAACGATCCTTCCTTCTTCTTTACGAATAAGACCGGGGCTCCCCAAGGTGAAGAACTTGGTCTTATAAATCCTTTTTCGGCTAACTTTGCCAATTGTTTCGACAACTCTTCCAGTTCGGTGGGTGCAATTCGATAAGGCGCTCGTGCCACAGGTGCGGCACCAGGTATCAACTCAGTCTGAAACTCCACTTGTCTAGTAGGCGGGATTCCCGGCAAATCATCGGGAAATATATCAGGAAAATCACGGACTATAGGCACATCTCCAATGCACCTTTCCTTCTTCTCCTTCCCTCATTTCTCAGAGATTTGAGCTAAGAAAAGGCAACATCCTTTTTCCATTAGCTTCGGTAACTTAGTGCAAGAAATGACTGCTAACCGGGATGGGCTCCTCGAACCTTTTCGATCTCCTTGTATATTTAGGATCTCCTTTCCGTAAGGCACACGCACGATCTTCTCATCGCAAAGTATGTGAGCACGATACTTTGACAACCAATCCATACCAATGATGACATCGAAACTTCCTAACATGACGGGTAGAAGATCTATGTTGAAAGGGTGATTCAAGAAATTTAACGTGCAACCGCGAATGATAGTCTTAATCCTTTCTATGTTTCCATTAGCTAACTCTACATCATACCCGATTCCTAAGGCCATCGGGGGTTTCTCTAGTAAGGGTGCAAATGTAGTGGACACAAAACTTCTATCGTCACCAGTATCAAATAGTATGGAAGCATAACGATTATTGAGAAGGAATGTACCAGTGACGACGTTCGGATCTTCTCCTCTCTCATTCTCGAGTGCATACACTCTCCCATGAGCAGCTCCAGCTTCCACACGTTGGTCCCCATTATCTTGTCGTCCACGGTTTCCTCCAGCTCCACGGTTTCCATGATTGTACCCATTACCACCCGATCCTTGATTTCCTCGGTTCCACGATTCCCTACACTCATTCCTATAATGTCCCTTCTTTCCACATCCATAACAAGTAACGTCTGCCTTACATCTCACTTCAGGAGCAGCTTGTACCATAGCAAGGGGTCGTGCTCTACAATCCCTAGTTACATGTCCTCTCCTTGTGCAATTTTGACAAATCACAGTACATTGTCCTGTATGATTCCTGTAGCAACGACCACACTTGGGTGCATCACCATTGTAGTTCTTCTTATTTCCATCCCTAATAGCATAAGCTTTAGCTTGTCGCTTGTTTCGATGATCATTACCCTTAGAGTGCTGGTCTCTCTTTCTCTTTCCATTCTTATCCTTATCAGCTCCTTCCAATTCCAACGAATCCATTAGTTGTTGAGCAATTGTGATTGCTTCATGGATATTTGCAGGTCTAGCAGCAATCACATCATTTCTTATAGCCACAGGCAACCCATCGGTATACCACTCAATCTTTTGAGTCTCAGTTCTAACCATATCTGGGCAAAGCAAGGCCAACTCCTGGTAACGACGATTGTAAGTCGCCATATCAGTACCCTTCACCTTGTGATTCCAAAACTCAGTCTCCAGCTTCTTAACCTCATTTCTTGGGCAATAAGTCTGAATCAGCAAAGACTTAAATTGCTCCTAAGTCATAACATAAGCCACATCACTCCCAACCGAATTTTGGTAATTGTTCCACCAAGTCAAAGCTTCATCCTTGAAAGTAAAAGAAGCAAATTTTACCTTCGCAGTCTCCGCACAACCACTAACATTAAACACTGACTCAGTCTTCTCTATCCACCTGACCAAGTAGACCACTCCTTCAGTTCCACCAAACTCAATGGGTCCACAAATTTTAAACTCCTTGTAGTTACATCCAGTAGCACGAACAGGTGGAAATGTTCCAGCAGAATTGTTGGAATGATTTGACTCAGCTAGTAGTTCAGCAACTCGTTGCTCCACAAGTTGATTGATCATTGCTTGATCCACAGTAGGTGGGTTAAGTGGAACATGATCATTGTCTCCCTGAACATCAACATTTTGATTCCTGTTGTTGCGGTTAGTAGTGTCCAGGTTGTCAGGAGTAGGGGTTTCAACATTTCGTGTAGGACGGCGTCCTCGGCGACCAGGGGTAGTCACTGCAGGACCAGTTCTGGTAGCTCTAACAGGGTTTCTTCGTAGGGCCATTGATCTGAAACATCATACAAGTTCATGAGTCTCCGATAGAACTTATCATATGCTCAACAAGAATTAAATCAACGAAGCCAAGTCATGGAAAGAATATCAACGATACACCAAAAGACATCAATAAAGCGAATAGGGACTCTATTTCCATAACATCCAAAAACCACATAATACCATATAATAATAATCATCAACCATACAATAAAGATCCAACATCGTTCCAACTACCAAGAAACACAAAAGATAGTAATCGTTCCAAACGAGACGAATAATCAACGGAAAATGCATCAAAATAGGATAACTAGCTTTTCTAACCGAACACTCCTCGGTTAAGAAAGCAACCAGATAACATAGCTCTAACATCTAGCCACGCTGCTGGCGGAGGCCTCTCAACTCCTGTCTCAAGCTCTCAAGCTCTCTCCATTGTGATCCTAACTCCACACCATGGGTGTCGCTGTCTCTCTTGAGGTCAGCCACCTCCTTCTCCAGCTCGGCATTCCTCTGCCATAACTTGCGGTCGGCCTCTCGAGCTGTAATAAAACCTCGCTGTAAACTCCCAATATGCTCGTGAATCTCCATCACAACTCTTCTCATCTCAGTCGACCTGCCCTGAACCACAGTCACATCAACTCTCAGATCCGCGATAAACTCTCCAATAACCCTCTCAAGTCGGTCAGACATCCGGGAGATCCTCTCGCCCTGTGCAGTAATCTGAGCCCACAACCTACCAGTCTCACCTAACTCTGCATGCTCAGCAGAAACCTCAGCAGGTGCATCCGACTCAACGGGACTACCAGGTGGCAACTCAAACAAAAATGGATGATCAGGGGAAACAGGCTCCATCGGATGTATAGGTGAATCAGGCTCCTCAACCTAAGCTGGTGGCACTAACAAATCATCATCATCAGGCATCTCCTCCTCCTGAGGGTCATCCTCCTCCTCAGGGTCATCATCATCACCCTGCTCAGCCTCCTATGGGTCATCAGCCTCATCCTCACCCTCGTACTCCTCCTCCTCCTCCTCAGAAGAGTACGTCATCAATCGTCGTCTCCTAACAGGTGAACCATGTGGAGATGGGGTAGGTGATCTAGGACGGCGATGCAATGATGTAGGTGGTGCCTCTGACAGAAGAGAGTGAGCATCCAACTGTAAAGGTGGTGAAGTAGGGCGTACCGACATACGTGCCGTAGCTCGGTGGGCAAAACGTGGAGCCACACGAGCCAAAGCCTGATGAAGAGTAAGCTGCCTCGATGTACCAGGGAGCCCTAGAGAAGATGAGGATCCCTGCGTAGATGCAGCAGGTGGTGCTGAAGTAGAAGCTGTCGGTGACACTGTAGCTGAATGCATGGCAACCTGGTAAGGATCATCAGGAACCATGGTGAACTGTGCTGGGAATACCGGTGCAGTAAGAATATCCTCAACAACATCGAGCGTACGGGAGGCCATAGTCTGTGACAACGGCGTAGGGTAGGTGTAAGTGTTTCAAAACAACTAAAGCGCGAACTCAAAATACCATATCAGAATCCTCGTATAATTTCAATCATATAACCTTAATAAAGAATTTCCAATACCGCATTACTAAAACATTTAATAAACAATTAAACCATATAATTCCTCGAAACGCCATCTTATCACTAAATCAATATATCCCATATACTCAAGTCATCTCAAAATTCTCATTTCAATCATTATCTCATAAAACCTCAAAATAATCGAAGATGCTTCGGCTTGGCGGGCTGGCGTGCAATGGTCAAGGATCGTTTTCTACAAAAATTCGGTTATAGTTTAGGTGTTTATTTACCTAGTTCTCTATAACCTTGGCTCTGATACCAATCTGTAACACCCCCAAAATTTGGTACAGCGGAAAACTCAACAAGCTTTCGGGGTGCTACGGGGATTGGTATCCAACACAAGACATAAAAGAACGAGATAAAGTAAACATAAGAAAAACATAACCAAAACGGGGTTTTAAAGTTTACATTTATCCCAACATCATTCAGAGTCAGGCCCAAAAGAAATAAGCGTAGGTCCAAAATTAAATATCAGAGTTTTAGAAAAATAGATCCATAAACCAGGTGCCTTAGCCGAGCCTTCCAATCCATGCATCCAAATCATCACTTAATTACCTGAGAAAACGTGCTAAAAGTCAGCTTTCGCTGGTGAGATCATAGGTTTAAATTCATAATTCAATATAGTGGACATATATGCAAAACGCTTGCTAGCTATACTAGGGATTCACTACAGCCTGTGGATATCCTCCGCTCCATCATAAATACACGGATACCCTCCGTAATAAACCTGCGAATACCCTCCGCTCCATCATAAATACTCGGATAACCTTCGAAGTATCATAATCCTATAGGTGCACACTATAGTCAAATAATCAAATCCAATCAAATCAATATGTATGCGTAAGGATACGACATACCCGACATACGTAAGGATACGACATGCACAACTTACCTAGATCTAGTCTAGCCCTCGTTGTGTAGCTTACCTAACTCTAGGTTAGGCCTCGCTCTTCCTAGTTTTATACGCATAGCAAGTTTTGAAAAGAATATAAAAGCAATAATAGTCCATATAAATAATTTACACGTTTCTCACCCCAAGTATTGAAAACATAGTTCAAGATTAAAAAGTGGGGCTATGACTCACCTCAAGTCCAGAAATCAGCAAGAAGAAATCGGTAGAAGTAAGACGTATAGTAACTCAAAAGGCGGCAACTACGGACTCGGCATGACCTAACAATGTCAACTCGTTCAGAAATCATTTCCTCAAAATTGAATATTCCCAAACCCGAACGTATTCCATTTTATTTTCCGAAAATCCATTTCTCGTATTAGTTTGGAGTTTGACGTTTGGTATCCATACGGGTGCTGGGTCGACACAAACAAACCAAGAAGTCACACAAAAAAATAATAAAATAATCTATAGGTCTAATATTAGCCCAATATATTATTTAAATAAATCATCGAAGTTTATCAAATCCGTCGATTTGGTAATCCCCCATATTTATTTACGTAATATACCGTTCCAAGATTATACCCAACCTAAAGCACATAGCACAAAGAATACTATATGGTATATATATCGTAGTCTAATAAATTCCCTATATACATCGTCAAATTGGCCAGATTCCACGATATATATATATATAGTAATTTATTATCCTAATACATGTATCACAACCTATGGGCGTCGTGGGATACGATGCCCATTAATATACTCATTTTAAATAGCCAAATAACTCGATTTAACCTGTCGATTAAATAAGTTACTTAGTTATAGAAAATGTTTATATTAATCGTCATATATCCGTGACAACACAAAAGTCACAAATAATAACCCACTTGGACTCAAGTGACCACGACCCCGTATAACTCGATAGTTTTCCTCGTTATTTATACTATTTAATCATAATAACGCTTCCAATAATATTACTCTACTCTCGTAGCATAATAATTTTAGTGGCGTTATTGTTATAATATTACTCGCGATCTTGTTATTATTAATATACGCATTTATATATTTATATATACATTATTCACGTCTATATATTTATATAAACGTTTATATTACCAATAATATTATTACGAGTTTTATTATTCCCGTTTTAATTATAAATAATTATCGAGTCATACGAAATGGTCACATGTCCGAGTCATCACTCTCGGCTCATTGTCCAAGTCCAAAGATAACATAATCAAGTCAAACCAAGTAATCAACTCCGTCCAAATCCATCCCAATACACGTGCTACGACAATAGGGTCCGACTACGGCACCCGACTAACCTATCTCCGTCATTCTAAGTGACCGTCTCACAATCGGTCCCCCAATACCACTTTCGTCAACACAACTCCAAAATATATCACGAGTTCATAACTCACCATTCACATCAACATAATATTAGTAATCATACTAATATTCGCCAAAACATAAACCATCAAATATATAAACGTCGCATATCAAAATATAAATTCACTGGTCGACCTACCAAGTCAAGCCCGAGTCAAAGTTTCACCACAACTCGTGTGGGTCCCACCCGAGACCTCTATGGTCTCGGCTAGCTCTTGAGAGCTCGAACCAAAAAAACCAACCGACCCATGAGGGTCGTCGGACTCAAAACAACCAACGAACAAAAAGATCCAATCATCCCACGTATCAAAAAAAAAAAAAAAAAAAAAAAAAAAAAAAAAAAAAAAAAAGAACATATCAATCCCAAACATCCACCAATCAAATACAAGGCCAAAATAATAATCAAGACCAAGATTTCTCCAACAAGAACACAAGCCGAGAGCATTGGCTCTCTGTCGTGTCTCGACCCAATCGACCGAAACAAGACCTGGATACCAAACGCGATAATATTATCAAAAACAACATTTTCCATTCGTTAATCATCAAATCCAACAAGAATAGAGCCCGTGAGCCACGGATCTAAGCTAAATCGAGGCACACGACAAAGATACCGTGGCCACTCACCTCCAAACGATTCCAAATAACGTTTTCTTCAAAAACCCAACAATGAAATGACGGAAAAAGTGGTGTTTAGGTGGCGGTGGTGATTAAAAACAAAGGTTAAGATGTTGGTGAGGCGCGTGGTGCACACCAATAGATAGATCGGGAGATGGTGGTTGAGATGGTGGTATTAGTTTTGTGGTGAGGGTGGCGGTGCGACGGTGGTGGCCGGCCAAAGAGGGCGGCGGTTAAGATTTGTAGAGAGAGAGAGAGATGGTGTTTGTGTAGGTTTGTGTTGTGTGTGAGGTGTAGTAACCACAAGGACGATTTTGTATACTTACTCTAAAAAAAATGTTTTCTTTTCTTTCTTTTTTTTTTCTTTTTTTTTTTTTTTTTTTTTTTTACAAACAATAACAATAATGTTAATAATATTAATAATAAATAGGGTATTATTAATATTTAGGGTAAAGTGGCTAGGTGAAAATTTACACGGACCAAAACCCGAAACTCATTTCAAAGCGTTTAATATCTCGCGAAATGTTCCGTAAATAAATATATATTGTCGAACTCGTAAAATCAAGACATAAAATTTTTGTTAGGTTATCCTAGTGCCGGAGTCAACGTAGTACCAAATGAGAATTTCAAAATAAATCACCAGGTACATGTCCATATCGAATCATTAGATAAAACTCAAATCTCATAAAAATTTTAAAATATAATCAACCACAATATAGGTCTTACAAGTTTGTTACGAATAAAATTCCAAATAAAAATTTATAAACGAACTTTAACGTAATGCGGGTTTTCAAAATGGCTCCCTAATTTGCCAGTTGTCACATGTAATTTGTGATGTTTTTGCCCCTCAAATTATTAAAAATTCAGCGGCAATAATATCACAAAGTACCTCAAAAAGTCCAAAAAATAAAAGTTCAGTACCCATATATAAGGAAAAAAAATTTGTTCAGTACACGGAAGTAACATTTGTGACAAGTATAGTACATTAATAGGTTATTTGCCCCTAAAAATACGCCATAACTCACTCGTCTTGGCTGATGGATTTTCTGAACCTTATACATGTAATGAGACATGTGACTATCTAGAGAATTCCAAAACAAAGGCCTTGTTTGTTGATTGCCAATAGATCTAGCTAGGAGAAACTTAACTGGATAGAGTGGTTTGACAACCCTTGTATCACTCTATCTAGTTCTTTTTTTCTATCTCCTTAATAGTTGTTAATAGCATCGCCATTTAAAAGAAAATGTGACAATCTAGTTCTGGTTCTTTACATTGGTCATATCATTGATCCATCACCTGAGTAAATTGAAAATATGTGTTGGATGGAGATTATATCAGTATCAGCAATAACCAACGTTTTTTACATTGTTGCAGATGATCTGGTTCGCACCAGAAATGATAATCAGGAACTTGAAGGAACTGAATATGCCCACCCATCAACACCTGGAGGTTGTGGAGATACGAGGCTTTTATGGGAGGACCAGTGACCTTGAACTGGCTATGCATTTCATGAGAATTGGTGTTGCACTGAAAAAACTTGTGATTGATCCTAAGAGTCCAAATGCAAGAAGATTAACGAAAGAAGATAAGATTAAGGAGGAAGACGCAGCTAGATGTTGTGCACACCAGCAGTTGAAACCAATTACACCTATTGGGTTGGAGTTGGTGATTCTATAAATTAGCATTAAGAATCTCAGTGAACTTAAATGAACTGGAAGAAGAACTAGCTTACTTTGGTACTCCTTGAGATTGGTTTGTGCTTTCATCGTGCATGGATGGTTGATTTCGGATGAACTTTATTAAAAATTATTTTAATCTTTTATACCGAATCTTAGAAACTATCATTGAGTTATTGTATAACTTTTAGCTTCATTATGCATATCAGATTACCTACAATAGGAATTATCTTTGTTTTTTTTGGGTAAAAGGTCAAAAGTTTTGTGCAGGTCTTTGTGGATCTTGGATCAATCATGGTGAACTTTATAATAAAAAAACAATAAGAGTATGAGTATGCACATCTGATGCAGTGACTCGTTTGATAAACAGAGAGGGTGGGAATGATTCTGATAAACACACGTTATTATTAGTATTCCACACTAAAAAACGATTACAATGATATGTATATATACTATGTCAATCGGTGTCATTGAACCGATGTGACTCTTCTAAGAGTTATCTATGAAACGTTATATCCTATCCTACTTTACAGAAATACAGTTAATAAGTATCTATATAACACATATGGTCCTTATACTTTAAAGACTTATGTTTCTTGATTATTTCAAGTCCAACATTCACTCCCCTAATCAAGAAATCATAATCTTCATACTTTTCACTCTGTTCCTTTGTTCATCCAACTTGCAGTCTCGTTCCTTCTTTTATTATTGTCCTGATCGCCTTTGTAACTTCTGGTCTAATCATGTTAAGTTGCCTTCTGTTTCGTTCCATGGTTGATCTTCTTGATCATCGTCCTTTGACTGCTTCCATTTCAATTCTACTTCTTTTCTTTGGTGATTCATCCATTGTATCCGTTGCATCTTCCAAATCTGCATCTAGCTGTGGTTTAATGTCTGCAGCACCTCTGCCATTTTCATCACTTTCTGCCTTTCCTTGCTTTGCTCTAAGTGCATCTTCAAAATAGATTTTCACCATTCCTATGTACATCTTTTCACCGTGTCTTCTTCTTGCCATCTGCATAAGACATCCTTCTTTTGGAACTTCTCTTCTTGCAACAATCTTCTTTCTTTTCTGCCCAATAGTAACGTGTCCATGATCATCTTCATATTCTGTTTTCGGTTCTTCATCTTCTTCAATGCGATATCTTCCTTGGACTGCAAATGATCGATCCATTGTAACCATGTAGCTCTGATACCACTTTTGTGCAGGTCTTTGTGGATCTTGGATCAATCATGGTGAACTTTATAATAAAAAAACAATAAGAGTATGAGTATGCACATCTGATGCAGTGACTCGTTTGATAAACAGAGAGGGTGGGAATGATTCTGATAAACACACGTTATTATTAGTATTCCACACTAAGAAACGATTACAATGATATGTATATATACTATGTCAATCGGTGTCATTGAACCGATGTGACTCTTCTAAGAGTTATCTATGAAACGTTATATCCTATCCTACTTTACAGAAATACAGTTAATAAGTATCTATATAACACATATGGTCCTTATACTTTAAAGACTTATGTTTCTTGATTATTTCAAGTCCAACAAAAAGACCCGATAAATATATTACTCCAAAAAACATTTAAGAACAAAGGATATGGGCGAATCCCATATCTCAGCCCGTTACATAGGCGGAAAAGCTTACATAACAAGATACTTTCAATTCTCTAAATAAGAAAATAAAACACTACTCAAAAGATACCATTAGACTCCTATGAAAACAAAATTACTTTCTACCAAGGCCTTGGAGCTTGATACCATACGTGTCATTAAAAGCATCCAAATTCCCTAGAAAATCATATACCTGATCCGCATAGTCATCATAACCATAGTCATCAAAATCATCTTCACGATCATTACGACCACCAAATAGGTTCATGGACTCATCAAAAGTGTTCACAACCTCCTCTTCATCACTATCGGAATCAACAATCTCTCCCACCTTAGAGAATGGGTTAACCCTCTTAGTAGAAGGAGTAGCCGTAGAATCCTTATTATTACTCGGATAGTTGATGAGGCGAAAAATGGTCCGTTTTTAGGGGGTCATTTAAGCCCGAATCCGACTTTATTTGATCAAATATTGCCCTAAATCGTTCCTTTTGTGATTTTAGGTACTTGGAGAGTGAATTCTGGAAAAGAAGCCATTTTGGACGTTTTTGGAGCATAAAAGTGAAGAAAACGGCAAAGTCTCAATTTTCCATGCTGGAACAGTACATGAAGGCGTCAAGAGTAAATTCATGACGGCGTCAAACCCCAAGAATTAAAATCCGTAGCTCATGACGGCGTCACACAGGGCGTCAGAAGTAGATCAAGGCCGTCCGAGGAAGTATTTGGCGGCGAGATGACGGCGTCACACCTTTGTTCTTGACGCCGTCATCCGTGTTTTCCTATATATAGTTTTCTAGTTTTTCACATTAAGGAGAGAAGTTTTGGAGAAACCCTAAAGACGATTTTGGTGCAACTTTTACAGGTTTTTCAAGGGTTCCAAACCCTTGATACCTTGCATTGTAATTGAGATAAGTGTTCTTCTAATTCAATCAATATGTCTATGTGTTGGTTGTCTATATCTTGTTCTTGTCTCAATTCCATTATGCTAGGCTAGATCTCTTTTGTGTTTGCTTATATCCAATGAAACCTAGATATTAATTATGTGTTGATTACTTGTTTATTCTTGTTTTTGGATGAATGATTTTATATGTTAGGCTTAAGAAAACTGGCAGATCTCCAAATGGTAACATGCTTGAACGTCTTAAGAAACATGAACCGAGGCGTACTAGGTCTTTATTGGTTGTATTTAATGCATGAGCCACTGTTTATAATCCCTATAGTTGTGATGGGCATGGTGTAGGAGGAGATAAGAGCTCATAGAATTGGGGAGTTATGTATGCCACCCCATGAATGGTATTAAGGAATACAATCCGTCATCCATACAATTATAACAAGTAATTAACATGTAAAAGATATCTAGGGAGTAATGAAATCTAAGTAAACACATTTTCTCCAATTACTGCTCACAACTTTAGTATAAATTAGTTTAATTTCATTTTTAGTATTTTATTTTGATTGCATCTTAGTATTGGGTTAGTTGAATAGCAACTAATTCCGCCCAAATCCTTCAAACCCCGAGAATTTACTTGCTTTCATAAAAATATAAAAACATAAAAATAATCATCCCTCACCTTTAGAACTAGTATTTAGGCTTTCTAATCCTAGCGACACTATTCCTAAGCTGAACGATCAATCCCCCGGTACTTGTCACTATACTATACTACAACGATCAGGTACACTGCCTGGTGGGGGTTGTAGGCTTCTCGA
The DNA here is from genome assembly GCA_030686995.1 of Artemisia argyi. Classification (NCBI taxonomy): domain Eukaryota; kingdom Viridiplantae; phylum Streptophyta; class Magnoliopsida; order Asterales; family Asteraceae; genus Artemisia; species Artemisia argyi. The sequence continues at coordinate 148,154,982 of CM060709.1, read as the reverse complement.
GATCCCTCGAGAGGTAAAGCCTGTTGCGATTCCCACGCATCAAGTTTTTGGCGCCGCAGCCCGGGGAATAGTTATTGTCTAGGTTAGGATTTCTTTTTATTAGGTCTACTTGCTAGATTCCTTTCTAGTAAGATTTTTATTTTTATTTTTAGGTCTTCTTTAGTCTATCTTATTTCTTCGTGCCTTTGTTCGTAACTCTTTACCATCCAACGTCATGGAAGGTGGTAACATCTTTGAACCCGTCAACCCACCACTAGAACCCCTTAGGCCCCGAACCTTAGGAGAGTATTCCCGACCTAGCCACCAAGGCTACCGAAACACCATTGAGCTCACCGGAGACAATGTGACCCCCTTGCGATCCGACACCATCCGGTTGGTGCAAAGCGGATGTGCATTCCATGGACTTCGTTTCGAAGATCCAAACCAACATCTTAAGGACTTTCTCAAAATCGTAGATTCCATAGACCTAGGTGTTGAAACTAGAGAGACTACCCGTTTACGCCTATTCCAATTCTCTCTACGGGATCAAGCTAGTCAATGGCTTGAGCGTTTACCCGCGGGATCCATCACCACATGGGATGATCTCACCACTCGTTTCCTTGCTCAATTTTTCCCACCGGGGAGAACTACTAAGCTTAGGAATGACATCTTGATGTTCCAACAACGTCAAAATGAATCTCTTTATGAAGCATGGACTCGTTTCAAGGACTTACTCCAAAAAGTCCCTCATCATGGCATAGATCTTTGGCTCCAAGTCCAAATTTTTTATGACCATATCGACATCTCCACGAGGCGAACCATTGACCAATCGGCCGGTGGTAAGCTACGTGATCTTAGTGCGGAACAATCATGGGAACTCATAGAAGATCTTGCTCTCTATGACAACGAAAGTTGGAATGATCCCCGTGATTTGAACAAAACGGTCAAGGCAATATCTTTGCCTTCGAACAATTCTAGCACTCCCGACCGTAGGATCATGGAACTTGAGGATCAAGTCAAGTTTCTCATGAAATCTTACGAAGCTCCTAAGCCTTCAAGTCAAGTAAACAAAATCACTTCTTCATGCGAATTATGTAGTGGTCCCCATGACACTCGTGATTGTGTGGAACTCCCCGGAACAGCTTTTGCGGACTACGCATCCACGCGTACCGACGAAGCGGGAGATAAGTGGTACACTTTCAAGCCCGAGCCAAACACATACGGTGATTCATACAACCCCTCTTGGAAAAATCACCCAAACCTTAGGTGGAAACAAAATCAACCCAATTCTTCCAATCCGCCTAATCGTTACCAACCAAACGGTCCACCATCCAACCGTACTTTCAACAACAATCCTTCTAACAACTATGGTAGTACCAACAATCTTGAAGGATTGATGTCAAAGTTCATGGCATCTCAAGAAGCCCGCATAGCTAGGTTTGAAACCGAATTCAACCAACAACAAACGGAGATGACCAACAAGATTGACAACTTGTTGAAAGCCCTCAACAACCAAGCATTAATCACACCTAGGAAGGACACTAGGGACACCAATAGTGGAATCCAAATTAAGGACCCCTCATCATCCAAACATGTCCACTTTGTCAATGTTGTCACCATTAAGCCGATAGATAAGGAGATAGAGGAGAGTGACAAGGATAAAGTTAGAGTAGAAGCCGATAGTAAGGATGAGAGTAGGGAAGTTGAGGTTAATAAGGATGAGGAATTAGAGGAGGTAGAACCTATAGAAGAATACTTTGATAAGTTGCCAACCAAGGAAGAACGGGAATACCATAAGGATTTATTCGATAGTCCCGAGAGAACATATATCTTTGGCGACCCCCTTATCAAAATGGGAGACCCCTCTAACATTAACATCCCATGTAATATCGGGCACATGCATATATGGAAAGCTTACATCGACCTTAGATCCCCCGTGAACATCATGACTAGGACTTATTACAATTGGGTGATGAAGAAGCAACTCAATTTTAGGATGATGCCCGGTAAGAATTTGATAAGTAATTTTGTAGGGAGAGTTAAGGGATTACATGTGATCATAGGGAATCTCACCTATGAAATCGATTTTATGATAGTGGAAGACATTCGTCCGGTGATAGATGCTTGTCTAAGCCAAATAGTATTCGGAAAACCATTTGTTGAAGACACTAGGATGAGTTATGATCCGACTTTAGGGATAGTTAGGTTCAAGAAAGAGAATGATGAGGTTGCTTATCAAATGCCCTACAAGATCGAACAATACCGCTTTCTCTCTAATTTCGAAAAGGAACATAAGCAAGCGGCTTATTATAGGAATGAGGAGGATAGACGTAGAGGAGTAGAGTATGTTAGAAATAGGATGCTTGGTTTCTACAAAGAGTGCTTGCAACTAGGTCCGGAATACAAAACTGGTTTAGAAGACGACCTGGAGAGTGGAACCAATGATGAAATCACGTAGTAACCCGTGACCTTGAGTCTAGCTACAAGACTCCTAAATAAAGAAAAGCGCTTCTTGGGAGGCAACCCATGTTTTGTGTGATTTTATTTGTTTGATTGTTATTTGCTTCCGTATGCATGTTTTATTTTTATTGTTGGTAGATCATGTTTCTAAACTAAATAAGTGGAAATACTTTACTATGTTGTTTGGCCTAGTCTTAACTCCAACCTAAAAGTATTTTTGCAAAAGATAAGTGTAAGGGGAAACCCCAAATATGTTTTTAAGAAACAAACCGATCATGATTCTCCACAATATTAAATGAACATGTATGTTCGTATTCGTTAGAGTCAAATGCTTGTATTGAGTCATAATGAAGTTTTGCAGGATTTTCCAGGAAGTAAGACCAAGTTTTTCCAGAAATTTTCCGGAAACTTAACATAAGAATTTCTGCAGGTCCATTATGACGGCGTCAGAGGTTTACTCTTGACGGCGTCAGGAGTTAAAAATCTGGAAATTTTACCGGTTTTGTTTTTCTAACGGAGTCTTATGGTTTTTGTGAATTATTAAGTTTTATAATCTCCAGGAAATCTACAAACTTCATTCCACAAGCATTATATCTTATTTTGTTTTCTAGGATTTAGTAACTTATATAGGATGCCGCCGATTTTACGCGAGGTTGTCTTGTTTATTTTTGTCAGGATTTACAGGTTATGTTCAACAAGGAGATGATTTATATTCTGGAAGGGAAGCTTTGATTGTTCGTTTTCTTGGAGGAAGATCTAACCTGGCCAACCTATAATCCATACCGAGTGAATCAGGGGAGTATTTGATTTCATTCTCTTTACTTTTTCACTTTTACATTCTTTACTTGAACATTGGGGACAATGTTCATCTTAAGTGTAAGGGGAGGGTAAAAAGATGATACCTTACATATGCACTTTCGCTTGAGTTTGTTTTGTTTTATGGTAGATGTGTAATAAAACTATGAGAAATACTTGTTAGTGTAATTTTAGCGCCAAATTTAAATTTTTTTACAACATTTAGGAGTGAAACTTTAGCCATAGCAAGCGTCTCATGGATAGGAGATTGTATGACTAGCACATAACCGTACTTTCAGAAAAATTTTCCACCCAAATATGTGAGGTTCGCCTTTAGATTTGATAGGAAAAGCATTTACTATTAGTGCTTATGAGTGTACCGGTAGCATTTAGATTCTAGAACTTGCGTTAGTGATGCATCCCGAGACCGCTAGTGAGACTACATTCGTGTGGTAGGATTTACTACATGATAAGAGGCATTAGGATCACCCTTGTGTTAAACCCGTATCATAATTACTTGACCATTTAAGTCATACTACTTGACTAATTAAGTCAACTAATTTTTCCCACACCCTTAGCGTTGTACTCATTTTTAGTACACGAAACCCCTAGTACACCCCTCCGAGCCTATCTTTTCGTTTCTAACTTTAAGCATTTTACTTAAAGGAAGAATTTGTTACACCCCACTTAAATGTACACCCAAATCGCCTTAGCCTTCCGTGTATGCGCTTATTTTTAGTGCATTATTGTTATTTGTTAAACCCTAAGTTAACTTTCTAATTGATTACATGGTTGCTAAGTCGAGTCATATCCTTGTACATATTGTTTTGGGACGATTGGGACTCATGGGTAAGTACTTATTTTATGGAGTAATGGGGAAGAACATAATATTATTACCCCCATATGTACGTTAATCTTAAAAGTGCTTCAAGTGTTTTGATTTTCTTAATTCGAGTCATTAGATTAGTTTATTGTAAAGTATGTAAAGACTCAAGTGTAAAGGGAATGCTCAATTCCCTATGATGTATTATTTTGGATGGTAGGGTAAGAGTGTATGCAAAAAAAAAAAAAAAAAAAAAAAAAGGAAAAAAAATCAAGAAAAAGAAAAGAAAAAAATAGAAAAAGAAAAAAAAAAACACATACGGACTACCATCCCTTTTTATTCTATGTTCATTTTATGTTTATGTTATTTTTCATTTATTAGCTTAAGTCGAGTCTAGTCTTGGCTTAGCAATGCCATCTTATACATGTAATTAACCAAGATTGTTAACTCGCCACCAGTAAAACTTCCTTTATCCAACAAAACCGTGTAATTCATATCCCTATACCTAACGTTACAACCCTTTAAAAGACCTGTTTGATAGTTTATCCTAGGTGCTTACGCCATGTGGTGGAGGTTTAATCCTTTCCCAAGCCTATGGTAATCTATTTTGCTATGACAGGTAGTGAGAGATATCTTCCATTTCCATAATGTTATATTACTTTATTACACCCGAGAGATGTGAGTATCTAAACACTATTTGTGAGGTGCTTGTGTATGACCTCCGTGCTTGTCTATTGGTCTTTAGTGGAACGATTATTTGTTGTAATTACTTTTATATTAGTGTTAAATGACCCCTAACTTGTCTTTTGAGTAGAATAAAAGCGCATTTGCTTGAGGACAAGCAAATCTCAAGTGTAAGGGTATATGATGAGGCGAAAAATGGTCCGTTTTTAGGGGGTCATTTAAGCCCGAATCCGACTTTATTTGATCAAATATTGCCCTAAATCATTCCTTTTGTGATTTTAGGTACTTGGAGAGTGAATTCTGGAAAAGAAGCCATTTTGGACGTTTTTGGAGCATAAAAGTGAAGAAAACGGCAAAGTCTCAATTTTCCATGCTGGAACAGTACATGAAGGCGTCAAGAGTAAATTCATGACGGCGTCAAACCCCAAGAATTAAAATCCGTAGCTCATGACGGCGTCACACAGGGCGTCAGAAGTAGATCAAGGCCGTCCGAGGAAGTATTTGGCGGCGAGATGACGGCGTCACACCTTTGTTCTTGACGCCGTCATCCGTGTTTTCCTATATATAGTTTTCTAGTTTTTCACATTAAGGAGAGAAGTTTTGGAGAAACCCTAAAGACGATTTTGGTGCAACTTTTACAGGTTTTTCAAGGGTTCCAAACCCTTGATACCTTGCATTGTAATTGAGATAAGTGTTCTTCTAATTCAATCAATATGTCTATGTGTTGGTTGTCTATATCTTGTTCTTGTCTCAATTCCATTATGCTAGGCTAGATCTCTTTTGTGTTTGCTTAGATCCAATGAAACCTAGATATTGATTATGTGTTGATTCCTTGTTTATTCTTGTTTTTGGATGAATGATTTTATATGTAAGGCTTAAGAAAACTGGCAGATCTCCAAATGGTAACATGCTTGAACGTCTTAAGAAACATGAACCGAGGCGTACTAGGTCTTTATTGGTTGTATTTAATGCATGAGCCACTGTTTACAATCCCTATAGTTGTGCTGGGCATGATGTAGGAGGAGATAAGAGCTCATAGAATTGGGGAGTTATGTATGCCACCCCATGAATGGTATTAAGGAATACAATCCGTCATCCATACAATTATAACAAGTAATTAACGTGTAAAAGATATCTAGGGAGTAATGAAATCTAAGTAAACACATTTTCTCCAATTACTGCTCACAACTTTAGTATAAATTAGTTTAATTTCATTTTTAGTATTTTATTTTGATTGCATCTTAGTATTGGGTTAGTTGAATAGCAACTAATTCCGCCCAAATCCTTCAAACCCCGAGAATTTACTTGCTTTCATAAAAATATAAAAACACAAAAATAATCATCCCTCACCTTTAGAACTAGTATTTAGGCTTTCTAATCCTAGCGACACTATTCCTAAGCTGAACGATCAATCCCCCGGTACTTGTCACTATACTATACTACAACGATCAGGTACACTGCCTGGTGGGGGTTGTAAGCTTCTCAAGATCCCTCGAGAGGTAAAGCCTGTTACGATTCCCACGCATCAATAGTCAACCTTTTTAATAGGATGACCATCATCATCCACAAGAGTGGATTTCCAATCAATAAGTAGCTTTTCAAGCTCTCCAATTTTCTCAACTATAGGAGTATAACCAACCTCCTTAGTTCCCATTGAATCACTCACAAGCGGTTCTTGTGATGCATTACCAGTCTTTAGAGACCCGTCCTCCTTAGCTTCCATTGGATTACCATAATTCACGTCCTTAGTCACTTCATTGGTAGAAATACCAAAGTCATCAGTATCATCCATATGAAGAGAATCAAACCGGTATGATGTAGCAATCTTCGTACCACTCGTACTAGCCACATCCGCGGCCTTCTTCTTTGTAGTATCCACCTTCCTGAGTTCTGGAGGAGGCGCTTTAGGTTGATACCTAAACTTAGGACCCACTATAGGTTTAGTAAAACCTCCTTTACTCGGAACACTATGACCACTATAGGAATTATCTTTGTTATGTTTTCTCATGTAAGAATTTCCAAATTTGTTAAATGTCGCACAGTTGGAATTTGATTATGTCTTTAAACGTTTCAGATGGACTTTTTTAGGAATTAGTTAATGCCGTTCATAATATGTTTTCATAATCAAGAGTCTGGATTGATTTTTCTTTCGACTTGTTTTTTGAGTCCAGCTTTAGTTATCTTGGTAGATAACCTATGACTAGATCATTAGACTTTGATTATTATCTACAATGTATATCAATCTAAGAATAAAAACAATGAATCAGTCTTCTTGCCAATTATTAATTAGGCTGTTGACAATTACTTCAGGATGATCCATCTAGGATGTGGAGCCGAGGACTACAAATGCAATGTAAATGTGTGGCAGAGTACTACATCAGCTCAGGTATATTCACATAAATGTTCATTAGGCATTATTTGGATTCCATTGTGAAAAATTTCATAGCAATGGTAAAATGGTTTGAGAATGATGGGTTCATTCCTAGAGGTATAACTCCTCTTTTATTGCTTTAACCCCCAAGCATAAGGATCCCCTTCATATGAGTGATTTTAGACCCATAAGTCTCATTGGTTGTCAATACAAAATCTTGCTAAAGTCATTGCTAATCATCTTCAATAAGTTGTTCATTCAATTGCTAATGAGGCCCAAACGACTTATATAAAGGGAAGACAAATCATTGATGGCCCTTTTATGGTAATCAAATTATCTCATGGACTAATAAAGAGCTTCTTTGTATCTTGAGAGTCGACTTTAAAAAAGCATTTGACTCTCTTGACTGGAATTTCTTGAACCATATTATGGAGCAAATGGGTTTCAACTATACATGTAGAAAATGGATTCAGTGGTGTCTTAACTCAGCATTCTCCTCAGTTCTTGTCAATGAATCTCCTACTAAAGAATTCAAGATTCACTAGGGCCTTGCTAAAGTGATCCTCTATCCCCGTTCCTCTTCATTATTGTGGTTGAAGCCTTACATGTTTCTCTCTAAGAAGCGATGTTTAGAAACATATTTGAAGGGTTCGAGTTTTTTTTTGGTTAAAGGGGTTTTTCGATAAAATATATTACTCCAAAAAATGATTAAGTACATAGTATGAGGGTGAATACAACATCTAAGCGCGTTATAGGCAACCAAACGCACCTATTGTGAAAAAAAAAATCTATCATAAGAGATAAACCAATCTTATGAACCTACCAAAATAAAACGCTGACAACAAAACTAGAACAACTTTCTAACTCAACCACGGATACGAATGTCTCACGCGTCCCAGAAAGTAAGTTGTTTATTATTTAAGTCATTAACATCATACTTGTAACCATCATAACCATCATAGTCTTCATAATCAAGGAGACTTACATAACCACAAGGGGTGACCCAGCGGTAAGAATACCAGCCTTCCAAAGAGGAGGTCAAGGGTTCGAATCTAACGGAGAGAAAATTAATCCCCTTGTGGCCACGGAGGTTCACCTACGCCGACTCCGGGCTATCCAAAAGGATAGTCGCCGTGGGATTAGTCGGCTCGCAATGTCGAGTCGGAAACCCATGATTACCAAAAAAAATAAATAAAAAATCAATGAGACTTACATCATTATCTCCTCTACCAGCACGATTCGAATGGCCATATATCAAGCCATGTAATCATCAATATCCTCGACTTCATGACTATCAGAATCTTCCCCTTGCTTTTCTATAGTAGTACCTGTTAGTTTTACGGATAAAAATTAATTAATATGTCCGGATTCGAACACGAGACTTCGGGATTGCACACATTACGTATGAGTTTCAATGTTTTAATAATTAATATATTAAGTTATGATTAATTATTAAATTCACAATAAACGACTAAAAAGCGTTAAGTAATTATTGGAATTGACTAAACGGTCGGTGAATGTCAACGAGATATGAAAAGAAGGAAACAAGCCAAGAGAAGGTTCTAGAAATCCTTTCTTGGGCTTGTTGTGGCCGAACTATGGGTATCCCACATTGGAAACCATAGTAAACTTGATCTCAACTATAATGTTATAAATACATCCCTATGTATTCATCCCTTGGTACACTTGATTTCAATAGAATGCCAAACTTCTTCTTTTCTCCTCTTGTTCATAGGTTAACGAACGGAACCCCAAGAAAATGGATTTGTGAGTAACCTTGAACATTACAAAGAGTTTGGTAAATCTATTGTGGTTCAAGAACCTAGCTTTTCTCATTGAAACGCTTGTAATACGTGTGTACAAGAACGAAGTGTTAGCATACTTTTGCTAACGTAATTTGCCCTAATCGATTTCACATTAGTCGATCCATCATTAAACTCTAATCTAGGGTTTATATTGTTCTTGATACTTGATTTCTTGTTCTTGCTAGAATCACAAAGATACACATATTCTTTTATATTCAGTTAATTATTATTACATGTATTTGATTCTATTCCTTGTTTATATATGATGTAGTGCTTGATGATGTTCCTTGTTTTTATAATTGTTCTGATTTACAAATTCCAACAGTACTAGGTTCACATCCCAACGATTTCATAGTAGTCTCCTTATGCATAGGTAACGGTTTCCCATCATCATCCAATAGCACAATTTTCCAAACAAGCATTTGACTTTCTAGTACATTAATCCTTTCAGCCAGATATGTAATACTTGTACTACCAAATGACGAATGTTTACAACCCTCTCCTTCCTCACATCCACCATAGGGCTAGATACGTCAACATAGTTCGAAGGGGTCAAGTTGGGTTTTAATAGGGTTGATGTTTCTTTTTGGGTAAAAGGTCAAAAGATCCGGTAAATATATTACTCCAAAAAATGTTTAAGTACAAAGGATATGGGTGAATCCCATATCTCAGCCCGTTACACAGGCGGAAAAGCTTACATAACAAGATACATCCAATTCTCTAAATAAGAAAAACCACTACTCAAAAGGTACCATTAGACTCCTATAAGATCAAAATTACTTTCTACCAAGACCTTTGAGCTTGATACCATACGTGTCATATAAAGCATCCAAATTTCCTGGAAGATCGTAAACCTGATCCCCATAGTCATCATAATCATAATCATCTTCACGATCATGACCCCCACCAAATCATAACCTCCTCTTCATCACTGTCTGAAACAACAATCTCTCCCATCTTAGAGAATGGGAACCCTCTTAGTAGAAGAAGTAGACCCTGGATAATCAACCTTTTTAATAGGATGACCATCATCATCCACAAGAGTAGCTTTCCCATCAAGAAGTAGCTTTTCAAGCTCCCCAATTTTCTCAACTATAGGAGTAGAACCAACCTCCTTAGTTCCCATTGAATCACTCACAAGAGGTTCTTGTGATCTCATCCTCCTTAGCTTCCTTTGTAATACCAGAATTCACATCCTTAGTTACTTCATTGGTAGGAATACCAAAGTCATCAGTATCATCTATATAAAGGACATCAAACTGGTTTGATGTAGCAATTTTCGTACCACTCGTACTAGCCACACCAGCGGACTTCTTCTTTGTAGTATTCATCTTTTTGGGTTCAGGAGGAGGCGTTTTAGGTTGATACCTAAACTTAGGACCCCCAATAGATTTAGTAACACCACCTTGACCCGAAGCACTATGACCACCATTCTTACCCTTCTTCTTGTTATTGACCGTTTGAAAACCATCAGTAAAACTTTGTTTAGGCTGAGTAGGAGGTGGAACAGATTTAGGACAATCAAGTAGCGTATGACCAAAAAGCTTACACGTATCACACCGAGGCGGTTTCCACTCGTATTCAACCCGAATCATCTCAAAAGTAGAACCCGTCCCATCAAGTAATGGCATCTCAAGAGTGAGGCTCTCCCTAAGTACCTGGTCCGCCTTGACTTCAATCAAGCACCTAGCAAAACTACTACGGCCCCATGATTCCCTACACATTTGACTAGTATAAGCATCTAACATTCTCGGCGTACCAATCAATGTAGCAAGAAGACTAAGACCGTCATCAGAAAACATAGCAAGAGGAACATCATGGAATTTAACCCACACTAAAATGTTAGTCAAATCCTCTTTAAGTAAATTGGTGTTCAAGGTCCATGCTTAAGAATAATAGGGTTGATGTTTCTCACCTCAAGTTTACGGATGACGCGCTTATTTTGGGTAAATGGTCACTTGAGGATGCAAAAAATCTTTGTCATATCTTGAATTGCTTTAATTTGTCATCCGTGTTGAATGTAAACTTTTTTAAAAGCATGTTTTATGGTGTTGGTGTTACTCATGGTGAAACACAAAACCTAGCTTCTATTTTTTTTTTCAATCTTCTAATTTCCCTTGCTCATACTTTGGTTTACCGATTAGTGAAAATATGAATAAAGGTTCTAGTTGAGACCTATTATTGAAAAATTTCACAAAAGGCTTATCTCATGAAAAGCTAGGACTCTTTCGTACGGGGGTTAGACTTACACTCATCAAATCAGTCCTCGGAGTACTTGGTACGTACTTCTTCTCACTCTATAAAGCTCCAAAGAATGTTATTAACTACCTTGAGAAGTTACGTTGATTTTTTTGGGGGGTGGAACTTTTAACTCAAATAAGATAACGTGGATTACTTGGAAAAAGGTTTGTTCTCCATCTAAGGATGGTGTCCTTGGAATTGGGAGTCTTTGAGAATTAAGCATTGCCATGATATTTAAATGGTGGTGGAATTTTCAAGTTGATAACAATACACTTTGGAACCAAGTTATCACTTCCATCCATGGCAAGAATAGTGGTATCGGCTTAAATAGCCCTAATAGCCAACCTCACCAACGCTCATGGAAATCCATCAATCTCCTAAGTGACACATTATTGAATACCAACATCAACCTTCAATCCACTTTCCTTCAAAGAATAGGTCAAGCTCATTCATTTTCTTCCTGGAATGAACATTGGATTGGGGATCTGATGATCAAAGACATGTTTCCTAGATTGTTTAACATTGAAACTTCAAAAAATTACAATATGGCCAAGAGATGTAATACAATACATGGCCCAAGACACGGGTTGGTGTTTGTGTCGACCCATTAGGGGTGGGCTTGAAGAGGTCCAATTCGAAAATATGCTTACCCCTCTAGAAATTCGACCCTTCCGACATCTCATATGGGTGGGAATACAAATTCAATCACCAATGTTCCAACCTCTTCACCGTGTCCACTTTGAAGAAACAAATTGATGAATACTATTGATTACGAATGAACTTTCGATATGATGGAACAAGGCTCTTCCAATAAAGGTGTATATATCAATTCATGGAGGTTATTTTTGGACCGCCTCTCCACCTATTGCAACCTTAATGGTCGTGGAATTGATATCCATTCTGTCACATCCCCAGAAATCGGGTCCAGCGGAAGCATACATGTAGCTGGGGTGTAACTCAATTGGTATTACAACACAAGTTCAAAAATGGTTTTCACTTGAATCATTTAGAATAAAATAGCTTAATCAAAAGTATTGAATTTACATTGTTAAAATTTGTGCGGAAGTAGGCCCTTAAAATAATTTTAAAACGGTCCCCAAATGAATATCAGAGTCTTCTATGACCATGCCATGCCCTGCCAAAACCTCCTGTAGTGTGCCATTGCTTAAAACCTGAAAATACATGCTAAAACGTCAGCATAAAGCTGGTGAGTTCATAGTTTTAAGTAAACAAGTATTTCCCGTAAACAAGTGTTTCCAGAAATCAAGTGTTTCCCAGCAAAGGCATCGCAAATCCACTCAGTTACAAGTCCCGCCATAAGAGACTTGTAACCTGTGTGTTTACAACCCACTGCCAAAAAGTAATATGTTTAAGTAAACAAGTCATTTGCGGAACACGAGATTTTCAGTAGCAAGACAATATAACAAATACAATGTCACAGCTAAAAATAAGATATACAGTGCCTAAGCTCATGACCCCGAAGCTCGACGTAATCATATGCAATCAAGCATAAAATGCCCCAAGTAAGTGTTTGCCAGACACTCGGAAGTAATCCGAATGATATGCGTCCGTTTAACAGGTTGGCGCGACCAACTCGGACGGGGTGTCAACCCAAATAGATCTATCCACAGCATTCGCGCTCACACGCATGTAATTAACGGTTCATGATAAAGGGGACTTCAGTGGCAGTAATAGGTAATTCAGGCAAAGTAACAGTTTTATATTTATGTCCGCAAAAGCAAGAACTTGTGTTCATAAGAAAGAAATCAAGGATGGAATAAGTAATTCATAATGTATTCAAGTAATCAATCAAGTATTTCAACCATCCAGTAATGTTTGAGAAAATGAATCGCGTTCAAGTAAAACAAGCATTGAATTTAAATAGTAAGGAGCATGTATCTTCCCCCAAAACAGTTGTAAAACAAGTAAAAGTAGGGGTTATGAACTCACCTGGTGCAATAGCTACGATGACAACAATGAATACACAGAAATGAGGCACGATCTCTAACCGCAACCTAATATGAATGATATGATCTAATGTAAGAAATGAAATGACGCTACACATGCAAATACGTATGTTATCGATACCACTCATTAGTTTTGAAAATAACGTTTATCGTCGACAAATACGTTTTTGACGTCTCGTTAGGTTAATAACCACTTTTCATGGAAATGGGTTGAAACGGTACTCCACGATCTTGTTTGGTGTTCTATCGGCAAATATAAGGTTTTTGTCGCAAAAATAACATTTTCATTACTTGAAAATATGCCCAAAATGGCCTCGCAAAACAAGTCGCGAAATGTTGTACGTTAAGGGTTAGTGATGAAACTCGGCGTTTTTGAAAACCTTGTAACAATATCTTGAAGTCGTGTCATTCAACTTTTGGCGATACGGGTCTCGATCGATGAGAAAATCGACTCTTATTGTTGTTACTTGAAAGTATTATGTTCAATACTTAGAAAATTTCATTATAGTAAAAGCTGTCAAAATATATATAGTTTATCGGGTATATAGATGAGGTCGTAGTTTATTCGTTATAAGTCTATTCGACGAACGGCCAATTGATTTGAAAAGCTTGTTGGAAGATCTTGATTTCATAAAACTACGGCTCAGACTCAAATTGATCCGATCATGAAGAAAAATAGCCAAGAAAGTGGTGTCTCGCAAAGACAGTTTTGCGGCAAAATAATAATAGAAAAGCTGATGGAAATTTGTAAAAATCATCTAAGTTCAAACGCTTGTATCTTTTTCGTTATAAGCTTGTTTTCTACGTTCTTTATATCCCAGGAATCGTGGGACAACATGCTAATATATTTTTGATAAGTCAGGACGGCTAGATCAAGTTTTACGTCTCGAAACAGTCCATGAAAACTGTTCAACAGCAAGCTATTTTTCAGAAAATAGTTTTCGTCGTTAAAATTGAAAATAGCATATCTTTTTCGTCGTAACTCGGATTTTAGTGATTCAAGCGGCCACGGTTTCGTTTTTGAAAGTATTTTCTGAATATCTAACCCAATGTTACCCGGAAACCCCTGAGTTTTCTGAAATTGGCGATTTGGGACAGAACCTATATTTGAAAGTATTTTTCGTTGTTAATATTCGGAAAATCATATCTCCTTCGTTATTAACTCGTTTTTATCCCCGTTTTCGGCCATAGTTTCGTCTCGGAATGTATTTTCTAAATCTTGGGTCCAAAGTTACACCCTAGACCCTGAGTTTCCCACGTTTTACAAAAATGGACAGATCTATATATATAGTGTTTAAAACTCATTTTTAAGGACCAAGACTTGTTCAAGGTTTAACCAATCTACTTCAAATCAACTCCACAAGTACCCAATCCTACCATACACCTTCTTAGGGTGTCATGGGTTCCTAAACATCACCAAAAATGGTGGATCTCATGAGATTGCTAATAAAAATTGTAGATCTATGTTTATAAACAAAAATAAATAATAAGTGGTATGGATCATAGTATATTTGCATGTTTTGTTACTAGATCATGAAAATATATAAAATAGATGTTTAAAAGAGTAGGAAAGATTATTAGTAACTTACTTGAGTGATTATTGAAAGATGGTGATGAAAACTTAGTTAATCTTGAGGTTTTATTTCAAAACCCAAACTAGATCAATACTATGACTTGTTAAACACCTTGATCTTGAAAAATTAATGGTTTCTCCTTCTTGATCTTGTTTGGCCGATCCATACATAAAGAGAGAAATAGATGAAAAGTTTGCTAGTGTTTTGATGTGTAAATGAAGAATGTGATGAAAAATGAAGTTTATATATTCCTTGAAAGTCTTTATGGTCTTTTATAATTATTTAGCACATGGTTTAGGGGGCTAGGGGGGGGCACAAGGAGTAAAACAAGGGATGTGTTTTGTGGCTAAATTAATGAGCTTGTCTAGATATGTAAGTATTAGTTGGTTTTTGTGGTGTATTAGGTGTTACCCGGGTACCGAGTTATCTAAAAGTAATTCGTAACGAGATGAAATAAAATATGACGAAGTTGTAAAAGTTGTAAAATATTATTCCTTGCAAGAATCGGGTGTTAGAATAATTATTGAATTGAAATAACGCAAACCGACGGAGTAATAAGCTCCGACCGTGAAATATAGTAATTGATTTCAAAACACCGGGTAAATTAATAATATAATTTTTATATCATTATAATAAGTATGAAAATATGTTAGGATCGTAGGGTATACGTTCGTAGTAAAAACTGAGTGGTAACGTTAATTACAAATTAAGCATACGTATATAGAAATAATGCATATCCGTGTAGGGCCTAAAATGTGATGATGATGTAACCGAGGATATGTAGACTACTCCAGTCTATATGACGTGTTATTAATGAATGATGCATGAATTCACAGCGAAACCACATTGGTTACGCGAATTTGAAGACTCGTAAACTCAGTTTACGATGAAATGAATGGCAATCGTGAATAGTGATTTCCTTCCGGAAATGAATAGTGTCATATGAATAGTAAAATTTTGAAACACTTCTCGGAATCACAAACTGACTCCGAAAACGATGAATAGTAAAATGATGAATAGTGACAGGTGAATAGTAAATGATGAATAGTAACTGATGAATAGTGAATAGGAGAAATGTCCTGAAAATGCGGGTTGTTACAGTCTCACCCCCTTAAAAGGAACTTCGTCCCGAAGTTCAGTTTATGTTGGTCTCTAGAGTGGTATTGGTTAAAAGATGATGATATAATCGTGTAAGCTACTGAGCTCTAACAAGGTTCAAGTCTGACGGCCACTAGGCCTACTCTGTCAGAAATCGTAAATGGTTAAGTGTATATCGGGTTTCACTTTATGAAGTTTTCTGAATGGTATTATGCCTTTCCTAGGCAGAACTTTCAACATAATCATGCCACGAACTTGAAATTCTAGTAGTTTACCGCTTATCGAACTTGTAATTGATTCTTGATTTGTAGGAAATTCCTGGTTATTTCATGAATGCTTACGGGACTAGTGAGTTGGACTTTTCCAAGTTTTGATCCGTCAATGGATGTTGACACTTCGACCATAGAGTGCTTCGAATGGTGTAGTCTCTAAGCTCGTGTGATAACTATGGTTGCAACTGAATTTGATTTATGGCAAATGGTTAATCCAACCATTTCTAGTGTTAATCACACCCGATTTGGGCATATCTCCCTAGGTTTGAATCAATCTCAAATTCTGACCATTGGTCTACAGATGATAGGTGGTGTGGTTCCAAAGAGATCTTAATGAAATCGCTAGGAGTTGAGGTGAATCAAATTCCTTTATTAGGAATAATTGAAATGGGTATCATGAATCTTGTTTTGAAAGACTTACAGGGTTAAATCCGTAAAAGGGTATTGTTATAAATAATATATTAGGATAAGGTTGTGATCCTCCGCAGGATGTCAGGAATTGAGTCTTTCTCCACCTACGGTGCTTAGTCTCCATTACTATGATTTTCCCCAAGTTATAGGTCATCAACTCACAAACTCCTAAAGGTATAAGTGAGGTAATATAGTGATTGATTTTCAAAGTTTGTTTTGAGATTGTGTTTTGTTCATAAACCTTCCCCGAATAAATGAATCTACAAGTTTAAGCAAACGGCTTTTTAGGTAACATCCTTCTTGATGTTTCAAAATTTAGTAGTTATGCAATATAGGAAAATTTTCAACATAAGGTGGATAATATGGTTTACCAAAGATCGATGTTTAAAATTTTGTAACATTCAATAGTTTTGTAAAAGATTAGCCAAAAGGAATTTGCTTGTCAAAATAAGTGCATCAGAAAAGTATTTCTTACAAGATATATGTTTTGTATAACGGTAGTTTGGAGAAAATCCATTTAAAAATGAAAGTATTAAGAGGATAAAATAGCCAAGTATGTGTGTCTGCACAAATGCATAGGTGTCTAACATGTTCGAATAAAGTCTATTGGTGAGGACATGTTCAATCTATAGTCTCGATTAAGAGGTTGGATTTATCTCTATGGTGTTGCTTAGTGAGCATTCGCATCGAAACAAATCCTGTAATTCAGTCAAGCCAATACTTTATAGATGCTGGAATTTTTGGCGATCAGGCCAGTGATAGTGGTCCGAATGGTTTCGTGATATCCTGAGATTTCTGTTGAGTTTTGAAAGGTCTTAATGTATCGACGGATCATCCTCATAGAAGGTATGGAAACTCTTTCCTAGGGAGGTCATTGATAATATCCACTTATCAATATAGGGAGTAGTGAGGGATGAGTGACATCAGAATCTATAGAGTGTTAGCTAATTCCTTATATATATATATATATGGGGGTGGGGAAAGGAAATGATAGTAATGGTGAGAAGGGAAGAGACTGTGACAACTGCAACAAAATGAGATTGTGACAAAAGAAAATACTGTGATATGAGTGTATTGTGCATAAATATGAAAGTTCATGAAATAAAATGACTAGCTGACATGCTTCCAATCGGTGGTTTACAAAGTGATGAAAAGTATGAAGGTTCCAACAACGAGAGTATACACACACATGAATGAAACATTTGGAAATGAGTTGAGAATTCAATCCAGACATAATCTTATTATAACCATTCTCAGTGTTGCAAAATTCATGTCTGAGTCAGACATAGGTGGTCAGCCTATATCTCACTATCCCGGGTCGAATATAAATGACCAGTCTATATTCCACCGAGGTTCCATGAATTTTGAAATACTCAGTTCAGTTATACTAATACCATGTCCTTCACAAATACCAAGACGTTCTGAAAGACAAAAGCAGGTGACCAAACTCGAGGTCAAATGATGAAACTATGCAAGGAAAAACATAATGCGGTGACATACATGATACGTGAACATGCTTATATGAAAGAAAATTATAGTAATCAACTATAATAAATGAATATAATATACCAGATAATGAGATAACAATCTCATCACCTATGTCAGCAACTAACCACAAATGAGGCTTCAGCTTGGCAGGCAGGCACGTGACGGTCATAGGGTTAAGTTTTCTTGAAAGTAGCTATAGTCTAGGTTTTAAAAACACTTAGTTCGCTATAGCCAAAGCTCTGATACCAATCTGTCACATCCCCAGAAATCGGATCCAGCGGAAGCATACATGTAGCTGGGGTGTAACTCAATTGGTATTACAACACAAGTTCAAAAATGGTTTTCACTTGAATCATTTAGAATAAAATAGCTTAATCAAAAGTATTGAATTTACATTGTTAAAATTTGTGCGGAAGTAGGCCCTTAAAATAATTTTAAAACGGTCCCCAAATGAATATCAGAGTCTTCTATGACCATGCCATGCCCTGCCAAAACCTCCTGTAGTGTGCCATTGCTTAAAACCTGAAAATACATGCTAAAACGTCAGCATAAAGCTGGTGAGTTCATAGTTTTAAGTAAACAAGTATTTCCCGTAAACAAGTGTTTCCAGAAATCAAGTGTTTCCCAGCAAAGGCATAGCAAATCCACTCAGTTACAAGTCCCGCCATAAGAGACTTGTAACCTGTGTGTTTACAACCCACTGCCAAAAAGTAATATGTTTAAGTAAACAAGTCATTTGCGGAACACGAGATTTTCAGTAGCAAGACAATATAACAAATACAATGTCACAGCTAAAAATAAGATATACAGTGCCTAAGCACATGACCCCGAAGCTCGACGTAATCATATGCAATCAAGCATAAAATGCCCCAAGTAAGTGTTTGCCAGACACTCGGAAGTAATCTGAATGATATGCGTCCGTTTAACAGGTTGGCACGACCAACTCGGACGGGGTGTCAACCCAAATAGATCTATCCACAGCATTCGCGCTCACACGCATGTAATTAACGGTTCATGATAAAGGGGACTTCAGTGGCAGTAATAGGTAACTCAGGCAAAGTAATAGTTTCATATTTATGTCCGCAAAAGCAAGAACTTGTGTTCATAAGAAAGAAATCAAGGATGGAATAAGTAATTCATAATATATTCAAGTAATCAATCAAGTATTTCAACCATCCAGTAATGTTTGAGAAAATGAATCGCGTTCAAGTAAAACAAGCATTGAATTTAAATAGTAAGGAGCATGTATCTTCCCCCAAAACAGTTGTAAAACAAGTAAAAGTAGGGGTTATGAACTCACCTGGTGCAATAGCTACGATGACAACAATGAATACACAGAAATGAGGCACGATCTCTAACCGCAACCTAATATGAATGATATGATCTAATGTAAGAAATGAAATGACGCTACACATGCAAATACGTATGTTATCGATACCACTCATTAGTTTTGAAAATAACGTTTATCGTCGACAAATACGTTTTTGACGTCTCGTTAGGTTAATAACCACTTTTCATGGAAATGGGTTGAAACGGTACTCCACGATCTTGTTTGGTGTTCTATCGGCAAATATAAGGTTTTTGTCGCAAAAATAACATTTTCATTACTTGAAAATATGCCCAAAATGGCCTCGCAAAACAAGTCGCGAAATGTTGTACGTTAAGGGTTAGTGATGAAACTCGGCGTTTTTGAAAACCTTGTAACAATATCTTGAAGTCGTGTCATTCAACTTTTGGCGATACGGGTCTCGATCGATGAGAAAATCGACTCTTATTGTTGTTACTTGAAAGTATTATGTTCAATACTTAGAAAATTTCATTATAGTAAAAGCTGTCAAAATATATATAGTTTATCGGGTATATAGATGAGGTCGTAGTTTATTCGTTATAAGTCTATTCGACGAACGGCCAATTGATTTGAAAAGCTTGTTGGAAGATCTTGATTTCATAAAACTACGGCTCAGACTCAAATTGATCCGATCATGAAGAAAAATAGCCAAGAAAGTGGTGTCTCGCAAAGACAGTTTTGCGGCAAAATAATAATAGAAAAGCTGATGGAAATTTGTAAAAATCATCTAAGTTCAAACGCTTGTATCTTTTTCGTTATAAGCTCGTTTTCTACGTTCTTTATATCCCAGGAATCGTGGGACAACATGCTAATATATTTTTGATAAGTCAGGACGGCTAGATCAAGTTTTACGTCTCGAAACAGTCCATGAAAACTGTTCAACAGCAAGCTATTTTTCAGAAAATAGTTTTCGTCGTTAAAATTGAAAATAGCATATCTTTTTCGTCGTAACTCGGATTTTAGTGATTCAAGCGGCCACGGTTTCGTTTTTGAAAGTATTTTCTGAATATCTAACCCAATGTTACCCGGAAACCCCTGAGTTTTCTGAAATTGGCGATTTGGGACAGAACCTATATTTGAAAGTATTTTTCGTTGTTAATATTCGGAAAATCATATCTCCTTCGTTATTAACTCGTTTTTATCCCCGTTTTCGGCCATAGTTTCGTCTCGGAATGTATTTTCTAAATCTTGGGTCCAAAGTTACACCCTAGACCCTGAGTTTCCCACGTTTTACAAAAATGGACAGATCTATATATATAGTGTTTAAAACTCATTTTTAAGGACCAAGACTTGTTCAAGGTTTAACCAATCTACTTCAAATCAACTCCACAAGTACCCAATCCTACCATACACCTTCTTAGGGTGTCATGGGTTCCTAAACATCACCAAAAATGGTGGATCTCATGAGATTGCTAATAAAAATTGTAGATCTATGTTTATAAACAAAAATAAATAATAAGTGGTATGGATCATAGTATATTTGCATGTTTTGTTACTAGATCATGAAAATATATAAAATAGATGTTTAAAAGAGTAGGAAAGATTATTAGTAACTTACTTGAGTGATTATTGAAAGATGGTGATGAAAACTTAGTTAATCTTGAGGTTTTATTTCAAAACCCAAACTAGATCAATACTATGACTTGTTAAACACCTTGATCTTGAAAAATTAATGGTTTCTCCTTCTTGATCTTGTTTGGCCGATCCATACATAAAGAGAGAAATAGATGAAAAGTTTGCTAGTGTTTTGATGTGTAAATGAAGAATGTGATGAAAAATGAAGTTTATATATTCCTTGAAAGTCTTTATGGTCTTTTATAATTATTTAGCACATGGTTTAGGGGGCTAGGGGGGGGGGGCACAAGGAGTAAAACAAGGGATGTGTTTTGTGGCTAAATTAATGAGCTTGTCTAGATATGTAAGTATTAGTTGGTTTTTGTGGTGTATTAGGTGTTACCGGGTACCGAGTTATCTAAAAGTAATTCGTAACGAGATGAAATAAAATATGACGAAGTTGTAAAAGTTGTAAAATATTATTCCTTGCAAGAATCGGGTGTTAGAATAATTATTGAATTGAAATAACGCAAACCGACGGAGTAATAAGCTCCGACCGTGAAATATAGTAATTGATTTCAAAACACCGGGTAAATTAATAATATAATTTTTATATCATTATAATAAGTATGAAAATATGTTAGGATCGTAGGGTATACGTTCGTAGTAAAAACTGAGTGGTAACGTTAATTACAAATTAAGCATACGTATATAGAAATAATGCATATCCGTGTAGGGCCTAAAATGTGATGATGATGTAACCGAGGATATGTAGACTACTCCGGTCTATATGACGTGTTATTAATGAATGATGCATGAATTCACAGCGAAACCACATTGGTTACGCGAATTTGAAGACTCGTAAACTCAGTTTACGATGAAATGAATGGCAATCGTGAATAGTGATTTCCTTCCGGAAATGAATAGTGTCATATGAATAGTAAAATTTTGAAACACTTCTCGGAATCACAAACTGACTCCGAAAACGATGAATAGTAAAATGATGAATAGTGACAGGTGAATAGTAAATGATGAATAGTAACTGATGAATAGTGAATAGGAGAAATGTCCTGAAAATGCGGGTTGTTACAGTCTCACCCCCTTAAAAGGAACTTCGTCCCGAAGTTCAGTTTATGTTGGTCTCTAGAGTGGTATTGGTTAAAAGATGATGATATAATCGTATAAGCTACTGAGCTCTAACAAGGTTCAAGTCTGACGGCCACTAGGCCTACTCTGTCAGAAATCGTAAATGGTTAAGTGTATATCGGGTTTCACTTTATGAAGTTTTCTGAATGGTATTATGCCTTTCCTAGGCAGAACTTTCAACATAATCATGCCACGAACTTGAAATTCTAGTAGTTTACCGCTTATCGAACTTGTAATTGATTCTTGATTTGTAGGAAATTCCTGGTTATTTCATGAATGCTTACGGAACTAGTGAGTTGGACTTTTCCAAGTTTTGATCCGTCAATGGATGTTGACACTTCGACCATAGAGTGCTTCGAATGGTGTAGTCTCTAAGCTCGTGTGATAACTATGGTTGCAACTGAATTTGATTTATGGCAAATGGTTAATCCAACCATTTCTAGTGTTAATCACACCCGATTTGGGCATATCTCCCTAGGTTTGAATCAATCTCAAATTCTGACCATTGGTCTACAGATGATAGGTGGTGTGGTTCCAAAGAGATCTTAATGAAATCGCTAGGAGTTGAGGTGAATCAAATTCCTTTATTAGGAATAATTGAAATGGGTATCATGAATCTTGTTTTGAAAGACTTACAGGGTTAAATCCGTAAAAGGGTATTGTTATAAATAATATATTAGGATAAGGTTGTGATCCTCCGCAGGATGTCAGGAATTGAGTCTTTCTCCACCTACGGTGCTTAGTCTCCATTACTAAGATTTTCCCCAAGTTATAGGTCATCAACTCACAAACTCCTAAAGGTATAAGTGAGGTAATATAGTGATTGATTTTCAAAGTTTGTTTTGAGATTGTGTTTTGTTCATAAACCTTCCCCGAATAAATGAATCTACAAGTTTAAGCAAACGGCTTTTTAGGTAACATCCTTCTTGATGTTTCAAAATTTAGTAGTTATGCAATATAGGAAAATTTTCAACATAAGGTGGATAATATGGTTTACCAAAGATCGATGTTTAAAATTTTGTAACATTCAATAGTTTTGTAAAAGATTAGCCAAAAGGAATTTGCTTGTCAAAATAAGTGCATCAGAAAAGTATTTCTTACAAGATATATGTTTTGTATAACGGTAGTTTGGAGAAAATCCATTTAAAAATGAAAGTATTAAGAGGATAAAATAGCCAAGTATGTGTGTCTGCACAAATGCATAGGTGTCTAACATGTTCGAATAAAGTCTATTGGTGAGGACATGTTCAATCTATAGTCTCGATTAAGAGGTTGGATTTATCTCTATGGTGTTGCTTAGTGAGCATTCGCATCGAAACAAATCATGTAATTCAGTCAAGCCAATACTTTATAGATGCTGGAATTTTTGGCGATCAGGCCAGTGATAGTGGTCCGAATGGTTTCGTGATATCCTGAGATTTCTGTTGAGTTTTGAAAGGTCTTAATGTATCGACGGATCATCCTCATAGAAGGTATGGAAACTCTTTCCTAGGGAGGTCATTGATAATATCCACTTATCAATATAGGGAGTAGTGAGGGATGAGTGACATCAGAATCTATAGAGTGTTAGCTAATTCCTTATATATATATATGGGGGTGGGGAAAGGAAATGATAGTAATGGTGAGAAGGGAAGAGACTGTGACAACTGCAACAAAATGAGATTGTGACAAAAGAAAATACTGTGATATGAGTGTATTGTGCATAAATATGAAAGTTCATGAAATAAAATGACTAGCTGACATGCTTCCAATCGGTGGTTTACAAAGTGATGAAAAGTATGAAGGTTCCAACAACGAGAGTATACACACACATGAATGAAACATTTGGAAATGAGTTGAGAATTCAATCCAGACATAATCTTATTATAACCATTCTCAGTGTTGCAAAATTCATGTCTGAGTCAGACATAGGTGGTCAGCCTATATCTCACTATCCCGGGTCGAATATAAATGACCAGTCTATATTCCACCGAGGTTCCATGAATTTTGAAATACTCAGTTCAGTTATACTAATACCATGTCCTTCACAAATACCAAGACGTTCTGAAAGACAAAAGCAGGTGACCAAACTCGAGGTCAAATGATGAAACTATGCAAGGAAAAACATAATGCGGTGACATACATGATACGTGAACATGCTTATATGAAAGAAAATTATAGTAATCAACTATAATAAATGAATATAATATACCAGATAATGAGATAACAATCTCATCACCTATGTCAGCAACTAACCACAAATGAGGCTTCAGCTTGGCAGGCAGGCACGTGACGGTCATAGGGTTAAGTTTTCTTGAAAGTAGCTATAGTCTAGGTTTTAAAAACACTTAGTTCGCTATAGCCAAAGCTCTGATACCAATCTGTCACATCCCCAGAAATCGGATCCAGCGGAAGCATACATGTAGCTGGGGTGTAACTCAATTGGTATTACAACACAAGTTCAAAAATGGTTTTCACTTGAATCATTTAGAATAAAATAGCTTAATCAAAAGTATTGAATTTACATTGTTAAAATTTGTGCGGAAGTAGGCCCTTAAAATAATTTTAAAACGGTCCCCAAATGAATATCAGAGTCTTCTATGACCATGCCATGCCCTGCCAAAACCTCCTGTAGTGTGCCATTGCTTAAAACCTGAAAATACATGCTAAAACGTCAGCATAAAGCTGGTGAGTTCATAGTTTTAAGTAAACAAGTATTTCCCGTAAACAAGTGTTTCCAGAAATCAAGTGTTTCCCAGCAAAGGCATAGCAAATCCACTCAGTTACAAGTCCCGCCATAAGAGACTTGTAACCTGTGTGTTTACAACCCACTGCCAAAAAGTAATATGTTTAAGTAAACAAGTCATTTGCGGAACACGAGATTTTCAGTAGCAAGACAATATAACAAATACAATGTCACAGCTAAAAATAAGATATACAGTGCCTAAGCACATGACCCCGAAGCTCGACGTAATCATATGCAATCAAGCATAAAATGCCCCAAGTAAGTGTTTGCCAGACACTCGGAAGTAATCCGAATGATATGCGTCCGTTTAACAGGTTGGCACGACCAACTCGGACGGGGTGTCAACCCAAATAGATCTATCCACAGCATTCGCGCTCACACGCATGTAATTAACGGTTCATGATAAAGGGGACTTCAGTGGCAGTAATAGGTAACTCAGGCAAAGTAATAGTTTCATATTTATGTCCGCAAAAGCAAGAACTTGTGTTCATAAGAAAGAAATCAAGGATGGAATAAGTAATTCATAATATATTCAAGTAATCAATCAAGTATTTCAACCATCCAGTAATGTTTGAGAAAATGAATCGCGTTCAAGTAAAACAAGCATTGAATTTAAATAGTAAGGAGCATGTATCTTCCCCCAAAACAGTTGTAAAACAAGTAAAAGTAGGGGTTATGAACTCACCTGGTGCAATAGCTACGATGACAACAATGAATACACAGAAATGAGGCACGATCTCTAACCGCAACCTAATATGAATGATATGATCTAATGTAAGAAATGAAATGACGCTACACATGCAAATACGTATGTTATCGATACCACTCATTAGTTTTGAAAATAACGTTTATCGTCGACAAATACGTTTTTGACGTCTCGTTAGGTTAATAACCACTTTTCATGGAAATGGGTTGAAACGGTACTCCACGATCCTTGTTTGGTGTTCTATCGGCAAATATAAGGTTTTTGTCGCAAAAATAACATTTTCATTACTTGAAAATATGCCCAAAATGGCCTCGCAAAACAAGTCGCGAAATGTTGTACGTTAAGGGTTAGTGATGAAACTCGGCGTTTTTGAAAACCTTGTAACAATATCTTGAAGTCGTGTCATTCAACTTTTGGCGATACGGGTCTCGATCGATGAGAAAATCGACTCTTATTGTTGTTACTTGAAAGTATTATGTTCAATACTTAGAAAATTTCATTATAGTAAAAGCTGTCAAAATATATATAGTTTATCGGGTATATAGATGAGGTCGTAGTTTATTCGTTATAAGTCTATTCGACGAACGGCCAATTGATTTGAAAAGCTTGTTGGAAGATCTTGATTTCATAAAACTACGGCTCGGACTCAAATTGATCCGATCATGAAGAAAAACAGCCAAGAAAGTGGTGTCTCGCAAA
The DNA here is from genome assembly GCA_030686995.1 of Artemisia argyi. Classification (NCBI taxonomy): domain Eukaryota; kingdom Viridiplantae; phylum Streptophyta; class Magnoliopsida; order Asterales; family Asteraceae; genus Artemisia; species Artemisia argyi. The sequence goes on along the minus strand of CM060709.1, from coordinate 148,128,836 downwards.
GACAGTTTTGCGGCAAAATAATAATAGAAAAGCTGATGGAAATTTGTAAAAATCATCTAAGTTCAAACGCTTGTATCTTTTTCGTTATAAGCTCGTTTTCTACGTTCTTTATATCCCAGGAATCGTGGGACAACATACTAATATATTTTTGATAAGTCAGGACGGCTAGATCAAGTTTTACATCTCGAAACAGTCCATGAAAACTGTTCAACAGCAAGCTATTTTTCAGAAAATAGTTTTCGTCGTTAAAATTGAAAATAGCATATCTTTTTCGTCGTAACTCGGATTTTAGTGATTCAAGCGGCCACAGTTTCGTTTTTGAAAGTATTTTCTGAATATCTAACCCAATGTTACCCGGAAACCCCTGAGTTTTCTGAAATTGGCGATTTGGGACAGAACCTATATTTGAAAGTATTTTTCGTTGTTAATATTCGGAAAATCATATCTCCTTCGTTATTAACTCGTTTTTATCCCTGTTTTCGGCCATAGTTTCGTCTCGGAATGTATTTTCTAAATCTTGGGTCCAAAGTTACACCCTAGACCCTGAGTTTCCCACGTTTTACAAAAATGGACAGATCTATATATATAGTGTTTAAAACTCATTTTTAAGGACCAAGACTTGTTCAAGGTTTAACCAATCTACTTCAAATCAACTCCACAAGTACCTAATCCTACCATACACCTTCTTAGGGTGTCATGGGTTCCTAAACATCACCAAAAATGGTGGATCTCATGAGATTGCTAATAAAAATTGTAGATCTATGTTTATAAACAAAAATAAATAATAAGTGGTATGGATCATAGTATATTTGCATGTTTTGTTACTAGATCATGAAAATATATAAAATAGATGTTTAAAAGAGTAGGAAAGATTATTAGTAACTTACTTGAGTGATTATTGAAAGATGGTGATGAAAACTTAGTTAATCTTGAGGTTTTATTTCAAAACCCAAACTAGATCAATACTATGACTTGTTAAACACCTTGATCTTGAAAAATTAATGGTTTCTCCTTCTTGATCTTGTTTGGCCGATCCATACACAAAGAGAGAAATAGATGAAAAGTTTGCTAGTGTTTTGATGTGTAAATGAAGAATGTGATGAAAAATGAAGTTTATATATTCCTTGAAAGTCTTTATGGTCTTTTATAATTATTTAGCACATGGTTTAGAGGGCTAGGGGGGGGGGGCACAAGGAGTAAAACAAGGGATGTGTTTTGTGGCTAAATTAATGAGCTTGTCTAGATATGTAAGTATTAGTTGGTTTTTGTGGTGTATTAGGTGTTACCGGGTACCGAGTTATCTAAAAGTAATTCGTAACGAGATGAAATAAAATATGACGAAGTTGTAAAAGTTGTAAAATATTATTCCTTGCAAGAATCGGGTGTTAGAATAATTATTGAATTGAAATAACACAAACCGACGGAGTAATAAGCTCCGACCGTGAAATATAGTAATTGATTTCAAAACACCGGGTAAATTAATAATATAATTTTTATATCATTATAATAAGTATGAAAATATGTTAGGATCGTAGTCGGGAGTATTGGGTATACGTTCGTAGTAAAAACTAAGTGGTAACGTTAATTACAAATTAAGCATACGTATATAGAAATAATGCATATCCGTGTAGGGCCTAAAATGTGATGATGATGTAACCGAGGATATGTAGACTACTCCAGTCTATATGACGTGTCATTAATGAATGATGCATGAATTCACAGCGAAACCACAATGGTTACGCGAATTTGAAGACTCGTAAACTCAGTTTATGATGAAATGAATGGCAATCGTGAATAGTGATTTCCTTCCGGAAATGAATAGTGTCATATGAATAGTAAAATTTTGAAACACTTCTCGGAATCACAAACTGACTCCGAAAATGATAAATAGTAAAATGATGAATAGTGACAGGTGAATAGTAAATGATGAATAGTAACTGATGAATAGTGAATAGGAGAAATGTCCTGAAAATGCGGGTTGTTACACATTCAAAGATGTCCGATTTGTGATGATGGTTTTGAGACTAACCAAAATTTGTTTGTAGATTGTTCAATTGCAAACAATCTTTGGAAGATGGTTTATAAGTGGGTGGGGTCTCGAAAACCATCCTTCAGATTTACAAAAACCAATTAAATGGAGTGATTCTACAAGCCTTAATATCCAATAGAAGGTCTTCTTATATGTGATTATTCAAACTACCATTTGGATTAATTGGAGATTTAGAAACCGGGTATGCTTTGACCTTACCCCACCGAGAAGACATGCTTGAGGAAGACATTAATGGCATGCTTAGTTGAAAGAAAATATTCCCGTTTTTTATAAAATGTATTGTACAAAACAAGAAAAATAGATATTGTGTTCAAATCAAACTTTTTCCAATACATTCTTCAAAAAAACACAAAGTATGCATTTCTTAACTTTACAAGAAAAAGTATAAAACACATTTTTTGTGTTTTCTTTGTTTTCGTTATATCTCCCCTTCTTTTTTTTTAAAAAAAAAAAAAAAAAAAAAAAAAAAAAAAAAAAAAACAGTGTCATATGAACATGTTTTCTATGTTTTGTGAAAAGTTTAATCCTCTCCTTGTGTTTTCTACAAAACTGAAATCAGAAAATTAAGAAATTTTCTCCAACTAAATGTATTTTAAAGTTCTTTCTCATTCTCGGATTATTCATAGATTTAAAAAATCGATCCCAATATGGACCGAGTGGATCATTGATCCCAAACTTGCTTGTATGAACTCATAGTAAGTCCCTTCCTCTAGCGTCTTGCTAGAGAGTTATGTTGAATAAAATAGCCGTTCAAAAAAAAATTATCATGCGCGATAATTTATTTTTTATCTTGGCTATATTGTGATTGTTGTATGTCTAAACATGATTACACGTGCATTGAATAGAAAATAAAATAGTTGCACTGAGGTTAAGTATGTATTCTAGCATCTAAACTTCCTTCAAGGAATTGAAACACATGCATGTTCATCATTCAAGTACACATACATACACACTTTTTCAAAACCGCAGGAAAAGCATTCTTGTGATAGTAGTAAACTAGTTCAATGTCTATAAACGGTCCTGAAATTTTTCGAGAGACCATGCATGTCATTTAAAAAATATACGATGTAGTGTTATGGAGTTGAAAATGTCTGAAACCAAACGATCGAGTCTTTCTAATATCATAGAGTGAAAACCTGTGGATACATTACATTCCAGTTGTGCAACTTTTAAAGGCAGTGGCAGACATGTTGTCCCGATGCACAAGCTAGCAAACTTCAAACAATACAAACTTTCTATTATCATGTTCATAATCTCGGTCAGACTTGATTTTATTCCCTCTCGGTTTCAATAACCTTGGTTTCCAAAGAAGATGTGGATGGTATCGAGGTGTTTATATAATGAACAACCTCTACCCTTGTATCTTTTGGAAATTAATACTCTGCTTTTAAGTATGTTGTGCTCAATGAGTTGTGATAACATATACAGGTGTAGCAAGCTGTAATAACCAGTTAAGGCTATTTGCACCACCGGAAGGTTTTATCCTAGCGTTCTTGTGTAACATGCCTCTATTTTAATTTGCCGGTTAAAGATAAAATAAGACTGGCTTGCATTTTGAGTTCATTGTAACACCAAATTTATTGTAACTAGTATATGTTTATTGTAAGTCATAAGAGAAAATTGCGAAAGAAAAAACATATTCATAAAAATATATATATATATATATATATATATATATATATATATATATATATATATATATATATATATATATATATATATTCTTTTATAATAAAGAAAGAAAAAGAATTGTTCATTAAGAGAGAAAACAAAAGAGAGAAAATTATTTCCTATAGTAGAGGGATTGTCTCTTATAAAAACGAAAGGGTAATTGCCTTTTCGTTATACACATACGTGCTTTTAGAAATCATTCTATCTTTAGGGTTTTATCTGATTCAACATATATGTTGCCTATTTTTTGCTCTAATAACTGGACATGTCCACGAGAATTCGCTAGCTCCAAATAAAACTATATATGTCAAACTTCAACTGTTGCCCTTCACAATAAAAGCTTGTATTTTTTGTATTTTTATTGATTTCAACGAACCAAGTCACCAACAACTTCCGTTTTTATTATTTTTCTAATGGAATATGACAACCGACACATTTTAGACCAACATATTGACTACATACGTAGCCATAGTTTACAACAAAATAAAAATACTTGCCATCACAAAACAGAAGTACAAAAACCATAACATATAACTTCAAAGGAAAACGACACTGTTGCCATCAACCCTCTAAGAAGAAAAAAACATATCACCTTATGAGATTAACGTTGTTCACTGTTACGAAAGATTATCTTAACCATGAGCCTCTGCATCTCGCAGCTGGCCCCACCTTCTGATCCTTAACTGAAACTGAGCGACACCTGCCAAGAATCTCACGGATTGGCTCGTTGTTAGTATCTCGATCACCTTAGCCACAGTTTTCTGCCTCAAATAATCCGCACACGTGACCAAACATTCCATATCATCTGCCAATCTATCAATCACGGTATCCACATTATGCGCCATTCCATTAACTTCTCTTCCTCCCATCCTCGCCAATGCAAGCACGGGCGGGGCCAATATCTGCTGCTCAAACAATGCCAGCCTCTCCGTAATCTTGCTCTCCTCATTCTTAATCTCAGCCGTCAATCTATCCATCCTATCCGACTGATTTGTGTTCAACTGGATCCCACAGCTTTTCACAACATGAATGGCTAGACTTGGTTTGAATCCAGCTAACCAGAAAAAAGTTCGCTCATAAGAGCTGAACCAAGGTGGTGATAAGACTAGAAAAACATTTTGGCTGGAAATTTGGGCCTTGGCTAAGAAGTAGTCATGATAGTGAGTCATGACTTGGCGAACTAGTTGTAGCTGGAGTTTGGACTCGTTTTCGTGATCTGGGAATTGAAGAAGGTGGAGAAGTTGACTAAGGTAGAGTTCTAAACGGGTTATCCAACCTCCGAAGAAGGTTTGGAAATCGGGTTCCATTTGGTTAGTTGAGTGATCCATGAAAATGTTTGATATGCATGCATTAGTGGTGAATGACATTGGTTTAAATACTAGAGTTGCTTAATGGGTAAGAATATTGGCTTACTGTTTAAGAATTCTGAATTACTACTGTCAAGAAACTGCGAGGAAATTGAGTTGTGTTTTTTGAAAAGAAGACAAAGGCAACCGATTATTAAATCTAGACTTAGTCCCGTCATTTACCAAATTTCGGTTGGTTTCTGGGTGTAGACGTACTTGCTGCATCACCAGCTTGTAGATATGTTTCATTTCAGGGTATTATTATTATTATTATTATTATTATTATTATTATTATTATTATTATTATTATTATTATCTGTAATGGATTTAGTTATTTACAGAATTTATGTACAGTATTCAATATTTCATCCAGGTGTGCAGTAAATATTCCATTTTAAATGTTCCTTGACACGGTTACTTATTCTTTATTTTAGTCATTTTTTTTTATTTTTTTATTATTATTATTTTTTTTTAACAAGAGGTCGAAGCTAGAAGAACTTGATTGGTTAAAGTAATCACTTCTCCAAATTGAAGTAAGTTCAAGTGGAAATTCAATCTACGGATTACAATAGATAGTAAAAATCCAATTCACGGGCAATATGAACTAAACTTACACAATTTAGGGTTGCTTTTGAGTCGCCAAAATCGCCGAGTTAGGGAGAGGTTTTGTTGTTAAATGGTTTGGTTAACATACAATATTGACCTCACGTCGGTTAGGGTTTGATATTTTACCTTGCTCGCTTGTGTGGGTCCGGTTCAAGTTGGTTACTGGTTGTGGTTTAAGTGTTTAGGGTTTGTTTGGATTTCGTTTGGCTTATTTAGTATGAGTTAGGATCAAATGAGAAATAAAATTGAAATGAGAAGGATGAGAAGAAATCACAACCGCACATTTCAGATGTACCTACAAAAATAAATGCATCTCCCCTTAATTTTTTTCCTGAAATGTGTGGCTAGTAATATTTGTCACTTATCTCATTTTATTTTCTCTTCTCACTAGATCTCTTCCCTATTTAGCATATAGTCTGTTAGTTCTAAGAATGGAAAAAGGTTTCTTGAGTTCGAAAGGGAGAGGGAGAAGAGAGAGTCTAAAGGAGAAACAAAATGCGTTTGTTAATGATCCTATGAAGGTCTGTAAACCTGTCATGGAGGCGTCTGGTAGTTCATATATTGGGCACAAGGAAGATGGTGGTATGGTGGGTGATCCTCAACCTGCTAAGTTGGATGATAGCTTGGTTTAAGTTAAGTGATGCTTAAATCCATTGTAATGAGAGTTTTGGTAATCCAGATAAAGCAAACACAAACTTGGGACAAAATGCTGCTACAAATTCAGTGTTGAATAATTTGGAAGCTTCAAGTGGGATACCTATTGATGAAAGGGTTGATTTTACTATACTTTCGAGGATGGATAAGTCTGTTGAAACAAATGCACCAACTTATCCTAAGGAGCCTGTTCCAAATAAGGAACATGGTTCGTACCTAAATTATTTAAGGGTGAAATGAGTAGAAAAGGTGCAAATTTTCGTCCATTGCTAGCACCGGAGGGTAATGGGGCGAATGTAGCTGTCTCAATGGAGTCGGTTCCGCTGTTCATGAATGATTTTCTAATATGGTTTATGGTTTCTTTTTGGGCAAACATGTGGTGTATCCGGTTGTTGAGAACTATGTCAAGAATACCTAGAGTAAGTTTGGCCTTCTCAAATCTATGATGAACTCTAAAGGTTTATTTTTCTTTAAATTCAATTCTAAAGACGGGAAGGACGGGATGCTTGAAAATGGTATGTGCTTAATTCGCAACGAGTCATTAATTCTGAAAAAATGGTCACTAGATGCGAATATTATGGAGGATCTGTGTAATGTTCCCTTTTTGGTTAAGCTTCATGATATTCCTATTACCACATTCACGGAAGATAGTTTGAGTGCTATTGTAACGAAACTAGGCACCCCATTGATGCTTGATTCTTACACGTCCACTATGTGCATGGAGTCATGAGGTAGGTCGAGATATGCATGTGCCATGATTGAGTTAGGAGCTGATGCGGAGTTGAAACACTTCGTTATGGTGGCGGTACCAAAATTCGAGGGTGAGGGGTATACTATGCATACTATTCGTATTGAGTACGAATGGACACCTCCAAGATGCTCAAGTTGTAGGGTATTTGGTCACATTCTAAATGAATGTCCTAAGAAACCTATCTCGGATGCTATTAAAAACATGAAATCGCCAAGGCAAGCTATACGTGGAGTTCAGATTGGTTCAAAGACTAAGTTTGCTTATCAACCTAAGGCACCAAGGAAACTGAAGGTAACTATTTATTTGTAAAAATGATACTATGGTTCCTTCCACTTCAAACTCGTTTGATGTATTAAGCTCTATGGTAGATGTGGAGGAAGGAGAGGGTCGTAAAGATTCGTCATTTGGTAGTCCAGGTACTACATCTCCGTCTGCAAGGATTAATGAACTAGAAAGTCAAATTCTTAATAGGAAGCTTGCGCTATTGAGTGATGATGGGAAGCGACTAAAACCTTATAGATAAGAGATTCCTATATGCAAAAGGAGGTTGCTGCAACATCGGTATGTCAACCTAGTATTACTATGAAAAAGCAAGGGGAAGATTCGGATAGTGATAAAGTTGAGGATATTAATGATGACATGGCTTGATATATGGCTAAATCGAATCATGCTAGTGGAGGAGCTAATGATGCAAGTCTCCTTGATTATAATGGTAAAGAGTATGATGTTAATGACTTAATTGAGGGACAACTTGCTTCCTGTGATGCGTGAGACATCCGTATCCGTGGTAGAGTTAGGAAGTAGTTCTAGTTTTGTTGTGGGCATTTTATTTTGGTAGGTTCATAAGATTGGTCTGTCTTTCTTATAGGGAGGGGTATCATGGCTTGTGGGGTGCGCCATTCCGATGTGGCAGCCAAAATGGCGCCACCATTTATGTGTTACCAAACCACCATCGAGCTATGCCATTTGAAATGCGAGTTGATTGGCGCATCGCTGTTTGCAGAAAATCCTTTTTTTTCTTCTTTTTTCTGGGTTTAAGTTTTATTTGTGTTGTATGTGTATTTTGTGTGTGTATATGGTGTGTGAGGTGTGTGTGTGCGCGCGCGCATGTGTTGTGTTGTGTGGTGAAGATGATGTTGCAGATCTGATATTGGCAAAAAATTTTGCAAATCTGAAATTGGGCTTAGTAATTATTGATGAATGTGAGCTTTTGCAATAATAGTTAAAGTATTTCTCATGTCCAGTTATAAACATTATTTCATGTCTTTTATATTTTGTAATTTGAATTCTATAACTCTAAAAAAAAATGTTGTTTGTACTTTTATTTAATGAATGAAAAATTTAGTTTGTTTGAAAATTGAAAAAAAAATGGTGGGACCCGAAAACTAGCAAACGGCACGTAAATGGCTCAAGCTATGGTAGAGGGGGTATTTTTTGTGTGTGATATGTAAATGCTGAGGTGGCGATGATTTGGTACAAACGGCACCGCAACAGCATGTTATGATACCCCTTACTCTTATGATAGATTTTGTTTGAAACACAATAGATGTGTTTTTTTGCATGTAATGGGTTGAGATGTGGAATGCACTCTCGTTCTATGTACAACCCTTTACAAAAAAAAGTATATAAATAAAAAACCAAGGAGAAGAGGCATTTGCATAAATTAGGCAAGATTGATTAAGAACCTTACTCTATCATTTGAATAACAATTATCACTTTATATCGCAGGACAGTTTGCTTTAGTGAATTATGCCAACATTGTACTCCATCGTGAATAAGTCTTTTAAAATGTCATTGCAAATCACTATAATGCAACGAAAGGTTGCAACAGAAAAAATTATGTTGCAAATTCGCAACCGTTTTTGCAACAATTCAAATGACGTAGAAAATGATTGGAAATCCATTGAATAAAAAAACAAAATAGTTTCTTTTATATGGTCTATTATGTATTACGCGGGAAATTTACAAACGTTTGCAACGGAATTTGTAACAACATATTAAAACTAAATGTGAAAAACTTAGTCATAACAACGGAATTTGTAACAACATATGAATCACGTTGTTGTAATCTTTGATATCTGTATTATACGCTTTGTATCACCATTTGTAAATTCCTAACATGAAGAGCCTCACATAAAGAAAGTTATAAGTTATGGATCTTATAAGTTTGGTCATACTCATGATCAATGTCCTAAACAGGTGGTGAGTTCTCCTATTGTTTCTACTTCACATGTTGCTACTCCTACTGTGGTGCTGAATAATGATGGTTTTCAAACGGTGGGTAAGGAAAAGAAAAAGGGTAAAGCCAAGTCTACTAATGAAAGTCAATTTGTTGGTCCATCGGTTAAACAGTTCAGATTTGTTCCAAAGGCAGTAACTAGTGAACCTAAGAAGGGATCTACTACTATGGGTAATGCATCTAAATCGTCGTCTATGTTGAAGTCTACTAGCAATTCCTCTAAGGAAGGTAATATTACTACATCTAATCAGCATTCTGCATTGGTGAATGATGATGTAGATGATGAAGAACATGTTGAAAATGTGTATGATGAAGCGGCCAATCTGTAACACCCCCAAATTTTGATACAGCGGAAGACTCAACAAGCTTTCGGGGTGCTACGGGGATTGGTATCCATTCAAAGTCATGAAAGAACCAGACAAAGTAAACATAAGAAAAACACAACCAAACGGGTTTTAAAGTTTACATTTATCCCAAGAATTATCCAAAGTAAGGCCCAAAAGAAATAAACATAGGTCCACAATAGTTTATCAGAGTTTTAGAAAAATAGATCCATAACCGGTGCCATTGCCAAGCCTCCAATCCCAAGCATCCATAGAGCATCACTTAATTACCTGAGAAAACGTGCTAAAAGTCAGCTTTCGCTGGTGAGATCATAGGTTTAAGTTCATAATTCAATATAGTGGACATATACGCAAAACGCTTGCTAGCTAGACTAGGCATCAATCATCCAACCAAAATATCCAACCAAAATAATCCAACCAAAATATCAAATCAACTCTATAGGTGCACGCTATAGCTCAAATCAAACCAATCAATAGCTTACCTAGCTCAAGTCTAGGCCTCGCTCTATAATCAATCCAATAGCTTATCTAGTTCGGGACTAGGCCTCGCTCTATAACCAAATCAATAGCTTACCTAGTTCAGGACTAGGCCTCGCTCAATCCTACCTACTTCTATAAGCATAGCAAGTTTTAAATAAACAAAGCGATAATAGTCCACATAAAACATTTGCACGTTTCTCACCCCAAGTATTGAAAACAAAGTTCAAGAGTAAAAGTGGGGCTATGACTCACCTCAAGTCCATAAAATCCTCAAAAGAAATCGATAGAAGAAAGACGTAAGCAAACTCAAGCAACTCACGTAACGGCAACTACAGACTCGGTACTTCCTAACAATATCAAGCTCGTTCAGAAATCATTTCCTCAAAAATCAAATATTCCCATTCCCGAACGTATTCCACTTTACTTTCCAAAAATATCCATTTCTCGAATTAACTTCATATATTAATTTGAAATTCAACGTTTGGTATCCACATTGGTGAAGGGTCGACACAATTCAAACCAAAAAGCCACAACGAAATAAATAATAACCCATCTATAAGTCTAATATTAGCCCAATATATTATTTAAATAAATCATCGAAGTTTATCAAATCCATCGATTTTGTAATCTCCCATATTTATTTACGTAATATATCATTCCAAAATTATACCCAACCTAAAGCACATAGCACAAAGAGTTCTATTTGGTATATATCGTAGTCCAATAAATTCCCTATATATATCGTCAAATTGGCCAAATTTCACGAGATACATAGTAATTTATTATCCTAAAACACGTACCACATCCCATGGGCGTCGTGGGATACGATGCCCATTAATATACTCATTTTATAACGCCAAATAACTCGATCTAATCCGTCGATTAAATAAGTTACTTGTTATATAAAATGTCTATATTAATCGTCATATATCCGTGACAACACAAAAGTCACATAATAAAGCCCACTTGGACTTTAAATAACCACAACTCGTATAACTCGATAAGTTTTCCCAAATTTATAAGAGTCGTCGTATTTTTATTTATTACTCACCCGATATATACGTTTTCGACAATATTTATAGTTATTATCTATAATAATACTTCGACATTTATTTCACTATTTGCATAGTAAAATAATCATCGTTATATTATTATAACGTTTACTCGTGATTGTTTTATTATTAATATACGCATATATATATATATATATATATATATATATATATATATATATATATATATATATATATATATATATATATATATATATATATATATATATATATATATATATATATATGTACATTTATCACGTCTATATACGTATATAAACGATTATATTATCAATAATATTATTACGAGTATTGTTTTTAATGTTTGATTCTAAATATTTATCGAGTCATAGGAATTTGGTCGCATGTCCGAGTCATCACTCTCGGCTCATAGTCCAAGTTCAAAAATAACAACCATGTCAAAATAAAAAAATCAACTCCGTCCAAAACAATCCCATATCCACGTGCTACAACATGAGGGTCCGACTACGGCACCCAACTAACCTATCTCCGTCATCTAATGACCGTCTCACAATCGGTCCCCAAATCCACATTCGTCAACAACTCCAACAATAACACAAGTCCAAAAGTACCATGTCCAAAATAATAGTATCATGACAATAAAAATAATCCGACAATCATAAACGACAACCAAATAATCTAACACACTTACGGGTTGATTTACCAAGTCAACCCGGGTCAAAATATTAAACCACAAGCATGGTGGTCTCACCCGAGACCTCTTGGTCTCGGCTTGCTCCAAACGAGCCAAACCAAACAGACCATAGTGGTCAGATAGCAACACAAGCCACAATAACATTCGACCGGACCCAAAGGGTCACGGTCTTTCTCTCAACGAGCCAACACAAGTCAAACGGACCCTTGGGTCGTCGGCGGTAAACCCAAACAACAACAACAAGATGCAACGAGGGACCCCCTTAGGGTCTCGGCATGAATAACGAGCCACAAAAACGCGACCCCAGAGACCTCTTGGGTCTCGGTTATGCTCAATCCGAGCATCAAACCTCCAAGAATCAACCAACAATCCAAAACCTTCACAAATTCGAACCCAAATCGACCCAACCCAGATACCAAACCAAAACTTTATCAAAAATCTTTCCCAATATCTTTTTACTCTTTAAATCTTGCCCCAAAATCAATATTCAATACGAGTTTGACTTGATTTAGTCAAACCCATGCATAAAAACGTGTTTTCTCACCTTCAAACTCACGGATCTATATTAACTTCAAAGAAATGGTGGTGTGGGGGTGGTGTACGCGCGGCGGTGAACCAAATCGAGAGGTGGGGGGTTCACTTTGAGGCGCGTGTGATGCTAAACAAGGTTGTGGAGATGATGGGGAGTATTTTGATGATGGTGGGGGTGGTGGTGGTGCGGCGGTGAGGCGGCAGCAGCGGGGGGCGGCTAGGGTTTGTTGGTGAATAAGAGAGAGAGATGTGAAAGTGGTGAGGGTGATGGTTGTATTTTATGTTTGTGTTGTGTGTATACGTGGGTGATTATACCCAAACCAAAACCGGCTCCAAGCCCACAAAAAAAATAAAAATGATAATAATAATAATAATGGTAATAGTATTAAAAAGGTGGGTGAGGTAACCCGATAAAATATACACGGACCAAACCCGAAACTTTTTAAAATATACCAACCAACTTTCTCAAACCGAACTCGTTCCAAAATAATCAAAACCTCGCGATACGTTCCAAAAAATATAATTATCCGAACCGATATTAAAATAATTAAAATTGTTAGGTTATCCTAGTGCCGGAGTCAATGTAGTGCCAAAATAATGATCTCAAAATAAATCATCACGAATGAACCAAACCAAACCATAATTAAATAATCGAATCCCATAAATAACGTACAATTAAAATCACGTTCCAACGTTCATAAAATATCTCGTCACGATAAACTTTTCAAATATTCCAAAATTATAATTTTTAAATGTAATGCGGGTTTTAAAAAACGGCTCCCTAATTTGCCAGTTGTCACATCCTCCCAGCCTCAGAAGAAACCCGTCCAGGGTTTCTCTCGGAACAACCCATCTACGAAGTAAAAAGCTTCGGATATCTCTTGCGAAACTCATCCTCACGTTCCCACGTAAATTCCGGACCATGCCGCGAATTCCAACGAACTTTGATGAGCGGAATACGACTTCTCTTAAGTCGTTTAATCTCTCTATCCAGTATCTCAATCGGCTCTTCCACAAAATTCAAACTCTCATCCACACGAATATCCTTAATTGGTATAACTGGCGTTTCCTCCGAAAGACACTTCTTCAAATTGCTAACATGAAACACATCATGAACTTTATTCAATTCCGGTGGTAATTCCAATCGATAAGCCATGGGCCCAATTCTTTCCAAAATAAGAAATGGTCCAATGTAGCGGGGATTAAGTTTCCCACGTTTCCCAAAACGTATCGCACCCTTCCAAGGCGAGACTTTCAGCATCACTTTGTCTCCAACCTAGAATTCTAGGGGTTTACGTCTCTGATCGGTGTAACTTTTCTGCCTATCTCTAGCTGCTTGCAATTGGTCTCGAATTTGCGTTACTTTCTCCGTAGTCTCCAAAATAAGTTCAGGGCCTGTGAGTTGCCTATCTCCAACTTCTGCCCAACCAATATGCGAACGACATTTAAGACCATATAAAGCTTCAAATGGTGCAGCTTTAAGACTTGTGTGGTAACTATTGTTGTAGGGGAACTCCGCAAGGGGTAGATATTTCTCCCAGCCTTTACCAAAGTCTATTATGCATGTACGAAGCATATCCTCCAAAGTCTGAATAGTTCTCTCAATTTGACCATCGGTTTGGGGGTGATATGCAGTACTCATATCAAGTCTCATCCCCAAAGCAGTTTGAAGTGATCGCCACAACGCTGACGTAAAGCGGCTGTCGCGGTCAGAAATAATCGATATCGGAACTCCATGCCGAGAAACAATCTCCATCACAAACAACCTCACAAGTTTGTCAACGCTATCATCTTCACTAATCGCCAGGAAATGAGCAGACTTAGTTAATCGATCCACAATTACCCAAATAGCGTCACAACCGCTAGCTGTCTTTGGTAATTTGGTAATAAAATCCATCGTGATCCGCTCCCACTTCCAAACCGGGAGTTCTGGCTGCGTCAATAATCCTGACGGTCTTTGATGTTCTGCCTTAACCTTAGAGCAAGTCAAACACTTACTAACATACAATGCTATATCTGCCTTCATATTTGGCCACCAATATAACTTTTTCAAATCCGAGTACATCTTGTCAGACCTAGGATGAATAGAGTATCTTGACTTATGCGACTCATGCATAATCAACTCTCGAATTCCTCCATACAATGGTACCCAACTTCGCTCTCCAAAACATAATACTCCATCAGAACGCTTAACAAATCCCTTCTCATTTTCTGCCATCCCAAATATATTCTCAGCAGATCGATTTTCTGCTTTCAACGCTTCCGTTTGAGCTTCTAATATTTGAGACGGTAATGGCGATACGATAGTCATTCCTAATGACCTAACTCGTAATGGTGGAGTTCTCTCCTTTCGACTAAGAGCATCAGCAACGACGTTTGCTTTACCAGGATGGTAGCGAATTTCACAATCATAATCGCTTAGCAACTCAATCCAACGTCGCTGCCTTATGTTGAGCTCTTTTTGGTTCAAAATGTGTTGCAGACTTTTGTGGTCAGTAAACACTACACACTTAGTTCCATACAAGTAATGTCTCCATATCCTCAAAGCAAAAACCACAGCACCTAACTCCAAATCATGGGTGGTGTAGTTCTTCTCGTGTTTCTTGAGCTGTCGGGAAGCATAAGCTATCACTTTCTCTCGTTGCATTAACACAGCTCCCAAACCTTTATGAGAAGCGTCGCAATAGACGACGAAATCCTCGTTACCTTCAGGTAACGCTAAGATAGGAGCACTACACAACATTTCCTTAAGTAATTGAAATGCTTCCTCTTCCTTATCTCCCCATTCGTACTTAACACTCTTTTGAGTCAATTTGGTCAACGGTTTTGCTATCTTCGAAAATCCCTCAATGAATCTTCAGTAATAACCGGCTAATCCCAAAAATTGGCGAACTTCTGTTGGGGTCGTAGGTGCAGCCCAATCTTTAATCGCTTCAATCTTAGCAGGATCTACATGAACTCCTTGTCTATCAATCACATGACCCAGAAATTGTACTGTCAGAATCCAAAATTCACATTTAGAAAACTTAGCATACAGTTTCTCTTTCCTGAGCAATTCTAAGATAAGTCTTAGATGCTCCTCATGCTCCTTCTCATTCTTCGAATAAATTAGAATGTCATCGATGAACACAATCACAAACTTATCTAAGTAAGGGTTACACACCCGATTCATGAGGTCCATGAATACTGCCGGTGCGTTAGTCAACCCAAACGGCATCACCTGAAACTCGTAATGCCCGTAACGGGTTCTGAAAGCCGTTTTCGGAATATCTTCCTCGCGAACTCGAAGCTGATGATATCCCGATCTCAAATCGATCTTCGAATACACACTCGATCCTTGAAGTTGATCGAACAAATCGTTGATCCTCTGTAACGGGTATCTATTCTTCACCGTTAACTTGTTCAACTCTCGATAATCAATACACATGCGAAACGATCCATCCTTCTTCTTCACAAATAAGACTGGGGCTCCCCAAGGCGAAGAACTTGGTCTTATAAATCCCTTTTCGGCTAACTCCGCCAATTGCTTCGACAACTCTTCCAATTCAGTAGGTGCAAGACGATAAGGCGCTCGTGCCACGGTTGCAGCACCAGGTATCAACTCAATCTGAAACTCTACTTGTCTAGTAGGCGGAATTCCCGGCAATTCATCGGGAAACACATCCGAAAAATCACGAACTATAGGTACATCTCCAATGCACCTTTCCTTCTTCTCCTTCCCTCCTTTCTCAGATATTTGAGCTAAGAAAAGGTAACATCCTTTTTCCATTAGCTTCGGCAATTTAGTGCAAGATATGACCGTTAATCTATATGGGCCTCTCAAATCCTTTCTATCTCCTGGTATGTTCAGAATCTCCTTGCCGTAAAGCACACGCACGATCTTCTCATCGCAAAGTATATGAGCACGATACTTCGACAACCAATCCATACCAATAATGACATCAAAACTTCCTAACGTGACGGGTAGAAGATCTATGTTGAAAGGACGATTCCGAAAGTTTAACGTGCAACCGCGAATGATAGTCCTAATCCTCTCAATGTTCCCATTAGCTAACTCTACATCATAACCCATTCCTAAGGCCATCGGGGGATTCTCTAGTAAGGGTGCAAACTTAGTGGACACAAAACTCTTATCGGCACCAGTATCAAATAGTATGGAAGCATAACGATATTGAGAAGGAACGTACCAGTAACGACATTCGGATCTTCTCCTCTCTCGTTCCCCAGTGCATACACTCTTCCATGGGCAGCTCCAGCTTCAACACGTTGGTCCTCATTATCTTGTCGTCCACGGTTTCCTCCAGCTCCACGGTTTCCATTATTGTACCCATTACCACCCGATCCTTGATTTCCTTGGTTCCACGATTCCCTACACTCATTCCTATAATGTCCCTTCTTTCCACATCCATAGCAAGTAACATTTGCCTTACTCATAGTTTCAGGAGTAACTTGAACCATAGCAAGTGGTCGAGCTCTACAATCCTTAGCTATGTGTCCCATCCTAGAGCAATTCTTGCACATCATAGTACATCATCCAGAATGATGCTTGTAGCACCGGTTACACTTGGGTGCATCTCCATTGTAGTTCTTCTTGTCTCCATCTCCCATAGCATAAGCTCTAGTAGTTGTTTGTCGCTTGTTTCGATGATCATTACCCTTATAGTGATTTTCCCTCTTCCTCTTTCCATTCTTGTCTTTCTCAGCTTCTTCCAATGCCAACGAGTCCATCAATTGTTGAGCAATAGTGATAGCCTCATGAATGTTTGCAGGCTTAGCAGAAATCACATCGTTCCTTGTAGCTACCGGCAATCCATCGGTATACCTCTCAATTATTTGAGTCTCAGTCCTAACCATATCGGGAAAAAGTAAGGCTAACTCTCGATAACGGCGATTGTAAGTTGCCATATCGGTACCTTTCACCTTGTGGTTCCAGAACTCAATCTCCAGCTTCTTAATCTCATTCCTTGGACAGTAAGTCTGAATCAGCAAAGACGTAAATTGCTCCCAAGTCATAGCATAAGCCACATCACTCCCAACCGAATTACGGTAATTGTTCCACCAAGTTAAAGCTTCATCCTTGAAAGTAAAAGAAGCAAACTTTACCTTTGCATTCTCCGCACAACCACTGACATTAAACACTGACTCAGTCTTCTCTATCCACCTGACCAAGTATACCACTCCTTCAGTTCCACCAAACTCAACGGGTCCACAAATTTTAAACTCCTTGTAGTTACATCCATTAGCACGAACAGGTGGAAATGTTCCAGCGGAATTGTTGGAATGATTTAACTCAGGTAGTAGCTCAGCAACTCACTGCTCCACAAGTTGATTGATCATTGCTTGATCCACAGTAGGTGCGTTAAGTGGGACATGATCATTGTCTCCCTGAACATCAACATTTTGATTCCTGTTGTTGCGGTTAGTAGTGTCCAGGTTGTCAGGAGTAGGGGTCTCAACATTTCGAATAGGACGGCGTCCTCGACGACCAGGGGTAGTCGTTGCAGGACCAGTTCTGGTAGCTCTAACAGGGTTTCGTCGTGGGGCCATTGATCTGAAACATCATACAAGTTCATGAGTCTCCGATAGAACTTATCATATGCTCAATAAGAATTAAATCAACGAAGCCAATTCATGAAAATAATATCAACAATACACCACAAGACATCAATAAGGCGAATAGGAAATCAATTTCCACAATATTCAAAAACCACATAATACCATATAATAATAACCATCAACCATACAATAAAGATCCAACATCGTTCCAACTACCGAAAAACACAAAAGATAATAATCGTTCCAAACGAGACGAATACTCAACGGAAAATACACCAAATAGGATAACTAGCTTTTCTAACCGAACACTCCTCAGTGTAGAAAGCAACAAGATAACATAACCCGAACATCTAGCCACGCTGCTGGCGGAGGTTCCTCAACTCCTGCCTCAAGCCATTGAGCTCTCTCCATAGTGATCCCAACTCCACACCATGGGTGTCGCTGTCTCTCTTGAGGTCAGCCACCTCCTTCTCCAGCTCGGCATTCCTTTGCCATAACTTGCGGTCGGCCTCTCGAGCTGTAATAAAACCTCGCTGTAAACTCTCGATATGCTCGTGAATCTCCATCAAACCTCTCCTCATCTCGGTAACTCTCCTCTCAGCCGTAACCATGTCAATCCTCAACTCCCCAATGAACTCAACGGTCACCCTATCAATCCGCTCAGACATACGTGTAACTCTCTCACCAAGATCAGTAATCTGAGCCCACATCCTACCAGTCTCACCTAACTCTGCATGCTCAGCAGAAACCTCAGAAGGTGCATCCGACTCAAAGGGACTACTGTAACAACCGTGGTTTTAGCAGGTTAGTTTGACTGATAGTCTTGACTCGGTTGACGTTTGTTTGGTGTGTCCTAGGTGTTTGAAGTGATATATGAGTGATGTAGGTGAGTTTTAGCACTAAATCCCTTTGCGTAAGTGGTTTTATTGTGATTTGGAAAGTTTGTAATTTGGGAAAGTTCATTTTGATCACCTTTGTGGTGTAGAAATGACTTGTGTAGTTTTGGTGTTTTTGTGATTTTGCGTAACAAGTTTTCGTTCAAGTATTTGAGCGTTAGCAAGTTACGAGGAGTTTGTTTTTATGAGTTATATTTCAAAAAGAGTGTGAAATTCTATTTTTGGAAACTTTGTTTTGAAAATGATATTTTTCCGGTTTATCGTAAAATTAAGGTTTATCGCGTAAGACGTTAGGTTTCAATATGGGAATATATAAAATATGAAAGTATGAGGTTTTGAGTGTAATAAATAAATTTAATAAAAAAAATAAAAATATATATTTTATATAGGTAAAATTCAGATTTAAGGGATAAGGGGGAAAAAGGAAACCCAATTTGAGTCCAAATATGACTCTTAGGCCCAAGGAATCCTAGTTCAACCCAAACAAGTCCAACCCTTACCCATATTTACCCCACAAACGACCCATAACCCATTTTTACTGCAATTTAGAGTCGACGCATGGAGAATTAAGAGGGGAAAAATTAGGGTTTCATAATTGTCTAGCAATAATCAAGAATCAAGGTAAAATCTTTAACCCTTATGTGTAATTAATCAATTATTGTTATGATTCATGTAATAATTAATATGATGGAATCTAGGGTTTATATACTTCTGTAAATTATTGAAGTAAAACATGTTAGGATGATTAGATGTTAATATTATGGTTAATGGTTAAGGGAATTGAGCATGCTAGTTATTGAGTTAGGGTTTGGACAGATTTGTAAGGCTGTAAAGATGTGAGTGTACATAATAGATGGTGATGATTTAAATCACGAATTTTAGGTCTAAATTGTAGTATAATGAAAGAGCTTTCCAAAAAGTCCAGCCACGATCAATTTTGAGGTCGGGAAGTCGGTCTTTTGATTTTTTTTTGTTAAGGTGTCAAAGCTGTCAAACCGGGACAGATTTTGGGTAAAAGTTTGAGGTTGGCATGTGGTTGTAAAAGTGGTATTTTGTCTTGGTCTTCTGGAATAGTTAAGTTTTAGGTTATATTAGACTACCACGAAGAGGATTCGCGATAAAAACTTGTGGAAGTAATTATTAAAAATCAAAACTTTTTGGTGTGCGTTCAGATCCGAATTTGAGTAGTTGACAAGTTTGAATTTTCTATGAGTACTTGTGTGTGTTATTGGTCCATGGCCTTCTGGTATTAGCTTCTATGCTTATGAGAGACCATGGTAAATTTTTGGTGTAAGTTGTTGAGCTTTATTTGTCATGATTTCATGTGAGTGAATGTACTCAAAAATTCTACGTTTTCTGAGTTTTAGAGTGCAAGGGATTTAGTGAGTGTTAGGTTATGGTGGTGGTTAGTGTGGTGTCTAGGAGATCCATGGTGGATCATATGAGTCTTAGACATCCATCATATGTGTATTACATGGGTTGTAGCTTTTAGCTTGACCTTGTGTAATGTGGATTATTTTTGTGTATTATAGATTGTGTATTGTTTTGTGGAGCTGCGGAGTTTAAGGTGAGTTCATAGTCCCATATTTTTACTTTGTTTTAAACTTGGGATGGGAATGATGCTTGTCTTAAATGATTTGATTTACTGTGATTATGTGTGTGGTATTAAAGAGCTTGGACTTATAATGTTGTCATAGGTATGCTATGTGTGATTATCTGCTTGTGTGGATATTTATGTTTGGTCCAATTGGGGGGGAGTATCCAATTGGAGAGTAATACTCCTACTCGTACCAAATTATGTGGATTGGATAATGTGATGATAATGCTGTGTGGTCCAATTGGGGGGGGGGGGGGAGTATCCAATTGGAGAGTAATACTCCTACTCGTTACTGGTTTATGGGATTCAATTGGGAGGGTGCTTACCCTGTTGCTCGCGCATGCGACCTAATTGATGATATGTTGATGGGTACTAATTATGGGGTCGGAGGACATGAGCCGTCCTAATGGTTGCCTTATGAGTGTTGTTGCCTTTATGTGTGGATATTAACTTGCAAATGCATGTAGCTATATGATAACTATAATTATTTGTCCAGCTATATTTTGTAATCACAGTAAATTCGGTTGCCTTGTGTGTTGAGTCTTAAACCTATGAATCTCACCAACATTATGTTGACGTTTTAAGCATCATTTTCAGGTGAGCTTTCTAAGGATAAGATAGAAGGATGTGGATAGACGAGACCTTAGTTGCATTGGAAGTGATTTATCCTCTATGTTTGGATTTATGTTTTGTTTTGGTTATTTTATTTTGGGGTATTGTTACAACACTTTGTGTTTTTACATTGCTCTATTTATGTGCATGTAGTTGTTCTCTATGTAGACACCGGGTGTTGTGATGATATCCATGAAGTTACACCCACTCGTTTCCGCCGTGGCGGGGTGTGACAGATTGGTATCAGAGCCAGGTTATAGAGAAGTAGGTGGTTGAACCTAGACTATAACTTAGGAGTCCCTCATATAGTTGCATTTAGGATCTATGTGTAAGTATAGTATTTTATATGTCTATTTTCCTATATTTATGAGATGTTTTATTGAGTTTCGGACGTCTATTTTATCCCCTATACGTAGTATTGTATATATCGACTTTATTATATCGTCTTCAGCGCGTAAGATGCTTCGTTGGACTACCATTGTCGCTATCGAATGCGAGAGAAGTGGTCGGATGAAACGGACTAACCGCAGAATCCGAGTTCCCGATAGCATGTATCTATGTTCGGACAAGGAGAGGACGTTTTTGGGAAACGTTGGTGGAGAAGAAGGGGAGAGGTTTGGAACCACGACGACTTCTGGAGATGGAGCCATTACCCAATACCATTGGTAATGTCCTCACTTCACCTAGGAAGGAGATGTGGTTTAGTCTAAACCTCGTGATTTGTATGCGCTTGTGAATTATGTAAAATTTGAAGAAAGGAATAGAGATGGTTTTGCATGTTGTCGACTACCTCAACATGTAGGAAACATGAATGGTTGGTTGAGTAAAGATGAAAGGGAGTTAGGATGGAATGGTGTGGATTCGGATCTAGAGTCCACAGCGAGTAGTAAGTTGAATTGATCTAAGTGGGGAAATAAGTGCGAGAGTGGAGTTTGAGCCATTATGCGACGTCTTTTGTTTTGTGTTATGTTTTGGAATTCGTATATTGTCTTTTGCCGTCTGGAGCCATGTTGGAGCGTGATTACTCTTGGATACTGGATCGACCTTATCCAAGTGATTTTGATTATAGAGTTTACGTTATCGTTGGAATTGTTCCATGTGAGATGATTGTTGCGACGCCTTTTGTTTTTGTTTGCGTGATGGTTTGCATGATGTGTTGTCATAGGAGGGAGTACACTTATGAAAGGGGGCATAGATAATTATGGTGGCCAACATAATTATACATGCGTCATAACACAAGTGGACTTGCAAGCATGATAGCATGGATTGCATGGTGTATTAGGTGCTATGTGGTATATGTGTGTTATCATTAAGATGTGTGGTTTTGGAAGCAAGTATGCGTGTGGAATAGGCTTATAACTATGGTCGCGAACATAATTATAAGGGTATCACACACGTGGACTTGTGACCATTATTGCATTGATTGATGTTTGTTGTTATATGTTGTGGTAGATGGTATGTGATATCATGTTGGTGATGACTGTATGGTTAGAGAAGTATTCTCTTAACCGTTTGGGCAGTCGTTATACGTTGAGGTGTGTAGGTGGTAAGATTCCATCCTACCTATCATATGTTGATACCTCAATTATCGGTGGGTACTTATGTTGTGATATTTAAGTTGATTCGTTTGCTAGACGCTCCGATTGTATACCTAATTCTTTGGTTGGCATTCTTATTCGTACCATGATGGTACATATGCCATATTCTTTCTATTCGACGTCGTGATAGGTGTTGGGAAATTGAATTCGTTTTGTTGGATACTGGTTCGTTTCTTTGGTGATTCCATACATTCATTCCTCGGATGAATGTTATGCTATTCTTCAAGTATTGTTGGTTCTTGACGAGTTGGTGTGCATATTTGATCCCTCATTTACACACATCAATTGGATTTCGTGACATGTTTTGTGACCTGTTAGTATCGGTGTTTTTCTATGATTTTGGTTTGATCGTTGTACGAATGAGTCTGTAAGTTCATCGTTTGGTTTGCAATGTTTTTGCGTGAGTGTTCACTAGTATGAGTTCGTTTAAGGATTATTTTGATTACGGAATTCTTCAATGTCTTTCGCGTTCGATTAAGAGGTTGTGTTAGAGTCTTTATGGCATTTTACAAATTCGTTTTGGATATTTGAAGGTTGTTTGATGGAAACTAATATTTTTATGGGAAATGAAGTGTGAAAAAAAATGGTTATGTTGATGTCTTATATAAAATGGTTTATATATATTTTCTTTTTAAAAATGTATAAGTTTAAGGTATGTCTTGTGAAAAACGGTGTTCATTTGTTTTTGGGAAGGTCGAGTATGGGAATAAGAACTGTCTATGGTTCTCATTTACCAAACTTGTTATGTATTTGGTTCATCGAGTGTTTCTTTCGTTGTGGTGCGCTTGTGGATGTTTTATTGGTACGTGTATTTTATATTTTCTTTCTATGGGTTTCATGAACATTTTATCCGTGTCTATTTTTATTGGGGGAAAATTTCTCATTGTGTTTTTTCTAGCTTTGATTTTGATGTTCGTTACTTCGCTAGTCGATAATTCGTACCCCTTTTGAGTTCGTTGATATACGTTTTAGTTCGACCGGTTTCATGGTTCGCGTCGTTTACTCAGGATAGATTGTCGTTTTGATTATCAATTTGTTAGTTGAAGAAGAAGAGGATGTTTGCCAAGTTGTTCAAGTGAGAGGTGTAGCTTTAAGATGTACGTTCTTCAGGAAGGTGGTCAACGATAGTGAGTGTTCGTGGACACTAGTAAGATATAAGTAGTGAAGCATGGAAAGTACCTGAGACACCATCTGAGAGACGATTGTCCTCAGGAATTGGCAGGTACTATTGATGATTCCTTTCTATCTTTCTATAGATTGTGTGGACATCGCGGAGGTAGAAGATTCATAAGAGGAACTATGTGATGCATGATTTAAAGTTGGGGAGTAGAACTTGGAGATGATATTTGTATGGAGTAGAAAGTGTGGTCTACCCAGATCATGAGAAACTTTAGCATATATTTGACAAGAGGTTAATATATGTTGAAGAGAAGTTGGGTGTGGAGTTTCTCAGTGACTACGATTGTCTGATTCGTTATCGTCAAGGAAGGGAGGACATCGTGGTAAGAGCGCTGAGCGGGGGTGAACGAGTGAAACTTGGATGTTTGTGAGCAATGGTTATGATAATTCGGTTCGGAGTTAAGAGGATGATACTGGCAGCCTAGAGAGAGAGAGAGGCTCAAGGTTGAGAACATGAAAGAAGAATGATTACTTGGTTTAGACCAGTAAATGGAAAGGAACAAAGATGGAGGAATGTACTTTGCGTTCCAGCTATTGGTTCCATTGAGAGGAAGCGTAAGGACATCAATCATGAAAGGTATTTGATACATCCGAGAATGGATAAGACGTATTATTACCTTAGCAAGAGATGTATGGAGGAGTAGGCGAGACTTTTCACTAGGTGAGTTGGTAATGAGCCATGGGGTGTCGCGTTGATCATCAAGAAACATGATGAAATATTTACTTTGATAGTGGTAAACGTGTTATAAAGTTTTGAGAACGCGTATGAAGATGAGTACGACTTATCATTCTTTAATGAGTGAACTAAGTGAGCGTACAAATCAGGCGTTGGATGGTATGATGAGAGCATGGGTGTGTTTGATTTTGGGAGGAAGTCGGGGTATACATTTATCCTTAGCTGAGTTCTCCTATATCAATAATTATCAGACTAGTATTAAGAATGTGTCGTTGAAGTGTGGTATGGAAGGTAATGTAGGTCACTTGTTCTGTGGGCAAAGGTTGGGACAAGCCAACTAATTGGTCCTGAACTAGAACGAGAAACTACGAATAAGGTTTTCAGATTTAAGAGAGAGATTTAAGGCAGCAAGAGATCGCCAAAAGAGTTATGCGGATTATTGCCGTAAGTCCTTAGAGTTTGGTGTTGGTGATATTGTGAGGTTAAGAGTATCTCCTTGGAAGGGTGTTGTGCGTTTCGGTAAGAAAGGCAAGCTAGCACCGAGATACGTAGGACCATTTGGGATTTACGGAAAGGAGTGGATTTGTGGCATACCGGTTGAAGTTAGCTAAGGAATTGAGTAGAGTGCATGATACGTTTCACGTATCTAATGGAAAGAAGTGGTTGGCGGATGCTAGTCTGCATGTGCCATTAGATGAATGTAAGGTTGACAAGACTCTTCGTTTTGTCGAGAAACCTGTTGAGATTATGGATCGATATGTTAAGGGTGTTGAAGTACGGTGAGATAGCGTTGTTAAAGGTATGGTGGGATTCTGAGCGTAGTCATGAGTTTACTTGGGAACGTGAGGATGATGTAATTAATGTTTGTTTTGTGTGTATCCGTTATATGTGGTGTTTCTTGCGGTTACCATTTGGATTTTCATTTGGTTCGTGAGTATCGTACCTACCTGTGAGAAGTCGTTTTGATCGTTGGTGTTATTGATCGGGGAGTGTATCTATTTGCGTGTATCGTTGTTGTGACGGAATGTTTTTCTATCGTGTGAATTCGGGTATTTAGTCGGTTCACATTTTTGCGATTCTTTCTCTGTGAGTTTATGGGGTGGTATTTGTCCGCTTAAAAATCCATAAATTTCCTTTTGCTGTTGTGAGTGGTGACTATAGTATTTGAAATCTCGGGACGCGATTTCCCTAAGTGGGGGATGATGTAACAACCGTGGTTTTAGCAGGTCAGTTTGACTGATAGTCTTGACTCAGTTGACGTTTGTTTGGTGTGTCCTAGGTGTTTGAAGTGATATATGAGTGATGTAGGTGAGTTTTAGCACTAAATCCCTTTGCGTAAGTGGTTTTATTGTGATTTGGAAAGTTTGTAATTAGGGAAAGTTCATTTTGATCACCTTTGTGGTGTAGAAATGACTTGTGTAGTTTTGGTGTTTTTGTGATTTTGCGTAACAAGTTTTCGTTCAAGTATTTGAGCGTTAGCAAGTTACGAGGAGTTTTTTTTTATGAGTTATATTTCAAAAAGAGTGTGAAATTCTATTTTTGGAAACTTTGTTTTGAAAATGATATTTTTCCGGTTTATCGTAAAATTAAGGTTTATCGCGTAAGACGTTAGGTTTCAATATGGGAATATATAAAATATGAAAGTATGAGGTTTTGAGTGTAATAAATAAATTTAATAAAAAAAATAAAAATATATATTTTATATAGGTAAAATTCGGATTTAAGGGATAAGGGGGAAAAAGAAAACTCAATTTGAGTCCAAATATGACTCTTAGGCCTAAGGAATCCTAGTTCAACCCAAACAAGTCCAACTCTTACCCACATTTACCCCAAAAACGACCCATAACCCCTTTTTACTGCAATTTAGAGTCGACACATGGAGAATCAAGAGGGAAAAAATTAGGGTTTCATAATTGTCTAGCAATAATCAAGAATCAAGGTAAAATCTTTAACCCTTATGTGTAATTAATCAATTATTGTTATGATTCATGTAATAATTAATATGATGGAATCTAGGGTTTATATACTTCTGTAAATTATTGAAGTAAAATATGTTAGGATGATTAGATGTTAATATTATGGTTAATGGTTAAGGGAATTGAGCGTAAAACATGTTAGTTATTGAGTTAGGGTTTGGACAGATTTGTAATGCTGTAAAGATGTGAGTGTACATAATAGATGGTGATGATTTAAATCACGAATTTTAGGTCTAAATTGTAGTATAATGAAAGAGATTTCCAAAAAGTCCAGCCACGATCAATTTTGAGGTCGGGAAGTCGGTCTTTTGATTTTTCTTTGTTAAGGTGTCAAAGTTGTCAAACCGGGACAGATTTTGGGTAAAAGTTTGAGGTTGGCATGTGGTTGTAAAAGTGGTATTTTGACTTGGTCTTCTGGAATAGTTAAGTTTTAGGTTATATTAGACTACCACGAAGAGGATTCGCGATAAAAACTTGTAGAAGTAATTATTAAAAATCAAAACTTTTTGGTGTGCGTTCAGATCCGAATTTGAGTAGTTGACAAGTTTGAATTTTCTATGAGTACTTGTGTGTGTTATTGGTCCATGGCCTTCTGGTATTAGCTTCTATGCTTATGAGAGACCATGGTAAATTTTTGGTGTGAGTTGTTGAGCTTTATTTGTCGTGATTTCATGTGAGTGAATGTACTCAAAAATTCTACGTTTTCTGAGTTTTAGAGTGCAAGGGATTTAGTGAGTGTTAGGTTATGGTGGTGGTTAGTGCGGTGTCTAGGAGATCCATGGTGGATCATATGAGTCTTAGACATCCATCATATGTGTATTACATGGGTTGTAGCTTTTAGCTTGACCTTGTGTAATGTGGATTATTTTTGTGTATTATAGATTGTGTATTGTTTTGTGGAGCTGCGAAGTTTAAGGTGAGTTCATAGTCCCATATTTTTACTTTGTTTTAAACTTGGGATAGGAATGATGCTTGTCTTAAATGATTTGATTTACTGTGATTATGTGTGTGGTATTAAAGAGCTTGGACTTATAATGTTGTCGTAGGTATGCTATGTGTGATTATCTGCTTGTGTGGATATTTATGTTTGGTCCAATTGGGGGGCAGTATCCAATTGGAGAGTAATACTCCTACTCGTACCAAATTATGTGGATTGGATAATGTGATGATAATGTTGTGTGGTCCAATTGGGGGGGAGTATCCAATTGGAGAGTAATACTCCTACTCGTTACTGGTTTATGGGATTCAATTGGGAGGGTGCTTACCCTGTTGCTCGCGCATGCTACCTAATTGATGATATGTTGATGGGTACTAATTATGGGGTCGGAGGACACGAGCCGTCCTAATGGTTGCCTTATGAGTGTTGTTGCCTTTATGTATGGATATTAACTTGCAAATGCATGTAGCTATATGATAACTATAATTATTTGTCCAGCTATATTTTGTAATCACAGTAAATTCGGTTGCCTTGTGTGTTGAGTCTTAAACCTATGAATCTCACCAACATTATGTTGACGTTTTAAGCATCATTTTCAGGTGAGCTTTCTAAGGATAAGATAGAAGGATGTGGATAGACGAGACATTAGTTGCATTGGAAGTGATTTATCCTCTATGTTTGGATTTATGTTTTGTTTTGGTTATTTTATTTTGGGGTATTGTTACAACACTTTGTGTTTGTACATTGCTCTATTTATGTGCATGTAGTTGTTCTCTATGTAGACACCAGGTGTTGTGATGATATCCATGAAGTTACACCCGCGCGTTTCCGCCGTGGCGGGGTGTGACAACTACCAGGTGGCAACTCAAACAAAAATGGATGATCAGGTGAAACAGGCTCAATCGGATGTATAGGTGAATCAGGCTCCTCAGCCTGAGCTGGCGGTACTAACAAATCATCATCATCAGGCATCTCCTCCTCCTGAGGGTCATCCTCCTCCTCAGGGTCATCATCATCACCCTGCTCAGCCTCCTGAGGGTCATCAGCCTCATCCTCACCCTCGTACTCCTCCTCCTCCTCATCGGAAGAGTACATCATCAATCGTCGTCTCCTAATAGGTGAACCATGTGGTGAAGGGGTAGGAGATCTAGGACGACGACGCAATGATGCAGGTGGTGCATCTGATAGGAGAGAGTGAGCATCCAACTGTAAAGGTGGTGAAGTAGGGGGTACCGACATATGTGCAGTAGCTCGGTGGGCAGAACGTGGAGCCACACGAGCCAAAGCCTGATGAAGAGTAAGCTGCCTCGATGTACCAGGGAGCCCTAGAGAAGATGAGGATGCCTGCGTAGATGCATGATGAGTGTCTAAATACTCATCATTTTATACAAATCTGAGCTGCCAAAACATCCAAAAATACTCAAATATGCATCAAAATACTGAAAATATCTTAGAAGTGTGTTTTATATGTTTCAAATGCAAAATATGCAAAAACAAATGAAAAACGTACAAAGTTTGCATAAATGGCAGTTTCAGTCCCTCAAGTTTCATAAATTGGCAAAACTAGTCCCTGGTCATTTAAAACTTGTTCAAATGTCATAAAAGGTCCTTGGGATTCATATGTTGTAAGGAAAAGTCCTTTGAAGTTAAAATTCACAAAGTTACAACTTTGATCCCTCAAGTTTGAAAAGTGTCAAAATTAGTCCCTAAGGTTTTAAAAATAAGAAAATAATCAAAATAAACCTTATACTATTCTTAAATGACATAATTGGTCCTTTGTGTTAACTGTTTGATATTTACAAGTTTAGCCCTTCAAAATCAGAAAATTACATAAAAGGTCCCTGGAGTTTAGAAAAGTGGAAATTTTGCATCCATGGTCCTTGGGGTATTCAAATATGACATAAGTGGTCCCTATAACAACTTTTCAAAGTTTACACATCAGGTCCCTTAACTTTGGCCGAATTACATTTTTGGTCCTTGTGTAACTTTAATACAAATGGACCCTTATTATTATCTTAACCCAAAATATAAACCAAATCCTAAACACTACCCAGCCTACCCTTTTTATTTGATCCAATCCACCAGGCCTAAAATATATAAGCCCATCCAACACCCCTGGTATTTAATACCAGTTTGACCATGGTCAAACACCACCATCTCCCTCTTCCTCACTCACAGTCCACCAAAACCACCCACCACCTCAGTGGTTTCACCACCAATTGCTTCCACCTCTTCACCCACTCATTTCCCTGTCCCCTACACCTCACCCAATCCTATTAATTGCCCAGAAATCGCTCACAAGCAACCCCAGCTGGCAAAAGATCTTTTGGCGCCAAAATGGCAATTTAAACGGTGTGGATTGTTTTGACCATATCAAGGGCTAGGGATTGGTGGGAAAGTCTTCTAAGACTGCAAAGAGCTCAAATATCTTCTATATAACCAAAAAGAAGCAGAGATGAGAGAGTATTAGAGTAGGTAGTTTAGTTTTATGTTGAATTAAGTGTAATTTACTTTTCCAGTGTTCTTTTTAGTTTAAAGTTGTATCCTTAAGTATTTTCAGTGTAATCAAGACTTATTTCCATAATCAATTTTAGTTATTAGTTCCATTTCAGTTTATGCTCAATTTTCATGAAAATTCTCATTATAGTATAATCTCGTTTAAAAGGTTGTTTCAGTGTCTCATCAAGTTCAATATAAGTTATTATTAAACTTTTATAAGTTTCTACAGTAGTTAATCAAGTTTTTATTCAGTCATTTAAATTACTAAAAATTTTCAAATAATTGGTTCATAAATAAAAAGAAAAAAGGTTCAAAGAAGAAGAAAGGAGAAAGGTAGCAGTTGATCAATGTTCTGGTTTAGAAGCTCATGGGAGCACTTAGGATATGGTTATGATCACTAGTCCTCAGGTTGCTTTGTAACTTTGGCAAACAAGTAAGGTTTTGGACTTAACTTTCTCATAATCTTTGTTTAGTGATTTCTGTTGTATTATTTGTTTGATTCTGATTAGTTAGGTATAATTTAGCTTAGTTTAAGTTTATAAATCTAATTTAGGTGTTCATTTGATCATTTGCATTGAAAAACCAAAAATCAAGCTACTTAAGGGGTGTTTGGCTTATGCTTGTTCACCAATCACTTTGGTTTCTC
Source organism: Artemisia argyi (assembly GCA_030686995.1). NCBI lineage: Eukaryota > Viridiplantae > Streptophyta > Magnoliopsida > Asterales > Asteraceae > Artemisia > Artemisia argyi. The sequence goes on along the minus strand of CM060709.1, from coordinate 148,098,264 downwards.
AGTTGTTCTTTGTGCTTGGAACATGTTTACTTATGATATATTAGGTCAATGAAACAAAGAAACCAAGAGTCTTTTCAACCAAAAGTCAAAATCAACATCCATCACCCCTTAACAGCTAACTGTTGGGACTGTTTGGGGTAATTCCTCACAATTTGGTCTAAAATATGTTCCTTGATCTCAATTTGGCCTCATTATAGTTTATTACAACATATTAAATCATTAGTAAGCATTAGAAACTCAATTTAGTCAAAGTTATTAGTTTTGTTCAAAAGTCAAATTGCATGTTTCAGTTTTTTCTCAAATCTAGGAAGATTTATTTTGAATTTTGTGTAGGGATTCAGGCTATGATCTTTTGAGGTTTAATAACCTCCCACCTTGTCTTTAAGTTCCCACATTCCCTGCATTTTTGTGATTTTTTATCTGGGCCCCACACAACCCCAAAGTGGGCTGCAGGGAATAAGCTTCCCCTGTGCAGCAGACATCACACCCATCACCACCACTTTGGTGGTGATTTGTGACCACCACAGTGGGCCCCACACCTCCAACTTAGGTTATCCCAACCCACCTCCTAGTAGACTACCTGTGTTGACCATTTGTTTGACCTGTGCACTTGTGGACCCCACCTGAAATAAGCACACAACTCTGTCCCAATTCTGAGTGACATTTAGAATTTGGAAGTGCTTATTTGAGTTCTATTGCTTATCTTATGGGCTTATTCAGTTGAATCTTGCTTACACTAGTTCACACAACTCATTAGAATCAGAATAAACAAAGGTGGGTCCCACATAAGCTTATTTGAGCTTATTTGCTTATCCAGTCAACAAAAGTCAACTGTGGAAGTAATAAGCTTCCACAGTGCTTATTAATTGCTTATAAATTAGTTTTTTTTATTAAAGTTGTCTATTTTTAGATATAATATAGGTTGGAAAAAGAAAATTCAAAAAAAAACAATATAATAGTAAGTGATAGTTTCTATTTAATATAATTTAATTTTAATTTTCATTTTTATATTTTTATTAAGTAATCTGTATTTTTATATTTTTATTAATTTTCTATTATATTAAAGTATTTTTAATAAATTTATTAGATTTTTATATTGTCATTTGGTATTTATTAGAATTAATAATAGTTTTATTAATAATTAATTAATAAATAGGTTTTAAATAGCATAATTAATTTTTACATAGTAACACCTAGTTTTTATATTTTTCCTAGCTTTTATAAGTCATAAAATAATTTTAGGAATTTTTCCATAATTTTTACTGTTCATCTTGTAGTTTTTATAATTTAAATAGTTTAATTAGTAATTAATTAATAAATAGATTAATAATTAGTAAACTAGTTTAAAAATATATAAAATAAAGTTTTTATAATTTTTTAGGATTCCTGTGATGGTTAATTAGATTTATAAAAATCTTCTTAATTATCTTAGTCTTTTTAGTATTTATAATAATTTAAATCATATAAATAGTTAAATAATAATTAAATAGTTATTAATTTATAATAATTAGATAAATAGTCTTAATAATATAATTTTATTTTTAAAATAAGTTTTATAATATTTTAGACTTTTAAAAATTTTAATTTTATTTTTCTAAGACTTATTTTACATTTTATTAATTATTAGTGTATTGTTAGATAATTAATAATAGTTATTAAATAAAAATAATTAATTAAATAATTAGTAATTATAAAATAAATATTTTAAGTTTATTTAATTTGCATTTAAGCCCCTAAGGTTTGCAAATTACTACTTTAGTTAAAATTGTTTTTGTTTCGTACGTTTACGTAGAATTAAATTAAACGTACGCGTTTTTTAATTATTAAACGTTTTTAGATATCTAGGTTTTACGTAATCGTTAAAATAGTTTATCTAAGTTAATTTGTTTTATAAAACCCTAGTGTAATCACACACACACACTTTATACCCTTTCCTGTTCACTTTCACTCGATCACAGATTCGTTTTTAATAAAACATCGCACACCTCGTTGGGACATTACGACCCGGGGAAACACTGTAACTCACCGGAGTATTGGTTTAGGCTGTCTGACTTGTTGACCATAACTTGGTTGATATTATCTGACTGTTTACCACCAATCAAAATTTGGCGCCGCTGCCGGGGAGGTTGTGCGCATACTAAACGATTTTGCGTATTAGTGAACCTGAATACACGCTCATTGTATATTTATCCGTCCTTGTTCATATTATTATCATATAAAACCAAAACTGTTCCCGAAAACTTTTTAAAATCAGTTTTCAACGAACACAAAAAACCAAAAATATTTTCCTTATTATTATTACTACAAAAATTTTCAAAAATACCAAAAATATTCACCTTTACACTCCTACCTATTTGATTCTTCATTTCTCATCCCCTAAACCCTTTGATTCTTTCTATGTCTTATTCTCACCTTCTTGTCTGTCAATGGTGTGGTAGTTCTTATAATGGTGGTAATTGCCCCAGTTGTGGCATGGTAGAGTCAGGAAACGGGTCTGTCTATAACCAGAATCCCTATTCCTACCCTGACACGACTGATTCTTACCATCAGCTTCCACACCATGAGACTCAGCAGTTTTACTGTTGTGAGTACTGTGGTGGTTCACACTACAGTTTTGATTGTCAATCAGGAAACACGCTTGTCTATGAGCAGTTTCCTGATAACAATTATGACTCAAACACATACGATCCACAGTCACATCAGTTCAACTGTTGTGAGTACTGTGGAGGTCCTCACTTTAGCTCTGATTGTCAAACAAGGAATCCAATTCCTTGTAACAATTACGACTATTCATTTCAAGACCCACCTCCACAGTACCAAATGAACCAAGCAACTCCTCAAAACCAGCAAGACCTTTGTCTTGAGGTTCTTGAGAAACTTAAAGACCTTAAGGAGGAGTTGGCTAATATTTCGTTTCACAATGCAGCAAGTTTTTCTTGTGTACATTGTGGGGGTCCTCATGATGATTTCAAATGTCAACCGTATTATAAACCTGAACATTGTTCTAGTTCTGATACATCCGGTTTTGACACATTCATACCCCCACAGTCTTCACTCAATCCATATTCTCGTGATAAATCTATCGCGGAATTACTTGCTGAAGAACATGCTGCTAGAGACGAAAGAAGCATGGAAGAATTACTGGTCTTAGAACAAGCAGCTATAACGCGTACCAAATTTCAAAATGCTGCTCTTCTCGATGAAGATGATGAAAGTGATGATACCTCATCAAGTTCATCAGTTGAGACTCCTTCCATGGAAATACAGGTAGAAAAGAGTATGGGAGAATTACTAGCAGCTGAACAAATGGAAATTATAAAATCTATGTATGCTAGCCCTTTTCATCTCCTTCAGTCTACTGATATCATACCCGAGGTTCCCACTCACTCTCTGAGCATGGGGGACGAGCATCTTGACACAATTCCTGCAAAGGAATCTGACGAATTCATAAAGTCTAGTGTTGAGAACCTTGTCCCAATCCCAAGTGAGTCACGGGGAATTCTTGATCATGTGTGTGATATCCCTACTCCCCATGATAATCCAAATGATCAAATTGAGAATGTCTCTAATTCCAGTGAGGATTGTATATCTTATGGAGACATTGAGTATGTTGAGGCATCACTGCCTCATTCTGATGTTGATCCTCTTCTTGAGGATTTCACAGAGGAACTCACTCACATCATTCCACTTCTATCTGGAAGTAATGATGATCTCTTTGACTTCGAAGTCGATCTGGAAGAGATAGAAAGTCTCTTACATAATGATCCTTCACTCAGTGCTTATCCCAACAGTCCAGTAGAGAATGTTAATCACATTGTTCCTGAAGCATTCAAAACTACTATCACCAATCCTCTATTTGAATTCGAATCTGAATTCACTTTGATTTCTGATAACCCAATATTTGGTATTCAGATTAAGGATTGTGATGAGTCCACAACGGAACATGAGTTCACAGATTTACATCTTGTGAATGATTCTCTTTACGAGGAGTTCTCTTTTGAACTCACTTATATCATATCTCCTCCGGAGTATGATAATTTCTATTTTGATCTAGACATACCCATAATATGTCTTGATCAAACGAGCTTAAAAGAGGAGATTCATGAAACAATGAATTCTCCTATTGAAGATGAGGAGTTAGTCATGATTTTCATCATGATTTTCTTTCTTTTCTTCATATATCCCGTGACTTCTCCTGTTCTTCACTCTTTTGGGAGTGAAGACATTATCTTTGACCCCGGCATTCTCATTTATAAATTATGAGCTAGGGTCTCTCTGTACTTATCTCATCGGTGTGGAACTTTCACGTGCTTCAAATGTTTATCCAAACATGTTGAATGAAAGTCCGATGCTGATTGTCTCTTCCACATCATGCTTCCCCATGGACAAATGAATTCGGGGTCGAGTCAAGCTAGCGACTCGGTAATCAAAAACAGTAGCATGTACTTAGGGTTTTCACCCTAAGTGTGGGGGAGATACTAACCCACATGATATATATATGTAAATATCTCTAAAAAAATGTAAATATAGTGATAGCTTCTATTTAAGAAGTTTTATCTAAAAAAAATATATGTATGTATATACACATAAAATAATGGCTAGTAATATTTCCTTCTTACGTTCTAAGTTCGGTTTAACACCCGGTACTTTGAATATTGAGGACAATATTCAGTTCTAAGTGTGGGGGGAGATTCGTTATTCTAACGAATTTAAACACATGTTCCATCAAGAACCCCCATTTTAGCCAAAATTTTAAAATTTTTTCTCACTTAGAACGCAATAAATGGTTATCAGTCCGCCATGTCTAACCCATATAAGGATTGGCTAATCCAGGAGCAAACGGTTCTTGGTAAAGATAACTCAAACCCGTTTATGGCTTGCAATTTGCCCAAAATTGTATGGTTCCTCAACTCCCCATATCCCATAAAGCGAATGAGTTGGCTAGCCCGCAAGATTATGGCTTGTGGTAAAGGCAGTGGAAAAACCATAATTGGTAATCAGCTCACCAAGATGTTGACTATTCCATCAAGAGTTGGCTAGTCCAGAAGCAAACGGCTTTTGGTAAAGACTAATCAAATCCGTTGACAGCTGGTGGTTTGCTCAAAATCACACGGTTATCAGGTGTGCCACAGTTCTTACATCTGGCTACTCCAGAAGTGATGGCTTTTGGTAAAGAGTTTTTCAAATCCATTAAGTTTTTCTCAAAAGATTGCTAGGGACTAGCAATAGTTTAGTGTGGGGGATTGATGAGTGTCTAAATACTCATCAATGCAGCAGGTGGTGCTGAAGTAGAAGCTGTCGGTGACACAGTAGCTGAATGCATGGCAACCCTGTAAGGATCATCAAGGGCCATGGTGATCTGTGCTGGGTGTACAGGTGCGGTAAGAATATCCTCAACAATGTCAAACATACGGGAGGCCATAGTCTGTGACAACGGCGTAAGGTAGGTGTAAGTGTTTCAAAACAACTAATCCGCGAACTCAAAATACCATATCAAAATCATCATATAATTCCCAATCATATATAGTCAAAGAAAGATTTAAATACCGCATTACTAAAATCATTCGTAAAACAATTAAGCCATATAATTCCTCAAAACGCATATAATTCCCCAAAACGCCATCATATTACTAAGTCAATAAACCTCAAATCCTCAAATCATCCCAAGAATCCCAAATCTATCAATCATCTCAATAATCTCATAATACCTCAATACTAACAATGATGCTTCGGCTTGGCGGGCTGGCGGGCAATGGTCGAGGATCGTTTTCTATAAAATCGGTTATAGTTTAGGTGTCTATTTACCTAGTTCTCTATAACCTTGGCTCTGATACCAATCTGTAACACCCCCACAATTTGATACAGCGGAAGACTCAACAAGCTTTCGGGGTGCTACGGGGATTGGTATCCATTCAAAGTCATGAAAGAACGAGACAAAGTAAACATAAGAAAAACACAACCAAACGGGTTTTAAAGTTTACATTTATCCCAAGAATTATCGAAAGTAAGTCCCAAAAGAAATAAACATAGGTCCACAATAGTTTATCAGAGTTTTAGAAAAATAGATCCATAACCGGTGCTATTGCCAAGCCTCGAATCCCAAGCATCCATAGAGCATCACTTAATTACCTGAGAAAACGTGCTAAAAGTCAGCTTTCGCTGGTGAGATCATAGGTTTAAGTTCATAATTCAATATAGTGGACATATACGCAAAACGCTTGCTAGCTAGACTAGGCCTCAATCATCCAACCAAAATATCTAACCAAAATATCAAATCAACCCTATAGGTGCACGCTATAGCTCAAATCAAACCAATCAATAGCTTACCTAGCTCAAGTCTAGGCCTCGCTCTATAATCAATCCAATAGCTCACCTAGTTCGGGACTAGGCCTCGCTCAACAACCAATCAATAGCTTACCTAATTCGGGACTAGGCCTCGCTCTATAACCAAATCAATAGCTTACCTAGTTCAGGACTAGGCCTCGCTCAATCCTACCTAGTTCTATAAGTATAGCAAGTTTTTAAATAAACAAAGCGATAATAATCCACATAAAACATTTGCACGTTTCTCACCCCAAGTATTGAAAACAAAGTTCAAGAGTAAAAGTGGGACTATGACTCACCTCAAGTCCAGAAAATCCTCAAAAGAAATCGATAGAAGAAAGACGTAAGCAAACTCAAGCAACTCACGTAACGGCAACTACAGACTCGGCACTTCCTAACAATATCAAGCTCGTTCAGAAATCATTTCCTCAAAAATCAAATATTCCCATTCCCGAACGTATACCACTTTACTTTCCAAAAATATCCATTTCTCGAATTAACTTCATATATTAATTTGAAATTCAACGTTTAGTATCCACATGGGTGAAGGGTCGACACAACTCAAACCAAAAAGCCACAACGAAATAAATAATAACCCATCTATAGGTCTAATATTAGCCCAATATATTATTTAAATAAATCATCGAAGTTTATCAAATCCGTCGATTTGGTAATCTCCCATATTTATTTACGAAATATATCGTTCCAAAATTATACCCAACCTAAAGCACATAGCACAAAGAGTTCTATTTGATATATATCGTAGTCCAATAAATTCCCTATATATATCATCAAATTGGCCAAATTCCACGAGATACATAGTAATTTATTATCCTAAAACACGTACCACATCCTATGGGCATCGTGGGATACGATGCCCATTAATATACTCATTTTGTAACGCCAAATAACTCGATCTAATCCGTCGATTAAATAAGTTACTTGTTATATAAAATGTCTATATTAATCGTCATATATCCGTGACAACACAAAAGTCATATAATAAAGCCCACTTGGACTTTAAATAACCACAACTCGTATAACTCGATAAGTTTTCCCAAATTTATAAGAGTCGTCGTATTTTTATTTATTACTCACCCGATATATACGTTTTCGACAATATTTATAGTCATTATCTATAATAATACTTCGACATTTATTTCACTATTTGCATAGTAAAATAATCATCGTTATATTATTATAACGTTTACTCGTGATTGTTTTATTATTAATATATATATATATATATATATATATATATATATATATATATATATATATATATATATATATATATATATATATATATATATATATATATATATGTACGTTTATCACGTCTATATACGTATATAAACGATTATATTATCAATAATATTATTACGAGTATTGTTTTTAATGTTTGATTCTAAATATTTATCGAGTCATAAGAATCTGGTCACATGTCCGAGTCATCACTCTCGGCTCATAGTCCAAGTCCAAAAATAACAACCATGTCAAAATAAATAAATCAACTCCGTCCAAAACAATCCCATATCCACGTGCTACAACATGAGGGTCCGACTACGGCACCCAACTAACCTATCTCCGTCATCTAATGACCGTCTCACAATCGGTCCCTAAATCCACATTCATCAACAACTCCAACAATAACACAAGTCCAAAAGTACCAAGTCCAAAATAATAGTATCATGACAATAAAAATAATCCGACAATCATAAACGACAACCAAATAATCTAACACACTTACGGGTTGATTTGCCAAGTCAACCCGGGTCAAAATATTAAACCACAAGCATGGTGGTCTCACCCGAGACCTCTTGGTCTCGGCTTGCTCCAAACGAGCCAAACCAAACGGACCATAGTGGTCGGATAGCAACACAAGCCACAATAACATTCGACCGGACCCAAAGGGTCACGATCTTGCTCTCAACGAGCCAACACAAGCCAAACGGACCCTTGGGTCGTCGGCGGTAAACCCAAACAACAACAACAAGATGCAACGAGGGACCCCCTTAGGGTCTCGGCATGAATAACGAGCCACAAAAATGCGACCCCCGAGACCTCTTGGGTCTCGGTTATGCTCAATCCGAGCATCAAACCTCCAAGAATCAACCAACAATCCAAAACCTTCACAAATTCGAACCCAAATCGACCCAACCCGGATACCAAACCAAAACTTTATCAAAAATCTTTCCCAATATCTTTTTACTCTTTAAATCTTGCCCCAAAATCAATATTCAATACGAGTTTGACTCGATTTAGTCAAACCCACGCATAAAAACGTGTTTTCTCACCTTCAAACTCACGGATCTATATTAACTTCAAAGAAATGGTGGTGTGGGGGTGGTGTACGCGCGGCGGTGAACCAAATCGAGAGGTGGGGGGTTCACTTTGAGGCGCGTGTGATGCTAAACAAGGTTGTGGAGATGATGGGGAGTATTTTGATGATGGTAGGGGTGGTGGTGGTGCGGCGGTGAGGCGGCAGCAGAGGGGGGCGGCTAGGGTTTGTTGGTGAATAAGAGAGAGAGAGATGTGAAAGTGGTGAGGGTGATGGTTGTGTTTTATGTTTGTGTTGTGTGTGTGCGTGGGTGATTATACCCAAACCAAAACCGGCTCCAAGCCCACAAAAAAATAAAAATGATAATAATAATAATGGTAATAGTATTAAAAAAGGTGGGTGAGGTAACCCGATAAAATATACACGGACCAAACCCGAAACTTTTTAAAATATACCAACCAACTTTCTCAAACCGAACTCGTTCCAAAATAATCAAAACCTCGCGATACGTTCCAAAAAATATAATTATCCGAACCGATATTAAAATAATTAAAATTGTTAGGTTATCCTAGTGCCGGAGTCAATGTAGTGCCAAAATAATGATCTCAAAATAAATCATCACGAATGAACCAAACCAAACCATAATTAAATAATCGAATCCCATAAATAACGTACAATTAAAATCACGTTCCAACGTTCATAAAATATCTCATCACGATAAACTTTTCAAATATTCCAAAATTATAATTTTTAAATGTAATGCGGGTTTTAAAAAACGGCTCCCTAATTTGCCAGTTGTCACACAATCTATTTATTAACTCACATACAGGTGAAAGTTCTTCTCTCACGATTCTTGCTGGTTAGTTGGTTTCAGTTGATTTATTCTAGGTGCATCCTTTGTTTCTAGAGTTGTAAGTATTTATAGCATGTCATAAGCTCTAGATTTAGGTGTTTATCAAGCTTCTTAGCTTGAGATTAATATGGTACTTTAGCCATATTCCATTTGTACTTAACTTTTTCGGTTTTAAATACAGGGTTAACCCTTTGCGCAAAAAAAAAAAAAAAAATCACTTAATTTTAAAAACATTAAACAATGACACGGATTTAGCTAAAATGTTATATAGGCCATGTGCAGCTTGTTAGTATGTGGCTATGTGTTATCTAGTCTAGGAATTCACACGATTTAAATAAAATTTAGGTTTAAGGCAGTGATGGTTAATCCACAAACTTGATAGAACAAATTCTGATAAACTACTTTGCAATTAGAATTGTGGACTCCTTTCAGATCAGATAATGGGCTATTGAATAATTGGGCCAGTCTTCTGTTAATATATTGATAACCGAATATTGGGCCAAAAATGTTTTGCTAATGTGCTTTACTTTCACAGGCTCTAATTTGTTCGTCATACTAATCTACCTGATTAAGGTACACCCTTTCTACTGTAAGTGTGCAATTTGTTGCATGAATTTTGATAGCACTAGAAACTGCTACAAATTGCATAAACCGGTTATAAATGGTATTTGGTTGCAGCAGTAAGGTGTTAGCGGGTTATTACTGTACCATTGCCATATTGTTGGGATACTTAACTCATACTATTATTATTTATATTGTGTCGATACATTATTCACTCTATCAAAATCAATTAGTTCACCTAATACTTACTACATTTCATGACATCATAAACTTCTTCTCATTATGTTGACTCAACCTATAAGTCATTTCAAACTTTACGAACCTTTTCATGCATCTCCTACTTTGGATGCGATAACTTGTTAAGAAAAAATAAGACGCCCATACAACTTAAACGAATAGGTATGGCATGCATATTCTTAACGGTTAGCGCCGAGTATATGAAAAGAATATCAACATCGTTATTATCTGTTAAAATCCGCATTTTGTTTCTTATATCAGTATAAAGAAAAATATCTATATACCAAAGTGTAACAAGAACAGGTGTTCAAAATGTAGTATCAAGTATGATTGGTTCCATTGCTAACCAATTGTAGTAAAGATCGCATAGTTACCTTGGCTTAAAAAATAAGGCATGTCACTCAAAAACCAAATTTTAAGGAATCATATGGATCGAATCCTATTAAAAGGTTTGCCTTTGCCTTTGTCTTCACTTTTCTCACCCATAACTATACCAATAATTATGTTGACACCTTGATTAAAGTGAAAACAAACCTTAAACTTGTCTTGTCCAACCTTAAACTTGTCATCTAATTTAAACACGTACAAAACAATAGATGTTTTACCACCATGAACACGAACTATTATCGGATTTTCTAGAATTAACTTCGTATAAATGTGGGGCAATGTAGGATGCACATATCTTGGATTTCGACATCAAGTACCCACATATCGTAGACATGTTGCAAACCCAATGGTCCACACCTGATTGATATAGCTAGTTCTTGCATTATAGAAAAACATTTATTAAAAAAAAATGCTGCCCATTTACCAAATATAAATTATTTCAACAGCCCTAAGCCCCTAACTAAAATTTGCAACTTAAATTAATACTGAAAGTATGAAATATTCAGCAAGTCAATGATGGAGGTTTTATACAAGTGTTTTAAAGTTTTAGGTAACCAAATTGACTCGTGTTGTTCCTATATAATTGCTAGATGAATTATTATTCATTAAAGCTTTCATGGCATGCTATTATTGACTTTTTCTAATGAGTTAGCTTTTAAATTTTTTGATGTGTTTGGCCCATGGCGTTTAAAAGCTTTTTGAAGCAGTAAACTAGTGAGTGATAAGCGTTGTACCTTTAATTTATGCTCGTTTGACAAACATCAAATAATTTTATATTTTTTAGATGGAATTTTATATTTCAACACTCTACGAAGAAGAATTAAAAAGATAACTAGAGTTGTGAAGATACGAAATTACTAACATAACCTAATAAATGTTTTATTATTTATATAAAGAGATTTTTATTTAAACAAGTATTTCTTTTACGTCATTTTACACATTTTAATTACACGTACAACTACATTAATAAATGTTTTTGTAAAAAATAAAAAACAGCTAATAATCACGAATACTGATCACAACTACCGTCTTCTACTACTGCAAATTTTTTTCAAATTTACCCTTACATTCAACAAATAAAAACATAAGTTTAGAAAACATAACATTTTTTAGGATTACGTAAACTCTGAAATATGTTAATTTACAATATTGTTTTTTTGTTGCAAAGCAATTGACTTCCACATTATTGTTCCGTTATTTAAAGAAAAAAAATATAACAATGTTTTCCTTAAAATAAAATAAAAATAGAGTTAGTTCAATCTACTCTTTTAAGAAAGCAACCTGATCACCGGAATTGAAAATGAGCCAACCCAACCAACTTCTACAAAACTTTGTTCTCACTCTTCACATATCCAGAGTGTCAACACACAAAGACTTCGAAGAAAATTAGTTACAAAATATGATTTTACTAATAAAATAAAATATTTGTTCAAGAAGAAGACCCTTCATCCACCATAGAGATAGCAGTTACTTGAAGACAATCCCATTTCACCAAATCTATGCTCATTAAACTAATCCTTAATATTTCAATGTCTCTATGTTTTATTCATCATTATATCATCACCACCTTCACCACTGTCTCTCTCACTAATCCAACAACATCTCATGCATCCTCTACGCCGCAAAGTGTCCCTCTTCAACACTTACACCGCGGCCATGAAACATCGTAAAAACAACAATGTTTCGGTTTTCATAGTTGTCGTGTCTGTGTTTCTATTTGGAGTCTTTATGTACAATGAAGATGTTAAGTCTATAGCTGAATTCCCATTCTCTAGACCTAAAGTTAGAGTTGATGGAACTCTTTTGGAGGCTCGGGTTATTGAGTTGCCGGTTAAGGAGGTTGCTGAGGTGGAGGAAGTGGAAGATGATGAGGAGATCGAGTTGCCTCCGGAAGAGTGTGATTTGTATGATGGGAGTTGGGTTTATGATGATTCGACACATCCGTTGTATAAAGAGGATGAATGTGAGTTTCTTACGGCTCAAGTTACTTGTATGAGAAATGGTAGACGAGATTCAATGTATCAGAACTGGAGGTGGCAACCTAAGGGCTGCAACTTACCCAAGTAAGATCCCGTTGCTTGTATAGAAATCGACATATTACATTTAAGAGCGACATACTTTCACTTTTCATGTTACATACAATTACAAGTGACTTAAGTACATAAAAGCGCAACAAATGAAAGTATGATACATTAAATGGTAAATTAAAATAGAAATAAGTTCCATGAATTAGGAAAAATCATCGAATCTATGTTGCATTATGGTACACTTGACCTTATCAAAAATATTTATAGAATTGGTCTTGATATTTGTTGTCCTTTTTGGAAAATGAAGGTTTAAGGCAAAATTGTTATTGGAGAAACTAAGGAACAAGAGACTTATGTTTGTTGGCGATTCGTTGAATAGAAATCAATGGGAATCAATGGTGTGTTTGGCTCAATCGATTATTCCTCCGGGAAGAAAGAGTTTGAACAAAACTGGCTCTCTTTCCATTTTTAGAATTGAGGTATCTCACTTGATCTATTGATTTCTATATTCTGCTTTCCTTATTAAGATTTGTATAGTGATGACTAATACACTAATAAACATTCGGTAAATTTCGATAACCTATTTTGATGACAATAAGGTATACTGAAACAAATAGGTTTGATGTTAGTAACTAACATAGTTAAAAATGAGTATGAGTTACTATAATAAAGAGAAAAATGTGGTACTTATATGATTTACCGAATGTTGTTGTATCAGTATTAATGCATCAATATAGTTGTATGAGTATTTATGTAATGGATATGATTTGAAACTATTATGATTGGGGACATTGATACAAAATATTAATGGAAACATTCAATATATTTGTAGCTTTATTAGTCTTGAGAAGTAAGAACATGTGGTCATTTATGACTTTCCATTCCCTACATTAAATTTGAGCTCAATGTTGACATTTAAAAAATCTAGAAATTATACTATTTTTGCTACTAGGAACAAATAGATTTAGTACTAGTTTTTAATGTTTTGATTTAAGAAATGGTTGATGTGAATATTTACAGGATTATAATGCCACGGTAGAGTTTTACTGGGCACCATTTTTGGTAGAGTCAAATTCAGATGATCCAACTATGCATAGCATACTAAACAGGATCATAATGCCTGGATCCATTAAAAAGCATGGTAAACATTGGAAAAATGTCGACTATTTGGTCTTCAACACCTACATTTGGTGGATGAACACCTTCACCATGAAAGTATTGTGAGTATCTTATTCACATCTTCCCTTTCATTTAGTTATAAGATAACTAACCATGTCAATCGTTAAGTAGTGATTATTGATGGTTTTCATATGTTACTTTTAATAAAACAGGAGGGGATCGTTCGACAAGGGAGCAACAGAGTATGATGAGGTTGAAAGGCCCGTGGCGTATGCTAGAGTTTTGAGGACATGGTCTAGATGGGTCGATAAAAATATAGACCCGAACCGCACCACTGTCTTTTTTAGCAGCATGTCTCCTCTACATATCAAGTAAATTCTCTAATTCCATGTTAAAAAGGAATTTACATAATAATAAAACTTTAATGAATCCCAGTGTAAATTAAAAATATGCATTAGGTGAAATGGATACGTTTCAACTAACCAAGAGGATAGATAGTAGTTGGAAGTAGAGGTGACTTTTGGGCATGATTCCTTATCAAGTAAACCAACTTATTAAGTAATATAAAACATTGCTTATATAGATTGCTAAGTATAAAAATTTTATGCTAAGGAAAAATGATACTCCGTAATATGTAACAGTTAATTTGATTGAGATGTTATAAAGCACTGTAATTGTTGCTACAAATTTTGACAACCAATGGTTTATAACCGAATGATAATTTTGTAGGAGCTTGGATTGGGAAAATCCAGACGGTATCAAATGCGCAAAAGAGACTAGCCCAATCCTTAACACGTCCATGCCGCTAAACGTGGGCACAGATTGGCGTCTATTTACAGTTGCAACTGATGTGATTCAAAAAATGAAGCTTCCTGTCCACTTCCTAAACATTACATCTCTTTCAGAATACCGCAAAGATGCACACACTTCTGTATACACCATTCGTCAAGGCAAGATGCTTACAGATGAGCAAAAAGCCGACCCAAACACTTATGCAGATTGTATACATTGGTGTCTTCCTGGATTGCCGGACGCTTGGAATGAGTTTCTTTATACACGTATCATTTCTCGCTCTTGACCAATGCAAGCTAACTCTTATCGATCAATATGGTTTATTTACCATCTCTAGGGATTAAAATTTGGCACTTTCTTTCGCATACCTTGTATCTAGGGACAGAGCAATTCCATATTCTTGTATGTTGTTTTATTTTTTGAAAATTTTGTTCTAGAGATTTGATACAGATGTTAAGAATTGTCCCAAATGTACAATGAAATGTTGAAAGCCAAAATAAATGAATACAAAAGTTGTAAGTAGGTGTGTATCATTTCATTTTATAGTTTGGTACTCATGAGAAATATAACTAGTAGTTCTATAGCTAGTTTGACCAACACGTACATTGGTGGTAGGCCTGAGCATCGGGCCGGAACCGATCCCGTCCCGACCCGTCCCGACAAGCCCGATCCCGATTGTGGCCGGAATCTCAAACCGACTCCCGATCCCTATTGTGTTCGGTTAGTCGGTATCGGAATCGGTCGGTATCGGTTAGTCGGTATCGGGCCGGATTAGCTTGTTATTGATCGGAATCATCCCGTCCCGACCCGTCCCGTCCCGACCCGACTCCCGAGTTCGCCGGAATAGCAAACCGACTCCCGACCCGTTTGCTAGTCGGGATCGGAATCGGGCCGTCGGGTGGTCGGAATCGGGCCGGTAATCGGGGGTCGGTCGGTAATGCTCACCCTTAATTGGTGGTGACAAATGAGTGTATGAAGTATGAACCCAATATATGGAGTAAGCTTATTTATGGGCTTATTATGACTTTTTAGAGGAGAAAAAGACCATTAAACACAAACCTTTGAGACGAAACTTATTAAAGAATGCATAAGCAATTAAGTTTGAATCACCCAAATTAATAAATTATCAGCAAAAAAAGTTTTGATATAATTATAACGTTTGTTCCACACTTTCACCCATATATCGTCTCATCTCACTCCATACATGTGAACCACTTTTAGACTTTTAGGTATAAAAAAAGTAAACTACATTGATGCAATAACTTTTACATTAATGTATTTGATAATACAACCAAAATTATGAGGACGAATATGCATACCCTTCAAAATGGATTGCAATACTCTTTTTATTTTTATTTGTTAATTTTATTAATTTTTTTAATATTGTTTTTATTACAAAACTACGAAATAGATTGTATAAGGGATAATCATTTATAAATGTATCTGACTTATCATCTTTTTAGTTTTGTGTTGCAAATAAAAGATTTTGCAAGTTCCGGTACTAAACTTTCAAATTTCGTCACTTTGGTGTATTATTTTACCTCCACAACCGGTTTTGCCAAATGGAACAAGTTGCCATCCATGTAATTATTATTTTTTTTGTTGCCAATTTTGCCATTTATATGTATCTAACTTGTCATATTTTCCATTTATATGTATCTAACTTGTCATATTTTCAATTTATAAATGTATCTAACTGGTCACATTTTACATTTATATGTAGCGAATAAGTTGTAATTATCCTAGGTGGATGTCATGTAGGAAATTATAAAAAAAAAAAAAAAAAAAAAAAAAAAAAAAAAAAGGTAACCTGGCACCAGTTGAGAGGTAAAAAAAACTACACAAAAACGACGAAATTTGAAAGTTGGTTACCTAAACTTGCAAAAAAAATTATTCGCTACACAAAACTGGAAAATGTGACAAGTTAGATATAATTATAAATAATTATCTAAAAATATAAATTTTGACAAGTCAAAAATATTAAAAGACAAAATATATGAAACATAAATTGATAAAAAAAAATTATCTTATGCTGTTAATAATCGTTTAAGATGGTTAAAAAAAAAAAAAAAAAAAAAAAAAAAAAAAAAAAAAAAAAAACCCTCAAATTTGTATGTAAATGAATCAGGTTTGCTCACAACACAAAGTTTAGTTAGGCTTTTGCTTAGTACTTTTGAATTATGGGGTAAATTTTAATGTTATATAGGGTTTACCTTTGTAGAACAATTATATCCTGAAAAATATTGTAAAACAAATATAATCACCATAATCTATATTATGAGTCGAGTTATTCTACAAACCAAACATTCCTCACATACCAAGGGACTCATCTCCACCATCCATCTAAAAAGGAAATCAATAGTTGAGATTAAAAGCATTTTATTATTTCACCCATTTTTTATAATTTAAATATCTCTTAAACCGTTAATCGTTAAGCGAAAATAATTACACCATCGCGACGGGCATTTAATTATCTTTCTATAGACGGGCACTTTGATATATTTTCGAAAAAAAAATTATTTTTTTCACGTTTTTTTTTCGTGGCCGAAAAAAAATCATATATGATATTATATGATATTACATATAATATCATACATGATATCATATATGATATTATATGTAAAATCATATATAATATTGCATATCATATATGATATGCAATATCATATATGATTTTACATATAATATCATATATGATATTACATATCATATATGATACTCCCTCCGTCCCTTATTAAATGTCCACGTTTTACTTTTCGAGTCTTTTTTCTTCAACTTTGACCTTAAACATTTTTGTTTGTATTATATGATACTTGATAAAAATTATGTCAATGAAAAGTACATTTAAAACCCAATTCATTCATATATTTTGTATCATGTATTATATATCATATATAAAAATATTTAAAGTCAAAGTTGATAAAACAAGACTTTGAAAATTCAAAGCGGACATTTAATATGGGACGGAGGTAGTATATGATATGTAATATCATATATGATATTATATGTAATATCATATATGATTTTTTCGGCCACGAAAAAAAAGGTGAAAAAAACGAAAAAAAAATTGTCGAAAATATATCAATTAGCCTATCTATAGAAAGATAATTAAATGCTTGTCGTAACGGTATATTTTTTTTCGCTTAACGATTAACGGTTTGAAAGATATTAATATTTGAAAATAAAGGATGAAAGTGGGTTTTTTAAATTGTTGGGATTAATCTCATCCATTAGATCAAATAAAGATGGAGGGAAGATGGAGGGTGGAGATTAGTCCCTTGGTATGTAAAAAAAATTTGGTCCTCAAATGATCTTTACTCCTATACTATATATAATGTATTAATGAATCTTTCTCCTCTTAGTCTTAAAATTTATGGGTAATTGCATATATACCCACTAAAACTTGTATATTTGCATATTTCTCCAAAACGTGCTTAAACATCATTGTACATTATGCATTTAAAACTTGTATCTTGGGAATATGCAAATATGCAACTTTCGGTGGGTATATATGCAATTCCTTTTAAAATTAAGACTTATAAGCCATAATACTTATTGTACAATACACAAAGCACCATTAATGATCTTTCTCATCAATCTTAATTTTAAGACATACAAGTCTTAAAGCTTAATGTACAAAATACAAAGCACTATTAATACGGTCAAGATATTTAATGTAGTCAATTAATTAATGGGCCAATAAATACAATTAATGTCGATATTAAAACATCTCTTATATAAGAAATACAAATTATCAAGCATATTGTACAACTATCTTAAACACAATTCCTGCATCAAATGTCACTAATACAAATAATAAAGCACATTATACAAATATTCAAGCCCGAACAGACACGGGCCAAACGGGTTAATGTTATACGAATCGCTTTAAAAAAGACAAAAAAAGACGAAATAAATTTCTTAAGCGTAACACCCTATTTATATTTAAAAAATTAAATATATTATATGTTTTTTTTTTTTAAAAACGATTGTAATGTTCTACAATTGAGAGAAATTATGTATCCGTTAGTGTCATTTAACTTTTCAATAGGCAATGTGTGCCTATTTCAAAAAAGGCGAGGGCAAAATATGCCCACATCGTTTACAAATTAGCTTATTTTTTCTTATTTTGTGTACAAATTGCCACTTCTAATAATTATTATCACAATTGTATAATTAAAAACATTGGCATTAGTTAAGGAGTTAAAATACGTTACATGCAATTCTTGATATCAATAAATTTATTGTAAAAAAATATAATATATTAAAATACATTATTTACCAAAAAAAATTATTTCAGGATACCTGCCGTTGTGCTAGTGTCAAAAACAAGCTTATAATAACATATTTTCATATTTAAACAAGCTCAGCTCAATATTAAATAACTTGAACCAATCACTGATGAAAACATCGTAAGTACTACATAGTGTTTGGTATGTTGTAATTAAAGCCGGAATGGAAAAGGTTATTACGATGTAATGAAAAAATGTTGTTTGTTTACATTTATAGAATGTAATGATTCATTACAAGGAATGACTCATTACACCAAAATCATTCCCTCGGGATCCCCTGCTTTTTTTTCATTACATCTTATAATGGAATCAAAATTACATAAAACTCCCTCATTAACTAACCACATTAAATTAACTTCCTATCATAAATGGGTATTTTAGTCTTTTTGTTATTGGTTCCATTACATCTTTCATACAAACCAAACATGATTAATAACGACAATGAATCATTACATTACACTATTCATTCCATTACAATGTTCATTCCATTCATTAGACATTTCATTCCGTCCTACCAAACGAACCCCTAGTCTTATTTAAAAAATAAACTAGGATTCCAAAGTATACCTTTTAAATCTTTTATATAATAAAAGAATTACATCATTTCTGAGTGTTTTTGCAAATCCCTTCTCAATGAAAAAAAAATTGGACCAATAGGAGAGCTCGATTTTGCCACATAAGTAAAATCGAGCGACGTGATTGGTCAATAGAAAGTCAAAATTAAATTGATTTTGGTCAAACTTAATAAATTTGGTGGAGAAATTTGATAAATTAAAAAAATGCATAAAAATATAGGTGTCAAATTTATGAAAACAAAAACTTAAAAAAAGATGAAGTAATTAATAAAACTTTAGTGGTTGAATTTTAAATAAATTATATAGAGCTAAGTGTAAAATTACAAGTTTTCATGTTTTTAATAACTTTAGAAAAAACACAAATAACCCCTTACACTTTATACCACTTATACTTTATAATATTAACTTTGTTTAAAATTACATAAGTATTAGTAATAGTTTTTAGACTTTCATCCATTAAAATTACAAAATTTGGTAAATATGCGAATTAGTTTTAATATTGTTAGTTGTAGACATTCATGTTATTCTATTTAAAAGTTTAATTTATGCCTACACGGGTTTGAATATTAAATACGGCTAAATTATTAGTAATGGGAATATAAATATCAAATGGTAAGCACGAGTTACTATGATATAAAAATAAATATACGTGATTCTACTTATAACAACGACTAATTAAATTGTTATTTAAAAAATATATATGATATCAATAGTTAAAATTAAACAATAACATCAACATTAACCTCAGCATGTCTGTCAATTAAAAACATTATACAAAGCTAATTATTTAAAAAAAAACAAAAAAAAAAAAAAAAAAACGTGGGTTAGATAGTCAATGTTTAATTTAGAGGGTATTTTTCTTAAATTATATATAAAAAATGCACGCATCACAATTTTTTTTTGATAACAATCACCTCCTAAAAAAAAAAAAACTGTGTAGGTGATAACCTAATTTTATTCATTAACGTGATGTTTCATCAAAGAAATAAAAATAAATAAATAAAATAAAAACGTAATAGTTGGCCGTTGTAAAGGAATTAAAGTATGTACATGAGAATTATTAAGCAAGCGTATATAGCTTTTAATCATGTTATTACGTTACTATACTGCGATAATGTTATTGAGTTTTTTTGGGTAAAAGGGTTAATTCACCCCTGTAAAATTCATTACTCCAAAAAACGTTGAGGTACAAAGGATGAGGGTGATTTCCCTCATCTCAGTCCCTTAGGACACTTACAGACTCTAATATAAGAATGACACACCATTCCTATAACTTAATAAAATAAACCTACAAATAATGACAAAAGTACATAATACATTACAATACTACTCAAGTAAATGCACTTGAGCCTTCTAAATCACTATGGCGGTCCACCTGAACATCCATGAAGAATACACCCATTCTTCTATACTTACGATTTATGTGTTAACCTCTTTTTGCTTCTCGATAGAATCTGAAAGAGAACTCAACAGAACTTTGGCTTATGCTTTATCTAACTGATAGTTTTTAGTAACCTTTTTTTATAGGTTAACTTTTTTGTTATACACACCAACTTTCTGTAACTTTTTTTTAATGTTTTATTGAAAACTTCTACACTTAATATTTGTGTTTTTATTATAAACACACTAAGCTATGATACAATTAGTTGTGAGTCCAGGGTTTTTTTTTTACTAAGCTTCTAAAAAAAACTTATAGCTTTATCATAAACTTATTGTGTTATGGTAATTGATAAGTCAATAAGCACCTTTAATAAGCATAACCAAATACCCTTTTAGTTCTAATATGAAGTTTTCTTATTTGATGTTATAACTAACTTTGTTGTTATCCTCACTATAATGTAACATGTTAGTGGTTTTTGCAGTTTTATGATAAATCTTATCACACACACTAAAGTGTAATGCAATTTGTTGTGTGCGTGTTTAGAGGATGATTAAGTATCAACACATGATTGTCATGGAAAGATTTTCTACGACTGCTCAAGGTATGACTGTATAATTAAGTTGAGTTGCTAATTTAGATAATACATGAATGTATTTTAATGTACCAAAGATGTATTTTAGTGCCTATATGGGGAATTTTATGGTATAGATTTTTAGCATGTGTCTTTGAATGAGTTAATGAAACTTAGCAGGTGTTTGCTATCATTGATGACACTATGGGAGTCAACCAACGGTCTAAAATATGGGCGTCTTTTACCTTGATAATCTAGACCAATTGTAAAGAAAGTTGCACTAAAGTGAAAGGTCGGTAAGGATTCAAACAATCCATAAAGACTTGAGAATGTACTCTTTGTAATTTTTTTTTATACATTTATAATTTACTTATACAAGTAATTATAATTTCCTTATATAGTTCGGTCTTAGAGAAAAAATATTTTTATACATTATACATAAACGTAAGATTAAATTTGAGTTCTACCCATTACATCTTTTTTTTGTTTCTCTTTATGTAATAAAGAAGCTATAGTGTAAGCACCTATGTTAATTTGGTAATTTTATGATCAAACATGAGAAGTAAATAGCACAAACTTATGAAAATGCAATTTTCCGAACAAAAAGGTACATTAGTAAGAATGGTATGATGGCTATTTATAAACAAGGAAATGAATCAATCTTCAAAGTTATCTAAATATGCTACATATTTTAACGAAAATATAAGTAAAAGAAATACCACAATTACAAAACACATCGTAAATTGATAGCATGAGTTTGCAAAACTAAAAGCATATATCACTAACATGTCGTGCAAGTCAAGTATTATCATGTGATTTTACTTGAATAATAAAATATAATTTTTAATACAAAAACATTCTCCTAAAATAATAAGTAGATTATAACATATGTACATATGATTTTTTATTTTTAATCCACCAAGTAAAACCAATTGAAACATGTTAAGTGATTCATTTCTTAATCGATAATATTACATAATCAAAACGAAATTTTAAAAACTCTGTGCGTGCACAGGTATTATAACTAGTAAGGAGAGTAACATGAAACGTAATCGTGGCACCTCAACAATGGCTCGTCTTCCACAACGCCAAAAGCGCAACTAAAAAAAATTGCACACCTGTGATCTGTCCAATAAACAAATCATGGCCGTTGATCAAAACCCTAAACCATGCTTCCTCTCTATATATACATCCATGCATCTCATTTCCTTCATCACACTTTCATTTATTCATTTTGGTATTTAACTAGTTATGTCATTTTTTTTCTTTCACTTTCGTTAATCATTATGGTTTAAGTTGTTTGACGTTAAAGCTTCTATGTCTTGTTGGTGGGGATGAATTTGGTTCCCCAGCAATTCGTAAACGGAAGCCATATTAAAATGTCACGCCTCGTTTGCTTGTTTTGCTTTGTGATCTTCTCCCACATCGCAGCTTCAAGCGAGTTGAATACATTTCTAATCTAAATATTCAAACTCGTCAATAGGTCTTTGGCATAGTTGTGGTTGTTCAAAAAAG
Source organism: Artemisia argyi (assembly GCA_030686995.1). Taxonomy (NCBI): domain Eukaryota; kingdom Viridiplantae; phylum Streptophyta; class Magnoliopsida; order Asterales; family Asteraceae; genus Artemisia; species Artemisia argyi. The sequence goes on along the minus strand of CM060709.1, from coordinate 148,075,349 downwards.
ACTTTAACATTATTGTTTCATATCATTTAATCATCGTGCAGAGAAGCTGTTTATATACTCCCTTATGAGTTTTCCATTTGGTTTCCGTACATAGAAACCAAACTTATTAATTAATCAAATCAAAATTGGTCTACCTAAACATGGGACATGAGTCGAGTTTAGCTAGATTAGATATTTAGCCATTTGGTTTGAAAAGGAAGGGGAATAACTAAAGGGCACTTTCCTTTATGGTCCACCAATAAGCTTTGCAAACGTTTACAACACAAAAGTGAAAGTAATTAAATAGGAACCATTTACGTTATGTTCCGGAGCATCACTTAAGAAATAAAACGAAAGAAAATGAAAAGAAACAAAAATAAGTGTGTTCTGGAGTATCACTTAAAGAGGAAAAAAAAGAAAATGACTAGAAAAAAAGACTGATTTGCTTAGTTTTAAAGTAAAATATGTTCTTTTAAATTGCATTCAAGATGTTTATGTTTTATTGTTTTAATTTCTTTACTCAAAAAACCTTAATAACCGAGCATTAGACTACAATGACTTCTACTTTGTATTTGGTGTTCGAAATATCTTTGGTGTTAAACCGTACGTTCAATGATTATCTTCAAAACAACAGCAATACCCATTGACGGAGCCATGATTCATCGATACTATGGGTGCCGAATATTTTTTGCCGAATATTCCCTTCGTCTCAAAATATAAATCCATTTTGATTTTTTTAGTTGGACTTTGATGTTAAATATTTTTTGTTGCATTATATAATACTTGATGCAAAATATATAAATGAATAGTGTTTTATATATATTTTCATTTGGTATAATTTTCATCAAATGATATATATAATATTAAAAAAAATATTTAAGGTCAAAGTTTGATACAAAAAGTCAAACTGGACTTATATTTTGGGATAGAGATACTATAACTTAACCATTAAATGACAAGCTTTATTGATCACACACATCAGCAAATTTGGGTTACAAACTTATTATTTTGCTAAGAAAAACACATGACAACTACAAAAAAAATTAGATGATATTCTTTGTGCATAAAACAATGTCAAGTTTTTCTTAATTTTTTTTGTCGTCTAAAGGTTGGGAGCCGTTTACCTATATTTGGGTTATGGGGTCAACTTTATAAAATAATTAACTAGCGAAGCGATTAGGTTTGTTGGAGGGGGTTGAGCACCCTCCAACCTCTCTTTACAGATTTGAGACTAAAGATAACTGTCAATGCAACTATTAATGTGACTATTCCAAGTATACTGAGTATCATTCATGCAATGATCCTGGTGGGGATTCTTACTCTTAGATCCATTATTGAGATAACTAGAATTTCAATAAAAGGAATTTTCTAGTTCACTACAAAAAGGATGATCGTTGTCAATCTCAAAAATATGATTTTCAACCTTGAAATACCCAATTTTGTTGTTGCCAAAACAGGATATAAGGAGTTTAAATGTAGACATTCATTTGAAAAAGACAGAGACTGCTTTGAGCGGAGATGCTAGATAAGAATTACTAGATTTGGGATTTGGGAGCGGAGATGCTAGATAAGAATTACTAGATATAAGGAGTTTAAATGTAGACATTCATGTGTCCATTCTACATTGACAAGAAATATAAGCCATATAACGTTAGCTTTTGCGATAAAGCTTTCGAATAACAATATAAGCTATTAAGTTTTATATAACGTTAGCTTTGCGATAAAGCTTTCGAATAACAATATAAGGTACTAAGTTTAAAACTTACGAAACAGGTAAACACGTCCAATATAATTAGCGAAATACAAAATTCCTTCACATGCCGATGCACTTGTCACTTAAAAATAAAATAAAATAAAAACCTTAGTTTCTCTTTTGCTAAATAAGTATATAATTTATCCATTACATATAATTGGTTATAACTCTCGCGTACTTACAGAGTTTTGACATTAATCAGTGTTAGTTTAGTATATGAGGCTTATAAAATGTTGGCGGTATCTAATTTTTAAGTCGTGGATGCACGAGTTATCCAACATGTGTTGTTAAATTAACAATTTTCGAATATACTATTGACCGTCGCATTATAAGCCCGTGTAGAAGTTGTTTTCTAGACATTTTAAACAACTATATAGTTTATATAACTTGTTTGATATATGTACAATCTCATGTTCAATTGTCCATTATATTTGAATATCATAATAAACCTTATTTCACTTTTATATTTATATGTTGTGCACGTATGGAGTTTGAGTATTACGGTTAATTTAATCTAATAATGATAACAATAATATTAATATTAAATAACAATAACAATGATAGTACTTTATTTTTGAGAATTGTGTATTTAAGTCCGTAATACTAAATTTAAATTAAGATTCTTTTATAAAATTTTAGTTTTTACTGTAAATTTTATGGCCTATTTGCTATTTTACATTATAACCCATAATAGTTTTGTAACTACATTGATTTTTTTTTTTTTTTTTAATTGTAAGTTCTTTTACATGCAATTTAAACACCTGTTTTTATGATTTTTTATAAAAAGTATTTAATTAACAATCTTTTTTTAATATGATAGACTAGATTCAATGCTCGTTCAATGGACGAGATGGTTCTATAAATTTATATGAAATGAAGAAAATATATTAAAAATAAAAAATCCTATTATACTAATTTAATTTGGACAATTTGGAAACACACGACATTACACGGTAACTGAGAAATTGTAATCACACTCTCTAAACATACGAGAGCAAGAATTACTGAATTAGTAAATAAATTATACTAAGATCAACTTTAAACTATTTTGATACAAATATAAATTCCACGATATGTTTCATCTATTGTTGTAGTAACTTATAAAAAAATACAAAAATAAAGTTTCAAATTATGTTCACGTTAAATCTATCCATTATTTGCACATTGGCATGTCATCTAATTTATTTATTTATTTATTTATTTTGTCATGTCATATTGCATGTCATTAGTGATGTCATGTTTGATCAATAAAAACTCTCTCTGGCGAAAAAAAAAGAAAAACGAAACCCTTTGCATATCTTATTCGTTTTTCATCGTTTTTGTCATTCGCATTAATCAACCAACCGACCTAATCTAATTAATATTCAATTGTAGATTGATATTCGCTGCTTGTGGGTATCTATTTTTTATAATTGTTTGTTGATTGCTTTTGTCGTAGTTGTGTTTTCCTACTATTTTATTCATCATGATAGGAGGTTAGCATACTAATTATGAGCGTTTAAACCCTAACTTTTAGTTAGGGTTTTCCTGTATTTGATTTGTTATTACGGTTGTTTTGTTTATTTATTGTGTTCGTGGGTTTTGAGAGATGGAAAAAGGATTTTTGAATAACATAAGTGTGAGCAAGGGTTCGAATATTGTTGGCAAATCAGGTGGAAGTGGTGGTGGTGTTGGCAAACCCCTCGACTAGCTTGGCCGATCAAGCTAGTTTGAAAAATGGTGGTAGTAGTGGTATGAACATGGGATCGACTATGTCGGGTCAAAATCTCCATAACCCTTCGACTTGTGATATGAGTGGAAGTGGTCCAACAAGTATGGGTGGGAATGGTAATAAGGGTCTTGAGCCTATTATTACCGATTGGACAGCTGATGATGGTGATGTTAATTTGAATACACGTGTGGACCGGAACATGCATGTTACACCTATGCATAAGGTTGTTGTCGAGATTATTGATGTGACGTGTGTCGGTTCGGGTAATACAGATCCAATGGCTGCTTCTACTTCGACGAATGATAAGGCTACTAATGATGGTAGTGTTAAATCTAATGAGCATGTGGGTTTAGGATCGGTTCCAAAGGTAGATTATCCTATTTCTTTTGCCAATATCATTAATACTACTCGTATGGTTCCGAAAGTGAATTTTAGAGCAATGGTCAATGAGGATCGTGTGGATAATCATGACACAATGTTGCCTATGGTTGCTATGAAGAAGGTCTTAAGTCGGTATGATAACACACTTGTTGGTTACTTTCTTGGTAAGACCATTGCTTTCCCTTTAGTTTAAAAATATGTTACTAATACATGGGGAAAATTTGGCTTGCAAAAGCTAATGAAACATGATGATGGTGTGTATCTTTCTAAGTTTGCTACCAAGGAGGGTGTGGATTGTGTCTTGGAACGAGGTCCATGGTTAATTCGTAACTCGCCTATTATTATTAACAAATGGAATCCTACTTTATCCCTTAATAGGAACGAGGTAAACAAGGTACCGGTTTGGATCAAAATGCATAATGTTCCGCTGCTTGCTTATTCAGAGGATGGTTTGAGCTTGATTGCTACACAAGTAGGGAAACCTGTTATGTTGGATTCTTTTACAAGTTCTATGTGTGTCGATTCATGGGGACGTATTAGTTTTGCCCATGCTTTAGTTGAATTAAGTGTTGATTCTGTAACAACCGTGGTTTTGGCAGGTCAGTTTGACTGATAGTCTTGACTCGGTTGACGTTTGTTTGGTGTGTTATAGGTGATTGTAGTGTTATATGTGTGATATAGGTGAGTTTTAGCACTAAATCCCTTTGCGTAAATGGTTTTATTGTGATTTTGGAAGTTTGGAATTTGGGAATGTTCATTTTGATCACCTTTGTAGTGTAGAAATGACTTGTGTAGTTTTGGTGTTTTTGTGTTTTTGCGTAACGAGTCTTCGTTCAAGTATTTGAGCATTAGCAAGTTACGAGGAGTTTGTTTTTATGTGTTATGCTTATAAAAGAGTGCGAAAATCTATTTTTGGAATCTTTGTTTTGAAATGATAATTTTCCGGTTTGTTGTAAAAACTGAGGTTTATCACGTAAGACGTTAGGATTAGCTACGGGTGTTTATAAAATATGAAAAGTATGAGGTTTTGAGTGTAATAAATAATTTAATAAAAAAAATAAAATAAATATATACATATATATGTAAAATTTCGGCATTTAGAGAAAAAGAAACCCAATTGTAGTCCAATTTTTTGGGTAAAAAGTCAATGACCCGGTAAATATATTATCCAAAAAAAATGTTTAAGTACAAATGGAATGTGGCTGAAGTACCACATTAACCTCAAGCACAAGCGCTTGATAAACAAGTGTTTATGACAGGCCATAAACACAAACGAAACCTAGCTAAATACAAAGTATCAAACTAGGTATAAAACAAGAAAAACATGAGATGCGAGCATCCCACATCCACCCAGCATCACGAAACGTAGAAGTACATAGGATGAGGGTGAAATCCCTCACCTCAGTTGACATCCAAGAACGATCTTCCATGTAACAAATCCACATAGAGCGAACCAGTAACCATCATGCCATGATCCGAGAGAAACACACGAATCCAACAACCTCCACAAAACCATCTTGAGACGAATCAATGGTCACAAATCCAAACCCCATCATAACCACTTCAACAACGATCCAAGCCAACAGGATCATGTCAAATAAATAATAGAATTCTTAAAAGAAAGAACCCTAACACAACGAGTCCATCACCAGCCCTCTCTCACCCCACTACCACGAAGAATCATCACAAACCATAAGGTAAACACGATCAAAGATTGACTTACATGGTATGAATGGACAACCGTCCAACATACAACCCAAGATATAGACATTAACGCTCATCAACAATCACCAAGCAATCAAAAACCTAAAAATACGAAACCCTAAAATAGTTTCGTTTAGAAAATCATCCCTAAGAACCAATCGATCCAAGAAAGATAGAAGGCTTATAGGGGAAGGGTTTGATCACTCACAATCCACCAACGATCGTAGAATAAATAAAACCCAAAAGTTAGGGTTTGGAACAGTACAGATCTGTATACGATCGACCAAGATAGATAGAAACCCTAAATATAAAACGATTCCCTAAAAACATTATAAAACGTTTATAGAGAACCGATTGTATGTGAACGAGTGATTTAGGGTTTCATGAGCGATTCCACAGAATATATATATGAATCACAGCACACCGCCTCTAGATACACACAAACCAAGAGAAACCGATTGCATACACAAGGTAGAGAGGCGGTTTTACTGGTTTGATTTGGCCGGAAAAGACTATAGAGGCGGCGGCCGGAAATCGCCCATAGAGAGAGAGAGTATTAGGGTTTTGTTAGTCTTAAGGTGGGTCTCCCAATTGTAGCCCAATTACAACTCTAAGTTAGGTAATTATCCACAAAATAATTATAAATACAAAATCAAAGTTCCCAAAACTATTTTCCTGCAATTTTAGTCGATCCAATAGAGAAAAAGAAGAAGAAAAAAATTAGGGTTTGTAATTTGGAAGCAACAATCAAAAATCAAGGTAAAATCTTTAAATCCTATGTTCAATTGTTTGATTAATTAATAAAATTCATGTAATAATTATATGATGGATTAGGGTTTGTGTTAACTTCTGTAAATTAATGTTATTAAACATGTTAGGATCAATTAATGATAATAGTATGATGATTGGTTAAGAGAATTGAGCGTAAAACATGCTAGTTATTCAGTTAGGGTTTGGACAGATTTGTAAGGCTGTAAAGATGTGAGTGTAAATTACAGATGGTGATGAGTTAGGTCACGAATTTTAGGTCTAAATTGAAGTATAATGAAAGAGCTTTTCAAAAAGTCCAGCCACGATTGATTTCAAGGTTGGGAAGTTGGTCTTTTGATTTTTCTTTGTTAATGTGTCAAAGCTGTCAAACCGGGACAGATTTTGGGTAAAAGTTTGAGGGTGTCATGTGGTAGTAAAAGTAGTATTTTGACTAGGCCTTCTGGAATAGTTAAGTATTAGGTTATATTAGACTACCACGAAGAGGATACGCGATAAAAACTTGTGGAAGTATTTTATGGAAATCAAAACTTTTTGGTGTGCGTGCAGATCCGAATTTGAGTAGTTGACAAGTTTGAATTTATTATGAGTATTTGTGTGTGTTATTGGTCCATAGCCTTCTGGAATTAGCTTCTATGCTTATTATAGACCATGGTAAATTTTTTCTGTGAGTTGTTGGGCTTTATTTTTCGTGATTTCATGTGAGCTAATGTACCCAAAAATTCTGCGTTTTCTGATTTTAAGAGTGCAAGGGATTTAGTGAGTATTAAGTTATGGTAGCGGTTAGTATGGTGTCTAGGAGATCCATGGTGGGTCATATGAGTCTTAGACATCCATCATATGAGTATTACATGGGTTGTAGCTTTTAGCTTGACCATGTGTAATGTGGATTATTATTGTGTGCTATAGATTGTGAATTGTTTTTGTGGAAGCTACGGAGTTTAAGGTGAGTTCATAGTCCCATATTTTTAACTTGTTTTAAACTTGGGATGGGAATGATGCTTGTCTTAAATGATTTGAATTACTGTGATTATGTGTATGGTGTTAAAGAGCTTGGACTTTTAATATTATCGTATATATGCTATATGTGAACGATAATGATATGTTGTGTGATAGCTGTGTGGTCCAATTGGGAGGGTGCTTACCCTGTTGCTCGTGCATACGACCTAATTGGAGAGTAGCATCCCTACTCACTATTTTTGTGCTGTGTGGTCCGATCGGAGGGTATTAATTTACCCATTATTTTGGGAGCGGGGGTCACGATCCGGCCCGGTATGATGTATTTTGGGAGCGGGGGTCACGATCCGGCCCGATGGTTGCCTTATGTGTGATGTTGCCTAGTAATATATGTAGCTTACTTGATAACTATAATTATTTGTCCAGCTATATTTTGTAATCACAGTGATTTTGGTTGCCTTGTGTGTATGAGTCTTAAACCTATGAATCTCACCAACGTAATGTTGACATTTTAAGCATCATTTTCAGGTGAGCTTTCTAAGGATAAGATAGAAGGATGAGATTAGACGAGACCCTAGTTGCATTGGAAGTGGTTTATCATCTATGTTTGGATTTATGTTTTGTTTTGGTTATTTTATTTTGGGGTATTGTTACAACACTTGTGTTTGTACATTGCTCTATTTATGTGCATGTAGTTGTTCTCTATGTAGACACCAGGTGTTGTGATGATATCTATGAAGTTACACCCGCGCGTTTCCGCCGTGGCGGGGTGTGAAAGATTGGTATCAGAGCCTTGGTTATAGAGAATTAGGTGGTTTAACCTAGAATATAGCCTAGGAGTCCCTCTTATAGTTGCATTTTGGGCCTATGTGTAAGTATAGTATTTCATATGTGTCTTTTCCTATATTCATGAGATGTTTTATTGAGTTTCGGATGTCTATTTTATCCCCTATACGTAGTATTGTATATATCAACTTTATTATATCGACTTCCGCGCGTGAGATGCTTCATTGGACTACCATTGTCGCTATCGGATGCGAGAGAAGTGGTTGGATGAAACAGATTAACTGCAAAATCCGAGTTCCCGATAGCATGTATCTATGTTCGGACAAGGAGAGGACGTTTATGGGAAATGTTTGTGGAGAAGAAGTGGAGAGGTTTGGAACCACGGTGACTTCTGGAGATTGAGCCATTACTAAATACCCTTCGTAGTGTCCTCACTTCACATAGGAAGGAGATGTGGTTTAGTCTAAACCTCGTGATTTGTATGCGCTTGTGAATCATGTGGAATTGGAAGAACATAATAGAGATGGTTTTGCATGTTGTCGACTACCTCAACATGTAGGAAACATGAATGGGTGGTTGACTAAAGATGAAAGGGAGTGAGGATGGAATGGTGTGGATTCGGATCTAGAGTCCACAACGAGTAGTAAGTTGAATTGATCTAAGTGGGGAAATGAGTGCGAGAGTAGAGTTTGAGCCATTGTGCAACGCCTTTTGTTTTGTGTTATATTTTTGAATTCGTATATTGTCTTTTGCCGTCTGGAGCCATGTTGGAGCGTGATTACTCTTGGGTATTTGATCGACCTTATCCAAGTAATTTTGATTATAGAGTTTACGTGATCATTGGAATTGTTCCATGCAAGATGATTGTTTGCGACGTCTTTTGTTTTTATTTGCATGTTTGTTTGCATGATGTGTTGTCATAGGAGGGAGTACACTTATGAAAGGGGGCATAGATAATTATGGTGGACAACATAATTATACATGCGTCACGACACAAGTGGACTTGCAAGTATGATGGCATGGATTGCATGGTGTATTAGGTGCTATGTGGTATATGTGCGTTATCATTGAGATGTGTGGTTTTGGAAGTAAGTTTGCGTGTGGAATAGGCTTATAACTATGGTCGCGAACATAATTATAAGGGTATCACACATGTGGACTTGTGACCATTATTGCATTGATTGAGGTTTGTTGTTATATGTTGTGGTAAATGGTATGTGATATCATGTTGGTAAGGGCTGTATGGTTAGAGAAGTATTCTCTCAACCGTTTGGGCAGTCGTTATATGTTGGGGTGTGTAGGTGGTAAGATTCCATCCTACCTATCATATGTTGATACCTCAATTATTGGTGGTAATAATGTTGTGGTATTTGAGTTGATTCGTTTACTGGATTCTTTGTTTGTATACCTAATTCTTTGGTTGGCATTCCTATTCGTACCATGATGGTACAGATGTCATATTCTTTCTCTTTGACGTCGTGATAGTTGCTGGGTAATCGAATTCATTTTGTTGGATACTGGTTCGTTTCTTTGGTTATTCCTTGCATTCATTCCGCGAATGAATGTTATATTGTTTTCGAGTATGGTTGGTTCGTGACGAGATGGTGCGGATATTTATTCCCTCATTTACACACACCAATTGGATTTCGTGACATGTTTTTTTTGTGACCTGTTAGTATCGGTGTTTTTTGTATGATTTTGGTTCGATTGTTGTACGAATGAGTCTTTGCGTTCTTCGCTTGGTTTGCAATGTATTTGCGTGAGTGTTCACTGGTATGAGTTCGTTTGATGATTATTTTGATTACGTGATTCCTCCATGTCTTTCGCATTCATATAAGAGGTTGAGTTAAAGTCTTTATGGTATTCTAAAATTCGTTTGGGGTATTTCAAGGTCAATTGTCGGAAACTATTATTTTTATGGTGAAATGAAGTGTGAAAAAAAAATGATGATTATGTTGATGTCTTACATAAAATGGGTTATATATATTTTATAAAAAATGTATAAGTTTAAGATATGTCTTGTGAAAAACGGTGTTCATTTGTTTTTTTTGGGAAGGTCGAGTACGGGAATAAGAACTGTCTATGGTTCTCATTTACCAAACTTGTTATGTATTTGGTTCATCGAGTGTTTCTTTTGTAGAGGTACGCTTGTGGATGTTTTATTGGTACGTGTATTTTATATTTTCTTTGTATGAGTTTTCGTGAACATTTTATCCGTGTCTACTTTATTGGGGGAAAATTTCTCATTGTGTTTTTCTAGCTTTGATTTTGATGTTCGTTACTTCGCTAGTCGGTAATTCGTACCCCTTTTGAGTTCGTTGATATACGTTTTAGTTCGACCGGTTTTATGGTTCGTGTCGTTTACTTAGGATAGATTGTCGTTTTGATTATCGATTTGTTCGTCAAAGAGGAAGAGGGTGTTTGCCAAGTTGTTCAAGTGAGAGGTTTTAGCTTCAAGATGTACGTTCTTCGGATTGCGTGGGCATCGCGGAGATAGAAGATTCATAAGAGGAAGTATGTGATGCATGACTTAGAGTTTGGGAGTAGAGCTTGGAGACGATGGTTGTATGGAGCAAATAGTGTTATCTACACAAATCATAAGAATCTTTAGCATATATTTGACAAGAGGCTAATATATGTTGAAGAGAAGTTGGGTGTGAAATCTCTCAGTGACTACGATTGTCTGGTTCGCTACTGTCAAGGAAGGGCGGACATTGTGGTAAGAGCGCTGAGCGGGAGTGAACGAGTGGAACTTGGATGTTTGTGAGCAATGATTATGATAATTCAGCTCAGAGTTGAGAGGATGATACTGACAGCCTAGAGAGAGAGGTTCAAGGATGAGAACATGTAAGAAGAATGATTACTTGGTTTATACCAGTAAATGGAAAGGAACGAGGATGGATGATGAGGCGAAAAATGATCCGTTTTTAGGGGGTCATTTAAGCCCGAATCCGAATTTATTTGATCAAATATTGCCCTAAATCGTTCCTTTTGTGATTTTAGGTACTTTGGGAGTGAAATCTGGAAAATGAAGCAATTCGGACGTTTTTGGAGCATAAAAGTGAAGAAAACGCCAAAGTCTTAATTTTCCATGCTGGGAACAGTAGGTGACGGCGTCAAGAGCAAAACCTTGACGGCGTCAAGAGCAAATTTCATGAATTTCCATGACTACCCAGAACAGATTTGACGGCGTCACGTGGGAAGGGCGTCAAGAGTAAAAGAGTCATGACGGCCTGGAAGTATATAAGTCTTGACGGCGTCAGAAATAGATCTAGGCAGTCTGAGGATTGTTTTGGCGGCGAGGTGACGGCGTCACAAGTTTATTCTTGACGCCGTCAAACCTATTTTTCTATATATAGTTTTCTAATTTTTCACATTTAAAGAGAGAAGTTTTGGGAGAAACCCTAAGTACGATTTTGGTGTAACTTTACAGGTTTTTCAAGGGTTCCAACCCCTTGATACCTTGCATGATTAATCAAGATAAGTGTTCTTCTAATTCAATCAATATGTCTATGTGTTGGTTGTCCATATCATGTTCTTGTCTTAATTCTATCATGCTAGGCTAGATCTCTTTTGTGTTTGCTTAGATCTAATGAAACCTAGATATTGATTATGTGTTGATTACTTGTTTATTCTTGTCTTGGATGAATGATTCATATGTTAGGCTTAAGAAAATTGGCAGATCTCCAATTGGTAACATGCTTGAACGTCTTAAGAAACATGAACCAACGCGCACTAGGTCTTTATTGGTTGTATTTAATGCATGAGCCACTGTTTACAATCCCTATAGTTGTGCTGGGCATGGTGTAGGAGGAGATAAGAGCTCATAGAATTGGGGAGTTATGTGTGCCACCCCATGAATGGTATTAAGGAATACAATCCGTCATCCATGCAATTATAACAAGTAATTAACGTGTAAAAGATATCTAGGGAGTAGTGAAATCTAAGTAAACACATTTTCTCCAATTACTGCTCACAACTTTAGTATAAATTAGTTTACTTTCATTTTTAGTATTTTATTTTGATTGCATCTTAGTATTGGTTTAGTTGAATAGCAACTAATTCCGCCCACTCTTCCAAAACCCGAGATTTTTACTTGCTTTCTAAAAAATATAAAAACACAAAAATAATCATCCCTCACCTTTAGAACTAGTATTTAGGCTTTCTAATCCTAGCGACACTATTCCTAAGCTGAACGATCAATCCCCCGGTACTTGTCACTATACTATACTACAACGATCAGGTACACTGCCTGGTGGGGGTTGTAAGCTTCTCGAGATCCCTCGAGAGGTAAAGCCTGTTGCGATTCCCACGCATCAAGTTTTTGGCGCCGCAGCCCGGGGAATAGTTATTGTCTAGGTTAGAATTTCTTTTTATTAGGTCTACTTGCTAGATTCCTTTCTAGTAAGATTTTATTTTTATTTTTAGGATTTTCTTTAGTCTATCTTATTTCTTCGTGCCTTTGTTCGTAACTCTTTACCATCCGACATCATGGAAGGTGGTAACATCTTTGAACCCGCCATCCCACCACAACAAAACCCACCATTAGAACCCCTTAGGCCCCGAACCTTAGGAGAGTACTCCCGACCTAGCCACCAAGGCTACCGAAACACCATTGAGCTCACCGGAGCCAATATGACCCCCTTGCGATCCGACACCATCCGGTTGGTGCAAAGCGGATGTGCATTCCATGGACTTCGTTCCGAAGATCCAAACCAACATCTTAAAGATTTTCTCAAAATCGTAGATTCCATAGACCTAGGTGTTGAAACTAGAGAGACAACCCGATTACGCCTATTCCAATTCTCTCTACGGGATCAAGCTAGTCAATGGTTACCCGCGGGATCCATCACCACATGAGATGATCTCACCACTCGTTTCCTTGCTCAATTTTTCCCACCGGGGAGAACTACTAAGCTTAGAAATGACATCTTGATGTTCCAACAACGTCAAAATGAATCTCTTTATGAAGCATGGACTCGTTTCAAGGACTTACTCCAAAAAGTCCCTCATCATGGCATAGATCTTTGGCTCCAAGTCCAAATTTTTTATGACCATATCGACATCTCCACGAGGCGAGCCATTGACCAATCGGCCGGTGGTAAGCTACGTGATCTTAGTGCGGAACAATCATGGGAACTCATAGAAGATCTTGCTCTCTATGACAACGAAAGTTGGAATGATCCCCGTGATTTGAACAAAATGGTCAAGGCAATATCTTTGCCTCCGAACAATTCTAGCACTCCCGATCGTAGGATCATGGAACTTGAGGACCAAGTCAAGTTTCTCATGAAATCTTACGAAGCTCCGAAGCCTTCAAGCCAAGTGAACAAAATCACTTTTTCATGCGAATTATGTAGTGGTCCCCATGACACTCGTGATTGTATGGAACTCCCCGGAACAGCTTTTGCGGACTACGCATCCACGCGTACCGACGAAGCGGGAGATAAGTGGTACACTTTCAAGCCTGAGCCAAACACTTACGGTGATTCATACAACCCCTCTTGGAAAAATCACCCAAACCTTAGGTGGAAACAAAATCAACCCAATTCTTCCAATCCGCCTAATCGTTATCAACCAAACGGTCCACCATCCAACCGTACTTTCAACAACAATCCTTCTAACAACTATGGTAGTACCAACAATCTTGAAGGATTGATGTCAAAGTTCATGGCATCTCAAGAAGCCCGCATAGCTAGGTTTGAAACCGAATTCAACCAACAACAAACAGAGATGACCAATAAGATTGACAACTTGTTGAAGGCCCTTAACAACCAAGCGTTAATCACACCTAGGAAGGACACTAGGGACACCAATAGTGGAACCCAAATTAAGGATCCCTCATCATCTAAACATGTCCACTTTGTCAATGTTGTCACCATTAAACCAATAGATAAGGAGATAGAGATGAGTGACCAGGATGAAGTTAGAATAGAAGCCGAGGTTAAGGTTAACAAGGAAGAGGAGTTAGAGGAAGTAGAGCCTATAGAAAAATACTTTGATAAGTTGCCCACCGAAGAAGAACGGGAGTACCATAAGGATCTATTCGATAGTCCCGAGAGACCATATATCTTCGGCACACCCCTTATCAAAATGGGAGACCCCTCTAACATTAACATCCCATGCAATATCGGGCACATGCATATATGGAAAGCTTACATCAACCTTAGATCCCCAGTGAACATCATGACTAGGACTTATTACAATTGGGTGATGAAGAAGCAACTTAATTTTAGGATGATGCCCGGTAAGAATCTGATAAGTAATTTTGCAGGAAGAGTGAGGGGATTACATGTGATTATAGGGAATCTCACCTATGAAATCGATTTTATGATAGTGGAAGACATTCGTCCGATGATAGATGCTTGCCTAAGCCAAATAGTATTCGGAAAACCATTTGTTGAAGCCACTAGGATGAGTTATGATCCGACTTTAGGGATAGTTAGATTTAAGGAAGAGAACGATGAGGTTGCCTATCAAATGCCCTACAAGATTGAACAATACCGCCTTCTCTCTAATTTCGAAAAAGAACACAAGCAAGCGGCTTATTATAGGAATGAGGAGGATAGACGTAGAGGAGTAGAATATGTAAAGAATAGGATGCTTGGTTTCTATAAAGAATGCTTACAACTAGGTCCGGAATACAAAACTGGTTTAGAAGACGACCTAGAGAATGGAACCAATGATGAAGTCACGTAGTAACCCATGACCTTGAGTCTAGCTACAAGACTCGTAAATAAAGAAAATCACTTCTTGGGAGGCAACCCATGTTTTGTGTGATTTTATTTGTTTGATTGTTATTTGCTTCCGTATGCATGCTTTATTTTTATTGTTGGTAGATCATGTTTCTAAATTAAAATGTGGAAATACTTTACTTTGTTGTTTTGGCCTAGTCTTAACTCCACCTAGAAGTATTATTGCAAAAGATAAGTGTAAGGGGAAACCCCAAATATGTTTTTAAGAAACAAACCGATCATGATTCTCCACAATATTAAATGAGCATGTATATTCGTATTTGTTAGAGTCAAATGCTTGTATTGAGTCATAATGAAGTTTTGCAGGATTTTCCAGGAAGTAGGACCAAGTTTTTCCAGAAATTTTCCGGAAACTTAACATAAGAATTTCTGCAGGTCCATTCTGACGGCGTCAGGGGTTTACTCTTGACGGCGTCAGGAGTTAAAATCTGGAAATTTTACCGGTTTTGTTTTTCTAACGGAGTCTTATGGTTTTTGTGAATTATTAAGTTTTATAATCTCTAGGAGATCTGCAAACTTCATTCCACAAGCATTATATCTTATCTTGTTTTCTAGGATTTAGAAACTTATATAGGATGCCGCCGATTTTACGCGAGGTTGTCTTGTCTATTTTGTCAGGTTTTACAGGTTATGTGTGACAAGAAGATGATTTATATTCTGGAAGGGAAGCTTTGATTGTTCATTCTCTTGGAGGAAGATTTAACCTGGCCATCCTATTATCCATACCGAGCGAATCAGGAGAGTATTTGATTTCATTCTCTTTACTTTTTCACTTTTACATTCTTTACTTGAACATTGGGGACAATGTTCATCTTAAGTGTAAGGGGAGGGTAAAAAGATGATACCTTACATATGCACTTTCGCTTGAGTTTGTTTTGTTTAATGGTAGATGTGTAATAAAACTATGAGAAATACTTGTTAGTGCAATTTTAGCGCCAAATTTAAAATTTTTTACAACATTTAGGAGTGAAACTTTAGCCATAGCAAGTGTCTCATGGATAGGAGATTGTATGACTAGCACATAACCGTATATTCAGAAAAATTTTCCACCTAAAAATGTGAGGTTCGCCTTTAGATTTGATAGGAAAAGCATTTACTATTAGTGCTTATGAGTGTACCGGTAGCATTTAGATTCTAGAACTTGCGTTAGTGATGCATCCCGAGACCGCTAGTGAGACTACATTCGTGTGGTAGGATTTACTACATGATAAGAGGCATTAGGATCACCCTTGTTTTAAACCCGTATTATAATTACTTGACCATTTAAGTCATATTACTTGGCTAGTTAAGTCAACTAATTTTTTCCACACCCTTAGCGTTGTACCCATTTTTAGTACACGAAACCCCTAGTACACCCCTCCGAGCCTATCTTTTCGTTTCTAACTTTAAGCATCTTACTTAAAGGAAGAATTTGTTACACCCCACTTAAATGTACAACCAAATCGCCTTAGCCTTCCGTGTATGCGCTCATTTTTAGTGCATTATTGTTATTTGTTAAACCCTAAGTTAACTTTCTAATTGATTACATGGTTGCTAAGTCGAGTCATATCCTTGTACATATTATTTTGGGACGATTGGGACTCATGGGTAAGTACTTATTTATGGAGTAATGGGGAAGAACATCATTTATTACCCCCATATGTACGTAATCTTAAAAGTGCTCCAAGTGTTTTGATTTTCTTAATTCGAGTCATTAGATTAGTTTAATGTAAAGTATGTAAAAATTCAAGTGTAAGGGAAATGTTCATTCCCTATGATGTATTATTTTGGATGGTAGGGTAAGAGTGTATGCAAAAAAAAAAAAAAAAAAAAAAAAAAAAAAAAAAAACGAAAAAAAAAAATCGAAAAAATAGAAAAAGAAAAAAAAAATAGAAAAGAGAAAAAAACATACGGACTACCATCCCTTTTCATTCTATGTTCATTTTATGTTTTTGTTATTTTTCATTTATTAGCTTAAGTCGAGTCTAGTCTTGGCTTAGCAACGCCACATTGTACATGTAATTAACCAAGATTGTTAACTCGCCACCAGAAAAACTTCCTTTATCCAACAAAACCGTGTATTTCATATCTCTACACCTAACGTTACAACCCTTTAAAAGACCTCTTTGATAGTTTATCCTAGGTGCTTACGCCATGTGGTGGAGGTTTGATCCTTTCCCAAGCCTATGGTAATCTATTTTGCTATGACAGGTAGTGAGAGATATCTTCCATTTCCATATTGTAATTTACACTTTTTTACACCCGAGAGATGTGAGTATCTAAACACTATTTGTGAGGTGCTTGTGTATGACCTCCGTGCTTGTATATTGGTCTTTAGTGGAACGATTATTTGTTGTAATTACTTTTATATTAGTGTTAAATGACCCCTAACTTGTATTTTGATTAGAATAAAAGCGCATTTGCTTGAGGACAAGCAAATCTCAAGTGTAAGGGTATATGATGAGGCAAAAAATGATCCGTTTTTAGGGGGTCATTTAAGCCCGAATCCGAATTTATTTGATCAAATATTGCCCTAAATCGTTCCTTTTGTGATTTTAGGTACTTTGGGAGTGAAATCTGGAAAAGGAAGCAATTCGGACGTTTTTGGAGCATAAAAGTGAAGAAAACGCCAAAGTCTTAATTTTCCATGCTGGGAACAGTAGGTGATGGCATCAAGAGCAAAACCTTGACGGCGTCAAGAGCAAATTTCATGAATTTCCATGACTACCAGAACAGATTTGACGGCTTCAGAAGTAGATCTAGGCAGTCCGAGGATTGTTTTGGCGGCGAGGTGACGGCGTCACAAGTTTATTCTTGACGCCGTCAAACCTATTTTTCTATATATAGTTTTCTAATTTTTCACATTTAAAGAGAGAAGTTTTGGGAGAAACCCTAAGTACGATTTTGGTGTAACTTTACAGGTTTTTCAAGGGTTCCAACCCCTTGATACCTTGCATGATTAATCAAGATAAGTGTTCTTCTAATTCAATCAATATGTCTATGTGTTGGTTGTCTATATCATGTTTTTGTCTTAATTCTATCATGTTAGGCTAGATCTCTTTTGTGTTTGCTTAGATCTAATGAAACCTAGATATTGATTATGTGTTGATTACTTGTTTATTCTTGTCTTGGATGAATGATTCATATGTTAGGCTTAAGAAAACTGGCAGATCTCCAATTGGTAACATGCTTGAACGTCTTAAGAAACATGAACCAACGCGCACTAGGTCTTTATTGGTTGTATTTAATGCATGAGCCACTGTTTACAATCCCTATAGTTGTGCTGGGCATGGTGTAGGAGGAGATAAGAGCTCATAGAATTGGGGAGTTATGTGTGCCACCCCATGAATGGTATTAAGGAATACAATCCATCATCCATGCAATTATAACAAGTAATTAACGTGTAAGAGATATCTAGGGAGTAGTGAAATCTAAGTAAACACATTTTCTCCAATTACTGCTCACAACTTTAGTATAAATTAGTTTACTTTCATTTTTAGTATTTTATTTTGATTGCATCTTAGTATTGGGTTAGTTGAATAGCAACTAATTCCGCCCACTCTTCCAAAACCCGAGATTTTACTTGCTTTCTAAAAAATATAAAAACACAAAAATAATCATCCCTCACCTTTAGAACTAGTATTTAGGCTTTCTAATCCTAGCGACACTATTCCTAAGCTGAACGATCAATCCCCCGGTACTTGTCACTATACTATACTACAACGATCAGGTACACTGCCTGGTGGGGGTTGTAAGCTTCTCGAGATCCCTCGAGAGGTAAAGCCTGTTGCGATTCCCACGCATCAATGGAGGAATGTACTTATTGGTTTCATTGAGAGGAAGCGTAAGGACATCAATCATGCAAGGTATTTGATACATCCGATGATGGATAAGACACATCATTACCTTTGCAAGAGATGTATGGAGGAGTAGGCGAGATTTCTTTTCGCTCGGTGAGTTGGTAAAGAGCCATGGGGTGTCGCGTTGATCATCAAGAAACATGATGAAATACTTACTTTGCGATAGTGGTAAACGTGTTGTAGAGTTTTGAGAACACGTATGTAGATTAGTACGACTTATCATTCTCTAATGAGTGAACTAAGTGAGAGTACAAATCAGGCGTTGGATGGTGAACTGAGAGCATATGTGTGTTTGATTTTGGAGGAAGCTGGGGTATACATTTACCCTTAGCTGAGTTCTCCTATGTCAACAATTATAATTCTATTATTGAGTATGTGTCGTGTGAAAAGTTGTATGGAAGGTAATGTAGGTCACATGTTCTGTGGGCAAAGGTTGGAACGAGCCAACTAATTGGTCCTGAACTAGAACGAGAGTCTACGAATAAGGTTTTCTGACTAAGGAAAGATGTAAGGCAGCAAGAGATCGCCAAAAGAGTTATGCGAATTATTGCTGTAAGCCTTTAGAGTTTGGTGTTGGTGATATTGTGAGGTTAAAAGTATCTCCTTGGAAGGTTGTTGTGCGTTTCGGTAAGAAAGGCAAGCTAGCACCGAGATACGTAGGACCATTTGAGATTAACGGAAAGGATTTGATTTGTGGCATATCGGTTGAAGTTAGCTGAGGAATTAAGTGGTGTATATGATACGTTTCACGTATCTAATGGGAAAGAAGTGGTTGGTGGATGCTAGTCTGCATGTGTCATTAGATGAATGTAAGGTTGACAAGACTCTTCATTTTGTCGAGAAACCTATTGAGATTATGGAATTGAGATGTTAAGAGTTTGAAGTATGGTGAGATAGTGTTGGTAAGGTATAATGGGATTCTAAGCGTGGTCTTGAGTTTACTTGGGAACGTGAGGATCCGATGAAATTTAAGTACACAAATTTGTTTGCTAATGTGGTTGGTGAAGTAGATCGTTTGTAGTTGGATTTTAGATCGTGGAAGTTAGATGCGGGGTATTCATAAATGTTTTGTTTTATGGGTATCTGTTATTTGTGAGTGCGTCTTGCGGTTACCATTTGGCTTTTCATTTGGTTCGAGAGTATCGTACCTACCTGTGAGAAGTCGTTCGGATTTTTGGTGTTATAGATCAGTGTAGTGTATCTATTTTCGTGTATCGTTGGAGTGTCGGAGTGTTTTCTATCGTGTGAATTCGAGTAATTAGTCGGTTCACATTTTTGCGATTCTTTCTATGTGATTTTATGGTGTGGTATTTATCCGCTTAAAAATCCATAAATTTTCTTTTGCTGTTGTGAGTGGTGACTCGTGTAGTTGAAATCTCGGGAAGCGATTTCCCTAAGTGGGGGATGATGTAACAACCGTGGTTTTGGCAGGTCAGTTTGACTGATAGTCTTGACTCGGTTGACGTTTGTTTGGTATGTTATAGGTGATTGTAGTGTTATATGTGTGATATAGGTGAGTTTTAGCACTAAATCCCTTTGCGTAAATGGTTTTATTGTGATTTTGGAAGTTTGGAATTTGGGAAAGTTCATTTTGATCACCTTTGTGGTGTAGAAATGACTTGTGTAGTTTTGGTGTTTTTGTGTTTTTGCGTAACGAGTCTTCGTTCAAGTATTTGAGCGTTAGCAAGTTACGAGGAGTTTGTTTTTATGTGTTATGCTTATAAAAGAGTGTGAAAAGCTATTTTTGCAAACTTTGTTTTGAAAATGATAATTTTCCGGTTTGTTGTAAAAACTGAGGTTTATCGCGTAAGACGTTAGGATTAGCTACGGGTGTTTATAAAATATGAAAAGAATGAGGTTTTGAGTGTAATAAATAATTTAATAAAAAAAATAAAAATAAATATACATATATATGTAAATTTTCGGCATTTAGAGAAAAAGGGGGAAAAAGAAACTCAATTGTAGCCCAATTACAACTCTAAGTTAGTTAATTATCCACTAAATAATTATAAATACAAAATCAAAGTTCCCAAAACTATTTTCCTGCAATTTTAGTCGATCCAAGAGAGAAAAAGAAGAAGTAAAAAATTAGGGTTTGTAATTTGGAAGCAATAATTAAAAATCAAGGTAAAATCTTTAAATCCTATGTTTAATTGTTTGATTAATTAATATAATTCATGTAATAATTATATGATGGATTAGGGTTTGTGTTAACTTCTGTAAATTAATGTTATTAAACATGTTGGGATCAATTAATGATAATAGTATGATGATTGGTTAAGAGAATTGAGCGTAAAACATGCTAGTTATTCAGTTAGGGTTTAGACAGATTTGTAAGGCTGTAAAGATATGAGTGTAAATAACAGATGGTGCTGAGTTAGGTCACGAATTTTAGGTCTAAATTGAAGTATAATGAAAGAGATTTTCAAAAAGTCCATCCACGATTGATTTCAAGGTCGGGAAGTTGGTCTTTTGATTTTTCTTTGTTAAGGTGTCAAAGCTGTCAAACCGGGACAGATTTTGGGTAAAAGTTTGAGGGTGTCATGTGGTTGTAAAAGTGGTATTTTGACTAGGCCTTCTGGAATAGTTAAGTATTAGGTTATATTAGACAACCACGAAGAGGATACGCGATAAAAACTTGTGGAAGTATTTTATGGAAATCAAAACTTTTTGGTGTGCGTGCAGATCCGAATTTGAGTAGTTGACAAGTTTGAATTTATTATGAGTATTTGTGTGTGTTATTGGTCCATGGCCTTCTGGGATTAGCTTCTATACTTATGAGAGACCGTGGTAAATTTTTGGTGTGAGTTGTTGGGCTTTGTTTTTCGTGATTTCATGTGGGCTAATGTACCCAAAAATTTTACGTTTTCTGATTTTAAGAGTGCAAGGGATTTAGTGAGTATCAAGTTATGGTAGTGGTTAGTATGGTGTCTAGGAGATCCATGGTGGGTCATATGAGTCTTAGACATCCATCATATGAGTATTACATGGGTTGTAGCTTTTAGCTTGACCATGTGTAATGTGGATTATTTTTGTGTGCTATAGATTGTGAATTGTTTTTGTGGAAGCTGCGGAGTTTAAGGTGAGTTCATGGTCCCATATTTTTAACTTGTTCTAAACTTGGGATGGGAGTGATGCTTGTCTTAAATGATTTGAATTACTGTGATTATGTGTATGGTGTTAAAGAGCTTGGACTTTTAATGTTATCGTATATATGCTATATGTGAACGGTAATGATATGTTGTGTGATAGCTGTGTGGTCCAATTGGGAGGGTGCTTACCCTGTTGCTCGTGCATACGACCTAATTGGAGAGTAGCATCCCTACTCATTATTTTTGTGTTGTGTGGTCCGATCGAAGGGTATTAATTTACCCATTATTTTGGGAGCGGGGGTCACGATCCGGCCCTGTATGATGTATTTTGGGAGCGGGGGTCATGATCCGGCCCGATGGTTGCCTTATGTGTGATGTTGCCTAGTAATATATGTAGCTTACATGATAACTATAATTATTTGTCCAGCTATATTTTGTAATCACAGTGATTTTGGTTGTCTGGTGTGTATGAGTCTTAAACCTATGAATCTCACCAACGTAATGTTGACATTTTAAGCATCATTTTCAGGTGAGTTTTCTAAGGATAATTAAGATAGAAGGATGAGATTAGACGAGACCCTAGTTGCATTGGAAGTGGTTTATCATCTATGTTTGGATTTATGTTTTGTTTTGGTTATTTTATTTTGGGGTATTGTTACAACACTTGTGTTTGTACATTGCTCTATTTATGTGCATGTAGTTGTTCTCTATGTAGACACCAGGTGTTGTGATGATATCTAAGAAGTTACACCCGCACGTTTCCGTCGTGGCGGGTTGTGACTGATTCAGAACTAAAAAGCCAGGTTACAATGGCAATTCCAAATGAAGAAGGTAATAGTTTTACTACTCAAATTATTAATATCTAATATGAATGGAAACCTCCTCATTGTGGTGAATGTAAAACTTTTGGACATGCTTTGATCGAATGCCCTAATCGTGTCAAGGAGGTTGTTCGTGGTAATACTAATGTTGTTTCCACTAATTTGGATAAGACGGATGATGGTTTCATTGAGGCTAAGAATCGTAAGAATAAGGGGAAGAATGTGGCTGCTCCTTCTCGGCCTATTGGGGGTGTTCAGCTTAATAAGCCTAAACCAAAATTTTGGAGACCTGTCTCGAAGAAGCCCATTGCTACAAAGGAGAAAGTCACTAATGAGGCAAGTACGAGTGGAAAGAACATTGCTACATCGAACCCATTTGATGCCCTTGATATGGCTGATACTGATGATGTTGGTATTCCTTGTCCAACAAATGTTCCTCCTAAGGATGGGGCTGAGGTTGGAAGTACGAAGGACACTAAAGTGGCTGAAGAAGTTGCTAGTTCTTCTACGGGTGAAACTGGAAGTACTACTCCTATTGTTGAGAAAATTGGGAAGATTGAAAAGCTAATTATTGAAGGGAAATTTACTCGTGTGGATGATGATGGTAAACCTCTTAAAAAGGTTGATTCTTCAAATAAGACGGGTAATCCATTCTCTAAGGTGGGAAATGTGGTAGTTTCTGACAGCGATGATGATGAAGTGTTTGATGATCACATTGGGACGTTGTATTCTGGAAGTGGAGGTAAAGAGCATAGTCTTTATGAGCAATGGAAAGCGGATACGGGTGACGACAACAATTATAATGATGATGATTTTGGCCTCTCTCCTGCACAATTAAAGGCTGATGGTATTCATGATTTTTCTCTTAACTAGTTTGTTTTATATTTTTTGCATAAAAATGATGATGTATATTATTTAATGCTTGTTTTGGTTTGGTGGTCTTGTTGGTTGTAGCTAGTTGTCATTTATGGCCTGTCATAAATGATTTAGTGGTTGTGTCAAGCGATTGCTTGCGGTTAATGTGGTACTTCAGCCACATTCCATTATTCTTAAAAAAAATTTTGGAGTAATATTTTTTACCGGGTGGATTACCCTTTACCAAAAAAAAAAAAAAAAAAAAAAAAAAAAAAAAAAAAAAAAAAAAAAAAACGGAGTAATAAGTTATTCAAATTATTATATGAGATTCCTATTTAAACGATCATTTTTTCCCGAGAAGGTTTTAAAACAATCATCTACCGTTATATCAAGAAGAAATGTTAAGCAAATATGATCAAATAATGTTAAAAGAAGAAGAAAAGGGTATAGTAACTTATCCAATATATACTTACTTGCATAATAGTATATGAGAAGCTCCTAGTGTTATCTCAAATTATATAACAAGTTACTCCCTCCGTCCTAAAATATAAGTCCATTTTTTATATTTCAAAGTCTTTGTTTTCTAACTTTGACTTTAATTATGTTTTTTCGTGTTATATGATATTTGATGAAACGTATACCAATGAAAATGCATTTAAAACACAAATTCATTTATATATTTTGCATCACGTATTATATAACACGAAAAAAATAACGAAGGTCAAAGTTGAAGTCAAAAGACTTTGAAAAAGTCAAAATGGACTTATATTTTTGGACGGAAGGAGTATTAACTAAATAGAGTTATGAGTTTAAATTTTGATTAAAACATGAGATAGATTTAGTTTGAAGCAAATACCCCGATATTAAAGTATGAACCAATCACAAATGAAAACATCAGAAGTACTAGCCTTATTTAAAAATTAAACTAGGATTACCTTTTAAATAAGGAGAATAACATGAAACGTAATCGTGGCACATCAGCAATGGCTCGTCCTCCACAACGCCAAAAGCGTAACTAAAAAAAAGAGCACACTTATTCATATATGTGATCTGTCCTGTAAACAAATCATGGCCGTTGATCAAAACCCTAAACCATGCTTCCTCTCTATATATACATCCGTGCATCTCATTTCCTTCGTCACACATTCATTTATTCATATTGTTATTTAACTATTTATGTCATTTTTTCTTTCACTTTCGTTGATCATTCTGGTTTAAATTGTTTGAGGTTAAAGCTTCTATGTCTTGTTGGTGGGGATGAATTTGGTTCCCCAGCAATTCGTAAACGGAAGCCAAATTAAAATGTCACGTCTCGTTTGCTTGTTTTGCTTTGTGATCTTCTCCCACATCGCAGCTTCAAAGCGAGTTGAATACATTTCTAATCTTGTCAATAGGTCTTTGGCCTAGTTGTATGCAAGGTGTATATAAGACGTCCATGTGTGCGTTCAGATTGTGTGTGTGTGTTTATCGTATTAGAAAGACTTAATACATTATTGTTTCATTTCATTTCATATTATTCTCATGCAGGGAAGCTGTTTATATATGAGTTTTCTATTTTGTTTATGTACATAGAAACCATATTGATTAATAGCCAAATCAAGAGTGGTCTACCAAACATAAGATATGAGTCAAGTTAACTGTTTAAGAGAGAAATGTGTGTGATCTGTAGTGAGAAACGTGAAATGATGTGATCTTTTCTAATTTAGTGGCGTGAAAGTTACACAACTAAAATTGAATATGTAAGACATTTGGCTTTGTAAAGGAGGGGGAATAACTAAAGTGCACTTTCCTTTAAGGTCCACCAATTAGCTTTGCAAACGTTTACAAGACAAAAGTAAAAGTAATTAAAAACGAACCTTTAGACTAAAATGACTTTTATATTTCGTTTGGTGTTTGGAAGATCTTAGTTGAAATGCACATTCACTTGTAAATAAGCTATACATATTTCTTCTAGGATGACTATATGATATAGGTGTTTTACATTAAAGTTTCTTTAAAAAGGCAATTTAGATCAGCTACTAACAAGAAGCTAGATGCTGAAAATTGAAAAATAATTACAAGATGTGAGATATGGAAGAACTTGGTTGACATCTTGGCAAGTCCAGTTTATCCATTTTAACATGTTTGGATCTACTTGAGTTCCAAAGAAAAGAGTTCTTCTACGGTATGACATCTAGATATTAGGGAGTTATAAATGTCGTTTCATTTTGTGTTAATACTCAAAGATGTTACTAAAGTTTCCCAAAATTTTGAATTATAAGTTACTAAAGCTTTTTTGGTTCAACCGGGTTACCCATGTTTAGTGGTTTGTTAAAAATGTTACTGAACTTTGTAAATGATGAAAATCGTTAGATTTTAAGTACAAAACGGTCTTTGCCGTTAGTCGGGCTTCATGGAATTAGTCCCTAGACCGTTATTTGTGTTAGTTACCGTTTTTCTTACGTTTTCGTCCGCTTTCTTCTGTTATCATACGTTTTCGCCCGTTTTCTTATGTTTTCATATGTTTTCGTCCGGTTTCTTACGTTTTCGTCCCGTTTTTTTACGTTTTTATACATTTTTGTCTGTTTTTATTCGCTTTAAACCATTTTTATACGTTTTTATTCATTTTATTCGTTTTCAACCATTTTTATTTGTTTCCAACCGTTTTTATACATTTTTATTCGTTTTCAACCGTTTCTATACGTTTTTATTCGTTTTCAACCATTTTTATATGTTTTCGTCCGTCTTTATACCTTTTTATACGCTTTCACCAGTTTTTCTTACGTTTTCGCCCGTTTTATTATGTTCCATAGGTTTTCTTATGTTTTCGTCTGTTTTTTACGTTTTCATACGTTTTTATTTGTTTTAAACCATTTGTATACGTTCTCATCCGGTTTTATCTGTTTTCAATCATTTTTATACGTTTTCAACCATTATTATACATTTTCGGTTGTTTTCATAAGCTTTCATTTGTTTTATAGGTTTTCATCCGTTTACAGGCATATAAAAACCAAAGTGAATACAGACAAAAACGTATAAAAACGGACGAAAATGGATAAAACGGACGAAAAACAGATACAAATGGACGAAAATGTATAAAAACGGACGAAACGTATAAAAATAGACGAAAACGTTTAAATACGGACTATAACGTATGAAAATGGACGAAAATGTATAAAAACAAATAAAAACAGAAAAAAAAAACGTATGAAAACATAAGAAAATGGACGAAAACGTAAGAAAACGGGCGAAAACGTAAAAAAAAACTGGTGAAAGCGTATAAAATGGATGAAAATGTATACGAACGGATGAAAACGAATAAAAACGTATAAAGACGGACGAAAACGTATAAAAACGGTTGAAAACGAATAAAAACGTATAAAAACGGTTGAAAACAAATAAATATATATAAAAACGGTTGAAAAAGAATAAAACGTATTAAGATAGTTAAAAAAATAAAAACAGGCGAAAACATAAGAAAATGGGCGAAAACGCATGTAAACATAAAAAAAATGGACAAAAATGTAAGAAAAACGGTCAAACTAACAAAAATAGTGGTCTAGGGACTAATTCCGTGAAGCCCGACTAACGACAAGGACCGTTTTGTACTTAAAATTTAAGGATTTTCATAGTTTACAAAGTTCAGCGACATATTTAACAAACCCGTAAACATGAGTAACCCGGTTGAGAGAGAGAGAAAAAAAAACAAAAAAAAAAAAAAAACACTTTAATAACTTAATTCAAACTTTTGAAAAACTTTAGTAACATCCTTGAGTATTAACCATTTCATTTTTATATCTCCAAACATCCTATAGTCCCTAAACGTGGTGGTCACCACAATGTCGGTTTTTCTTTTCCTCCGAGAGTGGCATTGTATTAGAAGCTTTGAAGAGATCTTTGTAGATTTTGAAGATTACTAAACAACTTTGTTTCACTTAGCTTTGGTTCCATATCATATCCATACAAACTCATTGAAATGGCAATTTTTGCCTTGACGGCTTGACCCGGGGGTGTTCACAAATCAGGTGATACCCGGAGGAACCAAAAATCGAAACCAATATGAACAAAATAAAACCAAACCGAATTTGTAACTGAACTGAATTTGCCAAAACCAAACAAACCGAATTAAATATTCGGTTTTCGGTTTAAATATGATTTTGGCAAACCAAAAATCAAATTCACATAAACATATATAATTTTTTTTTTATATATTTATATATATAAAAAATTATTAAAACTATTTCTTAGTATAAATAACATTTTTTAAGCTTGTAATTAAATGAAAAAAATTATGTGATTTGGGGTATTTGGGTCAACCTAAAAAGCGAACTGAATTCAAATCTTGTTTTTTTGTTCGGTTTAATCTAATTTGAATTCAATCCAGTTTAGTTATCCAATTACTCAAAAAAGAAAATTACCCGAACAACCTAATAACCGAAGCGATGAACACCCTACTTGACGTCTTGACCATATCCACAATACATAATGGATCAGTAGTCAATCTTATTTTTTTTTTATACATTTCGGGCCCAAGTCGAGGAGGTCTGCGCAAGGCCCAATTAACCATTCCAATATTAACGACGGCATTAATGGGTAGAAAGTAAATACGAGTAATTAATACTCCTAGTTTAATACTACTGTATTTATCATTTGCAGCATTAATCTCCTGGATGATAAAGCTTATACAAAATAATCCAATACCAAAACAACATCCAAAAAACACAATGTCATATCCTAGCCAATTTCTATTTTTTTCGACTGGTTTTGTAGTGGTTCTTTTTATAAGACAACATTACTTTCTTGCAAATAAGATCAACTTAACAAACAACATTACACCGCCACACACAATCAACAACGGGTTATTGCTTCTTCACCTTAACGCTTCAACAACAGCAGATTATAAAACTGCGCTCACAAAATCTATCTTATTTTTTGAAGCTCAAAGGTCGGGTAGGCTACCACGTAAACAACGAGTGAAATGGCGAGCCAACTCAGCACTCCGTGATGGTATGGATGCTAAGGTACGTGTTTTGACTCATTCTCACAAAATCAAAATCATTTTAACTATTTATGTCAGAATTTATTGTAAACACGATTAGACAAATAAAATTGAGAATAGCTAAAACATGTAACTGAGTCAAAACATTTAAAATTCTTAAGACGCGCTTAATATACTCAAGTTTTTACTATATTTTACATTGTTCTATTTTAGATATGTTAAGACGGTATTTATATAATTATATTTTAAATATTACTTATTTATTTATTTTTAAAAAGTTAAACGGCAAAATTTGTTAAATTTTACTTAATACATTACTTTCAAGTAATTGTTCATTTCATCTAAGATATTAATTATTTACAAGTAATATTTAATATATTACCAGTTTTGACATATGTTTATACTTATATACACCTATGTAATTTAAGTGTTTGGTTATTTCATTTTAAATAAGCATTAACACTTCTTAATTAATTAATTTTGAATTTAATGAATTTCTAATACAAACTTCTATACCTCTAAAAATTTGAGACTATTATTACATTAGTGTTGGTCAATGCTATAATTAGTAAAAATATTATTTTGTCACTAAATTAGAAATTTTCTTATAAAGCATTTATTAGCATGACTAATAAGTATGTTACCTAAATATATGTGGCAGCATCTTATTAATGCTAATTTTTTCATAAACCAATAAATCCGTGCCACATGCATTTAGTAGAAAATTACTAACTCATTTAGATTTCTCAATCATTTTCCTTTCTTATGCTAGTATTTCCCGCTGCATGTCTGCATGACTGCATGCATTACATGGATATCAACACTACCATTTTAATGTGTACAAATTCAAGGTACCAAGTTCATATCCTAAAGTAAATATCCACTTCATGAAAAATGATTCTTTTGCAGGTTAACCTGGTAGGAGGTTATCATGACGCTGGAGACAACGTAAAGTTCGGGTTTCCAATGGCGTACACGATCACAATGTTGGCTTGGGGAGTTGTCGAGTTCCATCCGTATCTCAGGAAAGCAAATGAGCTCGAGAATGCCTATCAAGCCATAATATGGGGTGCAAACTATCTGATCAAAGCCCATCCTTCACCTAATGTGTTGTATGCTGCAGTGGGAGATGGTATGTCTGATCACGAGTGCTGGCAGCGCCCTGAAGACATGACGACTCCACGAACTGCTTACAAGATTGATCATAAACATCCTGGAGCTGACATTGCTGGAGAAACTGCAGCTGCATTTGCTGCATCGTCTATTGCTTTCAAATATTCGGATCCTGGTTATTCTAATATGCTTCTTAAACATGCAAAGCAGGTAATAATTATCTAACAGATTCTAGCTTCAATCGCTCTTAACAATCACAAATTAGATGAGTCACCTTAAATACATCTTGTCATCTTATATACCGCTAGATCAAAGTTTGTTATTTTGCTCATTTTTACAGTTGCATTGTATGTACCATATAAGATTGTGTACCATTGATCTTATAAAATTTCAGTTATTTGATTTTGCACAATATAATCCGGGAGTTTACTCTGATAGTATACCAGCTGCCAGACATTTCTACCCAAGTAGTGGATATCAGGTAAAGCTAACGTATTTAATTCTCATATTTTGAGCAGCGTATCCTTCAAACATGCTCAATTACAGTACTTGAAACAAATTACAGAATGAGCTATTATGGGCAGCAGCATGGTTATACCGTGCCACCAACAATAAAATCTATGCAGATTTCATCGCAAAGGCCACATATATAGGTGGCACTCGATCCATGTTCTCTTGGGACGACAAGTTTGTTGGCGTCCAAGTTCTCATTGCAAGGGTGATCTCTTAACATCATTCACTGCCAGTCATAAGTATCAACTTAATTAAGATTTGTATATGAAAGCCCCTTTTTTTTCTGCAAAAGACACGGGCTTTTAATGCGTTTTATAGCAACTACGACTTCCATTGCTAACAGTAGTAGCAACAGATATTTGTCCACATTTAACTTTTAATTACCTTTTTCGAGCTTTGAGTTATGCAAGTTCGTGTGTGGTATTTTCAGGAGGTACTCAGTGGCGGGTTACTGGCGCAAAATTTGGATTTCAAGAGGTACATAGACAGTGCAGAGGAGTTTATATGTAACT
Source organism: Artemisia argyi (assembly GCA_030686995.1). Lineage (NCBI taxonomy): Eukaryota > Viridiplantae > Streptophyta > Magnoliopsida > Asterales > Asteraceae > Artemisia > Artemisia argyi. The sequence continues at coordinate 148,044,832 of CM060709.1, read as the reverse complement.
GCGTGGGAATAGGAAACAACTATTGTCCCTTCGGATCTTGGATCAATCATGGTGAACATATATAATGAAAAACAATAAGAGCATGCATATTGAATCTGTATGCAGTGACTCGTTTGATAAACAGAGAGGGTGGGAACTCTTTGATAAACACACGTTATTATTAATATTCCACACACTAAAACGTTTACAATCCCTATCTATATATACTATGTCAATCGGTGTGAATGAACCGATGTGACTCTTCTAAGAGTTATCTATGAAACGACATAACCTATCCTACTTTACAGGAAAATAACGATATTATCAGTTACAAACTATCTAATCTACATATTCGGTCCTTCATGTTTCAAGACTTATGATTCTTGATTATTTCAAGTCCAACATCACTCCCCTAATCAAGAAATCATAATCTTCATCATTGATCTTCACTCTGTTCCTTTTGTTCATCCAACTTGCAGTCTTGTTCCTTCTTTTATTATTGTCTTGATCGCCTTGTAACTTCTAGTCTAATCATATTCAGTTGCCTTCTGTTTCGTTCCATGGTTAATCTTCTTGTACATATCTTTACTTCTTCCATTTCAATTCTGCTTCTTTTCTTTGGTGATTCATCCATTGTATCTATTGCATCTTCCAAATCTGAATCCGGCTGTGGTCTAATGTATGCAGCAACATCATTTTCATCACTTCCTACCTTCCCTAGATTTGCTCTAAGTGCATCTTCATAATAGGTTTTCACCATACCTTCTTCTTGCCATCTGCAAATACATCCTTCTTTTGGAACTTCTCTTCTTGCAACATTCTTCTTTCTTTTCTGCCCAAAACTTGTAACGTTTCAATGATCATCTTCATGCTTTATTTTCGGGTCTTCTTCTTCTTCAAATCGATAACTTCCTTGACTGCAAATGATCGATCCATGTAACCATGTAGCTCTGATACCATTTATTGTCCCTTCGGATCTTGGATCAATCATGGTGAACATATATAATGAAAAACAATAAGAGTATGCATATTGAATCTGTATGCAGTGACTCGTTTGATAAACAGAGAGGGTGGGAACTCTTTGATAAACACACGTTATTATTAATATTCCACACACTAAAACGTTTACAATCCCTATCTATATATACTATGTCAATCGGTGTGAATGAACCGATGTGACTCTTCTAAGAGTTATCTATGAAACGACATAACCTATCCTACTTTACAGGAAAATAACGATATTATCAGTTACAAACTATCTAATCTACATATTCGGTCCTTCATGTTTCAAGACTTATGATTCTTGATTATTTCAAGTCCAACAACAACAATGTCATGAAAACCAAAGGAGGATTGTTGTGGTTTACAGGTTTCGGTAACCTTCAGTATGTGAATTCAGCAACTTTTGTGATATCTACTTATGCTGATTACATCGCTGCTGCAAAACTAAATCTTGTGTGTTCTGGCGGCACACTTGCACCTCCTCAACTCATCAAATTTGCCCAATCACAGGTAGCTTGGATTCAAATATACATTTCAGAATTGACTTGCACGATGCAACTAAATTCATGCTTATTTAGATGATAAGTTTTTAAAATTTAAAAGTACAGTGTTAAGCTAACGACGATGACGGATGGTTTGTTAGATGGATTACATACTGGGTTTGAACCCAAAAGGAACGAGTTACATGGTAGGATATGGATCGAACTACCCAAAGAAGGTTCACCACAGAGCTGCATCGATTGTGTCCACTAAAAAGTACAAAAAGTTTGTCACTTGCAAAGAAGGTTTTTCTTGGATGAATAGGGCTGAACCAAATCCGAATGTGGTGGAGGGTGCAGTGGTCGGAGGTCCAGATCAGGATGATAACCATGAAGACAGTAGAGACAATTTCCAACAAAATGAGCCGGCAATCGCTACTAATGCTCCCATTGTTGGCGTTTTAGCTCGGCTTATCTGAGTTCTTGGATTGAGTAGCAAGTTTGATGGCAGAAATTAAAGTTTTATGGCAGATTTAATCATGAAGAAACCATGATCCCCATATCTTTTGCTGGACTTATGATGTTTTGAGTAGTAGGATGAACTAGGTAACCAAAAAAAAATATCCTTAGCAATTCATAACCTCACGGAACAAAAGCCATCCTGGTTTTATCTTAATGTTATTGCAACTATTTTTTAAACTATATTGCATATTCTTTTGATTAAACTTGTGCTCCTCATCGATGTCATGACAGTGCCATATACTTCTACATTTATGATTCATTTTTTGTTACCATGAAAGTTTATGCAGGTGCCAACAAGTAAAAAAGACATTTTGAAGCAAGTCTCTAAAGCCTTGCAACCATAGGACCGTTGACGAAGAGCTGATTTAAGGGACAAACTAACTTAGCAAATCTGCTGAAATCTTTAGTGTTCAATAAAAAGTAAATAATGATGAACTTTTTTGAACGAACATATCAAAATACGAGAACCAGGGAGTACAATCCTTAGCGCAAATGTACCTTAGTAGGAGCATATATATGATTCTAGACAAGCCCTGTCAAGGTAAACTAAAGAAAATTTTGACATATTGGCAGTCAGGATTGTACATTTGACATACATACAACAGTTGATAGATGAACATAACTTATGATCACCCCTTAAATACATTAGGAACCATAGCACTAGCAGTTCCCACCAACACCTAGTTAGACAAAGAACAAATGCAGTAACCTATCAAAGTGGATGCTGCAGATCAAGATGAGACAGGATTCCGACCATCCTTGGCTCGTAGAGTCTTCATGTTCATAGTATCGGACTTTGGTTAAACCTACTTGATATATAATAGTCTGGTAGAGTACCTGGCAACTGACTCAATATTACACCAGATAAGGATCGTCTATCTTCACTTGGAAGACGAGAGCAAAAAATTGTCGATTTCATTAATTGCATTGATGTGGGTACCAGGAAACAATAAACGTAATAGGGGCACCAAAGAGGCTGTTCTTATGGACTTTAACTTATGTATACCAGCTTGAAGTGTCGAGGGTGGTGGTACACAGTACCACTGAAGATACCATGACAGGAGTGTAGAGATGTTATCATCTTGTAAACCATCACCAGACCATTTCCCAGATTTAAAGTAATCACGTATGCTGGTTTTTAATGATGAAGAATATGCTAGAAGCTCTTCTACCCGTTTGTTGAGAGAACCTAAAAATGTTGATTGAACAATACTGCCTCTTGAACTCGTGAGCCTTCCCTTTAATAAAGCGTCATTGTAGGCTAGCGCAAGCTGCGTGAAAGAATTGGTAATCAATTACTGTAACACATAAAATATGCTAAAAGGGATGCACTTTTACCTTTAGACTGGCGAGAAACTGAGAATCATTTAGAATCGGTATACCACTAATAACCTCATCTGCCATAGATGCAACAGTTGTGTATAATGACAAATAGACCTGTACATGATGTGTAGTATTATTACTAAAGCAACAAAATTGTGGTAAAAGCTACATATTTATTTACTAATATCATGGAAATCAAAGAAATAAACTTTATGAGAGATATACCTGTAAAAGTGCAGGTCTGTCTTTACTCACACACTCAAATAGCACTTGCAAGCAGAACTCTTGGAAATCAGTATCAGATCTGTAAAAATATATGCTCATCAGTTGCCAACTAAAAGCTTGTTACGAATAACAGAGCCTAATTTAATCAACAGAATTACTTCTTCTGACTAGATAAAATAAGCAGTCAGCTCTTACTATCTGAAACATATGTTACACCAGTTGGATATACCTTTTCCTGAAACAAGAACATATATATAGCTAATCATGCCGTATAAATAAAGTGTATACGTACTTGATGTTCCATGAATCATCACAGCAGAGAGCACCAAAAGCAATCAAGCTCGGATCGGATGAGAAGGAACTGACCAACTGATTTACACTTACTGCAGCATCACCATCATTATTATTGCTAGGAGTACATGCTCTCAAGCTTGCCAAACCAAACACCTGTAATGTGTAAATTTAGTTTTATTCAAAAAAAAAAAAAAAAAATCTGATACTTAAATTAATTTTAGAAATCACAAAGATCAAACCTTGTGCATCGCCCTTGAAAGCAAAGACTGGCGCCCTATGGGGTCATCCACATATGAACAAGCTCCAACTTTAAGTTTGATATAAAGGGTACCAGAATTAAATGGATCATTCTTGTCTCCAGCCTTCCACCAAGGTTTCTCTGTATGTTAAAAATAAGATTAGCCTATAACAGATATATGAATCACGAATTAGCTGTTAACATAAAGCTTTGCATAACTACCTTCTGGATCAAGCTCAATAACTTGAGGCCAGTAACGAGGACCGCAAACTCGAACTGTTTTTAACTGCAGCAGCGTATCGAACATCAATAACAAACTATAATAGCAAAAAGTCTCGCACATAATGCATATAATTACACTAATAGTATGGAAATAAACAAGCAACTTACAAGAGCACGCTCGGGAAGAATGCAAGGAGTGACCTCACAAAAACTTGTTTCTGTATAATGCTGAGTTTCCTTGATCGTAACTTCAAGAGGAGCATAAACTGGTAGGCCTGTGTCCACATCAATTGTTTGAACCCACCGACCTTCTGTAGCAATGACGTACAAGTGCCGATATGCCTGTACATGAAATTCTTTCACAATGTTATTATGAGGCAATAGACATGAAAGTACCCATAATATTTACTGCTTAGTTTAGCAAGAAGTTGATCAGAACCTGAAGGTGACAGCGATTGTCATTTGGTCCAGTGGGTAAACGTGGATAAAGGGTTATCAACAAAGCAGCAATAGAGCTGTTGCTAGTTGAGAAGGTTCTCATTCCACCTCCAAGGAACAAGAAACCAATAGCTAAGCTCACCTGAAAGGAATACATGTATTTTTATTTGTCTCAAATACCCAAATTATGATATAGAAGGAAAAACAAGCTAAGTAAATTATTTGAACTCATACAAGAATATATGCATGTAATAAAGTCAGCACACTTTGTTTAAACTTTCATTTCAGATTAAACGATAATAATGAAATTCAGATAAAATCTGACATTTACAGTCCTAAGTCCAATTATTAGTTTAGAACTAGATAATATGTAATGAGTAATGACTTATGCATGAGAAAATCAAGAATAGTTTGTGAACTTACTGCTGTTTGAGTACCATAGTTGACGTGTCCATCAGCTGAATTTCTACAGCGGAGAAATTTTAGCAATTTAAAAGTCTGAAGGTGCCCTGAACCAGCCATAACCTGAGGATACTCCAGCGATGTCAAATCTTGGGTTCGTGTTTTAATATCATTTGAATAAATATAAGATGTAAAGAGAAGAAAGATGATATTAAACCAACAATATAAGCAAGCAGATTGAACTTACCACAGACAGAGAAAGAGCAATAAGGTGTAGACATGTCTCTAATGTACCCCTATCAACATATTGGGATAATCCCCTTGGAAATCCAGGCAATTTCTTAACCGACAGAGGCTTTATCTGCAATATACATAAAAAGAAGCTGAAATTGACAGAAAAAGTAGAGATGGTACGCAGTTTCATAGAAAGGCCATACCTCATTGAGGAAGGCAACAGCATAACTATAAAGCAAGTCGTGAGCACTTCCGTCTTTTGAACCAGCAAATCTCAACCCTAGCAACAGTAACGCTGATACAGTCAGTTCATGACTCCAAGTACATAATAAATAATTAAAATTTTAGAAAAATGATTCAGCATCAGTTTCTCCGCTATTGCAATATGATTTCAAACTTTGGCTACTTAATATCCTATACATAACAAGTGAAACAACATATTGAAAAATAAATGTCCCATGTCTGATTGACGGGAATCTCAAGTGCTGATTTTATAAAAGAATGTTGCAAGTTGCAACAATGAAAGTTAAAGAGTACATAATTGTTGAAGTCTTAAAACTTAAAAGGATCACATACCCAGTGAAATACATGCACCAGCAACAATATTCACATATGCCTTAACAACTGCTTCATTGTCCATTTCATCAGAATCACCCATCTCGTCTTTAAGACCTTTGACACCATCTAATACTACTTTGGGTATCTGACACTGGATCCAATCTTCAGATGGATGAATCCTGAAAGCAACATTGGTTTAGGTAGAGCTCCACCAACAGGAATATATGTATATATGGCATATGCTATATAACTAGTATTTACCTGCTCCACATTATCAAATTACGGGAAATGACATGAAGCATTATGAAGTCGGGCCTCACATATTGCAACTCAAAATGAGTTTGTGGAATACGAAGCCTGGATAGAATCGCTTGCGATTCAGTCTGCCATCAATAGTTCAGCATAAGAAACTTTTTGGGAAGTTGATCCTGAGAACAGAGCTCAAATTAAATATAGAATCCTTGATTTACCTTTAAGTACATTAGACCCAAAGCAATTATAGCTCCAGGTGCAGTTACATCGATATTAATCTGTGTTCCATCCATCATCTACATTAGAACACAAAAGCAGAAATTGAGAAAGAGAATGAGTAACCAATTCTACTAACAATATTTACATTGAGTCCCAAGTAAATTAGGTTTTTTATAACCTGCCCGGAACCACGATTGTGATCATCTATCGACCCATTGGAGAGAAAGGATCTTTCCTGGAGAAGATAAAACAAAAGGTCCACGCACGTGAATTACTGATCCTAGAGATCTTTCAAAATGAAGTAAACTGAGTACAAATAACTGAAAATGATCATATTCAAAAAGCATTTACATGGTGGATATCTTTGCCGCCGGCATACTGGAACAACCGATCAACTACTGTATCCATCAAACCAATTGCATCTTGGCCACGGCCTTCAATTAGAGAGAACATAATGAGAATACACTGGAACTTCCTAAAACTATGACTGATAGAACTAGGTGGAAATTTTGACCAAATGGGTCGATTTAGGTTGTGTTTTATCTGAAACAAATAGAATCGAAAAATCGAAAAAACTAAATATACCAGGCCAAATGGTCAATAGTCTCCAAGGCGTATTCAAACGCATAAAACCTCCTAAGTTTAAATATTTCCAAAAAAAATAATAATAATAATAAATAAATAAATAAATAAACTTTTTATAATCGTATTTGACACTTTATTTGTTTATAAAAAGCTACTCTCTCCGTCCCATATTTGTTGTCCACCTTCCCATTTTGGGTTGTCCCAAATTATTGTCCACTTCTAGTTTCAACCAATCAAAAAGCTTTTGAAAGGTAATTATCGCCCTTCTCTTAATCTGAGTGCTTTTGGTATGTGGACAGCAATTTTGGGACGAAAGGAGTAAACATGTTGATAGATAAGTGCTTTAGGTCAGTCAACCAAGCCCATTTTGTCACTTATAGATAAAAACATACCCAAAGCAACAAGTCCCAAGGAAATTCCAGCAGATACAGCATATCCTTCCCTTTCAAGTACATTATCACCTCCACTTCTACGCCCAATCTCACCCTGCAAAAGTTTATAAACCTTACTGATTGTGAACTGATTTGAGCTTGGAGATAAAAATTCTCCAAGTTAAGAAACCAAATTTTTTCATAAAGACAAAAATAAAAAAAGAAAGCAAAGACAGACTGTCGCTTTATTACAATGAGTCCAGTAACAAATTCAGGCTTCCTATGTTAAAGATTCTTAGGTCTCATATATAACTCAAGCAGCGACAAATTGCATTAGAAGCTTTATAAATAAGTGCTTAACTGAGAGCAGCTAAGAGTTTGGTCAAATAGGTTAAACCATCAACAAAAGAAAGGGTCAACTATGAACTAAAATTAAAGTTCAAAGGGGTAGATGATTCATGTGTCACTTCAAAGATTGAAAGAGTACTGTAGGAGTATAGGGTACAGACGGGATTTTGTAACTTGGGTTATTCCAGAACAAGATGAAGCGACTATGAGAGAACATATTAACTTCTAAAAGGAAGATGATGTACTTTTAAAGATTATAAGAGATCTAATCCCTTACAGAAAAAAATTTGCATTATTTTGTTTATTTTTCATACGTATGAACTGCTGTCAACAATCCATGGAACTTCAGAGCTCGCAGAAAATTTAGAAGATTGCTACATATGACGATAAAAATTCAGACATTACAAGTGAACCGTGGGGACATGAAAATGTACCAGAAGAATTTGCATCGTCTGGGGGTGCGCAGATCCTTCATAAAGAAGCCCAACTGAGACGAGCGCTGCTGACTGAAAATTGGTGAAATAACAATTAGAAGGTAATGTCCATCCATATATAAATTAAATAATAATACTAATATTTTTTTTCTATCCTTAAAGATGTATCAATATAGTTTTATATTACCTGCACAAGGGTTGGTAATTCCAGTTCCGGAAAGGAAGATGGATGGCGAGCTGGTATGTGTACATATAGTGCCTACGAAGAGAAGGAATTGTAGAATGAAAAATATTAGCATTAGCCCTATATGCAAAAACAAATGAATGAAGATGCCAATACAACGTGCTTGAGTTCTTTTAGTTTCTTCCACAAGTCATCAAGAATATGAGAATTTTTGGTTTTTCTTACATACAAAATTTAAATAAATAAATAAACTGTTAAGCTACAACAAGGCTAAAACCTAACAATAGAAAGCTAGCATAAACGATGAAGAGAAGCGGATAATATAGCAACAAAGAAAATGATATTAAATAAAAAAGTCACATAACTAACCTTTGATATTGCCGGCTGCATAGTTCCTCTATAAGAAGCAGCAAGTCCAAGCATTAGTGCTGCTGTAGTGTGTTCATGTTCCTAGAAACATGGAAACATTACTTTTGCAGAGTATATCACTGATTTTTTTCTATACAACTTTATCATGCATTAACCAAAAGTACAACTTAATTACTTATGTACAATATATGGTGTCATATGTTACATCACAACGAACAAAGACTCTAAGACTGCAACTGTGAATTATTTGGACAGAAAGTTTCATCAGGCAAGCTAAAAGAGGTTATTATAATATGAGCTTCAGCCATACGAAATGGAGACACTCACAAGTCACAACACAATATAGCTTATATCGGTGTCCAAGAATCTTCCAAGTGATTCCCTTTGTTAATTCATTGAACATGTTAAAATAAGCAACTACCTCTTACGTTTAAACATCCAAATTGGGAACGAGAACTCATGCTAAAAAATAGATAATGATGATAACATGATACCTGACTTAAGTACTCATATATGTCAGTTATTCTGAGAACATCTAAGTGACCGTATAATCCTAGTGCAAATAGAAGACCTGCATGAGTAACATTTAGCTCCTCGGGCCTGTTGTACCGGATCCAAGTTCTGGACATTTTACCCTGTAAAAATAATGCTAATAAATACGAATATTATAGTGAACTTCAAATCTGAATAAAATAACATGGAAAAAATTCATATGCTACGGTCTAGAACTAGCAAGTATACTTCCAAAATAATTGTTCAATTTACATATAAAGGTCCTACAAAGTAAAAGTAACCATTTCTGCTTGAATTACATTGACCAACAAAACAAACTTTGGGAAGTTCACATTTCAGTGGAGGATACTTTCATGTGTTATACGATATGGTCATTTAACATAGACAGAATAACTAAGTGCTACAAGCGTACAATATTTTCAGAAGAAACAATGAACCTGGAGAGGCGTCATCCGTAATCCGGCAGCTACAGCATTGTGAAACTCAGGCCAAGATTTGAGTTCCTGTATATTCCTTATTGTTGGATCCAAGTTAACCTAGAGAGGATGAAAAGAGTAAGAATGAAATTATAATAAATACAAGAAACCAAATCACTGACAACAGATATCAGGCGATTTTGTTACTACAAAAAGTATATACTGATTTTCTTAGTTGGTTAGTCCAAACAGAAATGGTTAGCTTTCTACAATTAGACCATATACTGATGTGTTTTTCTTGTTTCTCCCTCATGCCACTTCATAAATCTTAGGGTGCGCTTGGTTCAAATAAGAGAATGGCAAAGAGAAAAGAAAAGGGTATATATACTATGGAATATAATGGGTATACATAACTATTTTCAGATTATAAAAATATGAATATATTGTTATTATTTAAAAGAAAAATTTAAGGACCATAAATGCAAGAGTGGATGGTGGGGGAAAGACTGCCCGTAAGAAGGCTTATCTAGGTAATGAATTTTATTACCCCCAATTTACTGAGTAATGGAGTATCACCCACTTTAAGCAATGGAAGATTGCATTGTATATGACCAACCACCACTTTTCATTATGATTACCTTTCCTTACACCCTAAGACCCTCCCAACAAAGCACCCCCTTAGTTAATTGTTGGTATAGACATGAGAGCAACAAGGTTTAAGCAGAATCAATTTTTGAAGCTAAAATACTAATACTGTATCAGAGGAAGCTAGTAAGCAGAGCTTCAATGATACAGATTATCTACTACTATCCCAGTTCATAACTGGCCAAAACTGTTGAATATTGTTGAAAGAAATGAAATTATGAGCATACAGTTGCGTTATGTTGGGCGGGTAATCTGCCTGCTAATATCAATTTGGGTACAGGAAGTGCCTGCAGAAACATTCAAAGGAGATCGTTAGACTATCTCTTATAGATAATCGTAGCAGGTAGTCAAAAATAAAGATGTAAGAGCATAAACCATATCTCAAGTGTTGACTTGAATGTGTTTGATGCATTACAAAGTACAGCAAATTTCTCGAAGACAAAAAGGGCCTCACCTCTGTTAACATAGTACATGTGGTTGAAAGGGTAAATGCACCACGGCCAATAGGGAGAGCAGTTGTCCTTTGAGCAAGCTGCCATAACTGAGCCTGCAAAAGAAGACCATAAAAAAACAAATAGCTGTCATGGAAGATATTTACTGGCTCTTCCAAAAAAAGGCATGCCAAGTAAAATGTTGATTTATTACATCAGGTATAACCGTATAGGAGAAAATAAAACAGAATGGGCTACATTATTGAGCATACAAAAGCATAAGTCAGTTCTGAGGTATACATTCAGTCTCATAAAAGATAATACTGCATTTGAGAGGTTTAAGTATTTTGGTGATTTGAGGTATAACGTATAAGTGTGTTGGTGAAATTCTTTACGTCCAATTCATCAAACAAAAATACACATATGAACTCCATCCAGATGAGAGGCATTATAAAGGCCAAAAGCAATAGATCACCTGTTGAAGGTCCTGATCAGAGGCATTAGGGGTAACTGGCGTTTGAATTGCCACAGGTCTTGCAGAGCATAGAAGACGTCTAACCTGCCAAACAAAGTTCAAGAAAATATCAGAAAACCAGCGAAGGAAGCAATAATATGAAGAAAAAAAATGTTATGCCAACTTTCAAGTAACATCACAAAGAGAGCGCTGCCAGCAAAGTTAGCAATAACATGGGGGGGAAAAAGCGTTATGCCAACTTTAAAGTAACATCATGAACAGAATGCCAAAGCCGAAAACAAACCTCATTTAGTCTATGATCACGACCATATCGCAACTTTGTGCTAGAGCTGAAAATATGCTCCATGCCATCAATAATAGATCCATCCACAGAATCTGTATCCTCAAGCTTGGAATTTTCCGATCCATTTGCATCAGTGACTGAAGGAGGGATAGTAACTGGATGTAGATGTAGCATGTAAGGTGTAGACATGGAAACAGAAGCCACGTTGTTGGAAGACTTGATTTCAGTAAATTTATTTGAGAGTGATAAACAAGACAAAGAGAGATCTTCCCGGCCAAGAAGAACATAAGCTGAAGCAGGCCAATCCGTAGGTGGACATTCACGACACTTGTCCAGTACCTATATGTATAAGCAACAAACAAAATTCGCTACTCAATTTCAAATTTGTCCAAAGATTTTATTGCAAAATTTTCTGGACCTGAGATGTAATCATCTTAAATTGTTTATGTATTGTGCCCTACATAGAAAAATGTCACTAAATAGTAACCAAGATTCACAGTGGTAATACTAGGTCACCCAAACTTTATTTTAGAAGCTTAACCACTCAAGATTCAATTGTTGTGAAAAAAATTATACTGTAAGTTTTTACCAGCAACCTGTATTACACGCTGATGTGGTGTGTCAAATGTTCAAAACTGATGATGTGACACGTCAAAAATATAATCAACCGATTACACCATACCATCATGTTTATAAAACTGCCACTTCTCAACACCAGCTACTTTTCATAATTGGCACGCAACATCAGCATATGTACCGGTAATACATGTTGCAGCTCAACTATTAAAAAGTATATAACATTAAGACTTGATTAGTTAAACATCTTAAATAAAATTTGAATGACTTAGGTGAAACAATTATGAAACTTGGTCACTAGTCACTACTTAGTGACATTTGTGTAGGGGAAATAGGATGCAACACTAAAGTACAAGTTTTAAAGCATAACTTACATGTCGCAAGGGAAGAGATACACCAGCAGGCAACAAGTCTAGTTGTTGCAATCCAAATTTTTCTCCAACCATTGCTAGTACTGTTAGCTCTTCAGGTGTAGTAGCTGATCCAGTAGAGAACTTGCAATAAACATCAGATGACAATTTATTCCCTACAACTTTTCCACCACATAAGACGCTATAAAATGAAACTATCTTTCTGGCCCAGCTAACAACAGAACTTCCTTCTTTACACATGAGAAGTGGAAGATCAGCAACGGTTGTAGCATTATACCCATATCTCAAGCAGTTCTCAAGCCACCTAAATAAACTGGGCGGAGATCGTTGAGAGAATGAAGTTACATTAATACAGTACTTTCTAGAAAGGGCAGGAAAGTCACGTATATAATAGTCCAAGTAACCAGCTTCACCCAAGACTTTGGAGACTTCACATAGCAAATTAACAAGAAGACCTAGATCCCTGCAATACCATTCCGACAGTTTATTCTTAATCACTGACTGAGAGCATGAGTACGAAAGTTGATCATTTGATTATTAACATTAAACTTGTGTTGGTAGCTCAAATGACGTAAAGGTGATAATTATTCAGTTGATAAAAGGATTCATTCTATTCATAAGTTTCAAATGAGTTAGGGTGGCCATTGACAACAGCATGAATTAAAAATGGGCTACAATAAAACATATTAAGGCTAGAAAGACAAATGTTGATATGAACATGAAAGGCACCTTTTACGAAGATGGTTAAGTTTCAGACTTTCATACACTGCATGTAGTAAATCAAGAACCTGTATCAAAGATTCAGATGTGTATGATGTGTCCAGCTGTAGAGAAGCAGTACATGATTCATCATTTTTGAGTGACATTTTAGGAGAAAGGTCACGCATGAAATGAGATTTAGAATATTTATCATGAAAACTGCTGTTGACCAGAAACTCCCATGATGAGCCCGAGTGCATTTGAGGAACTTTCCTATTTTTCCCAAAAATTTCTAATATAATAGCACAGAAAGACTCCCATTCAGAATCAATAGGAGAATCAACCCTAGATAGATAAGCTGAATCACCATTTCCCCAAAGAAGAACCACAAAGTGATTATATAAACTAGCTTCAAGTCCCTCGGCCATTGCTGTAATGCAGTCATTTGCCAATGATGATGAAGGGTATCTACGAAACGTACATCTGAGCATCTATAAAAATATAGAAAAATTAAAAATGTGTTACTAAAAAAATGGGAAAAAATTCAACAGAACCATATGCATATAAATTGATATCAAACCTGTCCATTATTTACAATGACGTTGATTCTCCCTTCAACAGCATCTGCCAATCCAACAACCTTTACATCTTGAAAAGATGTTGATGCTTCCAGTGGCTTAAAATTAAGTGAAACGCCACCACGCCCCTGAAAAGAGGGTAGGACATATCTACACAGGCATTGCTTCCCTGACTGATGCAGTAACAGATTATATGAGTTCATCATAAAAACTGTAGCACTTAGACAAAAATGCAAATAATTCTTTGGGCTTTTCTCTTCTAATTAACATGCCCATGAAGGTAGTTTGTTATTTAGAGTCTTACGGAGTGTTTGTGTAAGCTTTTTGTTGTAGGGTTAAGCTTATTTTTAATAAGCAGCTTATGGCTTATAACGAATAAGCACAAAAACTCTTGCTGGTGTCTGGATTAGCTTATGATAATTAGCTAATAAAAAAAGCTTATAAAGCTAAACAAGCCCATAAGCTACATGAGAAGAGCTTATTAAAACCCCCTAAATCATAAGCCTAAGAGCATCTACAATGCATCAAGTCTTTAAAGACTTGATGCATTTAATGCAATAAATGCATACCACAATTAATAACAAAGACTTTGAAGAATGACTTGGAGTTTACCAAGCTTTTGTAAAAAGCTTTTCAAAAAGCTTTGGATGCAATGCTAAAAACCACTCTCAAAAAGCTTTTTAGAATAGTAAAAAGCTATTGTTGGTTTTTGCATTGGAGATGCTCTAAGCTTACCAAAACACTACGATGGGTTTTTTTTCTAGATAAGCTGATAAGCCCACAAACAAGCTAACCCCCCCCCCCCCCCCCCCCCCCTCTTTTAAATCATGTAAGCTTCAAAAATGCACATCGCACGCCTCACTGCATATGATAGTATGATGGAAAGAGCAACAGACTTAACGGACTTACATAAAGCATAAGAGTGTTTTCAGGGGCCAAAACAATGATATCTCTATATGGCAGGTGTCCAACTTTAACTCTGAAAAATTTTTAAAAAATAATAATAATAATAATAATAAATTAAAAAAATTAAGGAATGTTTCTAAAATACCAAGTTGTTGGATATTAAAGGTAATCCCCTACCTTGGGCGAGTTACAACAACAGGTGCTGCTGCAATGGCAGGTATACTCCAGCTCATGTCAGGCCTAATATCATAGAGAATTTCGTTATTCAGATCAACACACTGAAGTCTCACTGCTTGCAACTTCTTTTGTTCTTGAAGAAGAAAACATATAATGGGAGTGGCATCATTATCTGTTGCCAAGAAAACCTGCATAAAGTCATTCCAACAGAAGAAATATTGTTTCAATATTAAGTAGTAGTAAATAACTAAAGTAAACTACTAAACCACCATCATGCCACCCTCACTCCTTCTAGGACTATTATCACTCGCTCATTCAAGTTTAAAAGACATCACAGAAATGAAAGTGTCACCTCACTTGCAGCTGCTTGAGCACCTTTCCCTTGCCATATTCTTCTAAAAAAGAACTTTTTAGATAAAATAATATCTGGAAGTACAGAGGCCCCTACTTCAAGGTTAGAATTTATTACTTCTGCCGTCCATAAAGAATGTTGCGTCTTTCCTGAAGGAAAAAACATATCAAAAGCATGTAAGAATAGATATCAAACTAGCTTCTCTCAAGTGATATGCTAGAAGAAAGTGAAAACCTTTATGATATGATGCCATAAGAGGAATAAGATCACTAGTCCATATCGTCTTTTCATCAAATTCCTTCATGGTGTTTAGCTTCCCTCTTTCCTCGATATAAATAGGCTAGCCAACAAAACAAAGAATTAAGCAGAAGAAAATTGAGTATATAAATATGCATGCCTGATGCAGCATTATAAAGAATGACAATATAAACAAAAGTGGCAGAAAGTATTTTAAACACCTGTGGTTCTTCCAATGGATCCTTCAAAATCAGATGTGAAGACAGTGAAGCTCCGTCTCCTCTATTCATATGATCCCACGAACTTCTTAAACTGGAAATTTGCTGAGGACTATAACCCATACCTTTCTTTGAACGGGGTAGATCACGGGCAGTCAGATATGGGCTTGAAGATGAAAAATGTGAATGCATTGATGAATTTGATTCATTTGTCTGTTGGAGAAGTAGGCCAGATGGAAGAGGCCATATTGAAGTGACAGCACGAGGAAGAGGAATAGATACTGCATCGCCTGCAAAGAAAAGGTGAAACTAATGGTAAGACGCCTGCACTATTTATGCTTCATAATGATGTTAACGTGAGCTACCAATAAAACTTCATGAGCCATAAATGATTAGTTCTACACACCTGATGCACTATAGATAGTTACACTGTCTACTTGCAAAACACAAAGAAGAGCTTCAGACAAGTCTCCCATACGACACCAGCAGGCCTAGATATCAACAAGAAGGAAATTAACACTTAACACTTGGCATCTTAAAAACACACAAGTAATAGCAGTGCATAAGAAACAGCACAGTCAAAGCAATGTCAGGAGATCACTTGCGACATCAAATAATACAGTGAATTAATAGAGCAAAAAGAGATACCATGATAACTGGTTCAGGTAAGCTGAATCTCTTGTACACTCTAGCTCCAATTGTCCATAGTATCCTGTTACATCAATTGGTAGTAAACATTTTGTGTTGATTTCTAACCAAAACTAAGGCAACTTAATCAAGGTTAATACATTCTGTTAATTTGTAAAGTGGGTTCAACACTAAGACCAAAAAATGCCTGAAATTCAGATAGATCACTCCCAGCAGCATAGCTTTACTGTTGCAGGGTCAGTGACCTGCACTCTAAAAACTTAAAGAGCAGAGCTTAACTCTATAATCAGCTTTATTGGCTGCTGTAAGTTTATCGAAACTAGTTACCTGTGCCAGTAATGTTATGGACACTTCATAATTAATTTACGATTATGACTATATCTACCTATGTACATATCACATATGTGTGTGCAGTTGCCCACCCATATGTATGCACGCATGCCACTACCCACGTATAACAACAAATCTTCTGGAAGCTCAAGTCCCGAATATACAAACCTACTAATAAATACCGTAACTAAATAGCACAAATTCACGAAAACGCCAAACGTGTAAGTAGCCAATTCTGTTACACGTAGGTGTCTCTATTCTAGCATTATTTCCTAACTCAAGTATTTCATAACAAACAGTTCGGCAATCTAACTTTATCGACAGATAACTTACCGCGGACTCACGGTACCTTAATCGCTACACATACCAAACGCCATTAACTTGCATCAGTTGTTCACAATTTCAATTAACGCAACTGATCTAGTACATAAATTAGGGCTTCCTCTAGTATCGCATTCGCTTAACAATTATCGCGTAATCCTAAACCCTAATTAGTCAAACAATATCTCAACAGCAACTAAAAAGCATCGAAATTACCGATTTCCTCTTATAAAAAGCTCGTGATCGCTTCGATCACTCAACGAAGACTCGTTCTCTTCAGACTCGGGTTCGTCTCGTTGTCGAGCAACTTCGGGATCGAATAGAGAGTAGGTGTAGTCGTCATCGGTTGATTTACCGTCGAGAGCTTCGGCTATTAGTCCGAATGGTTTGAATTCGCCGAGAACTGTGAGGTTTCGGATGCCGAGTGGGGGCATTTTTGAGATGTAGTTAAGGTGTTTGATGAAATGTTTGAGAGAAGAAATGGTGAGTTGGGAGTGGTTTGAAAGTGTGTGTTTGGTCTCCCGCCTTTTTTTGGGGGGAGAGTAGAACCCTAGTCCGATTGAGTGAGATCCGGTGGGAGTTTGGGCTCCATTTTAGTACTATTTTAAACGTCTAGTCTTTTTTTACAAGTAGTATATATATATACGGAAAAACATAGCTACATTACAAATGTAGCCAATTGGCTACATTTCCTTTGAAAAAAGTTTTAATAATGTACAGTTTAGTCCCTGCAGTAATTCCCTGACACATATTTTCCCCCTGTCCCCACCCTTTTTTTCAAAGGAAATGTAGCCAATTGGCTACATTGTATTGTAGCTATGTTGTCCCCATATATATATATATATATATATATATATATATATATATATATATATATATATATATATATATATATATATAGGGGAGGGTTATTGTGAGATCAAGCTTAAAATTTTAAAAGTAAGACCCAATATGGACCATTAGATCTATTAATTGGTGCTAGATGAGATAGACATTAAATTAGTGGCATTAAAGTAATTAAATAAAGTTTCAAGGGTATTTTAGAGAATACAAATCCAAATGGGTCAACTTTTTTTTTTTTAATTTTTGGCTAACTTTTTTATATGTAACT
Source organism: Artemisia argyi (assembly GCA_030686995.1). NCBI lineage: Eukaryota > Viridiplantae > Streptophyta > Magnoliopsida > Asterales > Asteraceae > Artemisia > Artemisia argyi. The sequence continues at coordinate 148,026,867 of CM060709.1, read as the reverse complement.
AATACACAAATCTAAAATGTGACTGATGATACATGACCACACAAATCTAATCCATGCATTTTACATACAACCTATCCAAACCGAACAGCAGCAGATTCCGGTACACCGGAATCCGTGTCTTTGCCCTAAATCTGATACATATACATATATGTGTATAAAAAATCTATCAAAACGAACAGATACATAATCACTTCTATATATCAAGAACATATCGAAACCTAACAACAGCAGATTCTGGTACACGGGAATCCGTGCATTTTACCCAATACATAAAAAGATCAAATACATATACAAATCTATGTATCCACCTTCTTGTATACAAATCTGATACACGGTTAAAACATATACCGATCTATGTATCAAAAACATATTGAAACCGAACAGATACATTAACACATCCATGTACCAGATTCCGGTAAACCGAAAAAATCCACGATGGTCATATTTGAACCTGAACAAAAGAGTGGCTGCACACGTAACCCATTCATCCCGTCTGTTTGGTATTTGCCAACCATCTTATAAACCAACTGAAACACCAACACATATAAACCATGTACCAGATTTAACAACCTCTGATCTTGGTTGTTCGAGACCCAAATACAAGCGTGACCAAATTAGATCTGAAAAACCCAACTGTACCAACCATTTGGTTCTTGGAAAATGATACGGCAAGAACATGTTTCACCCAACATCCGACAGGATAAGGAAGCCTCGAGGTATAACGAGTCTCGCCGGAAAAACAGATGCATCAGATCTCTGTCACAAAACGCCGAACACACAAAACTACTAATTTAAAAATCGATATATCGAAGACTTGCCAGAATAAATGGTAGTTCTGACACGCTCCGTTCGAGACCCACATACATCCTGACGGAATAAATGATATATCTTACAAAAAAGATCTAAACACCCCGTCCGATCCGTTCGATACCCACATACATCAACAGATCTTGGTTGTTACTTTTTTTTTAAACAAACCACAACAGATTTTCGGTGTTACTTTTTTTCTTGGTATGTTGCATTTATTTAACGACGGCTAGGGTCTCGGGGTAGGGTTTTGGTCGTTTGGTTTCGTCGAAGATTTTGAGAAGACGGCGGCTCGGTTGTAAAAACTGACCACGACAAGTAGACGACATCATCTTCGGAGAAAGATAAGATAGTATTGACCAGTTTTGGAGGAGAATTAAAGGAGGCAATTAACGAATACCATATCTTGAAAATTAATAGAAGATTATGAAAATGAAATGGGTTGTCTTTTTTTATGAGAGAGAATGGGGGAAATTGGTTGGAGCAGGAGCAATAATTGTGGTCACGTACAAAGAATATTGTTGGGGAGAAGATTTTTATTAGTGTTAAAAGAAGGGGAGTGATAAATACCTAATTTACCCTTTTAATTATATTATTAAGTTTCTTTTTTTTTTAAGTGTTTTAAATTCATTGTCACTTGCCCTCATTCTATTGGTTATTGAAGGGGTCTTATTTTTACAACTTTTACATTGATCTTATTTGAACTCAACTCTATATATATATATATATATATATATATATATATATATATATATATATATATATATATATATATATATATATGGTCCCTTTACTTGATTTATTTGTAAAATTGACACTAAGCGTGCATTTAGTTCGCAGAATTTTTTTGAAGAAATTGTAATCTTTAAAAGGAATTATAATTTAAATAATTATAATGTGTTGGAATTGTAATTGAAGAAATATGCCATCATGTTTGATTGACTCGCAACGTAATGTAATTCATAAAACATTAATAATAATAATAATAATAATAATAATAATAATAATAATAATAATTAATAAATGATAAATAATAAAATAATAATAGTAGTAATAATAATAATAATAATAATTTATAAACACTAATGTTTAAATTATAAAATATTGAATTACAGCGTAACTCAAAATTTTTCATCCAACTTGCTATGTAATCTGAAATCTCATACTTGATGTAATTGGAATGATTGAATTACAATTACATTGTAAGCTAAACAGCCTACGTAATATAATTTGAATTACAATTACATCAATTATGCAAACCAAACAACCTACGTAATGTAATCAGATTACAATTACATCCAATTACACCTGATTACAACAAACCAAACGGGGCCTAAGGGTGTTTCTTTTTTCTTAATGTGCTATGGAGAAATCTTTTGACCCAAATAGCAAAAAAGTTGTTTCTTTCTTACTTATTAAAATAAAATTGTAGATGTGAAAAAGGGCTAAAATTGAGGTTGTTTTTATCTAGGATGTTTTTTAACACAATTACCCTCACTATAAAAAAAATAATAATAATAATAAAAAAAAAAAAAAAAAAAAAAAAAAAAAAAACTTTTTTTTATCTCCTCCTCTTATACCTCATTTGTTTTCTCTTCCACACTACCTCTCATGACACCATAACTCCCATTGTATATGCTAGCTCCACTCCGATCTGCCGACTTACTCCGCCGTCTCCACCGCTAACAGATTATCTTAATTTTGGCCTAATCACTTCACCATTCTATGTGTATAAATTTACAATAAATTTGGGGTTTTTTTTTTTCCTTAAATTTTTTATTATAAATGGTCCCAAAAACATATCAATTGATATCAATGAATCTGTATATTGTTCTTGTGTTTTTCAAAGTTTGTAGTAATTTAAGTTTAATTTTATTTCTTCTTGATTTTTAAATGTTACAAAAGCATTTGTTTAGTTGAAATTGATATGATTACCGCATATATATTTGTTAAGACGTTTCTTCTTCTTTTCACCATTAGATCGGAAAATTTCCATATATGTTTTTCTAGCATACGAGACTACGAAATTTAGTTTAACAAATTTGGATTGTTTGAGTTTATGTTATTGATTTTGTCACACACGTATAAAACAAAAAGTAGATATTGATTTTTGTTGACAAGGGTAGATTGGACATTTAAGGTTTTCATGATGGTCATTTAGTATGAAAAAGAAACACTATTTTGTTTAAATGATTCTTAATCTAAACAACATCCTTAATCTAAAAAGAAGCTATTTCCAAAAATTAAAATTAAAATTAAAATAATAATAATAAATTATAAATAAAAAAATTCCTTAAGGGTGCTTTGGTATTTGGTCGGGTTTATAATAAGATCTGGATTTGATTTAAAATTTGGATTTTGCATAAGATTTATTAAATGGTGTGAGAGAAAAATAATATTTTTTTATAAAGTGTTAAATTATTTTTTACACGTAATATATATTATTATGGAAAGAGACAGATACATTTTTTTGGTCCCACTTAAAGTAGGCTAAACCGACCTTTTATCTGATGTTGAACTTTGATGGTGTGAACCTTAAATATTTGGTTTAGAAACAACCAAACACATATTTAATCTTTATTCAAATCAAAATCCACTTAAAAGTAGGATACCAAATGCATCCTAATAATGTTGTTTTATGGGGCGGAGTTAGCTAAATTGTAGTTGGGTATGATTTAATTATAGTTGGAGCTTATTGTTGTAAAATGACATAAAATATTTCAAATTAAATTTACATATATTTTAAGTTTTTACTTGTTCATCCATTATATGTTGAATGTATTAACATTGTGTTGGTTAGTTATAACGAGTGTTGGTACCCCGCGCGTTGCTGCGAAATTCTTTTGTTGCTGTTAGCTACTTAACGTGAAGTTAGTTACCTAGGACTGACTTTGCAATTGATGTATAACATGAAGGACCATTTATGTAAATTATATGAGGATTAAATTTGCAATGAACCGCTGAGATGAAGGACAAAGTGCGTACAATTTTTTTTAAATGTTAAAGTAACGGTCGTTAGGTAACAGCCGTTAAATAACTAACGGCTATTAGTATTGTACAAATAGGATTGAATTTGCAATTGATGTATAACATGAAGGACCATTTATGTAAATTATTTGAGAATTAAATTTGCAATGAACCGCTGAGATGAAGGAAAAAATGGGTACAAAATTTTTTAAAAATGTTAAAGATAACGGTCGTTAGTTAACAGCCGTTAAATAACTAACGATCGTTAGTACTAAAAAAATTACTGTAAAAACCACTGTAAGAGTTACAGTGCTTGTTCCCATCATCCTCCCCTCTTTTAATATATATATATATATATATATATATATATATATATATATATATATATATATATATATATATATATATATATATATATATATATATATATAATTTGAGAAGAAAAAAAGGTATTGATTTTATGTGTTTTTAGAGAGCGTAGTGAAAGTGCTTAATGGTATGTTACTTAATCATTTTTTCATGACAAACAACACCTAAGGTTGTGCAATTGGCTTGCCATTCATCTTTTCGCTAGGCAATTCACATCTCGCCGTCAATTTTTTTATTTTTTTGTTCTTTGTTTTCTTTAAATAAGTGAGGTATTTTTGGTGATGTATTATTAAATCCACTTAGGCACTTAGACCTATAACAGTTATAGTTGGGATGATGTTTTAATTATTAAAAATGATAAATGGACCTAAAAAGAGACATAATGCAATAAATGAGTTGTACAATTATGCATTATATAAGTCATTTATGCATTAGGTTTTTTTTAGGTCCATTTATATGGTCCATGTATCAAGGGTCTTTAGTTATTGTGTTGTTAGGGGGTGGCAACCTTGCCTCAATTTGCCTCCTCTTTTAAACCAAACAACCAATCAAGCTTGTCCAACACATTTTTTGCCTAATCTTGCCTAAACCTTCATTTTTAGTGGCAATCTTGCCTAAGTTTTTGCCTAGTCAAGCATTAATTACATAACAAAATTTAAATTAAAAAAACATAAATAAAAAACAACTTTTTTATTAATAATAATTCAATACTTATTACATAATACTTAAAAAAACATAAATTCAACAAAAAATAGGAAACCACTAATCATCTAGGTATGACAAGTCTTGAGCTGCTACGTGCTCCGTAAGATCATATCGAAGACGATTATGGATATCTTCGTCGAGTAACTCATGTAGCACAGTATCATCGTAAACTGGAGTTACCGGAGGATCCATTATATGAACCGGTGATATTGCCATACCATCGTTTTTCAAAATCATATTGCACAATATAATGCACGTATAAACTACTTGCCGAATCTTTTGAACCGACATAGCTCGAAGAGGTCGACTGAGAATCATCCATTTTCCTTTTAGACGACCAAATGCTCGCTCAACATCCTTTCTTGCAGACTCTTGTAATTTCTTGAATCTTTTTTCCATTGGGTCAGTTGGATACGGATATGCTTTAACAAATGTTGAATACTTTGGATAGATTCCATCGGTAAGATAGTATCCACGTTTGTAAAGCCTTCCACCCAATAAAAATGAACTGTTTGGTGCTGTTTCATTTCGTTCATTAACATACAATGGAGACTGATTCAAAACATTTATATCGTTGTTCGAACCGGGAGGACCAAAAAACGAATGCCAAATCCACAAATCATATGAAGCAGTCGCTTCAAGCATAATAGTCAGGTATTGGTGATCACCTCTCTTATATTGGCCTCTTAAGTGTCTAGGACAATTGCGCCAAACAAAATGCGTACAATCAATGCTACCAAGCATTCCCGGAATATGATGTTTTTCTTCATGTACATTGAATAAGCATGCTACGTCATGGCTTGTAGGCCTACGTAAGAACTCTTGACCATATAACTTTATAATCGCATCGCAAAATTTGTCAAGGCATTCTCCTAAAATAATAACGAAATATATAATGAAAAAATAATAACTAAACTATTATAAAAAAAATAATAATAACGAAACAATTTAAAAAAATAATAATAAAAACGAAATGTTAAAAAATTTAATAACGAAATAATTTAATTAAAATAACAACCTGACGTTCTTCGTGCCATGTTTAGATAGTCATCAAATCTATCCGGAGGTTCACCCGTTGCGAGTTGTCGAATTGCGGATGTACATTTTTGTAATGCCGTGAAACTATTTTGGCCCATCGCATCTTGACCCGGTTGAAACCATTCGAATTGGGCTTCAATATCATCAACAATTTTTAAAAACAAATTTTTACTCATACGAAAACGATCACGAAAAACGCTTTCGTTAAACTTTGGTTGTTCAACAAAATAATCATTCAAAAGAGTTTCTAAAGCTTTTTCACGAAAACGTTGGACATAACCACGGGTGTCGGTAGAGGTAGCCGTATCTTCAAGACCTTCGATTGCGGCTAAAAAGGTTTCAAACGTACTTCCGGATAACCATTCTTCGGACGAATCCGGGGGAATAATGATCTCGTCCGATGAGGAAGAAGACATTGACATGGTTAAATAATTTGTGTATTGTTTTTTTGATTCGATTTGTGATTTGTTTTGTGAGTTTGATTTGGTTTGTGTGTTTGAAATAATATGTTGTATATTTATAGGGAAATTATTATTATTTTTTTTTTTGTTTTCTATCGAACACACGCTCCCCCCCATTAATTGCCAACGGTTACATTCCTTCTTGATAAGCACCATACCGATTCGGTAGCATGAACCGCAAGCCTTGCCGAAATCAGCTTGCCGATTGGGTGGCAATGTGTTTTGCCGATCGACAACACTTGCCGAACCCCATTTGCCGAATCTTTGCCACCCCCCTTATTAGTTAAGAATATTATATTTTAGTGGTTAAAATTTATAGTGGTCCCACTCTCAAAATTATTGTCCATATTTCGCTTTTTGGATGTCTAAAAATAATTGTTCATTTTTTATTTTAAAAAATAAAAATAAAATTTAGTGTAAGAATATTATATTCGAGCAGTTAAAATTTATAGTGGTCTCACTTTTATTAAACTATATTATTTTTGTCTTCTGACAATAATTTTGATATGAAGATCGTATTTGATAAGGTGGCAACCCAATAAAATTTATTGGTGTCGAACTGCACTTAGCTCTCTTAAGTCTCTTTCTTGAAAAAGCAAAAAAGAGGCAACTCTAAAAACTTTTCTTAAAATATCTGTATCACAATTTTTGAAAGTAAAAAATAAAAAGGTAACATTTACTGATATATTTTATGTAAAGACTAATATGATTTTTTACGAAATTTGGTAATAACAATTAGAGTTAATTTCATTAATGGTCCCTGTAGTATGTCAGGTTTAACGGATATAGTCTCTTTACTTCTTTTTAACGGATCCAGTCCCGGCCTGTGGTTGCAACCCGTATCGGGTTTGGTTCCTTAACCAATTTTTTTTGTTAGTTTGACTGTTTGATATGATGAAATGACCAAAATACCCCTATAAGAACCACCTCTCACTTTCTTCATCTTCAACCTTCATCTTTTTCCACTTTCATCTTCAACGCTGATCTAAAAACCCATTTATATTTCTTTAAACATCAATTCATCCACTAAAAACACTCAAACACAATATATGAGTAACAGATTCATAAATTCAAAATTTATATACATCTAAACATTCGTCAAGAACCCAATATAACCATAATTTTCTAAAAAAAAAATAAATAAATAAAATTATACATCCCTTCACCACTCACCACCCTACACCACAACCACAACAATCAAAACCCGAATCGTAATTAATTTCGTAAACTCTTTATCAAAAAACACACATACAATAATTCTATTACCAAATGTAACAATAATAACAACAAAAATCTAAACTCAATCATTCATCATCTTTAATCCATACACTATAACAACAATAAAAAATCAAAATCCATGATATACACAGAATCCATAATCAAATACTGAACTACATTACCACTTAAGATGGTCAGTAACAACAACAATCCACACCAATATATGAATCATTTTTCTACTAATATACATAAATATATACCTGCAAACTCATGTTTTAACACCTCCCTTTTTATACGACAATTGGGTACCTCCATTTTTATACTTTAGGATCCCTAAAAAAACCGTTATATTTTTTAAGTTCCTCTTGAATACCATTACGCTATGTTCTCAAGTCTAATTTTTAAAGAATGGAAGGGGATGGGATGGGAAGAGGAAAGTAAGGAATGGGACTGTGAAGAATAGAAGGGTTTTTATTTGTGTTCTTGAGTTTTAGTTTTTAAGTTGCAAGGAAAGGATGAGAAAATACCAAAATTACCAATATACCCTCAAAACACTTATATTTCAACAAATATTTGGATGGGATGAAATCTTTTGGCCTTGGAATACTGACCACGACAAACCTTTGGATGGGATGATTTTCTATTGTCTCTTTGAATAAATGAGTTGTAAGATTGGTTAAAATCAACGTTTTTCATTAGAGTGTGATTGCAGCCAAATTATGTTTGGATAACACTGTTGTCTTTTGCTAATACTTTGAAGCATCCTATATGTAAGTTGATTATGATCAGTTCACCATGAACATCCCATTTAAAAGTGGATACACAGTCTTCTTATATATTTTTTTATTCTCTACTTTACGACATATAGTAGGTGCAACATCAGAAGCTGGTTTGGGGCCGTACATTTGGGATGTTTTCTTGGATTTGATGTTGCCTTCAACTACAAACAAGAATCAGACGTTGAAACAGCTCTCGCCATGTAACAACTTATTGCTTTTACTATTATAAATATTTAAGAACAATAGCAAAAGTATTTGTTAGTATTAATTTGTTTCATGTTAGTATCAAAGATTATATAGAATATTAAAAAAAAAAAAAAAAAAGGTTCAAGATTTAAGCTTTCTAATAAAGAAAATTTAGTACTGTTAAAAAACTTGTGCAAGAACTTATTTTAGAACATGTTTTGAAGTAACTTTTATGACACAAAAGAATGCTATATATTTGTGTGTGGAGATATAATTTTGGATTTCGCATCGTCACCCACTGTTATTTGTATGGCTAGAAAATTGAACTTTTTAAGCAATCCAGTTTCGAATTCGATCATGGAGTTGATTGTGAACTTTATTTTGACCGCACAAACAAATTGAGAGTTGTGGCTTCTTCTAGGAGAGTCGAAACAAGTATTGCAATAAATGATTCACGTCAGATAAAAATTAGGAGCAGAAAATATTACCTATATGGGACGTAAAACAAGGATATAATTGTAATTTAACAAAAAACCATGTTCTCATTTTACCCATTCCCTCCTGATCATTCCAAATATAGGGGGATTACATATAGACACAAAAGCCCATCCTTTCCCTCCCTCCCACCTTCCCGTCCCCTACCTTTCCACCTTAAAAAAACTCAAGAATGCCCCTTTTTTTGATTTCTCTTCCCATCCTCTTCTATTACTTTAAAAAAAAAAAACTTGAGAACAGAGCGTTAAGAATGATGATTTAGAGAAAAGAGATCCTAGATCTATAAATAAAAGTACAAGATTCATGTTTGTGGAGATGGTGGCAGGTGGTAGCCACGGCGAGATGGAAGCGAAGGTGACAACGATGTTTGCGAATCTGGTGTGTGAAAAACTAGAAGGGGGGTTGAATAGTTTTAGCGTTTTAAAATCTTTTTAACTTGTTTAGTTAGCTTTGAAACTTTCCGTTTGATCAAAGATATATGCACAAACACAATATATATAACATGCAAGTAAAGGAAAGAAACGATCAAACCACAACACGAGTATTTATCGTGGTTCGGCTACAAGGACTCTTTTTCCTTGCCCTACGTCCACGCCTCGAGTATCCAACTCGAGAGTTTCTTTCACTAGTCAACAAGCTCCTTTCACCGGCGGAGAAAACCTTACACGTCGCTTATACTTTTACCGACACAAAGCTAAATGTCGAGTTCTTTTACAAGGGCACAACCACTCCCGTTTAGTTGTTTTACTAGGGTACAACAACTCCCAACACTCTTTGTATTTTGAGGACTAAAATACTAACCACTCACTTCAGAATATACACAAACAAATGACGCGTAAACAACACGAGTTTACACAATACTAAGCTACCAAGTCTTGCAACGTTGTGTTGGAAACTTGTAACTTTAGACGACCTTGTGAGCTTCTTTGCTACAAAAGGAAACTTCACATTTACAATGTTAAGATGTTAGAAAGAAAGATGAGTGTGTGTGTAAAAATGATCTCAAGAGGTTAGCCAAAAATCAAGTTATGGCTTGGTATTTATAGCACAACAAACTGTGTGCTCGGCGGATCAGGCGGAACCCTCAAATGGGTTCCGCCCGTGTACCCCCAGGGTACCGCCGGGTCTGCAGTAGGTTTTTGCAATTACTCTTCAAACCAAACAAGGTCTTGTCACATAACTTCTATCAACCAAACAATGTCACATCACTTAAAGTAAGTCAAACATGATACTTGCAAGCAACATGAAAGCAAGTCAAACACATAACTTGCCATAAATACATAATGACAAAACTTGCCATAAATGTGATGTGACTATTTCTAATTTAAGAAATAAACTTGTGTTATGTTTTATGAAATGTAAAATGTAGCAAAAGTCTTGTTTATGCAAGTCTTAAAAACTAAGAATATGTTTTGCTTAAAACTAAAGTTTACGTTTTGTCGTTAACAAAACTTAGCGAATATCGTAAAATATAAATAACGTTTTTAGGCGATATTTGTATTAACATGGTGTTAAACTAAAATCCCTTTTGTTAAAAATGGTGTATTTAATGTATGATTTTATGGCTTTTTATGGGATTTTTTTATTGTAGTTAAAGGGATATGATGAATTTCGGTTGGGTACGAAGATGATGAGGGTTTTGTAGTTAATGGCACATGATAAAAGAAAGGGATGATTTAGTTAAAGCGTTTGAAGATGTTGCAGTTAAAGGGATATGATTAAAAAAAATGAAGATCATGATGATGATTTGTTACGGGTATTGTAGTTTGGGTTAGGTATGTTTATAATTACAGATCTAGAATTTTTGGATGAAATAAAGTTAAATATGATGATTTTGTTTACACTTAAAAAAGAATGTTTCAATTGACTCTTCTCATCGTCAAAACATATCCTAACTGGAAATAACATGCATGCAGGAAAAAAAGACACAATTACCCTTCCATGTCACATGACCAGCTTAATGGTCAGAAAAATTGATCAATGGACCAAACCCGAAACGGGTCGCAACCACAGAGACCAAACCCGTCAAAGAAAATAAAAAGACTAAACCTGTTAAACTCGACATACCACAAAGACCATTTATGAAATTAACTCTTAACAATTATAAGCACATATACAATTTAATCAAGTTCTTTTATTTTATTCTTTAACTCAAGTTATCTTCTTTATCTTTTTATTAATCTTTATAATTTATTTTTATTATTTTTCTCATTATTTTTCTTTTCTTTTGCTCTAAAATTTAAAAAAGAAGTATTAGATAATTTGACTAACTAAAACTTTTACTCATTTTTAAAAACTCATTTCAGTTAGCTTAAACTTATAAAAACATAAAAACTTATATAAATTTATATAGTAAACCAAACTTATTTGTAGGCTAATTTATTGTAAGTCACCACAATGTACTAAGAGGGTGTGTAACTAGTTCATATCAATAAACATGTTTTCTTTTTCTCCCTCTTTTTACTTTCTTTTTAAAACCGGCCATGATTCTTAATCCATATCATCTTCTTAAACCACTCGAACCACAATAATCAACTAGTATCCAATCCCACCACTTTTTATACAAAGGGGCAATTACATATATACCCACTAAAACTTGCATATTTGCATATATACCCAAAACATGCTTAAACATCATTGTACATTGTGCATTAAAAACTTGTGTTTTGAGGAAATATGCAAATATTCATGTTTTAGTGGGTATATATGCAATTCCCCCTTATACAAACACCCAACAAAGACAGTTTTTACATGTGTAGATGGACATGATTTACATTCACACTTGGAAAACGTTTACTTCTAAGCTTTGCGAGGATGGCTTCGACCCGCCGCCGTTGCGGCGGGGCGTTGGTCATACACTTAAATATGTGTCAGTTTTTTATAGCGTGTTTAGGGTGCACGGTTTGATATTTTAGCGAAATAGTTCAAAAGAGTCAAGCAACGTGATAAGTCATTGAAGCAGGTTTTCCGGAGTTATTTGATGCGGTTGTTTTACGTCAAAATATTTTTTGTATCCCGCCAGCAGTTGTTTGGAAAAAAAGGCCAGCAATTATTGAGTTAGGCTTAAAAGATATTTCGCATGATGCATTAATAGAATAAAGGAGATGGGCTGAGCCTTGGTTAGCAGGCCAAAAACAAATTTCAGGAATCCAAGTGATGCTGAATTAGTATACATAGTAATAAAACTGTATTATAAGAGCGCAAAGATGTTTGGTCGGCCAAAAACTAAAAATTTTCATGAGACAAGCGCAGCACCTGAGATCATATAGCTCCAATCTACTGACTCAAAATGAAGACACGTGTCTCTTCAGGGACATCTAAATAAAACACCACGTTTCACACCTAGCTATATCTTTTAGACTATAGTTAATCTTCGTCACTTTTACCCACCATGTCATCATGCTACGTGTCACCATGCATGTAAATTTTTTTCACTAGCTCCTATAGCCCAGTAATTGTATAAATACCAACGCCATTGTTTTAGTTAGTCACAAAAGTAATAATTCCAGTTGAAAGAAAAAAAAATGGCGTCTGAACAACAAGAACGAAAAGTATCCGACAAGATCCCTGAACAGGAGAAGAAGAAACTCGACGAGCGTGCTGCTCATGGCGAAACTGTCGTTCCGGGAGGTACTGGTGGTAAAACCCTCGAGGCTCAGGAAAACCTTGCTGAAGGTATACATATTTATTTATTTTTCAAGAATTACTGTTATCATGTTCAGTGTTTTGAATTACTGTTATCATGTGAAGGTCGTAGCAAAGGTGGACAGACCAGGAAGGACCAGCTTGGAACAGAAGGGTACCAGGAGATGGGGAAAAAAGGTGGTCTTAGCACTGGTGACAAGTCGGGTGGCGAACGAGCCGAGGAGGAAGATATCCCGATAGACGAATCCAAGTACACCAAGAAAGGTTGATGTCGAAAGTCGGACGACGGTGTTAGCTTGTTCGACGATGATAGTGTGATGTTTAGTATGTTGTATGTCTGTTTGTAAGATAGTTTCGTAGGTAGAAGTGGTATGGTCGTGTGATGATTGTGTTGGTAATTTTCCTATGTTCTACCATCGTGGATACATGATTACATGGTGGTGGTCCTAAACCAACTGTTGTCATATTATGTACTTTCTTTCAGTGTAATATAAGGCTTGTTTAATATCTTGCTCGCTTATTAGGTGATGTTATGGAATATCCACTGCAAGTTCACGTTTTATAATTGTGCATCATTAATATTTGTTGCACTTATGGTGAAACGCAGCTCCTAGCTTGTGATACTTATATTTGTAGGTCACTGAATTAATGAATTATGTTAGGTGGCTTGTGAGTTGTGACGATCATGTCTGAAGCATTGCGTTTATGGTGCAATTTCTGGTCGTGTTCGTTGACTTTCTAATGTAGGCCTCCGCTGACTTTTCATTGTTAGTCAAACCTGACTTTCTAAAATGGTCTCGGAAAGGAAATTTGTTGGGCTAATTCAGGGTCGGTAGTCTTACTAATTTAAATATAAATTGTATGTGCAAAAACATAAATTATCTCGTGTGTCCGGTTTTTTAAAAGGAAAGGAAAGTAATGAAAGAAAACAAAAGAAAAGAAAGTAAATGTAAGACGAAGGAAATTAGGGTAATCTGAAGGGATATTTTGAGATAGAAAGTGTGTTTGTTTTATTAAAATGTTTTAGATTTGAATTTGACTATCATATTTTAAACGTGTCTAAAAAGTCTACATTTGAACGGAATAATATTGTTTGTTGCATAATTGTCTGAATTATTTTAGTTGCTTGTTTCTGCAATTTATTTAAGTAACTTATTTAAACATAAAATAAGATTTTTTATCATAACTATTACATAGTTAATAAACCATTAAATATATTATATTAACACGAGACTTGAATCTTTTATCGAGTAAAAGACAGTAAGACAAGTCTCTTACCTTTTACTGAGTAAGATATTATATGTCTAACTGACTCTGACTTAAAAGAAAAAAAGTAAACAAACAAAACGTCTGCTCACCTTTTTTTTTTTTTTTTTTTTTTTTTACCAAACACACCCTAAATCATTTCTTTATTTTTAACAAATATACCATTTAAACTATTTTCTACTTATTTTTTATATAAGCGAGGGGCAAAAAAGTAAAATTTTCAATTTACTTTTCTTTTAATTCAACTCATAAATACAATATATATATATATATATATATATATATATATATATATATATATATATATATATATATATATATATATATATCAATTAAAGAACACCTATTTTTATGTTAGTTTTCTTTCTTTAATATCTCATTCTTTCATTTTTCTAATTAATCATTTTTTTTTCTTTTAAAAAAAACTCGAGAACACAGTGTATTGAATTTGAACACAACCTAAACCTCAAACTAAATTTAAATATAAATTAAACTTTTCAGTACCTAATGGTGTTTTACTAGATTTATACATAAACTAGACTAAAGATAAGTAGACTCGTTGTTTAAGAAATTTGCAAGTGAAGGTAAAAGAAGTTGTTAAGGAGTCGAAGATAATGTAAAGACATACTTTCTAGCTGATGCGGAGTTAGTATGTATAAAGAACTAGACGTTAAAGAACAAAGGTTTATCAGGGATCGACAATGCTCTAATGAACCTATGAGCTCTGATCCAGCTCTTTGATTCATTCCACAAAGCTTAGCTCATAACATCTTTTAGATATCTAGACGAGATGTGCAAGATTGCGAAAGAATGGGATAAAGCGTATTCTTAAGAAAGTTAAGACAAGTTCGATTTGGTGAAAATGTATTGAACAGTTGACAACATTGTTCACCAAAGTAAGATGATTGTGTTTCCAAAAATAGTAGCATTTTCATTTAATGGAATATATACTTTTTTCATTAAATGTTTGACATGTCTCAATACCCCTCACGTACTGACATCCTTGTTTGTTTTTGATATAAAGAAAATATTGGCCGGAGTAAATGTTATTTCTTTCATACTAATTTTATCATTTAAGAAGAGCATTAAGTCTCGTTTGAACTCGTATTGGTCTCTTATTCAATCAACGACCTCAGAGTTCATTTGCAAACTTTAACATTTGTTTGAGTTTGCTTTTTTAGAGAGCTAAACATATTGTCACTCAATTAAGTGTTTATCTGCCAAACACCTTGTTATTTTTTATTCATTCTAATAAGAATTATACGATTGAAAAGTTTATCTTTATGTTACAAACAAGTCATGGAACAGAAAACTACAATTGGTATATGTTATTGAAGCAAAGGTGGATAGATTAGGACCAGCTTGGTACATAAGGGTACCAGGAGATGGGAAAAAAGGGTGGTCTTAGCACCGGTCACAAGTCGGGGTGGTGAACAAGCTGAGGAGGAATTGAAGGGGTTCAGCTAGATGAATCCAAGTATACCAAAAAGGGTTGTTGTCGAAGATTGAACGATGTCGTTTGCTTGTACGACGATGATGTTAGTATGATGTTTTCTATGTTATATGTCTGTTTGTAAGATAGTTTCATAGGCAGCTAGTTAGTTGTAATGTAATCGTGTGATGATATGTTGGTAACTTTCCTATGTACGTTCTACCATCGTGGATTCATGGTGGTGGTCTAAACCAACTACTATCGTACGTATTATGTAATCTTCAACTCTATGGTGTAATATAAAGCTTGTTTTAATAAACCCTAGCTATATATGTCTTCAAAATTGCAAGTTCTCAATTTAGAACATATGGCATTATGCATGGCCTGTGTGTGAGGATTATATTATCGAATTTTGTTGGGACATAATTAGGTGGCTTTGTAATTAGTATTGGTCGTGTCGGCTGACTTTCTAATGTAGGCCTAGCTTGTCTGACTTTCTATTGTTGGTCAAAGCTGACTTTCTTAAATTGGTCTAATATACCGATTTTTGACGTAGGTGTCTTTTGATCTTTTAATATTGGTTCCATGGTTTTATTTAGGTGTCGCTTGCATTGGTTTTCTTTTTTTTTTGGGTAAAAGGGATAACACACCCTGGTAAAATATATTACGCCAAAAAACGTTTAAGTACAAAGGATGAGAGCGTACACCCCTCATCATAGCCCGTTATATAGGCAAAACACGTACCAACAAGTACTAACTAGAAAACAGCCATAAACACTAAACAAAATAAGACTATGGCAAAAATGAAAACTACTACCTACGACCTTGAAGCTTCAAGCCATATAACGACTTAAGAGCATTCTTTTCACCTGGAAGATCATAAATTTGTCTTGAGTAATCATCATAGTCATCATAGTCATCACATTCACCTTCAAACTCATTACCACCCCCAAATAAATCAACCGGTTCGTCAACCTCATCATCACTTTCAGAAACCACGATATCGCCCACTTTAGAGAATGGGTTAACCCTCTTATTAGAAGATGTAGATGGAGTAGAAGACATATTAATCATAGGAGGCTCATCCTGCTCCGTAATAACGGCAGACGGAACAGGATGACCATCATCATCCACAAGCGTACCTTTACCATCGATAAGAATCTTTTCAAACTCACTAATTTTGTCAACTAAAGGAGTTGAACCAACTTCCTTAGTTCCCAATGAAGCACTCACAAGCGGTTCTTGTGATGTAGCACCAGTTTTAACCGACTCATCCACATTAACTTCCATTGTACAGCCAGTATCCACATCCATGCTGGTGTCATAAGTAGGAATACCAAATGTATCCGTATCGTCTATATTAAGCGCATCAAATTGGTTAGATGTAGAGATCGTTGTTCCACTAGAACTAGCCACATCAGGAGTCTTCTTCTTAGTGCCACCAACATTTTTAGGTTCAGCAGGAGTCTGTTTGGGTTGATACTGAAACTTCTTACCCACAACAGGTTTAGTAAACCCTCCTTTACCCGGAATAGTAGGACCACCTTGTTTTCCTTTCTTCCTGTTATTAACAGTCTTGAAACCATCATTAACCGGCTTACTAGGTTGAACAGGAGGGACAACACCTTTCGGACAATCAATAATCGTATGACCAAAAACCTTACACTTATCACAACGCGGAGGTTTCCACTCATATTCCACCCGAATCTTTTCAATAGTCGAACCCGTACCATCAAGTAAAGGTATCTCAACAGTAATGTTATCCCTAAGCATTTCATCCGACTTTACTTCAATCATGCATCTCGCAAAACTACTACGGCCCCACGATTCCTTGCACATTTGGCTGGTAAAAGCATCTAACCTTTTGGGCGTCCCAATCAAAGTAGCAAGAAGACTAAGCCCGTCATCCGAAAACATAGCTAGAGGAACATCATGGAATTTAACCCACACTGGAATGTTAGTTAAATCCTCTTTAAGCAAGTTTGTGTTCAATGTCCATGGTTTAAGAATAATAGGAACATTCCGAATCAACCAAGGACCGTTATCAAGAACATCCTCAACACCTTTCTTCGAGCTAAACTTGAAGAAAAAGAACCCCTTAGCATTCATCATAACCTTTTGTAAACCATACTTAGACCACGCATTGCGAACATAATAATCAACAACAGGGAAAGCAAGACGTTGGCCAAGGAAGTATCCATAGAGAGTATTCTCAAACCTCATGTTCACCTCTTCCACTACTTTCAACGGGACAGAAAGATCAACATTATCCTTCTTTTTGCTGCATACTAACCTCCGAAAATTAGACACATATTTCTGGGAATCATTAGAAGCAACACCCGCGTAAGAAGCCGACTTAACTCCATTACCACTAGAAGTATCAACCTTGGGTGCATTAGGATCAGAATTAACACACTGATTCATCGACTTAGACTGAATCCCAATACCACTCGAATTGTTCAACTCAGAAGATGAAGCTATATTAGCAATATCACTGTCAATTTTATTCATTGCTTCATCAAACTTCTTATGCGCATTAGCAATTAATTGCTCCACATCTGGCTGTATTGAACCCTGAGAGGTCGAATCATTAGCCCTAGATGATAGAGAACTATTAGTAACACCGGCGTTACCATCTTCAAAACCATCGTTACCCACATTAACATTAGTCACGTTACCAGCAGCCCCATTAGGGTTACTCAAAACACTAGGCTGAAAAACATCGGCATTCTCAGCTACACTCACCTTCAACCCAGACTTAATAGTATGCGAATCATTCACAAGATGCTGACCAGGAACATTCTTCTTACTAGCCGAATCCTTACTCACACTCTTATGACTCAAAAAACCCTTATTCATCTCTCACCACCAGTAAACAACCAAACTAATTATACGAATGTACCAGCAAAGTGCACAGCCAAAACCAAAAGAGTAAACCCTAATCGCTTAGGGTTTTATGCATGAAACCCAAAAAATCTAACCCACATCCATGTTAATCCAATCAATAAAAGATAATAACGATTCAATTAAATGATTAGAACCGACTTAGTAACAAGATCGAATCAAATAATTCGTAAATCGGTTTGAGAAAACGACGATAATAATAAAACCCTAAAAGAACGATTCAAGTAATTCACTCAATCCTAAAGAAAACAAGCATAAATCCCAGTAGAACCTGTTGATAAGAGTGTTAGATCAACACTAAACTCAGTAGTATGCAAGTAATATCGAGATCAAGCAGAATAAGGAGAATCGATTGGAAGGTTGAGGTTGTTAGGGTTTTCTCGTGTCGCCAAAGTCGCCAGAGAGAAAATCGAATTGGGCTTTTTTTTTTTTTTGCATTGGTTTTCTACCGTTCAAGTAAGTTGACGAATTTATTTGTTTGTATGTCAACAATGACCCTACTATAGAAGCCAGCTAACATGTGAACAATGACCAACTTATAAAGTTATAAAATGATGCCCAGTTGCCAACTAAGCAATTAAAGTGAGGAAAATAAATTGCGTCAGTGGTTACGTGTACATGGTCAAAATGAACGTCATGTGACGACAAACCTATACAGAAAAACTATGAGCATTCGGAGATAGATGAAATATAGAATAGTAAGCTAGTCTTAACACATGAGCGCCAGTCAAATGCTCAACTCATCCGGGTTAATTTATTACATTTTTATGTAGTTTCGAACCGTTAAGAGTTAGTCATGCCGTTTATTTGATGCATTGTTTGGATTACTGGACACCTATCTAGCTAATAACGTTGGTGGTGAAAGAAGTGTATATATATATATATATATATATATATATATATATATATATATATATATATATATATATATATATATATATATATATATTTTTAAGCTACTAATTACTAGTTACGAATAGAAGTAATTTGACTACATATATATGAGGCAATTTGTCCCCGTCTTCGAATTCTCATCTTTTCTGGTCACATTATTGCAGCAAGTCGTTGGCTCGTTGCTCCTCTAATTTTCGCCAACTTAGAAAGTCTCTTCCCGATAAAAGTTTGAAGCATAGGGCCTTTGTCAGCAATGCCACACACAATCTCTTTTAGAACACTAGAACGGTACCCGCGTAATGCGGCGACGGGTACCTGTGACTATATTTTGCGTTATTCGGTTACACATGGGGCGTTTCTTTTTTTCCCCTTAGCTAAAGAATATCATTTAATATTACTTTTTATGTAGGGCCCATAAAAATCCTTTGTTTGATCTATATCCACAAGGTTTAAATTATCATGTCCTCCCAATTAAGAGGCTTATATAGAAGTGAGACCCACATGCTTTCTAACAACCTCCTAACCAACTTGCTTCCTAACCAACCTGCTTCCTAACCAATTAATTTTGAAATCCTTCCATAATAAGCAAGTAAAAGTCTGAATTTTAAGCCTTTCTAATTATAGAATAGTCTCAAATGCATTATATAGTAGTATAGATAATGTTGTACGTTACCATCAAGCACATAAAGACAGCTGCGACAACATACAACTGTGATGAGCTCTCAATTTGTTGGTGCTCGACTGCCCGTGTACCAAATACGTGTTAGTATGTTCAGATAAGATTTAGATGCACGATCTAGAATTGTAGACACGTACAAATCATTGTCTTTTGAGTATGGTATTTTTATCAATTTGTATATATTAGTTTGTGTTACCTAATGAATGAAGGACTATGTATTTGATTTTTACAAGAATAGTTTATTTGACTGTAACTTGGGGTTCATTTTGAATCTGGTGTGACCTAATTCACAAAAGCTCTTCCTTTTTTTGATCAACAAGGACGTTTTTGTTAGAGAGATGGTCTCGAACTCGAAGGCTCGCCCAAAAGTTGTAGCATGTACAATTTGAACGTTAGTCTCTAGTGAAAAAACTCTAAGTACGTCCCCATCACTAAGCTATACATTTGATGTTCATTTACACATGAAGCAAATCAATCTTAAAGTATTCAACTAAATTATATGTATTTACGAGTCATGTGACATCCCCTTGGCTTCCAACCTGTGTACGCAAACCGGCCTCTCACACGGGGACACGGTCATCTTGGCCTCTGTCTTTGTAGGGTGTTGGTGCACAATAATGTTTCACACGAATGTGCATTTTGCACATCTATCTCGTAACAAAATTCATCGTGAATGCCACTCTATATGGTGTAAATCTCAGTTAGTCAATTATAATGACAAGTCTTTTAATGATCGAGTGAATGAGACATGAATTGAAAATAAGCTAATATCCAAAAACCATTTAAGAGAAAATACACCAAGTAAAATTTGGAATGCATGAAAAGTTGTCAAAGATCGAGACCCTTTCTTGTGTACGTGACTATTCATACCGGATTTTGATTGGGAGTTGTGTCACCATTGAATAAGACCAAACTGATCAGGCCTATTGGATTATATTGAATGCATGCAATTGATTAATGGGTTAAATTTGTATCAAATTGAATATTAAGATATCACATCCGTATACGAGTGCGTGCAACAGGGCCTCCAAATTCTAAAGGTCTCAAAAATTTTCTATCATATGTATATATATTCTATAAAATTGACTAAGTATTTGATTATTAAGAAGTTGCATATGTATATATATATTCTATAAAAGTGATTTCAAGTATTTGATTTAAGAAGTTGCATTGTAAACTCCTAACCGATGCACTTTGAAAACGCTTATTTCTCATTTTATCTCTTTAAAAATTATTTACTTTCTATTTGAGGCCCCTATTTTTTTTTAATAAATTGAACTAAGCACAGGCTTCCGTAAACTGAAAGACGACACTGAAAGATATGTATATAGTAAGTGGGCTAGTGGCTGTCCAGATCGACTGTGCTCATTCAACATTCTTGAAAGGATCAACCAAAAACTAGCAAATAAACTGAGAACTGGTATTGAAAGAATTGCACAATGTTGAGTTTGGGGAGAAGATAACACGAATATTCTATTGCATGACCTAGACTTGGCAAGAAAACCTTGCGTTTGTTTGAATTACTCTTCATATTATTGAGTTTGATAAAATCTATACAACTTGACAGTTTCACTAAATTAAGTATATTTACACTAACATGCATGATAGTCGTATTCAGTGGTGAGCCGAGAATTTTTATTAAGCGGGGCTCAATTTTATTTTTATTTTTCCTGATAGAAACATTTCTTTGTTTTAAAAGCTTGATTGATGTTGCTTTGTTTGACATTAGGGTTCAATGGTTCAAGTAACCCAATCTTTTTTCCTCTTTCTACCTTACTCATTTGCATCACTTTTTTTCATTTTCATTCCCTTCAAACACTCAAATATCTTCTTAATTGCAACTACTATCATATTATGTGATCTTCAACTTCCTATGGTGTAATACAAAGCTTGTTTTAATATACATATCCTCTTCGCTCCCTTATGTTTGTCTTCAAAATTGCAAGTTCACAATTTACAACCACACATTTATTGCAGATTTTATAGGGGAACATATGGCATTATGGCGTGTGAGGATTATATTATTATTGAGTTTTGTTGGGACTTGATAGGTGGCTTTGTAATGAATATTGGTCGTGTCCGCTGACTTTCTAATGTAGGCCTAGCTTGGCTGACTTTCTATTCTTAGTCAGAGCTGACTTTCTAAAATATATTGGTTCCATGGTTTTATTTGGTGTCGCAAATTGAACGAATTGCGATTCAAAAAACATATGCCAATATGTATGGGAGTGTGACGTTGTCTACTTGACTGCCTGTTTTCCTTTCTGTAGAACATATTTTTTAGCAAGTGTCATGTAATGTATATAACTATATATATATGGCCAAGAGTAGTAGTATGAGAATGGCAAGGTTGACGAATCTTTATTAGTTTTCTATCCATTCAAGAAAGTTGACTAATTTATTGGTTTGTATTTCAACAACGACCCAACTATTAGAAACCAAGCTAATATGTACGTGAACAATGACCAACTAGGCAATTAAAGCGAGGAAAAGAATTATGTATCAGTTGTTACGTGTACATGGTCAAAATGAACGCCATGTGGTTTGAATGTAAACAAAGCACAAGACCAAACATTATAGTTTTCACTACCCTTAAGTTTAATAGCAATCACAATTAATGAGGCAGAATCATTAGGGTGTAAACGCAGAGGGTGACTTAAATCCAATTTACTTATTAATGTAAGAGGTTCAAGAACATCATCTTCTAGGTAACCATAGTACAAACCTAAAATTCTCTCTCTCCCTATGGAGATTTCAGGCCGCCGCCCCTTCTAATTTTCCGGCCATAATCCTAATCTTTTTGTTATCTCTACCCTTTTAGGGTATGCAAGACGAATGGTTTGGGTTGTGTTTTCATCTAATTAAGGGGTGGCAGGCAATGATTCATAATGTTATATATTCAAGAAATCTCCATTGTTATTGACTGGTCGATTACGGTTAATCGGTTTGGTTTTGGTTATACATGATGAACATCGTTTATTCCTACCCTATTGGGGATCATCATGTGGTTTTTGATATGTTGTAACTGCGAAACCCTTTCTAGGGTTTCTTATATATCATGTTTGGTGTTTGATCTGTGGTGTACGTGGTGAGGCTGATGCGTTCAATCTAATGGAACCCTAATTTTTTTTAGGGTTTCGTTGTATTGTTCCTCGCCGGTATGTGTGATCAATGGCATGTTCCTGATGGATGTTATGTATGTACGTGGGTTTATGAGAGAGTGGTATTTGTTGATACTCGATTGATTGTTAGGGTTTAGGGAACCCTATGTTTGTTCATTCTGGATCCTGCGTCTATGGGTATTACATGGAGGATCGAGATTGATGTGGTTCGGTGTAAGTTAGGATTTGGGTAAATCATACTTCTCGTTTATAGCTGATTGTTATCGTGTGATTGAATCCTTAATTTCTAGGGTTTATTTCTTATTACTGCTATAACGTGGGTGTATTGCAATTGATCGGTTCTACATGAATAGTCCTTAACGATTTGGTGTGGTGGTGTTCATGTGTGCTGCTGCTGATCGGTTTGGAAGTTAAGTTTTGTAGGGTTCTTATTCAAAAACTCTAGAGATCATCGTTGTTGGAAGTTAGGGTTGTAAACCCTATTGTATGTACGAGTCCTTTGGAGTCACTGTTTGGTTCGTAATGATGTATTTTGCATGTGTAGGCTTGGTGGTTGGGACTTGTGAATTGTCGTTGAGCAGGTGGGTTCGGTGCTTGCATGTTCTATACTCTCCTGCTTTGATCCCTTCGTGTAAGTTCATCTACTTGGATACAGCTGAGTTTAGGCCTATTTGTATGCCGAGGAAGATGATTTGGAAGTCCATGATGACGTTGAGGCTCAAGTAGTTCTACACCTGTAGTACTAGTTTTTTAATGTTTTATTTAAGCTTTTGTTGTCATTGGTGTAAGTATGGATGTTAGTTATAAGGATGGCCTGTCATCCTTATATTGGTAGTTATAAGAATGGTCTGCCATTCTTATGTAGTGGTTAGGTAAGTGTCCTAAGGAACTGGGGCAAGGGAAATCACCCTCGTCTTTTGTACTTCAATGTTTTTTTGGTTAATGTATTTTACCAGGGTGCAGGATTACTCCCTTTTACCTAAAAAACATCATCTTCTTCCTCAAAATCATGAATAGATGGTGGAGGATTATTATGCTTAGAATTATGCACAGACATGATGCAATCAACAACATAACACAATCAAACACACAAAGAAGGTAGAGAAAGAAGTTCCCAAGCTTTCCTTGCCACTCAAGGTGATAGGTCAAAGGCGCACACAAGCAATCATAAGCAAAAAAGAAATAGAAAACAACGACACCAATAAGCAACAAGCATAATCAACTAAAAAGATCCCAATCCTATTATCTAGCAGATAAAGCAAGAGAATAAAACAGAAAATTAAAGGTAAAGAGTGCGAGAGGTGTTACAGTACACGCAAACAACAATAATAGCGGAAGCACACTCTTTGTGTTCATGATTCACTTAGTCAAGAACATAGAAAGAAACCCAGAATCAACTCCAATATCCACAACCAACCAAACTTCCTAGAACCAAGAAAATACCAGATCTACACCAAGATCCACAAACCAACCAACAATCTATTAAGTAACCACGTTAATCAACCCATATAGTAATTGAGAACAAAACCCCAAAAAAACCAAACACTATTTTTTTCAAAAATTAGGCGTTTTTGAAAAAAGTTTTAAATCCGTGCAATTAAACACACGGACAATAAATTAACACCAGTTAATTGAAAAAACCAATTTCAATTTTGAAAACCCCCAATTTTTAGCGAAACCCTAAATTTTTTTTAAGAACCGATATAGAGCAGATAGAGAACCTGGCTCGGATACCATGAACAAATTTAGAATCAAACTACACATCTTGGATCTTAATCCAAGCTCTTTTATTAAAACAACCACAAACCCAGTAATCAATATCAAGAACTGATCTAAATAAGTTATAACAACACAAGAACTAATCAATGAAACCAAAACCAAAACCCCCCACCGCTACTCAGATGAGGATCTATTATCTATCTTGATAATAGTTCTATTACAAAGATCAATAAAAAAGGAAACAATGAATCACAGCTTAACAACTTTTGAGAAGGGTTTATGAGTTGAGTGAATACGAATAATATCAAACTAGGGTTCTGAAGATCTAAGAGAAGGATCTAGCTTATATAGCCCGACTTTACAACTTTCGTCACTTGTTAGCTTCAGTCCTCCTACTTTTTACCTCTTCTAATCTAGCTTATATAGCCCAGATTTACAACTTTTTTCACTTGTCAGCTTCAGTCCTCCTACTTTGTACCTCTTGTCTTATCAAGCCAATAGCTCAAACTAAGTACAACTAAAACTTTACAAATGCACAAAGTTAGTCCCTGAACTATATAAAAGCAGAATAAGATTATATTTTCATCATCAACTAAATTATATATGTATTTACGAGTCATGGGACATCCCCTTGGTTTCCAAATTGTGTACGCAAACCGACCTCTCACATGGAGACGCGGTCATCTTGGCCTCCATCTTTGTAGGGTGTTGGCTTGATGTACAATAATAGTTCAGAAGAATCTGCATTTTACACATCTATCTCGTAACAAAATTCATCGTGAATGCCACTTTATGCAGTGTAAATCTAAGCTAGTCAATTATACTGACAAGTCTTTTAATGAGTGAATGAGACATAAATTGAAAATAAGCTAAAATTGTTACACCTCATGCCTGCTTAGACCAAAAATTAAAAACTTTAACGCGAAAACGACTTCATTTTAACAGACCCTTCATTACTCTTTTAACCATTAACAAAAAAAATATAGGGAGAACAAACTCGATGAAATTATAAATTCATCTCAAAACCCTAAACGACTTCTCTCTCTCTGGCGATCAGAAACCTACCCCAACCTAATCGATTCTTATTCAACTGCCCACTTCGTTGTATTATCACAAAGTTTGGAAGATTCTTACAATCGATAAGTTAGGGTTTTAATTCTTTTTTTTTTCACAAACCGACTTTAGGTTTTCCTAAATCGTTTTTGTTGAATCGTTTTTGGGTTTCTTTGTTCTATATATTATAAGTCGACTCTGATTATTATTCCTATCCTTTGTTTGTCGATTATTATGGCTCCTAGGTGATTCGTTGATGCATTCTTCCTTAAAACCCTAACTGGTCAAGTTAGGGTTTTCTCTTTTTACTTGGCTGTTTACTTTGATTAATGTGCGTGGGTTTGAGAGAAGATGAACAAGGGTTTCCTTAGTAATAAAAATAAGTCTACTACTGGTCCTATTAGTGTCGATGTTGGCTCTGTTAATGTGGGTAATATGGAAGGTTCCTCTGGTGTTTTTCCATCGTTGAATGAGGCATCTAGAGCTGTTGTTAATGAAAATTTACAAGTGAAGACGGTCTCACTTGAATCTGATGGGAATGTGACCTTAGGAGCTGCTACAATGAACGTGGTTGATACTGCATGTGATGGTGTTTCACGTATTTCTACTGCATGTGATGTTGACTCATTACCTCAATGTGGTGCTACTAGTCATGAAGAACAGTCTCAACCATGTGGAGATTTGAATGCAAACCTTCCAAGAGGTGATGGGGATGTATCTCTGAATGAGAGTGGGGCAAGGCATCCACAACCTCAATCGTTTCAAGAGTATCTTGATGCTAAAAAGTATAATGCTAATGCTCCTCCTAGTAATGGTAATCCTAGCTATACTCAGCCTTTACATGCAACGTCTGGTCCTATTATTTCTAATTGGAGTATTGAGGATGGTGATATAGAATTATCTACGCTAGTGGACAAGAATAAACAAGTGAAGCCCTTTTCACTTGATTCTTTTGTTAATGATCCGAATGGTTCACAAGGGGCTGCTAACCAATCTCATGGTTCTACGGTTGCTACGAATTCACACGGGGCTGGTGGTATTGAAAGGGTTAGTGTGGATGCTTTAAAGCAAGCTTCTACGTCATATGTTGGTGTTACTTCTAATGAACCTAAGAAACTCACATCTAATTTTCGTAGGCTGGAATGTAGCAAGAAATCAAATGGTGTGGATCTTTCTGTCCCTATGAAAGTGGTTGAAGAGGTGAACACTAGGTATGAGAATACTCTTTACGGATATTTCCTTGGCCAACGTCTTGCTTTTCCTGTTGTTGATTACTATGTACGCAATACGTGCGCTAAGTATGGTATACAGAAGGTTATGATGAATGTGAAGGGGTTCTTTTTCTTTAAGTTTAATTCAAATAAAGGTGTTGAGGATGTCCTTGAGAATGGTCCTTGGTTGATTAGAAACATCCCAATTATTCTTAAACCATGGACTTTGAACACTAACTTACTCAAAGAGGATTTGACCAACATCCCGGTGTGGGTTAAATTCCATGATGTTCCCCTTGCTATGTTTTCTGATGATGGTCTTAGTCTTCTTGCTACATTGATTGGTACTCCTAAAATGTTAGATGCTTATCTAGCCAGATGTGCAAGGAATCATGGGGCCGTAGTAGTTTTGCTAGGTGCATGATTGAAGTAAAGTCGGATGAGGTGCTTAGGGACAACCTTACTGTTGAGATACCTTTACTTGATGGTACGGGTTCGACTATTGAGAAGATTCGGGTCGAATACGAGTGGACATCGCCTCGTTGTGATAAATGTAAGATTTTTGGTCATACTTTGGTTGATTGTCCTAAAGTTGTTTTGCCTCCTGCTCAACCTACTAAGGCTGTTAATGATGGTTTCAAGACGGTCAACAATAAAAAGAAGGGAAAACAGGTTGGTCCAACAAATCCGGATCAAGGTGGTTTTATTAAACCTGTTGTGGGTAAGCATTTTCAATATCAACCCAAAACGACTCCTCCTGAACCTAAGAATGTGGAGGTCACTAAGAAGAAGGCTTCTGATGTGGCTAGTACGAGTGGAATGAAGATTACTACGTCTAATCAGTTTGATGCTCTTAATATAGACGATACGGATGTTATGGGGATTCCTACTTATGTTATCAACAAGGGTGTGGATTCTGGTCGTACAATGGAAACTAATGAGACTGAGTCTTTCAAGACTTGTAATGCATCACAAGAACCGCTTGTGAGTGATTCAATGGGAACAAAGGAAGTGGGTTCTATCCCTTTAGTTGAGAAAATTGGTGAGCTTGAAAAGATACATATTGATGGGAAAGCTACTCTTATGGATGATGATGGTCATCCTATTCTAAAGGTTGATTATCCGGGGTCTACTTCTTCTACTAAGGGGGTTAACCCATTCTCTAAGGTGGGAGAGATTGTTGTTTCAGACAGTGATGAAGACGAGGTTGTGAATACGTTTGATGAGTTTATGAACCTATTCGGTGGTGGTCATGACCGTGAAAATGATTATGACGACTATGATTATGATGACTATTCGGATCAGGTCTACGATCTTTCAGGGAATTTGGATGGTTTATATGACACGTATGGTATCAAGCTCCAAGGTCTTGGTAGAAAGTAATTTGTTTTCATAAGAATCTAATGGTATCTTTTGAGTAGTGGTTTTTTCTTATTTAGAGAATTGAAAGTATCTTGTTATGTAAGATTTTACGCCTATCTAACGGGCTGAGATATGGGATTCACCCATATCCTTTGTACTTAAACGTTTTTTGGAGTAATATATTTACCGGGTCTTTTGACCTTTTACCCAAAAAAAAAACCATTAACAAAAATCTATAATAGTTCATACCTTGAAACCATTTTTAAATGAAACTAGAAAAGATACGAAATTTGGATTAAAAGATACGAGATTTGGAAATTTGATAAAAACTAGAAAATATCTCATTTATACTTGGACAGAAGCATATGGCCATATGCTGAAATTTGATTTGGCCATATGCATACCGTATGCCCCTTTACTAAATTTCTGAGATAACCACATGGCCATATGCTGAAACATTCGTATGGTCATATAACCACTGCAGAAAATTTTATAGAAACAATAATTAACACATTTTCCGAAAACCATACTTCCGATACTCGATAATTAATTAAACTTTCCAGGTTTCGTTAATACATTATAAATAACATTTTCATTCAATAAGATTTCCATCCCACTTATACACTTCTGACATAACACTCGTACCTAACCGTTATACATTTAACTTTTAAATGTTTTCGTTCTTTTTATTCTTTACATTATCTTTTAACTTTTTAGACTTTGATCCATACAATTACCACATTCACTTTGGGGATATTTTTTTATATGCCAAGGATGTAGGCAACCCATTGCTGATGAAGGAAATACTGTAGAAACTAGAAGGAGGGGGGGGGGGATTGAATAGTTTCACCGTTTATTTTTTACTTGTTAAAATCGTTTTTGCCACCATTAGGTCCGTGTATTTTTCTATTGCAAAGTTACTAGATTTGCTAGTTATGTAATATAAAATTAACTAAGTGTAGAAATATGAAATATGTAAAGATAAGAATAAAAGAAAGAATACAACCAAAGGAGACGCCGAGATTTATAGTGGTTCAACACAAAGCTCACTCTTCGTCCTACTCCACTCCCCGAGTACCACACTCAAGAGTTTTCAATCACTATGTTAACACACTCCTTCAGGCAGAGCAATCCGTACACAAGCTTACTCCAAGTTTAACGACACTAAGCGGAATGTCGAGTTCTAATCCTAGCTAGAACCAATCTACACCAAAGCCCACGTGGCTACACAATCCAAGTCTTCACACGAATGAGGACTCCTGTTCACTTGAACCTTCTCCCGATTCAAGCCTTTACACACGGACTTCACTAAATCCTAATCTTCACACTAGAACTCCACTAAGTTCTAGCCTTCACACCACAACACATAACTATTACCAGATCTAATCTATGTACAACACTTCTTGGACTATCACATTTGTCCAAGTTCACCCTAACACATCTAGTCACGACTCACACACAAGTCGGATACACAATATTACAACATATACAAATGAGAGAGTAGGAGGAAGAATAGAATCATAACACTTGTTAAGTTTGTGTATGGATTCAATAACACATCGATTCTTGATGATCTGGAGTGTTCTTCTCTTGCACTTTGATGTAGAGGATTGAATAATCACTTATAAACACATACTGACATGTTATAGTGATCAAAGAATTAAGAAAGGAAGAACATAAAGTTTTTGTGCAAAGAGGCTTAGTTTTCTGAAAGGGAACAGTTCTATATTTATAGGCCCCAGGAGATGAGTGGGCGGTCCCTTAAACATGTGACGGTCCTTTATCACTAAGGGGACATCAGTTGATTTAAAGGACCGTCCCGACAGACGCTCCTCTTTTTTTCCTGACGTGGTGAAAGTTTATCTGGTGAAAACTTTACTGTTTTGGGCTGGAAATATGGTTGTTACAACATTAGAATTTGAATTTATTTTCTTAATAAAACATTTCTTTTAAAAACACAAAAATATTTTTGTGAAAATGTTTTGTCATACATAAAAATGTAAGGTTTTGTGAAAATAAACTCTTTGATCACTTTACAAGTATCGGTGTAGAGTTTGTTCATACCTGAAATGACGTTGTAGTAGATACGTTGAGTAAACGATTTTTCTCGATCAAAAACTTATTAACCGTAAGTTTACATATCGTGTTTTTATATTTTATGATTATGAAAGCATGTAGAGACCGAATAATGCAAATAACGTTTTTGACATTATTTGTATTAACAAATAATTTTTATCCCAAACGATCTTTAACATATCCCGAAGGATTCTTTAACATTCATTAGCTCGGTCATCCCGAAGGATGCCATCATTCATCATCATTAACTCGGCCTTCCCGAAGGATGCCATCTTTAACCTTTCACATTTCAATCACGGATCCAAGTCATTAACATTTTAATACACACATTATCCCATTCATTTATTTATTTTCAAACAAGCATCATGGGGTATACAAAACTTGCTTAACATATTTACACATTTCTTTGTGTTTTCACTTTCCATTACCCTTTAAATCCTTAACCCGCATTGATCATTTCCACATTTTTACATCACCCTTTACTCTACCCGACTCTCTCATTTAAACCTTACTTAGGTTATTTCAATAACACATTCATTAGCTTCATTCATTCTTCTTTTACATTTTATGTCATTTACACATTCTTATCACATTTTAGTTTTCACAATACATCATTACGTTCTTACACACTTAACTTAGCTTACTACATTCTCATTTTCATTTCTTAACTCATCTCTTTAATTATCTATGCATTTAAGCGATATCGTTCTATCTTGTCTTTTACATACCATCATACTTTAATCCAATTCTATAACTTTGATATTATTAGACACTTAGTAAACAATGTGTCAATTTAATCTTGCTTTCATCACCACATACATAACATCATTAACCGTTATTACACATTTATGTACATCCTCAGACTTCTTATACCATAGCTTACCATTATCCCATCTCTATACCACATTAACGTTAGTCGTTAGCCATTAAATATAGTGAGACCATATGTAGGTCATTAATACCTTACGGACCATACATTGTTTCATGCCATCATTCCTTAATCTCATTCTTTAACCTCCAAGTCATTAAACACTTAATCACTAGTATGTCACTTCCATCTTATCTTCACACATTATACTTTGCACACTTATCCACTACTACGTTTCACACTTTAAACGTTAACACTTAAATTCACTTATTAGCCCATCTCTAATACCGCTTACCATTCCTATTCACATTCCATCACCGCTACTCTAGCGCACGTTCATTTAGTCATAATACAATCACCGACACCAACCAAGGTGCATGGCGAACTAATCATTTAAACATTCAAGTCCTCCACAGACTCACATCACATATACGTTAATCACAATAAAACACATTCATCATTCATCAACTTAGATTTACATAACATATCACATATTTCTTCTTGTAACATAAACATTTACATTACGCATTTCTTACACCTATGTTCAACGCTTCTATGAGTAGTTTAAGTCTAGTCAACCTAAACTGTAAACCTAATTCACTTAAACCGAAGCTCTGATACCAATTTGTTACACCCCGTGCCCACTTAGACCAAAAATTAAAAACTTTAACACGGAAATGACTTCACTTTAACAGACCCTTCGTTACTCTTTTAACCATTAACAAAAATCTTTAATATTTCAGACCTTGAAACCATTTTTAAATGAAATTAGACTCAATTACCTTCGAAACAATGGGTTGCGCGACCGTGATGACTTACGGATTAAAAGATACCGATGAGGCGAAAAATGATCCGTTTTTAGGGGGTCATTTAAGCCCGGAATTAATTTTATTTGATCAAATATTGCCCTAAATCGTTCCTTTTGTGATTTTAGGTACTTTTGGAGTGAATTCTGGAAAGGAAGCATTTTGGACGTTTTTGGAGCATAAAAGTGAAGAAAACGGCAAAGTCTTAATTTTCCTTAGTGGGAACAGTACCTGACGGCGTCACAAGCTTCTTAATGACGGCGTCAAGAGGAAAAACAAGAGGTGAAGAGGATAGAGTCCATGACGGTCCAGAATGTTTTTGCACTAGGGCATGACGACGTCACCATAGGCCGTCATGGTCCCTTTATACATGACGGCCCAGAGAAAAATCACTCTTGACGGCGTCAGATCTGGATCTAGGCAATCCGATTTTATTATGGGCGGCGGGTTGACGGCGTCAGAATTTCCTTCTTGACGCCGTCACCTTGGAAAATCTATATATAGTTTTGTAATTTTCATCCATAAGGGGAGGACAATTTTAGGAACGACTTGGAGAAACCCTAGCACGATTTTAACAGTATTTTCAAGGGTTTTCACCCCTTGAATCCTTTCATGTTCAATTAAGATAAGTATCCTTTCAATTCATTCAATATGTCTATGTGTTGTTTGAATATATCTTACGCTTGTCTTGATTTTAATATGCTAGGCTAGATCTCTTGTGTGTTTGCTTAGATGTAATGAAACCTAGATGTTGATTATGGGTTAATTGCTTGTTTATAGTTGTTACGGATGAATGATTTCGATGTTAGGCTTAAGAAAACTGGCAGATATAGGAGTGAAGTAGGAGCTTATAGAGATGGGGAAGTACGTACGCCACCCCACGATTGGTATTAAGGAACATAACCCATCATCCACGCAACTGTAACAAACTATCAACCTGTAAAAGATATCTAGGGAGTAATAAAATCTAAGTAAACACAATTTTCCCATTTATTGTTCACACCACTAGTTTAATTAGCTTAATTTACATTTTTGTTATTTTATTTTGATTGTATCTTAGTTATTGGGTTAGTTGACTAGCAACTAATTCCGCCTACTCTTCCAAAACCCGAGATTTTAATTGCTTTTCATAAAATATAAAAATACAAAAAGAATCATCCCTCACCTCTAGACCTAGTTTTTAGGCTTTCTAATCCTAGCGACACTATTCCTGAGTTGAACGATCAATCCCCCGGTACTTATCACTATACTATACTACAACGATCAGGTACACTGCCTGGTGGGGATTGTAAGCTTCTCGAGATCCCTCGAGAGGTAAAGCCTGGTGCAATTCCCACGCATCAGATACGAAATTTGAAAATTTGATAAAAACTAAAAAATATCTCATTTATACTTGGATAGAAGCATATGGCCATATGCTGAAATTTGATATGGCCATATGCTTACCATATGCCCCTTTACTAAATTTCTGAGACAACCATATGACCATATGCTGAAACATTCATATGGTCATATAACCACTGCAGAAAATTTTATAGAAACAATACTTAAGACATTTTTAAAAAATCATACTTCCGATACTCGACAATTAATGAAACTTTACAGGTTTCGTTAATACATTATAAATAACATTTCCATTCAATAACATCACCCAATTGAGACTTCAGAATGGTAATTGATGCATGTAGTGTCATGCTGTAGTATAGAGATGATTTTGCCTATTCAAGTTTTAAATTTATATTTAGCTGACTTATCCTATAACACACAAACTAACGAGCAATGTACCCGATCAATATGTATATAGTGGTAAGCAGAGTGTCGATCACTAAGAGTGAAACGAATTATCTAATTAATCTAATCAGCATTTTAAATATACTAAGTTATCTTTACAATCTAATCTAACGCAAAGGGGGGTTTTAGCCTGAGAGACTAACACAATTTTTTTTAATTAAACTAATAAACTAATGAGAACGAAATAGCGATAGACTAACACGTTCACAGATAGATAATAGATGCAGATATAGGTACTGTCCTTTTGTTAAGTGGTTTATCACTTGTTTTATTGCTAGTTTTATATGATGAGTATCGTAAACTCTTCTCTCTCGTTGGATCCTAAATATAGGGGAGTAAACTCTTAATGATCACTTATGCCTATCTTACTTTCTAGATGCTAGATAAGTAAGCGTGGAGGGGGCATGGCAGCCCAAGCAAAACACATCTAGACACAGAGGTTATCGAAACACATATACAAATCACCAAAAAAAACATCATATAAACTAATAA
Source organism: Artemisia argyi (assembly GCA_030686995.1). Classification (NCBI taxonomy): domain Eukaryota; kingdom Viridiplantae; phylum Streptophyta; class Magnoliopsida; order Asterales; family Asteraceae; genus Artemisia; species Artemisia argyi. The sequence goes on along the minus strand of CM060709.1, from coordinate 147,992,522 downwards.
TTGATGGGAAAACAATTTTAAGGGGAGCAGTATAGCGGCCACAAGCCCATCAATCCTGATGGATTATAGTGTACTAATACAATAAAACAAAACTACTTAATGAATTAAATATATGCAGGATCTTCTTTCTGCTCTAAGATCTACTTTGGAGGTGTGTCTTGTGTCGTCTTGTCATCTGAATTCGTCTTCATATGGTTTTTGTCCTCTCTAAATTCGTCTAGGTCTTGGGGTATTTATAGTTTCTGTCAGAGGGGTAGATGCGGCGCATCTACTTAACTTTGCGTGGGGTACAAGATTAATATATTCTGGAATATTCGTACACCGCCTTAAGATGCGGCGTATCTTGAATCTTTATGCGGCGCATGTCCTTCAGCGTCTTGTATTGTATCTGGTGAAGTCTTGATAGTGATACGGTGCATGTTGATAATGAGATGCGGCGTATTTAGAGTAGAACAAGCTGGTTCTTCTTCGTTGACCAAAGTTTCATATGCGGTGCATGATTAGATCAGATGCGGCGCATGCTTCAAATTCAGGCAATGGTCTTTAATCTCTTCAATTCAACAGACTTTTTTAATCTTGATCATTTATCTCCATATTTCGTCCAAAATCGCCATGTTTCACCAATTGTTTGTTTTTACCTGAGAATTATTAAAGTAAACGATTAAGCACCAATTCTCATACAAAATATAATAAAACAAGTCAATTAAATAGGATAAATAATGACAATAAAATTTACTTATTTGATTTCATCTAATATCCCCCAGTTGAACTTTAAATTCCAAATCCCTTCTTAACCTCAACATATAAACACATAACGCATAATATAATGAAATCATTACAATCTCATCTTATAGCTGGTTTACTTACCTTAGCTTCCAAAGCTAAGTTTAACAAGAACATAAGCATCCTCTTCATCATCATCACCATCCTCCATCATCACCATTCTTCATCATCATCCTCTACTCTTTAAAATCAAAACCTATTAAAATGGTATATCAAAAGCATGATCAAGGGTTTATATAACCCATCAAACATGCTCATTATTCTTTCTAAATAATCATATGATCATACCTTGATCATATAATGAAATCCCACTTTACTCCTAAACCATAACCTTAACATAATCAAGATGGGGAGTACTTACTTGATTGATTGTTGCTATAACTTAACCCCTAGCATAAGACCTTAATCTTCTCCATTCTTGGACCATCAAGACCCATCTCTTTCCCTTTCTTTTCTTATAACCGAACCACCAAGCACACACACTTCATTCTTCTCCAATTCTCTAGAATTTTGGACATCTAATTATTTACTTACACTACTATGGCCATTTGGCACATTTAGTCCTCTAAGTCTCTTATCTTATATTTTGGCCACATTCCATAATATAACACATTTAACATATTACAACTTTAGTCCCTTAAGTCCGTTTCCATTTTACATGATATCTTCTATAAGTATTTAATACATACTTGACAATTAAATTGACTATCGGGTTTGACTGGCCAATTACGTAAGGTCTTAGTCAATTTTCATCTAAAGTGAGGCCTACACGTACCCTAGAAGCGGGTGTTACAAAAAAAAAAAAAAAAAAAAAAAAAAAAAAACTATTTTAAGAGAAAATACACCAAGTAAAATATGGAATGCATGAGAAGTTGTCAAAGATTGAGACTCTTTCTAGTGTACGTGATCTTTCATGCCGGATATAGATTGGGAGTTGTGTCACAATTGAATAGGACCAGACTCATCATGCCTAATGTATTATATTGAATGCATGCAATTGATTAATGAGTTAGATTTGTATCAAACTGGATAGTATAAAGATATGTATATAGTGGGCTAGTGGCTACCAGACTGTGCTCATTCAACATATATTCTTGAAAGGATCAACCAAACGAAACTGGCAAAATAAACTAAGAACTGGTATTGAAAGAATTGCACAATGTTGAGTTTGGAGAGAACATACACGAATATTCTATTGCATGATTTAGACTTGGCAAGAAAACCTTGCCTTTGTTTGAATTTCTCTTATATCATATTATTGAGTTTGATAAAATCTAGACAACTTGACAGTTTCACTAAATTAAGTATATTTACACTAACATGAATGATAGTCGTATTCAGAGGTGAGCCGAAGAATTTTTATTAAGTGGGGCTCAATTTTATTTTTATTTTTCCTGATAGAAACATTTCTTTATTTTAAAAGCTTGATTGATGTTGCATTGTTTGACATTAGGGTTCAAATGGACAATGGTTCAAGTAACCCAATCTTTTTACCTCTTTTCTACCCTACTCATTTGCATCACTTTTTTAAATTTTCATACCCTTCTTCAAACACCCAAATATCTTCTAACTTGCAACTACTCTTCGCTCCCCTATGTTTGTCTTCAAAATTGCAAGTTCACAATTTACAACCACACATTTACTGCAGATTTTATAGGGGAACATATGGCATTATATATGGCGGGTGAGGATTATATTATTGAGTTTTGTTGGGACTTGATAGGTGGCTTTGTAATGAATATTGGTCTTGTCCGCTGACTTTCTAATGTAGGCCTAGCTTGGCTGACTTTTTATTGTTGGTCAGAGCTGACTTTCTAAAGTTGGTCTATATACCGACTTTTGAATGACCCAACTATACGAAGCCAGCTAAATGTGAACAATGACCAACTTATAAAGTTATAAAATGACGCCCAGTTGCCAACTAAGCAGTTAATTAAGTGAAGAAAATATATTGCATCAGTGGTTACGTATACGTGGTCAAAATGAACGCCATGTGGTTTGAACGTAAACAATGACGACAATCCTATTAAGAAAAGGAGGTTGATATTTACACGGAACGAATTTATTTGCACACAAAAATTTGAAGTCTAATGACATTTATACCCTTACTACTTGCCACTTAGCAGTATTTATGTTCGATTTTCTTTATCTCGATGCATAAGTTTTGGAATTAATTTATCTCAGACATTTACTGTTTAGAAAGTAGCCACCATCCCATATTAAAGTGACGTATTCTTTGCTTTGCCTTGTTGGCACTGACCTTTAAGCGGCGTTCACTTTAGAAATCGAGCGACGAACTCCGTCACCGACTTTGTTCTAGAATGAAAGCTTGTTTATATATAGGTGGATTGACACTATCCGACATGATCGGTGTACAAACATTGGCAGACCCAGCTATTATTATATCTATCAATATACCAAAAAAGGTTGAGTGATTGTGGATTCTACCACCGGTGTAAACTGATTCTAAAGTATAGTTTGCAACAAATTATATTGAATGTTCACTCAGTAAACGAGAAACACGATACACGCAAACGGTTTTCGTTTCTCCTAGCTGGCTATGATGGTGGTGAGTTGGTGACCGGGAGCAGTGAGGTTTAACGATCAAACGATAATCTAATGCTGCTATGGTGCTTTTCGAAAGCAAATATATGTATAATGCTACTATATATGGTGGGATTGTAAAAAAAATTCATATTTATACTAAGAAAGGCTGTAAAATGGATTATGAGGGCATAAGTTTCAAAACATTCAAATTAGTCGTGTACAAAGTGAAAGGGTCCGTTTACATATCACCACCCTTAAGAAAAACTCTGAGCAATTAATCTAAGTATAAATGAAATATAGAATGGTAAGCTAGTCTTTACACATGCGCCAGTCAAATGCTCAACTCATCCGGGTTAATTTAATACGTTTTTCTGTAGTTTTGAACCATTAAGAAGTAATCATGTCGTCTATTTGATGACATCGTTTTGATTATTGGACACTTAATTACATAGCTAATATCGTTGGGGGTGAAAGAAGTGTTGCTTTTTTTTAAAGCTAGTAGTAGTTATGAATAGAAGTAATTTGACCAAATATGCGGCAATGTGTCCCGTCTTCATCATTTGTGGTCACATTGGAGCAAGTCGTTGCTCCTCTAATTTTCGCCAACTTAGAAAGTCTCTTCCCGATAAAAGTTTGAACCATAAGGTCCTTGTCGGCGATGCCACACGCACAATCTCTTTAAAAACATAACATTAGCGTTACCCTCAAGCAATAAAGACAATTGCGACAACATACGATAGAGCTAGTCCTGGCCCCTCAATTTGTTAGTGCTCGACTGCCCGTGTATGTACCAAATAAGTGTTAGTAATTAAGTATGTTCAGATAAGATTCAGATTCACGATCTAGAGTTGTAGACACAAATCATCGTCTTTTGATTACGGTATTTTCATCAATTTGTATATATATTAGTAATTAGTTTGTGCTGCCTAATAAATTAAGAGTACTACTCGTATGTATTTAGTTTTTTACAAGAATAGTTTATTTTACGGTATATTGAGGTTCATTGTGAATATGGTGTGACCTAATTCACAAAAGCTCTTCCTTTTTTTGATCAACAAGGACGTTTTTGTTATAGAGATGGCCTCGAAGGTTGGCCCAAAATTAAAGTTGTTGCATGTGCAATTTGAACTCACTAAGCTATACATTTGATGTTCATTTACGCATGAAGCACATCAATCTTAAAGCATTCAAATAAATTATATGTATTGACGAGTCATGGGACTTCCCCTTGGCTTCCTAACTGTGGCAACCCAGCCTCTCACATGGGCACGAGGTCATCTTGGCCTCCGTCTTTGTAGGGTGTTGGCTTGGTGCACAATAATAGTTCACACGAATGTGCATTTTGCAAATCTATAACAACATTAATCGTGAATGCCACTATATATATATATATATATATATATATATATATATATATATATATATATATATATATATATATATTAGTTCACACGAATGTGCATTTTGCAAATCTATAACAACATTAATCGTGAATGCCACTATATATATATATATATATATATATATATATATATATATATATATATATATATATATATATATATATATATATATATATATATATATATATATATATATATATTTTGGCAAAACAGAAGATATATAGATAACTGAGGCTTCAACAATGTTGAAGTACAAATTACAAAATTTGACCACAAAAACTATCTCAACAACAATACTAACTACACCTTGATGCAACTAACTAGACAATCAATGAAAAATCCAAGGTTGAACAATCCAAAAGTGAAATTGAGAAGCATGACATACTTCTTGCTCAACTGCCCATTGAAACGCTAAAAGCTTGACAAAACATAGTGCTATGGACCGATCGACCAAATAACATATCAATGATCTCTTCAAAACTAGCCAGCCAAAAACCAAATGGCATAAGAACCAAAAATTCCATATGGTGTAAATCTCAGTTAGTCAATTATACTGACACAAGTCTTTTAATGAGTAAATGAGACATAAATTGAAAATAAGCTAATATCCAAAAGGTATTTTAATAGAATAAGACACCGAATAAAATATGGAATGCATGAGAAGTTGTCAAAGATTGAGACCCTTTCTAGCGTGATCTTTCATGCCGGATATTGATTGGGAGTTGTGTCACAATTGAATAGGACCAAACTGATCATGCCTATTATATTATATTGAATGTATGCAATTGATTAATGGGTTAAATTTGTATGAAATTCAATATTAAGATATGTATATAGTGGGCTAGCTAGTGGTACCAGACTGTGCTCGTTCAACATTCTTGAAAGGATCAACCAAAAGACACGTACTAGCAAATAAACTAAGAACTGGTATTCAAAGAATTGCACAATTAATGTTGAGTTTGGAGAGAACATAACACGAATATTCTATTGCATGATCTAGACTTGGCAAGAAATCCTTGCGTTTGTTTGAATTACTCTTTCATATTATTGAGTTTGATAAAATCTATACAACTTGACAGTTTCACTAAGTTAATTAAGTAAATCTACACTAACATGATTGTTATATTCAGAGGTGAGCCAAAAATTCGTATTAAGGGGGGCTCATTTTTTTTCCCCTGATAGCAACATTTCTTTGTTTTAAAAGCTTGATTGATGTTGCATTGTTTGACATTTGCCTCACTTTTTTTAATTTTCATACCCTTCTTCCAAATTGCAACTACTATCATATTATGTCATCTTCAACTTCCTGTGGTGTAATATAAAGCTTGTTTTAATTCCTCTGTGCTCCCTATATGTCTTCAAAATTGCAAGTTCACAATTTACATCCACGTACACATTTATTGCAGGTTTAATGATTTATATATAGTGGAACATATATATGGCATTATGGCCTCTGAGGTTATATTATTGAGTTTTGTTGAGACTTGATTGGTGGCTTTGTAATGAATATTGGTCGTGTCGGCTGACTTTCTAATGTAGGCCTAGCTTGGCTGACTTTCTATTCTTAGTCAGAGCTGACTTTCTAAAATTGATCTATACCGACATTTGACGTATTGGTTCCATGGTTTTATTAGATGTCGCAAATTGAACGAATTGCGATTCAAAAGACGTATAAGAATATGTATGGATGAGTGACGTTGTCTACTTGAGTACATGACTGCATGTTTCCCTTCCTTCAAAAACATATGTTTTAGCAAGTGTCATGTAACGCATGGGCTGTAAAGATAATTATATTAATAAGAAAATGATAATTATATTAATTAGATTCAATTAATAACAAAGATTATATTACAAAGATTAACCAATGGGGGTGACCCAGTGGTAAGAACTTAATTAGCCTTTTATAACGAAAGTGCTCAGAGATTTTGGGTTCGAACTCTGAGGAGAAAGTTGATCCCCTATTGGCTATGGAGGTTCACCTGCGACGACTCTGGTCTATCCAAAAAAAGTAGTCACTCTGAAATTATTCGGCTCGCAATGTCGAGTCGAAAACCAGGTTGAAAAAAGGAAAGAAAAAAAGATTATATTACGAAATGAATAAAACAAGAAAAATGATAACTATATTAAATAGATTCAATAAATTGCAAATACTAGATTACATTAAACGAGGCTTGCAGAACATCGCGCGTATTGTTTTTGTGAATTATCGAGTGCATTTGTATTTTTAGTTTAGTATGTTCTATGAAATTTTTTTAGTTTGTTGTTTAAAAATTAAAAAATGGTTGATATTGTTTTGGTTTTTTGGTATTTATATTTTCTAAATAGGGTTGTAGTTATTAAATTGCCATACGCTTGATGTAATTTCATTTGATTGTTTTGGCCTATTACGTAACCCAACAATAACTTTGTATTATGTGTTTTTGCATGGTAATACGAAACACACTGGCTTTTTCTTATTTGTTATAGTGTAATTTGCATTATCATGTATATATAATAATGTCATATAAACTGTATAAAAATCGTTACAAACCTTTTTGGCTTCATATCATTTTACTGTACAACTAATTTTATTGAAAATTAAAATTGAAGTCTAACTAATATTAATAAATTTTATCAGTAAACTCTATTCTAAATAGCTAACCAAATAAATATTAATTAACACACTATTAATAATTCATAAACCTTTGGACTCCACTAGTTTGTCTTAAACTTTATTTTTTTAATTTATTATTATAATTTACAAATGGGTTCGAGCAAAAATTATGTACTTTATCATTTAACCATTTAAATGTTACTTACAAATATTTACACACTAAATGTGATTTTGGCTGGTTTATATATGCATGAATTAGGTTAAATTATTAATTATTCTTGCAGCCTTTTCAACTTCATCTCAATTCATAACCGTCTTTTAATTCTTTACTAAGTACGTGATTAATTTCTGCAACCCTTACACTTTCATCTCGATGTTGTATATACTTCACGTTAAATTATGGGACTCCATCTTGAGTATCTTAATTACTCCACATTAAATTAAGGGACTCAATTGAAAATTAACATTGAAGTCTAACTAATATTAATAAATTTTATTAATAAACTCAATTCTAAATAGCTAATCATATGAATATTAATTAACATACTATTAATAATTCTTAAAACATTTGGACTCCACTATTATGTCTTAAACTTTATTATATTTATTTATTATTATAATTGACAAATGGGTTCGAGCAAAAATTATGTACTTTATCATTTAACCATTTAAATGTTGATTACAACATGTACATACTAAATGTGATTTTGGCCGGTTTATATAGGCATGAATTAGGTTAAATCATTAATTATTCTTGCAACCTTTTCAACTTCATCACAATCCATAACCGTCTTTTAATTCTTTACTAAATACGTGATTAATTTCTGCAACCCTTACACTTCCATCTCGATGTTGTATATACTTCACATTAAATTATGTGACTCCATCTTGAGTATCTTGATTACTCCACATTAAATTAAGGGATTCAATTGAAAATTAACATTGAAGTCTAACTAATATTAATAAATTTTATTAATAAACTCAATTCTAAATAGCTAACCATATGAATATTAATTAACATACTATTAATAATTCTTAAAACATTTGGACTCCACTATTATGTCTTAAACTTTATTATATTTATTTATTATTATAATTGACAAATGGGTTCGAGCAAAAATTATGTACTTTATCATTTAACCATTTAAATATTGCTTACAACATGTACATACTGAATGTGATTTTGGCCGGTTTATATATGCATGAATTAGGTTAAATCATTAATTATTCTTGCAACCTTTTCAACTACATCTTAATCCATAACCGTATTTTAATTCAATACTAAGTACATGATCAATTCCGGCAACCCTTGCACTTCCATCTCGATGTTGTATATACTTCACATTAAATTATGGGACTCTATCTTGAGTATCTTGATTACTCCGCATTATATTAAGGGACTCAATCTTATAGTATTATAAAGCTTATGTAATCATGTATATATAATAATGCCACATAAACTATATAAAAATCGTTACAAACCTTTTTGGTTTCATCTCATTTTACTGTACAACTAATTTCATTGAAAATTAACATTGAATTCTAACTAATATTAATAAATTTTATCAATAAACTCAATTCTAAATAATTAACCAAATGAATATTAATTAACACACTATTAATAATTTCTAAAACCTTTAGACTCCACTCTTATGTTTTAAACATTTTTTATTATTATTATAATTTACAAATGGGTTCAAGCAAAAAGTATATACTTTATCATTTAACCATTTAAATGTTGCTTTACATACATGCTTGTCCATAACCGTCTTTTAATTATATACTAAATACGTGATCAATTTCGGCAACCCTTGCACTTTCATCTCGATGTTGTATATATGCTCGTGCACATTTTGTTGAATCAATTCGCACATGTGAGCTACATCATAAACTAATCACGCTAAAAATTACATTTAACCATTTAAATGTTGCTTTACATACATGCTCGTGCACATTTTTTGAATTAATTCGCACATGTGAGCTACATCAATAGAAATCGCACATACATTACTTGTATATGAAAATGCATTAACATAATACATATATCTATATATATGCTTACCTATAATAATCACCTAAATATGTAAGAAACAAATAAAATAGTTGATATCCCAATATTTGTTTTAATTTATCTGAGCATGCATGATCTTGTGTGATTTTCATGGTACCTGCGTATGATAACAAAATTAAGAAAAAAAGAAGACCAAGTTAATTACAAAGATCTAAAATATGTGTGAATCATCTCCAAAATGTTGCAAAATAGAATTTACATACCGCTACCAACAATCAAAGATCTAAAGATGTGTGAGTCATCTTCAAATGTACATACTAAATGTGATTTTGGCCGGTTTATATAGGCATGAATTAGGTTAAATCATTAATTATTCTTGCAACCTTTCGCAACCCTTGCACTTCATCTAACCGACTTTTAATTCTATACTAAATGCTATGTGATCAATTCGGGCAACCCTTGCACTTCATCTCCTTTCATGATTGTATAGTTATTATGAGGCTGCATTGAATTTCGAGCATTAGCAATTTGTACTATATGCAATCTTGACGCCTCCACATTAAATTTTAGGACTCAATCTTATATGTTTATAGATAGGAAATGAATAAACCTAACGCTAAGTGCCAGACACCTAACTTGTGACAACCGGCAAATTAGGGAGCCATTTTGAAAACCCGCATTACGTTAAAGTTCGTTTATAAATTTTTATTTGAAATTTTATTCGTAACGAACTTGTAAGACCTATTTTATGGTTGTTTATATTTAATATCGTTATGGGATTTGAGATTTATTTAATGATTTGTTATGGAAATATACATGGTGATTTATTTTGAATTCTCACTTGGTACTACGTTGACTCCGGCACTAGGATAACCTAACAGAAATTTTATGACTTGATTTTATGAGTTCGACAATATTTATTTACTTACGGAACATTTCGCGAGATATTAGACGTTTTGAAATGAGTTTCGGGTTTTGGACCGTGTATTTTACACTCACCCTTATTACCCACTCATATTATTATTATTATTATTATTATTATTATTATTATTATTATTATTATTATTATTATTATTATTATTATTATTATTATTATTAAAAAGAAAAGTTATTTTTTTTAAAGTAAATATACAAAAATCGTTCTTGTGGTCATCTCACCACACACACCAGCACAAACACAATCACCCTCACCAAACTTTCTCTCTCTCCCCTCTTTCTAACCCTAGCCGCCGCACCAAATTCCGGCCACCACCATCACACCGCCGCCCTCACAACAAAACCACCACCACCATCTTGTTCATCATCTTTTTCCCTTTCATTTGGTATATAACACGCGCCATATAACCCTCCCTAACACCACGAATCTTATCAAATCCGATCTTAATCTTATTGTTTTTACTAGATCCGTGAGATTCGAAGTACAAGAAGGTGAGTAAGCTCGATTTTGGCACTTGAGTGCCTCGACTTGGTGTTAAATCCGTGGGAACATGGAGGATTTTCATGGGAATCGAATTGTTATGTTTGTGAAATAATGATTTTGATAATAAAAATGGGTTTGGTATCCGGGTCTTGGTGTAATCTCGATGGGTCGAGTGAACCGTGAGTCTTGGACTCACGGCTTGATGTGGGTTCGAGCCATGTGGCTCGTTATTGTTCTTGTTGTGGCCTTAGATTCATGGTTTTCATGTTTGTTTGCTTTGGAGATTTACTAGACTCGATTGAGTCTTGATTTTTGGCAGACTATTGTTGTTGATGCCGCGACCCAAGTGGGTCCATTTGGGCAGTTTTGGGTGGCTCTTTGGAGCTTATTTTTGGAGACCTCTTGGTCTTGGTTCGAGTCTTTGTGACTCGTGTTGTGTGCCGAGACTCAAGTGAGTCGAAAGGCTCGGGTTTGGCTTGGTAAACCAACCCGGAATTTAATCCTTGTGATACTTTTATTGGCCTTGTTGTGTTTCTTGTGGACTTGATATTGTTGGGGTACTTTTAGTTTCGACCGAATGCTTTTGATGAGTCGAGACCCTTTGTGGTCTCGACAATGGGTTTATTGTGATATTGAGAAGTTGTTGACGAATGGTTAAGTGGGGACCGATTGTGAGACGGTCACTTAGATTGACGGAGATAGGTTAGTCGGGTGCCGTAGTCGGACCCTATTGTTGTAGCACGTGTTTTGGGTTTGATTCGGACGGAGTTGGATTGATTATTTATCATTTGCTTATATTATTTTGGACTTGGACAATGAGCCGAGAGTGATGACTCGGACATGTGACCATTTCGTATGACTCGATAATTATTTACAATTTAAAACGCGAATAATAAAACTCGTAATAATATTATTGGTAATATAAACGTTTATATAAATATATAGACGTGAATAACGTATATATAAATATATAAATGCGTATATTAATAATAACAAGAATCACGAGTAGTATTATAACAATAACGCGACTAAATATATTATGCTACGAGAGTAGAGTAATATTATTGGAAGCGTTATTATGAATATATATTATAAATAACGAGGAATTCTCGACGTTAACTAAATATTAAATGAAATAATATCTTTTACATATAACGAGGGAAAACTATCGAGTTATACGGATTCATGGTCACTTGAGTCCAAGTGGGTTATTGTTTGTGACTTTTGTGTTGTCACGGATATATGACGATTAATATAAACATTTTCTATAACTAAATAACTTATTTAATCGGCAGGTTAAACCGAGTTATTTGGCTATATGAAATGAGTATATTAATGGGCATCGTATCCCACGACACCCATAGGATGTGGTATATGTATTAGGATAATAAATCACTAAATATATATATCGTGGAATCTGGCCAATTTGACGATATATATAAGGAATTTATTAGACTACGATATGTACCATATAGTATTTTTGTGCTATGTGCTTTAGGTTGGGTGTAATCTTGGAACGGTATGTTACGTAAATAAATATGGGGATTATCAAATCGATGGATTCGATAAACTTCGATGATTTATTTAAATAATATATTGGGCTAATATTAGACCTATAGTTTGTTTTATTATTCTTTTGTTGTGGCTTCTTGGTTTGTTTGTGTCGACCCACCACCCGTATGGATACCAAACGTAAAACTCCAAACTAATACGAGAAATGGATTTTCGGAAAATAAAACGGAATACGTTCGGGTTTGGGAATATTTGATTTTGAGGAAATGATTTCTGAACGAGTTGATATTGTTAGGTCGTGCCGAGTCAGTAGTTGCCGTCTTGTGAGTTACTATACGTCTTACTTCTACCGATTTCTTATTGCTGATTTCTGGACTTGAGGTGAGTCATAGCCCCACTTTTTACTCTTGAACTATGTTTTCAATACTTGGGGTGAGAAACGTGCAAATTATTTTATGTGGACTATTATCGCTTCTATATTCTTTCTAAAACTTGCTATGCGTATGGACTAGGATGTATTGTCAACTTTAGTCACATAGTTTTTGTGTGTACTATTCAAGGTTGGCTTATTTGGATATTGGTGGATTGTCAACTTTAGTCACATAGTTTCGTGTGTACTATTCAAGGTTGGCTTATTTAGATACTATAGTGTGCACCTATAGGTTATTAATACTTCGGAGGTTATCCGAGTATTTATGATATTGCGGGGGTTACCCGAATATCTATGTTAGAGCGGAGGGTATCCGTGTATTATGTTGGAGCGGAGGGTATCCGCAGGCTTTTAGTGAATCCTTAGTCTAGCTAGCAAGCGTTTTGCGTATATGTCCACTATATTGATTATGAATTTAAACCTATGATCTAACCAGCGAAAGCTGACTTTTAGCACGTTTTCTCAGGTAATTAAGTGATGATTTGGATGCTTGGATTGGAAGGCTCGGCTAAGGCACCTGGTTTATGGATCTATTTTTCTAAAACTCTGATATTTAATTGTGGACCTACGTTTATTTCTTTTGGGCCTGACTCTGAATGATGTTGGGATAAATGTAAACTTTAAAACCCCGTTTTGGTTGTGTTTTTCTTATGTTTACTTTATCTCGTTCTGTTATGTCTTGTGTTGGATACCAATCCCCGTAACACCCCGAAAGCTTGTTGAGTCTTCCGCTGTACCAAATTTTGGGGGTGTTACATAACTCTAAGTGCTCGATGGGACTAACCAACGAACCGGTCCTATAGGTCTTATTAACTAACGTCTCTTTTCAAACTCATAAGGTTTACCGATAGCCGGTCCTATAAGTCTTATTAACTAACGTCCCTCCTCGAACTCACAATACGTTGGTGGTAATTGTGTGTCTAAAATTGAAAAAGCAAACTCGGAGTTTCAAAGAGTCCCAAAGTGCAAACTCAGTGCCAGACGAAGTCTCAATCTGTTACAATCTAAAATTGTATACTATGAACAATATGAAATTATCCGGGTCTGAAACAGAAGGACCAAAGTCGATGAAATCAAATGCAAAACCAGAGCAAAGCACATAAATACAAATAAGAAACAAAGTAGAACTCACAAATGCATGTGCAAAGCAAAACCAGGACATGTGCAGAGCACAGAATTAGGCAAGGGAAAAAAGTAATATGGTCAAACAGGTGCAAAGTACAAAATCAGGCATAGGGAAAGAGTAGAACATGAAGAGTATATTCAGACAGAATAAACAGCGGCAAAGCAAATCACACAACAACATAGCAAATCAGATAACGGTAGACACATACGGAACCATGCAAATGCATAGTGCAAATCCAGGGTGGAATCAGACAGAGTGGATGCAGATGCAACATGGACACAAATAGTGAAATCAGATAGAACCAGAAAGTTGGTGAACCATAAAGAACCCGGTGTAATCAAAGCAAACCATGTAGAAGCAAATGTTGAACTACGGATGTAGAATTTGAACCAAAACAAGTTGTTGATGTTGAGATGCTACACATAACTACTAAAGACTTAATCAGATAAGTTAATACTTTAGAATCACCATCACCAACACCGAAACCAAATGAAATCAAAGCAAAACCTGGTGCACAACCAAATACATACAGTGCATAACCGAAACAAAATCACATAACCATGTTTTCCAGACAATTTTCCTTCAATAACTCAAAACCAATAAATGCAAATCCTCCTCAAAACAGATACAAATACTAATACCAATACTAATATCCAGGGCCGTCTCGTGAATTTTGGAGGCCCTGTGCCATGATCCCAAAGTAGACATTTGACGATATCTTTAGTTTTCGATATTATTGTGTTAAAATACTAAGTAGGGTTTTGGATATAAATTTTTTAATACATACATGGGAAAAAAAAGTTGTGAAGAATTCAAAGATATATTATAAGTAACAAAAAAGTATTCAAAACAACGTTGTCAAATTGGCCGAGAACTCCTTCGAAACCCTTTAAAACAACAAAACCACGACAAGTACTAGACCCTGGTGATCCTAATGGAACCCCCCCCCCCCCCCCCCCCCCGTACAACCATACTACAGAAATCAGAATGAGACTGAGTACACTGAGGAAGACAGTAAACAGATTGCAGCTGATGATCAAGCATTTCATCTTGTCGTGAAGAAAGTGCTCATGCAGTCTGGGAAAGAGTCAAGAGGTTAATGTATGGGACAGACATCGGGAAACAGGAAATGGAAACATAATTGCTCAAAGAACTACGCAAGTCTACTTCAATTCCTGGTGAATCCATGGAGTCGTACTACCTCAGGTTCTGTAAGATCATGAATGACTTGTCGAGACACAACCTTAGTCAGACGAACATCGCTAACAACACCAACTTTTTGAATGAGTTACAACCTGAATGGGGAAGATACGTCACTATTGTTTATCAGACAAAGAACTTGCATGAAGTTACTTATGATCAGTTGTACGACTTCTTAAAGCAGAATCAAGCTGAGGCTAATGAAGTAAGGGCCAAATTATTTTCTAAAAAGCATGATCCTCTTGCATTAATTGCTAATACACCAACACCTCTACCAGTGAACACACAACAACAACCATTATCATATTCCACTCACAACTACATGCAACCAACATACATTCCACAACCAACACCTGTCTCTACCCACAACAACAACATGTTATTCCACAACAACAATACCCACAATTTCAAGAACCAGAATTAACTGACAATGATGAATCTACTGTTGCTTTGACACAAGCATTTGCTTTTCTGATAAAGGCATTCCAAGGACGCTATTCTACACCAACAAACAACAACCAAAGGATTTCATCGAACACTCGCAACAGGCAGATCGCTCAGCCGAGTTTCAATATGGGCAACGGGGGCCAAATGGTTGGAGTTATTGGGAATCAGCAGGGATATGCTACTGGATTTAACATGGGTAATCAGAATATTCAAAATCAGTTGGGTCAGTATGCAGGGAATCAGTTCGGTCAGTATGCAAGGAATCAGATGGGCCAGTTTGTTGGAAATCAGAGGGGTCAGAATGTTGGCAATCAGGCAATGGGTAATCAGATTAGGAATGTGGCAGCTCCAGTTGTTGGGAATTATGAAAATGTGAATTAGGGTAATCCGGTAAAGTGTTTCAACTGCCAGGGTGTAGGTCATAATGGTAAGGAACTGTCTTACTAAACCGAACAAGAAAGATCCAGAGTATTTGCAGAAAGCATTGCTGTTGGCAAAAAAAGAAAAGGCAGGGTTTCAGTTGAATGCAGAGGAAAATGATTTTATGGCTCTTATGGATGACATGGAAGAACAAGAGGATATCGATGCAAACTGCATTGTCACACCTCGCCAAGGCGGAAACGCGAGGATGTAACTTCATGGATATCATCACAACACCTAGTGTCTATATAGAGAACAACTACATGCACAAAATAGAGCAAAGTACAAACACAAAGTGTTGTAACAATACCCCAAAATAAAATAACCAAAACCAAATCCAAAACAATACATAAGATCCAAACAAAGATGATAAACCACTTCCAATGCAACTAGGGTCTCGTCTAATCACATCCTTCTATCTTATCCTTAGAAAGCTCACATGAAAATGATGCTTAAAACGTCAACATAATGTTGGTGAGATTCATAGGTTTAGACACACATACACTCACAAGGCAACCAGTTTACTGTGATCATAAAACATAGCTGGACAAATAAATTACAGTTATCATATAGCTACATGTATTTACAAGTCAATAATCACACACAAAGGCAACAACAGGACGGCTCGTGTCCTCCGATCCCACAATGATTACAACATCAATTAGGTCGCATGCGCGAGCAACGGGATAAGCATCCTCCTAATCGAATCACATATATATCCACACAAGCAAATAATCACACATAGCATGCATACGATAACATTATAAGCCCAAGCTCTTTTGACACACACATAATCACAGTAACTTAAACATTTAAGACAAGCATCATTCCCATCCCAAGTTTAAAACAAAGTAAAAATATGGGACTATGAACTCACCTCAAACTTTGCAGCTTCCACAAAACCCAATCACAATCTATAACACACAAAATAAATCCACATTACACATGGCCAAGCTAAAAGCTATAACCCATGTAATACACATATGATGGATGTCTAAGACTCACATGTACCACCACGGATCTCCTAGACACCATACTAACCATTACCATAACCTAACACTCACTAAATCCCTTGCACTATTAAAATCAGAAAACACAGAATTTTTGGGT
This sequence comes from Artemisia argyi, assembly GCA_030686995.1. Taxonomy (NCBI): domain Eukaryota; kingdom Viridiplantae; phylum Streptophyta; class Magnoliopsida; order Asterales; family Asteraceae; genus Artemisia; species Artemisia argyi. Next base: position 147,975,520 of record CM060709.1, on the reverse strand, counting down.
ACATTCACCCACATGAAATCATGACAATTAAAGCTCAACAACTCACACCAAAAATTTACCATGGTCTCTAATAAGCATACAAGCTAATCCCAGAAGGTCATGGACCAATAACACACATAAGTACTCAAAAGAAAATCAAACTCGTCAACTATCCAAATTCGGATCTGAACGCACACCAAAAAGTTTTAATTAAGATAAAATACTTCTACAACTTTTTATCGCGAATCCTTTTCGTGGTAGTCTAAGATAACATAAAACTCAACTATTCCAGAAGGGCTAACCTAAATACCACTTTTTCACCCACAATTCACTATCAAACTTTTACCTAAATTCTGTCCCGGTTTAACAGCTTTGACACCTTACCAAAGAAAAATCAAAAGACTAACTTCCCGACCTTAAAATCACTCGTGGCCGGACTTTTTGGAAATATCTTTCATTAAAATTCAATTTAGACTTAAATTTCGTGATCTAACTCATCACCATCTGTTAAATACATTCGTATCTTTACAGCACTACTTTTCTGTCCAAACCCTAACTCAATAACTAGCATGTTTTACGCTCAATTCTCTTCACCAATCATCATAATAAAATCATTAATTGATACCAACATGTTTAATAACATTAATTTACAGAAGTTAACACAAACCCTAATCCATTGTATAATTACTACATGAATTATATTAATTAATCAAATAATTGAACATGTATTTTAAGAATTTTACCTTGATTCTTGATTATTGTCAATTATAAACTGATCAGTGCTGAACCGTCAGATTATTATTAACCAAGGTTAATAAGTCAAAAACAGCTTAGACTAATGCTCCGTGGAGTACAATGTATCCTCGGGTCGTATTTCCCAACGAGGCGTGAAATCTGTAATAAAACGAAATTTGGGATCGGGTGATTATGAATGGGCAAAGGTGAATTTGATTTATACTACTGATTTACACAATTTAAACAAATAAGAAAATAAACTTTAAACAGTTACGTAAACAAAACAAACGTATACAAATTAAAACTTACGTCTACGTACAGGAAAAAGGTGAGTTTTAATGCAAATTTAAACTACAGGGGGTAAAATTGAAAATTCTACAAACTTAAATTTAAAAGAAAATTTAATTTAAAAAGAAAATTATTTTTTAGATTATTTTATTATTTAAAATAAAAACTATTTATCTATTTAATTAAAACTATTTTTAATTTAAACTACAAATAAAAAACTACAAATTAAACTAAAAACTTGCAAAAATATTTTCTAAAACTTAAATGAACTTGAAGAAAGTATAAAAAATTAAAAATAAATATTTTTGTCTTTTTATGTGTATTTTATTAATTAATTACTAAGTATTTTAATTAAACTAAATAAACTATTTTAAATTACTAAAATTACCAAAATGACTTATAAAATTATGAAAAAATTTATAAAACTAATTAACTATCTCAGGAATCCTAAAAAATTATAAAATTATTCTAAAAATTATATTTAGGCTAATTTACTAATTAATTACTTATTTATTGTTTAAGATCTATTTAACTAATTTTAATTAAAGAAAATAGGAAATGAACAGTAACAATTAGGAAATTATTTTTTACAAAGATCCTATGGTCTATAAGACTTTTAAAAAATATAAAAAGATGTTGTTATTAACTAAAAATTATTAAAACTATTTAATTACCTAATATTATTTAATTACTAATTAAATTCGGATTAATTAAAATAATTAGTATTTGAAAAGTAAAAATTATAAAAAATTTACAGATAGTATATTTAGTGATGACAAGCCTAGGAAAAATAAGCTTGGGTAAACAGCTTATTCGAATAAGCAGTTATAAGCCAAACGGCTTATTTAAGCTTATTTGGCCAAAAAGTGAGTTAAGTAAATTGTTTATGCAAAGGTTGACGGAACTGGTGCCCCAGAGCTAGTGGAAGGGGTGTGGGGTTGTTATGCATGCTACTATCCTAGAGGTCCCAGGTTCGAATCCCACCCACACCCAATTTTTTTAACTTTTTATTTTTTTATTTTTTCTTTTTACACAACTAATAAATAAGCAAAAATAAATAACTTTAAAAAAAACAACTTTTTTTATTTTACACAAATAAGCTCTGTAAGAGCTTATTAGCTCATCAATTGGCTTAATAAGCTAAAAATGGATTTTTGATAAGCTAAAAGCTATAAATAAGCTACAATCTCAAAACAAATTATTAAATAAGCTTAATCTAAGTTAGTTGAACTATAAATAAGCAGAAATGAACAAAGTGGTATACTAGAATAAGCTACAAAACCAAATAAGCAATCCCACTTTCAATTCAGATACAACAGGCCAACAAGGGGTCTTTTGAACCTTTGTGGGGACCACTGAGGTAAAAGAAAGTTCAAAATAGAACTTGACCTGTCAAAATGAACTGGCAAGGTACAAAATAAGCCAATAAGCACTGCTTATTGCTTATTTATAAGCTCTGTGTGAGCCTTGGATGTTGGGGCCAAATACTGAATGGTCAGGTTTAGTACATGGTAGCAGGCCACAATTAAGCTACTAATAAGCTGTGCAATGATAAGCCAAGGTTCAAAATAAGCTGTATGGGCACTTTTAAACTAGACTTGACTAAATTAGCTACTTGAATAAGCAATAATCACTCAATAAGCTCAAACAGTTACTATGCTAAAACAGTTTTGGGGACAAACAAACAAGTCTGAAACAGGTGGGGTCCACATAGGTTAAAAGCTCAAGCTTGGTTGAAGAAACTAGTGGGCTAGCTTGTGAGCAATTTGGAACCTAAAACAAGACCTGGGGCCCACTAATAAGAACAAGAGAGGCTCTTGAACTTGGGTGATCCACACTGATCACTTGTTGTATGGTCTGAGGGCAAGTTAACTTGTAGATCAAAATAAGCTAAAGGTAAATAAGCTAACACCTAAGATAAGCCTAAAACTAAAAAGTTGAGCTGATATGCTCTTCAAAAAGCCAAAACCAGGTGTGGGGTCCACTGAAAAGCTTATTGAGAGCTTATGGAAATGGCTCAACACCTGTGGTGCAGGGCACACTTATGTGAAAACAGACAAGTTTGGATAAGCTTTTTTATAAGCAAATAGATTCCACAGTCCAATTTTCTTTTTGAAAAAGTTACACAAACTAACAAAGAACTCAAATCCACAAGAATTTCTTATTTCCAATCCCTAAATATCTTTGTGCATGATCTGAGATTTTTGTCCATTTTGACAGTTATGCATTTTGACTTTTTAGGATTTTACATAAGATTGACTTTCTTGAGATTCTAATCACACTAGATTACTAGAGATGTTGTTTTAAGCTAAATTATGACTGGATTGAGCTATTTATAGCACTTATGTATATACACCTAGGATTATACAACCTAAATCTCATGACAGTTAAGTTAAATGAGACAACAAGCAATTTTTGACTTTTTGTTAGAAAAGTGCTAAATCCAATAGCTTTACTGAGTTATATAGTCCACAAGAAATCTACATCAAACAAGAACAAGACTTCTTAAGACCTCTAATACAGTCAAACCACCTAATCCAAACAGTCCTTAATAACACTAAATTTGTGATTTTCAAAGCAAATTAATTACTTGATCCTCAAACCTGTTTTCAGACTTCACATCATCATCATATATGACCTATTTAACAGTAATAAACAACAATAACAACAATTGAACACAGAAATCAAATTTATACTATGGGACTGAATTTTATGAAACTTAACAACTTTCAAAATTAACAAACAAACTACTGATTTTAGATTATACTAACATTAAACAACATAAAACAAGCAAGAAACAACAAAGATTAAAACAATCTAACTAGTAAACAGTAATTTACCAAAAATGTGAGAAATTGCTTACAAAAGTGCAATCCTGCTTATACCAAGATCCAAGTGTCAAAACCACTTCCTAAAGCTTCCAATAAGCCTCTATTACCAAGGCAATCCAATATATACCCTGCTCCAAGCTTTCTTCATGAATTTTTGATTTTTATTTTATTTTTCTTTATATTTTTTATATTTTTCTGTTTTAGTAAGATTACTAATTTTAACTATTCTAATAGTTTAAACTAGTTGGTATAAGGACTTATATGAGATTATAAGCCTTATAACAACATATATAACAACTATTTAAGTTAAACATGAAAATTAGAAATATTAAAATTGCAAATACTACAAATAAATATGAAACTGAGATTAAAGCTTGAAATAAGTTTTATTATAACCTTAGAACCTTAGTACAATATTTGGAAACTTAAATTTGAACTGAAATTATAAATTACAACTTAAACGACATACATTGATTAAAACTAAATTACTATATATTCTTCCTCAGTCTCTTGCTCCTTTTATAGCCTCCAAAGTGTTCCAGGTGTCCTCTTGATCAAACCCCACTAGATATTAGCCCTGATAGGTGTCCAATTGATGTACAGGTGTTCAAAAGATATTTTTGGCGCCAAAAACCACCAAGGCTGCTTGCAGCCTGTTTTTCAAGCATTTAATGCTATGATGTGACAATGGAGGGTTAAGGGGGACAAAATGGAGTGTAAGGGGTGATGGTGGTGTAGGCTAGTAGGTTGAGGTGATGCAGAGATGGTGGGAGTGGTACGTGTCTAGTTGTGGAGCAAAGCTGAGCTTTGGGGACTCTTGGAGAGGGCTACACGTGTAATTGAGATGGAGATAAGGCACATGGAGGGGGGGGGTGGTGTATGGTGGATGGTGATGCAGCAGGTGAGGAGGGGGGAAAGGTTGAAGAAGGTGGAGGTGGTGTTGGTCAACGCGGGTCAAAGACCTGGGTTAACAAAAAGGGTGAAGTGGGCTGATGCAGGTGGGCTTTTGGATTTAAAAATGGACCAGGCTTATTTTCTTTTGGACTGGATTTGGAATTGGATTTTTATTTAGTTAATTTTGGTCCGTATGGTTTGTAAAGTTTAGCCCAAGGACTAAACTTGTAAAATCTGAATTCTAGGGACCAAACTTAAAACTTGTCCAAATTATATCACAAAGGACCTTTCTTGCCATTTAAAATATTATAAGGACCTTTTTTAAATTTTTCCAAATTAAAAATTAACCGGGGACCATTTTTGTCAATTTTATAAAGTTGAGGGTAAAAAAATGTAATTTTCCTAAAATATATCAAAAATGACTTGATTTGTTAATTATGAATAGTACAAGGGTATATTTTGATAATTTTCCATTTTAAAATACCCAGGGACTATTTTTGCCATTTTTGAAACTTCAGGGACCAATTTTGTAATTTCCTCAAACTTTTTATCCAGGGATTAATTATGATACTTTGTGAATTCCCAAGGACTAAAATTGACTTTTCTTTCCAAAATAAACTACCAGGGACTAAAACTGACAAGTTTTGAAACTTGGGGGACCTGTTTTGCCATTTGTGCAATTTTGAACTTTCAAGGGTTAAATTTGTTATTTCATGATTCCTGGGGGACTTTTGTTGACATTTCTTCAAAATAACTTTCCCAGGGACCATTTCTGACATTTCTTGAAAGTTCAAGGACTGATTTTGCCAATTGTGCAAACTTTGCACGTTTTTCATCTGTTTTCAATCCTTTTGCACCTGAAACATATAAAAACACCTTTCAAAGATATTTGTAGTATTATGTGGTATTTCTGTGTGTTTTTAACTGTTTTTGTATTTTAAACAGGACAAAAATTATGAGTTTTTATGAACTCATCATAAACCCTAATTTTTTCCCTTCTTTTGTTGCTTGGATCGACTCAAATTTACAGGAAAGACGTTCAAGGGGTGTTTGGGTTGGTATATATATTAATTATGGATAATCCTTGGGCCTGAGAGTCATATTTGGACTCAAATTGAGTTTCCTTTTTCCCCATTATCCCTTCTAGCCGAATATATATATATATATACATATATATATATATTTATTTATTTTTAAATTAATTTATTGCAATTAAAACCTCATACTTTTCATATTTTATAAATACCCGTAACTGATCCTAGCGTCTTACGCGATAAACCTCAGTTTTTACGATAAACCGGAAAAATTATCATTTTCAAAACAAAGTTTCCAAAAATAAAACTTCACACCCGTTAAAAGCATAACACATAAAAACAAACTTCTCGTAACTTGCTAACGCTCAAATACTTGAATGAAGACTCGTTACCCAAAACAAAAATACCAAAACTACACAAGTCATTTCTACACCACAAAGGCGATCAAAATGAACTTTCCAAAATTCCATACTTTTCAAATCACAATAAAAACCATTTACGCAAAGGGATTTAGTGCTAAAACTCACCTATATCACACATATAACATTTCAGTCACCTAAGACACACCAAACAAACGTCAACCGAGTCAAAACTATCAGTCAAACTGACCTGCTAAAACCACGGTTGTTACATGCATCTTCATGGCAAATCTTCAGGAAGCTAAGTATGACACAGATTTTGACACACTTTCTGTTTATGACACCAGTGCACCATCTGAGGTATCAAACTTCAATACATGCCACAATAATGATATATTTGATATGTCTCCTCATGAGGAACAACATTCTGAGAAGCTAGCACCCACTTATGATACATACCTGGATACGCCAAGTAGTAGCAATACTCCTTCAGCAACTCCAGATATGAATCATATTGGAGGCTCCGTTTCATAGCATGCTGGGAATGATGAGGAAACACGTGCTCTATTTGAATCATTATTAAACAATTGTAGCATTGATATTGAGAAAGTTAAAAAGGTCAATCGCGATGTTAAGGCTGCGAATGAGAAATTGACCACTGAGCTTGAGAGATACAAGGAAAATGCAAAAAGTTTTCAAATTGACACAAAACGCGAGTCATAATTTGAAATTGGTTATAAGAAGTTACTTGTTAAAGATAAGGAATTGCAAAACAAATTTGACCCTCTTCAAATTAGTTCAACAAAAACCATTAACTCTTTAAAACAGGAAATTTCTGATTTAACAAACCAACTTTCAAAACAAAAATCAGCTTATACCAATATTGAAAAAGAACGGGATGAGTTGAAAAAGGACTTTGCAAAGAAAGAAGATAAACTTTTGGACAAAATCATAGAGTCAGAACACATGATTGCAAAACTAGAAGACTTAGTGGTTAAGTCGGGTCAGTCAAGTCAAACAATGCATATGATTACTAATCAAACTAATCCGATTTACCATACGAAACATAAAATGGCTCTTGGTAACAAAAATCCTTGTAATCTCAAGAAACTCAGGAAGAACAGAATGCTTTGTATAATGGAAATGTTATATATGCTAAACATAATCCTCCCGTCATTCGGGATTCTATGCAAATGATAGAACTTGTTGAAGAGAGCATAACTAAAATGAAACAAAAGAATCCGGATTTGAAACCAATTGATTACACCAAACTGAACAAACTTTCTGGCATTACTTTTGTTCCACAAAAACAACCATCAGAGTTTTCTGAAAACCGAGCATTCTCAAAACTAGTTTCTAAACCAGTAGTTGCTTCCAAATCGCTTTTAAACATGGAACAGATGTATTCAAACAACACTTTTAACACGAGTGCTGCAAGGGGATATCTTGATGATCTTAAAACCAGAGTTGGGCAACTTAAAACGACTTTAGAATCTAAAATGAGACTTAATGAGATCAATTGGAATTCCACGGTTCATTTACAGCTAAAAAAGATTCTTGAGAGTGAATTTGCTCCTCAAATTAACAGCATTCATGCTCGAGTGATTCATTTTGAAAATGCTTTTTTAACTGAAACAACTAACTTTGTCAAGGACCATAAATCTTTGATAAAGAAGGCTAATGAATCTTTTGAATAAATCAGTGTTTTGGAAAATTTAAATGATTCTCTCTTTGAAGCAGTTCTGTCTACTGATATTATGTCCATCATTTTACAAACATATTCTGTTCAAGACGATAAAAGACTGAGAGCTGAGACCTCTGCAATTGTTTCAAAATATGAAAATGCTCTTATTAAACTTGAAAAAGAAAATGTGTCATATTTTAAACAACTTGATCGAAAAAGCGAAGAATGCAAGTATGACAAACTGTCGTATGAGCGTGCCTTCAAGAACATGAAAGAGCAAAATGATCTTTTGAGGGCTCAGCTTGAAAGTCAAAAAGGGAAGGGTGTGGATACTATGTTTGCAAAACCATCGACCTCGGACAAACCAAATACCTCAAAAATGGTTGTTAAACCAAAAATGTCGATTTCTCAATCTGTTCCAAAAGTCGATGTGAAAAATGATTTGACAAAACCAGTCACTCCAACACCCTTGCCCAAGCAATAGGAAAAAGAAAAGATTGTTGATAAAGGAAAAACGGTTGTCGAAATACCAAAAGTGATAGCACCTGGCCTTTATAGGATTAGTCCCACTATTGCGTCTGCCTCCACATCTAAAACATCTGGAACAAACGTCAACTGCATTAAAGAGAATCCTAAAGAGTTTATGAATGCTAAAACAACTTCTAAGGACAACAATATAAATCCTAATGCGTGTGCCTTACCTTCTACATGATTAGAAAGCACCTCTAGGAGCAGCAGACTAAAGCCTAGGAGCAATACAAGGAATAATAGAGTCTCGCATGCCTCTAAGAGTAATTGCAAGAATAAAGTTGAAGAATTAGAAGAACACCTAGGAATTTATCGCTTTGTAATAAGAGACATATTTCATCTGAATGTAATGTCAAAAGTACTGTTTCTAATGCATGTAATGACTCTATTTGTTTAATATGCAAGAAATGTTTAATTAATGATGTTCATGATGATTGTGTTTCTAAGAATGTGAATGTTACGCCTGAACAGAAGAACGTTCCAAAAGGAACTAGTGCTAGATCTAGATCTATAGAAAGATTAGTTGCACGCTTTAGGTCTACCACTAGTAGTCGAATGCCTAGGAACTATCTTAAGTATTGTGTATGGATACCAACGGGTATAGAGTTTATACTCCAGGATGGCAAATTGAAACTTGTTCAAAATAAACAAGTAGCAACCTTTGATGAGTGTCATTCGGATTTTACCCCTAACCCCATGGAACCAAATTTAAAACGGTTTCCAAATACAAACTCTTCTGTTCTTGGCGGGTTATCGAACTATGTCTTTGGATCGTCGACTCGGGTTGCTCCAAGCACATGATCGGGAACTTAAAGCTGCTGATCAATTTCGTCTGGAAATTCATGGGAACTGTACGCTTTGGAAATGATCATGTAGCAGCTATTCTGGGTTATGGAGACTTTCAGTTTGGGAATTATTTAATAACTCGAGTTTACTACGTCGAATGGTTGGGACACAACTTGTTTTCAGTTGGGCAGTTTTGTGATGCAAATTTAGAGGTTGCATTCAGGAGAAACACGGTTTTTGTTAGAAATTTGGTTGACGATGATCTCTTAACTAGAAATCGCGGCACCAACCTATATGCTATCGACATCAACCAAATGGCCCTTCATCATCAATTTGTCTTATGACAAGAGCAACCGAAACAAAATCCTGGCTGTGGCATAGACGATTATATCATCTCAATTTTGACACCATCAACAAGTTAGCCAAAGATAACATCGTCAACGGACTCTCTAAGTTCAAATACACCAAGGAACACCTATATCCATCATGCGATACCTTATATTAGGTGGGAAATAACTGTATAGGTCACTTTATCATCATGATAGAGCTAGAACTCAAGTATATAAGGTTCAACGTTTAAAATTTTTGGGGCCTTTAAAAATTCGGAGGCCCTATGCGACCACACATCCCGCACATGCCCAAATCCGGCCATGCTAATATCAATACCCATACCAAACAAAACCATTAACTATTAGAACCGAAACATACGAGAATCCAGTAACTAATGAAAATCAAATCTTAATTATTCGAACTAAACTATATGAATCTGAGCAACTGATGTTTTTTTCACAGAAATCAAAATGATCAAATAGAACCACGTGCATCAACATAAATTAATTACCAGACTCATTATTCTTATACTTATTCATCATCCAAAAGATTTTAGCTATCTCTTTTGATGGGTTAATTCATTCCGTCAATTGCAAATAATATAGATCTCAACAAACAAACTAATTCAAATAACAACGACAAAGAGGAATAAACAAACGAACTCACGCATAACAATCTTACTTCCAACACACTACATGATCAAGTTCGCCGTAACCATTTTTTTCCCCTTCAGTCAAATCAAACTAATTCAATACAAACAAACATTTTTTTAAACCTCTCATACCATGTATAAATTAAAGGAAAAATGATAATTATATTAATTAGATTAAATAAATTGCAAAGATTGCATTATATTAAATAAGAAATAAACAAACCTAACCCTAATATTGGTCTTATTAACTAACATGACCAATAGTATGAGTTCATTATTAACTAACATGGCCAATAGTAGGAGTATGACATGGTTGACGAATTTATTGGTTTGTATGTTAACAATGACCAACTTATAAAGTTAGTGACCAACTAAGCAATTAAAGTGAGGAAAAGAATATGTATCAATTGTTACGTGAACATGGTCAAAAACTCAAAATGAACGCCATGTGGTTTAAATGTAATCAATGAAGACAAACTCTGAGAATGAAATATAGAATGGTAAGCTAGTCTTTACAGATGCGCCAGTCAAATTTATCAACTCATCAGGGTTAATTTAATACGTTTTTTTCTGTAGTTTCAGTATGTTAAGAAGTAGTCATGTCATCTATTTGATGACATCGTTTTGATTATTGAACACTTATCTAGCTAAAACGTTGGGGGTGAAAGAAGTGTTGCCTTTTTTTAAGCTAGTAATTACTAGTTATGAATAGAAGTAATTTGACCAAATATTAGGCAATGTGTCCCGTCTTCTCATCTTTTCTGGTCACATTGCAGTTAGACACTGTTTGTTTTTAAAAGAAGCATTTATTTTTACTTTTGTATGCAACTAGGAAGAGAAAATCAAAGAAGTGCATTTGTTTATGTTTGCATGTGCGAAGAGGAAATGAAAGATGTCTGTTTGTTTATTTCTAGACATAAGAGGCAAAAATAACTTTTTTTCTCTTCATTTTTGTAGATTATTTTTTTGTCTGATTATCACTTTTTGTATCTTAAAGACTTCATATCCATCTCTTCTCTCGCAAATATAGTTTTGAAGATCAGACATAAAACATAAAACATTTGTAAAAACAGACATAACCCAAGTCATTGCTCCTCTAATTTTCACCAACTTAGAGAGTCTCTCCCCGATAAAAGTTTGAACCATAAGGTCTTTGTCGGCAATGTCACATGCACAATCTCTTTAAGAACATAACGTTAACGTTACCCTCAAGCACATAAAGATAGTTGCGACAACATAAAATAGAGTCCTGACCCCTCAATTTGTTGGTGCTCGACTGCCCGCGTACCAAATACGTGTTAGTAAGTATGTTCATATACGATTTAGATTCACAATTTAGAATTGTAGACACAAATCATTGTCTTTTGAGTACGGTATTTTTATCAATTTATGCATTTGAACTTTAGTCTCTAGTGAAAAAGTCGTAAGTCCCCATCACTAATTAAGCTGTACATTTGATGTTCATTTACGCTTGAAGCAAATTATTCTTAAAGTATTCAACTAAATTATATGTATTTACGAGTCATGGGACTTCCCCTTGGCTTCCTAACTGTGTACGGAAACCGGCCTCTCACACGTGATGCCATCATCTTGGGCTCGGCCTCTGTCTTTGTAGGTTGTTGTCTGTCTTTGTAGGTTGTTGGTTCATAATACGAGTTCACCCGAATGTGCATTTTCCACATCTATCTCGTAACAAATTTCATCGTGAATGCCACTCTATCTAGTGTAAATCTCATACTGACAAGTCTATTAATGAGTGAATGAGACATAATTGAAAATAAGCTAATATCCAAAAACTATTACCAAGTAAAATATGGAATGCATGAGAAGTTGTCAAAGATTGATCGAGACCCTTTCTAGCGTGATCTTTCATGCCGGATATTGATTGGGAGTTGTGACAATTGAATAGGACCACACTGGTCATGCCTATTGTATTATATTGAATACATGCAATTGATTAATGGGTTAAATTTGTATCAAATTGAATATAAAGATATGTATATAGTGAGCTAGTGGCTGTACCAGATCGACTGTGCTCATTCAACATTCTAGAAAGGATCAACCAAAAGAAACTAGCAAATAAACTAAGAACTGGTATTGAAAGAATTGCACAATGTTGAATTTGGAGAGAACATAACACGAATATTCTATTGCATGATCTAGAGACTTGGCAAGAAAACCTTGCGTTTGTTTGAATTACTCTTCATATTATTGAGTTTGATAAAATCTTTACAACTTGACAGTTTCACTAAATTAAGTATATTTACACTGGATAAGGATCGAGTAAGAAGAAAAAACTTGAAATGAAAAGAATGAGAAATAAATATAATAACATATTTAAGATGCATCGACTTGAATTAAATGCATCTCTATTCATTTATATACATCCTAATTAATTTTGAAAGTAATGTTGAAGTAAAAAAGATGCAAAGTAGTACTAGCAACAAATTTGACCCGCAGAGGACGAAAAATACATATGATTCTTCTAACTTGATGAAATGCATCTAATATATGTATATCTAATTTTTAGCTAGAAAAAATATTTTATGGTGCATCTAAAATATTAAGGATGCATCTAATTCAAATCGATGCATCTCTAATGTATGATTATAGTTATTTCCAATCATTTTCATTTTAAGGTTTCTTCTCATTTGATCCTAAGTCTATTTACACGAATTAACATGATAGTTGTATTCAGAAGTGAGCCGATAATTTGTATTAAGGGGGTTCAATTTTTCCCGATATACCATTTCTTTGTTTTAAAAGCTTGATTGATGTTGCATTGTTTGACATACGGGTTCAATGGTTCAAGTAACCATTTTTTTTAATCTCTTTCTACCCAAATCATTTGCTTCACTTTTCTTCTATTCCATACCCTTATTCTTCTTCAAATACTCATATACTCCGTATTTTTCTAAAATTTGTGAATGATAGAATAAAGGGTTCCTCAAAAATATTGAAACCATATAAATACTCACTTGATTAGTTGAGAAAATAAACATAATGGGCAAGTGCTGGCTTAAATGACACTGACGATAGGGAATTGAAGAAGATAAAAGCATCGTTGTTAATTAGACAAGTGTTGATAGGGGACTGGCTTGAAGACTATAAAATGTAGGCTAGTATTCAAGCAACAAGGCAAGCTAATTGGGCCGGTTTGGGGTGGCCAACCCCCTGAATTTGCCGCTGATTGTATTTTTTTCAAATGTATACGATTATAAAAGAATAGTAATGCATGTGTTCACTTCTTTGTCTTATAATCAAACCACCGGCGAGTTCATAATTGTTGAGAACCTATTTTGACATACATAAAATATCGGATGCTGATTAAGTCAGCAGATTTTATGTTGTCTAACCGGTAATGTGACTAAAATAATTCGGAAAGAATTTGTCTGGAACTCTAAATATAACTAATGATGTTATTTTAAATAGTTATTATCAAAAAGAGATTCTACCCTCGAGGGTAGATGTATGAACTGTTTACATAGGACTTTTCACAAATCTCGTTTCACTGAGAATGTACTATTTTCGTTGTTAATACTTAACCGTAAAATCAGTGATGGTCATATCAAAAATAGGAACAAGCGCATGTCAAAAGCATTCATCAATGTGTATCTTAAGAAAAAATGAATCATTATTCATCTTGTTTAACGAGTGCTCTCAGGTCAAAGTTTAACGTGGATATAAAAGGAAATTTTGAATTTATCAAATTAAAATTCAGATTTAATTATAGTAACTTATATGTTTAATTAATATGTATTAAATACAATTTCTAATATGAAAATAAAATTTAAGTTTAAAATTGTAGTTTAACCGATGGTCTCAGACAATCACTTAATCTATTAGTCAGTTATATTGTTAAGCATGTTTATTATGCAAGTTATTTCAATTCTTAAATCTAAATTGCTTTTGAAGTATAATATCTTTTTATATTTAAATGATGATAGCTAAGCAAATTTGGAAAACTGGGGATGCCAATTTGGAGGCAACCTAAAGTTTCGGATACTAAAGAGTATCAATGAAACAAGAACACAAATAATAGAATCTGATCAAATCAAATGAGCTAGCTGGGCCATAGAAATTGTCAATTCTATACATTGTTTGACCAATTAATGTAAAAGCTATAGCTGTGGTCGGTTAAGATGATTTGTTAGGTACGACGGTGGTTTAACAAACGATCACATCATTGACCTATTCTCATAGCTAACTGCCACACATATAACGACTTGTACACTACGGAACATGATTAAATGACAAAAGAATAATGATATAGTACTATTTTAGTTCGTTTCTTCATTTTGATGCATACATTAATTGTATCCTAACTAAAGGGGAAAACCAAAGCAAAGGAGGAGGTTTTAAGCTTTTTTTTTTTTTTTTTTTTTTTTTTTTTTTTTTTTTTTTTTTATAAAAAGTGTTTGACCGTTGACAAGATTTGGTCTTTTCTGTACTAAATAAATATTTGCCGATTTCTTAAAGTTCCATGCAAAACCCATGCATGTTTGACTTTATTCTTCCCAGCTCTCACATTTGGCGCGTGACCACACGCTACTACTTTAGTCTTTAATTTTGTTCCATATATCTTTTTTTCTTTTTCTTTTTTGAACAAACCTTAACAAATTGATCATTTGGGTATATTTGTCAAAAGCAGCTGTAGGTTGCATGATTTAAGCTGTAAACTATAAATATGTCAACATGAGTTACAAGCTGAATTATTATTCTTATTATTATTTTTTGGATAAATTGCAAAAATGGTCATTGACGTTTCACGAAATAGCAAAAATGGGACCGAGACAAAAAGTAGCGCAAAAAAGACACCAACGTTCTACATTTTTGCAAAATCGCCACCGAGAGGCTTTTTCCGTTAGCTTCCGTTAGTTTTCATCGTTAAGTGCAGTGAAATGACTAATATACCCTCGTCTTCTTCCCCATTTGAATTTCTTTTTAATTTATATTTAACTTTAATAAAAAATGAAGAACATCAAAAGCAAAAACCCAGGCATTCAAATCAAAACCCAGATCCAACAATATATAACTAACATTCCTTTCCTTAATCTCATAATCCATAATACTTTAAACTGATCATTTAATTCTCAAACATTTCACTGCAATTAAAAAGAAATACAACTAATTTTGCTCAAGAACACTCATGCTGAAGCTACCAATCTCCATAAACATACCAAATTATACGATAATTATCAACCCCAAATCCCTGTCAATGAGAGTGAACCAGAAGTCGTTGATATATATTTCTAAAGAAATATATTTCTAAAGATAAACATAACCCGAATTGACATATATTTCTAAAAAATGGACCGAAATTGCCACCCCTGATGATCGATATTGAACTTTTAATGAAAAAGACTTACAGTGTCACGCTCATGAATTAAAGGTTGTAGTAATGACGGATATGAGAAACTCAATTGTTCATAGAGTTGAAAATCAGTGTCGTCTGCAGTTGACTCCTGGAACATGTTATCATGGTTATATATGGAACCTGACTTTGGATTATACAACAGCCTATTAGGATGCCAGTTATTTCTGTAGTTGGTTTTCTTTCTGTGAAATGACTTACTGAAATTCACTCGAGAAGCAAAATGAGAGTTAGATGAAGGTGTTAAAGAAAAGAGGTGGCAAAATGGACAGTTCAGGTGATGGTTTAAAACTGGTTCGGCCTCAAATGGGTATTTTCTTGTTATACATGTAAACACACCAAAAATAAGTTTCAGGATGACTCTGAACCAATTTGATTCATTCCTCGTTTGACTTTTTTTTTTTTTTTTTTTTTTTTTTTTTTTTTTTTTTTTTTTTAACTAACTAGTTTGAGATAAGCGAAAACCAAATTGACCCGTTTATAAGTAAACGGGTCAATATTGCCACAAAATTAAAAATAGTAGGGTAAATACCAAACCTTTAAGTTTATCTTGGACTGATCCGTTGATGATGTTATCCCACTGAGAACCACTTTAGCAAGGCTTAGTTTTTCACTCCATTTGAGCGAGTTCCACTTCCTCTCAAGCTAAAAATTTAGAACACGTATTAAAACAACAGCAGCAAAATAGTTGCATTACTAAATATTACATGATCAAAAAAATAGAGATGCACACCGTTATTTCAATAGGTCGATCTCCTAGCACCACTTGTGCACTAATTTCCTCAGAAGCTTTTCTTGCAGCACGAAACTGACACAAAAATTGCTTAGCTGAGACACTGTAATATTTCAAAATGCTCATCTAGTAATCGTGCCTATAGTAACTAAACTGCTTACCTCATCACCAAAAGGGCGATTGATGTTTGAAGAAATCTTGGAGGAAAAAGTTGCCAACAATAGACGTAATGCTAGAGCAGTTTGACCACCTGTATTGTAAAACAAACTTTATCAACTTGGTTTGACGTTAAGATGCGCAACCTGCAAATCAAATGGGGAACGAGTGATGGATTACCTAGATTGATGCTGCGACCAACAGCCCCAAAGAACCCTGAACCAGATAAGGAAAACGGGTTGAATTTTAGCCGTGGTTCGACTTCAGTATCAGTTGATGTGTACATGATTCCTGCTCTAAAAATAGTCTCTGCAACAAGTTAAGTTAAGCCATAGATGGAAGAAAATTCCGTAAAAATCTAATGCAATAAGGATGATTGGATCTATAATATATTGGCCTCAAGAGGTCTGCTGATTTCATTGACAGCTTCTAAGGATAATTTCATAAACTAGCAATGTATTCATCTCAATGTTCCACATTTATCATTGATTTTGATTGTTCCATCTTAGTCGAACTGTTTCATTATTGTCATTTTTACTTTATGTCTTTATAACATCAAAATGACGGAAATAGATCATTATAATTAAGTTTAATGACCAAATTGGTATAGATCAATGGATAATGGCTGATGTGAAACACTCAGATAACGAGATAAGTCTGTTGGATCAATCTTATACTACCAAAACATACTGCAATTCATATCTATTTAAGGTTCAAACTCATGCATTTACACCACACTGAAGAACCAAGTGAACTTGTGATTAACCTCAAAAGATGTGAATCATCATCGCCTCGTGTATGTGTGTCTAACCTATCAACATAGAGCACAACATCCGGGGTGTGTTTTTTTGCAAGTCACTTTATAGACTTGAGAATTTTCAAGTTGTACGATCGTTCAAAGGGGGAACACTTGAGGCCTGGTGTGTCAATGACTCTAAGTTCGATTCCTTCTATAGTTCCAACTATTTCTTGTATAATAGTTGTGTCCGGATCAAATGCGTTTGTTGAGGCTTTGTTTTCACTAAAAATGGAATTTATAGTTGCACTTTTACCAATACCCGTCTTTCCAATAGCTAAAATGGTCATATGAGAGTCAAACTCGTTCAATAATCCAAGAAAACGAACAAGCTTTAGAAACTTTGACTTTACCGGCTGCATTTTGACCAGCGATTCTTCTTGTTCATTTCCACTGATAGTTGCAGACTCGGACTCAATCTCATTGCCTGAATCTGAAACATTCCTTGCAATGATTCTTTCCAAATCAAAGCTTGGTTCATCCAGTTCTGAAAGCTTTACAACATCATTCAAGCATTCGACCATATATCCCTCGTCTTCGATTGTATCGGCCGGAACAGAACACCTCGTCAAACCATTCAATCCTTTAAATTCTTCAATATCATTGATATCCTCACCTTCATCATCGCTAAAGGCTCCAGCTTTAGTGGCCACAACAACCTTCATCACTACCATTTCTTTTTCCACTTCGCTTAGCCTATTCTTGGATTCGGTTCTATAAACATCAACGACTTCTGGTTCATTCTCATTGACAAGGATTTGGGGTTGATAATTATCGTATCATTTGGTATGTTTATGGAGACTGGTAGCTTCAGCATGAGTGTTCTTGAGCAAAATTAGTTGTTTTTCTTTTTAATTGCAGTGAAATGTTTGAGAATTAAATGATCAGTTTAAAGTATTATGGATTATGAGATTAAGGAAAAGAATGTTAGTTATATATTGTTGGGTCTGGGTTTTGATTTGAATGCCTGGGTTTTTGCTCTTGATGTTCTTCATTTTTTATTAAAGTTAAATATAAATTAAAAAGAAAATCAAATGGGGAAAAAGACGAGGGTATATTAGTCATTTCACTGCACTTAACGAGGAAAACTAACGGAAAAGGCCTCTCGGTGGCCATTTTGCAAAAATGTGGAACGTTGGTGTCTTTTTGCGCTACTTTTTGTCTCGGTCCCATTTTTGCTATTTCGTGAAACGTCAAGGACCATTTTTGCAATTTACCATTATTTTTTCAATAAAAGTGTTTGGTAAGTTATCTATTAACTGTAATTATAAGATGTAAAATAATTTATTTATAATTTGTAAACAAATGTAAAAAATAACTATAATAAACTCATTTTATTAATATTAATCTTATTGCTTAAAGAGAATATGCTTGTAACAATCATTGACGACGTGCATTCTATATTGATTTAGCAATATCATTTCGGATGCGTTTAATCTCATTAGATGCTCATTGAGAGGCATTTTTAGTTTTCATGGCTACGAATATCGTGAAATTCATTAGGTGTTATCTAATTTGAATGTTGCTCGATCGTAGTAAATATCATATCTTCTTAATCACTATTAGGAATGTAGTAATCCAAAGCAAATGCGAGCATAATAACATCAATTGGCATTTGCACTTTAAACCGGGCATTCTATCAAGTATCCGTTTCTTTAAAACTCCAAATGATCTCTCAATATACATGTTAATCATATCTAATAACAAATCAATAAATTATAGTTTTAATATAATGTTACAACATATCCAATATTGTTATTATTATTGTTATTACTATAATAGTTTTATTTGAATGCATAAATCTTGTTAATAATGTCCAATTTTAAAAAGATTATAGTATATTTGGAGGGTATATCAGTAATTTAAAATTTTAACAGCTCTAAAATATTTGAAAATTTTCGTGAATCAGTTTTTTATTTAAGAGCTAATTATTTAAAATTTAATCTTAAATTTATATATTCAAACAAAACTACTTTTTTAAATAAGATTATTTTTATAATAAAAAGCTAACAACTATAAAAAAAACTTTAAAAAGGCCTTTATCGGAGAAATCCTTTGGATAATATACATGACCTTAGAAGTTTTGGACATAATTTTTAGCATATTATTTTTATTATTATGTTCTTTTTCTAGTATTTTCTTCTAAAGTATATGAAGATATATTAAAAAAAGATGATTTATATATATTTTTTTTGTCAAATATGAACGAGTTGAGTTATTTAAAAAACCAAACATTCCTCACATACAAAGGGACTAATCCTCATCATCCATCTAAAAAGAAATCGATGGTTGATATTAAAAGCATTTAATATTTCACTCATTTTTTGTAATTTAAATATCTCTTAAACCGTTAATCGTTAAGCGAAAATAATTACACTAGCGCGACGAACATTTAATTATCTTTATATAGACGGGCACTTTGATATATACTTTCGACAAAATTTTTTTTTTTCGTTTTTTCACGTTTTTTTTCGTGGCCGAAAAAAATCATATATGATATATCATATATGATATGTAATCATATATGATTTTTTCGGCCACGAAAAAAAATGTGAAAAAAACGAAAAAATTTTTTTTGTCGAAAATATATCAAAGTGCCTATCTATAGAAAAATAATTAAATGCTCATCGTAACGGTATATTTTTTTCGCTTAACGATTAACGGTTTGAAACATATTAATATTTGAAAAAAAAGGATGAAAGTTGGTTTTTTTAATTGTTTGGATTAATATCATCCATTAAATAAGGGAAGATGGATGATGGAGATTAATCTCTTGGTATTTTAAAAAATTTTGGTCCTCAAATAATCTTATATCAATATTAACATGTATTATATTTTACTAGCATATAAAAGTATGGGATATTCCTTTACAAGAATATTTTTGGAGTAAACAAATATCTATTAAAATTAGATAAAAGTTCTTTATAGATCTAATTTTTACCATAGAACCAATCAAGCAATTTTAACCACTCATTTTTTTTTATCAAAATAAAAAAATAAACTTTCACCCTTTTTTTAAAACTTAAATATTTCGCAAACCGTAAATCGTCAAGTTACAAAAAAAATACCATCGCGACAAGAATTAAATTATCTTTCTATAGATATGCATTGTTATATATTTTCGACGAATTTTTTTTTCGAAGAACTTTTTTTTTTCGCTCAGAAGAATCATATATGATTTGTAAGAATCATATATGATTCGATTTTAACAAATCATATATGATTCTTACGAATCATATATGATTTTTTACGAATCATATATGATTTTTACGAATCATATATGATTCTTTCTGGGTGGAAACTAAAAAAAAAAAAATCGTCGAAAGTATATAACAATGCATATCTATAGAAAGATCATTTAATTCTCGTCGCGATGGTATTTTTTTTGCAGCTTGAAGATTTACCGTTTGTAAGATATGTTGTTTTGAAGAAAAAAGGTGGAAAAGATAAATGGGTGAATATGATTGGTTGATAGGTTCTATGGTATGTATAAGTTTCATGCATCTCAACTCATAGGACTAGTTAGTTACAGTAAATCTAATGAGGTAATGAGGTAATATTAAATTCGTATGAACCACGTCTAAAACACATTTGAGAAAATATACGCTCTAATTCTAAATTAGGAACATTGAACATGCGTTATTTTATAACTAGTTATAATGCCCGCGCACGCGTGGGTTTTTTAAAATTTTTTTGAATCATATATTTTTATTTATTAAAAAACAAATAATTTAATATTTGTTTTGTTTGATTTATGTTTAATTATAATTTTTTATTATTAAATATAATTATTTGAAAATTTTAATACTAATATTAATTGTATATTATCTATAATTTTTGTATTTATTTTTTACTTGTCTTAATTGCATTTTATTTATATTTTTTGTATTTATCTTCTACTTGTGTTATGAATAAATATAAAATATTACCTAATAAAAAAATAACATTACTTTTTAAATAAAATTATTACTAAATAAGATATGAATGCATTTTTTAAAATGGAAAATTTTCAATAAAGGTTTTATTGTATTATATAAAAGATATACCACACTTACCAAAACCATTTCATGCAAAAAAGTGAAACATTGTACAAATAAGGAAACCTTTTAATTCGAAAGATCAAATCCAAATTATCATTCTTATATAAAAGTAAAAGTCAACTCTGTATATTGATTCTCACGCAATTATAAACTCGCGTGAATAAAAAAGAACAAAATCCGCCATTAACTTCCATCTTTCAAACCGTTACGTCAAAAAACATATTTTTCTAATGACTCTTTCTCATGTGTACTATATATATATATTTCAACAAAATAACACACCAAAATTCATAATTCACAAATCTTCTCAACTTCAAAGGTGATTACAATATCGAAAAAATAGAAGAATATAACATTAGTAACATGCCCGGTGGCCTTGCAATAACGAACTCACCGGTGTTCTTATCATCACCAATGTTTCGTAAGCCGATCATCAGCTCCACGTCACCATCTTTCTCTCTTCATCACGCGCCTCCAACACCGTTGTCTCCGAGTCATATGAATGGATATAAGGAAGGAAAAGCTATTAGCTGTGACTCGAACATTTCACCTTCGGTTTTAAGTAAGAGGAAGAGACCAGCTAGGATTCAGATACCCTTTGCACCGATGAATTTCGTTGATGAGGTTGTGAAAAAAGTTGACGATGTAACTGAAATTGATGAGGAAGGGGAGGCGTATTCGGTTTATTGTAAACGAGGGAAACGAGGTGCTATGGAGGATCGTTACTCCGCGGTTGTTGGACTTGAAGGAGACTCTAAACAGGTATTACTAATTATCTGCTTATTGCGCTTTGATACACCATATATTGCTTTTATGAGATAAGTTCTTTTAAATAAACAATATTGAGTCATTGCTCGAGGTGGTCCTTGGAGAAGGGTGAGTTGCACACATGAGTGAACGGGTTTAGCGTTTTTTAGCTGATTTAAATCTAGCTTTTAAGAGAAATAAAAGATATTCTAACTTGCTTCAAAAGGAAGTTAGGGTTTATGAAAAATCTTATAATATTTACATATCCCTTAAGTTGAACCATTAGTATTCTGTAGATTGTTTATTGTTATTAACATCTATAATTCATGATTATAGGCGTTTTTCGGAGTGTTTGATGGGCATGGAGGAGCAAAGGCCGCAGAATACTCAGCGAAGAATTTGAACAAAAACATAATGTCTGAAGTATCAAACAAATGTGAAGATGAAATTGTGGATGCTGTTAGAGAAGGATATCTAGCTACTGATCTTGAGTTTATGAAAGAAGATGTGAATGGTGGTACTTGTGCTGTGACTGCATTGATTCGTAAGGGCAATCTTATAGTATCTAATGCCGGTGATTGTCGTGCTGTTATGAGTCGAGGTGGAGTGGCAGAAGCTCTTACTGATGATCACAAACCTTCTAGGAAAGACGAAAAAGATAGAATCGAAAACCTGGTAGGAAGCATTTCTTTACAAATTATAAAAACTATAATAGAGATGTTTATTTTCTTAGAATGAATTCTTAATGTTTTGAAATGTCATAAATTACAGGGTGGATATGTTGATTCTCGCAATGGTGTTTGGAGAATACAAGGTTCACTTGCGGTGTCACGAGCTATAGGGGACAAGCATCTTGCTAAATGGGTGATTGCTGAACCTGAAACAAGAATAATCGAAATTAGACCTGAATGCGAGTTTTTGATCCTTGCTTCTGATGGAATTTGGGATACGGTAAATACTTTGATATTAGTAACAAATAATGTCTAATCTTCAACAAATTAATCACTTTTCACAATTATAATTGCTAACTTGCTCTACACTGATGTATCTTTTCAGGTTAGTAACCAAGAAGCAGTAGACATTGTTCGGCCATTTTGCATAGGAACCAATAAACCTGATCTAACATCTGCGTGTAAGAAGCTCGTTAGCTTATCGACAACAAGGGGCTCATACGATGACATGAGTGTCATGGTTATCCGGCTGCCTCATTTTTCGTCTTAAACATATAACAAGTAGTTTAGCCTAGTTCCTGAAAACCATCATTAATTGTACACAAAGAAATATTAATTGTTTAGACTCATTGTTCTTCATTGTTGATCCTACACAATCTATGATTTCCATTTATGATGGGATACATAAAATGAAATTGGAATTTTGAAAAGCATAGTATAACCTACTTTGATGCTTATATTTCAGTCATTTGACTAAATGAATGATTCCAATTTTTGTTTACTTTTTCTAGTTTTGGGGCCATAAAGATTAATGGTGCCCAGAATATTGGACCAAGTGGGTCAAATAAGTGAGGCTTTGATAGCTGGATCACAGGATTATTTATTATTGTTATTCTTTTTGCAAGTTTGATAGAGTATACACATAAAATGTGTAACTGCTTGCAATTGTCCAAAAGCAGCCGCTCGTGAATTATTTTATATGAAACACAGACCTGGTCAAACGGATGGTGCTTGCCACTCTACTTTGAAGTAATGGTTTTCATGCTTTTGACTCATTTTTTTGTTCACATTTTTGTTTGTTTTGCATTGACTAGTTAATTATGCTGTCAAGATCCTTTTTGATGAAATTAACTAGGTTGCATTGTTAATAGTTATATCATTAGAAGGATTAAGAGGCCAGCTGAATCAGTAGTTGGTTGATAAAAAATAAGCCAAAAACTTGGACAAAAAAGACGTTCGCAACTATAGTAGTAGTTGGTGATATTTAAGAGGTATATAACTATGTATATTGGAGGTAACTTCAGTATAAACAAAGTTACACGCACAACATCAAAAGCATATGGTATAATACAAACAACTCACCGTTCGAATCAAAACCTATATAATAGAAGGTTTTGTTAATGATGACGTTAATCATATATATTTTCTTAAAGAATTCTTTCATTCTACAATTATTATCAACAATCACCTACAATCTCAATATCATCAATGATCTAAATTTAGCACAATGTCAATAATTATTCTTTATAACAATATCCCGAAACTAGCCCACTACAACAAAAGGGAGGATGGGCGAGGAGACTTTCGGCGGGGACACAATGTCTCCGCCGAAAGTCACAAAACGACAAACCCCATGCTAAGCTGGCACACCATTTTGCTGACCGTTTAGTATATGAATAACTTTTTTTATATTGACAATATCCTCTTACAATCAGTATGAATGAGAATGACACTCTATATTGGAAGACTTTGGACATTTTTCAGGAAGTCCCCTCATTTATTTCCTTCTATCCTTTGTCTTATTTGCGAGGATTCTTGTTTGATGGGTCGAATGTGTATACTTTCAATGGAAATATATTTTCCTTCTGATCAACAAATCAACAATTAAATCATCTTAATAATAAAAGACAATTCATTAAAATGGAGTTGGTTAGGTAAATCAAAACATTAACAAAATGAACTTAAGGAATGAGGGAGTGGAATTGCGAGTTTGCTTGATAGAGTGTGTGAGGTGAGGATGGAAGCAATTACGTTGGTATGTATGGGTTAGAGGTGAACATGGTTTTTAGGCTAAACATCTCTATTGTATATTTGGATACAATTGCATTACATGATAAATTGTGAGATCATCTATCGTAACATATACGAATAATCTCAAAGTTTGAACGAAATAAAAATGCGTCGAGTACTACTTACATAATTTTTTCAAAGAGTGGTTGCTTTTGCATACTTGGTTTCTAGGTTGATGAGAACGAGGGTGAAATTCTTGATCTCAATGTATAGAAGTGGAGTTGGCTAAGTCCAGGGTTCATTTTGTATATATTATAAAGTTCAAGAGTGTAATCTGTACATAGTCCAGCCTAATTGTAATTTAGGAAAAGTTTGTTGGATTGATTAAAGTGAAATGTGATGTGAACTAGAACAACAAGATACAGAAACCCATAGTGAAACACACAGTGAAATGAGAGGATTTGGGGAAATTTTGTTGGATTGATTAAAGTGAAATGTGGTGGTTACAAGATATTTAAATAGAGGTTAACAGACTTTCCCTCTAATTACAATTAGGCTAGACTGTGTACAGATTACACCTTTGAACTTTATAATATTACAAAATGAACCCTGGACTTAGCCAACTCCACTTCTATACTCCCTCTCAAGTTGGGAGTGGGAAATCATGGGGCTTTGTGGTCCACTGGGTGAAGCTTATTAAGTTAAGCGAGCCTAGGTGAGAGTAGTATCGGGTTGGGTGACCAACCGGGAAGTCCTCACTTGGGGACTACAGGCTCTAATGATATCAACCAGCTACCTTAGAAGCCTGGGCCCAACCATGTGATGTCTTGATCCAACTAAAGGACGCGAGTTCGATTCCATCCCGTAGCATGGTGGGTATTGGGTGGAGGTATTTCACAAGCATCAAACCTTTGCTGGGTAGGGTTGATGGGTACCATTATGGTACACAGGGTTGAGGTGTCCCTGCCAATCTACACTTTTTGATCCAACAAGTTGGGAGTGGGAAGAAGATGGAACTCCCAACTTGTGTAAGAGCTGGTGATGCTGATCAACTGGTAAGACTTTAGTAAACACATCTGCCACTTGAGCTTTAGAAGGAACATAAGAAGGATGAATAACATTTGCTTTAACTTGATCTCTCACATAGTGACAGTCCACTTCTATGTGTTTAGTCCTGGCATGGAAAACATAATTTGCAGTTATTTATTTATTTATTTATATCACTCTTCAAATCAACTGGACCCAAGTCTTTGATGCCCAAATCTTTTAACAAGCTAACTAACCAAGTGACTTCACAGCAGGTTAGAGCCATGGCTCTATACTCTGCCTCTACTAATGATCTTGATACTACACTTTGTTTCTTAGACTTCCATGAGATGAGATAATCACCTAGCAAAATACAATAGCATGTGGTAGATCTTCTTGTCATTGGGCAGCTTGCCCAGTCTGAATCACAATAAGCAGTAAGATGAACAGAAGAGCTATTGGCTAGCAAAACACACCCTGGCCATGATTATTAAGAAGGTATCTTAGCAAGTGTTTAGCAGCTTGCATATGGACTGAGGTAGGTTGCTATATAAACTCGCTCAAAACTTGAACTGTAAAGCAAATACCAGGCCCGATAATTGTGAGATAAATCAATTTACCAATGAGTCATTTATAGGATTCAGGGTCAGGCAAAGGTGTAGCCAAATCTGCTTGATGTTTCACATGTTGATCAATTGGTAACTTGTAAGGTTTAGAATTAGCCACACCTGCTTCTTGCAGTAAATCCATAGTATACTTCCTTTATGATATGAAAATGCTCTGTTTACTTCTTGACACTTTCAATCCCAAGAAACAGCTCAAAGGTCCTAAGTCCTTCATATGAAAATGAGAGTTAAACTGAGACTTTAAGGATTGAATATCTTCTGTATGAGTGCCAGTGATCAACAAATCATCAACTACTAAGACTGCAGTGAAAGAAGTTTCAGTCTTCTTGGTGAACAAAGAATAATCAGCCTTTGACTGAACATATCCAAATGATAGCAAGGTAGAGGGCAATTTGGCAAACCACTGTCTTGGTGCCTGCTTAAGTCCATACAAGGATTTCTTCAGCTTATAGACCTTGTTAGACCTTCCTACATCTTGAACAGGCTCCCTCTCACCAGTATAGCCCAAAGGTAGCTGCATATATACCTCCTCAATCAAATCACCATGTGGAAGGCATTAGAAACATCTATTTGGCAGACTTCTCAATTATTCATTGCAGCCATAGCTAATAAATCTCTCACAGTGACTATTTTGGCCACTGGAGCAAAAGTCTCCTCATAGTCTACCCCTTCCTTTGCATATTTCCATTTACCACTAACCTTGCTTTCTTCCTATCTTCTGTACCATCTGCTTTCACTTTGGTTTTGACGAATCCAATGACAAGCAATAGCCTTCTTCAAAAGTGGCAGATCTTTTATTTCCCAAGTACCATTATCCTCTAGAGCTCTTAATTTATCATGCATAGCCATACACCATTCTCTATGCTTAAGAACTTATTTAAAAGAAGTAGGAGTGACTTGTTAAGTAATGCAGTAATGAAGGCTTGAAACTGTGAGTAAACATGAGTAACAGAAACTTGATTTGCTCTGAGAATAGTGGGAGTAACATAATCTTGCAACCATGTAGGAGTTGAAGTAATTCTTGATGACCTTCCAGGAGCAATTGCAGATGATGGTTGGTTCTGAACAGGTTCAGCAGTTAGAACTTGAGGTGGTTCAGGCATCACATCAGTTGGAGGTACAATAGGAGTGGGTACATTTAGTGGTGTAGAAGAAACATTAGGAGCTGTAGTGGTGACATGGTCGTCATACCAATGGGTTGGCTGAGGTGTAGGAGAGGGTAAATGATGTAATGGTTTTAGCGTATGCGGTTTAGAATAGGGAAAAGTCTCCTCATAGAACTAAACATCACTGGACACAAACTTTACTTTGGTAAGAAGGTTTTGCAACTTATAACCTTTCTGATGTTTAGGACAGCCTAAAAACAAACATGGAACACCTCTTGGGGAGAATTTATCAGGTGTCAGGATTGCTAGCCATAGCCAAACATCCAAACACCCAAACACCCTTAAATAGCTATAATCAGGTTTCTTATTAAGGAGAACTTCATAGGGTGTTTTATGTTTCAAAACTAAGGAAGGTGTTCTTTTTATTAGGAATGTGGCAGTTAAAACACAGTCTCCTCAATATTTTAGTGGAAGATAAGCATGAAACCTTAATGCCGTAGCTACTTCTAAAATGTGCTTGTGCTTTCTCTCTACCCTGCCATTTTGCTGAGGTCTGTCTACACAAATGGTTTGATGTTCTATCCCTTTATCAAAAAAGTAAGGCCCAAGTGATCCTTTCAGAAACTCTAAGGCACTGTTTGATCTTACCACTTTAACTTTCCTTTCAAACTGAGTCTTAACAAACTTGAAAACGGTAATCAGAACTGAGGAAGCATCTAATTTTTGAGCCAACAAATAAGTCTAAGTAGCCCTACTATAGTGATCCACAATGGTAAGGAAGTATCTAAATTTTCCATTAATGAAAACTTTGTATAGACCCCATATATCAATGCATATCAGATTAAAAGGCTCAACTGCATGTGACTCACTATATGAGTATGACAACTTTGTGAACTTAGCCATAGGACAAGAAAGACTGATCTCATAATTAGCATTGAGCTTTGAAACAGAATCACAAGTTATATGTTTGAGATTAGCATTTGACAAATGTCCTAATCTATGAGGCCACAAAGTGTATGAGTTTGAGAAAACACTGACAGCCTGTTTATTTTGATTGATAGAATTTGAAAAAATTCAAAATAAATTACAATCTTCCATACCTATAACTACCATAGACTGCAGCTTTGAGTGAATTTGATTAAGAGGGAGATTGAGAAAATGATAGAGACCATGGTTTTTCTTAACCAATCCCAAAACCTTCCTTGTTGTCAAGTCCTGGATGACACAAAATTTTGGATAGAAAGAAACAAAGCAATTGTTATCTTTTGTCAATTTGGTCACAAATAGAAGGCTAAACTTAAAGTTTGGAACCATTAAAACATCATTCAATAGAACACCATTTTAAGCCTTACTTTCCCTATTTGAGAAATGTGAGTAGTTTGATCATTAGGTAAAGTTATTAAGGGCCTAAAATTAAGCATTTGAAGCTCAAATAACTCTGTAACTACAAGTGTCATGTGGTCTGTTACCCCTGTATCAATAATCCACCCATGAATGACAACTTTAGAACATGACAAACAAGAGTACTAGGATATACTTGCAACAAAATCATTGTCAAGCTCTTCATCAGTATTAGCAGAGTTAAAGTGTGGTAAACTCCTCATTAGCTATTCAAACTGCTTGGAAGTAAACATGTGTGACCAAATGATTCAGTTGCAGCTGTTCTTCTTGGCTGAAAAACTGCTGGTTTAACCACATTTCCCCCTTTGTTCTTTGCCTGACTCTGCTTATATTTATAATGCCAAACTCGGTAGCTAATTTTCTCCTAACATTTGTCAGCTGGATGCTACTTATAACTACATATAGAACATTTCTCTTTACTTTCAGCCTTTGTATACAAAGCAGTTGTTTCAACTGAAGAATCCAAAGATCTACCAAACACTTCCCTATGTGATTCTTCCTGTTGAAGTAATGCACAAGCAGTTTCTACACTAGGCAATGGTAATTGACTCCTGTGTGCTGAATAATCCTAGGAAAAACATTCATAGAGTTCAATTCTTCCCAAACACACTTCATTTTGGTACAATACTCACTTATTGATTTCCACAATATCGTATGTTTCCTTATTTAATTTGTTCTTTCTTGATCCATTACTTAGTGCAAACCTCTTTTCTAACTGAATCCAAATCTCATAGGCAGTACCAATGAACATTATTGACGTAGCAATAGACTCAAACAAAGAAGCCATTAACCAACTTATCACCATATTATTACAAGTTTCCCACTGTTCAGACAAAATAGGATCAGAAGATCTAGGGACCTTCTAGGACCTCGATTTGATCAACTTAACAAATGATGTTAGACTATGGTGACAATAAGGTGGTGTTAATAAGTAGAGAAGAGAGAAAGATAAGGAGAAATTTATAATAAAACTCAAACCATACACACCTTGAAGCACACTCTCATGTGGTGACATATGAGGGTATTTTTATACTTACACATGTGATGCCTTAGTGGGCGTGCTTATGGGTTTGACTTTGGCTTTGGTTGACTTGTATTTACATTAATAAAAGGTTAACTTACTTTCTAACTATTTAACCATTTATCAAAGATCCACGAGCCCAATAACTAAAATATTGCAATTTCTATAACGAGATACAAAATTCTTAATTCGAGAATGACCATCACTTCTTTTAATGCTAACAGACCTCCTCTCATGAACCCTAATTTCCCCTTTGTTGACAATCCAATCTCCACAGACCTCCTCCAAGAACAATAGTTCTGAGAACCTACCAACTTTTCTTGAATAGCAAGCGATCCAGGACCATATGAAGGATGCAAGAACAATGGATTTTGAACAGAATTGATATCAACAGCACCCTGAACTGAACTAGAACTAGAAGGACTCATCTTTACTTTTGCGGAAGCACAATTAATAACAACACACAATCACACTTGAAATTGAATCGATTAACACAGTAATCAATCAATTAGAATGATTGAGAATCAATAAATGATCTCAAGAATCAACCTAACGCCTTGTAACTGAATTGAAACACGAATTTAGTGACTGAATTGTGAGTGGATCTTGTTATTCAGCTCTGATACCATGTGAACTAGAACAACAAGATACAAAAACACATAGTGAAATGAGAGGATTTGGGAAAAGTTTGTTGGATTGATTAAAGTGAAATGTGGTGGTTACAAGATATCCAAAGAGAGGTTAACAAACTTTCCCTCTAATTACAATTAGGCTAGACTACGTACAGATTACACCCTTGAACTTTATAATATGTACAAAATGAACCCTAGATTTAGTCAACTTCACTTGTATACACCGAATGCGTTGGATATTTGTTTTTGCTTCTTAGTGCTTGCTAGGTGATAGATTGAGTATTATATTGTTTTTTGTTCAACATTTGTAGGATTGTTCCGGGACAAGGTTTATGTGGTGTACAGAAACAACACTTGGTTAATGGGTGACTACAATTGTGTGTTATAAAGAAAACATGACATCTCCTGATTTATTAATGAGATAGAGAGATCTTGGTTTGAAAATCTAAACAAATGTCATGTGATTCAAGTAATGGGATAGAGTGGTTGTCGAGTGGGAATTGCACCAGGCTTTACCTCTCAAGGGATCTTGAGAAGCTTACAACCCCCACCAGGCAGTGTACCTGATCGATGTAGTATAGTATAATGACAAGTACCGAGGGATTGATCGTTCAGCTAGGAATAGTGTCGCTAGGATTAGAAAACCTAAATACTAGATCTAGAGATGAGGGATGATTCTTTTTGTATTTTTATATTTTTAAGAAAGCAAATTAAAATCTCGGGTTTTGAAGGATTTGGACGGAATTAGTTGCTAGTTAACTAACCCAGTACTAAA
The DNA here is from genome assembly GCA_030686995.1 of Artemisia argyi. Classification (NCBI taxonomy): domain Eukaryota; kingdom Viridiplantae; phylum Streptophyta; class Magnoliopsida; order Asterales; family Asteraceae; genus Artemisia; species Artemisia argyi. Next base: position 147,944,306 of record CM060709.1, on the reverse strand, counting down.
GATGCAATCAAAATAGAATACTAGAAATGAAAATAAACTATATTAAACTAAGGTTGTGAGCAATATGTGGGAAAAATATGTTTACTTAGATTTCACTACTCCCTAGATATCTTTTACACGTTAATTACTTGATATAGTTGCGTGGATGACAGATTGTATTCCTTAATACCATTCATGGGGTGGCGTACTTACTTCCCCAATCCTATGAGTGCCTACTTCACTCCTATGTCGAGCCTACAAGAAGCTCCTAACATGGGATCATTAGAATATAATCATGCATTAAATACAACCAATAAAACCTAGTACACATCAATTCATGTTTCCTAATACGTTCAAGCATGTTACACAATGGAGATCTGCCAGTTTTCTTAAGCCTAACATTGAAATCATTCATCCAATACAACAATAAACAAGTAATCAACACATAATCAACATCTAGGTTTCATTAGATCTAAGCAAACACAAGATAAATCTAGCCTAGCATGTTGAAATCAAGACAAGCACAAGATATAGACAACCAACACATAGACATATTGATTGAATTAAGAGAAGACTTATCTCAATAACACATGTAAGGATTCAAGGGTTGAAAACCCTTGAAAAGCTGTAAAATTCATACAAGGTTCGGCCCTAGGGTTTCTCCACACAAGTTCTTTTTTTCAATGAATGAAAATTAGAAAACTATATATAGATATTAGGAGGTGACGGCGTCAAGAACAAAGGTGTGACGCCGTCATCTCGCCGCCAAATTAATCCTCGGACTGCCTAGATCTACATCTGACGCCGTCATGTAGTCCTCTTTTGCAGGCCATCACACAATTTACTCTTGACGCTCTTCTTGTGACGCCTTCATGTTTGTACTGGGTCGTCATGGTTTTTACTCTTGACGCCGTCAGGAATGTCTTCTTGACGCCGTCACACACTGTTCCCAGAATGGAAAATTAAGTCTTTGGCGTTTTCTTCACTTTTATGCTCCAAAAACGTCCGAATTGCTTCCTTTTCCAGATTTCACTCCCAAAGTACCTAAAATCACAAAAGGAACGATTTAGGGCAATATTTGATCAAATAAATTCAATTCCGGGCTTAAATAACCCCCTAAAAACGGATCATTTTTCGCCTCATCATATACCCTTACACTTGAGATTTGCTTGTCCTCAAGCAAATGCGCTTTTATTCTAATCAAAATACAAGTTAGGGGTCATTTAACACTAATATAAAAGTAATTACAACAAATAATCGTTCCACTAAAGACCAAAGACAAGCACGGAGGTCATACACTAGCACCTCACAAATAGTGTTTAGATACTCACATCTCTCAGGTGTAATAAAGTATAAATTACAATATGGAAACGGAAGATATCTCTCACTACCTGTTATAGCAAAATAGATTACCATAGGCTTGGGAAAGGATCAAACCTCCACCACATGGCGTAAGCACCTAGGATAAACTATCAAAGAGGTCTTTTAAAGGGTTGTAACGTTAGGTGTAGGGATATGAAATACACGGTTTTGTTGGATATAGGCAGTCTTTACTGGTGGTGAGCTAACAATCTTGGTTAATTACATGTACAATATGGCGTTGCTAAGCCAAGACTAGACTCGACTTAAGCTAATAAATGAAAAATAACAAAAACATAAAACGAACATAGAATAAAAAGGGATGGTAGTCCGTATGTTTTTTTCTTTTTCTATTTTTTTTCTTTTTCTTGATTTTTCAAATTTTTTTTTTATTTTATTTTTTTTTATTTTTTATTTTTTTTACATACACTCTTACCCTACCATTCAAAATAATACATCATAGGGAATGAATATTCCCCTTACACTTGAATTTTTACATACTTTACAATAAACTAATCTAATGACTCGAATTAAGATAATCAAAGCACTTGGAGTACTTTTAAGATTAACGCACATATGGGGGTAATAATATTATGTTCTTCCTCATTACTTCATAAAATAAGTACTTTACCCATGAGTCCCAATCGTCCCAAAACAATATGTACAAGGATATGACTCGACTTAGCAACCATGTAATCAATTAGATAGTTAACTTAGGGTTTAACAAATAACAATAATGTACTAAAGATGAGTGCATACACGGAAGGCTAAGGCGATTTGGGTGTACATTTAAGTGGGGTGTAACAAATTCTTCCTTTAAGTAAAATGCTTAAAGTTAGAAACGAAAAGATAGGCTCGGAGGGGTGTACTAGGGGTTTCGTGTACTAAAAATGAGTACAACGCTAAGGTGTGGGAAAAATTAGTTGACTTAACTAGCCAAGTAATATGACTTAAATGGTCAAGTAATTATGATACGGGTTTAACACAAGGGTGATTCTAATGCCTCTTATCATGTAGTAAATCCTACTACGCGAATGTAGTCTCACTAGCGGTCTCGGGATGGATCACTAACGCAAGTTCTGGAGTCTAAATGCTACCGGTACACTCATAAGCACTAATAGTGAATGTTTTTCCTATCAAATCTAAAGGCAAACCTCACATATTTGGGTGGAAAATTTTTCTGAATAGTACGGTTATGTGCAAGTCATACAATCTCCTATCCATGAGACGCTTGCTATGGCTAAAGTTTCACTCCTAAATGTTGTAAAAATTTTTAAATTTGGCTATAAAATTGCACTAACAATTATTTCTCATAGTTTTATTACACATCTACTATTAAACAAAAAAACTCAAGTGAAAGTGTATTTGTAAGGTATCATCATTTTACCCTCCCCTTACGCTTAGGATGAACATTGTCCCCAATGTTCAAGTAAAAAATGTAAAAGTGAAATAAGTAAAAAGAATGAAATCAAATACTCCCCTGATTCGCTCGGTATGGTTAATAAGGTGGCCAGGTTAGATCTTCCTCCAAGAAAATGAACAATCAAAGCTTCCCTTCCAGAAAAATAAATCATCTTCTTGTCATACATAACCTGTAAAACCTGAGAAAACAGACAAGGCAACCTCGCATAAAATCGGCGGCAATCTACATAAGTTACTAAATCCTAGAAAACAGAATAAGATATAATGCTTGTGGAATGATGTTTGCAGATTTCCTGGAGATTATAAACTTAATAATTCAACAAAAACTTTAAGACTCCGTTAGAAAAACAAAACTGGTAAAATTTCCAGATTTTTACACGTGACGCCGTCAAGATTAAACTCATGATGCCGTCATTGAGGACATCTTTGGGATCAAACTTAGGTTTCAACTTCCTATCGGTTTTCTTAGTACGGTATGACCTTTCAAACTTTTCTCCATCCGGATCATACAAAGTCATCTTCATATGCCATGATCCGTCACCTTCTTTAGGTGGTTTGTCCCACCTCCATTTACACTTGTCTCCCTCTCTTTTCCACTTATTCATCTCTATATTAATAGGTATTACGCTCAAGAACTCAATCATCTTCCTAAAGACTAAGGGGTCCTCAAAAGGATCTAGCTCTTCATCTCTAGCTATGAGTTGTTCCACCGAATGTGTCTTTTCAATGAAATCCTTTTCTAGATAGAATGGGCGTTGAGGTCCTATGAAGTTCCTTTCTATCCAAGGTCCATATCTAGACGGTCTCCTATTAATCTCTACCTAATGTGGTGTCGGTTCATCATCACAATCATAACTATGCTTCTTAACATCGTATACCGACCAAGTATCACCTTCACCTACCGCTATCTTAGACTCCTTACAATCTATCATGGCACTAGCGGTTGCTAAAAATCCTCTTCCTACCAACAATGGGCATGTAGTGTCACTAACCATGTCTAGGACGTGAAAATATGCTAAGATAGTTAACTTTCCTATGTGAACAACTACATCCTTAATCATTCCAACCGGGTGGGCAATACTCCCATCCGCTAGACCTATCAATACCTCCGTCTCCTCTAACTTTCCTAGCTTAAGAGTGGTGAATAGGGATAAGGGAATCAAGTTGAGGCTTGACCCTAAATCGGCTAGTGTGTCGAAAGCTTCGGATCTTCCTATCTTACAAGGCAAAACAAATATACCCGGATCATCAAGCTTTTTAGGCAACTTGTTTTGAACGAAGGCGGTCCCATTTTTTCCTAGCTTAAATTTCTCATACTTTTCTAGGAGGGCACTATAGTAGGGAGCACGGGCTAAGACATCAATGACGGGGCGTTCAAGGTGAAGTTCCTTGAATTCATCGTCAAGGTCTTGTGTAGGAGGTGTTTCAACTGTACTTTTGACCGGTTTTATATCGGGTGTTTTACTTGATTGGTCCTTTTAAAGAATTTGGTTTTGTTTGAAATACGTGCTCGTTGGTTTAACCGAGTAGTATTGTGGACACGAAGTGGGTGATGAAACTGATGATATGGAATTAACGTTTAGTTTCGGATTCTTGACCGTGTCGCTTGGGAGTGCTCCCATTTCTCGGTCATTGAGAACTTTCAACAATGCGTCAATTTTGGTGGTCATCTCGCTTTGCTTTTGTTTGAAATCGGCTTCAAACTTAGATATGCGAGCTTCTTGAGATGCCATGAACTTAGACATCAATCCTTCAAGATTGTTGGTACTACCATAGTTGTTAGAAGGATTGTTGTTGAAAGTATGGTTGGAGGGTGGACCGTTTGGTTGCTAATGATTAGGCGGATTGGAAGAAGTGGCTTGATTTTGTTTCCACCTAAGGTTTGGGTGATTTTTTCAAGAGGGGTTGTAGGAATCACCGTAAGGGTTTGGCTCGGGTTTGAAAGTGTACCACTTATCTCCCGCTTCGTCGGTACGCGAGGATGCGTAGTCCGCAAAAGCTGTTCCGGGGAGTTCCACACAATCACGAGTGTCATGGGGACCACTACATAATTCGCATGAAGAAGTGATTTTGTTCACTTGGCTTGAAGGCTTAGGAGCTTCGTAAGATTTCATGAGAAACTTGACTTGGTCCTCAAGTTCCATGATCCTACGGTCGGGAGTGCTAAAGTTATTCGAAGGCAAAGATATTGCCTTGACCGTTTTGTTCAAATCACGGGGATCATTCCAACTTTCGTTGTCATAGATAGCAAGATCTTCTATGAGTTCCCATGATTGTTCCGCACTTAGATCACACAGCTTATGTCACACCCCCAATTTACCTGACTTGCAGCGGAATGGAATACCTGGGGGTGTCTGTCATAGCATCACAGTTACGGTTACATTGAACGACCTAAAGTGTCGTTTGGAAAATACTTCGTTTGATCATTGAAATTATTAAGAGTTTACAAAATGAGGTCCCCAAAAGGTGTTGCATGTTTATGAAAAACAAGTCATACTAGATCAAACGTTTACATAAGTGCATGAAATAATGGTGAGACGCGTCGACTCCGCGACTCCATAAAGGTCCAAATGCATGTCACATGAGCTACCTTAATAACCTAAAATACATTGCTAAAACGTCAACACGAATGTTGGTGAATTCCATAGGTTTATAAAATGTAATGTTGTACGGCCACCACAAGTATAACTGCAAGATAAAAGTCAAGCAAAATAGTACAATAGACGTTAAGCTCATGACCCCGAAGCTAGACTGTTGAAATTATATACCCCTCCTGAATGTTTTACCAGAACACTCCCAAAATGTCAGACATGAAATGCATCCGCCTACTGTTGGTAATATCTACCACGGATGGAAGCGTCACCCTCGATAGATCTATCCACTCACTCTCGCTTAATAGGCAAATTAACGGTCCATGATAATAAATAGGAGACTTTAACAGGTTGGTAAGGCAACTTAAGCAATGTACATATGTTTTGGTACTAGGGCTCGTACTAAAATGGTTGATGCAATGTATTCCCCTGTGGGATTTTAAATTAAAATACTGAATTGAAAACGGGGCTATGAAAACTCACCTTAAACTGATGATACTGTGATGAAGTGAAATGAACAACAACAATGAATGGTTAGCGGCCTCAACCTAATATGAATGATGAACGATCTTTTTAGATCACAAAATGATGTTATGAATGTCTATGCACATGTTTCCTATACCACTCTACTCTTTGGAAAAATACTTTTTGTTATCAAAAATATACATTTTCCAAGACTTAGGAAAATAAGGCAACTAGAAAAATAAAACTAGTTGAAATGTATATATATATATATATATATATATATATATATATATATATATATATATATATATATATATATATATATATATATATATATATATCGTATGTATCAATGTTAGTGTTGAAATCCTCGGTTTGAAATCATTGATATAACGCCTTGCAGTGATAAAAATATACTTGTAATCACTAATGCTTCATTAGTTATGAATTTGGGTACTTGGTATTATTTCTAGAAATCTAGAGTTACTACGTAGTTGTAGTATTATTTTTGGTCTAAAAGCTGTCAAAACAATATGAGTTTTGCCGATATTGAAACGTGAATATCTTTGTCGTTATAAGTCCGTTTTACTTGTTCTTTATATCCACGGTTACGTCTTAGTATGTAGTAATATATTTTGGAAAACTTGGCTCCTCCGGGTTACGCCTAAAGCCTCGTTTTGTCCGACGAAAAACGTCCAACAGCATGTATTTTCAGAAAATATACTTTTCGTCAATAAACTTGCAAAAATCATAACTTCTTCGTTATAAACTCTTTTTAATCCGTTCTTTCGCCTACGGATTCGTTTTTGAAAGTATTTTCTAAAAATTTTGCCAAAGTTTCCTTTATGTTTACTGATTTTCCTGGATTTACAAAAATGGGACAGAATATTTATATACTTGTTACAAATCCATTTTTCATGTTCAAAACTAGTTTCTACTTCAACCAAATCTCTTGCAAACACCACAAAGCTATACTAATCCTACCATACACCTTCTTAGGGTGCCATGGGTTCCTAATCACTACTAATCATGTTAATTTAATAAAGGAACACCTACATCAAAATCTAGGGTTTGTATGTTCAAAAAGTTAACAAAAATAATGTGGTATAGCTAACTTGTACATGAAATTAAGCATGAAAACCATAAGATACAAGTATTAATTAGATGAAATCATGAAAATAAATTTGATAACTCACTTTGAAATAATAGGTGATTGGATGATGAGAAACCTTGTGTTACTTGAGTTTATAATGCAAGAATCTTGATTAGAATGATAAAATGAACAACTTTTATGCTTTGATCTTCAAAAATCAATGAGTTTTGGTCTTGGATTGAATTTGGGTCGTGGGTTTTGATGTAGAGAGGAAGGAGATGAGTTGATTTTTGCTTATTGAAATTATGAAGTGTAGATGACAAGTTTCTTAGATATTTACTTAGGTTTATTATTAAGATAATAGGTAATTAAGTCATAAGGTTAAAAAAATGCACATGGTGTCTAGAGGGGGGGGGGGGGGGGGGAATGTGGCCGGTTTACCAAGGAGAAAAGGAGGGCAAAAGTGTTTTGATAACTTTAGAAGTGTATTGTAGTTTAATGTAAGTATTAGTTAGTTTAGTTATAATCGGGTACCGGGTTTGATAGAAATAAAATTTAACAAGTTAACCGGGACTTAATAAAGTCATAAAAATATTAAAAATATGTTGGGTACAAGTATTGAGTGTTCGGGTGATTATTGTTTATTTTTCACGAAAACCGTTGTAATATTTATAAACTTACGTTATAAATAAAATAAATTTCCAAAATACTGGGTAAATGAATATTATAACTTTTATGATGATATAATGGATATAAAAATATGTCGGGACCATTGTGGGAATATTTAGATATATTCGTCGTGTTTATAAACCGGGTGTTAACGTTTATTTATAAATAATTGTAAGGAAAACGTTAAATGTATCAAATATATAAATTTGAAAATCCTAAGAGTGGTATAACATGAAAATACTGTTATGATGATATGCAGACTGTCTCTAGTTCGTATGCAATGTCCTTACTGATAATGAAATGAATTCGCACCTAAACCCATACGGTTACGCGAATTTTAATACCCGTAAACTAAATTTACGATGAAATGAGTAATGCAAGTGAATAGTGAAAACTTTTCCGGAAATGAATAGTGTTTAGTGAATTGTAAAATTCTCAAATGTTTCTCAGAATATCAAATTGACCTCGAAAATGATGAATAGTAAAATGATGAATAGTATTTTGATGAATAGTGATTTATGAATAGTAAAATGTCAAAGTTTGGGAAATGACCTGAAATGGTGAGTTGTGACAGTCTTCCCCTCTAAAAGGGAACTTCGTCCCGAAGTTCAGTTTATGTTGGTCTCTGAAAACGTATTGGTGAAAAGGTGTTGATATTCGAGAATTCCAGCGAACTCTAACGATAGGAATTCGACTCTGCTTCAACTGTTCGACCTAACTGTCCATGATTCCTACTTGTTCTCCTACAAGGTTTATGTTTGACTTTGGGTTGGATTCCTTTCCAAATGAGATTATGAGTGACTAATCTGAAAAGATGATAATACATGGTTGTGTAATCCTGTTGTTCTCTAACAAGGCTCAAGTCTGACGGCCACTAGGCCTACTCTGTCTGAAATATTACATGATCCAGTGTATATCGGGTTTAACTTTCCAAGTTTTCTGAATGATATCATGCCTTTCCTAGGCAGAACTTTCTACATAACTCTGCTTACCAACATGAAGTTTTAATGGTTTACAACTTATTGAACTTGTAACTGATTCTTGACTTGTAGAAAATTCCTAGTTATTTCCTGAATGCCTAATAGACTAGTATGTTGGGCTTTTCCAAATTTCGATCCGTCAATGGATATTGGCACCTTGATCATAGAGTGCCTCAAATGGTGTAGTCTCTATGCTCGCGCAATAACTATGATTGCAACTGAATTTGGTTTATGATAACTGGTTAGTCTAACCATTTCTAGGGTCAATCACTCATGCTCTGAGCATACTTTCCTATGTTTGAATTGTTCTCTCGCTTTGACCATCGGTCTGAGGATGATAGGTGATGTTCACATCTAAATGGGTTTCTGAAGGAAATTCTGAAATGATTACCTGAAGTCCAAGGTGAATCGGTTTCCTTAACAGGAATAACTGAAATGGGTACAATAAACCTTTGTGACTAATTCCACAACGTTCGGTCCTTCGAACTTGGCGTTATCTGAAAGGGATAGAATATAGGTAACAATTTGATCCCTTGTGTTTTGTTCCAACGGATGATAAGACATATGTCCTTATTTGTCTATTGGGTTTGGTCTTCACTACTGAAGTTCGTGACCTTCCTAATTCCTTCATCACATAATCCAAATATTCTTTATTGTCAAGTCACAAATCCTAAATGCATAAGCGATGTTGTAGGGAAATTGGTTCTGAAAATTTGTCTCGCGATTGTGAGTTTTGGTTGAAATCTTTTTCTGAATAAACAAATTTAGAAAATGGAGCAAATGATTTACTAAGTAATATTTTTCCTGATGATTCAAAATTTCAATAGTTATGAAGTAGAAAAAATGTTTTCAAAACATGTTGTGATTAAGACTGCTTACCAAAGTTTGATGTCTATGTATATTTCTCATTGTACAATAGTGTTGCTAAAGATTGACCAAAAAGGATCGTACTTGTTCAAAATAGGAATTTCAGAAATCATTTTTCCACAAGGCATGTGATTTATGTAAACGCATCAACTTTATTTAAAAGTGAAAACACTAACAAGGATAAAATGGTAGAATATGAAATGTTCGCTTAAATGCATAGATGTCTAACATTTAGTTCCTGAGGTTGGATAATGCCTATTGGTGGTTATCAGGTATAACTACAAGCATAGGTATTTAGACTAACTTAAGTCCTGAAATATTTTATCGTTGTAATTGGCAAGGCGAACGTATCACTTGATGTTGTGTCGATGAATGTCTATTCTGTTTTCCCATGTAGATAAGGAGATATGTTCTGGTTTGATTCCTTTCTTGGTATGAAGGTGAGGTTATCTGAAATTTCTAGAGACATAATGCCTTAGAGGAATCTACATCGATATTCTTGATTCAAACAATTGTCCTTTGTGAAAATTTACTGCAAGAAAGTTTATGTATGGATGAGGCCATGTTTAAATGAAATGCTCTACAGTCTCAATTAGAAGCTTGGTTTATTTCTATTGTGTTGTCCTACGGACATTTATATTGAGTTCAATCTTGTAGCTCAGTCTAGCTAGTACCCTTAAACGATAGAATTTGACAACTAAGTCAGAGATGGTGATTCGGATGGTTTCGCAGTATCTTAGGATTTGTTGTTGAGTTATGAATTCTCTCACTATATACTTCTAGTCCTGGTTAGTAGTTCTGTAATCCTTTCGTTGCTTTTATTGTATAGAGGAATCCTGCATGTAATTGATATGGAAAGTCTCTCTTAGGGAATTCAATGGGAAAATCCAACTTAATGGCTAAGTGGGTGACAGGTGGGGTAATTATCCAGGGATAGTTCGGCAAAAGGGATGTTTATGGAAGAGTTCCTTTGTTTACAAAACTTTTAAGTGAAGATTGTTATTAACAATCCTTTGAAAAGGTAATTATTTCCTTCATGGCATAATCCTTCCTGAATTTTACATAGGTGATCAGGCTATGTACAATTGAGGACTAATGATGCGATGTTAGATTTTGTCAAAATATCATAACTTTTCTCAAAAGTTTTAGATGGTGTTCAACGCATTGTTATTAAAAATGGTATCCTGATGTTTTCTTTCAAATAACATGAAAATTGCCTTGCGTAATAATAGTAAATACTTGGTGTAATGACAGAAAAATCAATTTATAGGATGGTAATAAAATAGCTTACTTCAGAAATTTTTCTGTAAAACAATTTCCCCATATGATAGTAAAATAGCTTGAATGGTGTATTGGATACGTGGGTGAATCTTTTCGAATGGTAATAGTCTACTAATTCGTCAAAAACGAAATCAACCTAATCCCTATTAAGACAATGATAAAATGTTGCGAAACGATTGAAGTTTGAGCAATTGGGATAGAAAATGGAGTAAACGATGGTTATGATTATCACAGAGGTAACAAAGGATAGATACTACATTGGATAGAAAAGTGCTTAATACAACTAGGTTATGTCATCGTACCAACGGTAAGTACAAAAGGAAAGATACAACCCTAAAGGGCTCGAACTACGGTTTATATATTGAAACAAGGCTCCTTCTTCTGAAACATTGTTGTTATTCTTGATGTTGCTAATATCCTGACGGTTCTCTTTCAACAGCTCACGCTATTCCTCGAGCGATTCAGTCTTGATTCCAAGTTCCTGATTTTCCTTGTTCCTTAGCTCCGGGCAGTCATTCTTGAAATGCCCTAAGTTTCCACATTTGAAGCAACTCCCTGGGTTCTTCTGATTTGTGAGTTTCCTACAGGCTTCAGTCCGATGACCCTGCTTCTTGCACACTCCACACGTTTTACTGCAATGATATCGGTGATGTTGATTACACAGGTTGCAGTAAGGTAACTTTCCAATATACCTTCTCTTTGTGTGCGGTTCTGCAGCAAAGGCTCTATTCACTTCTTGTCCTTTGGGTGATTGTTGAGCAGCATTGCAACCTAGATTGTTGTTCCACTTCCTTTTATTATCACTATTGTTTCCTGATGTCTCGGCGTGAACTATGAGTCCTTTGCTTCGATCGCCATTTTGATAGCTTCAGACATGGTATCGGGTTCCCATGCAATGACCAACATACGAATTCCATTTGAGAGCCCCCCAATGTACCTTTCAAGTTTCTTGCTGTAACACCCCCAATTCATGGATGCAGCGGAATTCAAACTGGGTGTTACTCGACGGCACAATAGTCACAATAATAGAAAACGAACTCTAATTGAGTCGTTTTAAAAGATTTATCATTCAAATTATATAATTATCAGAGATTACAAAATGAGGTCCCAGATGGTTCCATGTTTACAAATTACATTAATTAAGTCTTTGAATGATAGTAAAAATTTATAGCCCTCTTGAATATCCGTGCCCTCCCATGCCATCCTTGATCGTCATGAACCTGAAATACATGCTTAAGAGGTCAACACAAAGGTTGAGTGAAATTCGTAGAGTTTAGTTAAATCGTTTGAACACAATAATCGTAGTGTGAGCTATAGACTCACACTCATAGTTATAAAACAAAATCCGTTATTATTGCACTAAGCTCATGCAACCAAAGCATTAACATCGAACCACAAATTGGCATTATAGAAGCCCTATCAAGGTACTTTTGCCATTATACCGCTAAATCTCAAATATAGTGCATTTGTGTGAACTCGTAGTTGTTCAACACAAATGGGATCCGTCAATCCCAATAGATCTATTCACAATATTCGTGCTCACTATAGGTAGTGACTAATGGTTCATGATATAGGGACTTCGAACATGGCAATCGTTACTTAGTGACAATAAAACATAGTCGGGTAGCATACAGTAGAAAGCATTGTGTTCGGGTAGAAAAATAATAGCATGTATCCCCCCCATGGGTTTGTAAAATAGTTAAACAATAGAAAGTGGGGCTACGAACTCACCTTAAGTAAGATAGCAAGTAGTGAAGGTAATGGTTGGATCGTGAAGGTTTCTACGAGCAACCTATAATAGAATGTTGCGACTTAGGATTTGAGTAACGAATATAAAGAAGTGCCTATATATATATCTTGCATTTAGTCCATGATGTGGTATGATGTATAGTGTAAGTCTTTGAAAGAAATGATTCATGAAACATGTATGTTTTATATATCGTTTACTACCGTTCGGGCCGACATAATTCAGAAGTCATGTTAGTAAACGTTCGAGGAGCCAGGATACTTTAATTCGTAAATCCACAACTCATCTCGATGGCTTACATAATGAACTCCTCACATGAGGCTCCCTACTATTGTAGTAGTTGATAAAGTATATATAAATATAAGTTTTGATCCGAAAAATTACATGTCCAATATTTGAATAAACTTAGGAAAGTTTATTATTACATGAAGATTGTTATTAGGGTAAGTTTCTTATAACTTGTATGACCATTTTTCTTTGTAATATCTCATGGTTCTTTTAAGTGAAGTAGATCCAAATTGTTTGTTCAAGTTATCGCCAATTCTTTGGTAAATGTTTTCGCCTAAGTAAGCTTCTATGGTCATTTAGTCATGGCCTTGCCATGACCTTTGGTCATTGTTCCATGGTCTTGAGACTCAACCTTGGCTCTAGCCATGGTTGTGGTCTTGATTCTAGGTCATAAGACCTCTTGTTCTTTTTAAAACATAACCAATATATAGTGACTTATATATATGTAAATAGCTGTTAAGAAACTGAGAAAAATCTCATTCGTTATTGATTTTCTGGAGACGTGCTCCTGAGTTTTTGAAGAAAACGTGATTCCGGACAACTTTTGTGTTTTAACTTTTTCATGAAACGGACCAGAAAGGCCTCTTTTTGCGTGTTTTATGTTTCTGTAACAGAAGCTATTTGGCAGCTTTGCCGCAAAGTTTTGGTAACTTCAAATCGTCATAACTTTTGACTCGTATACTCGTTTTAGGTGATTCAAATTGCTATGTTTTCCTTGTTAAGTCCTCTTTAACAGTAAATAAGTGTCCAATATCATAGTTGTACTATTTTGGTCGTGGTTCTCCAAGAAAGTTACTAGTTTACTTGTTTAAATAACATAAGTTAACATATATTTATCATAGTTTGTTTTACCCATTTTTATACATCATGAACTTAATAACAAGACAATATATAGCATGAATGATATGTAAATAGCATGAATATGATATTTAACAAGAAGTATGTTAGGGTTTTGCTTACAACTTTTGGCTTTCAACAAAGAAAGGAAAGTAACTAGTAAGGACAAGACTTTGATTGACTAGCTTTTCTCCACTTTAGCAACCCTTCTACTCTTGTATTCTTGAAGGAATTGTGATGAAGATTTAGGTGACTTGAGTGGATCTAAACTCAAGAGAATCACCAAGAGTTTCAAAGGATTTGAAGTAGTTTGATGAATCAAAACCAAACTAGGGTTTATGTGTTGATATTGCATAAAACTTGAAGTAGAGAGAAAATCATGAATGTGTTTGTGTTTGTGATGGTATGAACGACCAAAGGGTGAGGAGAGGGTTATATAGGGCCTTGAGGAGGTGCTAGGAAGGTGACTAACCAAGCTTGTTAGCTAAGTCTTGCATATGTGAAGTAAACTTAGCACTTAAGTCAACATATGTGTACAAGCTTGCTATGTAATCTTCCTTAAAGTCTTGGTGACTCATAAAAACACCACCTAGGGCTGAATTGAGGAGGTTAAGAGTTTTGGATATTTATCTTACCTTTACGGAGTGAGTTTTGGTTCCGTTAATCGCTAACTGTAAACCGTTAGGTCATGAAACGTAAAACCAGGTATCATAAAAATATGAAACTTGTAGAAATGTTTAAACTTATCAATATACTCATTATCATATTATAACAATGAGTGATAAGTTTAATGGGTAGCGAAAACGCTGTTAACGCTGGAAATCGTAAGCTGAAAACGCGTAAATTGCGTAAAATGTACGAATATTGTGTAAAATTGAGAAAAGTAAAATGTTACTTTTATAATGTGATAATAATGATTTAAAATGACTTATAATGTCTAGACAGGGCTCAGTCTAGTGTCGGTTGGTATTTAATGTCTTTAAGACATAAAACCGTAAGCCTAAAAATCAAGGAATGATTTATAAAATCAATGAATGATTTTTGGTCAAAGGAGGAGGGAAAAATATTATGACTTTTTCCAAAAATTTGAAAACTCAAATTGTCTTAGAAACGCGGTGCAGGTATAGGCTAAGGTTACGGCTAAGTAAAAACGCTTAAAAATGAAAATTCCTGTTTTTCACGGCTGAGGTTTATTTGGTCACATTTTTCTCAGTCATGATAAATTCTCAAATAAATCATGAGTGTATCAAACATTTTTTTGATGCGGGGAAAATTAACGCGGTCGAGTTTCGTTGTGCGTAGGATTTTTGAATGACGTTTTACCCTAAAACGTGTAATTCCTTATTAACTTTCGCGAAAATGATTTGATGAATGTCAAACTTTTAATTTGCCATGGAAATGATTTATCACTCGAGGCCAAGAAATAAAAATCAAATTTCGGGAAAAATTTGGGGAAAAATGAATAGTAAAAGTGAATAGTAAAATTTTCCGGGGATAGTAATTAACCTGAAAATGTGAATTGTTACACTTGCTTTCCAGTTCATCCATTGCAGGACCTAGTCGTGTTAATTCATAAAAATGAGTAGTGTACTCGTCAACATCATTTCCTACCATGGTAAAGTTTAGTGTTTCCTGTTCTTTTGCTCGTAATTCACTTCCTACACCAAATGTTATACTCATCATCCTTCTTAGTTTCTCCCAAGAGTGTTAGTAAGCAGCATCAACTCCCACCATCTTAATATGTTTGGTCCACCATTCCTGGGCATGATCCTGAAAAGTGCATGTGGCGAACTTAACCTTGTCTTCCTTACGACAGTCGCCAGATTGAAATATTGTTTCTATTTCTTCGAACCATTTGAGAAATTCCTTTGTGTCTCTAGTTCCGCTAAAGGAGGGAGGATTGCACCCCATAAATTCCACGTGAGTAAGTTCCTTAGTGAGGGCGGTGGCTATGTTCTTGGCAATGACTTGTCCAACAGCAGCTTGCGTCATGCTTGGAGTGGTTTGCTTAAATCTCTCTTCATCAAATCATAAGAGACCATGAGAATATAGTTAATCAAAGTCATCATATTCACAACTGATGCGTGGGAATCGCAACAGGCTTTACCTCTCGAGGGATCTCGAGAAGCTTACAACCCCCACCAGGCAGTGTACCTGATCGTTGTAGTATAGTATAGTGACAAGTACCGGGGGATTGATCGTTCAGCTTAGGAATAGTGTCGCTAGGATTAGAAAGCCTAAATACTAGTTCTAAAGATGAGGGATGATTATTTTTGTGTTTTTATATTTTATGGAAAGCAAGTAAAAATCTCGGTTTTTGGAAGAGTGGGCGGAATTAGTTGCTATTCAACTAACCCAATACTAAGATGCAATCAAAATAAAATACTAGAAAATGAAAATAAACTAATTTATACTAAAGTTGTGAGCAGTAATTGGAGAAAATGTGTTTACTTAGATTTCATTACTCCCTAGTTATCTTTTACACGTTAATTACTTGTTATAATTGCATGGATAACGGATCGTATTCCTTAATGCCATTCATGGGGTGGCACACATAACTCCCCAATTCTTTGAGCTCTTATCTCCTCCTACACCATGCCCAGCACAACTATAGGGATTGTAAACAGTGGCTCATGCATTAAATACAACCAATAAAGACCTAGTGCGCGTTGGTTCATGTTTCTTAAGACGTTCAAGCATGTTACCAATTGGAGATCTGCCAGTTTTCTTAAGCCTAACATATAAATCATTCATCCACAACAAGAATAAACAAGTAATCAACACATAATCAATATCTAGGTTTCATTAGATCTAAGCAAACACAAAGGAGATCTAGCCTAGCATGATAGAATTAAGACAAGAACATGATATAGACAACCAACACATAGACATATTAATTGAATTAGAAGAACACTTATCTTGATTAATCATGCAAGGTATCAAGGGGTTGGAACCCTTGAAAAACCTGTAAAGTTATACCAAAATCGTACTTAGGGTTTCTCCTAAAACTTCTCTCCTTAAATGTGAAAAATTAGAAAACTATATATAGAAAAACAGGTCTGACGGCGTCAAGAGTAATCTTGTGACGCCGTCACCTCGCCGCCAAAACTCTCCTCGGACTGCCTAGATCTTCTTCTGACGCCGTCAAGACTTAGACACTTCCAGGCCGTCATGACTCTTTTACTCTTGACGCCCTTCTCATGTGACGCCGTCAAAACTCTACTGGGTCGTCATGGAAATTCATGAAATTTGCTCTTGACGCCATCACCTACTGTTCCCAGCATGGAAAATTAAGACTTTGGCGTTTTCTTCACTTTTATGCTCCAAAAACGTCCGAATTACTTCTTTTTCCAGATTTCACTCCCAAAGTACCTAAAATCACAAAAGGAACGATTTAGGGCAATATTTGATCAAATAAATTCGGATTCGGGCTTAAATGACCCCCTAAAAATGGTTGTACATTTAAGTGGGGTGTAACAAATTCTTCCTTTAAGTAAGATGCTTAAAGTTAGAAACGAAAAGATAGGCTCGGAGGGGTGTACTAGGGGTTTCGTGTACTAAAAATGAGTACAACGCTAAGGGTGTGGGAAAAATTAGTTGACTTAACTAGCCAAGTAATATGACTTAAATGGTCAAGTAATTATAATACGGGTTTAACACAAGGGTGATCCTAATGCCTCTTATCATGTAGTAAATCCTACTACACGAATGTAGTCTCACTAGCGGTCTCGGGATGCATCACTAACGCAAGTTCTAGAATCTAAATGCTACCGGTACACTCATAAGCACTAATAGTAAATGCTTTCCCTATCAAATCTAAAGGCGAACCTCACATATTTTGGTGGTAAATTTTTCTGAATATACGGTTATGTGCTAGTCATACAATCTCCTATCCATGAGACGCTTGCTATGGCTAAAGTTTCACTCCTAAATGTTGTAAAAAATTTTAAATTTGGTGCTAAAATTGCAATAACAAGTATTTCTCATAGTTTTATTACACATCTACTATTAAAAAAAACAAACTCAAGCGAAAGTGTATATGTAAGGTATCATCTTTTTACCCTCCCCTTACACTTAAGATGAACATTGTCCCCAATGTTCAAGTAAAGAATGTAAAAGTGAAAAAGTAAAGAGAATGAAATCAAATACTCCCCTGATTCGCTCGGTATGGATAATAGGATGGCCAGGTTAAATCTTCCTCCAAGAAAACGAACAATCAAAGCTTCCCTTCCAGAATATAAATCATCTTCTTGTCATACATAACCTGTAAAACCTGACAAAATAGACAAGACAACCTCGCGTAAAATCGGCGGCATCCTATATAAGTTTCTAAATCCTAGAAAACAAGATAAGATATAATGCTTGTGGAATGAAGTTTGCAGATTTCCTGGAGTTTATAAAACTAAAGAATCAACAAAAACTTTAAGACTCCGGTATAAACTAAACCAGCAAAATTTCCAGAATTTTACACATGACGCCGTCAAGAGTAAACTCGTGACGCCGTCAGAAGTGACCTGCAGAAATTCTTATGTTAAGTTTCCGGAAAATTTCAGGAAAAAATTCGTCCTACTTCCTGGAAAATCCTGCAAAACATCATTACGACTCGATACAAGCATTTGACTCTAACAAGTACTAATACACATGTCCATTTAATATTGTTGTGGTTCATGCTCAATTTCGTTCTTATAAACAAATTTGGATCTCCCTTACACTTATCTTTTGCAAAAATACCTTTATATGCAATTAAGACGAAGTTAAAAACAAAATAAAGCATTTTCACAATTTACTTTGAAACATGAGCCACAAACAATAAAAATAAAACATGCATACGGAAACAAATAAAATCAAACAAACAAACAAACAAATAAAAACACACAAAACATGGGTTGCCTCCCAAGAAGCGCTTGTTTTTGTTCGAGTCACGAGCCTGACTCTACCCTTATTTAACGGAAATAGGGGAGGTTCTCCCTACACTTAGGATTAAGTGTGGGTGAAAGTAGCGATACACACCCTTAGGGTGTGAATATGCCACGTGAGGTGAAGGGGGTGAGTGAATGGCTTCCTTCATCCTAAAACTACCCGGATAATATTGGTTGATGGGTGGGTCGGTTCCTCTTTTGTCTCCTAGAAATATATCTAAGGATGGAAAGGTGTGTAAAAATTGAGGTTCCGGTTCATCAACACTAGGAAATTCCCTAGAACTAGGAGTAAGGTTATCACTACAAGTGTTCAAACCTATATCCTCAAGTGGTGCCTGGTCCAAGGGTTCTACCTCCATTGGAATTCCTAAAGTTTCTTCTACTTCTTCCGGGTAAGTCACGGGCGGTGCGTATGCCTCAAATGATGGTAGGACTTGTGGGGTATTTAGTGGGCTTGGGTTTTCTACTATCTCTTCCATCACATCAATATCACCTATGTGTTTATCTTGTATTATGGTAGTACCTAACCATGACATGCAACTAGGTGGCTCAACTCTAACCTCATGTGTGTCGTATGTTTTGGTGAAATCTATCCCGCTCATGCAACTAGGTAGTTCAACACTAACCATATCATAATCTTGGTTTGATTCTAAGTTCATGTTCTTAGAAACTAGGTCATCTCGCTCATACAAATCCACCAATTCGTTGAAATTATGGGTTATGGTTAGGAAGCTTTTCTCAAAATTCATCCAAAGGGTCTCACTAAAAGGAATTGATCCTAAAAATGATCGTCTAATAGAAAACACACATGCATAAAATTCATCAAACCCATCTAACTTTACACCCATCTCCTCTTGTATATATGTAAGATCACTTAAAAATTCATTGGAACAACAGGAGGCAAATCTATCCGAGTAAACTAATTGTTCCTCTATCGTTAATGATCTAAATGGAATTTCATCCGCCATGGAGACAAATGAAAATGGTTTCACAAACAAAGGGAACCAAGAAAAAGATAGACTACAAGAAAGCTTAAAAATAAAAAATAAAATCTTACTAGAAAGGAATCTAGCAAGTAGACCTAATACAAAGAAATTCTAACCTAGACAATAACTATTCCCCGGCAGCGGCGCCAAAAACTTGATGCGTGGGAATCGCAACAGGCTTTACCTCTCGAGGGATCTCGAGAAGCTTACAACCCCCACCAGGCAGTGTACCTGATCGTTGTAGTATAGTATAGTGACAAGAACCGGGGGATTGATCATTCAGCTTAGGAATAGTGTCGCTAGGATTAGAAAGCCTAAATACTAGTTCTAAAGATGAGGGATGATTATTTTTGTGTTTTTATATTTTATGGAAAGCAAGTAAAAATCTTGGTTTTTGGAAGAGTGGGCGGAATTAGTTGCTATTCAACTAACCCAATACTAAGATGCAATCAAAATAAAATACTAGAAAATGAAAATAAACTAATTTATACTAAAGTTGTGAGCAGTAATTGGAGAAAATGTGTTTACTTAGATTTCATTACTCCTTAGATATCTTTTACACGTTAATTACTTGTTATAATTGCATGGATGATAGATCGTATTCCTTAATACCATTCATGGGGTGGCACACATAACTCCCCAATTCTATGAGCTCTTATCTCCTCATACACCATGCCCAACACAACTATAGGGATTGTAAACAGTGGCTCATGCATTAAATACAACCAATAATGACCTAGTGCGTGTTGGTTCATGTTTCTTAAAACGTTCAAGCATGTTACCAATTGGAGATCTGCCAGTTTTCTTAAGCCTAACATATAAATCATTCATCCACAACAAGAATAAACAAGTAATCAACACATAATCAATATCTAGGTTTCATTAGATCTAAGCAAACACAAAGGAGATCTAGCCTAGCATGATAGAATTAAGACAAGAACATGATATAAACAACCAACACATAGACATATTGATTGAATTAGAAGAACACTTATCTTGATTAATCATGCAAGGTATCAAGGGGTTGGAACCCTTGAAAAACCTGTAAAGTTACACCAAAATCGTACTTAGGGTTTCTCCTAAAACTTCTCTCCTTAAATGTGAAAAATTAGAAAACTATATATAGAAAAACAGGTCTGACGGCGTCAAGAGTAATCTTGTGACGCCGTCACCTCGCCGCCAAAACTCTCCTCGGACTGCCTAGATCTACTTCTGACGTCGTCAAGACTTAGACACTTCCAGGCCGTCATGACTCTTTTACTCTTGACGCCCTTCTCACGTGACGCCGTCAAAACTCTACTGGGTCGTCATGGAAATTCATGAAATTTGCTCTTGACGCCGTCACCTACTGTTCCCAGCATGGAAAATTAAGACTTTGGCGTTTTCTTCACTTTTATGCTCCAAAAATGTCCGAATTACTTCTTTTTCCAGATTTCACTCCCAAAGTACCTAAAATCACAAAAGGAACGATTTAGGGCAATATTTGATCAAATAAATTCGGATTCGGGCTTAAATGACCCCCTAAAAACGGATCATTTTTCGCCTCATCAACAACACATGAATATAATACATGAAAATTTCGGTCTACGTGAACCGATATCACAAATAGCACAACCATTCCTTACATAGTAGAGTCACACTTGATATATTTGTTTGTACAACAATCAAAAGACAACAAGTTCTTTAGACTATGTCCCACACCTTCTATGGCTAGGATAATAGTAAAATCTAGTGAGGATATAAGTCTGGTCTAAGGACTTCCTGGTGTCCCTCTGTGTGAAATCAGGTTTGTGGCATCATAAGGTCGAGATAGTCCTGAAGTGATGTCTGAAGTTGTGCATCGATCAAATCTTAGATAATGTAGGTTCTGAACCATTCCTGAAGAATCTGCGGATGTTCCTGTTGAGTCCGTGATATTGGTATTATCTACTAGGTGTTATCTAGTTCATGGCAAGTGGGAATGAAAAAGGAAAATGACAATGATGGTACTAGTGAATGGAATACTACCCTCTTTCGCGCTACCTCACGACATCTAAGAGGTAAAACTAAAGTACGCACTATGGGACGACCAATAGTGTAATAAGTAACTGATGGTGGTGGTAGTACCTGAGTAGTGAGCGCCCTACTAGTGAAGGAAAGAAAATATACTATCTCCCTTGAAATAAACAATCTAATAGGTCCATTAAGATTAAGTCTGAATACTCTACCAAATGGCATTCTATGTATGGGCTGAATGATAGGAAAACCCTGTTCCTATGGCAAATCAATAGTGCTAATGGTGGTGTAAGTGCAACTGGTGGTATAATGGTAGTGGAAGATGACAAGGCATCTTCAATGTCGGAATCCGATAAAAGGATGTCAGGGTGAGTATCTGAAGACATGTCACTTGTGAACCAGGTCAATAAAATGATATATATATATATATATATATATATATATATATATATATATATATATATATATATATATATATATATATATATATATATATATATATATATATATATATATATACAAATATGAGTATATGAGTATAAATAACTCGCACAGGGTATGCATGAAACAACATGTATCATGATTATGCACTTATGATGAAATGATGAGATGCTATGCTGATGTGGTTATAGTCTAGGGTCCAAGATACATCCTAGTTTGCTATAACCTTAGCTCTGATGCCAATCTGTCACACCCCCAATTTACCTGACTTGCAGCGGAATGGAATACCTGGGGGGGTGTCTGTCATAGCATCACAGTTACGGTTACATTGAACGACCTAAAGTGTCATTTGGAAAATACTTCGTTTGATCATTGAAATTATTCAGAGTTTACAAAATGAGGTCCCCAAAAGGTGTTGCATGTTTATGAAAAACAAGTCATACTAGATCAAACGTTTACATAAGTGCATGAAATAATGGTGAGACGCGTCGACTCCGCGACTCCATAAAGGTCCAAATGCATGTCACATGAGCTACCTTAATAACCTGAAATACATTGCTAAAACGTCAACACGAATGTTGGTGAATTCCATAGGTTTATAAAATGTAATGTTGTACGGCCACCACAAGTATAAGTGCAAGATAAAAGTCAAGTAAAATAGTACAATAGACCTTAAGCTCATGACCCCGAAGCTAGACTGTTGAAATTATAAGCCCCTCCTGAATGTTTTACCATAACACTCCCAAAATGTCAGACATGAAATGCATCCGCTTACTGTTGGTAATATCTACCACGGATGGAGGCGTCACCCTCGATAGATCTATCCACTCACTCTCGCTTAATAGGCAAATTAACGGTCCATGATAATAAATAGGGGACTTTAATAGGTTGGTAAGGCAACTTAAGCAATGTATATATATATATATATATATATATATATATATATATATATATATATATATATATATATATATATATATATATATATAGATCGTATGTATCAATGTTAGTGTTGAAATCCTCGGTTTGAAATCCTTGAGATAACGCCTTGTAGTGATAAAAATATACTTGTAATCACTAATACTTCATTAGTTATGAATTTGGGTTCTTGGTATTATTTCTAGAAATCTAGAGTTACAACGTAGTTTTAGTATTATTTTTGGTCTAAAAGCTGTCAAAACAATATGAGTTTTGCCGATATTGAAACGTGAATATCTTTGTCGTTATAAGTCCGTTTTACTTGTTCTTTATATCCACGGTTACGTCTTAGTATGTAGTAATATATTTTGGAAAGCTTGGCTCCTCCGGGTTACGTCTAAAGCCTCGTTTTGTCTGACGAAAAACGTCCAACAACATGTATTTTCAGAAAATATACTTTTCGTCAATAAACTTGCAAAAATCATAACTTCTTCGTTATAAACTCTTTTTAATCCGTTCTTTCGCCTACGGATTCGTTTTTGAAAGTATTTTCTAAAAATTTTGCCAAAGTTTCCTTTATGTTTACTGATTTTCCTGGATTTACAAAAATGGGACAGAATGTTTATATACTTGTTACAAATCCATTTTTCATGTTCAAAACTAGTTTCTACTTCAACCAAATCTCTTGCAAACACCACAAAGCTATACTAATCCTACCATACACCTTCTTAGGGTGCCATGAGTTCCTAATCACTACTAATCATGTTAATTTAACAAAGGAACACCTAAATCAAAATCTAGGGTTTGTATGTTCAAAAAGTTAACAAAAATAATGTGGTATAGCTAACTTGTACATGAAATTAAGCATGAAAACCATAAGATACAAGTATTAATTAGATGAAATCATGAAAATAAATTTGATAACTCACTTTGAAATAATAGGTGATTGGATGATGAGAAACCTTGTGTTACTTGAGTTTATAATGCAAGAATCTTGATTAGAATGATAAAATGAACAACTTTTATGCTTTGATCTTCAAAAATCAATGAGTTTTGGTCTTGGATTGAATTTGGGTCGTGGGTTTTGATGTAGAGAGGAAGGAGATGAGTTGATTTTTGCTTATTGAAATTATGAAGTGTAGATGACAAGTTTCTTAGATATTTACTTAGGTTTATTATTAAGATAATAGGTAATTAAGTCATAAGGTTAAAAAATGCACATGGTGTCTAGAGGGGGGGGGGGGGGGGGGAATGTGGCCGGTTTACCAAGGAGAAAAGGAGGGCAAAAGTGTTTTGATAACTTTAGAAGTGTATTGTAGTTTAATGTAAGTATTAGTTAGTTTAGTTATAATCGGGTACCGGGTTTGCTAGAAATAAATTTTAACAAGTTAACCGGGACTTAATAAAGTCATAAAAATGTTAAAAATATGTTGGGTACAAGTATTGAGTGTTCGGGTGATTATTGTTTAGTTTTCACGAATACCGCCGTAATATTTATAAACTTACGTTATAAATAAAATAAATTTCCAAAATACTGGGTAAATGAATATTATAACTTTTATGATGATATAATGGATATAAAAATATGTCGGGACCATTGTGGGAATATTTAGATATATGCGTCGTGTTTATAAACCGGGTGTTAACGTTTATTTATAAATAATTATAAGGAAAACGTTAAATGTATCAAATATATAAATTTGAAAATCCTAAGAGTGGTATAACATAAAAATGCTGTTATGATGATATGCAGACTGTCTCTAGTCCGTATGCAATGTCCTTACTGATAATGAAATGAATTCGCACCTAAACCCATACGGTTACGCGAATTTTAATACCCGTAAACTAAATTTACGATGAAATGAGTAATGCAAGTGAATAGTGAAAACTTTTCCGGAAATGAATAGTGTTCAGTGAATAGTAAAATTCTCAAATGTTTCTCAGAATATCAAATTGACCTCGAAAATGATGAATAGTAAAATGATGAATAGTGTTTTGATGAATAGTGATTTATGAATAGTAAAATGTCAAAGTTTGGGAAATAACCTGAAATGGTGAGTTGTGACAGCTTACCACCGGCCGATTGGTCAATGGCTCGCCTCATGGAGAGATCGATATGGTCATAAAAGATTTGGACTTGGAGCCAAAGATCTATGCCATGATGAGGGACTTTTTGGAGTAAGTCCTTGAAACGAGTCCATGCTTCATAAAGAGTTTCATTTTGACGTTGTTGGAATATCAAGATGTCATTTCTAAGCTTGGTAGTTCTCCCCGGTGGGAAAAATTGAGCTAGGAAACGAGTGGTGAGATGATCCCATGTGGTGATGGATCCCGCGGGCAAACGCTCAAGCCATTGACTAGCTTGATCACGTAGAGAGAATTGGAATAGGCGTAATCGGGTTGTCTCTCTAGTTGCAACATCTAGGTCTATGGAATCTACGATTTTAAGAAAGTCCTTAAGATGTTGATTTGGATCTTCGGAACGAAGTCCATGGAATGCACATCCGCTTTGCACCAACCGGATGGTGTCAGATCGCAAGGGGGTCACATTGGCTCCGGTGAGCTCAATGGTGTTTCGATAGCCTTGGTGGCTAGGTCGGGAATATTCTCCTAAGGTTCGGGGCCTAAGAGGTTCTAGTGGTGGGTTTTGTTGTGGTGCGATGACGGGTTCAAAGATGTTCCCATCGTCCTTGATGTCGGGTGGTGAAGAGTTACGAACAAAAACACAAAGAAATAAGATAGACTAAAGAGAACCTAAAAATAAAAATAAAATCTTACTAGAAAGGAATCTAGCAAGTAGACCTAATAAAAAGAGATTCTAACCTAGACAATAACTATTCCCCGGGCTGCGAGGCCAAAAACTTGATGCGTGGGAATTGTACCAGGCTTTACCTCTCAAGGGATCTTGAGAAGCTTACAACCCCCACCAGGCAGTGTACCTAATCGATGTAGTATAGTATAATGACAAGTACCGGAGGATTGATCGTTCAGCTAGGAATAGTGTCGCTAGGATTAGAAAACCTAAATACTAGATCTAGAGATGAGGGATGATTCTTTTTGTATTTTTATATTTTTAAGAAAGCAAATTAAAATCTCGGGTTTTGAAGGATTTGGGCGGAATTAGTTGCTAGTCAACTAACCCAGTACTAAAGACGCAATCAAAATAAAATACTAGAAACGAAAATAAACTATATTAAACTAAGGTTGTGAGCAGTATGTGGGAAAAATGTGTTTACTTAGATTTCACTACTCCCTAGATATCTTTTACACGTTAATTACTTGTTATAGTTGCGTGGATGACCGATTGTATTCCTTAATACCATTCATGGGGTGGCGTACTTACTTCCCCAATCCTATGAGTGCCTACTTCACTCCTATGTCGAGCCTGCAAGAAGCTCCTAACATGGGATCATTAGAATTTACTCATGCATTAAATACAACCAATAAAACCTAGTACACATTGGTTCATGTTTCCTAAGACATTCAAGCATGTACACAATGGAGATCTGCCAGTTTTCTTAAGCCTAACATTGAAATCATTCATCCAATATAACCATAACACATAATCAACATCTAGGTTTCATTAGATCTAAGCAAACACAAGATAAATCTAGCCTAGCATGTTGAAATCAAGACAAGCACAAGATATAGACAACCAACACATAGACATATTGATTGAATTAAGAGAAGACTTATCTCAATAACACATGTAAGGATTCAAGGGTTGAAAACCCTTGAAAAGCTGTAAAATTCGTACAAGGTTCGGCCATAGGGTTTCTCCACACAAGTTCCTTTTTTCAATGAATGAAAATTAGAAAACTATATATAGATATTAGGAGGTGATGGCGTCAAGAACAAAGGTGTGACGCCGTCATCTCGCCGCCAAATAAATCCTCGGACTGCCTAGATCTACATTTGACGCCGTCATGTAGTCCTCTTTTGCAGGCCGTCACACAATTTACTCTTGACGCTCTTCTTGTGACGCCTTCATGTTTGTACTGGGTCGTCATGGTTTTTACTCTTGACGCCGTCAGGAATGTCTTTTTGACGCCGTCACACACTGTTCCCAGCATGGAAAATTAAGTCTTTGGCGTTTTCTTCACTTTTATGCTCCAAAAACGTCCGAATTGCTTCCTTTTCCAGATTTCACTCCCAAAGTACCTAAAATCACAAAAGGAACGATTTAGGGAAATATTTGATCAAATAAATTCAATTCCGGGCTTAAATGACCCCTAAAAACGGATCATTTTTGGCCTCATCAGTGGTCTCAAGTTTTTGGTACATGTTTTCTTTTCTATTCTATTGTCTATTTATTTATTTTATTATCGTTATAATTTTATTATTTAACAAACATGAAAATCTTATTGATAGCAGAATTTTTGACTATGTGCTCAAAATTTCTATAATAATTGGTTGAAATGTAATCAACAGATATCCCCTTATGACAGCATTCTGCAACTTATATTTAATCTTAAGGTTGGTTCTTGCATTTTACATTTCACTTTTGCGCACTTATTTATGTTCTCTTTGATATGACTGTTGTTAAATGAGAAGTTGGATTACAATTATGTTTAATATGGTAGTTGATTCGTACGACACTAAATATGAGTGTATAGTACACCATCAACCTATTACTGTAATATACAACTTATTCACATTATACAACATTTTATAATGAATAACTCAACGAAAAACATACAAGATGTGAAGGTCATGCAGACAATTATTTTGGATTAGAATGCAAATACTTACAAAAACACACGGAGTAAATCGTTTACTTTAACAAACAAAAACCTAACACGAAAAAACACATAATGGTGTAATGAGTCATTCCTGGCAATGATTCATTACATTGTAAATGTGTAAACAAACAAGATTTTTTCATTCTACCGTAATAATCTTTTTCATTCCCACTTTGATTACAATATACCAAACGCTACGATACATCTTTGTTTAATAAGAAAAATTAGTATGTAAACATAAGTATCTTTAATAATTACAGTAAAACCTTTATAAATTAATACTCGATAAAATTAATAATTTGTCTAGTCACAATTTGAGACCAGTACAAATTTAGACCCCAATCGATAAAAATAATAAGATAATAATATTTTTTGAAACACCAGTGTATATATATTAGTCCCAACGAACCTATAAATTAATAATTACTAAAAATTCCATATATATATATGGAAGGGATCCAGTAAGAAGAAAACTAAAATAAGAAGAATAAGAATAACTCAACGAAAAACATACAAGATGTGAAGGTCATGCAGACAATTATTTTGGATTAGAATGCAAATACTTACAAAAACACACGGAGTAAATCTTTTACTTTAACAAACAAAAACCTAACACGAAAAAACACATAATGGTGTAATGAGTCATTCCTGGCAATGATTCATTACATTGTAAATGTGTAAAAAAATAAGATTTTTTCATTCTACCGTAATAATCTTTTTCATTCCCACTTTGATTAAAATATACCAAACGCTACGATACATCTTTGTTTGATAAGAAAAATTAGTACGTAAACATAAGTATCTTTCATAATTACAGTAAAACTTTTATAAATTAATACTCGATAAAATTAATAATTTGTCTAGTCACAATTTGAGACCAGTACAAATTTAGACCCCAATCGATAAAAATAATAAGATAATAATTTTTTTTGAAACACCAGTGTATATATATTAGTCCCAACACATAATCAACATCTAGGTTTCATTAGATCTAAGCAAACACAAGATAAATCTAGCCTAACATGTTGAAATCAAGACAAGCACAAGATATAGACAACCAACACATAGACATATTGATTGAATTAAGAGAAGACTTATCTCAATAACACATGTAAGGATTCAAGGGTTGAAAACCCTTGAAAAGCTGTAAAATTCGTACAAGGTTCGGCCCTAGGGTTTCTCCACACAAGTTCCTTTTTTCAATGAATGAAAATTAGAAAACTATATATAGATATTAGGAGGTGACGGCGTAAAGAACAAAGGTGTGACGCCGTCATCTCGCCGCCAAATAAATCCTCGGACTGCCTAGATCTACATCTGACGCCGTCATGTAGTCCTCTTTTGCAGGCCGTCACACAATTTACTCTTGACGCTCTTCTTCTGATGCTTTCATGTTTGTACTGGGTCGTCATGGTTTTTACTCTTGACGCCGTCAGGAATGTCTTTTTGACGCCGTCACACACTGTTCCCAGCATGGAAAATTAAGTCTTTGGCATTTTCTTCACTTTTATGCTCCAAAAACGTCCGAATTGTTTCCTTTTCCAGATTTCACTCCCAAAGTACCTAAAATCACAAAAGGAACGATTTAGGGCAATATTTGATCAAATAAATTCAATTCCGGGCTTAAATGACCCCCTAAAAACGGATCAATTTTCGCCTCATCAGTGGTCTCAAGTTTTTGGTACATGTTTTCTTTTCTATTCTATTGTCTATTTATTTATTTTATTATCGTTATAATTTTATTATTTAACAAACATGAAAATCTTTATTGATAGCAGAATTTTTGACTATGTGCTCAAAATTTCTATAATAATTGGTTGAAATGTAATCAACACATATCCCCTTTTGACAGCATTCTGCAATTCATATTTAATCTTAAGGTTGGTTCTTGCATTTTACATTTCACTTTTGCGCACTTATTTATGTTCTCTTTGATATGACTGTTGTTAAATGAGAAGTTGGATTACAATTCTATGTTTAATATGGTAGTTGATTCGTACGACACTAAATATGAGTGCATAGTACACCATCAACCTATTACTGTAATATACAACTTATTCACATTATACAACATTTTATAATGAATAACTCAACGAAAAACATACAAGATGTGAAGGTGATGCAGACAATTATTTTGGATTAGAATGCAAATACTTACAAAAACACACGGAGTAAATCGTTTACTTTAACAAACAAAAACCTAACACGAAAAAACACATAATGGTGTAATGAGTCATTCCTGGCAATGATTCATTACATTGTAAATGTGTAAACAAACAAGATTTTTTCATTCTACCGTAATAATCTTTTTCATTTCCACTTTGATTACAATATACCAAACGCTACGATACATCTTTGTTTTATAAGAAAAATTAGTACGTAAACATAAGTATCTTTCATAATTACTGTAGAACCTTTATAAATTAATACTCGATAAAATTAATAATTTTTCTAGTCACAATTTGAGACCAGTACAAATTTAGACCACAATCGATAAAAATAATAAGATAATAATTTTTTTTGAAACACCAGTGTATATATATATATGGAAAGGATCCAGTAAGAAGAAAGAACTAAAATAAGAAGAATAAGAATAATTCAACGAAAAACATACAAGATGTGAAGGTCATGCAGACAATTATTTTGGATTAGAATGCAAATACTTACAAAAACACACGGAGTAAATCGTTTACTTTAACAAACAAAAACCTAACACGAAAAAACACATAATGGTGTAATGAGTCATTCCTGGTAATGATTCATTACATTGTAAATGTGTAAACAAACAAGATTTTTTCATTCTACCGTAATAATCTTTTTCATTCCCACTTTGATTACAATATACCAAACGCTACGATACATCTTTGTTTGATAAGAAAATTTAGTACGTAAACATAAGTATCTTTCATAATTACAGTAAAACCTTTATAAATTAATACTCGATAAAATTAATAATTTGTCTAGTCACAATTTGAGACCAGTACAAATTTAGACCCCAATCGATAAAAATAATAAGATAATAATTTTTTTTGAAACACCAGTGTATATATATATTAGTCCCAACACATACTCAACATCTAGGTTTCATTAGATCTAAGCAAACACAAGATAAATCTAGCCTAACATGTTGAAATCAAGACAAGCACAAGATATAGACAACCAACACATAGACATATTGATTGAATTAAGAGAAGACTTATCTCAATAACACATGTAAGGATTCAAGGGTTGAAAACCCTTGAAAAGCTGTAAAATTCGTACAAGGTTCGGCCCTAGGGTTTCTCCACACAAGTTCCTTTTTTCAATGAATGAAAATTAGAAAACTATATATAGATATTAGGAGGTGACGGCGTCAAGAACAAAGGTGTGACGCCGTCATCTCGCCGCCAAATAAATCCTCGGACTGCCTAGATCTACATCTGACGCCGTCATGTAGTCCTCTTTTGCAGGCCGTCACACAATTTACTCTTGACGCTCTTCTTGTGATGCTTTCATGTTTGTACTGGGTCGTCATGGTTTTTACTCTTGACGCCATCAGGAATGTCTTTTTGACGCCGTCACACACTGTTCCCAGCATGGAAAATTAAGTCTTTGGCATTTTCTTCACTTTTATGCTACAAAAACGTCCGAATTGCTTCCTTTTCCAGATTTCACTCTCAAAGTACCTAAATCACAAAAGGAACGATTTAGGGCAATATTTGATCAAATAAATTCAATTCCGGGCTTAAATGACCCCCTAAAAACGGATTATTTTTCGCCTCATCAGTGGTCTCAAGTTTTTGGTACATGTTTTCTTTTCTATTCTATTGTCTATTTATTTATTTTATTATCATTATAATTTTATTATTTAACAAACATGAAAATCTTTATTGATAGCAGAATTTTTGACTATGTGCTCAAAATTTCTATAATAATTGGTTGAAATGTAATCAACACATATCCCCTTTTGACTGCATTCTGCAACTCATATTTAATCTTAAGGTTGGTTCTTGCATTTTACATTTCACTTTTGCGCACTTATTTATGTTCTCTTTGATATGACTGTTGTTAAATGAGAAGTTGGATTAAAATTCTATGTTTAATATGGTAGTTGATTCGTACGACACTAAATATGAGTGTATAGTACACCATCAACCTATTACTGTAATATACAACTTATTCACATTATACAACATTTTATAATGAATAACTCAATGAAAAACATACAAGATGTGAAGGTCATGCAGACAATTATTTTGGATTAGAATGCAAATACTTACAAAAACACACGGAGTAAATCGTTTACTTTAACAAACAAAAACCTAACACGAAAAAACACATAATGGTGTAATGAGTCATTCCTGGCAATGATTCATTACATTGTAAATGTGTAAACAAACAATACACTCATACATGAAAATTTCGGTCTACGTGAACTGATATCACAAATAGCACAACCATTCCTTACATAGTAGAGTCACACTTGATATATTTGTTTGTACAACAATCAAAAGACAACAAGTTCTTTAGACTATGTCCCACACCTTCTGTGGCTAGGATAATAGTAAAATCTAGTGAGGATATAAGTCTGGTCTAAGGACTTCCTGGTGTCCCTCTGTGTGAAATCAGGTTTGTGGCATCATAAGGTCGAGATAGTCCTGAAGTGATGTCTGAAGTTGTGCATCGATCAAATCTTAGATAATGTAGGTTCTGAACCATTCCTGAAGAATCTGCGGATGTTCCTGTTGAGTCCGTGATATTGGTATTATCTACTAGGTGTTATCTAGTTCATGGCAAGTGGGAATGAAAAAGGAAAATGACAATGATGGTACTAGTGAATGGAATACTACCCTCTTTCGCGCTACCTCACGACATCTAAGAGGTAAAACTAAAGTACGCACTATGGGACGACCAATAGTGTAATAAGTAACTGATGGTGGTGGTAGTACCTGAGTAGTGAGCGCCCTACTAGTGAAGGAAAGAAAATATACTATCTCCCTTGAAATAAACAATCTAATAGGTCCATTAAGATTAAGTCTGAATACTCTACCAAATGGCATTCTATGTATGGGCTGAATGATAGGAAAACCCTGTTCCTATGGCAAATCAATATTGCTAATGGAGGTGTAAGTGCAACTGGTGGTATAATGGTAGTGGAAGATGACAAGGCATATTCAATGTCGGAATCCGATAAAAGGATGTCAGGGTGAGTATCTGAAGACATGTCACTTGTGAACCAGGTCAATAAAATGATATATATATATATATATATATATATATATATATATATATATATATATATATATATATATATATATATATATATATATATATATATATATATATATATACAAATATGAGTATAAATAACTCGCACAGGGTATGCATGAAACAATATGTATCATGATTATGCACTTATGATGAAATGATGAGATGCTATGCTGATGTGGTTATAGTCTAGGGTCCAAGATACATCCTAGTTCGCTATAACCTTAGCTCTGATGCCAATCTGTCACACCCCCAATTTACCTGACTTGCAGCGGAATGGAATACCTGGGGGGGGGGGGGGTGTCTGTCATAGCATCACAGTTATGGTTACATTGAACGACCTAAAGTGTCGTTTGGAAAATACTTCGTTTGATCATTGAAATTATTCAGAGTTTACAAAATGAGGTCCCCAAAAGGTGTTGCATGTTTATGAAAAACAAGTCATACTAGATCAAACGTTTACATAAGTGCATGAAATAATGGTGAGACGCGTCGACTCCGCGACTCCATAAAGGTCCAAATGCATGTCACATGAGCTACCTTAATAACCTGAAATACATTGCTAAAACGTCAACACGAATGTTGGTGAATTCCATAGGTTTATAAAATGTAATGTTGTACGGCCACCACAAGTATAAGTGCAAGATAAAAGTCAAGTAAAATAGTACAATAGACCTTAAGCTCATGACCCCGAAGCTAGACTGTTGAAATTATAAGCCCCTCCTGAATGTTTTACCATAACACTCCCAAAATGTCAGACATGAAATGCATCCGCTTACTGTCGATAATATCTACCACGGATGGAGGCGTCACCCTCGATAGATCTATCCACTCACTCTCGCTTAATAGGCAAATTAACGGTCCATGATAATAAATAGGGGACTTTAATAGGTTGGTAAGGCAACTTAAGCAATGTATATATATATATATATATATATATATATATATATATATATATATATATATATATATATATATATATATATATATATATAGATCGTATGTATCAATGTTAGTGTTGAAATCCTCGGTTTGAAATCCTTGAGATAACGCCTTGTAGTGATAAAAATATACTTGTAATCACTAATACTTCATTAGTTATGAATTTGGGTTCTTGGTATTATTTCTAGAAATCTAGAGTTACAACGTAGTTTTAGTATTATTTTTGGTCTAAAAGCTGTCAAAACAATATGAGTTTTGCCGATATTGAAACGTGAATATCTTTGTCGTTATAAGTCCGTTTTACTTGTTCTTTATATCCACGGTTACGTCTTAGTATGTAGTAATATATTTTGGAAAGCTTGGCTCCTCCGGGTTACGTCTAAAGCCTCGTTTTGTCTGACGAAAAACGTCCAACAACATGTATTTTCAGAAAATATACTTTTCGTCAATAAACTTGCAAAAATCATAACTTCTTCGTTATAAACTCTTTTTAATCCGTTCTTTCGCCTACGGATTCGTTTTTGAAAGTATTTTCTAAAAATTTTGCCAAAGTTTCCTTTATGTTTACTGATTTTCCTGGATTTACAAAAATGGGACAGAATGTTTATATACTTGTTACAAATCCATTTTTCATGTTCAAAACTAGTTTCTACTTCAACCAAATCTCTTGCAAACACCACAAAGCTATACTAATCCTACCATACACCTTCTTAGGGTGCCATGAGTTCCTAATCACTACTAATCATGTTAATTTAACAAAGGAACACCTAAATCAAAATCTAGGGTTTGTATGTTCAAAAAGTTAACAAAAATAATGTGGTATAGCTAACTTGTACATGAAATTAAGCATGAAAACCATAAGATACAAGTATTAATTAGATGAAATCATGAAAATAAATTTGATAACTCACTTTGAAATAATAGGTGATTGGATGATGAGAAACCTTGTGTTACTTGAGTTTATAATGCAAGAATCTTGATTAGAATGATAAAATGAACAACTTTTATGCTTTGATCTTCAAAAATCAATGAGTTTTGGTCTTGGATTGAATTTGGGTCGTGGGTTTTGATGTAGAGAGGAAGGAGATGAGTTGATTTTTGCTTATTGAAATTATGAAGTGTAGATGACAAGTTTCTTAGATATTTACTTAGGTTTATTATTAAGATAATAGGTAATTAAGTCATAAGGTTAAAAAAATGCACATGGTGTCTAGAGGGGGGGGGGGGAATGTGGCCGGTTTACCAAGGAGAAAAGGAGGGCAAAAGTGTTTTGATAACTTTAGAAGTGTATTGTAGTTTAATGTAAGTATTAGTTAGTTTAGTTATAATCGGGTACCGGGTTTGCTAGAAATAAATTTTAACAAGTTAACCGGGACTTAATAAAGTCATAAAAATGTTAAAAATATGTTGGGTACAAGTATTGAGTGTTCGGGTGATTATTGTTTAGTTTTCACGAATACCGCCGTAATATTTATAAACTTACGTTATAAATAAAATAAATTTCCAAAATACTGGGTAAATGAATATTATAACTTTTATGATGATATAATGGATATAAAAATATGTCGGGACCATTGTGGGAATATTTAGATATATGCGTCGTGTTTATAAACCGGGTGTTAACGTTTATTTATAAATAATTATAAGGAAAACGTTAAATGTATCAAATATATAAATTTGAAAATCCTAAGAGTGGTATAACATAAAAATGCTGTTATGATGATATGCAGACTGTCTCTAGTCCGTATGCAATGTCCTTACTGATAATGAAATGAATTCGCACCTAAACCCATACGGTTACGCGAATTTTAATACCCGTAAACTAAATTTACGATGAAATGAGTAATGCAAGCGAATAGTGAAAACTTTTCCGGAAATGAATAGTGTTCAGTGAATAGTAAAATTCTCAAATGTTTCTCAGAATATCAAATTGACCTCGAAAATGATGAATAGTAAAACGATGAATAGTGTTTTGATGAATAGTGATTTATGAATAGTAAAATGTCAAAGTTTGGGAAATAACCTGAAATGGTGAGTTGTGACAGCTTACCACCGGCCGATTGGTCAATGGCTCGCCTCATGGAGAGATCGATATGGTCATAAAAGATTTGGACTTGGAGCCAAAGATCTATGCCATGATGAGGGACTTTTTGGAGTAAGTCCTTGAAACGAGTCCATGCTTCATAAAGAGTTTCATTTTGACGTTGTTGGAACATCAAGATGTCATTTCTAAGCTTGGTAGTTCTCCCCAGTGGGAAAAATTGAGCTAGGAAATGAGTGGTGAGATGATCCCATGTGGTGATGGATCCCGCGGGTAAACGCTCAAGCCATTGACTAGCTTGATCACGTAGAGAGAATTGGAATAGGCGTAATCGGGTTGTCTCTCTAGTTGCAACATCTAGGTCTATGGAATCTACGATTTTAAGAAAGTCCTTAAGATGTTGATTTGGATCTTCGGAACGAAGTCCATGGAATGAACATCCGCTTTGCACCAACCGGATGGTGTCAGATTGCAAGGGGGTCACATTGGCTCCGGTGAGCTCAATGGTGTTTCGATAGCCTTGGTGGCTAGGTCGGGAATATTCTCCTAAGGTTCGGGGCCTAAGAGGTTCTAGTGGTGGGTTTTGTTGTGGTGCGATGACGGGTTCAAAGATGTTCCCATCGTCCTTGATGTCGGGTGGTGAAGAGTTACGAACAAAAACACAAAGAAATAAGATAGACTAAAGAGAACCTAAAAATAAAAATAAAATCTTACTAGAAAGGAATCTAGCAAGTAGACCTAATAAAAAGAGATTCTAACCTAGACAATAACTATTCCCCGGGCTGCGAGGCCAAAAACTTGATGCGTGGGAATTGTACCAGGCTTTACCTCTCAAGGGATCTTGAGAAGCTTACAACCCCCACCAGGCAGTGTACCTAATCGATGTAGTATAGTATAATGACAAGTACCGGAGGATTGATCGTTCAGCTAGGAATAGTGTCGCTAGGATTAGAAAACCTAAATACTAGATCTAGAGATGAGGGATGATTCTTTTTGTATTTTTATATTTTTAAGAAAGCAAATTAAAATCTCGGGTTTTGAAGGATTTGGGCGGAATTAGTTGCTAGTCAACTAACCCAGTACTAAAGACGCAATCAAAATAAAATACTAGAAATGAAAATAAACTATATTAAACTAAGGTTGTGAGCAGTATGTGGGAAAAATGTGTTTACTTAGATTTCACTACTCCCTAGATATCTTTTACACGTTAATTACTTGTTATAGTTGCGTGGATGACCGATTGTATTCCTTAATACCATTCATGGGGTGGCGTACTTACTTCCCCAATCCTATGAGTGCCTACTTCACTCCTATGTCGAGCCTGCAAGAAGCTCCTAACATGGGATCATTAGAATTTACTCATGCATTAAATACAACCAATAAAACCTAGTACACATTGGTTCATGTTTCCTAAGACGTTCAAGCATGTACACAATGGAGATCTGCCAGTTTTCTTAAGCCTAACATTGAAATCATTCATCCAATATAACCATAACACATAATCAACATCTAGGTTTCATTAGATCTAAGCAAACACAAGATAAATCTAGCCTAGCATGTTGAAATCAAGACAAGCACAAGATATAGACAACCAACACATAGACATATTGATTGAATTAAGAGAAGACTTATCTCAATAACACATGTAAGGATTCAAGGGTTGAAAACCCTTGAAAAGCTGTAAAATTCGTACAAGGTTCGGCCATAGGGTTTCTCCACACAAGTTCCTTTTTTCAATGAATGAAAATTAGAAAACTATATATAGATATTAGGAGGTGATGGCGTCAAGAACAAAGGTGTGACGCCGTCATCTCGCCGCCAAATAAATCCTCGGACTGCCTAGATCTACATTTGACGCCGTCATGTAGTCCTCTTTTGCAGGCCGTCACACAATTTACTCTTGACGCTCTTCTTGTGACGCCTTCATGTTTGTACTGGGTCGTCATGGTTTTTACTCTTGACGCCGTCAGGAATGTCTTTTTGACGCCGTCACACACTGTTCCCAGCATGGAAAATTAAGTCTTTGGCGTTTTCTTCACTTTTATGCTCCAAAAACGTCCGAATTGCTTCCTTTTCCAGATTTCACTCCCAAAGTACCTAAAATCACAAAAGGAACGATTTAGGGCAATATTTGATCAAATAAATTCAATTCCGGGCTTAAATGACCCCTAAAAACGGATCATTTTTGGCCTCATCAGTGGTCTCAAGTTTTTGGTACATGTTTTCTTTTCTATTCTATTGTCTATTTATTTATTTTATTATCGTTATAATTTTATTATTTAACAAACATGAAAATCTTTATTGATAGCAGAATTTTTGACTATGTGCTCAAAATTTCTATAATAATTGGTTGAAATGTAATCAACAGATATCCCCTTATGACAGCATTCTGCAACTTATATTTAATCTTAAGGTTGGTTCTTGCATTTTACATTTCACTTTTGCGCACTTATTTATGTTCTCTTTGATATGACTGTTGTTAAATGAGAAGTTAGATTACAATTCTATGTTTAATATGGTAGTTGATTCGTACGACACTAAATATGAGTGCATAGTACACCATCAACCTATTACTGTAATATGCAACTTATTCACATTATACAACATTTTATAATGAATAACTCAACGAAAAACATACAAGATGTGAAGGTCATGCAGACAATTATTTTGGATTAGAATGCAAATACTTACAAAAACACACGGAGTAAATCGTTTACTTTAACAAACAAAAACCTAACTCGAAAAAACACATAATGGTGTAATGAGTCATTCCTGGCAATGATTCATTACATTGTAAATGTGTAAACAAACAAGATTTTTTCATTCTACCGTAATAATCTTTTTCATTCCCACTTTGATTACAATATACCAAAAGCTACGATACATCTTTGTTTAATAAGAAAAATTAGTATGTAAACATAAGTATCTTTAATAATTACAGTAAAACCTTTATAAATTAATACTCGATAAAATTAATAATTTGTCTAGTCACAATTTGAGACCAGTACAAATTTAGACCCCAATCGATAAAAAAAATAAGATAATAATATTTTTTGAAACACCAGTGTATATATATTAGTCCCAACGAACCTATAAATTAATAATTACTAAAAATTCCATATATATATATGGAAGGGATCCAGTAAGAAGAAAACTAAAATAAGAAGAATAAGAATAACTCAACGAAAAACATACAAGATGTGAAGGTCATGCAGACAATTATTTTGGATTAGAATGCAAATACTTACAAAAACACACGGAGTAAATCTTTTACTTTAACAAACAAAAACCTAACTCGAAAAAACACATAATGGTGTAATGAGTCATTCCTGGCAATGATTCATTACTTTGTAAATGTGTAAAAAAATAAGATTTTTTCATTCTACCGTAATAATCTTTTTCATTCCCACTTTGATTAAAATATACCAAACGCTACGATACATCTTTGTTTGATAAGAAAAATTAGTACGTAAACATAAGTATCTTTCATAATTACAGTAAAACTTTTATAAATTAATACTCGATAAAATTAATAATTTGTCTAGTCACAATTTGAGACCAGTACAAATTTAGACCCCAATCGATAAAAATAATAAGATAATAATTTTTTTTGAAACACCAGTGTATATATATTAGTCCCAACACATAATCAACATCTAGGTTTCATTAGATCTAAGCAAACACAAGATAAATCTAGCCTAACATGTTGAAATCAAGACAAGCACAAGATATAGACAACCAACACATAGACATATTGATTGAATTAAGAGAAGACTTATCTCAATAACACATGTAAGGATTCAAGGGTTGAAAACCCTTGAAAAGCTGTAAAATTCGTACAAGGTTCGGCCCTAGGGTTTCTCCACACAAGTTCCTTTTTTCAATGAATGAAAATTAGAAAACTATATATAGATATTAGGAGGTGACGGCGTAAAGAACAAAGGTGTGACGCCGTCATCTCGCCGCCAAATAAATCCTCGGACTGCCTAGATCTACATCTGACGCCGTCATGTAGTCCTCTTTTGCAGGCCGTCACACAATTTACTCTTGACGCTCTTCTTCTGATGCTTTCATGTTTGTACTGGGTCGTCATGGTTTTTACTCTTGACGCCGTCAGGAATGTCTTTTTGACGCCGTCACACACTGTTCCCAGCATGGAAAATTAAGTCTTTGGCATTTTCTTCACTTTTATGCTCCAAAAATGTCCGAATTGTTTCCTTTTCCAGATTTCACTCCCAAAGTACCTAAAATCACAAAAGGAACGATTTAGGGTAATATTTGATCAAATAAATTCAATTCCGGGCTTAAATGACCCCCTCAAAACGGATCAATTTTCGCCTCATCAGTGGTCTCAAGTTTTTGGTACATGTTTTCTTTTCTATTCTATTGTCTATTTATTTATTTTATTATCGTTATAATTTTATTATTTAACAAACATGAAAATCTTTATTGATAGCAGAATTTTTGACTATGTGCTCAAAATTTCTATAATAATTGGTTGAAATGTAATCAACACATATCCCCTTTTGACAGCATTCTGCAATTCATGTTTAATCTTAAGGTTGGTTCTTGCATTTTACATTTCACTTTTGCGCACTTATTTATGTTCTCTTTGATATGACTGTTGTTAAATGAGAAGTTGGATTACAATTCTATGTTTAATATGGTAGTTGATTCGTACGACACTAAATATGAGTGCATAGTACACCATCAACCTATTACTGTAATATACAACTTATTCACATTATACAACATTTTATAATGAATAACTCAACGAAAAACATACAAGATGTGAAGGTCATGCAGACAATTATTTTGGATTAGAATGCAAATACTTACAAAAACACACGGAGTAAATCGTTTACTTTAACAAACAAAAACCTAACACGAAAAAACACATAATGGTGTAATGAGTCATTCCTGGCAATGATTCATTACATTGTAAATGTGTAAACAAACAAGATTTTTTCATTCTACCGTAATAATCTTTTTCTTTGCCACTTTGATTACAATATACCAAACGCTACGATACATCTTTGTTTTATAAGAAAAATTAGTACGTAAACATAAGTATCTTTCATAATTACTGTAGAACCTTTATAAATTAATACTCGATAAAATTAATAATTTTTCTAGTCACAATTTGAGACCAGTACAAATTTAGACCACAATCGATAAAAATAATATGATAATAATTTTTTTTGAAACACCAGTGTATATATATTAGTCCCAACGAACCTATAAATTAATAATTACTAAAAATTCTATATATATGTATATATATATATATATATATATATATATATATATATATATATATATATATATATATGGAAAGGATCCAGTAAGAAGAAAAAACTAAAATAAGAAGAATAAGAATAACTCAACGAAAAACATACAAGATGTGAAGGTCATGCAGACAATTATTTTGGATTAGAATGCAAATACTTACAAAAATACACGGAGTAAATCGTTTACTTTAACAAACAAAAACCTAACACGAAAAAACACATAATGGTGTAATGAGTCATTCCTGGTAATGATTCATTACATTGTAAATGTGTAAACAAACAAGATTTTTTCATTCTACCGTAATAATCTTTTTCATTCCCACTTTGATTACAATATACCAAACGCTACGATACATCTTTGTTTGATAAGAAAATTTAGTACGTAAACATAAGTATCTTTCATAATTACAGTAAAACCTTTATAAATTAATACTCGATAAAATTAATAATTTGTCTAGTCACAATTTGAGACCAGTACAAATTTAGACCCCAATCGATAAAAATAATAAGATAATAATTTTTTTTGAAACACCAGTGTATATATATATTAGTCCCAACACATACTCAACATCTAGGTTTCATTAGATCTAAGCAAACACAAGATAAATCTAGCCTAACATGTTGAAATCAAGACAAGCACAAGATATAGACAACTAACACATAGACATATTGATTGAATTAAGAGAAGACTTATCTCAATAACACATGTAAGGATTCAAGGGTTGAAAACCCTTGAAAAGCTGTAAAATTCGTACAAGGTTCGGCCCTAGGGTTTCTCCACACAAGTTCCTTTTTTCAATGAATGAAAATTAGAAAACTATATATAGATATTAGGAGGTGACGGCGTCAAGAACAAAGGTGTGACGCCGTCATCTCGCCGCCAAATAAATCCTCGGACTGCCTAGATCTACATCTGACGCCGTCATGTAGTCCTCTTTTGCAGGCCGTCACACAATTTACTCTTGACGCTCTTCTTGTGATGCTTTCATGTTTGTACTGGGTCGTCATGGTTTTTACTCTTGACGCCATCAGGAATGTCTTTTTGACGCCGTCACACACTGTTCCCAGCATGGAAAATTAAGTCTGGCATTTTCTTCACTTTTATGCTACAAAAACGTCCGAATTGCTTCCTTTTCCAGATTTCACTCCCAAAGTACCTAAAATCACAAAAGGAACGATTTAGGGCAATATTTGATCAAATAAATTCAATTCCGGGCTTAAATGACCCCCTAAAAACGGATCATTTTTCGCCTCATCAGTGGTCTCAAGTTTTTGGTACATGTTTTCTTTTCTATTCTATTGTCTATTTATTTATTTTATTATCATTATAATTTTATTATTTAACAAACATGAAAATCTTTATTGATAGCAGAATTTTTGACTATGTGCTCAAAATTTCTATAATAATTGGTTGAAATGTAATCAACACATATCCCCTTTTGACAGCATTCTGCAACTCATATTTAATCTTAAGGTTGGTTCTTGCATTTTACATTTCACTTTTGCGCACTTATTTATGTTCTCTTTGATATGACTGTTGTTAAATGAGAAGTTGGATTAAAATTCTATGTTTAATATGGTAGTTGATTCGTACGACACTAAATATGAGTGTATAGTACACCATCAACCTATTACTGTAATATACAACTTATTCACATTATACAACATTTTATAATGAATAACTCAACGAAAAACATACAAGATGTGAAGGTCATGCAGACAATTATTTTGGATTAGAATGCAAATACTTACAAAAACACACGGAGTAAATCGTTTACTTTAACAAACAAAAACCTAACACGAAAAAACACATAATGGTGTAATGAGTCATTCCTGGCAATGATTCATTACATTGTAAATGTGTAAACAAACAATACACTCATACATGAAAATTTCGGTCTACGTGAACCGATATCACAAATAGCACAACCATTCCTTACATAGTAGAGTCACACTTGATATATTTGTTTGTACAACAATCAAAAGACAACAAGTTCTTTAGACTATGTCCCACACCTTCTGTGGCTAGGATAATAGTAAAATCTAGTGAGGATATAAGTCTGGTCTAAGGACTTCCTGGTGTCCCTCTGTGTGAAATCAGGTTTGTGGCATCATAAGGTCGAGATAGTCCTGAAGTGATGTCTGAAGTTGTGCATCGATCAAATCTTAGATAATGTAGGTTCTGAACCATTCCTGAAGAATCTGCGGATGTTCCTGTTGAGTCCGTGATATTGGTATTATCTACTAGGTGTTATCTAGTTCATGGCAAGTGGGAATGAAAAAGGAAAATGACAATGATGGTACTAGTGAATGGAATACTACCCTCTTTCGCGCTACCTCACGACATCTAAGAGGTAAAACTAAAGTACGCACTATGGGACGACCAATAGTGTAATAAGTAACTGATGGTGGTGGTAGTACCTGAGTAGTGAGCGCCCTACTAGTGAAGGAAAGAAAATATACTATCTCCCTTGAAATAAACAATCTAATAGGTCCATTAAGATTAAGTCTGAATACTCTACCAAATGGCATTCTATGTATGGGCTGAATGATAGGAAAACCCTGTTCCTATGGCAAATCAATAGTGCTAATGGTGGTGTAAGTGCAACTGGTGGTATAATGGTAGTGGAAGATGACAAGGCATCTTCAATGTCGGAATCCGATAAAAGGATGTCAGGGTGAGTATCTGAAGACATGTCACTTGTGAACCAGTTCAATAAAATGATATATATATATATATATATATATATATATATATATATATATATATATATATATATATATATATATATATATATATATATATATATAATATATATATATATATATATACACAAATATGAGTATAAATAACTCGCACAGGGTATGCATGAAACAACATGTATCATGATTATGCACTTATGATGAAATGATGAGATGCTATGCTGATGTGGTTATAGTCTAGGGTCCAAGATACATCCTAGTTCGCTATAACCTTAGCTCTGATGCCAATCTGTCACACCGCCAATTTACCTGACTTGCAGCGGAATGGAATACCTGGGGGGTGTCTGTCATAGCATCACAGTTACGGTTACATTGAACGACCTAAAGTGTCGTTTGGAAAATACTTCGTTTGATCATTGAAATTATTCAGAGTTTACAAAATGAGGTCCCCAAAAGGTGTTGCATGTTTATGAAAAACAAGTCATACTAGATCAAACGTTTACATAAGTGCATGAAATAATGGTGAGACGCGTCGACTCCGCGACTCCATAAAGGTCCAAATGCATGTCACATGAGCTACCTTAATAACCTGAAATACATTGCTAAAACGTCAACACGAATGTTGGTGAATTCCATAGGTTTATAAAATGTAATGTTGTACGGCCACCACAAGTATAAGTGCAAGATAAAAGTCAAGTAAAATAGTACAATAGACCTTAAGCTCATGACCCCGAAGCTAGACTGTTGAAATTATAAGCCCCTCCTGAATGTTTTACCATAACACTCCCAAAATGTCAGACATGAAATGCATCCGCTTACTGTTGGTAATATCTACCACGGATGGAGGCGTCACCCTCGATAGATCTATCCACTCACTCTCGCTTAATAGGCAAATTAACGGTCCATGATAATAAATAGGGGACTTTAATAGGTTGGTAAGGCAACTTAAGCAATGTACACACATATATATATATATATATATATATATATATATATATATATATATATATATATATATATATATATATATATATATATATATATATATATATATATATATATATATATATATTATATATAACAGGAGGCGTTTGACCATTGACTGCCAAATAATCATGCATTAAGTCCATGTCATCATGTTTAGTGTCATGTCATCAGCCATTTCATC
This sequence comes from Artemisia argyi, assembly GCA_030686995.1. Classification (NCBI taxonomy): domain Eukaryota; kingdom Viridiplantae; phylum Streptophyta; class Magnoliopsida; order Asterales; family Asteraceae; genus Artemisia; species Artemisia argyi. The sequence goes on along the minus strand of CM060709.1, from coordinate 147,899,335 downwards.
ACATTGTCGCCATGTAAGCAATTTTTATAATTTATTTTGTTTTCTTTTTTCATTTATTATTATTTTCTTTTATTTAGCCTATTAAAATTTCGGAATTGTTTTGCTTACAGAAAATTCATATTTATTTTTTTCCAAAAAATCATGAAGGAAGATTCGAACACAAGACCATGTGTATATTATGTAGTATCTTAACCACTAAACCATCACAATTTTTTGGTTAGATTCTGTAACTCAAAATGTATATAGGATAACAAGAATTTATGTATTTTAAAACATAGGCAATATGTAATTTAAAACATGCAATTATCCTATTTTTCATATTTGATAAGAATGGAGATTATTCATTGTGATATTCTATTTTTCGTATTTGATATGTTTGGAAAATTATGCATTGTGATCTTATGCCACAGTCAGCCTTCAAAAAAAAACAGACGTATATTTTTTGACAAAAGAAAACCCTAATAATCAAAACTCTATCCAGGAAGAAAAATCCTTCACGATATATATAATTCAGGATAAAACGGGTTGTTTTGCTATTGTTAATTATAAAGATTAAAAAAACCAGTTAACAAAGAAAGGAACCTCTCCTTTTTCTCCTAACCCTAATGATTTTTTCTACATCTTCTGATTTTATGTTTATGATGTTAGAATGCTTGAATGATGAGGATGCTTCATGCCAAGTCCTTATCACAGGTGAACAATATTTGATATCATTAGTATTCATGTACTTATATTAATCGTTTTAAGTGGTATTCACAGTAGTGTGTCGAGAAGAAGCATGATTGATAGATACTTAGTATACGTGTGAACTGGTGAAATAGATACAACTCATTTATATCCTAATATCCACGTCCATATCAGAGGTATGTGTTTGCTCATGTTTGTTTTTTATGTCATTTTTATACTAATTTAATTGAATTCTGTTTCATGCGAGGTGGTGATATAGACGGAAGAGTTCATTGCTGGATTTAACCTATTAGTTTGTTACATATCTATTGACCAGTTGTGTGAGTGTATACTGAAGCAGATACGTGTCAAAAGGTAAAGGAACAGTTTCGGGCATGGCAAACATTTTCTCCTCGGCAAAGATGGATAATGAATAGCATTATCTGCTTTTGGCCACTAGATTTGTTGTATTCACAATTGTTTACAATTTGTAATGTACTTAAAAGGTGGTTTAATACAGCCCACTGTAAAAAAGTTATTGTTTGAATTACCTTTTATATATCGGTTTTATAATTATAGCAGAATTCATGAAATTAATGTTTGTTCTATCATGTCTTTCAGTGCCGAAACACTTCAGTATTGGGCACAACGGTTTGCTTCCCTTTAGGTGAGTCATCCAATTGTATTAGCATTATATAAAATCAAATTTGGACCCTATATGGCTCATGAACACATATGGGTTCAGTGGGCAGTATCGCATCCAAACAATATCATGTAGTGTGTTTTGTTACAGCCAATTATTTACAAAACACGTTATAACTTTTCAAATGTAATGCTCAACAAATTTTGCAGATCATAACACGGGTACTATTAGGTCCAACCTTCAGAAAATACGATGTATGGTGGTCTGTTTCTGATTCAAGTATGTGGGAACCGCTTTGTTTGTAAAGAAATGTTTTCCACCAAAGAAGGTTTCATTTAATCTAGATGGCTCAGGTAACTTAAATTCACATAGATATAAAACATTATGTTTTCTGATTTTTGTGACTCATTAGAAATAACATCATTAAAGGATTGGGTTGCTTTATGCGAATTTCTAAATGACGATATGGTATTTTCTTTTATTCGTAGTTTTCGAGCACGAAGCAGATGGCAGAGTTATTATAGCTGAATTTGAATGATTTCGTATAATGAATACGTATGTGCCAACAATGGATGGAAAGTTGAATAAACCGTGTTGCGGTGATCTTAATGTTAGGTACCACTTCTTGGCCAAATCTTTTTTAAAGTGCTTATGTGTTCAATTATGATTACTATTAGGCATATGCATATGTTATTAGCATAATTTTTCCCTGAAATTGTTGTTCATCTGTGATTTTTTGCTATAGCGTCTTGCTAAAGATGGTTTAATCTTTGCAGTCACAAAATGGGCTCAAGGTTTTTATGTGGCTTAAAAACAACCACTTACATGGTGCAAGGTACGTGATCACACTAGCAATAATCACAAAGTTACTACAAGTGCAATGATGGTTAGACTTTGGAAATTTTTTATTACTTTGACCAGTTGTTACTGCTGGCATGAATTGGACAATGGGAAGCCAAGATTCTAATCTCTAGAGGAATCATAATCATCTGTTATTGAAATATTCTCCCTTCGTTGCTTCATTGCTTGACTAAATGATCGTGCGCATGTGAGTTTCTTATTGCAAAAACCTTCAGTTTCACAAGCACCTCGCCAACGAGAAGGTACTTTCGTCATCCCTTTGTCATGAAAACTCCCACTTTCAGGCCAAATTTCTATGTCGAGTATGTCAATGGTCACATCATTACCAAATTCTGAAATGAGCCTAGCCCTGAATGTTTCTTTAGTCCTAGAAATTTAGGTGTCTGAGATACGACATTGATGCTTCCTTCAATGAATTTGACTGTTGTTAGAGAGTGATCAGGTAAGATATTAATATGACCCTTTAACTCTCAAACATAACCTGAAGAGATCTAACGAGTTAAAGTTGCAAATGAAATAGAAAGCACACTGCCAAAAATCTGATATAAAATTCAATTATCATTGTAAAGCTACAGCTTGCATGAGGGCGCTTTTTGAAATCATACTAATTTATGATCTTTTCTTTTTGCTCTGTGTATAGATACTATGAATGGCAACTATATGCCGTTGTCTCAAGGGTCAAGAGCTGGAAAGGGTTTGAAGAGTTGAGATAGAGATGTTAAATACACTAATTCAATGACACACGTTGTGTATAAAATCTTTATTTCACATTTGAACTAAAATCATATACTTTGTAACATCGGATAATTTATTATGTTTTATTTTCTCTTAACGGATTAACATTAATTTCTTTTTCTTTTTTATTCACTTTACAGTGTTCATGATTCATGAACCGTTATTTAATTTATTCCTTGGACAATTATCCAACCATTTTTTACCCGCCTCCCTCCTTATAGTAAAATATGTCAATGATATTCATAAGTCATGCCCGCCCATCGGGCGGGCTTAGAAGTCTAGTATATATATATATATATATATATATATATATATATATATATATATATATATATATATATATATATATATATATATATATATATATATATATATATATATATATATATAGATCGTATGTATCAATGTTAGTGTTGAAATCCTCGGTTTGAAATCCTTGAGATAACGCCTTGTAGTGATAAAAATATACTTGTAATCACTAATACTTCATTAGTTATGAATTTGGGTTCTTGGTATTATTTCTAGAAATCTAGAGTTACAACGTAGTTTTAGTATTATTTTTGGTCTAAAAGCTGTCAAAACAATATGAGTTTTGCCGATATTGAAACGTGAATATCTTTGTCGTTATAAGTCCGTTTTACTTGTTCTTTATATCCACGGTTACGTCTTAGTATGTAGTAATATATTTTGGAAAGCTTGGCTCCTCCGGGTTACGTCTAAAGCCTCGTTTTGTCTGACGAAAAACGTCCAACAACATGTATTTTCAGAAAATATACTTTTCGTCAATAAACTTGCAAAAATCATAACTTCTTCGTTATAAACTCTTTTTAATCCGTTCTTTCGCCTACGGATTCGTTTTTGAAAGTATTTTCTAAAAATTTTGCCAAAGTTTCCTTTATGTTTACTGATTTTCCTGGATTTACAAAAATGGGACAGAATGTTTATATACTTGTTACAAATCCATTTTTCATGTTCAAAACTAGTTTCTACTTCAACCAAATCTCTTGCAAACACCACAAAGCTATACTAATCCTACCATACACCTTCTTAGGGTGCCATGAGTTCCTAATCACTACTAATCATGTTAATTTAACAAAGGAACACCTATTTCAAAATCTAGGGTTTGTATGTTCAAAAAGTTAACAAAAATAATGTGGTATAGCTAACTTGTACATGAAATTAAGCATGAAAACCATAAGATACAAGTATTAATTAGATGAAATCATGAAAATAAATTTGATAACTCACTTTGAAATAATAGGTGATTGGATGATGAGAAACCTTGTGTTACTTGAGTTTATAATGCAAGAATCTTGATTAGAATGATAAAATGAACAACTTTTATGCTTTGATCTTCAAAAATCAATGAGTTTTGGTCTTGGATTGAATTTGGGTCGTGGGTTTTGATGTAGAGAGGAAGGAGATGAGTTGATTTTTGCTTATTGAAATTATGAAGTGTAGATGAAAAGTTTCTTATATATTTACTTAGGTTTATTATTAAGATAATAGGTAATTAAGTCATAAGGTTAAAAAAATGCACATGGTGTCTAGAGGGGGGGGGGGGGGGGGAATGTGGCCGGTTTACCAAGGAGAAAAGGAGGGCAAAAGTGTTTTGATAACTTTAGAAGTGTATTGTAGTTTAATGTAAGTATTAGTTAGTTTAGTTATAATCGGGTACCGGGTTTGCTAGAAATAAATTTTAATAAGTTAACCGGGACTTAATAAAGTCATAAAAATGTTAAAAATATGTTGGGTACAAGTATTGAGTGTTCGGGTGATTATTGTTTAGTTTTCACGAATACCGCCGTAATATTTATAAACTTACGTTATAAATAAAATAAATTTCCAAAATACTGGGTAAATGAATATTATAACTTTTATGATGATATAATGGATATAAAAATATGTCGGGACCATTGTGGGAATATTTAGATATATGCGTCGTGTTTATAAACCGGGTGTTAACGTTTATTTATAAATAATTATAAGGAAAACGTTAAATGTATCAAATATATAAATTTGAAAATCCTAAGAGTGGTATAACATAAAAATGCTGTTATGATGATATGCAGACTGTCTCTAGTCCGTATGCAATGTCCTTACTGATAATGAAATGAATTCGCACCTAAACCCATACGGTTACGCGAATTTTAATACCCGTAAACTAAATTTACGATGAAATGAGTAATGCAAGCGAATAGTGAAAACTTTTCCGGAAATGAATAGTGTTCAGTGAATAGTAAAATTCTCAAATGTTTATCAGAATATCAAATTGACCTCGAAAATGATGAATAGTAAAACGATGAATAGTGTTTTGATGAATAGTGATTTATGAATAGTAAAATGTCAAAGTTTGGGAAATAACCTGAAATGGTGAGTTGTGACAGCTTACCACCGGCCGATTGGTCAATGGCTCGCCTCATGGAGAGATCGATATGGTCATAAAAGATTTGGACTTGGAGCCAAAGATCTATGCCATGATGAGGGACTTTTTGGAGTAAGTCCTTGAAACGAGTCCATGCTTCATAAAGAGTTTCATTTTGACGTTGTTGGAACATCAAGATGTCATTTCTAAGCTTGGTAGTTCTCCCCGGTGGGAAAAATTGAGCTAGGAAACGAGTGGTGAGATGATCCCATGTGGTGATGGATCCCGCGGGTAAACGCTCAAGCCATTGACTAGCTTGATCACGTAGAGAGAATTGGAATAGGCGTAATCGGGTTGTCTCTCTAGTTGCAACATCTAGGTCTATGGAATCTACGATTTTAAAAAAGTCCTTAAGATGTTGATTTGGATCTTCGGAACGAAGTCCATGGAATGCACATCCGCTTTGCACCAACCGGATGGTGTCAGATCGCAAGGGGGTCACATTGGCTCCGGTGAGCTCAATGGTGTTTCGATAGCCTTGGTGGCTAGGTCGGGAATATTCTCCTAAGGTTCGGGGCCTAAGAGGTTCTAGTGGTGGGTTTTGTTGTGGTGCGATGACGGGTTCAAAGATGTTCCCATCGTCCTTGATGTCGGGTGGTGAAGAGTTACGAACAAAAACACAAAGAAATAAGATAGACTAAAGAGAACCTAAAAATAAAAATAAAATCTTACTAGAAAGGAATCTAGCAAGTAGACCTAATAAAAAGAGATTCTAACCTAGACAATAACTATTCCCCGGGCTGCGAGGCCAAAAACTTGATGCGTGGGAATTGTACCAGGCTTTACCTCTCAAGGGATCTTGAGAAGCTTACAACCCCCACCAGGCAGTGTACCTAATCGATGTAGTATAGTATAATGACAAGTACCGGAGGATTGATCGTTCAGCTAGGAATAGTGTCGCTAGGATTAGAAAACCTAAATACTAGATCTAGAGATGAGGGATAATTCTTTTTGTATTTTTATATTTTTAAGAAAGCAAATTAAAATCTCGGGTTTTGAAGAATTTGGGCGGAATTAGTTGCTAGTCTACTAACCCAGTACTAAAGACGCAATCAAAATAAAATACTAGAAATGAAAATAAACTATATTAAACTAAGGTTGTGAGCAGTATGTGGGAAAAATGTGTTTACTTAGATTTCACTACTCCCTAGATATCTTTTACACGTTAATTACTTGTTATAGTTGCGTGGATGACCAATAAAACCTAGTACACATTGGTTCATGTTTCCTAAGACGTTCAAGCATGTACACAATGGAGATCTGCCAGTTTTCTTAAGCCTAACATTGAAATCATTCATCCAATACAACCATAACACATAATCAACATCTAGGTTTCATTAGATCTAAGCAAACACAAGATAAATCTAGCCTAGCATGTTGAAATCAAGACAAGCACAAGATATAGACAACCAACACATAGACATATTGATTGAATTAAGAGAAGACTTATCTCAATAACACATGTAAGGATTCAAGGGTTGAAAACCCTTGAAAAGCTGTAAAATTCGTACAAGGTTCGGCCATAGGGTTTCTCCACACAAGTTCCTTTTTTCAATGAATGAAAATTAGAAAACTATATATAGATATTAGGAGGTGATGGCGTCAAGAACAAAGGTGTGACGCCGTCATCTCGCCGCCAAATTATAAATCCTCGGACTGCCTAGATCTACATTTGACGCCGTCATGTAGTCCTCTTTTGCAGGCCGTCACACAATTTACTCTTGACGCTCTTCTTGTGACGCCTTCATGTTTGTACTGGGTCGTCATGGTTTTTACTCTTGACGCCGTCAGGAATGTCTTTTTGACGCCGTCACACACTGTTCCCAGCATGGAAAATTAAGTCTTTGGCGTTTTCTTCACTTTTATGCTCCAAAAACGTCCGAATTGCTTCCTTTTCCAGATTTCACTCCCAAAGTACCTAAAATCACAAAAGGAACGATTTAGTGCAATATTTGATCAAATAAATTCAATTCCGGGCTTAAATGACCCCTAAAAACGGATCATTTTTGGCCTCATCAGTGGTCTCAAGTTTTTGGTACATGTTTTCTTTTCTATTCTATTGTCTATTTATTTATTTTATTATCATTATAATTTTATTATTTAACAAACATGAAAATCTTTATTGATAGCAGAATTTTTGACTATGTGCTCAAAATTTCTATAATAATTGGTTGAAATGTAATCAACAGATATCCCCTTATGACAGCATTCTGCAACTTATATTTAATCTTAAGGTTGGTTCTTGCATTTTACATTTCACTTTTGCGCACTTATTTATGTTCTCTTTGATATGACTGTTGTTAAATGAGAAGTTGGATTACAATTATGTTTAATATGGTAGTTGATTCGTACGACACTAAATATGAGTGTATAGTACACCATCAACCTATTACTGTAATATACAACTTATTCACATTATACAACATTTTATAATGAATAACTCAACGAAAAACATACAAGATGTGAAGGTCATGCAGACAATTATTTTGGATTAGAATGCAAATACTTACAAAAACACACGGAGTAAATCGTTTACTTTAACAAACAAAAACCTAACACGAAAAAACACATAATGGTGTAATGAGTCATTCCTGGCAATGATTCATTACATTGTAAATGTGTAAACAAACAAGATTTTTTCATTCTACCGTAATAATCTTTTTCATTCCCACTTTGATTACAATATACCAAACGCTACGATACATCTTTGTTTAATAAGAAAAATTAGTATGTAAACATAAGTATCTTTAATAATTACAGTAAAACCTTTATAAATTAATACTCGATAAAATTAATAATTTGTCTAGTCACAATTTAAGACCAGTACAAATTTAGACCCCAATCGATAAAAATAATAAGATAATAATATTTTTTGAAACACCAGTGTATATATATTAGTCCCAACGAACCTATAAATTAATAATTACTAAAAATTCCATATATATATATGGAAGGGATCCAGTAAGAAGAAAACTAAAATAAGAAGAATAAGAATAACTCAACGAAAAACATACAAGATGTGAAGGTCATGCAGACAATTATTTTGGATTAGAATGCAAATACTTACAAAAACACACGGAGTAAATCTTTTACTTTAACAAACAAAAACCTAACACGAAAAAACACATAATGGTGTAATGAGTCATTCCTGGCAATGATTCATTACATTGTAAATGTGTAAAAAAATAAGATTTTTTCATTCTACCGTAATAATCTTTTTCATTCCCACTTTGATTAAAATATACCAAACGCTACGATACATCTTTGTTTGATAAGAAAAATTAGTACGTAAACATAAGTATCTTTCATAATTACAGTAAAACTTTTATAAATTAATACTCGATAAAATTAATAATTTGTCTAGTCACAATTTGAGACCAGTACAAATTTAGACCCAAATCGATAAAAATAATAAGATAATAATTTTTTTTGAAACACCAGTGTATATATATTAGTCCCAACACATAATCAACATCTAGGTTTCATTAGATCTAAGCAAACACAAGATAAATCTAGCCTAACATGTTGAAATCAAGACAAGCACAAGATATAGACAACCAACACATAGACATATTGATTGAATTAAGAGAAGACTTATCTCAATAACACATGTAAGGATTCAAGGGTTGAAAACCCTTGAAAAGCTGTAAAATTCGTACAAGGTTCGGCCCTAGGGTTTCTCCACACAAGTTCCTTTTTTCAATGAATGAAAATTAGAAAACTATATATAGATATTAGGAGGTGACGGCGTAAAGAACAAAGGTGTGGCGCCGTCATCTCGCCGCCAAATAAATCCTCGGACTGCCTAGATCTACATCTGACGCCGTCATGTAGTCCTCTTTTGCAGGCCGTCACACAATTTACTCTTGACGCTCTTCTTCTGATGCTTTCATGTTTGTACTGGGTCGTCATGGTTTTTACTCTTGACGCCGTCAGGAATGTCTTTTTGACGCCGTCACACACTGTTCCCAGCATGGAAAATTAAGTCTTTGGCATTTTCTTCACTTTTATGCTCCAAAAACGTCCGAATTGTTTCCTTTTCCAGATTTCACTCCCAAAGTACCTAAAATCACAAAAGGAACGATTTAGGGCAATATTTGATCAAATAAATTCAATTCCGGGCTTAAATGACCCCTAAAAACGGATCAATTTTCGCCTCATCAGTGGTCTCAAGTTTTTGGTACATGTTTTCTTTTCTATTCTATTGTCTATTTATTTATTTTATTATCGTTATAATTTTATTATTTAACAAACATGAAAATCTTTATTGATAGCAGAATTTTTGACTATGTGCTCAAAATTTCTATAATAATTGGTTGAAATGTAATCAACACATATCCCCTTTTGACAGCATTCTGCAATTCATATTTAATCTTAAGGTTGGTTCTTGCATTTTACATTTCACTTTTGCGCACTTATTTATGTTCTCTTTGATATGACTGTTGTTAAATGAGAAGTTGGATTACAATTCTATGTTTAATATGGTAGTTGATTCGTACGACACTAAATATGAGTGCATAGTACACCATCAACCTATTACTGTAATATACAACTTATTCACATTATACAACATTTTATAATGAATAACTCAACGAAAAACATACAAGATGTGAAGGTCATGCAGACAATTATTTTGGATTAGAATGCAAATACTTACAAAAACACACGGAGTAAATCGTTTACTTTAACAAACAAAAACCTAACACGAAAAAACACATAATGGTGTAATGAGTCATTCCTGGCAATGATTCATTACATTGTAAATGTGTAAACAAACAAGATTTTTTCATTCTACCGTAATAATCTTTTTCATTGCCACTTTGATTACAATATACCAAACGCTACGATACATCTTTGTTTTATAAGAAAAATTAGTACGTAAACATAAGTATCTTTCATAAATACTGTAGAACCTTTATAAATTAATACTCGATAAAATTAATAATTTTTCTAGTCACAATTTGAGACCAGTACAAATTTAGACCACAATCGATAAAAATAATAAGATAATAATTTTTTTTGAAACACCAGTGTATATATATTAGTCCCAACGAACCTATAAATTAATAATTACTAAAAATTCTATATATATATATATATATATATATATATATATATATATATATATATATATATATATATATATATATATATATATATATATATATATATATATGGAAAGGATCCAGTAAGAAGAAAAAACTAAAATAAGAAGAATAAGAATAACTCAACGAAAAACATACAAGATGTGAAGGTCATGCAGACAATTATTTTGGATTAGAATGCAAATACTTACAAAAACACACGGAGTAAATCGTTTACTTTAACAAACAAAAACCTAACACGAAAAAACACATAATGGTGTAATGAGTCATTCCTGGTAATGATTCATTACATTGTAAATGTGTAAACAAACAAGATTTTTTCATTCTACCGTAATAATCTTTTTCATTCCCACTTTGATTACAATATACCAAACGCTACGATACATCTTTGTTTGATAAGAAAATTTAGTACGTAAACATAAGTATCTTTCATAATTACAGTAAAACCTTTATAAATTAATACTCGATAAAATTAATAATTTGTCTAGTCACAATTTGAGACCAGTACAAATTTAGACCCCAATCGATAAAAATAATAAGATAATAATTTTTTTTGAAACACCAGTGTATATATATATTAGTCCCAACACATACTCAACATCTAGGTTTCATTAGATCTAAGCAAACACAAGATAAATCTAGCCTAACATGTTGAAATCAAGACAAGCACAAGATATAGACAACCAACACATAGACATATTGATTGAATTAAGAGAAGACTTATCTCAATAACACATGTAAGGATTCAAGGGTTGAAAACCCTTGAAAAGCTGTAAAATTCGTACAAGGTTCGGCCCTAGGGTTTCTCCACACAAGTTCCTTTTTTCAATGAATGAAAATTAGAAAACTATATATAGATATTAGGAGGTGACGGCGTCAAGAACAAAGGTGTGACGCCGTCATCTCGCCGCCAAATAAATCCTCGGACTGCCTAGATCTACATCTGACGCCGTCATGTAGTCCTCTTTTGCAGGCCGTCACACAATTTACTCTTGACGCTCTTCTTGTGATGCTTTCATGTTTGTACTGGGTCGTCATGGTTTTTACTCTTGACGCCATCAGGAATGTCTTTTTGACGCCGTCACACACTGTTCCCAGCATGGAAAATTAAGTCTTTGGCATTTTCTTCACTTTTATGCTCCAAAAATGTCCGAATTGTTTCCTTTTCCAGATTTCACTCCCAAAGTACCTAAAATCACAAAAGGAACGATTTAGGGTAATATTTGATCAAATAAATTCAATTCCGGGCTTAAATGACCCCCTAAAAACGGATCAATTTTCGCCTCATCAGTGGTCTCAAGTTTTTGGTACATGTTTTCTTTTCTATTCTATTGTCTATTTATTTATTTTATTATCGTTATAATTTTATTATTTAACAAACATGAAAATCTTTATTGATAGCAGAATTTTTGACTATGTGCTCAAAATTTCTATAATAATTGGTTGAAATGTAATCAACACATATCCCCTTTTGACAGCATTCTGCAATTCATATTTAATCTTAAGGTTGGTTCTTGCATTTTACATTTCACTTTTGCGCACTTATTTATGTTCTCTTTGATATGACTGTTGTTAAATGAGAAGTTGGATTACAATTCTATGTTTAATATGGTAGTTGATTCGTACGACACTAAATATGAGTGCATAGTACACCATCAACCTATTACTGTAATATACAACTTATTCACATTATACAACATTTTATAATGAATAACTCAACGAAAAACATACAAGATGTGAAGGTCATGCAGACAATTATTTTGGATTAGAATGCAAATACTTACAAAAACACACGGAGTAAATCGTTTACTTTAACAAACAAAAACCTAACACGAAAAAACACATAATGGTGTAATGAGTCATTCCTGGCAATGATTCATTACATTGTAAATGTGTAAACAAACAAGATTTTTTCATTCTACCGTAATAATCTTTTTCATTGCCACTTTGATTACAATATACCAAACGCTACGATACATCTTTGTTTGATAAGAAAAATTAGTACGTAAACATAAGTATCTTTCATAATTACAGTAAAACCTTTATAAATTAATACTCGATAAAATTAATAATTTGTCTAGTCACAATTTGAGACCAGTACAAATTTAGACCCCAATCGATAAAAATAATAAGAGAATAATTTTTTTTGAAACACCAGTGTATATATATTAGTCCCAACGAACCTATAAATTAATAATTACTAAAAATTCCATATATATATATATATATATATATATATATATATATATATATGTATATATATATATATAAGGGATCCAGTAAGAAGAAAAACTAAAATAAGAAGAATATGAAGAATTTCTAGCCACACATTTCAAATAGGAGGGAGAAATTTAAGGGGAGATGCATCTATTTTTATAGGTGCATCTGAAATGAATGGTTGTATTTTCTTCTTATTATTCTTATTTTAATTTTTTTTTCCTATTTGATCCTAACTATATATATATATATATATATATATATATATATATATATATATATATATATATATATATATATATATATATATATATATATGTATATATATATATATCTTTATATTATATATAATAGGAGGCGTTACACGTAGATAATGCCACGAAAACGCCACCTCATTGCCATGTAATTCATTATGTGACATGTCATCACATTATTGCCATGTAAGCAATTTTTTATTTATTTTATTTTAAGTTATTTAATTAATTTTGTTATTTTTTTTAACTTTATTTTAAATTCATCATATATTTGTATTTATTTTAACTTTGTATTAGTATTAAATTTATTTTAATTTTGTAGTAGTTAAATTATGAAGTTTTATTAAAATTATGCATGTAACATGTATCGAACCTAGGGTATAAATAAACAAATATCTGTAACACATATCTTTACCACTTGATCAATGCAACTTTTGTTATTTATTTTACAAATTAAAATTCATAAAGATTAGCTAATTAATTTTAATTGTAAATTATATACACTTTTACACGATTGGGCAAATAAAAATAAAGAAAACTAAAAAAAAAAAATTGATAAAACGTAATATATAGAATAAGATAAAGTTGGTGATTTTTTCCTAAAAAAAATATAAGATAAGTTTGGAATATATGAATTGTTATCTTAAAGATTTTGTTAAAATTTAACCTAATAATGTAGTATATATATATAACCAATAATGTTAATCTTATCACTAATCTGCCCTACTTATATTAAGAACAAAATCATAACTTCCAATATCAATATTTGAAATTTAAAATATTAAATTTAGTTATTGCTAATATATATAAAATTGCACAATAAACTGAAAGTTGGTTAATTTATTAATTTACATTTTGAAATATAAATTCTCATCTTTAGTGAACAATATTGAAAGTCTTTATGAAGAAATATAAATTTATGTTTATGAGGAATATGAAAGTCTATATATTTTCATCGTTTTAAACTGATCATTAGCTCCACAAAGATTGTGATGATATCATCTTGTCAACTAAACACAAAACTGGTTCTCCTTTTATGTCTTCCTCATATTAGTCACTACCCAGAGGACATAGTGGTCATTAGAAAATGCAGACATGATGTCTGAAAGCTACTTCAAATAATGCTATTGTAATTTGTGCTTCTTTTGAAAGAAACGTGTCAACTACCATAGTTATTTCAACACAATGTAGCAAACATATTAAATATAAGATGTGAATTCCAATTATCGTTTCTAAAACTTGTGCATACCTTCTAATGATTCACGAAGCCTAAATGATGACACAGAATACCTTCTTCCACATCCACCAGAAGCACGTAACACTCTTCAACCCTAAAATAAATCCATTTTCCAACCCTAGAACACGACAACAATCAAGGTATCACGTTTGTCTTGAATTTTAGTTATGTATGCAACTTATTTACGGATTTATGTGTTTTCTTAATCACATGTTTGCAAGAAAACATCACAGCTTGTCACATAAAATAAATCCATTCTCCAACCCTAGAACACAACAACAATTAAGGTATCACGTTTGTCATGAATTTTAGTTATGTATGCAACTTATTTACTGATTTATGTGTTTTCTTAATCACATGTTTGCAAGAAAACATCACAGGTTGTCACATACAAATTGCCCCAAGCGTATTGATTTAAGGTAATTTTTCATGTTTATATTTTTCTTAATTTATCATGTCATATATAATTAAAATTTTATTTATTGCTTTATTTTACAGCTGGGTTTTTTTATTATACGGTTTTCAGCGTTCTTAATTCCTCAACTCAGTTTGTCATAGGTATTTTGATATGAATTTTAATGAAATCTCTCTCATTTTGTTTACATATAATTAACTGAATTCAAAGTAATTGTGTATAAGAATTTTTTTGTGTTTTTCTACAGACCTGCACACATAGGGTATTTTGGTGTGCGTGAAATTTTTATAATTAATGCTACAATTTTGTGAGCTATGATTGCTCCACAAGGTAGGTGTACCAGGATGAGCAAAGGACGTTGTGCTATCAGTCATCGTCGGTATCAATGGTGTTTGGGTGTTAATTTTAAAATATTAGATAATATATTAGATAAGTTTGTGAATATATGAATATATATATATATATATACATATATATATATATATATATATATATATATATATATATATATATATATATATATATATATATATATATATATATATATATATATATATATATGTATGTATGTATATATATATATATATATATATATATATATATATATATATATATATATATATAATCTAGGGAATTTTGAAAACGGGATTTATTAGAAAAATCAAAAAAATATATAAAATTGTCTTTTACTATAATACCCTTTTAGATTAAATAATAATCTTTAATATTAAAAAAAATCTCATTGGCTTAGAGGAGTTCTCGCACTTAAGAGAGTTCTGAAAATAAAGCCCATATATATATATATATATATATATATATATATATATATATATATATAACTGGAGGCGTTTGACTATTTTTTGCCACATATTCATGGTCAATGCCCAGTCATCACTATTTTTTGCCAAATATTCATGGTTAATGCCCCAGTCATCATGTTTTGAGTGCCATGTCATCAGGATTATGTGACATGTTATCATGTTTGCCATGTATTAAGCGCCATGTCATCAGTATTATGTGCCATTTTATAACTAATTTCGTATTTTTCTATTAATTTCGTTTTTTTCCAAAAAATACCTACTGGATTCGAACTTAAGACCATGCAGATGTTATGTGTCATCTTAACCACTGAACCACTAATTTTTTTGTTGAGTTTCTGTAACTCTAAATCTATATAGGATAACAACTAATTATCTCTTTTAAAATCTTCTATATTTTTGAAACGTCAAATCTTCAACAACCCTATATCCCTTAAACCCTAATGTCATTCATCAACATCTAAAATTATATTCCAGCCGAATTTATTTGATCACGTTTCTCCTTATATTCAAAAAAACACTAACATATCCGCTCATAATACACCACACACTAAAAGTATCCCATCATGATCAGGTAACTGATATCAATAAATTTTTTATGTTTAGGATTCCATAGCAATGTTAATGATGTTAATGTTTTCTTACTATAGGAGTGGCTTTAGTTTTCGTTTTATTTGTTGCAGTGTATTCATAGTCGACATAAACGATGATGTTTCCAGGACCTTTCTTGAGCTCTTGGGTCTTGGTTTGGAGGGTGATGTTCGTGTTCATTATTTGTAAGCTTTTTTTATTAAAAACATAATTAGTATGTGGTTAAAGACAATCTTTACTTTTGCATACATTTCCGACATTTAACCGAATTCTGATATATGCTTTTGCAACTTTAAATAAGTTTTTGTGTTTTTTAACTAGGTTATGTATTTTAATAAGTTATTGTTATATTGATTGTCAAAATTGATCACTGATTATTTGCACGATGTAATAAACACAATAATAAGATGATGACTTTGCATTAGCAATCCCAAACAACCCCTTATCTGTGATGTTTCACGATAATTTAATTATCAATATGCTAAGACTTGAAATGGATAATAACATTTGATGTAATTATACGACTTGAAATAGAAATAAATGTTATCAATTTGTAAAAGCAATCCCAAACAACCCCTGAATTGGTTTAGTTTTATTCCGAGTAGTATGACTAGCAGTCATTTATTCATGGCACTTGCTGCTTTAGTAGACATTGATAGTAATGATATAATTATTAAGAAGCTGTAGTAATTACTGTATTATCCTACTTGTGGTTTTTGGCTTTAGTTTGTACTAACCGAGTTGCTTTTGAACCTGTAGTTATGAGTACTAGACTTTAGGTATGGCTTCAAGCACAATTAGAAAGGCCATTGGTGTGGTTATGAGTACTAGACCAAACAAGAATAAGCATAGTCAAAGTTGCAGGAAATGTAGCACCTGATGTCGAGGTGCTTATAGTAAGGGCAACAGGTCATGACAAGGAACCGGCTGAAGAGAAGTACATACGAGATATTATTAACTATACCTCTTACTCCAGAAGTTATGTAAGCGCATGTGTAAGCACTATTTCTAAGTGATTGAGTAAAACACATAGCTGATTGCATAGAAAATGAGGTAGGATGGCATGCACAATTGCATATTTTAGCTGATGTTTAAAGTAAAATAGGCTGTAGCCTATTTGTATATCATATTATCATGTAATTAGCGAGCCCTGCTAATGAGTATATTTTGACAGGTGATTCTTATAATTTTATATATTTGCTAATTTCAGATACGGTGTTAGCAAACAAGATGAAGCTTTCAATGCATAGCTCTGTGATATATATTGTCGGTGAGTAGCAACTTATTAATAAGAGATGCATTGCTTATTTTATATGTATCCTTTTATCCCTTCAGTGGCCCACACTATATGGTCATTAGCGACTGCTTTCATTCTCAAATCTGAATAGGTATTTTATGTGTCATTAGATAAGTCATAAGAAAAAGGTTTTGTAACTTAAAGAGAAATTTTATGTACTTCAGTGTTTTTATCAGTTACATATATTTATTATTCTCAGTCAGAATTACTTTTGACTGTTAAGTGTCAACTGCATATTATTTTGCTGTAGATAACAAATTTAACCCAATATAGGCCTGTTTGGGTTGTATTTTATTGATGACAGGAAAAATGGTTATAACTACATATCTTAGCTAAAATGAAACAGCTCAAACTGCTTAAATGTTTCCTAAGCATGCTCAAGTGTTGAAAATACAACCTCATTAAAGTTTAACAACAGTAAGTGACTCATGCATCATCTTTTTTGTGCATATCATTTTGTTTTTGTATGGTTATTCTTTTACATACATGGTGATTTCAGCAAATCCTTATGGCGAGAGGTATCTAAGTTAATTTTTTAGAATGAATTTGAATCCTTATTTTGCTATGATTTTGACATTTCGTGTACCATGTCGTATTTATTTCTTCAATTTCAGTATTTAACTACTGACAAACGACTGAACTTTAACGTAACTGCTATTGTCACTTTGTTTCTCTATATCAGGCTGATATAGGTCTTGCCATGGGAATTCACGTAACTGAAGTTGCAAAAGAAAGCTATGACGTTTTATATCTGAGCGTCCCGTACGTTCACATTCTTACAGTGCATTTTAATATCTTATTTTTTTATGTTGCTTCATAAAGCTGTTTGGTGTAGTCTCTGTGCATTTTTTTCCTTTCTATAACACTATTATACCTGGCACTGCTCGGTATCTCTCAGTTTACAGTTTGTTTTGGTGATGTTGGTTGGAGTCCATGGTTTACGCAAAGAAAACAACAAATATCATGATGCCTTTCCCCATTTTTTTGCCCATCTCGAAGTTACGTTCCTCTCACCCATGACATGGTTATGAAAGCAGAAAGAGTGAATCGCCAAAAAAATTTCCATTCTTATTTAGAGAGCGTTAAGCTTATCGAATTTTTGGTTTATGGAAATAAATTGAAAGAGCGGTGATGGCAAATAGGCAGAAGATAAAGGAGATTGAGTGGCATATTAAAGCGTAGTAGATAGGAGCGAAAAATAAGGTGACACTCATGAGAGAAATACGCGCATTATCGAGTAGCCAGAAGAAGAGGTTAAAGGTGTTGGAGTGATAGGCAAAGAGTTGCGATATGCAGCTGGATATTAAACATTCCATACAAAGGTAAAATATGGAAACTTATACAAGTCTTTTGTTGTTTGAAAATTAATATATTTCATGTGTTATAACATTTGATAACGCATTTTTAGCATCACATGCCTAAAATTCGTGTGCTTTTATTTGAAAAAATAGTCTATATAAAGAATGCCAATAAATACTTGGGTCACCATAAGAGTGTTTTAGAAAGAAAGTAACTTTGATGTTAAGAAGATTAAGAGGAAAGAAGAGACTGCAAAAGGCGAAACAGGCTTTAGAAAGCAAGAAGTAGCTTGCAGAAAAAGGGCAGCAGCATAAATAAATAAATAATTAAGAGAGCTGAGAAAGAGGCTGAGAAACCACCAGAGAAAAAGCTTAAGGTAATAGCTATTTTGAAATTATAAAAGGTGGTCCATTGCTGATGTATTTTCTTGAAAGTATGTTTGGAGTTTACAAACAGATATGCTTACAACCAATTATAATATATCTGTTATAACTTCATGAAAAAGCTTGACTGATGCTTTTGCTAAACCAGATACTTAAAACTTTCAGGCACCTATGTTATTAGTTTACATTCAAATTAGAAAGCTATTTACGAACCTTTAATCAGATAAGTAGCTAACCTATAAACAGTATTCTTTGAATGTTGACGTTGAAAGTACAATTTTTGATATGGTTGTTCTAAGCTAATATTATCTAGGACCGTCCATATAACGCTTTTTATGTCATATATCAGAAATTTTATTCAAGGCTATATTACCATCTGTGTAGAGAGTGATTGATGAAAATGATGAAAGACTGAAGGGCTTAAAGAAATACCACGGTGAAGATGTTTACAGAGCTGTGGCAACCACTTTGATAGAAATAATTAAGTACAATCCCAGTGGAGCATGATCGCAAAGGAAAAACAGCTTCCACCTGTATATACTGGAAAGTGGGCCACTGCTACAGAACAGGAAGTTCAAGAATAGTTAGCAAAGGGTACCCCATTTACTTACCGGTTCCGAGTGCCAAAAGAAAAGGGAGTTTGAAAATCAACGACTTGATTAGAGGAGAGGTAACAATTATGCAGTTTACATCTTTGAAAGCTGTACCATTATTGTTATCCTTCATGTAGTTTGGCTGTTAATATTTTTGATAATGCTGTGTAGGTTAGCTGGAATCTAGACACACTTGGGGATTTTGTAGTTATGAGAAGTAACGGAGCCCTAGAGGTTATACATCGGCGAAAGCAAAACCGCTATTAGATCGGATTGGACTTTGTTATGTGTTTAGGGATCGAGTATCCGGTTTGACAGAGGTACGCGGTTATTCGTACATGATTTCATGTATTTGTTAGTGTTATTTAGCTTTCGTTTAATTCGATTGTGTGATGAATTTGTATGAATGATTAAACAGATCGAATGCTGAATTGGTTGTAGCATCTGTTAGTTATATCTGTTATAGGTAGTTCCAGTGTTGTAAATATCGGTCTTGGCGGCAGATATATCACTGATATATCGCTTATCGGTGGTCAACCGATACGATTTTTCACTAATCGGTAAAAAAATTGGTTTTGGTCAAAATCGGTCAAGATTGGTCAAAATCGACAGTCAAAATCAATCTAAAAACGAAAAACAAGTACCTACCGTGGCGATTTGAAGCAAGTCGGGCTATCTAAGGTAGATCGACTTTTGATGTTTTGCATTGGAGGTGGTGTTGTGAGGTTTGAGAAACAAGATTAAGGTTTGTTTGTTATTATGAATCGGTTGTCAAAGGCAGAAACAAACAAAAAGGTTGTGGATTAATTGGTGTTTCCATTTGATGTTTTGAAAGAAGGTGAGTAGCAGTCCCTGGTTGAAAGAAGAGAGAAGGAAAAAGTGGCTGCCTTAGGTTTAGGTATTTATTTAATGTTGGGCTGCTACTAACAAAGAGAAAGGTATCTTAAAATTGATAAATGGCCCAACTCATATTATTGGGCTTCACTTAAAGTTGATAAAAATTTAACTAAAACCTTATATAATGTGAATTTTGCAATATTTATATAAATTACATATAATTTCTTTATAATTTATGGTTTCCGATATATCACTGATATATCACCGCCATATCGGTCTTGGCGCTTGGCGGGGGTCGACCGCCACGGTACCGCCGAGCGATATTTACAACCTTGGGTAGTTCAAATTATATGCTTAACGGATGGAATAAACTCGGTCTGTTTCGATTGATTTGTTCGTAATATTTTAGGTTTAGTTTAATTGATATAAATGTGGAAACGTGATGGAATTCGATGAATGATTTAACTGATGCAACTTTTAGGCTTTTCCAGTCAGATACACCAGATTCAATAATGATGAATACCTCAGACTCGTGAAGCCCGACTTTATCCAAGATCCTTTTACAGGCATCCTTTACATTGAGGCTGTAGATGAAAGCAATAATTCAGCTTGAAAATCTCAATGCATGATAGCATTTATCATTTTTAGAGCCATGTAGGATTTATCAGGTAATACGTAGGTTGGATGGGAACACCATGCCCCAGGCACCAATTCAGGTACTATTTGCTTCTGCTTCTGCTTTTGTTAATATAGTACTAAAAGATGGTCAAAGTTGGTATTGTAGGTAAAGAGGTGGTGGAAGAGGCATGTTGGATTCGAATGTGATGGTACAGGTTCTTGGAAGAACCGGCTTATAAACTGATAGTGCATCATCCACAAAATTCTGACTGCGACTTGAATGTTTAGCGGTTTGACATTTTCATAAAAAGCTACTACATTCAGCAATCCAAAATTATATCATGAGCCATAACTGATATTGTAAAAGCTGCTTCAGCTTAATATTATCCGAGTTTGTATAGCAATTTATTGTGGGTTGAATTTTAGCGTTAGTTGGATGTTAAAACACATATGTATTGCTCTTTCAAACTGAATAAAAATACCTCATTCAACAATAGAATTAAAACAATAAAATAATTGGCAATTCATTTATATTCGAGTTAATATTTTCGAATGAAAACTGTTTAATAACACATTCACTAAATTCGGTATTTTCAGGATTTGCAACTTGGTGATATTGTCTATGTGAGCAAGATACAGAGAGTAATTGTTCATGCCATCGAGTCGTAGTCCATAAAAATTCTATATTGGGTAAAGGGTTAGAAAAAAGGATTGTGAAATCATAGGTGTGGAATAGCAATGGTCAAGTTTCTCTTTTATTTTATTTTATTGTTTTAGAAAAATAATAGGGTTAGAAAAAAGGATTATGCATGTATGTAGAAGTTCACAAAAGTTGCAGTATGGTGTACGAAGTGAGAGACCTACTAATGCATTGGAAAGGGGACTTGGTTATGATAAGTGTGCTAATTGTGGTGAGCTTGAACCTGGACTTCTTTCGCTATAGTAAATTATGTCAATGATAATTATAAGACATGCCCACCCATCGGGCGGGCTTCGACAACACATGCATAAAAAATTACACTATCAATGGATGAAATTATGCACATTCCAATGAAAAATTTATAAGTCAACCGTACAACATTAGATTTAAAACACAATTCATCAACACACATCAACTTAAAACATAACAAATATATTAAAAAAATTACTATTATCCGTAAATTATTAAATTAAAATGTAAAATTACAAGTCATGTTCACCCATCGGGCGGGCTTTGAAAGCTATATATATATATATATATATATATATATATATATATATATATATATATATATATATATATATATATATATATATATATATATATATAATACTTAATCACACCTATCAATTATTACAATTAATTAACGACCAACTAATATTAAGAAACAAATCATTAACCATAATTTCACGATAACTAAAACCATACGAATTATCATTATAAGTCATGCCCGCCCCTTGGGCGGGCTTTGATGTCTAGTATATATATATATATATATATATATATATATATATATATATATATATATATATATATATATACGTGTGTGTGTGAGAGATACATTTCAAAATATTAAGATTGTTTAATAAAAAATGAATTCGTTGTCACTTATTATTTTTTGTTGAACTTCAAATAATATTAAATTTATCTCAAAATCTCCTTATTGTACTTAAATATTGGTGTGTTGTCTTCTCGTATTGCAACAAAAAGTATTAATTTTTTTTCTTCATAAAGTGTGAATATGAGTTTTGTAAAATTTTAATTGGAACTTGTTTTTCAAATTTATTTTTCAACTTTGTATCTAGTATATTATACTTGAAAATTTAAAGGTCATATGTAAAACCTTTTTAAACTTATAAATTATTAATTTATTGATATAATATATCTCGATAAATTAATAATTTATAAAGGTATTCATGTAGTAAGTTTTTATCACTACCGGATATCTTAACAGGATTAACTATAGAGGTTATTTTCATATATCTGTTAAAAAACTCACAAGATATTTATCTATATATCATAACGCTTACCCTAAAAAATAGACTCCTAACAAGTATGCCCTTTTAACTTAACACATAAGATTCACTCTATATATTTTCATCTCTGGTTAACTATCTCTCACAGTCTAAAAACAGTTTCATCGTGCAGACACATTCATCATGATGACGTCCACTAGTGCTCCAGTTATCATGAAGGAGGCATTCACGGTATATGCATGTTATTCTGTTTCAAAAACCCTAAGTTTATTGTGTACACTTGTATATTACGTTTTCACAACTGCATGAACTTATTATTGGCTGTTGCATATATTGATTAACTAACGGACTTATATTGTTGTAGTTGCACGTTTTTTTAACTTATTATGAGGATTGTTTGAATGATGATAAGTTTATGTGGAATGACCTAAACAAACGAGGTTTTTAGGTGATTCTAGATTGCTAGTGTATTGCTTAGGTTTGTTCGATCAATGGATATGGTTAGGATTGGACTATTGGTATCGGAAGTTTAGTTATGTTATGGATGGACTATAGACGTGGCACTACGATAGTCTGTAACACACTTAGAAAAGGTGGATTTGCGACAGTGAATTTGGTGGATTGACAGTGTTAGGGTTTAGTTTGTTGGTGATTGCTATTGGTAGCTTTTACGTGGAGTTTATACTGATCTTGTTTGCGCATTTTATTTTTGGCCTTAGATCAATTGTGTGTTATTGTTGTTGCAGTTGCCGAGTTTAGGGATCAACACACACTTCATTGTATTTACGAATGTTACGATGGAGTCAGATAAGTATATATGTGTTCGTGAAACCTCTCCTCAAAACAGTGTGGTGATTATCGATATGAGTATGCCAATGCAGCCGTTGAGACGGCCTATCACTGCAGATTCAGCTCTTATGAATCCCAATTCGCCGATTGTGGCTTTAAAAGGTACGGCTTCATTATTTTGTTAGTTAGAATATGTGGATATACCTTACATCATGATGAACTTTTTTGTTTAAGTGCTTGGCATATGTTGGCATGCAAATTGAAAATTTGAATACTATGGTCATTGCTCTTTCTAGCTCTTAAAATTAACGGGGTAGAACATGTGTTAAGTATTTAATGATATGCATGGAGAACTACAATGCGTTAGTATACTTTTATGCCTTATTACCCTAACCTGTATCTTGAAACGAGTATTTAAGACTTTATGCAATGTCTTAGAACTGCAAGGCATAGTGCTAAACAACTCGATCAGTTATATCCAATTATCTTTAAATTTGAACCTGAACTTTATTGATGTTACGGCAGCATAGGGTCACTTTCAATCTCCTTACTCATAGCAACACTGTAAAGAAAAATGAGGCTAACTTTGTCATGTATCTAATTTATGGTATGATCTTCTTGTAGCTCAACTCCCTGGGACTACGCATGATCACTTACAGATATTTAATATTGAGATAAAAATGAAAATGAAATCTCATCAGATGCCTGAGCAGGTTTGTAACTTTTATAAGTAATATTAAGCTGCTTTTCCGTTTTGTTTGCTAAAATTTGATGTTTATTTGACTTAAATCACATTTCCTCTACAGGTTGTGTTTTGGAAGTGGGTTAGCCCTAAGACGTTGGGCATAGTAACCCAGACATCAGTGTATCATTGGTCACTTGACGGTACATTGCCTTCTTTGTGTCTTTTGGCATGTAAACACAATACCATATTTTCTGAAATCGATGTTTACTCATTTTTCTTATAGGTGATTCTGAACCTGTGAAGATGTTTGATAGAACAGGCAATTTATCAAACAATCAGATTATTAATTACAGATGCGATCCATCCGAGAAATGGCTAGTGTTGATTGGAATTTCCCCTGGCTCAGCAGAGGTTTGTTGCTACTCTTTACTTAAGGGAACATTCTTAAAGTTCTTTTTATGATTTTATCTTAACGTAATTCGGATACCAAACTCAACATTAACTTTTGATCCAGTGATCCTTGTGTAATTCATTTTTCCTAGTATAGATGGCCTCTTGTAGCATTGCATTGCATCAAGCTTAGTTAGTTATCACAAATAGGACACACTAGCTTGTGTTGCTTCGTTTTCATTGTTAAGCTAATATGGTGCTGGTGGTTTTTTTATGGTCTATAATTACTTGATTATATACAGCTTTCCTATCATTGGTTGTTATATTTCATTTAGTGGTTTACTGTAGTTTCTGCAAGTGCTTATTTCTAACTGAAGTTAGAACTTCCGTGGGCAGAATTTTATGCTGTATGCATGTTTGAATGTGTGGATATATAGGTGGATGCTTGTGTGCGTCACTTATAGGAGTAGCTGGTTAATTAGAACTTCAATTGGTCAATGTTGTTATAGGTTTGAAAGAATTTAGAAAAGCTCGTCGATCGTATGGGAGGAGGCTCTCAGAAGCTTTTTTAAAATTATGGTGTCATATCCTTGTCATCCTTTTATGGTGCCCGTTCTTGTAAGAACTTCAGTTTGTTTATGCAGATCTAATTTATATTCTTTGGGAAACTTTCAACCTAGTTGATCTGTTTTACTGATTCTACTGTTTGGGAAAATGCTTCAACATTGCCACCTCTAAATTATTTATATGTTTTCTTTTAACTTTTATTGGTTAATGTAATGTTGATCACGATGTGCGTTGGTTCATTTTCTTTTTTAGATTTTTGAAGCTGATTTTTTTATTTTGGCAGAGACCTCAACTAGTCAAAGGAAATATGCAGTTATATTCAGTTGATCAGCAGCGAAGTTAAGCTCTTGAAGCACATGCAGCATCATTCGCCTCTTACAAAGTAGTCATCTTTCCCTTAATAGTGTAACTAAGGAAAATATAATTTTTGCTAGTGGCATAGAAGTGATTATATCTGTATACATTTTAAACAGGTCCCTGGCAATGAGAATCCTTCTACTCTAATTTGTTTTGCAACCAAAAGTTTTAATGCTGGAAATGTTACATCGAAGCTGCATGTCATTGAGCTTGGTGCCCGGCCAGGTTTTATTCTTTTCTTTCAGCTGTTTATTATTGCTGTATATTGGCATGTGCTTTTTCTTCGAGTCTTCTCTATGCTCATCGTGCAAAGAAGAAACATGGTCTTTGAACTACAAAGACCTGATAGATTATATTTTTCTTCCACAATTGAATTATATGAACCAGTCCGGTTGAAAACTTGTCTTTAAAAATCTTAAGTTTTTATTTACTTCTCAACAAATCTTTAGATGTACATGTATATAGTTTGTGGCTTGGTACATGGCTAAAAGCTAATCAAATATACTTTTAGAAGGTGTATTGCAGTTGAAAATAACTTTAGACACATATAGTTGTTAACTTTTTACTTCTTTCTTTGCGTCGTCTTGACTCTTGTGCATATCTCTAATGTTATACTTTTTCTGTTGTAAATATAATGCAGGAAAACCTTCTTTTACCAAGAAACAAGCAGACCTTTTCTTCCCTCCAGATTTTGCAGACGATTTTCCAGTTGGCATGCAGGTACTTCATTTTCTATGTATGCTTGTTACTGAATCACTTGTTTTATTAATATTTAGCTTATTTTATGCATACTTATTTTTGAATCTACAGATTTCTCACAAGTATGGTTTGGTTAATGTAATCACCAAGAGCGGGCTTCTATTCGTATATGATCTTGAAACAGCAACTGCAGTTTATAGGAATAGAATTAGTTCAGATCCTATTTTTCTGACATGTGAAGCTTCCTCAGTTGGGGGATTTTATGCTGTCAACAGACGTGGTCAGGTCTTACTTGCCACTGTAAATGAGTCGGCAATTGTGCCTTTTGTCAGTGGACAAGTAAGTTCTTAAAGTTACTTTTTCGCATGATCAACATGATATCTCTTTATATTATATTCCTAACTTGATGTATTGGTGAAGTTAAACAACCTGGAGCTTGCTCTCAGTCTTGCAAAAAGAGGAAACCTACCCGGTGCAGAGAATTTGGTGAGTTTCTTTTTGTTATGCCAGTCAGTTGAATAAAAAATTGAAGAGACAACTACAATTGCAAAATCTTCTCATGTTGATAAAGTTCAGTAAGTAGTTTGGAGTACTGGGCATCAGAATTCAAATAGGATGTGCCTCTCCATAGGAAAATTATAGAATTAGTTTATTTAGAGATCTGTGGGAAGCTTGCATCTGCAACTTTAATAATATGGATGTAGGATCATAAGATGATTACGATTAGCATTCAATATTATTTCCAGGAGTTTTATTTATTTAAAAAAAACATAAATAATATTAAGTTTATTCAGGTTGTACAACGTTTCCAACAGTTGTTTGCTCAAACAAAGTACAAAGAGGCTGCTGAGCTTGCCGCAGAATCTCCTCAAGGCATTCTCCGTACCCCAGATATAATTGCCAAATTTCAGGTATCCACTACATTAACCGCAAATGTATCACTGAATCAGCAATCTAGTTGTTACCTCTAAGAGATATTTACTTGATTAGAATTTTTATCATTGTTTGAACTTAATAACTATATGCATATTATTGCAGAGCGTACCTGTACATGCTGGACAGACACCACCGTTGTTGCAGTATTTTGGGACCCTTATGCTCAATGGGAAGCTCAATGCATTTGAAACACTGGAACTATCTCGCATAGTTGTCAATCAGAATAAGAAGAATCTTTTGGAGAATTGGTTGGCTGAAGACAAATTGGAATGTACTGAGGAGCTTGGAGACCTCGTGAAGGTTGAAAGAAGTTTAAAAGTTTTCATAATCTCGTGCTGTATATAGTTTATATATATCAATCAGAATAAGAAGAATCTTTTGGAGAATTGGTTGGCTGAAGACAAATTGGAATGTACTGAGGAGCTTGGAGACCTCGTGAAGGTTGAAAGAAGTTTAAAAGTTTTCATAATCTCATGCTGTATATAGTTTATATATATCACATCTAATTTTTTTTTTCTTTCTTATAGACACTGGATATTGATCTGGCATTAAATATCTACATGAAAGCGAGAGCCACCCCAAAAGTTGTTGCAGCTTTTGCCGAGCGCAGGGAGTTTGATAAAATCTTGATTTATTCGAAGCAGGTAGGTCCAACATTTTTTAATAGGTCTTTAGTGTTGGATTTGCCATAAGTCATTGTGAAATAACAGCTGAATGGGTGCAGGTTGGATATGCACCTGACTATTTGTTTCTTTTGCAAACCATTCTTCGTTCAGATCCACAGGTACTTAACCTTATTAGTAAATAACAGTTTTTTTAGTATTAAGCAGTTGACATATGTATGTCAAAAATATGCGGGAAACATTATCTGAAATTTTACTAACATTGTTTTCTGTTCACAGGGAGCTGTTAATTTTGCTTTAATGATGGCTCAAATGGAGGGAGGTTGTCCAGTTGATTACAACACAATAGCAGATCTTTTCCTTCAGGTCTGATCATCGTCTTAGTGACATGTCATCATTAAAATGCCTAAATTATTTACTATGTCTCTGATTTTCATGACTACTAGTTTGATCTCACGGTCCGTGAAACATGCAATTGGCTAGATCCTATAATATAACCAATTTACAATGTTTTCTTACATTTCATCTCTTCAGAGGAACTTGATACGTGAGGCAACAGCCTTCCTCTTGGACGTCCTAAAGCCCAATATACCAGAACATGCTCACCTGCAAACAAAGGTTCTTGAAGTAAACCTAGTAACGTTCCCTAACGTTGCTGATGCCATGTTAGCAAATGGCATGTTCAGCCACTATGACCGGGCTCGTATCGCGCAACTATGTGAGAAAGCAGGTCTCTATGTTCGAGCCCTTCAGGTTGGTTAATATCCAAGAACTTATTTTCTCTGTCGAGTTCTGTCATTTTCATGACTAACACTTCTATTTTACTTTGCAGCACTACAGTGAATTGCCGGATATCAACCGTGTCATTGTGAACACTCATGCAATGGAGCCGCAGGTCTTTCATTCTTTGTATTAGTGATCTTTGTGTACTTCACCTTAATATATTTAACTTATTTGTAGCTGATTATCTTCTGTTTTCAGTCTCTGGTAGAATTCTTTGGAACACTATCTCAGAAATGGGCACTAGAGTGCATGAGAGATCTTTTGACGGTCAATGTGAGAGGAAACCTTCAGATTATAGTGCAGGTAAAGTTCATTCGATCTGAACATTTATCTTCCGGTTTCATCTTAGCGATTTTGGAGGTTGTATGCATTAATAACTCTTTGAGAGACTCTTAAGCCATTTCAGTTTTAGCTAACTTTTTTGATTTGGCCTGCTTGACCTGTCTAGGATAAAACATTCCCCAAATCTACCCATTCATAAGAAAATGGGTCTAAATAATTCTTTATTATTCACTTTGCTGAATTTGTGAGTGTAGGTTGCCAAAGAATATTGCGATCAGCTGGGTGTTGATGCTTGCATTCAACTATTTGAGCAATTCAAATCCTATGAAGGCATTTACTTCTTCTTGGGATCGTATTTGAGCTCCAGGTAATTTGGGTTACTTATGATGTGTTACTGCCTTGTGTCATTTTATTTTTCTCACACTGAGTTGTGCATGTTATTGTAGCGAGGATCCTGAAACCCACTTCAAGTACATTGAGGCAGCTGCCAAAACAGGACAGATTAAGGAGGTCGAGCGTGTAACAAGAGAATCAAATTTCTATGATGCTGAAAAAACCAAGAACCTTCTAATGGAAGCTAAGCTTCCTGATGCAAGGCCGTTAATTATTGTGTGTGACCGCTTTGGCTTTGTCCGTGACCTCACTCACTACCTTTATACCAACAACATGCTGCGGTATATCGAAGGTTATGTTCAAAAGGTCAACCCAGGGAACGCGCCTTTAGTTGTTGGACAGCTTCTAGATGATGAGTGCCCTGAGGATTTCATTAAAGGATTGATTATATCTGTCCGTTCTTTGCTTCCAATTGAGCCTCTTGTGGAAGAGTGTGAAAAGAGGTTTGTTTAGTAATTCACTTAATCCTTTTAATTTTATATGTTCATTCTATTTATCTTTTGCTTGTTTCTATCAGGAACCGACTTTGGTTGCTTACTCAGTTTTTGGAGCATCTTGTGAGTGAAGGAAGCCAGGATGTCCATGTGCACAATGCTTTGGGTAAAATTATCATAGACAGCAATAAAAATCCTCAACACTTCCTCGAAACTAATCCGTATTACGATCCACGTGTTGTTGGGAAGTACTGCGAGAATCGTGATCCCACACTAGCAGTTTTTGCATACACTAAAGGGCAATGTGATGAAGACCTTATCAATGTAACAAGCAAGAATTCTCTCTTTAAGTTGCAAGCCAAGTAAGCTCATGTTCTCATATACAAATTTATAAGTAACGTTTTTAAATATTTTTTACTAATACGTAAGTTTTCTTTAGATATGTTGTTGAGAGAATGGATGGTGATCTCTGGGAGAAGGTTCTTAACCCCGACAATGAATACAGAAGACAACTCATTGATCAAGTTGTCTCAACTGCTTTACCTGGTAGCAAAAGCCCTGAACAGGTTTCTGCTGCTGTTAAAGCTTTTATGACTGCTGATCTTCCTCATGAACTAATTGAGCTTCTAGAAAAGATTGTTCTTCAAAAATCTGCGTTTAGTGGTAATTTTAATCTGCAAAACCTGCTTATATTGACAGCCATTAAGGCTGATCCATCCCGAGTTATGGATTACATTAACAGATTAGATAACTTTGACGGGCCTGCTGTTGGAGAGGTTGCAGTAGAAGTACAATTATATGAAGAAGCATTCGCTATATTCAAGAAATTTAACTTACATGCTCAAGCAGTCAATGTGTTGTTGGATAATATTCAAAGTATTCAACGGGCTGTAGAGTTTGCATACCATGTTGAGGAAGATACTGTATGGAGTCAGGTGGCAAAAGCTCAGCTTAGGTTTGGATTAGTGAGCGATGCAATAGAGTCATTCATGCATGCTGAAGACGCTACACATTTCATGGACGTTATTCGTGCTGCTGAGGATAATGAGTGTTATCATGATTTGGAAGTATTTGTTGATGGTTAGGCAGAAGACGAAAGAGCCTAAAGTCGACAGTGAGCTTATTTATGCATATGCAAAGATTAACACTCTAAGTGATATTGAGGAGTTCATTCTCATGCCAAACGTAGCTAACCTTCATAATGTTGGTGATCGTTTGTTTGATGAATCATTGTATGAAGCTGCAAAGATAATATATGCTTTCATATCTAACTGGGCTAAGCTTGCGGTCACGCTTGTTAGGCTGCAACAGTTTCAAGGTGCTGTTGATGCTGCTCGTAAGGCAAATACCGCAAAGACATGGAAAGAAGTTTGCTTTGCCTGTGTTGATGCTGAGGAGTTTCGCTTGGCACAGATATGTGGTCTGAATATCATTGTGCAGGTAATAATATTATGTAATCTTTTGTTACCTAATGGATAGCTGATGCTGTTTATTGGCTTACTATCTAATGTTGTGTGACCCAGTTTGAACTTGTAGAAATATGTTTCTCCATGTTTAAAAGTTGTTTAATGAATGGTCTTTGTGTGAGGTGGCAAAGTAATTGGGTACAGGTTGGGTCACTTGAAACACATTTTTTTCAAATCATTTTAGTTTAGTGGGTTTTTTTTTTTTTTTTTTTTTTTTTTTTTTTTTTTTTTTAAAGAAATGAGTTAGAGGTTTTGTGCATTTAAATAACACTTTGGGTGACCTTCCACCATTTGTCCTAGCTTCTTTTATCTACCTTCGTTTTACCTGTTAGAGATAAAACATAATCCGAATTCTGCCATTAATAACTGGGTCGAAATTGCCACCTTTATTTTTTACGGTTTTTTAGTTCTTAATTAATGCGGAAAGTTCTTCATAAAATTGGCAGGTGGATGATCTGGAAGAGGTCAACGAGTATTATCAAAATAGAGGATGTTTCAGTGAGCTTATATCTCTTATGGAGAGTGGTCTAGGATTGGAACATGCTCACATGGGCATCTTCACTGAATTAGGAGTCCTTTATGCTAGATACCATCATGAAAAGCTGATGGAGCATATCAAACTCTTTTCAACTCGTCTTAACATTCCAAAGCTGATCCGAGCTTGTAATGAACAGCAGCACTGGAAGGAACTTACTTATTTATATATTCAGTATGATGAGTTTGATAATGCTGCCTCAACTGTCATGAATCATTCTCCCGAGGCTTGGGATCATATGCAGTTTAAAGATATTGCAGTTAAAGTGGCCAATGTTGAGCTTTATTACAAGGCTGTTCACTTCTACTTGCGAGAGCATCCTGATCTTATCAATGACGTTCTTAATGTCCTTGCACTGCGTGTTGACCATACACGTGTGGTGGACATTTTCCGCAAGGTTTGCACATAATAATAGCTATTTTATTTATTTATTTTTAGAATAGAATAAAAACCAGGTGTACTCTATAAACCATATACTTATATGAATCTCCGCTTTTAAGAAAAAGATAAATATCCAAAACTTAGTACCCCTTTTTCCTTTGAGTTTGAGTTTTCAATTTTCTTTTATTTAGGTACATACATGATATAACTTTAATGATTTTTCATAAAGCTAAAGACTATAATAACAGTTACAAATGCTTTTTGCTCTTTCTTTTATGCACATCATTCCAACTGGTACAATCATGTATGATGGAGATTCATCTGGTATGAATTACAGGCTGGCTACCTTCTTCTTGTGAAACCATATATGGTGGCGGTTCAGAGCAACAATTTATCTGCTGTAAATGAGGCTTTGAATGAAATTTATGTTGAGGAGGAAGACTATGATAGATTGCGTGAATCTATTGATCTGTATGATAACTTTGACCAGATTTGCCTCGCACAGAAGGTACGTTTGTACATGTGAAGGTTTTGTTTCCAATCAAGTCAATTGTTATGTTATACATTGTTCATGTTTTTGCAGATTGAGAAACACGAGCTTCTTGAGATGAGACGTGTGGCTGCATACATATACAAAAAGGCAGGCAGATGGAAGCAGTCTATTGCATTGTCTAAGAAAGACAAGGTTTACAAAGACGCCATGGAGACTGCCTCACAATCTGGTGACTGTGAGCTAGCAGAAGAGTTGCTTGAGTATTTCATTGATGAAGTAAATACTTTTCCTTTCTAGTGATTTTTACAGTTTGTATGCAAAAGATACATTTGATGTTTGAATGGACCCCTTGGTAAAGTTACTGTTGCATTGTGTTTACAGGGAAAGAAGGAATGCTTTGCTGCATGTCTATATGTCTGCTATGATTTAATTAGACTTGATGTTGTTCTTGAACTAGCCTGTTTGAACAATATGGTGTATTCTGCCGTGCCATATTTTTGTCAGGTAATTTAACCGCATTTCTTTTTCTTCTCATTCATTTTTTTTACTTGGCTCAATAAGTGATCAACTTCTTATCTTTTTTCATTTGAATTTTTTCAGGTCGCCCGTGAATATACGACCAAAGTTGATGAACTAGAAAAGGACAACATAGAAGCAAAAAAGAAAGCTAAGGCCAAGGAGAATGAAGAACAGGATGTAGTAAAGCAGCATGTACGTCTTTCTTTCACTTTTACATGTAATACAAATCAAGTATTTTAGACACATCATTGACGATCATGCTTTGGTTACTTTGCAGAACATGTATGCTCAACTACTGCCTCTTGCATTACCTGCACCACCTCCTATGGGTGGAGGGTTTGCTCCTCCGCTTCCTATGGGCGAAGGATTTGCTCTACCTCCTCCTACGGATGGAGGATTTAATCCGCCACCTCCTATGGGCGAAGAATTTGCTCCATCTCCTCCTATGGATGGAAGATTTAATCCGCCACCTCCTATGGGTGGATCGGGAAAGCCCCCAATGCCTCCACCATTTTGAATCCCGTCAACAGGTCTTAATGATTATTTGGTGATTAGTGAATAGTGGTGAAAGAGGAACTTGTATCGATTATATGAATTACAGTGACTCATTATGGTGTGAATATCCTGATATACGAAAATGTAGTCATTACACATTGC
Organism: Artemisia argyi; assembly: GCA_030686995.1. Lineage (NCBI taxonomy): Eukaryota > Viridiplantae > Streptophyta > Magnoliopsida > Asterales > Asteraceae > Artemisia > Artemisia argyi. The sequence continues at coordinate 147,865,396 of CM060709.1, read as the reverse complement.
TGGAAAAATTTAGCCGAGATCATGATTGATACTTGTAATGAAAAATTAGTTGATTCTTTTTTGTTTTATTAATTGGTTATACAATTCTGCTTTTTTTTTTTTTTTTTTTTTTTTTTTTTTTTTAATTGGAATATTTCTTTTGAAAGTCATTTTATATTTTATTATCGCTAGGAGTGAAAGATTGCTTTCAAAGTGCACAAACAGAATCATTCTTTTTAAAAAGTAAAACAATGGATAGAGAATCCAAAGGAGAAGGACAATGGTAAGTGGATAACTTCATTATTCAACATTTTTGACATTTCTAAATTTAGATAATTGTTCTTTGTGTTTTGCTAATGAGAGCAATATGGTTAAGAAGTGGATTTTTAGAGCGAGTTTGGTATATGGGTTTTTGATGGTTTTGATTCATTGATAGTCGAAATCAATTGTTTGGTTTGTTAGTGGTGAGAGTTTTGGTTACTTCAAAAGTGGTAGAGGATTGAGACAAGGTGACCCAATTTCACCTTATCTATTCACAATGGTTATGGAGATTTTGACTTTGATTTTAAGGAGAATTAGATAGAATGGTCAATTTAAGTTTCATCATGGATGTGCAGATCTCCAAATAGCAAATTTATGTTTTGCTGATGATTTGATGATATTGTGCAATGGAGACTTTGGTTCTGTACAAGTTATTAAAGATGCTATGGATGAATTCAGTGGTGTATCTGGCTTATTTCCTAATATGAGTAAATGCACTATGTTCTGTAGCAACATAAGTGAAGAAACCAAGAAAGCCATTTTGGAAATTGTTCCTTTCTCCATTGGTAAACTACCAGTAAGGTATCTTGGAGTTCCTCTGGTGACTAGAAGGCTAGGTATTAATGATTGCAAGTGTTTGGTAGAAAAGGTGAAAAACAAAATAAATGACTGGAAAAACAAATTCTTGTCTTATGCAGGGAGAATGCAGCTAATTGCCTCAATCCTATCTGCCATGCATACCTATTGGTCCTCTGTTTTCTTCCTACCAAAAGCAATCATCAAAGATATTGATGGTTTGTTAAAAGATTTTCTATGGAGTCAAGGGGAGAAAGTTAAGGGTAAAGCCAGGATTGCATGGAAAAATGTGTGTAAGCCTAAGAATTGTGGTGGTTTGGGGTTTAAACCATTTGATCAGTGGAACAAAGTACTTATGGTGAAGCATCTTTGGAATATTGCAAGTAAAAAAGATACCTTATGGGTAAAATGGGTGAATATGTATAAAGTCAAAGACAGAAGAAATGAAGTTAGACAACACATTTGGCACTGTTTGGGAGATGGTGAGAAAACTAATGTTTGACGTGACTTATGGTGCAATAAAGGCCTTTAAGCAGATTTATCACTAGAAGGCAAGTATACAGTGCTGGTTTTTCAAATAGTGCTAATGTAGCAAGTGTTGTGGAAAATGGTCAGTTAATATTTCCTGAAGAGTGGTATGTTCTACATGATGCATTACTTCCAAAAAGACAACTGGAATTAATTAATGGTAAAGAGGATATGGTGAAATGGAGGAGTAACAAAGGTAATTTGGTAAAATTTAGTATCAATAGAGAGTATGGAAGGATATGAGGAGTAATGAGGAAAAAATGTCATGGGATAAAGTTGTGTGGTTTTCAAACTTTATTCCAAGACATGCTTTTATACTCTGGCTAATGATACATGAAAGATTGCCTACACAAGATAGAATTAGCAAATGGCATACATATAAAGGAATGAAATGTGCTCTGTGTGGTGATGTTAATGATAGTCATGAGCATTTGTTCTTTAAATGCAGTTATTCTTCAAAAGTATGGGACAAGGCTAGAATGATGAGCAGAATTGGGTGTCTGGATCTTGAATGGAAAAAGATTTTGGAAGAATTAATTGAACCGCCAAAAGTTAAGAACATTTGGATCATTGTGAAGAAAGTTGTTTATGCTGCCAGTGTGTACTTCATATGGCAAGAGAGGAACTTGAGATTGTTTCAAAGTGTTAAAAGAGAATGGGAAGTATTGTGGAAAGCTATTGAGGAAAATGTTAAACTTAAAATTTCATGTCTGAAGGTTCTTAAATCTGTTGATGTGGATGATGTCTACAATGTGTGGGGTATTGAATGTGATAAAGATTGAGATAGTATAACTGAAATGGTATGGTTTTGCAACAAAAAGGTGGATTGGACTGCTTAATGAAGTGATTGGACATGGATTTCATGCAGTATTTCTGTCTTATTGACTTTGTGCTATTACAGTCAAATAAGAATATAATTGGAACCATAACAATGTGACTGTATCTTGTACCTTGGAGTTCATTGGGTATGACTGTAGTCACTGAATCATCATTCTCCTATCCAGTTTAGCCTGGGGGGAACTGTGGTAGGCTTTGATGATAAAGTGAGAGGTCTAATTCCTTTGAATGTACCATAAAGTAGAGCAGCCATTGTGAAGGGTATATGGTTTGGCAGGCCAATGTATGATGAGTGGAATAGCGAGGAGTGAAAGATGAACCTGCTTGGTCCACTCAATACATTGGCACAGAGGGTTTGGTTGGTCATCATTGAGGGAGAGTGTTCCCAAGCAGTTGAAGCCCTTCTAGAGAGGGAAATGTAGGCTGTTTGGCAGAGCCCCCAATGGATGGGTAAGGGTTCCTAGTGAAGCCACACATTTGCTCTGTCTTAGCTATTGTAGGTGCTGGTTGAATGACTTTGATGGGGAAATGATGTGGAAATGTAGCTAGATAGTAGGTGCAATAAGTGGTGAATGTAGAATTAAAGCTGGCATGTTTTATGTTAAAGTGCAGCTTTGATCAGTTTGGAATGAAGATTGTGATGTCTGAGATATAGTCTAGATGTTTGATATTGTGTTTCATCAGATTTGGATAGACTTTGTTAGAACTGAAGGTTGTTTGTATACTACTGGTTGAAGTTTGTTTCAATTAGGGATGAGCATGGTTCTGGAATCGGTTGGAACCGGAACCGGAACCGGTGGATCCGAGAATCGATTTTTTTGAAAAGTGGGAACCGAGAACCGAACCGAATTTAGTTTTTGGTTCCGGTTCTGGTTCCGGTTCCGGTTTCGGTTCTTTTGGATCTACCCGTATAGGAACCGCTTTTCTATTAAGCTAATAATAAACACAAAAAATTAAACTTTTTAAGAACTGACAACCATTTACATTTAAGCAAATAACAATTAACAACTAAACCATAAACTCGAATAATCAATCATTTTATAGTTACTTTCACTTGTTCATATTTTTAACAAAATAATAATGCTTAACAATCCGGAAAACAAAATAAAATAACTTAAAACTTTGTTCATACCTGTTAGGCAAAGTATTAATAAAACTAAAGTGCTAGGTGATGATGATAGATAATAAACAATGTATTAATAAAAGTGCTAGCAAATTTTAGCATGATGAACATGTAAAGCTAATCGAATGCGAATAAAAATAAACTATAAACTTACTTTCATTGTTTTGATAATGATAAATGATCTTGGAATGTTATTAGGTTTAAATTAATTATTGATTTGTGGATGTTTCAGTGAATTAAAGATTAGAGTTTATAGTGTTTAGCTTGATCACTAGTAGGGTTTTTTTTATTATTATTATTATTATTATTATTATTATTTTTTTAATGATACGTAGGATTTGATTAATATTTTGATAAGAAGTAAAAAAAATTACATATTTTTATAATTATTGGATCTTTGGTTCCGGAACCGAAAACTGGTGGAACCGATCCGAACCGACCCAAGAACCGAAAAATCTCAAAATCAAGAACTGGAACTGGAACCACTGGTTCTGGTTCCGGTTCGGTTCTTCATGGTTTCGGTCCGGTTCTTGGTCCGGTTCCAGTTCTTTGATTCTTTTGCTCATCCATAGTTTCAATCCAGTTATTGTGAGAATTATGCTTGTAATTTGTAAGATGTTGATATTAATATAATCATTCACCATTTGCGCACAAAAAAAAAAAAAAAAAAAAATTGTTTGGTTTGTTGTTTTCTCACTGCCACAAAGGTTTAGTTTAAATTTTTGAACCCCGGTTTGCTTTAATAGTTTTAATAGAATCACTACATATCATATTTTATTTCACAAATTTTATCAACCAGAATCATCTTTTCTTTTTTGTAGTTTTTTATTATCAAATATTTTATTTTAATGTTTTAATTTATAACACTATTTTGTTTTATATTATCTTTTTTCTCTCTCTTACATTAAATTTATATTCAACTCATAATTCAAATTTAAATCCAAATCCTAATCACTTTTATAAACCAAGGAAAATGATTCTCTAAAGTTGTTTTTACAATTTTATTATAGTTAGGGGATGTGAGCCATTAGATTTGATCCTTATTACACGACACACTTATTCTTACCAAACTAAAAAAAATAAAAAAATAAAATAAAAACGATTTGAAGATTTGTTAGTACTAAGAGATAAGACTAATATGATTTGAATTATAACCAAAAATATAAAAAGATATGCATTGCCTAAATCCATTCCCAAAGTCACGGCACACACCCTTCAAAAATTGATAAGCTTTAATCTTGTTTCTTAAATCAAAAACACGCATTGCTTTTTATTCTCACAAACCGTTTAATACATTCTGGTTATCAAGTTTGCACCGAACCAAAGCAAACAAATAACACACGCATAACATCTTTAGCTGCCAAGTAGATGAAGGAAGAGAAGTAAAGTTTCGGTGACCAGGAGGGATTGCAAGTCGTTGGAGTAATTGTGTGTGATCCGAGCCTTAGTTTCGGTCCTAATTAATCGTTTTCTCATCCAAGTCGACATAAAGGTTATCTTGCTATCTATTTTTTTCTCTTTTCATACGACATCCATACAGTGTAAACACGACTTAATAATCATGCTAAGAAATCGTTTGAAACATTTTGTTACTCGTTTGTTTGGTCACATGAAATCATACTTAAAATCATAAGACTACGCCCCATGTTGGAAGAATTGTGTCGTGTTTTTGTGGGCTGTTTTGATGTCGTTTCTGCCCTAAAATCAGCCTTGAATGACCCTTTAATGTGGTGCTAAAAAATTGGAAACCTAGGCGTGTGTGATAGGGTGTAATGAGGGGTTATATATGATTTTATGTGAAATGGTTTTGATGGTGTGTCTCGTTAAATTAAATGAGGGGATGTGTGGGATTGTTTTGTGTGTCGTGGGTGAGCCTAAAACCAGAATTTCAAATTGCTATGTCGTGTTTAAAAGGGAGTTTGGTTGGTGTTTGTTTCTGCTCGCTACAACCCCTCGCGATCTAGTATTGTCTCACCAAATTGTGTCTTGCTGGAACTGTTCATACCGAGAGGGTGTTTGTCTGTCGAATTTCTGCATATAATGTGTTTCGTTACGTGAGGTGTTTGTTTTATTCGATTGTGTGCTTCTTTAAATCTGGTGCTATGTGGTTTGTGTTTGGTGTCGATGTTGGGGCTTGCGTATATGGTTTAGTGCCACATTAAAACTGATGTTGGGTGTTGAGTCGATCTAAATGGCTGTGTGTGTGGTTTTAAATCTGGTCTCGCGGCACCTTGCTTGTCTCGTTGAATATTGTGCTTGCGTTCGCGTGTGATGTCGAGTTGGTTTCGGGTTGTTTTATCCATCCCAGTAGCGTAATAATGGTGAAAAAGGGGTAATAAAATGGAATGCGTACAACCTATTAGCAATGTGAGGCCTTGTATTCGCATGCATATAAATAATGTACGACTGATATTGCATGAAATATACTACTATAATAGATCTAATAAAGCTATTTTTTTTTTTTTTTTTTTTTTTTTTTAAACTTGTGTGGAAGTATAGAATGAACGATACATATATAACAGATGTCATGGACTTAAAATAGAATGAAGAAAGTTATTATGGGCCACAATATATATTCGAATTTTAAACATCTTGCATGAAATCACAGATATATATATACGTAAAAAGACTATGTTGAGAACCCATGTCACATATGTATGGAAAATTTCACTAAAAGCACTTGTCATATTTTTATATAAGTACTACGTAATGACGCAAATAAATAAAATACTAAGACGTATATAATAAGTAACTATTAAGTGCGAAACATAATGATCACCCATGTTACCAAATACTCATTCCGTCCCATAATTATAATTCAGTGTTGACTTTTGAAGTCTTTAATTTTAACTTTAACCTTAAATATTTTTATTTGTGTTATATATATATTACTTGATGCAAAATATATGAATGTATTGATTTTTGAATGTATTTTCCATTGGTAAAATTTTTATCAAGTGTTATTTAACACAAATAAAAATATTTAAGGTCAAAGTTGTCAAATGAAGACTTAAAAAGTCAACAGTGGACTATAATTATGGGACGGAGGTAGTAATAAACGATTCATAATCTGTGTAGATTGTTTGAAGGAGTAGCTTGTGATTCCTTGATTATTTGCTTGAACCTGTTTCATTATCTCATCCGCTTCAAGGTGAGTTTTTTTGGCTCCATTTTCACTTAATTTTTTTTGGGAGAATGATACTCAAACTCATTTTATGCTGTTATCAACCTTTTATTTTAGTGGGTAAGTTGTGTGCTTATAACTATGCTAGGTGCATTAGTAGTATTATCTGTGTGTTCATATCTCATGGATTTAGTTCCTCTTGACATACCACTCTGTGTTCTGACTCATATATTAGCTCGAGCTAGTAGGCTTGCATGTTATGCTCATTCAGTTATGAAGAGGTATAAAATTTAAGACTTTTTGAAACAAAAATTATAATTTCTAAATGAAATATAAAACAATGTATTTCACGAGTTTCATTTTTCTTTAATTTTTGGGTGTGGGTGCCTTTACTAGTATAATCGTTCGTTAAAACATGTGGGAATATATATGAAAGAAAAAAGTCAATTGAGATAAAGTCATTAATATAGATTGAAGAATTAAAAATTGTTGTTAGTACTTAGTAGTGTAATGAATGAATGAATATGATTATAAGGAAAAAGGAAAGTCAAATGAAAATAAATGACTATTAAATTAAATTTTAGGGCGACACTCTTTAAAAGCCTTTATTAGATTTCTTATAAAAGTTACAACATGTTTGTTAATTTTCTTTGTTTGTTTATTTGGAAGAATGTCTGACTTAGAAGCCACCAAACAATTTGCGCAACGCGTTCAGGCCACGAATGATGTTGTTACTCATAAGAGACGCACTAGTTCGCGTTCAAATGAAATCCCCGAAGCCAAAAAAACATTACTACGGACCCACTCCCACTCCCAAATACCAACAACCTCCGACGAACAACAAAAACAAAAACAAAAACAAAAACAAAAACAAGAAGAAGATTACTAGTACCAAAACACTGAATAATGATTCTACCACTTCAGCCAACACAACAATAGCAAGCCAACAACAACCTAGTAGTACTAGTAGTATTAGTACTCGTTTTCCGTATGTCCCTCATTCCGTACAAGATATCTCAAAGGTTAAAACTACTCTCGAAATCTACAACAAACTTTACCTTCACTTTGTTCAGGCACCTTTTTTTTCTTTATGTTATGTTAAATTTATCTATTATTAATCATGCATACATGTATCAATCTACAACACGTACAAATTAATATGCATGCATGCAGGATAAAGATGCTGCTGCTAAAAAACGTGAAACCAAGGCAATATATGATACACATGCTTGTTAGAATTTATTTTTAACACACCCAAATTCTAACATAAATATGTCACTGAATCTAGAGAATAAAAAATGTTGGAGCTAATAAGAGACAAGTACATCGTCCAGATCTTGATGCCACTTCTTACGTATCTCTTCCCTTATCTTTGTGTATATTTGGTGATCAAAGATTAGCCTAAAACTATGCCGTTAGTTAGTACTCATACTTTATTGTTTCACTTGTATATGATGGAGATGAGGAATTTGAAACAACTTTTGTACCCTGAAAAAAGTATTGGCCACTTGCATGGTAGGTGTATTATTGTTGATTCCCGAAAAAATACAAACTTATGCCTTGCTTTTCAACCATGTTTTTATTGGTTTTTAGTTCATTATGTAGCTTTTGGTTTTATTGTTTTAGAGATGGAATTTCTGCTCTTAACTTTTAGTTATTGACATTGGCCATCGGTTCTGTTCTAGAGCTAAAATGGTCGCGCTGTTGGTCTTAATTCTAGAACCGAACCGATGGCCAACGTTAATACCTGAAATTTAAGAGTAGAAGTTTCATCTCTAAAACAATAAAAAAATGCTACATAACGAACTAAAAACCAATAAAAACATCGTTGAAGTAAACTAAGGCATACGTTTGTATTTTTTTTAAGGGAATCAACAATAATACACCTACCGGGCAAGTGGCCGATTCTTTTTACAGGGTACAAAAGTTGTTTCAAATACCTCCTCTTCATCATATACAAGTGAAACAATAAAATAGGATTACTAACTAATGGTATACTTTTAGCTCCACCATTTTTTATTCTCTACATTCAATGACATATTTATGTTAGAATTTAGGTGTGTTAAAAAGAAATACTAACAAGCATGTGTGTCATATATTACCTTGGTTTCACATTTTTTAGCAGCAACATCTTTATCCTGCATGCATGCATATTAATTTGTACGTGTTGTAGATTGATACATGCATGCATGCATGATTAATAATAGATAAATTTAACATAACATAAAGAAAAAGATATACATGAACAAAGTGAAGGTAAAGTTTATTGTAGATTTTGAGAGTAGTATCCTTTGAGACATCTTGTGCAGAATGAGGAACATACGGAAAACGAGTACTAATACTACTTGTACTTAGTTGTTGTTGGCTTGTTATTGTTGTGTCGGCTGAAGCGGTAGAAACATTATTCGATGTTTCGGTACTAGTAATCTTATTCTTGTTTTTGTTTTTGTTGTTTGTCGGAGGCTGTTGGTATTTAGTGCGTCCCTTATGAGTAACAACATCATTCGGGGCCTCAACACGTTGCGCAAACTGTTTGGTGACTTCTAAGTCAGACACTCTTCCAAACAAACGAACAAAGAAAGTTAACAAACAAGTTGTAACTTTTATAAGAAATCAAATATATGCCGTAAATCTATTCGTAATAAATAAACAAAAAGTTGAAGAACCTATGCATTTCGAAAACGTAAATTGAGATTGTAGAGATTCAAAATAAAAATAATTGAATGCATGAATGAGAGCCAAATAAAAGGATTATTTTCATTTGCCTTCCCTTTTTACGTGATAATCACTTTTTTTTTTGTAAAGGGCATTTCACCCGGTAAAATATATTACACCAATAGAAAATTAAAGTACAAAAGATGAGGGTGAACCCCTGTCTCGGCCCGATCAGGGCTAAAAACATGCACGACATGTGTGCAATTGACCAAACAAATAAGCATAAACAAAGCCAACTAAGTAGAAACACAAAAGAAATGTTTATGACACGCCATAAACATAAAAATAACTATTTCTTTTTGTGTCCCTGCAACTTGAAGTCTGAAGAAGAACCACCATTGAATTTAGAGCTTGTTGCATAATTACCGATATCATCGTAGTTCTCAAATACTTCATCATCACTTTCAGTTTCATCATCCCTTACAAATGTTTTATTATCAACGGCATCCTTATGTGTCTTTCTCATTTCTTTTTTCAAAAATATTGTCTTCATTAAAGAGAGAACATTAATAGCTTCCTTGTATGTATTATTACCTGGATGTTGCATAGACGCATGCTCCTTAGAAGTACTTTGATTCTTGCTTGATAATAATAGTTTGACTTGGGTTTATTTAGACGAATTCCACCAATAGGACGGGACCCAAATTTACCATTTTGTTTACCTTTTCCATTCTTACGTTTTGCATCCACAAAACCATCATCTGGGCATATTTAGGCATTGGTTATCATTATGGCCAAATACTTTGCAAGTTGAACATCGAGGAGGTTATAGTTTCCATTGAATGGCCAAACCCATCAATAAACGGAATAGCCACCACCAAATTATCCTTTAAAGCGATAGTCGATGATACGTCTATAAGTGCTCTTGCATAATCAGTTAGCCCTAAGGCACATAGTGCTTGAGTATGAATCTAAAATAATAGGACGGTCAATCATCGTCGCAATCAGAATCAAACCCACTTCATTTTACGCTGCCATAGGAGTGTTTGGCATCCAAACGTTTAGAATAATAGGAACTAAATGAACCAAGTTCATTCATTCATTACACTACTAAGTACTAACAAACATTTTTAATTTTTCAATCTATATTAATGACTTTATCTCCATTGACTTTTTTCTTCAATTTAGTAAAAGCGTCAACACTGAAAAATTTTATACGTCTTCATAATTGAATGTATTTGTAGTTTGTGAGATGATTAGCTTAAAAAAAAACTTATAAATTAATGGTATACTGTGTCATCACATAGTTAGAAAACATTTTAAAAAGATTTATCATTATGAGTACCCCTAACAACCAACTAGTAAGCTATATAAGTTGCATTTAGTTCGGTACGATTTTAAATACTTTTTTGTGACAGCTAAATTCATAGTATTTAATTTGACTAAAAGATTCTTCAATTTAAACTAAAGATAGGGTTAAGTGAAATATATATAAGTTGCACATTCTGTTTTTATAATTTAGTTCAAGACTACTTTAAGAAATGATCAGGTTTAACATTCCTAAATATTTACCCATCCTTTCTATTCCTCTAAACAATTTAACTTATTTAAAACCTTAATCATTTATAATGATTTTTAGGCTTAGGTTGGTAAGTAATCGACAAGGCACCGGTGAAGCCCAGTAGGAAGAATAAGACCCTTTGGAAATAAAACCAGAAAAAGTATCCGTAATTGGTGTCGGGTTTTGAAGTGCATCAATTCAGAAAAAAGTTGTTAATTCACCTGAAAATACTTTGTAGCTTAACTGACATGACCAGCTGCTCATAAAAATCCACCTTTATGCAAGCAAATAAGCAATCGCAACACGCTTTAGAAATTAAAAATAATAATAATAAACTTCATTATTTATTGTCGCTCATTCAGACGTTCCATAACCTCATTTTTATGCGATGTATATCAATTATCGGCATGCGACTTGATAATGAGTATATATCTCATGATTAAATTAACTAAGTGTTATCAATTGGTTAGATCACATGCATAATATTATCGAAATCAAGAGAGAATTACATTATCAACTAAACTTGTTAACAAATTTGTAACGTAATGTGACATTTTCGCTCAAGTCACATTACAAATTTGGCTAGTGATAAAAATCTTTTGACTTTGTAAAAACTCAAATCATTGTACCTTTATTTAGGCTTATGCTTGAGAAAGTTACTTGGCCATCTACGGTTTCAGTTTAGGAGTTGGAACTGTTTGATAAGCAAAAACCAAAAGAACAAATTGTCACGTGTTAAACATGGACAAACCATGCACCTTTATATTAAATTCCAACTATTTAGAAACAAAAAAGACATAGTATGAGTCATTGGATACTTTAATGACATCCTAAACAAATACTAGTTAAAAGACCAAGAGCCACACATGAAATATCTAATTCACTATACTAGGTAAAAGATCAAGAGCCACACATGAAATATCAAAAACATAATAAGACACAACAAAATGAAATATCATAAACATAACAAGACCATAAAACATAGCAAGAAAGATGGAGAATAAAACCAAAATCAGTAACAAAAACAATCAAAACGAAATAACTAGCAAAAAACAGATTGCAAATAGGAAAATGTATGCATCTAAGTATAAAGAGAAAGATATACCTTGAGTAGCTGGCAACAAATAGATTGGCTCGCAACTGTGATTGATACAACGTGTCACGTTTCCAATTGATCTGGCATCAATACAGAACTTAGGTTCCTTTCCAGCTGCACTTCTTTGCATTAAAAGCATGGGAACATCCCCAATCTTTTCTTCGAAATTCTGAAGGAAAACAATTTGTAACTGATCTTTAACCCTAAATTTTTTTTTATAAAAAATAGAGAAATCCAGCCCATTTTGCCAAATACTATTTCTTTATGTTTTAAAGTTGAAAATACGTCTCTTTAATCAAGCCCCTTCATGGTGTCAAGACAATCGATGTAAAAAATGTACATATTTTCAGGGCAATGGATATCTTCTGCTTTGTTGGGTACTCTTATGTACTTACAAACAAATGCCCCAGATGGGATGAAATCCCATGATCGAACTACCCAACCCTTCATAGGTGTCTTGTAAACCTGATAGAGATATCAAGTACAAGCATTTTGAATAAGCATTTGCAAAGTTTTTGGTTCAAAAGGCTAAAGATGTTGAACCTCGAGTATATATTTCAACCCCCTTTGAGTTGTTCTGTTTACATAGCTTGTCCCATAGCTATAGTTTGGCACACACTCGAGTACGACTTGGGTTTAGTGAGCCTATATACTAAAATTAGAAAATATAACCATTAGTAATTTACAAAATACATGATTAGAGTAGTCTTCAAAACCTTAAAACATTTTTAGACTATTCTAGAAAGTTAATACTTGCGTGCCACCATCACGATGAGCGTAAGAGCAGTCAGAGCCATTGAACCTAGCACATGCATAGCTTTTGGGGCACAACATTGGGGGGAAATTGGAGAGACCGGATATACGTCAAACCTTACATCAATGAAATAAAAAAGTATTGATGAATATTCATGATTTTAAATAAAATCTGTGCGGTTAATAAAGGGAAGAAAAGAAATCATTAATTCATCTGTGCATACAAACACACGAAAATTTTGAGGTTGATAATGTACATTTAATTTCAGATCCCTTAATTCACTATCATTTTTTAAGCAAAACAATATATGCAACTTAAAAAGATAAAAACCTCAACTGATATGAATCATGTTGTTAAGGCAACCACTTTTTGAATCCATAAAATGTAAGTCATGAATACATTTTACATAGAACTTTCTGGTTCTTGATACCTTTTCATCTTAAATAACTATACGGTACCTTAATAAGAATGGAAATAATACAATTACAAGTTCCTTGTTCACACGCACATATTTCTGAAGCCTTTCTTGTTCATAAGTAAATGTTGTGCATTAATTTGAATAATTATTCAAATTAATGGAATTTTAGCATTCGCGTGTGAACAAGTAACTTTAAAAATACTTTGGCATTTGTTTGTGAGTACATAGGAGTCCTCAAATAAGCAGAAGATATCCATGACTCCCATGTACATTTTTGACATGGACAGTCTTGAGACCATGAAGGGGGTTGGTCAAAAAGTGGTTGCCTTTTAAAAGAATGATTCATATCAATTGAGGTTTTACCTTTTTAAGTTATCTATATTGTTTTGCTCGAAAAATAATTTTGAATTAAGGGATATGAAATAAAATGTATATTATCAACCTCAAAATGTTTGTGTGGTTGTATTCACACATGTATATATGATTTCTTTTCTTCCCATTATTAACTGCACAGATTTTATTATAAATTAACATTATGAATATTCATCAATACTTTTTTTTTTTATTTCATTGATGTAAGGTTTGACGTATATCTATATCTACAATTCCCCCCAATGTTGTGCCCCCATCTAGGCATCTGGATTCAACTGCAAGGGTAACTGCACTGATCCCAAAAGCTATGCATGTGCTAGGTTGAATAGCTTGACTTCCCTTACATTCATCATGATGGTGGTTGGTAACTATCAAATTTCAAAAATAGTCAAAATGTTAGGTTTTTGAAGAAAACTCTAATCATGTATTATGTAAATCATTCATCTAGGCATCTGAATTCAACTGCGAGGGTAGCTGCATTGATCCCAAAAGCTATGCATGTGCTAGGTTGAATGGCTCTGACTTCCCTTACATTCATTATGATGGTGGTTGTTAACTATCAAATTTCAAAAATAGTCAAAATGTTTTAGCTTTTTGAAGAAAACTCTAATCATGTATTCTGTAAATCATTAATTGTTATATTTTCTAATTTTAATATATAGGCTGATTGAACCCAAGGCAGGCCTATTCGAGTGTGGGCCAAACTGTGGGTGTGGGACGAGCTATGTAAACAGAACAACTTAAAGGGGTTGAAATATAGACTCGAGGTTCAATCTTTTTATCCCTTTCAACCAAAAAAATATGTGGAAATGCTAATTCATAATGCTTGTTGTAGGACCGAAAATATTTATGATTTATGTGGTTCGGGAGGTCTTGGTTGATGATTAAAGATGAAAGTATTCATCTTTTCTAGAGAGAGAAAGTAGAGAGGGGGTGAAGAAAATGGAATATATTAATAATGAAAGAACAATTACACAATTTCCCACACCCCTCATGGAGAGTCATGAGGGGTATTTATAGGCTTATCACAACATTACTTTGCCTAGTGTACGATAGTAGTCCCTGCGGGTACTACATGTTACTAATCTAGTCCAATTCACATGTGTGACGTTATCTTTATAAAAAAGCGAGGCTAACAATCTCCCACCAAGATATCGTCACACGTGAATGGTTACAATGAGACCTATAAACAAAATAGATTACAATAATAATAAACTATGTTGACGTTGTTGAAGCGCAGAGTCTCTGTAGTCTAGATACTGAGGCAGACTTGAAGTTCTTTTCATCTGACGATCTCGGCATTTGATCTTTGGCACTGACGGCACAAATCTTTGTAGCTCTGAACTTCAACTGTAACGGTCTAGTTAGGTTATTACTCCCTCCTAACTAAGAGCCTTTTCTTTCTTTTTCCTGCTCCCTTCTGAACCGACAACTCTCTTTTCATCACGCAGCGGATAAAGTAGATTCAACAGTGTAGGCACATGGTTGTCGTTCGGGGAGCATCATGACAATATAACTCACATAACATTGCATAGAAGGTTGGTAATACGCTCCAATGTACACATCATTAGTACTTCTTCGGTTCTAGTGTAAGCACAATTCCCTCGAACAACCAATGTACTAGAGATGAAACACTACTTCTTTTGGCATGTTCTTCTCCCTCCTGATGGTTGCGATTTATCGAAATCATCGTACTATTTTGTGTACATGCCATAATTACCCGTACTTTACACTTCTGATGCAATATAGATAGACCATGAAAGCATATTTTGTGAGTATATGTCGCATAAATACTCTCAATACTTTTCTCTCAAATCAACCTTTAAACGAACCTCCTTGTAATTCACCAGCTACTAGTAATGACCACATATGGAGACTGCCCGATATGACCAGCTTGAAAAAGAAGTAATCATCCCATCTTGTGACTTAATGCTTGTACGATAGATGTGACTTAATACCTATACTGAGCACTACAATGTAACTCCTTTAAGTATGAGGTTGCACGAAATATTCGCCACTTGAACAATCCACTACTTCGTTTGACACTGAGTATTACAACGTAACTCCTTTAAGTGATAGCTATACTATGAGCACTACAACGTAACTCCTTACATCAGTAATAACTAGATTGTCAAGACTGAATTTTTTAATTTGCGCAGACAAGTTATCTTCAAAAGTCGTGCATCCAACCACCCCTAGACTTTGAGATAAATAAATACACTTTTTGAAATGCTACTTCAAAATCAAATCAATAATACCGTACAAAAAAACCTCGTAGTCATTTTTGTTGAACATAGCAATTCTAGCCGTGAACAATGTATCCCCGCGAATTTATAATCCAAAATACCACTCAATATGCTAATAATATATAAAATTGTATCCAAAATTTTGTCAATCCAATGCCAATAATATAGAAAATTCGGATAACAATTCTTTGTAAATCCAATGACACCCCATTAAATAACGTATCATGATATACGTGAAATCCCATCCATTCGTTTTACTTTAGTCCATAACCAACACATGATAGGTTCCAATAACCATAAGCCCAACACATCTATATCATTTCAGAAATAAGCCCATTAATTGGATGAAACAATCAACAGTCCAATTCCATATCCGGATATAAGCAATTTGAACGCCACATTTTATCCTAACCCTAAAACACACATCATATTTTCATCCACCCCTTTTTGTCTAATACGCTCCTCAGCCACCAAACACTAAACGCAGCAAATACATTCACTCTTCACTCTTAATCTCATATTATTCAGTTTGTATCGGTGATGCGAGATGGAATAGGAGCAGTTACTGATGTTGTTTGACATTTGTGAAGGATTGGATATAGGATATGTATTGGATTTGTTTGTGGTTAGAATTATAGTTGTCTCGACTCAGCTTTCTTTTTGTTAATCTATTCATGGACTGATGATGGTATATGTGCTGAGGTTGCTTTGAGTGTGCCATGTGGATACTGGTCATGGTCTTTCTTCCTCTAACTTCTGTCACTTTTCTAAATATTTCACATTTCATTTTCGAAACTTTGCTTGACCAAAAAAGATTTCGAAAGTTTTCTTTCAAAAAGATTTCGATAATTTTGTCAGCTTATCGAGAATTTTTCAAACTAATCGAAATCATGGTTATCGAGAATGTGATTTTCGAGAACATGTTTTATCGAGAATGTGATTTCGATAATTTAGGGTATTATGTTCTCAAAAACTACATGTGTTCTCGAAAACAAGTACATATCGAGAACTTCTTATACAAGAAATTCCGACCAGATTCCGGCGACTTTTCCCAGATTCAAATGAGTTTTCCGATGAGATTGGACCTTTTTCTTGACCACTTTATTCACAGTTTGGTACAAAATAAGTCTTAAAAGTGATAAAAGTTAACAAAAACTGTTATTGGACATAAAGGTGAACAAAAACAGTCTGTGAAAACCAAGAATGAGACCTTTGTATTTTGACCATTTGGATACATGAGATATGAGATGAAACTGTTGTTGATAGATAAGAAAAAAAATTTAGATCCGTAAAAAATATGTAAAGAAACAGCTTCAAACACAATAATCGAACCACAAAAAATCATCAAAACAAACACCGTGGCTCTGATGCCAATTGTAGGACCGAAAATATGTATGATTTATGTGGTTCGGGAGGTCTTGGTTGATGATTAAGATGAAAGTATTCATCTTTTCTAGAGAGAGAAAGTAGAGAGAGGGTGAAGAAAATGGAATATATTAATAATGAAAGAACAATTACACAATTTCCCACACCCCTCATGGAGAGTCATGAGGGGTATTTATAGGCTTATCACAACATTACTTTGCCTAGTGTACGATAGTAGTCCCTGCGGGTACTACATGTTACTAATCTAGTCCAATTCACATGTGTGACGTTATCTTTATAAAAAAGCGAGGCTAACACTTGTACTTCTACATCTTTCCCCATAGCCCTGGGGTTGTGATATCTTTGTTAGGTTTACAAGACTCCTATGAAGGGCTGGGCAGATCGATCATAGGATTTCATCCCATCTTGGGCATTTTTCTAAGAATACCCTGGAGTCCTCAACAAAACAGAAGATATCCACGAGGGGTAAAGCTAAGTATACGCAACATATTTGTTCAAATAAACACATCTATGTAACATACTTTCTAAAGTGTCAAAGTTACGTAACATACTTTCAAATATGATTCAATCTACGTAATATGACCTGTTAGCAGCAAATTTACATGTTACCAAGGATTAAAAGTCACACCGTTAGTCCCCAAACTAGAAAAATTGGACATGGCTTATTTGATTTTCAGATTAGTGATAAAATTGACAAGGACCAAATATGAAATTTCAGAAGCTTCAAGGATTAAAACTGCCATAATTCCAAAATGTACTCCAAGGGCATTTTATGTCATAATGTAATTCCCAGAGGTTGACTTTGACTTTTTTTTCAAATAATTCAATGAGGGACTGAATGTGTCAAATTTGAAACTTCAGGGACTAATCTGGTCATTTCTTCAAACTTTCTCATCAAGGGTCATTCTTGCAAATCTTCAAACTCTAAGGATCTCTATTAACAATTTGAGGCTTTGACTTTCTGACTCGTTCCACTCTCGTGCTCGTTTTTGCCGGTTTTCGTTTGTTTTTCGTCATTTTACGAGATATCCGTACTTGCACATTCACAATCATAAAAACACATTTTCTTTGGCGTTTTAGGTTAGTTTTTGGATTATTTAGCCTTATTTTGGTAAAGAAAAGGTGAGTGAATAAGCACTAACCAAAGGGTATTTGATGAGTGGTGTGTATTAGTTTACACACATTTTCTTTACCAAGACCAGACCTAAATGACCAAAAACCCGACCATAAATGCCAAATATATGTTGTTTTTGTGTTTTTGAATGTGCATGTAATGATATTGTAGAAATGGACAAAAATCATAGAAAAACGACAACACGAGCACGGGAGATGGAAAAGTATATAAAAGCCGAGGCCGGAGAAGGAATTTACTAAAGTAGATCAAGTTCGAGCTTAAATTATCAAAACAAGTCCTCAAAGAATTATCAAATGTCAACAATCGTCCTTGGATTTATTTTGAAGAATTGGCAGAAATGGCCATTTGAATTTACAAATTGGCATAATTCATCCTTTGACCTTAAATTTCACTTACAACAAATCCTTAAAAAATCAAATCCTTTTAAGCCTACTACAACACAAGCCCAATCCCAAAATGTTAATACCCGGCCCATATATTCCCACGGTCAAACCCACACTTATTATAAGTCAAATAAAGTTAAAAATAATATTACCCGCTTTTCTTTTAACCCGTACAATTTCCCCCAAATCCCCTATGAACCCTAAATTACCCAACACCAAAAATTACTACAATTAAGGGTATTTAGGACAATTAGCTTGCATTTCTAGAAGCCTGACAACGTGTTAGAAGGGATGATATCAAGGGAATGCCACGCTGTTCATTTGAAGCTTTGTGATTGGTGGGAACACCTCACCAAAGTGATCCAAGGGATGTGAGTGAGCTTGTGATGATTGGGATTTGATCTATGGTTGATATTAGAGATCCAGAAGCTTCATAAAAGCCACACTCCTCACTCCATCAAGCTATAAATAACACTCTCACCTCACCTGCTCGTTTGGTTAGCTAGAGGATTAGGAGTAGAGATAATTTAGCTTAGTTTAGGAGTAGAATAATTTAGAAGTAAATGTAATCTTAGCTCAATATCACGTGTTTCTTAGCTTATTCAAGTTTACCAGTTGTAATCAGTTGAAGTATTTCAATAAAATTTTAGTTTTCACTTAAACTCATTGTCATTTAATCTGATTTCAAGCTCTCCTTTACTGCTTTCATAAGATAATTCAATGCTTATCATTAGTGTAGTGAATATTTTTACTCTACTGTTTTAAATGGTTTAATGGATGCTGGTCAACAAAAGTCAAAGGTTTGGGTTAATGAAGAATATGGACAATTCAGAGGTGAATTTGGTTGCAGAGATCAGTTGTGAACCTATCTAAAGATAGGCTTGGGTTGGAAGTTTCCCTCTTTCAGTTAGGGCTTGGTATCTGTAAGATTTCAATTCAATTTTAGCTTTACATTGAATTTTATAGTTCAAATAGATTGGATTTGTTTTACTTAATTGTTGTTATTTGTTACTGCTTTAATTCTCAGTAGTTTATTTGATATTTTTAATTAGTTCTATTGTTGAGATGTTTGATTTCATGTTTAGCATTAGAAGATTGAATAGTTACTGTTTGATTGATGAATTCTGAGTTTGAGTTGTTTATGGCTAAAATTAGTGTTGATTTGGTATCTGCTAGTGTTATTGAACTAAGTTTTATCACTAGTTTGCAATACAGTAGTTTAAATCTTCATATCTTAGTGAAATCTGTGGCTTATAGGTTTGTTTGGATCTGCTTATATTTGAGATTTAGAATTGCTGTTTAACTGTTTGCTCTGCATGATTATTCCACTATATGTTAGAATAGATTAGTTATAGAATATTAGTGATAGTTTATTTCATTCATGTCCTACTCTTGACTTTGCATTTGCTTTGAATCTGTTTGATAAGTCTTAATTCTCAGCTTTATTTCTGCTTATTTAGGAATTAACTAGGTCTAAATTTTAGTGCACTTTTAGCTTAGAGTATTAAGTTGTTTTGATGATGAGTATGCTGGAGTTTAGTGCTCATTAGGTTATTGAATGTAGGTTTGTAATAGCTTAGTTTGCCCTGTTCTCCCATATCTGTCCTTATTTACCCCACACCAGTAGATCTCAATAGCTCGTATAAGCTCTTTTCCTTAAGCTGTTGTCTATTCATCTATTGAAACCTGTTGTTATATTTGGAGTTTTAGAATATTCATAGTTCTAAATTGTTTTGTCTGTGCTTGGATTGGATTTTTACGCGTATTTGCTGATATAGAATTAGGTAGTAGTTCACCCTTAAGGACTGCTATTGCCCTGCCCTGCACCACCATAATATGTTGTTCCAACATCCCCACATCAGCAGTGATTTTAAGTTTATAAGGTCTGATATTTGGGGTGCATGCTTATTGGTGGCTTATCTGTGTGTTTAATCAGAATTATCTTGTAAATTTAGCATTTGGGTAGCTTTTTAGTAGATTAATTGCCACCTCCTTGGTCTATTGTCCCACCTGTCCCAATCAGTTCCTTTTCATAAGCCCTTTTTTCAGCTTGTAACTTGATCATATGGTGTGATTTTTAGCTTTTTGGATAGCTTGATGTACCAGCTCGTGGGATTGATGTTTTGTTTAGGCATTGCAGCTTTTTCACTGTGCTTATTTTACTCATTAACTTTCCTTTCTGACCTGCATGAACATTTGTGACCTGTGCACTCATACCTGTCATATCCCATTAATTTCTCAGCTTATGCTATGCTATTTGATCCATTTGTGTATTCTGTGTGAATTTTGATCTAATTTCAACTTGTTTGAGCTTATTTGATTATACTAAGGTTGTGTTTTCAGTTTCACTTATTTTTAGTGCAAGTGCTTATAAATAAGCACTTGCCATAAGCTGTTTCTGTCTAAATAAGCACTTCTGCTTTTTATTTTCTTTTCAAAATTTTTCTGCTAGTTTTTTATAATATTTTAGAATTTCTGTAATTTTTTTCATATTTTTCTGAGTTTGTTTACTATTTTTCTTAATTTATCTTAGTTTTAAATCTTTTTTAAATCATTTTTAATAATCAAAAATCAATTAAAAAATCAGAAAAAGCCTTTAAAAATACAAAAATATTTTTAATAATTCTTTTATAATATTTTAGATTTTTCAAAATTGATTTTATATTTTTCCCATTTATTTTTACATTCTCTTTTATTTTTAATTACTTTTTAATTCAATAAATAGAAAATAAATCATAGAAAATAAATAAAAAGCAAAAAAAAAAAAAAAAAATTCTTTTTCTCAAAATTCTTTTTATTAGTTTAAGATTTTTAGAAAATTATTTTACATTTGTAGGATCATTTTTAGATTAAAAGTCGCGTTTTATTTCGTACGTTACGTTTAAAAATTACTTTTGCGTTTCCGTTTTTACGTTTTTGACTTTTGTGCATATATAGCTTGTACGTTGTGCATATTTCACTATTACTTTTCATAATTTGAATTCCAAAATCACAATCTTCACTATTGCACTTTTTACGATTCGATAATTCGAGATTCCATTCTACCTTCGCTGGGACACGACCCAGGAAATACTTTCACGAGTATTTCTTCGGGATAATTATATACTATAAAAAGACTTTATCAAAATGGCGCCGCTGCTGGGGAAGGTCGAAGTGAGTTTTTGAATTTTCGTTTTGAAAGATCGTGTTTTGATAAGCCTTCCTCTATCTTGTATATGTTTTCTATAAAAAAAATATAAAAATTTTGAAAAATCAAAAACAAAAATAATCTTCTTATCCTCTAAAATTTGATTCTTCTTCTCAAACCTTCTCACGTTTAATTCTTATGGATCCTGATACGTGGGAATCACACCAGGCTTTACCTCTCAAGGGATCTTGAGAAGCTTACAACCCCCACCAGGCAGTGTACCTGATCGTTGTAGTATACTATAGTGACAAGTACCGGGGGATTGATCGTTCAGCTAGGAATAGTGTCGCTAGGATTAGAAAGCCTAATTACTGGTGTTGAAGATGATGGAAGATTATTTTTGTATTTTTATAATTTTTAGAAAGCAAGTAAATATCCCGGGTTTGAAAGATTTGGGCGGAATTAGCTGCTAGTCAACTAACCCAATACTAAGAATGCAATCAAAATAAAATACTATAAATGAAAATAAATCTAAATTATACTAAGGTTGTGAGCAATAAGTGGAGAAAATGTGTTTACTTAGATTTCACTACTCCCTAGACATCTTTTACACGTTAATTACTTGTTATAGTTGCGTGGATGACGGATTGTATTCCTTAATACCATTCATGGGGTGGCGCACTTACTTCCCCAATCCTATGAGTGCCTACTTCACTCCTATGTCGAGCCGTTAAAAACTCCTAACATGGGATCATTAGAAATTACTCATGCAGTAAATACAACCAATAAAACCTAGTGCACATCGGTTCATGTTTCCTAAGACGTTCAAGCATGTTACCATTTGGAGATCTGTCAGTTTTTTTAAGCCTAACATCGAAATCATTCATCCAATACAACCATAAACAAGTAATCAACACATAATTAACATCTAGGTTTCATTAGATCTAAGCAAACACAAGATAGATCTAGCCTAGCATGGTGGAATCAAGACAAGAACAAGATATAGACAACCAACACATAGACATATTGATTGAATTAAAAGAATACTTATCTCAATTACACTTGCAAGGTCTCAAGGGCTGAAAACCCTTGAAAAACTTGTGAAAATCGTACTAAGTTTGGCCTTAGGGTTTATCCAAAAGTTTCTCTCTTAATGTGTAAAAATTAGAAAACTATATATAGGAAATAGGGTCTGACGGCGTCAAGAACAAATTTGTGACGCCGTCACCTCGCCGCCAAATTACTTCTCGGATTGCCTTGATCTACTTCTGACGCCGTCAAGCATTACGTGTTTCCAGGCCGTCATGCATTTTACTCTTGACGCCCTACCATGTGACGCCGTCAATTTTGTACTGGGTCGTCATGGAAAGTCATGGAAATTACTCTTGACGCCGTCAAGATTTTCTTCTTGACGCCGTCACCTACTGTTCCCAGCTTGGAAAATTGAGACTTTGCCATTTTCTTCACTTTTATGCTCCAAAAACGTCCAAAATGCCTTCTTTTCCAGATTTCACTCCCAAAGTACCTAAAATCATAAAAGGAACGATTTAGGGCAATATTTGATCAAATAAATTCAATTCCGGGCTTAAATGACCCCCTAAAAGTGGTTCATTTTTCACCTCATCATATACCCTTACACTTGAGATTTGCTTGTCCTCAAGCAAATACGCTTTTATTCTACTCAAAATACAAGTTAGGGGTCATTTAACACTAATATAAAAGTAATTACGACAAATAATCGTTCCACTAAAGACCAATAGACAAACACGGAGGTCATACACTAGCACCTCACAAATAGTGTTTAGATACTCACATCTCTCGGGTGTAATAAAGTATAAATTACAATATGGAAACGGAAGATATCTCTCACTACCTGTCATAGCAAAATAGATTACCATAGGCTTGGGAAATGATCAAACCTCCACCACATGGCGTAAGCACCTAGGATAAACTATCAAAGATGTCTTTTAAAGGGTTGTAACGTTAGGTGTAGGGATATGAAATACACGGTTTTGTTGGATAAAGGCAGTCTTTAGTGGTGGCGAGTTAACAATCTTGGTGAATTACATGTACAATATGGCGTTGCTAAGCCAAGACTAGACTCGACTTAAGCTAATAAATGAAAAATAACAAAAACATAAAATGAACATAGAATAAAAAGGGATGGTAGTCCGTATGTTTTTTCTCTCTTTTCCTTTTTCTATTTTTTTTTCTTTTTCTTGATTTTTTCGATTTTTTTTTTTTTTTTTTTTTTTTTTTTTTTTTTTTTTTTTTTTGCATACACTCTTACCCTACTATCCAAAATAATACATCATAGGGGATGGAAATTCCCCTTACACTTGAATCTTTACATACTTTACAATAAACTAATCTAATGACTCGAATTAAGAAAATCAAAACACTTGGAGTACTTTTAAGATTAACGCACATATGGGGGTAATATATGATGTTCTTCCCCATTACTCCATAAATAAGTACTTTACCCATGAGTCCCAATCGTCCCAAAACAATATGTACAAGGATATGACTCGACTTAGCAACTATGTAATCAATTAGATAGTTAACTTAGGGTTTAACAAATAACAATAATGCACTAAAAATGAGCGCATACACGGAAGGCTAAGGCGATTTGGGTGTACATTTAAGTGGGGTGTAACAAATTCTTCCTTTAAGTAAGATCCTTAAAGTTAGAAACGAAAAGATATGCTCGGAGGGGTGTACTAGGGGTTTCGTGTACTAAAAATGAGTACAACGCTAAGGGTGTGGGAAAAATTAATTGACTTAAGTAGTCAAGCAATATGACTTAAATGGTCAAGAAACTATAATACGGGTTTAACACAAGGGTGATCCTAATGCCTCTTATCATGTAGTAAATCCTACCACACGAATGTAGTCTCACTAGCGGTCTCGGGATGCATCACTAACGCAAGTTCTAGAATCTAAATGCTACCGGTACACTCATAAGCACTAATAGTGAATGCTTTTCCTATCAAATCTAAAGGCGAACCTCACATATTTGGGTGGAAAATTTTTCTGAATTGTACGGTTATGTGCTAGTCATACAATCTCCTATCCATGAGATGCTTGCTATGGCTAAAGTTTCACTCCTAAATGTTGTAAAAAAAATTAAATTTGGCGCTAAAATTGCACTAACAAGTATTTCTCATAGTTTTATTACACATCTACCATCAACAAAGCAAACTCAAGCGAAAGTTTATTTGTAAGGTATCATCATTTTACCCTCCCCTTATACTTAGGATGAACGTTGTCCCCAATGTTCAAGTAAAGAATGTAAAAGTGAAATAAAGTAAAAAGAATGAAATCAAATACTCCCCTGATTCACTCGGTATGGATAATTAGGTAGCCAGGTTAAATCTTCCTCCAAGAAAATGAACAATCAAAGCTTCCCTTCCAGAATATAAATCATCTTCTTGTCACACATAACCTGTAAATCCTTAGAAAATAGACAAGACAACCTCGCATAAAATCGGCGACATCCTATACAAGTTACTAAATCCTAGAAAACAAAGTAAGATATAATGCTTGTGGAATGAAGTTTGCAGACTTCCTGGAGATTATAAAACTTAATAATTCACAAAAACCATAAGACTCCGTTAGAAAAACAAAACTGGTAAAATTTCCAGATTTTTATGCCCGTGACGCCGTCAGGATTGACCTGCAGAAATTCTTATGTTAAGTTTCCGGAAAATTTCTGGAAAAACTTGGTCCTACTTCCTGGAAAATCCTGCAAAACTTCATTATGACTCAATACAAGCATTTGACTCTAACAAATACGAATACACATGTTCATTTAATATTGTGGAGAATCATGATCGGCTTGTTTCTTAAAAACATATTTGGGGTTTCCCCTTACACGTATCTTTTGCAAAAATACTTTTAGGTGGAGTTAAGACTAGGCCAAAACAACAAAGTAAAGTATTTCCACTTTTTAATTGAGAAACATGATCTACTAATAATAAAAATAAAGCATGCATACGGAAGCAAATAACAAACAAACAAAATTAAATCACACAAAACATGGGTTGCCTCCCAAGAAGCGCTTTTCTTTATTTACGAGTCTTGTAGCTAGACTCAAGGTCATGGGTTACGTTTTCCTTTCCCACTTTTGTGCTAACTCAAAACATCTAACCCAATTCTCATCACGCTTGTATTCCGGGCCTAGATTCATGCAACCCGAATAGTATGTTCTCCTCCTCTCATAATAAGCTTCATCAGTGATTCCATCTTCCTTAATCTCATAGGGTCGAATTTCATCAATTTGTAGATTTCTGATGCCCTTTAATTCTTCCTTCATGTGAGGCATCATGAAAGTGACCTTTTCTATCCCATCAGTAAACTGAGCTATCCCCTTCTCATGGTCGTGATACATCTTAGTCTTCTCAACAAAAGGTTGTCCTAAAACTACTTCTCCTAGGTGTGGATCAATAATGCCTCTAACATCTTCTAGGATTACAAAGTCGCATTGATAAGTAAAATTTCCTACAAGGATGTGTACCCCTTTTACTCTCCTGACAAAGTTACATAACCTTTTAGAATTGTAAGGGTCTTTTCTAGGACTTAACCTTTCGTTCATTATCCAATTGTAATAGAGCCTAGACATGATATTCATGGGTGCTTTTAAGTCAATGTATGTATGCTCTCTAGACATGTACCCAATCATGCAAGGAATTTTTATGTTCCTCAAGTTATGCCTCCTAATCCATGGTGTCTTTCTATATTTTGAGGGGCAAGGGTGTTTGATGAGTGTGTAAATACTCATCATTTTTGTCTTATATGAACTGCCAAAACGTCCAAAAACACTCAGTAATGCATCAAAATACTAAAAATATTCCAAAATTGTGTTTTATACGTTTTATATGCAAAATGTTTAAAAACAAATGAAAAGCGAACAAAGTTTGCATAATTGGCAGTTTCAGTCCCTCAAGTTTCAAAAATTAATAAAACTAGTCCCTGACGTTTTAAAACGAAAGAAAAGTCAACCCAAGGCAAAGAAAAGTCAAAAATTGTCAAAATAAGTCCTTGGGTGAAAAAGTTTGAGAAAATTACACTTTTACCCCTCAAAATCCAAAATTGACATAAAAGGTCCTTGGAGTTTCAGAAATTGACAGATTTGGTCCCTGGTAGGATATTTTTGGATGGGAAACCATTTTTAATCCTTGGAAGTTTAAAAATATTCAATTTGGATCCCTGGATAAAGGTTTTTCACAAAATGGCAAGAATGGTCCCTTAACTTTGAAGAATGTCATTTTTAGTCCCCGGGAAATTTTGAAAAATAAAAATGGCAAAAAGATGATTGTTGAAATATTCGTTATTGGCGAAGTTGGTCCTTATTACAACTTTGGGAGATTTACAATTTCAGTCCCTAAGTTTGGAATAATTACAAATAAGGTCCTTGTGCTAACATTTCAAACAAACCAAACCGGATACAATATTAATACTACTCCATAATCCATCACCCACAGCCCACCACTCATAAACCAGGCCCAAACTTAAACCCCTAGCCCAACATCCAAATCCATTACCCCCGTTTTAAATAAATCCCATCCGGTCAACCCGTTTGACAACTCCATCTCCCACCTCAGACTACCCCTACCCCTGCTACTACCCAGCAAACACAATCATCACACCCCACCTCCCTTTCACTGATTACACTCAACCCCCCCCCCCCTTGGTACTCCAAACCAAACACTAAGCTCCAAAACTACCCCTCTGGCCTCAAATAATACAAGAAACAGACAAAAGGATTTGGCGCCAAAAGTTTAAACGGACAAGATCAAGTTTCTCTCATCCTAGGGCCAATTTTGTTGCTGGGAAAAGTCAAAAGAGTGCCCAGGAACCCTAATTGATGATTATTTAAGGAGCATGAAGCAGATAAGAAAAAGTGGTAGATTTTAGTTTGAATTTAGCCAATTTCAAAGTTATTGTAATTTCTTCATTTTCAGTCTTGTAACTTGTTACTCTTAATTAATCTAAGGTTTTCAATTCTGAAATATTAAGTCTCGGCACATTTTTAGCTTCATCAATAATAAATAAGTAAAATATAAGAAAATAAATAAATAAATAAATAAAAAAAGAAATGGAAGAATAAAAAGAGCATTGCAGGAATGATGGAATGGTTTAGTGCTCATGGGAGCTTAGGTTCATAGTTGGTTCATGGTTCTCAGGTCCTTACAGGAAAGCATTTTGTAAGCCATATTTCTAAATTTTGGCACTTTACTGTAGAATTTCTAATTACTACTTCTTTATGTGTTGTTTATGCTTATTTGGTGTAATGAAGTGAAAGTGTTGCTTAATATTGAACCCTTGTTCATTGGAATTTAGTATTACTCAGCTTGGCATTTTCACTAAAAATTTAACATACAGTAGATTAATGATGTTGTGTTGTTATTATTGGTAATTCTAGGTTTATCTCAGTTTATTGAAGCATTGTGAGTGCCTATGCAACAAATCCTAGGTCCAAAGCAGTCTCATGCTATGAAAGTCTTGAAATCAGAGTTTTTAAGGGGGTGTTTGGGCTTGCTGATTCATGGGAGTTGGGAATTGATTTTGTTGTCAACTCTGTAATTTACATGTTACCTTAGGTAATAGTAGATCAATGAATGCCATAAATCAGTAGGTTATAAGCAATAAGTCAAACTTAGCTTTGATCTCACATTACATTAACTGTTAAAAATCTTTATATTGCATAGTTAGTCACATAGGTCCTTTAGTTGTTATAATCACTTAATTCAGTCATAAATTAACTTTAAACATCATAAGTAGTCAATTAGGATAGATTAAAACTCACTTAAGTCAACTTTTATTAAATCTTAAAAAGTCAATTTTTTTTATATCTGCCAAAATGGGACAGAACATCAGATGGTTTCTAGGTTTCAAAATAAGTTGAAAATGCTTGGACATTGCTCTTTCATGTTATTTGGCAGCTTGTGTTTGCAAATATATTTTTTTTCATAATTTTTAGATTTTCTTTTAGATAGCTTTTCATGGCTTGAAGTTGCCTATCTGGCAATAAGCTCCCCTGCACCAGGGGGTCTTTCTCATCAGCCTGATTTCACAAGCTCACATAGAGCTTGTAAGTGGGTCCTAGCTTAAGCCCTTGGGTTTTTGACAAGCTCATATACCTATGTTCATAGTTCCAGGCTTAAACTTCACCTTCTAGCTTATTAGATAGGGCTGCAACAAGCTTAAACCTTGACCATTTCCTGAGTATGCTCTGAGCATTCAGTGTATCAGTCCAACTTCCAAGAACTCCCAAGTTCCCAAAAATAAGCCATAAGTCTTGCTTATTGGCTTATTTGAGAGTTTTCCAGTCCACCTTCAAGGTTCAAGTTTCAAATTGAACCCCCCTTCACCTCTGTGGACCCCACAGAGGTCCAAAGGTGCCTAGTTTGGCCTGTTTTGGTCTGAGGTTTGTGGGCAGTGCTTATTTGTCATTTCTAGCTTATTATATGTGCTTGTTTTGTTCCTTTGTGCTTATATCTGGATAATATTGTTAGTTGTTGGCTTATTTTAGCCTGTGGCACAATTGTGTGGCTTATTCAAGTAAATTCCAAATTCTAATAAGCTATTTGCTTATTCTGTCTCACCTATAAGCCTGCACACTGCTTATTATCCAAATTCAGCCAAACTTCCTTTATTAAAATTAGTTATTTTTAATAGTAAAGTAGTTTTGTAAAAGAAAATTTAGAAAAATCCAACTTTTCTAGAAGTGATAGCTTCTATTTAAGCTCTTTAGCTTATTTTTCAGCTTTTTCAAAAAGCAAATCTCATTTTTATAATTTTCCTAGGTTCCTGTAGTTATAAAATAATTTCTGTAATTTTTTCATATTTTTCTCTTTTAATTTAGTATTTTTAATAATTAATTTTAGTTTTTATTAATTAATAAATAGTTAATAATTAATAATAATTATTTAAAAAGCCAAAAAAATATATTTTCAGTTTTAAAATTAGTTTTATATTATTTTAAAATTTTCCAAATTAAAAATTTATTTTTCTAGGTTAATTTGCTAATTATTTGTATTTTAGGGTATTTTAAATAATTAAAAGTGAATTAGAAAATAGTAATTAATTAATAATAAATAGATAAATAGTGTAAAAATTAATTTTAATTTTCTAAAAAATTTCTTTTATCATTAGGATTGTAAAAATGTAATTTTCACATCCGTAGGTATTTTATTTCACAAGAACTCGCGTTTTATTTCGTACGTCAACGTAAATTTAAATCAAACGAACGCGTTTTTAGACTAGCTTACGTTTTTAGTGTATCTGATCATCAGTAATTGTTAATATAGTGTTTCTAAGCTATTTTCATTCCTCATATCTTAGTGTAATCATATCACTCACTCAAACCCTTATTCCTGTCCAAATTCACCCGATCACAAACCCGTTTTAAATACCATCACACCTCGCTGGGACATAACGACCCGGGGAAACCTATACTTCCGCGGAGTATTGACTCTAGGTAGTTTGACCTTGTTGACCATTAACTGGTCAGTTTAAGTTGACCGTTTGGAGCCAATCAAATTTTGGCGCCGCTGCCGGGGAGGTTGTGTGCGTTTTCTAAACGGTTTTTCTGATTTGTGATTCTGGAATTCACCTCTTTGTATATTATCCATCCTTGTTCATATCTTTTCATAAAAACCCAAAAATATTTTTCCTTACCATCTATCCATTTGATTCTACCTTCTTATACCCTCTCATGTATAATTCTAAATGACATCTTTCGATGACGATTTCCTTGAACAATGGGCCTTTGAGAGCAAAATTGAAAAACTTATGGCCTTATCAAAAATATCGAGATGTCGTAGTGATTATGATGGACCTTCGATTCCTATTCCCTCTCCGGTGAGGGAAATGAATCAAGAAACCGAGGTGACAAAGGACCCTGTACTTCCCTCTGACGATGAAAGTGCTAAATACGTCCAACCTACGGTTGTCCAAGAACCTAAGCTCACAAATGCTCCTAAACCTTCGAGAATCAATCCTGATCCTTCACGATATAAGGTTATAAGGTCATCAAGCAAACGTACAGAGCTTAGGGCAGTGACTGAAAAGAACGACTTGCCCAATCTTCACGTTTATCAAGAACCAAAACCCGAGACCATAATGGAAGTGGTGGAAATTGCTAGCTCTAAGAGCACACCACTTGTCCCACCTCCGGATTTTATCCCTTGTGTTGGTTGTGGTGAGCCACTTTTTGGTTTGCCATGTCGTTGGTGTACATGTGTGCAATGTGGTAATGATATTCAAAACGGGAGTTGTTTGTTTTGTGGGTCGAGTAATTCATTTGCTTATGATCCTAATCAAAACTCATTCAACGACTCTTCAAATTTTTTCGATTACCCATCACATTAATACGAGCAAGAATCATATTACCCAAATTTCAATGATGCTTCGTATCAAGATACACCAAGCCAGACTCAACAGTTTTACTGTTGTGAGTACTGTGGTGGTTCACACTACGGTTCTGATTGTCAATCAGGCAACACGCTTGTCTATGAGCAGTTTCCTGATAACAATTATGACTATAACACATACAACCCACAGCCACATCAGTTTTACTGTTGTGAGTATTGTGGAGGTCCACACACTAGCTCTGATTGTCAAACAGGGAATCCATTTCCTTGTAACAATTACGACTATTCGTTACAAGACCCACCTCCACAGTACGATATGAATCAAGCACTTCTTCCAGAAATGCAAAATATGATGAAAATCGTTGATGAGCTTAAGGGTTTAGTTCAAGACTTTGCCCAAAGACACACTCATCAAAAATCCATGGAAGAATTGCTTGCTGAAGAGCAGGCTGCTAGAATAAATTCCCAAGATGCCTATGAAAAAGCTGTTAGGGAATCATATGCAAAAGAAAAAGCAGCCAGATCCAGCTCTAAATTTCATTTCATCCCTCATGACAGTGATGATGAAGATATCCTTGATGATGATTCATCCA
The DNA here is from genome assembly GCA_030686995.1 of Artemisia argyi. Lineage (NCBI taxonomy): Eukaryota > Viridiplantae > Streptophyta > Magnoliopsida > Asterales > Asteraceae > Artemisia > Artemisia argyi. Next base: position 147,833,865 of record CM060709.1, on the reverse strand, counting down.
GTTCATCAGATGAAATCCCGTCAGTTGAGATTCCATCTCAACTTACTGTTATCACACCCGAAGTTCACACTCACTCTCTGATCATGGGGGATGAGCATCTTAGCACTATTCCTAATAAGGAATCGGACGAATTAATAAAGTCTAGTGTTGAGGTCCTTGTCCCAATCCCGAGAGAGTCACATGGGACTTTTGACCATATGTGTGATATTCCTCCTCCTCTATTCTTCCCATCTAATCATGATGAGATGTTCTCCGATTCTACTGATGACAATTCGTTATCTTGTGAGGACATCGTTTATATGGAAGAATTACCTTCTGAGCTAGTCAGCTTAGAAGAAGAGAATGACGAGATTGACACTGAAATCAAGGATGAAGCACTTCGTGCAACATTATTGAATGTTGATCTCCTCATTTCTAAAATCGAGGCTTTCAAAATGAAACCTATTTCATCTCCTATCCCCATAAAGGATAGTGACATTGTCTCCGATGGTCCTATTCCGGAGTTTGAAGCCTTTACCTTTAATCATATGGGAGAGAAGATTAGTGGCAGTACCACTTCTCATTCTCAGATTTCTCTCCCCGATTATGATTCATTCACTTTTGAGGAGTTCTCTGGTGAACTCACTCATATCATATCTCCACCGGAGTATGATAACTTTCACTTTGATCTAGACAAAGTTGACATTTATTTTCCGGAGGGAAATATTCTCAACCTTGAGAATTTGATTGATATCAAAATCCCAACCATAATTTGTCTAGATCATACGAGCTTTACTGATGAGATTCATGATACACCAATCATGAATTCTCTTTCTGATGATGATGAATCAATCTTGATTGTCATCAAGATCTTTCTTCCCTTCTTCACCTACAGGGTGACTTCTCCTGTTCTTCATTCCTTCGGGAATGAAGACACTATATTTGATCCCGGCATTTTCATGTATCATTATCTTGAGCCGGTATTATATCTCATCGGTGTGGAACTTTCACGTGCTTCAAATGTTTGTCCAAACATCTTGAATGAAAGTCCGATTGAGATTGTTTTTTCCACATCATGCTTATAGGGTTTTCACCCTAAGTGTGGGGGAGTTCCCCATGCTATGGTTACAAATAGAGTGAAAATACAAAATAGTGTTTTCCACGCTTAGCTTGTAATGTTGCCCTTTTACGTTTAAAATGTCGGCATAATAGCCGGGATTTTGAATATTGAGGAAAATATTCATGATAAGTGTGGGGGGGGGGGGGGGTGGGGGTATTCGCTATTCTAGCGAATTTTATCACATTTTACTATCTTATACCCCCGTTTTTGACCAAAATTTTTCAAAATTTTTTTGTGGTAATCAGTCTGCCTTGTCTAAACGACAAAAGGGATTGGCTAGTCCAGGAGCAAACGGCTCTTGGTAAAGACATCTCAAATCCGTTTATGGCTTGCAATTTGCCCAAAATTGTATGGTTCCTCAACTCCCCAAAAACAAATGAGTTGGCTAGCCCGCAAGATTATGGCTTGTGGTAAAGGCCGTGGAAAAACCATAATTGGTAATCAGCTCACCAAGATGTTGACTATTCCATCAAGAGCTGGCTAGTCCAGAAGCAAACGGCTTTTGGTAAAGACTACTCAAATCCGTTGACAGCTGGTGGTTTGTTCAAAATCACACGGTTATCAGGTGTGCCACAGTTCTTACACCTGGCTACTCCAGAAGTGATGGCTTTTGGTAAAGTGTTTAAAATCCATTAAGTTTTTCTCAAAAGATTGCTAGGGATTAGCAATAGTTTAGTGTGGGGGATTGATGAGTGTGTAAATACTCATCATTTTTGTCTTATATGAACTGGCAAAACGTCCAAAAACACTCAGTAATGCATCAAAATACTAAAAATATTCCAAAATTGTGTTTTATACGTTTTATATGCAAAATGTTTAAAAACAAATGAAAAACGAACAAAGTTTGCATAATTGGCAGTTTCTGTCCCTCAAGTTTCAAAAATTGACAAAACTAGACCCTGACGTTTTAAAATGAAAGAAAAGTCAACCCAAGGCAAAGAAAAGTCAAAAATTGTCAAAATAAGTCCTTGGGTGAAAAAGTTCGAGAAAATTACACTTTTACCCCTCAAAATCCAAAATTGACATAAAAGGTCCCTGGAGTTTCAGAAATTGACAGATTTGGTCCCTGGTGGGATATTTTTGGATGGGAAACCATTTTTAATCCTTGGAGGTTTAAAAATATTCAATATGGATCCGTGGATAAAGGTTTTTCACAAAATGGCAAGAATGGTCCCTTAACTTTGAAGAATGTCATTTTTAGTCCCCGGGAAATTTTGAAAAATAAAAATGGCAAAAAGATGATTGTTGAAATATTGGTGATTGGCGAAGTTGGTCCTTATTACAACTTTGGGAGATTTACAATTTCAGTCCCTAAGTTTGGAATAATTACAAATAAGGTCCTTATGCTAACATTTCAAACAAACCAAACCGGATACAATATTAATACTACTCCATAATCCATCACCCACAGCCCACCACTCATAAACCAGGCCCAAACTTAAACCCCTAGCCCAACATCCAAATCCATTACCCCCGTTTTAAATAAATCCCATCTGGCCAACCCGTTTGACCACTCCATCTCCCACCTCAGCCTACCCCCTACCCCTGCTACTACCCAGCAAACACAATCATCACACCCCACCTCCCTTTCACTGATTACACTCAACCCCCCCTGGTACTCCAAACCAAACACTAAGCTCCAAAACTACCCCTCTGGCCTCAAATAATACAAGAAACAGACAAAAGGATTTGGCGCCAAAAGTTTAAACGGACAAGATCAAGTTTCTCTCATCCTAGGGCCAATTTTGTTGCTGGGAAAAGTCAAAAGAGTGCCCAGGAACCCTAATTGATGATTATTTAAGGAGCATGAAGCAGATAAGAAAAAGTGGTAGATTTTAGTTTGAATTTAGCCAATTTCAAAGTTATTGTAATTTCTTCATTTTCAGTCTTGTAACTTGTTACTCTTAATTAATTTAAGGTTTTCAATTCTGAAATATTAAGTCTCGGTACATTTTTAGCTTCATCAATAATAAATAAGTAAAATATAAGAAAATAAATAAATAAATAAATAAATAAATAAATGGAAGAAGAAAAAGAGCATTGCAGGAATGATGGAATGGTTTAGTGCTCATGGGAGCTTAGGTTCATAGTTGGTTCAGGGTTCTCAGGTCCTTGCAGGAAAGCATTTTGTAAGCCATATTTCTAAATTTTGGCACTTTACTGTAGAATTGCTAATTACTACTTCTTTATGTGTTGTTTATGCTTATTTGGTGTAATGAAGTGAAAGTGTTGCTTAATATTGAACCTTTGTTCATTGGAATTTAGTATTACTCAGCTTGGCATTTTCACTGAAAATTTAGCATACAGTAGATTAATGATGTTGTGTTGTTATTATTGGTAATTCTAGGTTTATCTCAGTTTATTGAAGCATTGTGAGTGCCTATGCAACAAATCCTAGGTCCAAAGCAGTCTCTTGCTATGAAAGTCTTGAAATCAGAGTTTTTAAGGGGGTGTTTGGGCTTGCTGATTCATGGGAGTTGGGAATTGATTTTGTTGTCAACTCTGTAATTTACATGTTACCTTAGGTAATAGTAGATCAATGAATGCCATAAATCAGTAGGTTATAAGCAATAAGTCAAACTTAGCTTTGATCTCACATTACATTAACTGTTAAAAATCTTTATATTGCATAGTTAGTCACATAGGTCCTTTAGTTGTTATAATCACTTAATTCAGTCATAAATTAACTTTAAACATCATAAGTAGTCAATTAGGATAGATTAAAACTCACTTAAGTCAACTTTTATTAAATCTTAAAAAGTCAATTTTTTTTATATCTGCCAAAATGGGACAGAACATCAGATGGTTTCTAGGTTTCAAAATAAGTTGAAAATGCTTGGACATTGCTCTTTCATGTTATTTGGCAGCTTGTGTTTGCAAATATATTTTTTTCATAATTTTTAGATTTTCTTTTAGATAGCTTTTCATGGCTTGAAGTTGCCTATCTGGCAATAAGCTCCCCTGCACCAGGGGGTCTTTCTCATCAGCCTGATTTCACAAGCTCACACAGAGCTTGTAAGTGGGTCCTAGCTTAAGCCCTTGGGTTTTTGACAAGCTCATATACCTATGTTCATAGTTCCAGGCTTAAACTTCACCTTCTAGCTTATTAGATAGGGCTGCAACAAGCTTAAACCTTGACCATTTTCTGAGTATGCTCTGAGCATTCAGTGTATCAGTCCAACTTCCAAGAACTCCCAAGTGCCCAAAAATAAGCCATAGGTCTTGCTTATTGGCTTATTTGAGAGTTTGCCAGTCCACCTTCAAGGTTCAAGTTTCAAATTGAACCCCCCTTCACCTCTATGGACCCCACAGAGGTCCAAAGGTGCCTAGTTTGGCCTGTTTTGGTATGAGGTTTGTGGGCAGTGCTTATTTGTCATTTCTAGCTTATTATATGTGCTTGTTTTGTTCCTTTGTGCTTATATCTGGATAATATTGTTAGTTGTTGGCTTATTTTAGCCTGTGGCACAATTGTGTGGCTTATTCAAGTAAATTCCAAATTCTAATAAGCTATTTTCTTATTCTGTCTCACCTATAAGCCTGCACACTGCTTATTATCCAAATTCAGCCAAACTTCCTTTATTAAAATTAGTTATTTTTAATAGTAAAGTAGTTTTGTAAAAGAAAATTTAGAAAAATCCAACTTTTCTAGAAGTGATAGCTTCTATTTAAGCTCTTTAGCTTATTTTTCATCTTTTTCAAAAAGCAAATCTCATTTTTATAATTTTCCTAGGTTCCTGTAGTTATAAAATAATTTCTATAATTTTTTCATATTTTTCTCTTTTAATTTAGTATTTTTAATAATTAATTTTAGTTTTTATTAATTAATAAATAGTTAATAATTAATAATAATTAGTTAAAAAGCCAAAAAAATATATTTTCAGTTTTAAAATTAGTTTTATATTATTTTAAAATTTTCCAAATTAAAAATTTATTTTTCTAGGTTAATTTGCTAATTATTTGTATTTTAGGGTATTTTAAATAATTAAAAGTGAATTAGAAAATAGTAATTAATTAATAATAAATAGATAAATAGTGTAAAAATTAATTTTAATTTTCTAAAAAATTTCTTTTATCATTAGGATTGTAAAAATGTAATTTTCACATCCGTAGGTATTTTATTTCACAAGAACTCGCGTTTTATTTCATACGTCAACGTAAATTTAAATCAAACGAACGCGTTTTTAGACTAGCTTACGTTTTTAGTGTATCTGATCATCAGTAATTGTTAATATAGTGTTTCTAAGCTATTTTCATTCCTCATATCTTAGTGTAATCATATCACTCACTCAAACCCTTATTCCTGTCCAAATTCACCCGATCACAAACCCGTTTTAAATACCATCACACCTCGCTGGGACATAACGACCCGGGGAAACCTATACTTCCGCGAAGTATTGACTCTAGGCAGTTTGACCTTGTTGACCATTACCTGGTCAGTTTAGGTTGACCGTTTGGAGCCAATCAGTGTTGTAAAAGGAACCTATGGTAACTCAATTCATCCAGGGTTGGAGCGAAGTCTGTAAACTCAATTTTCATATGGAGAGGCTTAATGAATTCCTTAGATGTATTAACTTCTTTCTTTATTCTTTTATGCGCAATAAGCCTCTTGCTAACTTCTACATGGCGACTCTCTAGTTCCATAAAGACCACACTAATACAAACAGAAACACGAAGAATTAAGATAGACTAAAGAAACCTAAAAATAAAAATAAAATCTTAGTAGAAAGGAATCTAGCAAGTAGACCTAATAAAAAGGAATTCTAACCTAGACAATAACTATTCCCCAGGCTGCGGCGCCAAAAACTTGATACGTAGGAATCGCACCAGGCTTTACCTCTCAAGGGATCTTGAGAAGCTTACAACCCCCACCAGGCAGTGTACCTGATCGTTGTAGTATAGTATAGTGACAAGTACCGGGGGATTGATCGTTCAGCTAGGAATAGTGTCGCTAGGATTAGAAAGCCTAATTACTAGTGCTGAAGATGATGGAAGATTATTTTTGTATTTTTTAGAAAGCAAGTAAATATCTCGGGTTTGAAAGATTTGGGCGGAATTAGTTGCTAGTCAACTAACCCAATACTAAGAATGCAATCAAAATAAAATACTAGAAATGAAAATAAATCTAAATTATACTAAGGTTGTGAGCAATAAGTGGAGAAAATGTGTTTACTTAGATTTCACTACTCCCTTGACATCTTTTACACGTTAATTACCTGTTATAGTTGCGTGGATGACGGATTGTATTCCTTAATACCATTCATGGGGTGGCGCACTTACTTCCCCAATCCTATGAGTGCCTACTTCACTCCTATGTCGAGCCGTTAAAAACTCCTAACATGGGATCATTAGAAATTTACTCATGCAGTAAATACAACCAATAAAACCTAGTGCACATCGGTTCATATTTCCTAAGATGTTCAAGCATGTTACCATTTGGAGATCTGCCAGTTTTCTTAAGCCTAACATCGAAATCATTCATCCAATATAACCATAAACAAGTAATCAACACATAATTAACATCTAGGTTTCATTAGATCTAAGCAAACACAAGATAGATCTAGCCTAGCATGGTGGAATCAAGACAAGAACAAGATATAGACAACCAACACATAGACATATTGATTGAATTAAAAGAATACTTATCTCAATTACACTTGCAAGGTTTCAAGGGCTGAAAACCCTTGAAAAACCTGTGAAAATCGTACTAAGTTCGGCCTTAGGGTTTCTCCAAAACTTTCTCTCTTAATGTGTAAAAATTAGAAAACTATATATAGGAAATAGGGTCTGACGGCGTCAAGAACAAATTTGTGACGCCGTCACCTCGCCGCCAAATTACTTCTCGGACTGCCTTGATCTACTTCTGACGCCGTCAAGCATTACGTGTTTCCTGGCCGTCATGCATTTTACTCTTGACGCCCTACCATGTGACGCCGTCACTTCTGTACTGGGTCGTCATGGAAATTCATGGAAATTACTCTTGACGCCGTCAAGATTTTCTTCTTGACGCCGTCACCTACTGTTCCCAGCTTGGAAAATTGAGACTTTGCCGTTTTCTTCACTTTTATGCTCCAAAAACGTCCAAAATGCCTTCTTTTCCAGATTTCACTCCCAAAGTACCTAAAATCATAAAAGGAACGATTTAGGGCAATATTTGATCAAATAAATTCAATTCCGGTGGCTTAAATGACCCCCTAAAAGTGGTTCATTTTTCGCCTCATCAGATCCGTTTTGTTTTAATTGTGGAGAACCGTTTTTCGGAGGGTTGTGTGTGTGGTGTACGTGCGACCAATGTGGTGATAATATTCAAGATGGAGTTTGTTGGAATTGTAACTCTCCCGAGTATGATCAAAGATCGTTTAATAATTCGTCAAATGTTCCCAATTACTATCAAACACCACCACCACCTTCGTTTCATTGCTATAATTGTAGAAATCCTTCCGAAGAAGGAATGCCGTGTGGGCAATATTTTTGTAATAAATGTGGATACACCAATTGTATGTGTTATGCCCCGAGTGCTGACACGTCTTACGCTTACGATCCGAGCTTTGATCTTTATCCACAAAATTTTTTTGAACAAGATCCGTATTACAATGGTGATTCATTTCAAAATACATCGAGTTTTGAACATTGTGGGGGATCGTCTGAAAATTTTTATGAGCCGAATTTTTGTTACGATTCTCATGGTTTTAACCAACCCCCACAAACTTCTGAATTTTCTAATCAAATTTTTGAAATCAAATCCATTATCGAGAAGTTGAAAGAGATGGTAGCTAGTCGTATTACATCTACTCCCGAGCCTCAAGTGAAATCGATGGAAGAACTTATTGCCGAAGAAAGAAAAACCCAATTTTGTGAATGTTGTATGTACGACGATGATGATTCCATGGTTACAATCGTTCTTAACCCTCAAAAAGAATCTATCTCTACTTCCGTAGAACCCAAGGACTCTCTAATAATGGGGGGGGGGGGGGAAGCATCTAAACACTATTCCGGCAATGGAATTGGACGAATTGAATAAGTCAAGTGTTGAGAACCTCGTTCCAATCCAAAGTGAGTCCGGGGAAAATTCTAACGGTGATATGGAATTGATTGTTAATGAAAAGATCGAAGAAGACATATTTGATTCATCTCCGAATTCCACTCTATCCTCTGATCCTCTTATATCCGATTCTTCCATTCCTTCTCTCACCCCGGATGAGAGGAATGATGTCTTTTTCGATGAGATCGAGGCATGTCTTGCTAATAATTCCATTCCGATAATGGATGACGACTCTAATTTTGATCTGGAGAGGGATATTCGTTTACTTGAAGAATTATTGAATAAAGAACCGTCAACTTCTCTCCCTCCGATGAGCAATGAAGATTTTTATGAAGTGGAAAGTTATTCCGATTCTCACAATGAGTATACTACGAGTGATGAAGATTCTTGTGGAGATATCAATGATAATGATGAGGATGATGATGACCTTGTTCCAAGGGTTTCCGAAACATACAATATGACTTTCACAAATCCGTTATTTGACTTTGAATCGGATTTTAATTTAATTTCAAATAACCCGATTTTCGATATTCCTAGTGATGAGTCCGAAATGGAACCCGAGGTCCAGGACTCACATCATATGATTGATTCTCTTCACGAGAAGTTCTCCGATGAACTTTCTCATATCATTTCTCCACCGGAGAATGATCCTTTTTGTTTTGAGGAAGATCCTGACCCGGGAAATACTTTCATGAGTATTTCTTCGGAATAATTATATACTATAAAAAGACTTTATCAAAATGGCGCCGCTGCCGGGGATCGAACCCGGGTCACCCGCGTGACAGGCGGGAATACTTACCACTGATGAGGCAAAAAATGAACCACTTTTAGGGGGTCATTTAAGCCCGAAATTGAATTTATTTGATCAAATATTGCCCTAAATCGTTCCTTTTGTGATTTTAGGTACTTTGGGAGTGAAATCTGGAAAAAAAAGGCATTTTGGACGTTTTTGGAGCATAAAAGTGAAGAAAACGGTAAAGTCTCAATTTAACAAACTGGGAACAGTAGGTGACGGCGTCAAGAGTAATTTCTGTGACTTTCCATGACGACCCAGTACAAATTTGACGGCATCACAAGGTAGGGCGTCAAGAGTAAAATGCATGACGGCCTGGAAAATGCTAACACATGACGACGTCAAAAGTAGATCAAGGCAGTCCGAGAAGTATTTTGGCGGCGAGATGACGGCATCACAAGATTTGTCTTGACGCCGTCAGACCCTATTTCCTATATATAGTTTTCTAATTTTCACATTATAAGGAGAGAAGTTTTGGAGAAACCCTAGGTCCGAACTTAAGACGAATTTTACAGGTTTTTCAAGGGTTCTTTGCCCTTGATCCCTTTCATGTGTAATTGAGATAAGTATTCTTTTAATTCAATCAATATGTCTATGTGTTGGTTGTCTATATCTTTTTCTTGTCTTAATTCCACCATGCTAGGCTAGATCTATCTTGTGTTTGCTTGGATCTAATGAAACCTAGATGTTAATTATGTGTTGATTACTTGTTTATGGTTGTATTGGATGAATGATTTCGATGTTAGGCTTAAGAAAACTGGCAGATCTCCAATTGGTAACATGCCTGAACGTCTTAAGAAACATGAACCGATGTGCACTAGGTTTTATTGGTTGTATTTACTGCATGAGTAATTTCTAATGATCCCATGTTAGGAGTTTTTAGCGGCTCGACATAGGAGTGAAGTAGGCACTCATAGGATTGGGGAAGTAAGTGTGCCACCCCATGAATGGTATTAAGGAATACAATCCGTCATCCACGCAACTATAACAAGTAATTAACGTGTAAAAGATGTCTAGGGAGTAGTGAAATCTAAGTAAACACATTTTCTCCACTTATTGCTCACAACCTTAGTTTAACTTAGTTTATTTTCATTTCTAGTATTTTATTTTGATTGCATCTTTAGTATTGGGTTAGTTGACTAGCAACTAATTCCGCCCAAATCCTTCAAACCCGAGATTTTACTTTGCTTTCTAAAAAAATATAAAAATACAAAAATAATCATCCCTCATCTTTAGAACTAGTATTTAGGTTTTCTAATCCTAGTGACACTATTCCTAGCTGAACGATCAATCCCCCGGTACTTGTCACTATACTATACTAAAACGATCAGGTACACTGCCTGGTGGGGGTTGTAAGCTTCTCAAGATCCCTTGAGAGGTAAAGCCTGGTGCGATTCCCACGTATCAAGTTTTTGGCGCCGCTGCCCGGGGAATAGTTATTGTCTAGGTTTGGATTTCTTTTTATTAGGTCTACTTGCTAGATTCCTTTCTAGTAAGATTTTATTTTTCTTTTTTAGGTTTCTTTAGTCTATCTTCTTCTTTGTGTCTTTGTTCGTAACTCTTCACCACCCGAAACCATGGACAACGGGAACATCTTTGGACCCATCATCTAACCACAACAAAACCCACCACTAGAACCCCTTAGGCCCCGAACCTTAGGAGAGTATTCCCAACCTAGCCACCAAGGCTACCGAAACACCATTGAGCTCACCGGAGCCAATGTGACCCCCTTGCGATCCGACACCATCCGGTTGGTGCAAAGCGGATGTGCATTCCATGGACTTCGTTCCGAAGATCCAAATCAACATCTTAAGGACTTCCTTAAAATCGTAGATTCTATAGACCTAAGTGTTGAAACTAGAGAGACTACCCAGTTACGCCTATTCCAATTCTCTCTACGGGATCAAGCTAGCCAATGGCTTGAGCGTTTACCCGCGGGATCCATCACCACATGGGATAATATCGCCAATCGCTTCCTTACCCAATTCTTCCCACCGGAAAAGACTGCAATGCTTAGAAGGGACATTTTTATGTTTGAACAACATCGGGGTGAAACTTTCTACGAAGCATGGGCTCGCTTTAAGGATCTCCTCCACAAGATCCCTCATCATGGTATAAACCTTTGGCTATTAGTTCAGATTTTCTACGACCATGTTGACTATCACATTAAACGTACAATCGATAGGGCCGCAGGAGGGAAACTGCGTGATAAAAACGCCGAGGAGTCCTGGGCAATTATTGAGCAGCTCGCCGCCGATAATCAAGAGGTATGGGAATTTAAGCATGCAATTAACGCGGCCATCAATGCAGTCTCAACACCGGGAGGACCAACCAAGCTACCCGATGAAATCCTATGCAAACTCGAGGCAAAGGTTGACTATTTTGAGGAAAGGTAACGGAAACCTTTTAGTCTTAGATGAGCTACTGTCAATTCTGTCTCGAAACCAACTTCAAAACCATTATTTGAATCACCCTCTAGAGAAAACATCGAGACTTTTCAAAACTATGCCCCACCTTATTCCCCACCCGAGGAGCTTAGCTCGGAGTTTGAAGCTAGGATGAGAGAATACATGGCAGCTCATTCTGATCGGCTTGCTAGATTCGAGGAAGCAGTGTATAAGCAAAAAGAGGAGATTCAAGAGAAGATGAATGAGATGATGAGTCTATTGGAGGAGTATGTCAACCAGAAAACCCCTGAAAGAATGCTACTAAGGAAAGAAAGCGTCACCCCCACTACCCAATTTGTTAATTCCATCACAATTGTCCACAAGGATGACGAGAAGGTAGAAACCTCTGCTAAACAAACCTTGGAAGAGCCACCAAGATCCCAACCCATGAGTCACTACCTAAAACATGATATAAACGAAAACACCATAACAAATTGGATAAAGGGTGACCGGCGTAACCAACCTTCCAAACAGGGTTCAGAGAACGAGGAAGAGGGAAAAGATGAGTATGATACGTTACCTGGGGGGCCAATATTCGAGAAACTATTGGTACAAAAGGTGGTTACTAAGCAGGTGGCGTGTGGGAACTTTGAGATACCAGCTAGCATCGGGGATTTGAAATATCTTAATGCTTTCGCCAACCAAGGATCAGAAGTAAATCTTATGCCTCTCACTATTTATATCTGACTAACATAAAAAATGCCGGCCCCTACTCGTGTTAGGTTGTCCCTCGCTGGACACTCATATGTATATCCCCTAGGAATCGCAGAAGATGTATTAGTTAATGTCGCAGGGTTTATGTACCCTGTTGATTTTATGATCATCGACGATAAAGGAGATGGATGCATGCCAATAATCCTCGGGGCGCCATTCCTTGCCACCGCAAGAGCTGTCATTAAGTATGAAGGGAGGAAAATTGAGCTTAAATCTGGGAAAAGAAAGATTAGCTTCCCCATGACCCCCCGAAATGGGCATGAGAATGTGAGTTGGAGAAAGCTCAAAAACAACATTGACACGACACCTATTCGCATTCAGAATAAAATTCTTGCATGGGAGGCAAGGATCAAAAGCTACAAGGAGGCTAAGCATGAAAGAAGCAAAAGCGATAAGGTTCAGGTCAAATTCGAACATACTCAACCAGCAAGAAATCATGTACCATTTGAGGAAGGTAACTTGGTACTCCTAAGACACTCGGAAATAACAATACCACCCGATAAACCAAGTCCTTGGTGGTATGGACATTTCACGATTGAAGGCGTGAGCCAAGATGGGATGGCTAACCTAAGAAGTAAAGTAGGAGGAGAGGTGATTGCAAGTGTCGACAGGTTGAGGCACTACCACCATAATAGTAATGATCACAACTATATGGGGTACATCATCTCACGGGATGAGGTCATGTAGTAACCCATGACCTTGAGTCTAGCTACAAGACTCGTAAATAAAGAAAAACGCTTCTTGGGAGGCAACCGATGCTTTGTGTGATTTTCATTTTATTTGTTTGTTTGGTTTGTTATTTGCTTCCGTATGCATGCTTTATTTCTATTGTTGGTAGATCATGTTTCTCAATTAAAATGTGGAAATACTTTACTTTGTTGTTTTGGCTTAGTCTTAACTCCACCTAAAGGTATTTTTGCAAAAGATAAGTGTAAGGGGAAACCCCAAATATGTTTTTAAGAAACAAGCCGATCATGATTCTCCACAATATTAAATAAACATGTGTATTCGTATTTGTTAGAGTCAAATGCTTGTATTGAGTCATAATGAAGTTTTGCAGGATTTTCCAGGAAGTAGAACCAAGTTTTTCCAGAAATTTTCCGGAAACTTAACATAAGAATTTCTGCAGGTCAATCCTGACGGCGTCACGAGTTAACTCTTGACGGCGTCACGGGTAAAAAAAATCTGGAAATTTTACCGGTTTTGTTTTTCTAACGGAGTCTTATGGTTTTTGTGAATTATTAAGTTTTATAATCTCCAGGAAATTTGCAAACTTCATTCCACAAGCATTATATCTTATTTTGTTTTCTAGGATTTAGTAACTTATATAGGATGCCGCCGATTTTATGCGAGGTTGTCTTGTCTATTTTCTCAGGATTTACAGGTTATGTATGACAAGAAGATGATTTATATTCTGGAAGGGAAGCTTTGATTGTTCATTTTCTTGGAGGAAGATTTAACCTGACCACCTTATTATCCATACCGAGCGAATCAGGGGAGTATTTGATTTCATTCTTTTTACTTTATTTCACTTTTACATTCTTTACTTGAACATTTGGGACAATGTTCATCCTAAGTGTAAGGGGAGGGTAAAATGATGATACCTTACATGTACACTTTCGCTTGAGTTTGCTTTGTTTAATGGTAGGTGTGTAATAAAACTATGAGAAATACTTGTTAGTGCAATTTTAGCGCCAAATTTAAATTTTTTTACAACATTTAGGAGTGAAACTTTAGCCATAGCAAGCGTCTCATGGATAGGAGATTGTATGACTAGCACATAACCGTATATTCAGAAAAATTTTCCACCCAAATATGTAAGGTTCGCCTTTAGATTTGATAGGAAAAGCATTTACTATTAGTGCTTATGAGTGTACCGGTAGCATTTAGTGAGACTACATTCGTGTGGTAGGATTTACTACATGATAAGAGGCATTAGGATCACCCTTGTGTTAAACCCGTATTATAATTTCTTGACCATTTAAGTCATATTACTTGACTACTTAAGTCAATTAATTTTTCCCACACCCTTAGCGTTGTACTCATTTTTAGTACACGAAACCCCTAGTACACCCCTCTGAGCCTATCTTTTTGTTTCTAACTTTAAGCATTTTACTTAAAGGAAGAATTTGTTACACCCCACTTAAATGTACACCCAAATCGCCTTAGCCTTCCGTGTATGCGCTCATTTTTAGTGCATTATTGTTATTTGTTAAACCCTAAGTTAACTATCTAATTGATTACATGGTTGCTAAGTCGAGTCATATCCTTGTACATATTGTTTTGGGACGATTGGGACTCATGGGTAAAGTACTTATTTATGAGGTAATGGGGAAGAACATCATTTATTACCCCCATACGTACGTTAATCTTAAAAGTGCTCCAAGTGTTTTGATTTTCTTAATTCGAGTCATTAGATTAGTTTATTGTAAAGTATGTAAAGATTCAAGTGTAAGGGGAATGTTCATTCCCTATGATGTATTATTTTGGATGGTAGGGTAAAAGTGTATGCAAAAAAAAAAAAAAAAAAAAAAAAAAAAAAAAAAAAAAAAAATCGAAAAATCAAGAAAAAGAAAAAAAATATATAGAAAAAGAGAAAAGAGAAAAAAACATACGGACTACCACCCCTTTTCATTCCATGTTCTTTTTATGTTTTTGTTATTTTTCATTTATTAGCCTAAGTCGAGTCTAGTCTTGGCTTAGCAACGCCATATTATACATGTAATTGACCAAGATTGTTAACTCGCCACCAGTAAAGACTGCCTTTATCCAACAAAACCGTGTATTTCATATCTCTACACCTAATGTTATAACCCTTTAAAAGACCTCTTTGATAGTTTATCCTAAGTGCTTACGCCATGTGGTGGAGGTTTGATCCTTTCCCAAGCCTATGGTAATCTATTTTGCTATGACAGGTAGTGAGAGATATCTTCCGTTTCCATATTGTAATTTATACTTTATTACACCCGAGAGATGTGAGTATCTAAACACTATTTGTGAGGTGCTAGTATATGACCTCCGTGCTTGTCTATTGGTCTTTAGTGGAACGATTATTTGTTATAATTACTTTTATATTAGTGTTAAATGACCCCTAACTTGTATTTTGACTAGAATAAAAACGCATTTGCTTGAGGACAAGCAACTCTCAAGTGTAAGGGTATATGATGAGGCGAAAAATGAACCACTTTTAGGGGGTCATTTAAGCCCGGAATTGAATTTATTTGATCAAATATTGCCCTAAATCGTTCCTTTTGTGATTTTAGGTACTTTGGGAGTGAAATCTGGAAAAGAAGGCATTTTGGACGTTTTGGAGCATAAAAGTGAAGAAAACGGCAAAGTCTCAATTTTCCAAGCTGGGAACAGTAGGTGACGGCGTCAAGAAGGAATTTCTGACGGCTTCAAGAGTAATTTCTATGACTTTCCATGACGACCCAGTACAGATTTGACGGCGTCAAAAGTAGATCAAGGCAGTCCGAGAAGTATTTTGGCGGCGAGATGACGGCGTCACAAGATTTGTCTTGACGCCGTCAGACCCTATTTCCTATATATAGTTTTCTAATTTTCACATTAAAAGGAGAGAAGTTTTGGAGAAACCCTAGGTCCGAACTTAAGATGAATTTACAGGTTTTTCCAGGGTTCTTTGCCCTTGATCCCTTTCATGTGTAATTGAGATAAGTATTCTTTTAATTCAATCAATATGTCTATGTGTTGGTTGTCTATATCTTGTTCTTGTCTTAATTCCACCATGCTAGGCTAGATCTATCTTGTGTTTGCTTGGATCTAATGAAACCTAGATGTTAATTATGTGTTGATTACTTGTTTATGGTTGTAATGGATGAATGATTTCGATGTTAAGCTTAAGAAAACTGGCAGATCTCCAATTGGTAACATGCTTGAACGTCTTAAGAAACATGAACCGATGTGCACTAGGTTTTATTGGTTGTATTTACTGCATGAGTAATTTCTAATGATCTCATGTTAGGAGTTTTTAACGGCTCGACATAGGAGTGAAGTAGGCACTCATAGGATTGGGGAAGTAAGTGCGCCACCCCATGAATGGTATTAAGGCATACAATCTGTCATCCACGCAACTATAACAAGTAATTAACGTGTAAAAGATGTCTAGGGAGTAGTGAAATCTAAGTAAACACATTTTTTCCACTTATTGCTCACAACCTTAGTATAACTTAGTTTATTTTCATTTCTAGTATTTTATTTTGATTGCATCTTTAGTATTGGGTTAGTTGACTAGCAACTAATTTCGCCCAAATCCTTCAAACCCGAGATTTTACTTTGCTTTCTAAAAAAATATAAAAATACAAAAATAATCATCCCTCATCTTTAGAACTAGTATTTAGGTTTTCTAATCCTAGCGACACTATTCCTAGCTGAACGATCAATCCCCCGGTACTTGTCACTATACTATACTACAACGATCAGGTACACTGCCTAGTTGTCACACCCCCAAAATCGGGTCCAGCGGAAGCATACATGTAGCTGGGGTGTAACTCAATTGATATCACAACACAAGTACAAAAAGGTTTTCACTTCAATCATTTAGAATAAAATTATTTAACCAAAATGTTGAATCTACATTGTTAAAAATAATGCGGAAGTAGGCCCTTAAAATAATTTAAAACGGTCCCCAAATGAATAATCAGAGTCTTCTATAACCATGCCATGCCCTGCCAAAACCTCCTGTAGCGTGCCATTGATTAATACCTGAAAATACATGCTAAAGTGTCAACACGAGGTTGGTGAGTTCATAGAGTCTTGTTAAAAAGTATGTAATGCATATGGATGAAGTTGTCCCAGCAAAGGCATCGTAAATCCACTCAGTTCCAAGTCCCGTCATAAGAGACTTGTAACCTGTGTGTTTACGACCCACTGCCAAAAGTAATAAGTTTGGTTTGTGTAAACAAAAGTAATAAGATTGGTGCAAAAGCTTCGTATTTCAGTAATAAGACTTGATGCAAAGGCATCGTATTTCAGTAGTAATAGTGATGAAAAGTATCGGGAATTTATAAGTAATTTCGTATGTACAATCGCCCAAGTATAAAGTAAAGTACTAAGATTTCAATAATGAAACCCACATTGGCTCTTAAGCTCATGACCCCGAAGCTAGACGTTATAAAACTTGCCCCAAGTGAGTGTTTACCAGACACTCATAATATATTAGACATGAAATGCATTCGTAATTCCGTTGGAGCAACCCAAACACGAATGGAGGAGTCACCCTCAATAGATCTATTCACTCACTCTCGCTCGTACTGTAATTAACGGTCCATGAAATAAAGGGGACTTGTCGTGACGTGGTAATAAGGCTACTTAAGCAATGTAAGAACTTTATACTTTGGCATTGTACATAAATAGTTAAAGCAGCGTATTCTTCCCCATAAGTAATTTAAATCGTATAAAAGCATAGAACAAGTATTGAAGCATGTATCTCCCCCAAAGAGTTTATAAAGTCATTAAACAAGTAAAAGTGGGGTTATGACTCACCTGATATGATGGTACCATGAACATGTAATGAGCTGAAAAACAAGGCGCGCACACTAGCCGCAACCTAATATGAATGATGAACGATCTACTTTAGATCATGAAATGATGTTATGAATGTCCATGCACATGTTTCCTATACCACTCTACTCTTTGAAAAATACTTGTTTTTATCAAAATATACATTTCCAAGACTTAGGAAAAATATGGCTATTAGAAAAATAAAGCTAGTTGCAATATATATACTTATATATATATATTGTATGTATCAATGTTCGTGTTGAAATCCTCGGTTTGAAATCCTTGAAATAACGCCTTGTAGTAATGAAAATATACTTGTTATCACTAATACATCATTAGTTATGAAATTGGGTACTTGGTATTATTTCTAGCTTCTAAAGTTACTACGTAGTTTTAATATTATTTTTCCAAAAGCTGCCAATTATAGAGGATTTTTGCCGATATTGAAACATGAATATCTTTGTCGTTATAAGTCCATTTTACTTGTTCTTTATATCCACGGTTACGTCTTAGTATGTAGTAATATATTTTGGAAAGCTCAGCTCCTCCGGGTTACGTTTAAAGTCTCTTTTTGTCCGACGAAAAACGTCCAACAGCATGTATTTTTCCGGAAAATAGTTTTCGTCAATAAACTTGCAAAAATCATAACTTCTTCGTTATAAACTCGTTTTAATCCGTTCTTTCGCCTACGGATTCGTTTTTGAAAGTATTTTCTAAAAATTTTGCCAAAGTTTCCTTTGTATGTACTGATTTTCCAGAATTTACAAAAATGGGACAGCATGTATATATACTTGTTACAAATCCATTTTTCATGTTCAAAACTAGTTTCTACTTCAACCAAAACTCTTGCAAACTTCACAAAACTATACTAATCCTACCATACACCT
Organism: Artemisia argyi; assembly: GCA_030686995.1. NCBI lineage: Eukaryota > Viridiplantae > Streptophyta > Magnoliopsida > Asterales > Asteraceae > Artemisia > Artemisia argyi. The sequence continues at coordinate 147,815,366 of CM060709.1, read as the reverse complement.
TCTTAGGGTGCCATGGGTTCCTAATCACTAGTAATCAAGTTAATTTCACAAGGGAACACCTAAATCACAATCTAGGGTTTGTATGTTCAAAAAGTATACAAAAATAAAGTGGTATAACTAGTTTGTGCATGAAATTAAGCATGAATACTATGAGATACATATGTTAATTAGATGAAAACATGAAAATAATTTTGAATACTCACTTTGAAATAATAGGTGGTGAGATGATGAGAAACCTTGGATTACTTGTATTTTTGTGTTATGATTCTTGATTAGGATGATGAAATGAGCAACTTTGATGCTTTGTACTTTGAAAAATGATGGATGGATCATGGAGTTGGTGTTGGGTCGTGGTTATGGTGATGGAGAAGGAAGAGATGAAAACTTTTGGCTTATGAAAAGTTATGAAATGATTCTCAAATTTTATAAGTGTTTAGTTGTTTCATGTTTTTAGATATTTATGAAATTTTTATAATGTATAATAAGATTACATAAGTCATAAGGTTGAAAAGCATGTACATGGTGTCTAGGGATGTGCTCAAGGCCGGTTTTCAATGTATAAAAGAGTAGCAAAGTCGGTTTTGATCACTTAGAAGATATAGTGTATTATTAGTTGTAGTTTGGTGTAAGTATTAGTTATAATCGGGTACCGGGTTTGCTAGAAATAAATGTTAACAAAGTTAACCGGGACAAAATAAAGTCATAAGAATGATAAAAATATGTTGGGTACAATTACTGAGTGTTCGGGTGATTATTGTTTAGTTTTCACGAAAACCGTCGTAATATTCATAAGCTTACGTTATAAATAAAATAAATTTCCAAAATACTGGGTAAATGAAGGTAATAACTTTTATTATGATATAATGGATATAAAAATGTGTCGGGACCATTGTGGGAATATTTAGATATATTCGTCATATGTATTAATCGTGTGTTAACGTTTATTTAGAAATCATAATACGTAAAACGCTAAATATACTGAATATAGTAATTTGAAAATCCTAAGAGTGGTATAACATGTAAATGACCTACTGATGATATGCAGACCATCTCTAGTCCGTATGAAATGTCCTTAGTACTAATGAAATGAATTCGCACCTAAACCAATCCGGTTACGCGAATTTGAATACCCGTAAACTAAATTTACGATGAAATGTGTAATGCAAGTGAATGATGAAATCTTTTCCCGCAATGAATAGTGTTTAGTGAATAGTAATATTTCTGAATGCTTCTCGGAATGTCAAACTGACACAAAAAATGATGAATAGTAAACTGATGAATAGTGTTTTGATGAATAGTGTTTGATGAATAGTGTTTTCCCAAAGTTCGGGAAATGACCTGAAATGGTGAGTTGTGACAGTCTTCCCCTCTAAAAGGAACTTCGTCCCGAAGTTCAGTTTATGTTGGTTTCTGAAAACATATTGGTGAAAAGGTGATGATATTTGAGAATTCCAGCGAACTCTCACGATAGGAATTCGACTCTGCTTCAACTGTTTGACCTCTTGGTCCATGATTTCTATTTGTTCTCCTGCAAGGTTTATGTTTGACTTTGGGTTGGATTCCTTTCCAAATGGAATTATGAGTGACTAATCTGAAAAGATGATAATACATGGTTGTGTAGTCCTGTTGTTATCTAACAAGGCTCAAGTCTGACGGCCACTAGGCCTACTCTGTCTGAAATATTACATGGTTCAGTGTATCTTGGGTTTAACTTTCCAAGTTTTCTGAATGGTATCATGCCTTTCCTAGGCAGAACTTTCTGTATAACTCTGCTTACCAACTTGAAGTTTTAATGGTTTACAACTTTATCGAACTTGTAACTGATTCTTGATTTGTAGGAAGTTCCTGGTTATTTCATGAATACTTACTGGACTAGTGAGTTGGGCTTTTCCAAATCTCGATCTGTCAATGAATGTTGGCACTTCGACCATAGAGTGCCTCAAATGGTGTAGTCTCTACGCTCGCGCGATAACTATAGTTGCAACTGAATTTGATTTATGGTAATTGGTTAGTCCAACCATTTCTTGAGTCAATCACTCATGCTCTGAGCATACTTTCCTATGTTTGAATCGATCTCAAATTTTTTACCATTGGTCCGCAGATGATAGGTGACGTGGTTCGAAAGGAATCTTAATGAAATCGCTAGGAGTTTGAGGTGAATTAAATTCCTCTATTAGGAATAATTGAAATGGATATCATGAATCTTGTGGAAAAACTTACAAGGTTAAGTCCGTCAAAGGGTGTTGTTGAAAATAATAGATTAGGATAAGGTTGTGATCCTCCGCAGGATGTCATGAATTGAGTCTTTTTCCAACTACGATGCTTAGTTTCCATTACTAAGATTTTCCCCAAGCTCTATGTCATCAAATCACAAAATCCTAAATGTATAAGTGATGTAATATAGTGATTGATTTACCAAAGATCGATGTTTAAAATTTCCTAACAATTAAATAGTTTTGTAAAGGATTAACCAAAAGGAATTTGCTTATCAAAATAAGTGCCTCAGAAAAATATTTCTTACAAGATATATGTTTTGTATAACTGTAGTTTGGAGAAAAATCTATTTAAAAGTGAAAGTATTAAGAGGATAAAATAGTCAGGTATGCATGTCTGCACAAAGGCATAGGTGTCTAACATGTTTGGATAAAGTCTATTGGTGAGGACATGTTCAATCTATAGTCTCGGTTAAGAGGTTGGATTTATCTCTATGGTGTTGCTTAGTGAGCACTCGTATCGAAACTAATCATGTAATTCAGTCAAGCCAATACTTTCTAGATGATGGAATTTTGGTGATCAGGCCAGTGATAGTGGTTCGAATAGTTTGGTGATATCCTGGGAATTCTGTTGAGTTTTGAAATGGTCTTAATGTACCGAGAGATTCTCCTTATAGATGGTATGGAAAGTCTTTCCTAGGAAGGTCATTGATAATATCCACTTAACAATATTGGTGGTAGTGAGGGATGAGTGGCATAGGAAACTGTCACACCCCCAATTTACCTGACTTGCAGCGGAATGGAATACCTGGGGGTGTCTGTCATAGCACCACAGTTACAGTTACATTGAACGACCTAAAGTGTCGTTTGGAAAATACTGCATTTGATCATTGAAATAATTCAGAGTTTACAAAATGAGGTCCCCAAAATGTGTTGCATGTTTATGAAAAACAAGTCGTACAAGATCAAATGTTTACATAAGTGCATGAAATAATGATGAGACGCGTCGACTCCGCGACTCCATGAAAGTCCAAATGCATGTCACATGAGCTACCTTAATAACCTGAAATACATTGCTAAAACGTCAACACGAATGTTGGTGAATTCCATAGGTTTGTAAAATGTAATGATGTACGGCCACCACAAGTAAAAGTGCAAGATAAAAATCTCATGAAAATTGTACAATAGCCTTAAGCTCATGACACCGAAGCTATGACTGATGAAATTCTATGCCCCTCCCGAATGTTCTGCCGAAACATTCAAATGTAAAAGACATGACATGCATCCGCTTACTGTTGGTATCCACTACCACGGATGGAGGCGTCACCCTCGATAGATCTATCCACTCACTCTCGCTTAGTACTTGAAATTAACGGTTCATGATGTTACAGGGGACTTAACACATGGCAAGGTAACTTAAGCTATGTACATGTTTGAATACTTGGGCTCGTACTGAAATAATTGATGCAATGTATTCCCCCCGTGGGATTTGAAAACAATCAAAAATGTTGAATTGAAAACGGGGCTATGAAAACTCACCTTAACTGATGAAACTGTGATGAAATGAAATGAACACCAATGAACAATTAGCTGTCGTAACCCAATATGATGGTACCATGAACATGTACTGAGCTGAAAAACAAGGCGCGCACACTAGCCGCAACCTAATATGAATGATGAATGATCTCATTTAGATCACCAAATGATGTTATGAATGACCATGCTCATGTTTCTATACCACTCTACTCTTTAGGAAAACACTTGTATTATCAAAAATATATAATCCAAGAATTTGGAAAATATTGCTATTAGAAAATATAAATAGCTAGTTATAATATATATATACTTATATATATATAACGTAAGTTCTCATGTTGACATTGAAATACTCGGGTTGTAATCTTTGAAATGATGAAAACATACTCATAATAACTAATACTACGTTAGTTATAAAGCTCGGTACTTGATATTACTTCTAGCTCAAAAATGTACTTCGTAGTTTTTGCGCCAAATTTAATAAAAGCTGTCAATTATAAAATGGTTTTAGCCGATATTCAAACGAGTATATCTTTGTCGTTACTTGTCCGTTTTACTTGTTCTTTATATCCACGGTTACGTCTTAGTATGTAGTAATATATTTTGGAAAGCTCGGCTCCTCCGGGTTACGTCTAAAGTCTCTTTTTGTCCAATGAAAAACGTCCAACAGCAAACATTTTCTGAAAAATACTTTTCGTCTACAATCTTGCAAAAATCATAACTCCTTCGTTATAGACTCTTTTTAATCCGTTCTTTCGCCTACGGATTCGTTTTTGAAAGTATTTTCTAAAAATTTTGCCAAAGTTTCCTTGGTGTTTACTGATTTTCCAGATTTTTACAAAACGGGACAGCATGTCTAAAATAGGTTCCAAATCAAGTTTCCAAGGTTAAAAATCAATTTCTACCATCACCAAACCTCTTGTAATCACCACATGGCTAATCTAATCTTACCATACACCTTCTTAGGGTGCCATGGACTCCTAACCAAGTTATTAGAGCAAGGGGATTCATAACTAAAAAGTTAGGGTTTGTATGTTTCTTTTTAGCCAAAATAAAGTGTGGTATAGCTACTTGTACATGGTTTTTAGCATGATACTTATGAAATACATGTAAAAATAGGATGATCCATGAAAAAAATAAAGATGAAAACTTACTTGATAAAATGAGATGATTATAGGATGATTATGCTTGATGTTCTTGTGTTTTTGTTGCTTGATTCTTGATTAGGCTTGTAAAATGAACAAGTTTAGTGTTTTACTTTATGGAAAATGATCACTTGATCATGGAGATCACCTTGTGGTCGTGGGTTTGAAGAAAAATGGAGAAGATGAGATGAAAATTTAGCTTATCTAAAATGATGTATTATGATTTTGTGATTTTGGTAAAGTAATGTTATTAGGAGTTTATTAGTATAAAATGAAAATCAATGCACATGGTTAAAGGGGTGTCTCATGGCCGGTTTTGGGTGTGAAAAGGGGTAGCCAAAACGGTTTTGATCACTTAGAAAATATAGTGTAGCGTTAAGTGTTATTACGCGTTATTCGTTAAAATCGGGTACCGGGTTTAATAGCAGTAAACGTTCACGAAATTAACCGGGATGAAATAAAGTTATAATAATGTTAAAAACATATTAAAAATATGTTGGGTACATTTACTGAGTGATCGGGTGATTATTGTTTAGTTTTCACGAAAACCGTCGTTATATTCATACGCGTACGTTATAAATAAAATAAATTTCCAAAATACTGGGTAACTGAATGTTATAACTTTTATGATGTTAAAATGGATATAAAAATATGTCGGGACCATTGTGGGAATATTTAGATATATTCGTCGTGTATAAACCGGGTGTTAACGTTTACTATAAATACTTATACGTAAAAACGTTAAATGTATCAAATATAATAATTTGAAAATCCTGAGAGTGGTATAACATGAAAATGCTGTTATGATGATATGCAGACTATCTCCAGTCCGTATGCAGTGTTATTACTGATAATGCATGAATTCGTACCTGAACCAATACGGTTACGCGAATTTGAATACCCGTAAACTAAATTTACGATGAAATGTGTAATGCACGTGAATGATGAAATCTTTTCCCGCAATGAATAGTGTTCCGTGAATAGTAAAATTTCTGAATGCTTCTCGGAATGTCAAACTGACACCAAAAATGATGAATAGTAAACTGATGAATAGTGTTTTGATGAATAGTGTTTGATGAATAGTGTTTTTCCAAAGTTCGGGAAATGACCTGAAATGACCTGAAATGGTGAGTTGTGACAGTCTTCCCCCCTAAAAGGAACTTCGTCCCGAAGTTCAGTTTATGTTGGTCTCTGAGAATGTATTGGTGAAAAGGTGATGATATTCGTGAATTCCAGCGAACTCTAACGTTCGGAATTCGACTCTGATTCAACTGTTTGACCACACGGTCCATGATTTCTGTTGGTTCTCTTACAAGGTCTGAGATTGTCATTTGGGTTGGATCCCTTCCAATGGAATCATGAGTGACTCATCTGAAAGTCATTTCTGGGGATCTGAAAATGTGAAATATGTTCGTGTAATCCTGTTGTTCTCTAGCAATGTTCAAATCTAACAGCCACTAGGCCTACCCTGTCTGAAATATAAATGGTCCAGTGTATATTGGTGTAACTTTCCAAGTTTTCTGAACGATAACATGCCTTTCCCTAGGCAGAACTTTTTGCATAACTCTGCAGAACTTGAAGTTTTAATGGTTTACGACTTATTGAACTTGTAACTGATTCTTGACATGTTGAAAATTTCTGGTTATCTCATGAATGCCTACTGAACTAGTGAGTTGAGCTTTTTCTGAGTTTGGCCCATCAATCGATGGTCTGCGCTTCTTAATGTTTTAAATGTGATACTGGTAATATATACTGCTGAATTCTGCCAGAGCTCAAGTTTGTATGCTAGTTGGTCGATTCTAAAATGAATCTTAAATAGTCCAATATGCTAAAGGTTCAACCTTTCTTGTTATCCAATTTGTATCGTGCCAATCCAAGGCAATGCTTTTAACTTAGTTTGTTCTCTAACTTGAATCCGGATGGTTTGTTATTCAGGATACTCAATCCAAATGATGTATGTTATGTACCAACCTAACTTCTGCCAGTTTCTCGCTGTTGGTGTAATAACTATTGTTGTAGATGAATTTGATTTATGTTGAGTGATTAGTCCAACCATTTCTAGGGTCAATCACTCATGCTCTGAGCATACATTCGTATGTTTGAATTGTTCTCTCGCTTTGACCATCGGTCTGAGGGTGATAGGTGATGTTCACAACTAAATGGGTTTCTGAAGGGAATTCTGAAATGATTACCTGAAGTCCAAGGTGAATCGGTTTCCTTAACAGGAATTACTGAAATGGGTACAATAAACCTTTGTGACTAATTCCATAACGTTCGGTCCTTCGAACTTGGCGTTATCTGAAGGGATAGAATATAGGTAACAATTTGATTCCTTGTGTTTTGTTCCAACGGATGATAAGACATATGTCCTTCTTTGTCTAGTGGGTTTGGTCTCCACTACTGAAGTTCGTGATTAATTTGTGATGTCCTTCCTAATTCCTTCATCACATATACCAATATTCTTTACTGTCCAGTCACAATATCCTAAATGCATAAGCGATGTTGTAGGGAAGTTGGTTCTGGATATTTGTCTCGCGATTGTGAGTTTTGGTTGAAATCTTTTTCTGAATAAACGAACTTAGAAAAATGGAGCAAATGATTTACTAAGTAATGTTTTTCCTGATGGTTCAAAATTTCAGTAGTTATGAAGTAGAAAAATGTTTTCAAACATGTTGCGATTAAGACTGCTTACCAAAGTTTGATGTTTCTGTATATTTCTCATTGTACCATAGTGTTGCTAAAGATTGACCAAAAAGGATCGTACTTGTTCAAAATAGGAATTTCAGAAATCATTTTGCCACAAGGTATGTGATTTATGTAAACGCATCAACTTTATTTAAAAGTGAAAACACTAACAAGGATAAAATGGTAGAATAGGAAATGTTCGCTTAAATGCATAGATGTCTAACACTTAGTTCCTGAAGTTGGATAATGTCTATTGGTGGTTATCTGGCATAACTACAAGCATAGGTATTTAGACTAACTTAAGTCCTGAAATAGTTCATCGTTGTAATTGGCAAGACGAAGGTATCACTTGATGTTGTGTCGATGAATGTCTATTCTGTTTTCCCATGTAGATGAGGAGATATGTTCCGGTTTGATCCCTTGCTTGGTATGAAGGTGAGGTTATCTGAAATTTCTAGTGACATAAGGCCTTAGAGGAAATTACATCGATATACTTGATTCAAACAATTGTCCTTTGTGAAAACTTACTGCAGGAAAGTTTATGTATGGATGAGGCCATGTTTAAATGAAATGCTCTACAGTCTCAATTAGAAGCTTGGTTTATTTCTATTGTGTTGTCCTGCGGACATTTATTGAGTTCAATCCTGTAGCTCAGTATAGCTAGTACCCTTGAAAAATGACATTGGACAACTAAGTCAGAGATGGTGATTAGGATAGTCTCGCAGTATCTGAGGATTGTTGTTGAGTTATGAATTCTCTCACTATATAATTCTAGTCCTGGTTACTAGTTCTGTACTCCTTTCGTTGCTTCTATTGTATCGAGGAATCCTGCATGTAATTGATATGGAAAGTCTCTTCTAGGGAAGTCAATGGGAAAATTCAACTTAATAGCTAAGTGAGTGACAGGTAGGGTAAGTATCCAGGGATAGTTCGGCAAAATGGATGTTTATGAATGAGTTCCTTTGTTTACAAAACTTTTGGATGAAGATTGTTATCAACAATCCTTTGAAAAGGTAATTATTTCCTTCATGGCATAATCCTTCCTGAATTTTACATAGGTGATCAGGCTATGTATAATTGAGGACTAATGATGCGATGTTGGATTTTGTCAAAATATCATAACTTTCCTCAAAAGTTTTAGATGGTGTTCAACGCATTGTTATAAAAATGGTGTCCTGATGTTTTGTTTCAAGTAACATGAAAATTTCTTCGCGTAACAATAGTAAATACTTGGTGTAATGACAGAAAAATCAATTTATAGGATGGAATTAAAATAGCTTACTTCAGAAATTTTTCTGTAAAACAATTTCCCCATATGATAGTAAAATAGCTTGAATGGTGTATTGGATACGTGAGTGAATCTTGTCGAATGGTAATAGTCTTCTAATTCGTCAAAAACGAAATCAACCTAATTCCTGAAGAATCTGCGGATGTTTCTGTTGAGTCCGTGTTATTGGTATTTTCTACTAGGTGTCATCTAGTTCATGGCAAGTGGGAATGGAAAAGGAAATGACAATGATGGTACTAGTGAATGGAATACTACCCTCTTTCGTGCTACCTCGCGACATCCAAAAGGTAAAACTAAAGTACACACTGTGGGAAGACCAATAGTGTAATAAGTAACTGATGGTGGTGATAGTACCTGAGTAGTAAGTGCCCTACTAGTGATGGAAAGAAAACACACTATCTTCCTTGCAATAAGCATCCTAATAAGTCCATTAAGATAAATTCTGAATACACTACCAAAAGGCATTCTATGTACGGGCTGAATGATAGGAAGACTCTGTTCCTATGGCAAATCAATAGTACTAATGGTGGTGTAAGTGCAACTGATGGTATAATGGTAGTGGAAGATGACAAGGCATCTTCAATGTCAGAATCCGATAAAAGGATATCAGGGTGAGTATCTGAAGACATGTCACTTGTGAACCAGGTCAATAAAATGATATACATATACGGATATGAGTATAAATAACTCGCACAGGGGATGTATAAAACAACATGTATCATGATTATGCACTTATGATGAAATGATGAGATGCTATGATGATGCGGTTATAGTCTAGGGTCCAAGATACATCCTAGTTCGCTATAACCTTAGCTCTGATGCCAATCTGTCACACCCCCAATTTACCTGACTTGCAGCGGAATGGAATACCTGGGGTGTCTGTCATAGCACCACAGTTACAGTTACATTGAACGACCTAAAGTGTCGTTTGGAAAATACTGCATTTGATCATTGAAATAATTCAGAGTTTACAAAATGAGGTCCCCAAAATGTGTTGCATGTTTATGAAAAACAAGTAGTACAAGATCAAATGTTTACATAAGTGCATGAAATAATGATGAGACGCGTCGACTCCGCGACTCCATGAAAGTCCAAATGCATGTCACATGAGCTACCTTAATAACCTGAAATACATTGCTAAAACGTCAACACGAATGTTGGTGAATTCCATAGGTTTGTAAAATGTAATGATGTACGGCCACCACAAGTAAAAGTGCAAGATAAAAATCTCATGAAAATTGTACAATAGCCTTAAGCTCATGACACCGAAGCTATGACTGATGAAATTCTATGCCCCTCCCGAATGTTCTGCCGAAACATTCAAATGTAAAAGACATGACATGCATCCGCTTACTGTTGGTATCCACTACCACGGATGGAGGCGTCACCCTCGATAGATCTATCCACTCACTCTCGCTTAGTACTTGAAATTAACGGTTCATGATGTTACAGGGGACTTAACACATGGCAAGGTAACTTAAGCTATGTACATGTTTGAATACTTGGGCTCGTACTGAAATAATTGATGCAATGTATTCCCCCCGTGGGATTTGAAAACAATCAAAAATGTTGAATTGAAAACGGGGCTATGAAAACTCACCTTAACTGATGAAACTGTGATGAAATGAAATGAACACCAATGAACAATTAGCTGTCGTAACCCAATATGATGGTACCATGAACATGTACTGAGCTGAAAAACAAGGCGCGCACACTAGCCGCAACCTAATATGAATGATGAATGATCTCATTTAGATCACCAAATGATGTTATGAATGACCATGCTCATGTTTCTATACCACTCTACTCTTTAGGAAAACACTTGTATTATCAAAAATATATAATCCAAGAATTTGGAAAATATTGCTATTAGAAAATATAAATAGCTAGTTATAATATATATATACTTATATATATATAACGTAAGTTCTCATGTTGACATTGAAATACTCGGGTTGTAATCTTTGAAATGATGAAAACATACTCATAATAACTAATACTACGTTAGTTATAAAGCTCGGTACTTGATATTACTTCTAGCTCAAAAATGTACTTCGTAGTTTTTGCGCCAAATTTAATAAAAGCTGTCAATTATAAAATGGTTTTAGCCGATATTCAAACGAGTATATCTTTGTCGTTACTTGTCCGTTTTACTTGTTCTTTATATCCACGGTTACGTCTTAGTATGTAGTAATATATTTTGGAAAGCTCGGCTCCTCCGGGTTACGTCTAAAGTCTCTTTTTGTCCAATGAAAAACGTCCAACAGCAAACATTTTCTGAAAAATACTTTTCGTCTACAATCTTGCAAAAATCATAACTCCTTCGTTATAGACTCTTTTTAATCCGTTCTTTCGCCTACAGATTCGTTTTTGAAAGTATTTTCTAAAAATTTTGCCAAAGTTTCCTTGGTGTTTACTGATTTTCCAGATTTTTACAAAACGGGACAGCATGTCTAAAATAGGTTCCAAATCAAGTTTCCAAGGTTAAAAATCAATTTCTACCATCACCAAACCTCTTGTAATCACCACATGGCTAATCTAATCTTACCATACACCTTCTTAGGGTGCCATGGACTCCTAACCAAGTTATTAGAGCAAGGGGATTCATAACTAAAAAGTTAGGGTTTGTATGTTTCTTTTTAGCCAAAATAAAGTGTGGTATAGCTACTTGTACATGGTTTTTAGCATGATACTTATGAAATACATGTAAAAATAGGATGATCCATGAAAAAAATAAAGATGAAAACTTACTTGATAAAATGAGATGATTATAGGATGATTATGCTTGATGTTCTTGTGTTTTTGTTGCTTGATTCTTGATTAGGCTTGTAAAATGAACAAGTTTAGTGTTTTACTTTATGGAAAATGATCACTTGATCATGGAGATCACCTTGTGGTCGTGGGTTTGAAGAAAAATGGAGAAGATGAGATGAAAATTTAGCTTATCTAAAATGATGTATTATGATTTTGTGATTTTGGTAAAGTAATGTTATTAGGAGTTTATTAGTATAAAATGAAAATCAATGCACATGGTTAAAGGGGTGTCTCATGGCCGGTTTTGGGTGTGAAAAGGGGTAGCCAAAACGGTTTTGATCACTTAGAAAATATAGTGTAGCGTTAAGTGTTATTACGCGTTATTCGTTAAAATCGGGTACCGGGTTTAATAGCAGTAAACGTTCACGAAATTAACCGGGATGAAATAAAGTTATAATAATGTTAAAAACATATTAAAAATATGTTGGGTACATTTACTGAGTGATCGGGTGATTATTGTTTAGTTTTCACGAAAACCGTCGTTATATTCATACGCGTACGTTATAAATAAAATAAATTTCCAAAATACTGGGTAACTGAATGTTATAACTTTTATGATGTTAAAATGGATATAAAAATATGTCGGGACCATTGTGGGAATATTTAGATATATTCGTCGTGTATAAACCGGGTGTTAACGTTTACTATAAATACTTATACGTAAAAACGTTAAATGTATCAAATATAATAATTTGAAAATCCTGAGAGTGGTATAACATGAAAATGCTGTTATGATGATATGCAGACTATCTCCAGTCCGTATGCAGTGTTATTACTGATAATGCATGAATTCGTACCTGAACCAATACGGTTACGCGAATTTGAATACCCGTAAACTAAATTTACGATGAAATGTGTAATGCACGTGAATGATGAAATCTTTTCCCGCAATGAATAGTGTTCCGTGAATAGTAAAATTTCTGAATGCTTCTCGGAATGTCAAACTGACACCAAAAATGATGAATAGTAAACTGATGAATAGTGTTTTGATGAATAGTGTTTTTCCAAAGTTCGGGAAATGACCTGAAATGACCTGAAATGGTGAGTTGTGACAGAAACTATATAGTGTCAGCTAATTCCTTATATAAATAGGGATGGGAAAGGGAAATAATAATGATGGTGAGAAGGGAAGAGACTGTGACAACTGCGAAAAAATGATATTGTGATAACAGAAAATACTGTGATGTAAGTGTATTGTGCATAGACGTAAATGTTCATGAAATGAAATGATCAATTGACATGCTTCCAAGCGGCGGTTCACGAGGTGATGAAAAGTATGAATGTTCTGACAACGAAAGTATACACACACATGCATGAAACATTTGGAAATCGAGTAAAGGATTCAATTCAGACAAAATTTTATTATAACTATTCTCAGTGTTGCAAAATTCATCTCTGAGTCAGACATAGGTGGTCAGCCTATATCTCACTATCCCGGGTTGAATATAGATGACCAGTCTATATTCCACCGAGGTTCCATGAATTTTGAAATACTCAGCTCAGTTATACTAAGACTATGTCCTTCACAAATACCAAGACGTTCTGAAAGACAAAAGCAAGTGACCAAACTCGAGGTCAAATGATGAAACTATGCAAGGAAAAACATAATGCGGTGACATATATGATACGTGAACATGCTTATATGAAAGACAATTATAGAAAACAACTATAATAAATGAATATAATATATATCAGGTAATGAGACATAAATCTCATCACCTATGTCAGCAACTAACCACAAATGAGGCTTCAGCTTGGCAGGCAGGCACGTGACGGTCATAGGGTTAAGTTTTCGTGAAAGTAGCTATAGTCTAGGTTTTAAAAACACTTAGTTCGCTATAGCCAAAGCTCTGATGCCAATCTGTCACACCCCCAAAATCGGGTCCAGCGGAAGCATACATGTAGCTGGGGTGTAACTCAATTGATATCACAACACAAGTACAAAAAGGTTTTCACTTCAATCATTTAGAATAAAATTATTTAACCAAAATGTTGAATCTACATTGTTAAAAATAATGCGAAAGTAGGCCCTTAAAATAATTTAAAACGGTCCCCAAATGAATAATCAGAGTCTTCTATGACCATGCCATGCCCTGCCAAAACCTCCTGTAGCGTGCCATTGATTAATACCTGAAAATACATGCTAAAGTGTCAACACGAGGTTGGTGAGTTCATAGAGTCTTGTTAAAAAGTATGTAATGCATATGGATGAAGTTGTCCCAGCAAAGGCATCGTAAATCCACTCAGTTCCAAGTCCCGTCATAAGAGACTTGTAACTTGTGTGTTTACGACCCACTGCCAAAAGTAATAAGTTTGGTTTGTATAAACAAAAGTAATAAGATTGGTGCAAAAGCATCGTATTTCAGTAATAAGACTTGATGCAAAGGCATCGTATTTCAGTAGTAATAGTGATGAAAAGTATCGGGAATTTATAAGTAATTTCGTATGTACAATCGCCCAAGTATAAAGTAAAGTACTAAGATTTCAATAATGAAACCCACATTGGCTCTTAAGCTCATGACCCCGAAGCTAGACGTACTAAAACTTGCCCCAAGTGAGTGTTTACCAGACACTCATAATATATTAGACATGAAATGCATTCGTAATTCCGTTGGAGCAACCCAAACACGAATGGAGGAGTCACCCTCAATAGATCTATTCACTCACTCTCGCTCGTACTGTAATTAACGGTCCATGAAATAAAGGGGACTTGTCGTGACGTGGTAATAAGGCTACTTAAGCAATGTAAGAACTTTATACTTTGGCATTGTACATAAATAGTTAAAGCAGCGTATTCTTCCCCATAAGTAATTTAAATCGTATAAAAGCATAGAACAAGTATTGAAGCATGTATCTCCCCCAAAGAGTTTATAAAGTCATTAAACAAGTAAAAGTGGGGCTATGACTCACCTGATATGATGGTACCATGAACATGTAATGAGCTGAAAAACAAGGCGCGCACACTAGCCGCAACCTAATATGAATGATGAACGATCTACTTTAGATCATGAAATGATGTTATGAATGTCCATGCACATGTTTCCTATACCACTCTACTCTTTGAAAAATACTTGTTTTTATCAAAATATACATTTCCAAGACTTAGGAAAAATATGGCTATTAGAAAAATAAAGCTAGTTGCAATATATATACTTATATATATATTGTATGTATCAATGTTCGTGTTGAAATCCTCGGTTTGAAATCCTTGAAATAACGCCTTGTAGTAATGAAAATATACTTGTAATCACTAATACATCATTAGTTATGAAATTGGGTACTTGGTATTATTTCTAGCTTCTAAAGTTACTACGTAGTTTTAATATTATTTTTCCAAAAGCTGCCAATTATAGAGGATTTTTGCCGATATTGAAACGTGAATATCTTTGTCGTTATAAGTCCATTTTACTTGTTCTTTATATCCACGGTTACGTCTTAGTATGTAGTAATATATTTTGGAAAGCTCGGCTCCTCCGGGTTACGTTTAAAGTCTCTTTTTGTCCGACGAAAAACGTCCAACAGCATGTATTTTTCCGGAAAATAGTTTTCGTCAATAAACTTGCAAAAATCATAACTTCTTCGTTATAAACTCGTTTTAATCCGTTCTTTCGCCTACGGATTCGTTTTTGAAAGTATTTTCTAAAAATTTTTCCAAAGTTTCCTTTGTATGTACTGATTTTCCAGAATTTACAAAAATGGGACAGCATGTATATATACTTGTTACAAATCCATTTTTCATGTTCAAAACTAGTTTCTACTTCAACCAAAACTCTTGCAAACTTCACAAAACTATACTAATCCTACCATACACCTTCTTAGGGTGCCATGGGTTCCTAATCACTAGTAATCAAGTTAATTTCACAAGGGAACACCTAAATCACAATCTAGGGTTTGTATGTTCAAAAAGTATACAAAAATAAAGTGGTATAACTAGTTTGTGCATGAAATTAAGCATGAATACTATGAGATACATATGTTAATTAGATGAAAACATGAAAATAATTTTGAATACTCACTTTGAAATAATAGGTGGTGAGATGATGAGAAATCTTGGATTACTTGTGTTTTTGTGTTATGATTCTTGATTAGGATGATGAAATGAGCAACTTTGATGCTTTGTACTTTGAAAAATGATGGATGGATCATGGAGTTGGTGTTGGGTCGTGGTTATGGTGATGGAGAAGGAAGAGATGAAAACTTTTGGCTTATGAAAAGTTATGAAATGATTCTCAAATTTTATAAGTGTTTAGTTGTTTCATGTTTTTAGATATTTATGAAATTTTTATAATGTATAATAAGATTACATAAGTCATAAGGTTGAAAAGCATGTACATGGTGTCTAGGGATGTGCTCAAGGCCGGTTTTCAATGTATAAAAGAGTAGCAAAGTCGGTTTTGATCACTTAGAAGATATAGTGTATTATTAGTTGTAGTTTGGTGTAAGTATTAGTTATAATCGGGTACCGGGTTTGCTAGAAATAAATGTTAACAAAGTTAACCGGGACAAAATAAAGTCATAAGAATGATAAAAATATGTTGGGTACAATTACTGAGTGTTCGGGTGATTATTGTTTAGTTTTCACGAAAACCGTCGTAATATTCATAAGCTTACGTTATAAATAAAATAAATTTTCAAAATACTGGGTAAATGAAGGTAATAACTTTTATTATGATATAATGGATATAAAAATGTGTCGGGACCATTGTGGGAATATTTAGATATATTCGTCATATGTATTAATCGTGTGTTAACGTTTATTTAGAAATCATAATACGTAAAACGCTAAATATACTGAATATAGTAATTTGAAAATCCTAAGAGTGGTATAACATGTAAATGACTTACTGATGATATGCAGACCATCTCTAGTCCGTATGCAATGTCCTTAGTACTAATGAAATGAATTCGCACCTAAACCAATCCGGTTACGCGAATTTGAATACCCGTAAACTAAATTTACGATGAAATGTGTAATGCAAGTGAATGATGAAATCTTTTCCCGCAATGAATAGTGTTTAGTGAATAGTAATATTTCTGAATGCTTCTCGGAATGTCAAACTGACACCAAAAATGATGAATAGTAAACTGATGAATAGTGTTTTTCCAAAGTTCGGGAAATGACCTGAAATGGTGAGTTGTGACAGTCTTCCCCTCTAAAAGGAACTTCGTCCCGAAGTTCAGTTTATGTTGGTTTCTGAAAACATATTGGTGAAAGGGTGATGATATTTGAGAATTCCAGCGAACTCTCACGATAGGAATTCGACTCTGCTTCAACTGTTTGACCTCTCGGTCCATGATTTCTATTTGTTCTCCTGCAAGGTTTATGTTTGACTTTGGGTTGGATTCCTTTCCAAATGGAATTATGATTGACTAATCTGAAAAGATGATAATACATGGTTGTGTAGTCCTGTTGTTGTCTAACAAGGCTCAAGTCTGACGGCCACTAGGCCTACTCTGTCTGAAATATTACATGGTTCAGTGTATCTTGGGTTTAACTTTCCAAGTTTTCTGAATGGTATCATGCCTTTCCTAGGCAGAACTTTCTGTATAACTCTGCTTACCAACTTGAAGTTTTAATGGTTTACAACTTTATCGAACTTGTAACTGATTCTTGATTTGTAGGAAGTTCCTGGTTATTTCATGAATACTTACTGGACTAGTGAGTTGGGCTTTTCCAAATCTCGATCCGTCAATGAATGTTGGCACTTCGACCATAGAGTGCCTCAAATGGTGTAGTCTCTACGCTCGCGCGATAACTATAGTTGCAACTGAATTTGATTTATGGTAATTGGTTAGTCCAACCATTTCTTGAGTCAATCACTCATGCTCTGAGCATACTTTCCTATGTTTGAATCGATCTCAAATTTTTTACCATTGGTCCGCAGATGATAGGTGACGTGGTTCGAAAGGAATCTTAATGAAATCGCTAGGAGTTTGAGGTGAATTAAATTCCTCTATTAGGAATAATTGAAATGGATATCATGAATCTTGTGGAAAAACTTACAAGGTTAAGTCCGTCAAAGGGTGTTGTTGAAAATAATAGATTAGGATAAGGTTGTGATCCTCCGCAGGATGTCATGAATTGAGTCTTTTTCCAACTACGATGCTTAGTTTCCATTACTAAGATTTTCCCCAAGCTCTATGTCATCAAATCACAAAATCCTAAATGTATAAGTGATGTAATATAGTGATTGATTTACCAAAGATCGATGTTTAAAATTTCCTAACAATTAAATAGTTTTGTAAAGGATTAACCAAAAGGAATTTGCTTATCAAAATAAGTGCCTCAGAAAAATATTTCTTACAAGATATATGTTTTGTATAACTGTAGTTTGGAGAAAAATCTATTTAAAAGTGAAAGTATTAAGAGGATAAAATAGTCAGGTATGTATGTCTGCACAAAGGCATAGGTGTCTAACATGTTTGGATAAAGTCTATTGGTGAGGACATGTTCAATCTATAGTCTCGGTTAAGAGGTTGGATTTATCTCTATGGTGTTGCTTAGTGAGCACTCGTATCGAAACTAATCATGTAATTCAGTCAAGCCAATACTTTCTAGATGATGGAATTTTGGTGATCAGGCCAGTGATAGTGGTTCGAATAGTTTGGTGATATCCTGGGAATTCTGTTGAGTTTTGAAATGGTCTTAATGTACCGAGAGATTCTCCTTATAGATGGTATGGAAAGTCTTTCCTAGGAAGGTCATTGATAATATCCACTTAACAATATTGGTGGTAGTGAGGGATGAGTGGCATAGGAAACTATATAGTGTCAGCTAATTCCTTATATAAATAGGGATGGGAAAGGGAAATAATAATGATGGTGAGAAGGGAAGAGACTGTGACAACTGCGAAAAAATGATATTGTGATAACAGAAAATACTGTGATGTAAGTGTATTGTGCATAGACGTAAATGTTCATGAAATGAAATGATCAATTGACATGCTTCCAAGCGGCGGTTCACGAGGTGATGAAAAGTATGAATGTTCTGACAACGAAAGTATACACACACATGCATGAAACATTTGGAAATCGAGTAAAGGATTCAATTCAGACAAAATTTTATTATAACTATTCTCAGTGTTGCAAAATTCATCTCTGAGTCAGACATAGGTGGTCAGCCTATATCTCACTATCCCGGGTTGAATATAGATGACCAGTCTATATTCCACCGAGGTTCCATGAATTTTGAAATACTCAGCTCAGTTATACTAAGACTATGTCCTTCACAAATACAAAGACGTTCTGAAAGACAAAAGCAAGTGACCAAACTCGAGGTCAAATGATGAAACTATGCAAGGAAAAACATAATGCGGTGACATATATGATACGTGAACATGCTTATATGAAAGACAATTATAGAAAACAACTATAATAAATGAATATAATATATATCAGGTAATGAGACATAAATCTCATCACCTATGTCAGCAACTAACCACAAATGAGGCTTCAGCTTGGCAGGCAGGCACGTGACGGTCATAGGGTTAAGTTTTCGTGAAAGTAGCTATAGTCTAGGTTTTAAAAACACTTAGTTCGCTATAGCCAAAGCTCTGATGCCAATCTGTCACACCCCCAAAATCGGGTCCAGCGGAAGCATACATGTAGCTGGGGTGTAACTCAATTGATATCACAACACAAGTACAAAAAGGTTTTCACTTCAATCATTTAGAATAAAATTATTTAACCAAAATGTTGAATCTACATTGTTAAAAATAATGCGAAAGTAGGCCCTTAAAATAATTTAAAACGGTCCCCAAATGAATAATCAGAGTCTTCTATGACCATGCCATGCCCTGCCAAAACCTCCTGTAGCGTGCCATTGATTAATACCTGAAAATACATGCTAAAGTGTCAACACGAGGTTGGTGAGTTCATAGAGTCTTGTTAAAAAGTATGTAATGCATATGGATGAAGTTGTCCCAGCAAAGGCATCGTAAATCCACTCAGTTCCAAGTCCCGTCATAAGAGACTTGTAACTTGTGTGTTTACGACCCACTGCCAAAAGTAATAAGTTTGGTTTGTATAAACAAAAGTAATAAGATTGGTGCAAAAGCATCGTATTTCAGTAATAAGACTTGATGCAAAGGCATCGTATTTCAGTAGTAATAGTGATGAAAACTATCGGGAATTTATAAGTAATTTCGTATGTACAATCGCCCAAGTATAAAGTAAAGTACTAAGATTTCAATAATGAAACCCACATTGGCTCTTAAGCTCATGACCCCGAAGCTAGACGTACTAAAACTTGCCCCAAGTGAGTGTTTACCAGACACTCATAATATATTAGACATGAAATGCATTCGTAATTCCGTTGGAGCAACCCAAACACGAATGGAGGAGTCACCCTCAATAGATCTATTCACTCACTCTCGCTCGTACTGTAATTAACGGTCCATGAAATAAAGGGGACTTGTCGTGACGTGGTAATAAGGCTACTTAAGCAATGTAAGAACTTTATACTTTGGCATTGTACATAAATAGTTAAAGCAGCGTATTCTTCCCCATAAGTAATTTAAATCGTATAAAAGCATAGAACAAGTATTGAAGCATGTATCTCCCCCAAAGAGTTTATAAAGTCATTAAACAAGTAAAAGTGGGGCTATGACTCACCTGATATGATGGTACCATGAACATGTAATGAGCTGAAAAACAAGGCGCGCACACTAGCCGCAACCTAATATGAATGATGAACGATCTACTTTAGATCATGAAATGATGTTATGAATGTCCATGCACATGTTTCCTATACCACTCTACTCTTTGAAAAATACTTGTTTTTATCAAAATATACATTTCCAAGACTTAGGAAAAATATGGCTATTAGAAAAATAAAGCTAGTTGCAATATATATACTTATATATATATTGTATGTATCAATGTTCGTGTTGAAATCCTCGGTTTGAAATCCTTGAAATAACGCCTTGTAGTAATGAAAATATACTTGTAATCACTAATACATCATTAGTTATGAAATTGGGTACTTGGTATTATTTCTAGCTTCTAAAGTTACTACGTAGTTTTAATATTATTTTTCCAAAAGCTGCCAATTATAGAGGATTTTTGCCGATATTGAAACGTGAATATCTTTGTCGTTATAAGTCCATTTTACTTGTTCTTTATATCCACGGTTACGTCTTAGTATGTAGTAATATATTTTGGAAAGCTCGGCTCCTCCGGGTTACGTTTAAAGTCTCTTTTTGTCCGACGAAAAACGTCCAACAGCATGTATTTTTCCGGAAAATAGTTTTCGTCAATAAACTTGCAAAAATCATAACTTCTTCGTTATAAACTCGTTTTAATCCGTTCTTTCGCCTACGGATTCGTTTTTGAAAGTATTTTCTAAAAATTTTGCCAAAGTTTCCTTTGTATGTACTGATTTTCCAGAATTTACAAAAATGGGACAGCATGTATATATACTTGTTACAAATCCATTTTTCATGTTCAAAACTAGTTTCTACTTCAACCAAAACTCTTGCAAACTTCACAAAACTATACTAATCCTACCATACACCTTCTTAGGGTGCCATGGGTTCCTAATCACTAGTAATCAAGTTAATTTCACAAGGGAACACCTAAATCACAATCTAGGGTTTGTATGTTCAAAAAGTATACAAAAATAAAGTGGTATAACTAGTTTGTGCATGAAATTAAGCATGAATACTATGAGATACATATGTTAATTAGATGAAAACATGAAAATAATTTTGAATACTCACTTTGAAATAATAGGTGGTGAGATGATGAGAAATCTTGGATTACTTGTGTTTTTGTGTTATGATTCTTGATTAGGATGATGAAATGAGCAACTTTGATGCTTTGTACTTTGAAAAATGATGGATGGATCATGGAGTTGGTGTTGGGTCGTGGTTATGGTGATGGAGAAGGAAGAGATGAAAACTTTTGGCTTATGAAAAGTTATGAAATGATTCTCAAATTTTATAAGTGTTTAGTTGTTTCATGTTTTTAGATATTTATGAAATTTTTATAATGTATAATAAGATTACATAAGTCATAAGGTTGAAAAGCATGTACATGGTGTCTAGGGATGTGCTCAAGGCCGGTTTTCAATGTATAAAAGAGTAGCAAAGTCGGTTTTGATCACTTAGAAGATATAGTGTATTATTAGTTGTAGTTTGGTGTAAGTATTAGTTATAATCGGGTACCGGGTTTGCTAGAAATAAATGTTAACAAAGTTAACCGGGACAAAATAAAGTCATAAGAATGATAAAAATATGTTGGGTACAATTACTGAGTGTTCGGGTGATTATTGTTTAGTTTTCACGAAAACCGTCGTAATATTCATAAGCTTACGTTATAAATAAAATAAATTTTCAAAATACTGGGTAAATGAAGGTAATAACTTTTATTATGATATAATGGATATAAAAATGTGTCGGGACCATTGTGGGAATATTTAGATATATTCGTCATATGTATTAATCGTGTGTTAACGTTTATTTAGAAATCATAATACGTAAAACGCTAAATATACTGAATATAGTAATTTGAAAATCCTAAGAGTGGTATAACATGTAAATGACCTACTGATGATATGCAGACCATCTCTAGTCCGTATGAAATGTCCTTAGTACTAATGAAATGAATTCGCACCTAAACCAATCCGGTTACGCGAATTTGAATACCCGTAAACTAAATTTACGATGAAATGTGTAATGCAAGTGAATGATGAAATCTTTTCCCGCAATGAATAGTGTTTAGTGAATAGTAATATTTCTGAATGCTTCTCGGAATGTCAAACTGACACCAAAAATGATGAATAGTAAACTGATGAATAGTGTTTTTCCAAAGTTCGGGAAATGACCTGAAATGGTGAGTTGTGACAGTCTTCCCCTCTAAAAGGAACTTCGTCCCGAAGTTCAGTTTATGTTGGTTTCTGAAAACATATTGGTGAAAAGGTTATGATATTTGAGAATTCCAGCGAACTCTCACGATAGGAATTCGACTCTGCTTCAACTGTTTGACCTCTCGGTCCATGATTTCTATTTGTTCTCCTGCAAGGTTTATGTTTGACTTTGGGTTGGATTCCTTTCCAAATGGAATTATGATTGACTAATCTGAAAAGATGATAATACATGGTTGTGTAGTCCTGTTGTTGTCTAACAAGGCTCAAGTCTGACGGCCACTAGGCCTACTCTGTCTGAAATATTACATGGTTCAGTGTATCTTGGGTTTAACTTTCCAAGTTTTCTGAATGGTATCATGCCTTTCCTAGGCAGAACTTTCTGTATAACTCTGCTTACCAACTTGAAGTTTTAATGGTTTACAACTTTATCGAACTTGTAACTGATTCTTGATTTGTAGGAAGTTCCTGGTTATTTCATGAATACTTACTGGACTAGTGAGTTGGGCTTTTCCAAATCTCGATCCGTCAATGAATGTTGGCACTTCGACCATAGAGTGCCTCAAATGGTGTAGTCTCTACGCTCGCGCGATAACTATAGTTGCAACTGAATTTGATTTATGGTAATTGGTTAGTCCAACCATTTCTTGAGTCAATCACTCATGCTCTGAGCATACTTTCCTATGTTTGAATCGATCTCAAATTTTTTACCATTGGTCCGCAGATGATAGGTGACGTGGTTCGAAAGGAATCTTAATGAAATCGCTAGGAGTTTGAGGTGAATTAAATTCCTCTATTAGGAATAATTGAAATGGATATCATGAATCTTGTGGAAAAACTTACAAGGTTAAGTCCGTCAAAGGGTGTTGTTGAAAATAATAGATTAGGATAAGGTTGTGATCCTCCGCAGGATGTCATGAATTGAGTCTTTTTCCAACTACGATGCTTAGTTTCCATTTCTAAGATTTTCCCCAAGCTCTATGTCATCAAATCACAAAATCCTAAATGTATAAGTGATGTAATATAGTGATTGATTTACCAAAGATCGATGTTTAAAATTTCCTAACAATTAAATAGTTTTGTAAAGGATTAACCAAAAGGAATTTGCTTATCAAAATAAGTGCCTCAGAAAAATATTTCTTACAAGATATATGTTTTGTATAACTGTAGTTTGGAGAAAAATCTATTTAAAAGTGAAAGTATTAAGAGGATAAAATAGTCAGGTATGTATGTCTGCACAAAGGCATAGGTGTCTAACATGTTTGGATAAAGTCTATTGGTGAGGACATGTTCAATCTATAGTCTCGGTTAAGAGGTTGGATTTATCTCTATGGTGTTGCTTAGTGAGCACTCGTATCGAAACTAATCATGTAATTCAGTCAAGCCAATACTTTCTAGATGATGGAATTTTGGTGATCAGGCCAGTGATAGTGGTTCGAATAGTTTGGTGATATCCTGGGAATTCTGTTGAGTTTTGAAATGGTCTTAATGTACCGAGAGATTCTCCTTATAGATGGTATGGAAAGTCTTTCCTAGGAAGGTCATTGATAATATCCACTTAACAATATTGGTGGTAGTGAGGGATGAGTGGCATAGGAAACTATATAGTGTCAGCTAATTCCTTATATAAATAGGGATGGGAAAGGGAAATAATAATGATGGTGAGAAGGGAAGAGACTGTGACAACTGCGAAAAAATGATATTGTGATAACAGAAAATACTGTGATGTAAGTGTATTGTGCATAGACGTAAATGTTCATGAAATGAAATGATCAATTGACATGCTTCCAAGCGGCGGTTCACGAGGTGATGAAAAGTATGAATGTTCTGACAACGAAAGTATACACACACATGCATGAAACATTTGGAAATCGAGTAAAGGATTCAATTCAGACAAAATTTTATTATAACTATTCTCAGTGTTGCAAAATTCATCTCTGAGTCAGACATAGGTGGTCAGCCTATATCTCACTATCCCGGGTTGAATATAGATGACCAGTCTATATTCCACCGAGGTTCCATGAATTTTGAAATACTCAGCTCAGTTATACTAAGACTATGTCCTTCACAAATACCAAGACGTTCTGAAAGACAAAAGCAAGTGACCAAACTCGAGGTCAAATGATGAAACTATGCAAGGAAAAACATAATGCGGTGACATATATGATACGTGAACATGCTTATATGAAAGACAATTATAGAAAACAACTATAATAAATGAATATAATATATATCAGGTAATGAGACATAAATCTCGTCACCTATGTCAGCAACTAACCACAAATGAGGCTTCAGCTTGGCAGGCAGGCACGTGACGGTCATAGGGTTAAGTTTTCGTGAAAGTAGCTATAGTCTAGGTTTTAAAAACACTTAGTTCGCTATAGCCAAAGCTCTGATGCCAATCTGTCACACCCCCAAAATCGGGTCCAGCGGAAGCATACATGTAGCTGGGGTGTAACTCAATTGATATCACAACACAAGTACAAAAAGGTTTTCACTTCAATCATTTAGAATAAAATTATTTAACCAAAATGTTGAATCTACATTGTTAAAAATAATGCGAAAGTAGGCCCTTAAAATAATTTAAAACGGTCCCCAAATGAATAATCAGAGTCTTCTATGACCATGCCATGCCCTGCCAAAACCTCCTGTAGCGTGCCATTGATTAATACCTGAAAATACATGCTAAAGTGTCAACACGAGGTTGGTGAGTTCATAGAGTCTTGTTAAAAAGTATGTAATGCATATGGATGAAGTTGTCCCAGCAAAGGCATCGTAAATCCACTCAGTTCCAAGTCCCGTCATAAGAGACTTGTAACTTGTGTGTTTACGACCCACTGCCAAAAGTAATAAGTTTGGTTTGTATAAACAAAAGTAATAAGATTGGTGCAAAAGCATCGTATTTCAGTAATAAGACTTGATGCAAAGGCATCGTATTTCAGTAGTAATAGTGATGAAAAGTATCGGGAATTTATAAGTAATTTCGTATGTACAATCGCCCAAGTATAAAGTAAAGTACTAAGATTTCAATAATGAAACCCACATTGGCTCTTAAGCTCATGACCCCGAAGCTAGACGTACTAAAACTTGCCCCAAGTGAGTGTTTACCAGACACTCATAATATATTAGACATGAAATGCATTCGTAATTCCGTTGGAGCAACCCAAACACGAATGGAGGAGTCACCCTCAATAGATCTATTCACTCACTCTCGCTCGTACTGTAATTAACGGTCCATGAAATAAAGGGGACTTGTCGTGACGTGGTAATAAGGCTACTTAAGCAATGTAAGAACTTTATACTTTGGCATTGTACATAAATAGTTAAAGCAGCGTATTCTTCCCCATAAGTAATTTAAATCGTATAAAAGCATAGAACAAGTATTGAAGCATGTATCTCCCCCAAAGAGTTTATAAAGTCATTAAACAAGTAAAAGTGGGGCTATGACTCACCTGATATGATGGTACCATGAACATGTAATGAGCTGAAAAACAAGGCGCGCACACTAGCCGCAACCTAATATGAATGATGAACGATCTACTTTAGATCATGAAATGATGTTATGAATGTCCATGCACATGTTTCCTATACCACTCTACTCTTTGAAAAATACTTGTTTTTATCAAAATATACATTTCCAAGACTTAGGAAAAATATGGCTATTAGAAAAATAAAGCTAGTTGCAATATATATACTTATATATATATTGTATGTATCAATGTTCGTGTTGAAATCCTCGGTTTGAAATCCTTGAAATAACGCCTTGTAGTAATGAAAATATACTTGTAATCACTAATACATCATTAGTTATGAAATTGGGTACTTGGTATTATTTCTAGCTTCTAAAGTTACTACGTAGTTTTAATATTATTTTTCCAAAAGCTGCCAATTATAGAGGATTTTTGCCGATATTGAAACGTGAATATCTTTGTCGTTATAAGTCCATTTTACTTGTTCTTTATATCCACGGTTACGTCTTAGTATGTAGTAATATATTTTGGAAAGCTCGGCTCCTCCGGGTTACGTTTAAAGTCTCTTTTTGTCCGACGAAAAACGTCCAACAGCATGTATTTTTCCGGAAAATAGTTTTCGTCAATAAACTTGCAAAAATCATAACTTCTTCGTTATAAACTCGTTTTAATCCGTTCTTTCGCCTACGGATTCGTTTTTGAAAGTATTTTCTAAAAATTTTGCCAAAGTTTCCTTTGTATGTACTGATTTTCCAGAATTTACAAAAATGGGACAGCATGTATATATACTTGTTACAAATCCATTTTTCATGTTCAAAACTAGTTTCTACTTCAACCAAAACTCTTGCAAACTTCACAAAACTATACTAATCCTACCATACACCTTCTTAGGGTGCCATGGGTTCCTAATCACTAGTAATCAAGTTAATTTCACAAGGGAACACCTAAATCACAATCTAGGGTTTGTATGTTCAAAAAGTATACAAAAATAAAGTGGTATAACTAGTTTGTGCATGAAATTAAGCATGAATACTATGAGATACATATGTTAATTAGATGAAAACATGAAAATAATTTTGAATACTCACTTTGAAATAATAGGTGGTGAGATGATGAGAAACCTTGGATTACTTGTGTTTTTGTGTTATGATTCTTGATTAGGATGATGAAATGAGCAACTTTGATGCTTTGTACTTTGAAAAATGATGGATGGATCATGGAGTTGGTGTTGGGTCGTGGTTATGGTGATGGAGAAGGAAGAGATGAAAACTTTTGGCTTATGAAAAGTTATGAAATGATTCTCAAATTTTATAAGTGTTTAGTTGTTTCATGTTTTTAGATATTTATGAAATTTTTATAATGTATAATAAGATTACATAAGTCATAAGGTTGAAAAGCATGTACATGGTGTCTAGGGATGTGCTCAAGGCCGGTTTTCAATGTATAAAAGAGTAGCAAAGTCGGTTTTGATCACTTAGAAGATATAGTGTATTATTAGTTGTAGTTTGGTGTAAGTATTAGTTATAATCGGGTACCGGGTTTGCTAGAAATAAATGTTAACAAAGTTAACCGGGACAAAATAAAGTCATAAGAATGATAAAAATATGTTGGGTACAATTACTGAGTGTTCGGGTGATTATTGTTTAGTTTTCACGAAAACCGTCGTAATATTCATAAGCTTACGTTATAAATAAAATAAATTTTCAAAATACTGGGTAAATGAAGGTAATAACTTTTATTATGATATAATGGATATAAAAATGTGTCGGGACCATTGTGGGAATATTTAGATATATTCGTCATATGTATTAATCGTGTGTTAACGTTTATTTAGAAATCATAATACGTAAAACGCTAAATATACTGAATATAGTAATTTGAAAATCCTAAGAGTGGTATAACATGTAAATGACCTACTGATGATATGCAGACCATCTCTAGTCCGTATGAAATGTCCTTAGTACTAATGAAATGAATTCGCACCTAAACCAATCCGGTTACGCGAATTTGAATACCCGTAAACTAAATTTACGATGAAATGTGTAATGCAAGTGAATGATGAAATCTTTTCCCGCAATGAATAGTGTTTAGTGAATAGTAATATTTCTGAATGCTTCTCGGAATGTCAAACTGACACCAAAAATGATGAATAGTAAACTAATGAATAGTGTTTTGATGAATAGTGTTTGATGAATAGTGTTTTTCCAAAGTTCGGGAAATGACCTGAAATGGTGAGTTGTGACACTGGTAGGGGTTGTAAGCTTCTCAAGATCCCTTGAGAGGTAAAGCCTGGTGCGATTCCCACGTATTAACCACTATACTACAACGACCCGGGGGGAGGACCACTCTATCATAAGAGTTTGATTATTGAAGAAACAACCCCGACCCTCCCTCCTGAGGTATTTGTTGAAAAGGGCGTTAATGATAAATTTGCTTTAGACGATGAAGAATGGATTTTAATTCTTATCAAAATCTTTCTACCATTCTTCACATTTGATGTGATTTCTCTTATCCTTCACTCCACCGGGAGTGAGGATACTGTTTTTGACCCCGGCATCTCTGTTTTTTGTGCTGGTTGTCCGTTCCATCTGCTCTCCCCAAGGACGAATTAATTCAGGGATCGAGTCAAGCTCATGTGACTCGGTTAACAAAAACAAGCGCTTCGTGGGAGGCACCCCATGCTTATCAAATTCATCTTTTTAAATTTCTATTTTCTTTTTAACGTGACGTGAGGAGGGCTACCTCTTCCATTCTCGTGTTTTGTGCTTGTGGTTTTATGTCCAGGATTTGCCCGAATAATTAAGACACTCGTGCTCGTTGTTTTGTCTCCACTCGAGTTTCATCATTCGTTGCTTATCCATATATCCTAATCTTATCGACTAACATTTATCTTTTGGCATAATTAATAAACGGCCTTAGATTTTTGTAGGAGAACCCTTACCTTTAAATATTGAGGACAATGTTTCGTTTTAGTCTGGGGGGTGATCGTTCGATCTGATTTTTGCCTTGCACTTTGCTGTGAACTCTTGCAACTCCGTTTTTCCACCAAAAATGAAAAAATTGAAAAATTTCAAAAATTTTGAAGAAAAATCAATGAAAAGTCATGAAAAAGCACAAAAAATGAGAAAAGTCTAAAAAGTTGTGCAAAAATATAATAAAGTTTGAATAAGTGTTTTGACACCTTGTTGACATTCTTGCTGGCGAGAGTAGGAATAAATATTTTGACTTGAACGGACGTGTTGAGCCCTAGCTTGTTCCCTTAACCAATGATGATCACATAAGCTTGTGCTAGTTTTGTACACCAGGAGCTATAAAATGCGAATTCTTTCTTAAGAATCTGCAAGTTCCCGTACTTGACTTTATACATGCGCAGCTTAAAAGCTTTCGCTAGTCTTTTACATCAGGAGCTAGAAAACGCGAATTCTTCTTCTAGAATTTGAAAGTTTCCGTATCTGACTTTATATATGCGTGGCTGATTATTGGCTAAGTATTCGCGGGTTTCATTATTTGGAATCTTAAATTGCGAAGAGCGAGAAATGATAGAGTTTATTTAGAAATTAGATGCTAAACGTGGAGTAGTGGTTCTCTTTAGAGCTCATGAGAGGTACTTGTGGCTTTTTACTCCCATCAGAAACGTCACCCATATATAATAGATGTTCTAGGTTAATTAGTGGTATTTCGGTTTGAATAATATTTAGTTCTTTGTTTTCTTAAGAGAATCTTTGCTTTAGAAGTTGGGTACATATCAAGGAACATAAAAAATAAGAGCAAAAGTGAAAAAATCAAAAGTCAAAAGTTGATTATCTATGTGGTTTTGGAGCTACCCGATAAGCTTCCATTGATGTTATGAGAAAAAAAGTCAATAAAGAAAGAAAAAAGTGAAAAGTATGAAAAATATGAGAAAAGTGAAAAAAGTGAAAAATGAAAAAGTGAAAGTTGAAAGTTATGTATGAATAAGTGTTTGAATGTAAATAAGTTGTTGGCGCGTGAGGTGCATGTGAATGATTCTGAATTGGACACATGAGGTGCACGTGTAGTACTCCGCAACTTATATTTATGATGTTGTATGTACCAAAATTCCTTGATGTCGACCGAATTTCTATTGCAGTGGTTCTTAAGAGAAAATGAATAACTACTTATCGTTTAAACTTAGGTGTCACTATCGGACTAAAAATTTTTGAAACGAGAAAATATGAAGCAATTCATTTCTCAACAAAAATAAAATATTGAGATACAAAACTTAGGACATGGGAGTAAGGAGTTTCCACAAGTAACTTTTATTAGTAGTGTTAGCATCTAATTTGTAGATAAGCTGTGATCTCGTTTGTACGCTTAGTTTGGGGACTCGTGAAAAATCAAGGATGACGATTTTTATCCGTATGGTCACTTTTCCATGAGAAGTGTTTCTACTCGTAGACCCTAAAAATTATTGCAAAATAATGAAAGTCGGCAAACCGTCACAAGTATGAAGTATGAAAAATCAAAAAATAGAAGTGAAAGTGGAATAAAGGAAAATTTTTGGAAAACGGAGCGTTTGCGGGAATAAATAATTTTGTAATTTCTTTTGAACCTCCTTGCTACTTTTCAACGTTAGTAGGAAGAATTATGAAATTATTTATCTTAAAAGCGTGAGGTGATTACATTGCGTGAGGGCACGACAATACTTTAGTCGGGGGGATTTTGGTGTGTATTAGTTTACACACCTTTTCTTTACCAAAACCGGACCTAAATGACCAAAAACCCGACCATAAATGCCAAATATATGTTGTTTTTGTGTTTTTGAATGTGCAGGTAATGATATTGTAGAAATCGACAAAAATCATAGAAAAACGACAACACGAGCACGGGAGATGGAAAAGTGTATAAAAGCTGAGGCCGGAGAAGGAATTTACTAAAGTAGATCAAGTTCGAGCTTAAATTATCAAAACAAGTCCTCAAAGAATTATCAAATGTCAACAATTGTCCTTGGATTTATTTTGAAGAATTGGCGAAAATGGCCATTTGAATTTACAAATTGGCATAATTCATCCTTAGACCTTAAATTTCACTTACAACAAATCCTTAAAAAATCAAATCCTTTTAAGCCTACTACAACACAAGCCCAATCCCAAAATGTTAATACCCGACCCATATTTTCCCACGGTCAAACCCACACTTATTATAAGTCAAATAAAGTTAAAAATAATATTACCCGCTTTTCTTTTAACCCGTACAATTTCCCCCAAATACCCTATGAACCCTAAATTACCCAACACCAAAAATTACTACAATTAAGGGTATTTAGGACAATTAGCTTGCGTTTCTAGAAGCCCGACAACGTGTCAGAAGGGATGATATCAAGGGAATGCCACACTGTTCATTTGAAGCTTTGTGATTGGTGGGAACACCTCACCAAAGTAATCCAAGGGATGTGAGTATTGGGATTTGATCTATGGTTGATATTAGAGATCCAGAAGCTTCAGAAAAGCCACACTCCTCACTCCAACCAGCTATAAATAACACTCTCACCTCACCTGCTCGTTTGCTTAGCGAGAGGATTAGGAGTAGAGATAATTTAGCTTAGTTTAGGAGTAGAATAATTTAGAAGTAAATGTAATATTAGCTCAATATCATGTGTTTCTCAGCTTATTCAAGTTTACCAGTTGTAATCAGTTGAAGTATTTCAATAAAATTTTAGTTTTCACTTAAACTCATAGTCATTTAATCT
Source organism: Artemisia argyi (assembly GCA_030686995.1). Lineage (NCBI taxonomy): Eukaryota > Viridiplantae > Streptophyta > Magnoliopsida > Asterales > Asteraceae > Artemisia > Artemisia argyi. The sequence goes on along the minus strand of CM060709.1, from coordinate 147,783,644 downwards.
GATTTCAAGCTCTCCTTTACTGCTTTCATAAGATAATTCAATGCTTATCATTAGTGTAGTGAATATTTTTACTCTACTGTTTTAAATGGTTTAATGGATGCTGGTCAACAAAAGTCAAAGGTTTGGGTTAATGAAGAATATGGACAATTCAGAGGTGAATTTGGTTGCAGAGATGAGTTGTGAGCCTATCTAAAGATAGGCTTGGGTTGGAAGTTTCCCTATTTCAGTTAGGGCTTGGTATCTGTAAGATTTCAATTCAATTTTAGCTTTACATTGAATTTTATAGTTCAAATAGTTTGGATTTGTTTTACTTGATTGTTGTTATTTGTTACTGCTTTAATTCTCAGTAGTTTATTTGATATTTTTAATTAGTTCTATTTTTGAGATGTTTGATTTCATGTTTAGCATTAGAAGATTGAATAGTTACTGTTTGATTGATGAATTCTGAGTTTGAGTTGTTTATGGCTAAAATTAGTGTTGATTTGGTATCTGCTAGTGTTATTGAACTAAGTTTTATCATTAGTTTGCAATACAGTAGTTTAAATCTTCATATCTTAGTGAAATCTGTGGCTTATAGGTTTGTTTGGATCTGCTTATATTTGAGATTTAGAATTGATGTTTAACTGTTTGCTCTGCATGATTATTCCACTATATGTTAGAATAGATTAGTCATAGAATATTAGTGATAGTTTATTTCATTCATGTCCTGGTTTTGACTTTGCATTTTCTTTGAATCTGTTTGATAAGTCTTAATTCTCAGCTTTATTTCTGCTTATTTAGGAATTAACTAGGTCTAAATTTTAGTGCACTTTTAGGTTAGAGTATTAAGTTGTTTTGATGATGAGTATGCTGGAGTTTAGTGCTCATTAGGTTATTGAATGTAGGTTTGTAATAGCTTAGTTTGCCCTGTTCTCCCATATCTGTCCTTATTTACCCCACACCAGTAGATCTCAATAGCTCGTATAAGCTCTTTTCCTTAAGCTGTTGTCTATTCATCTATTGAAACCTGTTGTTTGATATTTGGAGTTTTAGAATATTCATAGTTCTAAATTGTTTTGTCTATGCTTGGATTGGATTTTTACGCGTATTTGCTGATATAGAATTAGGTAGTAGTTCACCCTTAAGGACTGCTATTGCCCTGCCCTGCACCACCATAATCTGTTGTTCCAACATCCCCACATCAGCAGTGATTTTAAGTTTATAAGGTCTGATATTTGGGGTGCATGCTTATTGGTGGCTTATCTGTGTGTTTAATCAGAATTAGCTTGTAACTTTAGCATTTGGGTAGCTTTTTAGTAGATTAATTACCACCTCCTTGGTCTGTTGTCCCACCTGTCCCAATCAGTTCCTTTTCGTAAGCCCTTTTTTCAGCTTGTAACTTGATCATATGGTGTGATTTTTAGCTTTTTGGACAGCTTGCTGTACCAGCTCGTGGGATTGATGTTTTGTTTAGGCATTGCAACTTTTTCACTGTGCTTATTTTACTCATTAACTTTCCTTTCTGACCTGTATGAACATTTGTGACCTGTGCACTCAAACCTGTCATATCCCATTAATTTCTCAGCTTATGCTCCGCTATTTGATCCATTTGTGTATTCTGTGTGAACTTTTGATCTAATTTCAACTTGTTTGAGCTTACTTGATTATACTAAGGCTGTGTTTTCAGTTTCACTTATTTTTAGTGCAAGTGCTTATAAATAAGCACTTGCCATAAGCTGTTTCTGTCTAAATAAGCACTTCTGCTTTTTATTTTCTTTTCAAAATTTTTCTGCTAATTTTTTATAATATTTTAGAATTTCTGTAATTTTTTCATATTTTTCTGAGTTTGTTACTATTTTTCTTAATTTTTCTTAGTTTTAAATCATTTTTAATAATCAAAAATCAATTAAAAAAAACAGAAATAGCCTTTAAAAATACAAAAATATTTTTAATAATTCTTTTATAATATTTTAGATTTTTCAAAATTGATTATATATTTTTCACATTTATTTTTACATTTTTCTTTTATTTTTAATTACTTTTTAATTCAATAAATAGAAAATAAATCATAGAAAATACATAAAAAGCCAAAAAAAAAATATTTTTCTTTTTCTCAAAATTCTTTTTATTAGTTTAAGATTTTTAGAAAATTATTTTACATTTGTAGGATCATTTTTAGATTAAAAGTCGCGTTTTATTTCGTACGTTACGTTTAAAAATTACGTTTGCATTTCTGTTTTCACGTTTTTGACTTTTGTGCATATATAGCTTGTACCTTGTGCATATTTCACTATTACTTTTTATAATTTGAATTCCAAAATCACAATCTTCACTATTTCACTTTTCACGACACGTTTTTACGATTCGATAATTCGAGATTCCATTCTACCTTCGCTGGGACACGACCCGGGAAATACTTTCACGAGTATTTCTTCGGAATAATTATATACTAGAAAAAGACTTTATCAATGAGACGAAAAGTGTACCGCTTTTAGGGGGTCATTTAAGCCCAAAGTCGAGATTATTTGATCAAATATTGACCTAAATCGTTCCTTTTGTCATTTTAGGTACTTTTGAGGAGAAATCTGAAAAAGGAAGCATTTTGGACGTTTTTTGAGCGAAAAAGTGAAGAAAACGACAAAGTCTCAAATTCATGCTGAAAACAGTACCTGACGGCGTCAGGATTTGCTTATGATGCCATCACCCTTTGACAAAGAGGTGGATAATCAAGTTACACGTAACGCGCTGGAATGTTTTTGGAGGAATAACACATGACGGCGTCACCAAGGCCGTCACGTACAAAATGCAAGAGACGGCCAAGAGGGAGTTTACACATGACGGCGTCAGAATTGGATCTAAGCAATACGATGATATTTATGGCGACGAGTTGACGGCGTCAAAAGTTACTCTTGACGCCATTAGACTCAATTCTCTATATATAGTTTTTTATTTTTCATTCATTAGTGTGCAACTTTGAGAGGAGAAACCCTAGACGAATTTTATCTTATTTTTAAGGGTTTCAAACCCTTATTTCCTCCATGCTTAATTGAATATAAGTTTTCCAATAATTATTCAATATGTCTATGTGTTGTCTGATTCTATCTTATGCTTGTCTTCACTTTAACATGCTAGGCTAGGTTTTCTTTGTGTTTGCTTAGATGTAATGAAACTTAGATATTGATTATTGGTTGGTTGTTTATTTATAATTGTTGTGGATGAATGATTTCGATGTTAGGCTTAAGAAAACTGGCAGACTTACAATTGGTAACTTGCTTGAACGTCTTAAGAAACGTGATCGGATGTGTACTACGATAAATTGATTATATTTAATGCATAGGTAACTACTAATGAGGCCATGTTAGGAGCTAGTAGTCGGCTCGACATAGGAAGAGGTAGAAGCTTATAGAGTTAGGGAAGATTGTACACGGCCCTACGAATGGTATTAAGGAATATAACCCGTCATCCATGCAATTGTAGCAAACTAATCAACCGGTAAAAGATAGCTAGGGAGTAGTGAAATCTAAGTAAACACATTTTCTCTTATTATTGTTTTCTCCACATTTACTTTAGTGTCATTTTATTTTATTTTGTTTGCATGTGTAGTTATTTGGGTTAGTTGACTAGCAACTAATTCCGCCCATTCTTTCAAAACCCGAGATTTTTACTTGCTTTTCATAAAATACAAAAAATACAAAAAGAATCATCCCTCACATCTAGACCTAGTTTAATTGAGTTTTAACCCTAGCGAACACTATTCTTTGAGTTGGACGATCAATCCTCCGGTACTTGCCACTATACTATACTACAACGGTCAGGTACACTGCCTGGTAGGGATTGCAAGCTTCTCAAGATCCCTTGAGAGGTAAAACCTTTTGCAAGGTTGCAAAACCACGCATCAGTAGACTAAGTTGATTAATCATGTTTGTCGAAAATAATTGTCTTACACAATTATCTCTCTGAAGGTTCAAGTGTTAAAATGTGTCATCTTAAAATATTTAACACTTGTTTAACATGATTTCTAAAACATATATTAAGTTTTTCAACATTTCACAAACCTTGACTTTTCACTTTTTCAATGTTGACCATTTTGATATTATATGTAGTTAAGATTAAGATAGATATTATATAGATATCGAGATCAAGAATCGTTTAATTATATATCGAGATCAAGCGGAGCATAAAAGACATCAAATTTCCATTAGAAACAATTCATCAGTGTACCTCAAGTAGCAGCAACAGTAGGATGTCCAAATTTCAAAATTCTAGTAGCCCCCTTTTCTTGCCGATATAGAATAAGTAAATAGTTAAATAGAAACAATGTAATGAGCATAGTAAAATTTTACCTTTAATTAACTAATTGGCATAAGTCAAAAAAATTAACATTTTAGTTACATTATTGTAAAACTTAAAAAAAAAAAAAAAAAATACTCACCACCGTCTGACTATTTTAATTTTTATTTAAAATAAAATGATATTAAGAATTTTGATAATTCTTCATATGTTTTAATACTTTACTATATTATATGTTTCAAATCATATATACATTATTCAAGTCTGGCATTAAGCTTATTTAAATTTAAGTCAAGAAAAACAACATTTTGGTTTTTTAATATATAAAACTACATTATTCAAGAATTAAAAAAAAAAAAATCTCATGCATTTACAGCCATTATAGTTAGACATAGTCAAGCTCTCTTCATCATATAATACAAAATTAAAAACCATAAATAAAAAAACAAAAATTAAATTATTTATTTTTTAATAAATAAAAATACATTATTCAAAAAATTAGGAAAAACCCCGCGCATGCGCGGGTATTATAACTAGTAAGAAGGATACAACTATTTTCACCATTTGAGGTATACGGTAACAATTGGAAAAATAAATATCATAAAGGGTATTATACGAAAATTATATCAAACTTCCGTGTGAGAATCAAATCATTCTGTTACCTTTATTTACGCCGAAAATGTATACCATATACGTTATTAGCAAAACCACCTTAAGAAACTGCCTTCTTCACCTTTTTTTTTTCTCGATCACAAACACGTACACCAGAACGATCAAAGTTGGGCTATCGCGAATTTTGTAAGCTTATCTTATACAAATTTAACTTCTCTTTTAATTGTTAATGGTGACTTATGGCCATGCATGTGTTGTATATGGTATGACAGTTTTGAAACTCTTTATATGGTTCACATGTTAACATTTATAAAACATAGATACAAAGATCTGGTTCAAATGGTTTACCATGTAATTAAAGTTATTGTTCTGATTAGTAGCTATTTGTTTTTTTTATCATGTATATGTTTTTTTTTTTTTTTTTGGTAAATGCATGTTAACAACAGCTGGTATGGTTAACAACAAACTCGCTTTTTCGCTAAAAAATAGTAGTTTCATAAAAAAAAATTAACCAATAACAATGATAAGAGTGAATTGTAAATGTGTTTGATAAATAGTAGTAGGAGATGATAACGAATTGATGGCGATAATTTTTGACATTGCATGTATTCTTTTTTTAATTTAGAAGAGGGGAAAATTAGTTGTTAACTAAACCCTAATATTGCTGTTGTTGGACCCTTTATAAAAAAAAGTAATCTTTTTATTCAAAAAATGATAAATGATAAACCTAGTAAATATGTTTAAAAAAAAAAGAAAAAAAAAAAGAAAAAAAGAAGAAGATAAAGCTAGTAATAAGTTATTGGCCGAAATAATCAATTAACAATCAGTTGGTGAATTAAAAAACGGTTTTGTTGGATTTGGCTCGTTTGGTTTGGTTTGGTTTTGATATTTTGAGTTTAAAAGTATATACCAAGTTATTTCTTTAATGTTATGAAATCTTGATTTTGGGCAGTTTGATAATTATTTTACTTCTAAAACAACTCTATTTGAATCACAGATTATACAAGTTATATACACATTGAAATCTCCGTATTGAGCAGAGGTGAGGTGCTGACAGAACTGATACATCTGATGGCAGAACAAGATAGGATAAGTAATTTGCCGGATGATGTTATTCATCTCATTCTCTCATTCCTTGACATGAGGCTTGTTGTTCAGACCAGTGCGTTGTCAAGGAAATGGAAGAATATTTGGACTAAAACGTCCCAAATTAGTTTAGATAGTAGCTTGTTCGGTACTTTAAAGAAGTTTTCTGAATCTGTAAAACACATACTTTCTCACCGCGACAATTCTAGTTTGGTTTCCTCTGTTGAGCTTGTATACACAGGAGCAGTGACCAAACTTGTTAAGAGTATTGTAGAGTATGCATACACTTGTACTACTAGCCAATTGACTATCAAGTTGTTCACTACCAAACCCGTTGAAATTCCACAATATTTTTTCATTTCTAAGACCTTAAAACACCTTTCCCTTTCACTCAATGATAAACACACATGCTGCTGCATAGAAAACTCAGACTGGGATTTACCGTCTTTGGAAACTCTGAATTTGACAAACATCCGAATTCTGAATGCTTTTGGTAAGATCGTCAACCTTTTTGCCAAGTGCGTGATGTTAAAGGATCTTACGCTTAGTAGGATGGACTTGCATGGCTTAGATATCTTCGAAATTTGCGCTCCGCAACTTCGAAATCTAAGAATTAAAGGGCCCCACGGATTTCCAAAGGTTTTAAATGTGGCTTCTCCCAAGCTTACTAATCTGATGGCAGCAGTCACGGCTCATCCCAGGGAAACTTCTTGCTTTGACTTTCTGAAGTTGTCCACAGACGGAGTCAATTGTCTACAGAATGTAAATCTCTCCATGTCATTTGGTTATGAAGAAAAGAGACATGTTCCCGGACTACTCATGTTGTTCCAGCAACTCCACAAGACAAAATGTCTTATTCTTGATATGAATATCATTGAGGTATACAAATATCAATTGTAAAATTCTTATCGTTATGGTTTACTGTCCATTGTCGTTACTATTGTTATTGCATATTATGACTAGTTAGTTGTGTTGTGGATAAAAGATGTAACTCGTCCACTAAAGTAGAGCATTTAGTTGTCTTAAGCCCCTTCCCAAAAGAAACTAGACAGAATTTTTGGTCATTGACTTATTTGTTCATACCAGTATTATTGTTTGACCTTCTACATTTTTTTAAGTAGAAGAATAAATTTATATTAATAGCATTTGAATAGTAGTTAATGCGTTTTTATCATTTGTGTTGGTAAAACTCATATGAATTGAAAACATACCACCAAAGAAATATGTTTTCATGTAATTACTGCATGTCATCCTTTTGTATGATTATGAAAACAGTACTGAAAGTTTTAATTTCATATGTATTATTTTGTTTTGTAGGTTCTCTCATCGTCCATGGATGTGTGCTCCAGAGAACCCTGCCCATTTGATGATTTGAAGTGTCTAAAGATAGATGGGGTGACACTAGAGCCAAATGACCATAAGGATGTAACAACAATGGCCACTGAAGTCAGAAATTACTTGCTTGAGAACTCTCAAAGTGCCACTTTCATCATGGATTTACCTCGTCAGGTATTTTCATGACTTCATGAACTTTATAGTTTCCATCATATTCTTGGTCATCGCTCCTTTTTCACTTTTGGCAATTTATTCGGTCGTGAAGTTAAAAATATTTTGTGACTAGAGAGCTTCATACCTAGAGCTTTAGTTATATTAATTGACCACAAGTTCTTAATTAGTTGTCAGTTCATTAGCATTTAGATGTTTCATGTATTCCCTTTCTCTTTCAAGGGTATATGTTTAGCATATTGGTTCACTTGGCTAGTAATGCTGCAATGTTGTTGACTCATTTGTCCCAAAATGGGCCAATTTGGGTTATGCAATTTCAAGAGTCAAATGTGTAACACACATACGCAACATGATAGCTAAAAGGAAGGCACATTTGATGGTTGAATCGATAAAAGTTACCCCAAGTATATAAAAATCGTTGAAAGATCCAAAATACTTTTTTAGAAAAATAATATTTTTATGATAAACTGGTCTTTCTTTCATACACACTAACTACAAGATATTCTCAAAGAAAAAATCATTATCTTCCTGCATGATGTGAAAAGATGCATTTGAGGTGAATACACCTTTTCAGTAATTATTCTTCTCTAATGAAGGTTTCAGTTAAGAGATCACGGGAGCTGGGAGACAACGACAAGAAATCACGGGAGCTGGTAGAAAACGACAAGAAGGCTAAGATGGTAGCCAAGTTGGAGTCAAAAAGTAAGAAAAAGCGAAGATGACGGTATTCACTGTGATATGGTGTTTCAGCGCAATTTTCTTTCTAGTATTTTAAAACATTTCCAGTTGATTGTTTCTCAGATTTTTCCAGTTTGTTTTTCCTGTTGAAGTGAACATATGTTCCATTTAGGCTATTCCAGTAAAGCCTGTCTCTTGTGATTGTAGTACATTTGACACAATGTCAAGCCACGAATCATAATATTCATATATGAATTCTTAACCTTAGTTATTGAAAACTATACTGTAAAAGCATAGTATCCCTACAATTGAAATGTGACATACTTCTTGTGAACTTATAATCTCGACATTGCTCCGTATATAATAAACGAAACTTTAAGGACCAAATATGTATGATAGAAAGTTATTTTGGTTATAAACCGAATAGTCACAATGGTTCCAAGTACCGGTTGGAAACCTATATATGTATGTACATGCAACATTTATATGTTAGACGAAATAGTTATTCAGTAAATATTTGCAATTCATATTCGACTCATATTGGGACAACATTGGCATCACAACAAGCGTTACACACGCTCGTTGGGTACCAAAACATTGAACGAGAACATCAAGAAGAAAGACAATCGTGATTTTTCCACAAAAAAACCCACGTATCTCTCTGGCGACAATGGTGATTTTTCCTCTAACCCTAACATCCTAAATCGATCTCTATTCTTCCAGTCTTGTTCTAATCCTTATAACAATCGTGTTTCTGACGATTAACTTGTTTAATTCAGTCTAATAACATTGTTTTTATTCGGATTCAGTCTTGATTGAATTAGGGTTTCGGTTTCCTTAGGGTTTTGGTCTAATCGCTGGTATTTTTATTGGTTCTTTAATCGACTTTCCTTCCTTATTCGAATCAATCATGAAAGTCGGTTAGTCTGTGTGGTATTTAATGCATGCTTTAACGATTTGTTGAGGCTCTCGTTTTAAGATTGACGTGGTTCTTAGGGTTTTATTCTCAGCGCAGAATTAGGGTTTCGATTTTTTCTTGTTTTTATTTATTGTTATGGAGAATGTGGGTCTTCCTAAGGTCGATATTGATGCTAGAATGGCTGATGATAACAGTGCTACTATTGATTTGTCAAAGGTGACCATGAGGAAGAAGTCTAAATCTAAGGATGTTACAGGTGTGGCGACGGAACCTATAGCTGTAAATTCTTGTGATACATCTCCTCATGTTCAGGTTGATAACATCCGTGAGTCTATCAAGTGTAAACACGATACTATTGAAGGGGTGTTGGGTGTTTCGATTAAATCTGCCATTGATCTTGATTTATTCCTTAAGGATATTGAAGCGGGCAAATATCCGATGTGGCCTAATTTGGATTGTGAAACGCGTTCACAAGTGTATGAGGCTATGAGTGGTTTAATGGATGTCTATGTGAGTGGCAAAGATACTACAACTAATGACTACGTGGAGGTTAATACAACTAATGCAACTAATTCTAGTTCTTTGGTTGCTGAGGCTGTTTGCGAAGGTGTTAATGTGTCTATTCCTCGAAGAATAGTTGAAAAGGTTAGTGCGCGCCTTGAGCACACTCTTTATGGCTATTTTATTGGTAATAGAATGGCGTTTCCTGTGGTTGATTACTATGTTAAGAATAATTGGGCTAAGTATGGTTTGAAAAAGATCATGATGAATGACAAAGGTTTTTTCTTTTTTAAATTTGATACTCAAGCTGGTTTAGAATCTGTTTTGGAAAATGGACCTTGGATGATTCGTAAATCTCCAATCATTCTCAAGAAATGGTCTATTGGTACTAGCTTATGTAAGGAAGAGTTGACTCGCATTCCGATATGGGTTAAACTGCATGATGTGCCTCTCCAAGTCTTTGAAGATGATGGTATTAACTTGATTGCTTCATTTATTGGCAAACCTATTATGTTGGATTCGTACACAAGTTCTATGTGCAAGGATTCTTGGGGTAGAAGCAGTTTTGCTCGGTGTTTAATTGAAGTGGGTTCAATGGATGAGCTCGTAGAAGTTATCACTATTGGTGTCCCCTCTCTTACAGGGGATGGTTTTACTAAAGAATCTATCCGGGTTGAATATGAATGGAGGCCTCCTAGGTGCACTTTATGTAAGATTTTTGGGCACATCTATGAACATTGTACTAACAAAGAGACTACTCCCCCTGTTGTTACTACTTCAAATGTGGTTCCTCCTGCTTATGATGGTTTCCAAAAGGTGAGTCGTAAGAAGAAAAAAGGTAAAAGCCAGCCTGGTATTGTTGGTACTTCTGTCAAACAGACTATCAGGTATGAGCCAAAGAAGACTACTAGTGAACCTAAAAAGGTAGCTACTAGTAGTGTGCCTACATCGTCATCTAAGTTGAAGTCTAAAGGTCTCTCCTCTAAGGGGGGTGAAGTGTCTACATCCAACCCTTATGATGTTCTAGCTACTGATGAAGATGGTGAAGATGATTGTGTTGATAACATGTTTGATGAATCAGCTAATTTATTCCCTAATGTTGCTTATGGTGGAAGTTCTTCTTTCACGGATGATGCTGCTGGTTAGCTTGATTTGTTTTTGGTCTAGGTTCTTTTTGTTTCTAGAGTTGTCATGAGCTTTTGGCATGTCAGAAGCTCTAGGTCAGTTGTCTATCAAGCTGTATTTGCTTGAGGTTAATGTGGTATTCAGCCACATTCCATTTGTACTCAAACGTTTTGGTCTTAATATATTTACCAGGGTGCAGGATTACTCCCCTTTACCCAAAAAAAAAACATCAAGAAGAAAGACGTACGCTGGGAACAATTCGTTTTCAGTGGGATTTGTGTTGTTTTTTTTCAAAGAAGAACGACGCCTGGATAACTAGGAACGCAAGGGAGATAGTGCACAATCAAACTTGTGTGGAGTTGCAAACGTATACATCAAACGTAATTGGTGGGAGTTTTGTTGTGATTTCTGGAACGCGACAACAAAACAAGAAGGAAGAGAACAGCATTGTTACAAGAACTTTTGTTGGTAACTGCATCAACGCGACAACAAAAAAGGATAAAGCTTTGTGAAACCGGTTGTAAAAACAAACACGAAGGGAAGAAGGAACGCGTGATAAACACAGGATTAAAGGTTGTTGTGAACACGGTTGAAAGGGTACTGAGAAAGAACATCAAGGATTGCTTGTTGAAAACGTTTGGCGACACAAGAACAACAACAACAACGACAAAAAAAAAGCAAAAAAAAATGAAAAGAAAAAAAAAACAAAACAAACAACTCGTTTGTTTTGGAGAAAGAATGCCGAGAGGTATTCAAGGTGTGTTGAGGACACGGTGTGAAATAGAACCAAGGAGAACAAGAAGAGTTCAAGGAACTTTTGTGGAAAACGTTTGGAAAACAAAAGCACCAGCAAAAAAAAAAAAAAAAAAAAAAAAAAAAAAAAAAAAAAAAAAAAAAAAACTCGTTTGTTTTGGAAAAATAATACCGAAAGGTATTAAAGGATTTTGTGGCAAAGGAGACTTGGAATTCGAAATATAACAACAAACAGAGACTTGCTTGTAAGGATACCGTGAACAACAAGGTGTGTCGGAAGGATACCGTGAACAAGTAGAAGTCAATGGCACATTTGTGGGATAAATTCAAGTCGAACACAAAAGAAGAAAGCAACGTGGGAACAAGTGTGGTATAGCGAACAAGGAACTCGTTTTGGTTTATTGAGACAGAAATCAATTCGACAACAAATAAAGAAAAAGGAGGCCGAAGGTTTTTTTGCTTTACGAATTGATTTGGAGACAAGAAATAAACAACGAGGCAACAACAACAATACGTTGGTGAACAAGGGAAAAGAAAAGACGGTGTTGGTATAATACTCAAGTACCAATACACAAAGAAGGGAATACATTTGTGTTTAACACAAAAATGAGGTCACGGTTCAAAATTTCTGGATTTCTAGTATAATAAATAGTATAGAAATTTTATTTTGTTATTAGAAAATCCCGAGAACTATTTATTGATCCCGTACTATTAGGAGTCCCAGAAAACTATTTTCTATTCCCATAATAGTAGGAAATACCATACTAGTTAGAAATTCTCATACGGTTAGAAGGTGAAGATTATAAACATTTATAAGATGGCTAGTGACGATATAACTAATACATTGACAACACTAAAACCCGTAACACCAATTGCACAATACCAATGCCCTAAACTAAAAACCACAAACTACACGGTTTGGGCTATACAAATTAAGGTTATATTAGAAGCACATGGTATATTGGAAGCGATAGAACCTAAGGAAAACACGTAAGTAGATGATACGAAGGATGATGAGTGTGTAAATACTCATCATTTTTATCGTATCTGAACTGCCAAAACATCCAAAAACACTCAGAAATGCATCAAAATACAGAAATTATCCCAAAAGTGTGTTTTATATGTATTAGATGCAAAATGTTTAAAAACAAATGAAAAACGAACAAAGTTTGCATAATTGGCAGTTTCAGTCCCTCAAGTTTCATAAATTGACAAAACTAGTCCCAGAAGATTTAAAATGAAAGAAAAGTCAACCCAAGGCATTTAAAAGTCAAAAGTTATCAAATTTGATCCTTGGGTAAAAAGTTTGAGAAAATTACATATTTGGTCCCTGTACTTTGCAAATTGGCAAAATCAACCCCTGGAATTTTAAAAATTGGAAAATAAATCAAATAGGACTTAGGGAATTACAAAATGGCATGAATAGTCCTTGTGATATCTTGGGAAGTTTCATTTTCATCCCTCAAGTTTTGGCAAAGTTACAAAATGGTCCTTCAGAAATCAATACCATACAAACCAAACGGATCCTAGTATTATATACTACTCCATTTAATCCAAATACAAAACATAAACAAACCAAACCCCAAGCCCACTCACTCACAATCCTGGCCCAAACCATCACACAGCCCACCCACCCCACCGTTTTAATATCAAAAACCGTTTGACCCTTTGACCCTTTGACCTTTGACCATCTCCCCCAACATCACCCCGTGACCCCTGCTACCTTGCTACACTTCCATCATCACCACCCACTTCCCCCACCTCCATCATCACCCCTATACCCCCTTGCCTAACCAAACAAACACAAGCTTCCAAATTCGACCCTCTGGCTTCAATATTCATAGGAAAACGCCAAATTACATTTGGGCGCCAAAAGTGTTTGAATGGACTAGATTGAATTGGGTAATCCTGTAGTCAAGAAACAAGTGGGGAAGTGCTCTGAAGGTCTCCTAAACCCTAATGGAGGAGTATAAAAAGGAAGTTGTAGTAGAGAAGAAAAGTGTGTAGTTTTTTAGTAAAAATTCTAGTTCAAATCAAGTTGTTGTAATTCTTATTTTCAGAAAAAACATTAGTTGTAATTTGTGAATTCAGTTTTAATATCAAGTCTTTATTTCATAATTTCAATCTTTAATTATTATTCTGAGTTTCCTGGTAATCCTTAAGTTTCAACCAAAAGATGTTATAAGTTGTTACCAATGCTTCATTAACTCAGTTTAGGCTCATTAAGCTTATTTAGACTTTAATTCCTCATTGTCCTTCCCTTTATCTCAAAAAGAAAAAAAAAATGGAAAAATCCCAATAAATACTTAGAAAAAAAAAATAAAAAATGAAAAGTTCAAGAAGGAAAGAAGAAGAAGGTGTATGCACTGGTTTAGGACTCCATGGGGAGTATTAGGAAGTGAATTATGATCCTTGGGTCCTTGGTTCTCATTAAATTGGCAGGAAGGCTTGTTGTAAGCATTTCTCTTAATTTTTCATAATCCACTGTAGATTACTTAATTCTGTATTAGTCTAGTGTTTTAACATTTATTATCTGTATTAAAAGTTGACTTATGTTAGTTAAAGATTATGCTTGTTCATTAGATACCAAGGAGGTTAAGCTTTGCATGTTCACTGTGTAATTTTAATAACTGCACATTAGCTAATTGTTGGTTGTTTGTGGTTAATGTTAGCTTAAAATCAGTTAGGATAGCTTATTAAATAACTTAGCATCAGTTTTGTGGAGTTAATCACTCATAAGCTTTGAAAACCTCAAAACAGTTAAGTATAAAGGGGTGTTTGGATCAGTGAGTTCCCTGAGCTCACTTGTGTTTCTGTGATTAACTAAGGTTGTAACACATCTTATTAGGGTATATTAGGTCTGTGGAGTGGTAAAATAATAGTCTTCTTCATAAGAAAAGTCAAAACACCCTTATTGTGGTCATAACAGTCCACTGTTACACTTTGTTACCCCCCCCCCCCCATCACTCATTTTAGCTTCATAATTGTTAGTATAAGCTTATTTCTATCACTTAGTAACTTAAAAACATGTTTTTAGTCTAATAGATGTGATTAAAGCACATCAAAGTCAACTGAGTTACAAATTAGAAAAAGTCAAAAGTTGCATATCTCAGATTTTTCCAAAAGTTGTGGGAATTTTGTGGAAAACTAGAAGGGGGTTGAATAGTTTTACGTCTTTTTAGCTTGTTGTAAAAATAGTTTTAATGTTTTATTAGCTTTTAAAATCTTAGATTCGATAATATGTGATCTCAACTCTTGCACTATATGAACAACAATCAATAAGTAATATATAACAATGATAAGTAATGAAATGAGTAAGAGATGGAAAGATCGAACCGCGAGACAAGAGATTTATAGTGGTTCGGCTACAAGGACACCTTCCTTGCCCTACTCCACTCCCCAAGCACCTAACTCGAGAGTTTTCTTCACTATATCAACAAGCTCCCTTATGGCGGAGAAAACCTTACACACCAATTTACACACCAATAATCACACCACAACTTCTTCACACCTAAGTCACAACTTCTACACACCTTCTTCTACTTCACAACTCACTACTCCACACCTATCTTCTTCACACCAATCTAGTTCCTAATTTTTCTTCTTCACACCAATCTACTAACTAATCACACAATCTATATCTAGCACAACTATCTACAATCAAATATTCACAACAATCTTCACAAAGAATAATGTAAATGATCTTTGATGATGCACCAACAACTTGGATGTGGAGATCACAACAAGTTGTAATACTTCTTGTCTTAAGGGATAGAAGTATTCTTCTCTTGCACTTGAGAGGATGAAGTTTGGATCACTTTGAAACAAAGAATTATACACTTATGATCAAAGGATAAGAGAATAGAGAAATGGATCTAGATCAGAAAGTTTAGAAGTGCAAAAGGTAAGAAAATTCTGAGGGATGAACCAGTATTTATAAGGGGGGAAAATACTGTTCTGGAGCGTGGCCGGTCCCCTTAATTATTGGCGGTCCCCTTAATGATTAAGGGGACCGCCTAAGGAATTAAGGGGGCCGCCCCTTCAGAACGTTGGTTTTTCTTGTCTTTTAGTGGAGAATATTTTTCTGGATAGAATTTGCCATTTTTGGTTGGAAATTTGAAATCAAATATTTATAATGAATTAAACATATTCTTTTAATTCCAAAAGTAATTTTGTAAAAGATATAAGATGTTTAATGCATTTTATAAAAGTTCTAGTGATTAGAGAAATTTTCTTTGAACATGAAATGTAATAAACCCTTTGTTTATTCATACCTTAAGTGATATGGAATCAAAGACAAGTATTAAGCACTAAAAACTTGTTTACGTCATAAGTTTTAGATTAATGAGTTTATGCTTTGTAATTATCAAAACATAGAGACATTGTTAATATGCTAACAATGTTTTAAGACATTATTTATGTCAACAATCTCCCCCTTTTTGATGATTACAAAACCTTAAACTCATTAGGTCTAAAAAATAATTTTTAGACAAGAATTTAGAGTTTAACATTCTCTTCTCCCCCTTTTTGTAAAATCAAAAAGGTTAATGCTCCCCCTTGATGTGTACTCCCCCTCATTTGAGAGCACCAAGGGAATGAGCTATGGAAATCTTAGCTACACAAAATAGTAGAAGAGAACAAGGCACATATACATGCAAAGCAATAGTAAAAAAAAATAGATTCATTCAAGCATCATAGAAAGCATTACAACATTTAATATGCTTAAGGCATATTAATCATAATAAAACAAAAGAAAGTACATAGTTCTATATTGCCTAGAAAGAACACTTGGACTTGCTTGCAACTCATGGTTGATTGTTTTATTTGCTTGAAGGATAACATAAGCATAAAGCTTAGTTGTTAGATGGAGAAGGTATGGTGTGGGGTATGGAGCGGAAGAGGTGGCCCATACGATATTGTATCGTGTTAGAGGTGGAATGGGATGAGGTCGAGTGAGAAGATATTCAATCCAAGAGATATCTTCACTCAAGTAAAGGATTTATTTTTGGAGAAAGATGCAACAAGGGCAATAGTGAGTGTGGTTTGTAACTTGATCGAAGTTGAGAGAGTGAGGAAGGCAATTGTTGTAGGGTGATAATGGAGGTTGCCCTTTGTTGCGTTGTGCAAGATGCATGGCATTAAGATCACAAAGATCATGGATTTGTGATATTTCATCACGGAACTTTTGCTTTTCCGTGGTAATGTGGAGAAAGTCATTGTGTTGATATGGATGATTTGGGTTTGTGTAGTTGGAGTTGTAGTGGGATGATTGATCAAACTTGTATGGATCATTACAAGTGATTTGAGTATGAGGTGAGTGGTTTGGCATGAAAGAAGATGTTTGGCCAATGTTGTATGGTTTGTAAAGAGGATCAAATAAATGTCCTTGTGAGTTTGGTGGAAAGTTTGGGAAGTAAGTGGTTGATGGTGTTGAGTGACTTCCAACTTCGTTTGTGATGATGGATTTGTGTCGAGGGCTTTTTCTTCGCCAAATGGGTTTTTCCGTCATTTTTGCAAGCCTAGAGGCTTTTGGTTTTGGTTTGTTTGGAGAGGCCATGAAGGGATGAGTGAAGAGTTTTGAGGATTGGGGGTATTTATAGTGTAAGGTTTGTGTGTTTATGGATGGATAAAGTTTGTTTGAGAGATTAGGACAAATTGTGTTGGTGAAAATAGGGAAATGTAGGTTGAAATGGGCTAAAAAGCAGAAAAGATTCTGTAAACCCGACCATCAGATGGCCGGTCCCCTTAATTAGGGGGCGGTCCCCTTAATTATTAAGGGGGCCGCCTTACAAAATTAAGGGGGTCGCCCATCTGGTGATTTCCAGGTTGCCAGAATTGGGTTTTTGGGAGAAAATTTGCAGAAAGGTTATGTGTTTGGATTAGAGTTCAAGCAAGTTCAATTTCCTTAGGCAATATAGACTCTAATATAATCAAGATATAGCATGCATGCAAAAACACATAGGCAAAAGAGCAAATAATCAACACATAATAAGCAATAGGAGGTAAGTAAAGGCAAGAACACTTAAGCTTCCTAAGGCACCTATCTTAGATTAAAGGCAAAGGCAATTTGTGAGTGAAAAACTAGTGATGGATCAAGATGACAACATTATTAGTGAATTTGTCCTAGTGTGTGTTTATATGCAACAAATGTGGAGTTGTGATTGTTTTGACTTCTAAATGCAAAAAGAAATAATGATCCTATGAAACAATCCAAATGATATCCTTGATTTAATTTTTGCTCGATCATGAATGTCAAAGACATATATTAGATTATATGCCTTGATGATTTATGTGAGAGTTTATGCATGATTTTGAAAGACAATGTTTTAAGAATTAGTCAACAATGCAAGGAAAATGATCTTCATGTGATTCCTAGTTTGTGAGAATAATTTTTAGAGAAAATTGATAGAGTTTTACAAAGGAGTTTATGCAAAGAAAATAAATCTTCTCAATCTTTAGTTTTGTGCGAAATAGATTCCTAGACCCAGAAAAGATAAAATGGAAGAAAAATAAATTTTATGCAAGTATAAATTTGTATTAATTCAATATAATTTAGTCAACTTGTTCCTTCATTCCTAATCCTAAACGCAAGTAGTTGAATAATTCACGCTTAAGGGGTTTTGTGAATATATCCGTAATGTTGTCTTCCGATGCAACCTTTTCTATAGATATATTTCCTTTTTGTACATTATCCCTAAGAAAATGGTGGCGTATTTCTATGTGTTTAGTCCTAGAGTGTTGCACCGGATTTTTACTTAAATCTATCGCACCTTTGTTATCGCACATAATGGGGACATTTTCTAACCTAATGCCATAGTCTACGAGAGCTTGTTTCATCCATAGTGCTTGTTGACATGCCTTTCCGGCGCTTACATATTCGGCTTCGGTGGTAGAAATAGCAAGAGCGGTTTGCTTCTTCGAAAACCAAGATGTTAGACAACATCCCATAAACGTGCAAATACCGTTAGTGCTTTTTCTATCTACGTAGTCTCCCGCATGATCCGAATCCGCATAGACAATGGTTTCTATGCCGGATCCCTTAGGATACCATAATCCTAAGTGTATAGTGCCTTTAACATATCGGAAGATATGCTTAACCGCTTCTAGGTGAGAGGTTTTGGGATCCTCTTGAAAACGGGCACAAAGGCAGACACTAAACATGATATCGGGTCTACTTTCCGTCAAGTATAGTAAACTACCTATCATTCCTCTATACTTGGTGTTATCTACGGACTCACCTTCATCGTCCTTTGTGAGCTTTACCTCCGTAGACATGGGAGTTTTCATGGGTTTTGAGTCTTCTAGGCCAAATTTCTTAAGCATTTCCTTAATGTACTTAGATTGGTTAAAAAATATTCCATCTTCTAATTGTTTTATTTGTAATCCTAGGAAGAAATTAAGTTCACCCATCATACTCATCTCAAACTCATCATGCATGATTTTGGCAAATTCATCACACATGTCTTGACAAGTTGATCCAAATATAATGTCATCAACATATATTTGGACAATGATGAGATTTGGGTCTTTCTTTTTAGTGAAAAGAGTGTTATCTACCATTCCCATGGAATAATCATGTTTAATAAGAAAAGCTTTTAATCGATCATACCAAGCTTTGGGAGCTTGTTTGAGTCCATACAAGGCTTTCTTTAACTTATAAACATAATCAGGTTTTGCGAAGTCAATGAATCCTGGAGGTTGTGCCACATATACCTCCTCATTGATAAAACCGTTAAGGAATGCACTTTTCACGTCCATTTGGAATAACTTAAAATCTAAGGCGCAAGCATAGGCAAGTAATATCCTAATCGATTCTAGTCTAGCTACAGGGGCATAAGTTTCGTCATAATCGATTCCTTCTTGTTGATTATAACCTTGGGCAACTAACCTAGCTTTATTTAGTAACTATTCCATTCTCGTCTAACTTATTCCTATATACCCATTTGGTTCCTATAATGGTCATATTCTTTGGATTTGGGACTAATTCCCAGACATTATTTGCCTTAAATTGATTTAATTCTTCTTGCATAGCTATAACCCAACTTTCATCCTTTAAAGCCTCGCTAATATTCTTAGGTTCTATTGCTGAGAGGAAACAAAAGAAATTGTTTTTGTCTTGGGCTTGTGACCTAAGGGTTCTTTGGTTAAGATGTCCTATTATATTATCTAATGGATGTGATCTAGATTCTTTAATATTAACAGTTTCGTTATTTTCTACGTGAATGTCTTCATTATCATTTCCTATGGGTTTTGTTTTACTAACCTCAATAGCTTCATCTTTGACTAAATCATCATCTTCTAAAGGTAATGTTTTAGAAGGTGGTGGTGTTTCATCAAATGTTACGTTTAGTGATTCCTCTACTTTCATGGAGTGTTTGTTAAGTATTATATATGCTTTGCTATTTTGTGAGTATCCTAAAAATATTCCTTCATATGATTTTGGATCAAACTTAGTGAGGTAATCCTTAGTGTTTAAAATGTAACATTTACTTCCAAATACCCTAAAGTAGCTTAAGTTTGGTTTTCTACCTCTTAATAACTCATAAGGAGTTTTTCCTAGAATTCCTCTAATTGATACCCTATTTAAAATATAAGTTGATGTATCTACGGCGTGACACCAAAATTTTTGTGGGATGGATTGTTCATTTAACATAGTTCTACTCATTTCTTGTAGTGACCTATTTTTTCTTTCTACTACCCCATTTGATTGAGGAGTACGAGGAGCGGAGAAATTGTGAGTCACAATATTTTCCGAATTGTACTTCGTTATCAAATTCCCTACCATGGTCCGTCCTAATGGCAACTATTGAGCATCATAATTTATTTTGAATCATTTTACTAAATATTTCGAATTTTTCAAAGGCTTGGGTTTTGTCACTTAAAAACCTAGTCCACGTGTATCGTGAGTAGTCATCTACTATTACTAAGGTATATTTGTTTCCTCCATAGCTCCGCATAGCGGATGGACCAAAAAGATCCATATGTAATAATTCTAGGCACCTAGTAGTGGATACTATATTCTTAGCTTTGTGACTAGCATGAGTTTGCTTTCCAATTTTACATGCATCACAAAAATGCTTGTCATATTTTAGATTAGGCAAATTTCTAACTAATTCCTTAGAGGCCAAAGATTGTATTTGTTGCATGTTAGCATGTCCTAATCTCCTATGCCACAATGTAGAGTTTTCATCTAGGGTCGTTAGGCATATCCTATCCTCAGGTTTGTTTCCTAGTTTCATAACATATATGCCACCTTTCCCAATTCCTCTACCTATAATTTTTCCATTCTTAACTATTTCGCTATCCTCTTCAGTAAATGTGACCCTACATTTATTATCACATATTTGTCCTACACTAAGCAAGTTATATGTTAAATTATCTACATGCTCTACATTTTCAATAGTAAGAGAGTCTTGAGAAATCGTACCTTTGCCAATGATTTTTCCACGTAAGTCACTACCAAAAATAACGTTACCTCCATTGTATGCCTTGTATGTAGAGAATAGCTTGCGGTTCCCCGTCATGTGCCTCGAACATCCGCTATCTTTGATCCATTCGTCAGGTTCCAAGTCAATTCCTAAACATATTTCGTCGGTTTCTTTTGCCATGAAACACTTTTCGTCTTTTGGCTTTTCAACTTCTTCTTTGTCACTATCACTCCAAGTTCCACTAACAAACGTGCCTTGATTTTCATAACCTGGTGGCTTTAGACATTCGCCAATGAGATGATTTGGACTTCCACATCTAAAGAACTTTCTTTTCCCGTAGTTGTCACTTCTATTTCTTTGGAATGCTCTTCTTTCGTCTCGTGATGATCTAGTGAATCTTCCTCGTCTCTTGAAAAACTTCTTGAATTCTTTTACGGCCATTGCATATTCTTCGTCTTCACTTTCGTCACTTGAATCATCATCATCACTAGGTTCCTTTTTGGCTTTTAGAGCAATGGATTTGGTTTGTTCTTTCTTGACTTTGACCATTTCCGAATCTCTTCTTATGATTTCTTCATGAACCTTCAAGTTGCCAATTAGTTCATCTAGTGATAACGTCATCAAGTTCTTTGATTCTTCAATTTCCGTGACCTTAGCTTGCCATTTTGGATGCAATGCCCTAAGAAATTTCCTAACACAATTTTTACTAGAAAATGTCTCATCAAGTGCTTTTAAACTTGTGATAATAGTGTTAAACTTAGCAAAAGCATTATCAATTGATTCCTCTTCCGGAATCGTAAATTGTTCATATTGTTGTACAAGAAGATCTATTTTATTATCTTTGACTTGGTTATTACCTTGGTGAGTAATTAGTAAAGAATCCCAAATTTCTTTGGCAGTTTTACACATAAAAATTCTTTCATATTCTTTGCGTGGTAACGCATTGTAAATGACCATTTTAGCCTCATTATTTTCTGCTAATTTCTTTTTCAAATCATTATTTTGTTTTTCGAAAGAAACAATTTCATTCATTTTAGTTTCAACATTATATTGAATAGGAGGAAAATCACCAAAGGTAATAATATGCCAAAGATCAAGATCTTTTGATTTCACATACGTTTCGAATCTATTTTTCCAATATAAATATCCATCACTTTCAAATAGTGGTGGTCTTTGCATAGATTGCCCTTCTAAATATTTTTCAAATTCCATAGATCGTTACAAGTTTTAAAATACAATATATTTTAAAAAATCTTGCTAGACGTGGCTCTTGATACCAATTGTGGAAAACTAGAAGGGGGGTTGAATAGTTTTACGTCTTTTTAGCTTGTTGTAAAAATAGTTTTAATGTTTTATTAGCTTTTAAAATCTTAGATTCGAGAATATGTGATCTCAACTCTTGCACTATATGAACAAAAATCAATAAGTAATATATAACAATGATAAGTAATGAAATGAGTAAGAGATGGAAAGATCGAACTGCGAGACAAGAGATTTATAGTGGTTCGGCTACAAGGACACCTTCCTTGCCCTACTCCACTCCCCGAGCACCTAACTCGAGAGTTTTCTTCACTATATCAACAAGCTCCCTTATGGCGGAGAAAACCTTACACACCAATTTACACACCAATAATCACACCACAACTTCTTCACACCTAAGTCACAACTTCTACACACCTTCTTCTACTTCACAACTCACTACTCCACACCTATCTTCTTCACACAAATCTAGTTCCTAATTTTTCTTCTTCATACCAATCTACTAACTAATCACACAATCTATATCTAGCACAACTATCTACAATCAAATATTCACAACAATCTTCACAAAGAATAATGTAAATGATCTTTGATGATGCACCAACAACTTGGATGTGGAGATCACAACAAGTTGTAATACTTCTTGTCTTGAGGGATAGAAGTATTCTTCTCTTGCACTTGAGAGGATGAAGTTTGGATCACTTTGAAACAAAGAATTATACACTTATGATCAAAGGATAAGAGAATAGAGAAATGGATCTAGATCAGAAAGTTTAGAAGTGCAAAAGGTAAGAAAATTCTGAGGGATGAACCAGTATTTATAAGGGGGGAAAATAATGTTCTGGAGTGTGGCCTGTCCCCTTAATTAGTGGCTGGTCCCCTTAATGATTAAGGGGACCGCCTAAGGAATTAAGGGGGCCGCCCCTTCAGAACGTTGGTTTTTCTTGTCTTTTAGTGGGGAATATTTTTCTGGATAGAATTTGCCATTTTTGGTTGGAAATTTGAAATCAAATATTTATAATGAATTAAACATATTCTTTTAATTCCAAAAGTAATTTTGTAAAAGATATAGGATGTTTAATGCATTTTATAAAAGTTCTAGTGATTAGAGAAATTTCCTTTGATCATGAAATGTAATAAACCCTTTGTTTATTCATACCTTAAGTGATATGGAATCAAAGACAAGTATTAAGCACTAAAAACTTGTTTACGTCATAAGTTTTAGATTAATGAGTTTATGCTTTGTAATTATCAAAACATAGAGACATTGTTAATATGCTAACAATGTTTTAAGACATTATTTATGTCAACAAATTTTATTGAATTTTGTGTTTGGGTTGGGGCTTTGTGCTTTTTACCTATTGAAGTCTACCACCTTTACTTTGATTTCCCACAGTCACTATAATTTTACAATTTTTATCTATGGACCTTTTTACCCCTCAAACCCACTTGCAGGGGGGCTGATTCCCCTGTGCAGCAGTCCATCACCACCACACCACCACCTTTGGTGGTTGATTGTGGCCACCATTGTGGGCCCCAGGGCTTGTTTTTGCTTCCAAAGTGTTCACAAGCTAGCAGACTAGCTGCTTCAACCAAGCTTGTGCCCTTAACCTCTGTGGACCCCACCTAGTTTGGGTCTGAAAGTATTGTCCCCAAACTGTCTCAGCCTAGGAATTTTAAAGCTTATTGTTGTGCTTATTGCTTATTTAGGTAGCTTATTTGGTTGAATTTAGCTTAAACATGTCCAATAGTGTTAATTTAACCAGATTCCACCATTGTGGACCCCACATAAGCTTATTTGAGCTTATTTCCTTGTTTGGTCAAAGAAAGTCAAACTGTGGAGCTTATTTGCTTGCACAGAGCTTATTATTGAGCTTAAGCAAAAGTCCTTTCACAAAAGTTTCATATTTTAAATAGTTTAACAGTTTTGTAAAAGAAAATTAAGAAAAAGAAAAAAATAAATAAAGCGATAGCTTCTATTTAAGCCTTTTGGCTTATTTTTCTGCTTATTCATAAGCAATTCTCATTTTTAAATTTTTCATAGGTTTATTATAACTAAAAATAATTTTAGGAATTTTTTCAGATTTTTCCTTGGTCATTTAGTATTTTTTATAATTTAATTTAGTTTAATTTAATTAAATAATTAGTTTTAATTAATAATTAATCATTAAAAAGTAGAAAAATTAGGTTTTCTATTTTAAAATTAGTTTTATAATATTTTAGATTTTTCTAAATTTAATTTTCATTTTTCGAGTTAATTTTCATAATTAATTAATAATTAGTGTAATTTAGTTAATTAAAAAGTAATTAATAATTAGTAATTAATTAATAGTAATTAATTAAATAGTTGTAAAAATAATTTTAATTTTCCAAATTTTTTTTATAACATTAGGATTGTAAAAATATAATTTTTATATTCGTGGGACTTTATTTGCTCACGTTTCACTTTTTATTTTGCGCGTTTGCGTTTATTTTAAATTCAAACGCGCGTTTTAGGTTTAACTTACGTTTCTAGGTTATCTGATTATCAGTAATTGTTCTGATGGAGTTTCTAAGCTATTATCAATCATAATCTCATAGTTTAATCATAATAATCAAATTCCTGATCCTTCTGTTAAATCACCCGATCCCTTAAAATGTTTTTAAATACAATTGCTTACCTCGCTGGGACACAACGACCCGGGAATACGCTGTACTCCTTGGTTAGTTGGTTTTAGACGTTTGACTTGGTTGACCATCACCTGGTAAACTTAGTTGACCATCTGGAACCAATCAAAATTTGGCGCCGCTGCCGGGGAGGTAGCTGCGTATTCAAAACGTTTTTTAGAGATTAGTGGTTTTTCATTCATCACTGTATAAACACCACCAACTTTTTGTAAATCTTAATCATAAAACAAAAACGTCATTAACACTTTTCCTAAAGTGTTAACAACACCAAAAAAAATCAAAAACAAACAAAACAGATCGTTACGTTTTCTATATCGTGTTTCTTTTAAGGTGATTCTTAAAGAGATACGATTTTGGTAAACGAATCGACACCAAAAATATTGTCCAAAAGTTTTTTCACCCATACACAAAAACCCAAAAACATTCATCTCTTTCTTGTGAATAATAAACTACATAAAAACAAACTGTCGCAAACCAAGGCAGAACACTTACCAACTGGGGGTGTGGACATAATAAGTTCCCAAACAAAAGATTTAAAACTTGCTTTTGTATCCTTGTGAGTGGTGTACCTTTTTCAAAGAAGCCATTCATTTGTGATTATTGGTTTAAGTTCACTGTTGATTTGCCTCGATCTTGTTTTATTGAAATTTTGTGTTAGTGCATGCGCACTCGTTCACAATCAAAACAAAATCGTCAATTGAAAAACGTAACTGAGTTACGTCCTATTGTTGAGGATCCAGTTCCGAGAATGGACGGTAATCAAGAACCACCCATCATAGATGACGCAGCTCCTGATCTCCGAACGATGGAGGAGTTGTGTCAACCCACAATGCTCGGAAGAGGTGGGCCCATTGCCCCTCTTAACATTGATGCCACTGATTTTGGACTTAAGCATCACATGATACAACAAGTCTAGAATTCGTGCCAATTTCATGGCTTACCTGGTGACGATGCAAACAAGCATCTTGATAAATTTCTTACCGTCACCCAAAGCATGAAACAAAATGGTGTCTCCGATGATGCCCTTCGTCTATCTCTTTTCCCCTATTCTCTAACCCATCATGCCACTGCATGGTTTGATCGACTTCCTAAGAATTCGATTCACACTTTTAAAGAAATGGTGACTAAATTTTTAGCCAAATACTTTCCACCATCCATGGTTTCCAAGTTACGAAATGACATTAGTAACTTTCGTCAGCATCCCGAAGAGTCTCTATTTGAGGCATGGGAACGCTATAAGCTCTCAATTAATCGGTGTCCTAACCATAACATGTTACTCGTTACCCAAATATATACTTTCTATAATGGGTTGACATTGAGACACCGTGATATCCTCAATGCTGCTGCTGGTGGGACCTTTATGAAAAGGCACCCCGAAGAGTGCTATGATCTCATTGAAAACATGACTGCCCACCATAATTTCTGGGATTCCTCAGCTGAGAGGGAAGAGTCATGTAAGTCTGTCACTCCAGCATCTTTTGAAATAGCGATCCTCACTAAAAAGATGGATGATTTCACTACGACTATGTTGAGGATGAACCAAAGTATCCAAAATCAACAAGCCAAAGCTGTTAATCAAAGTTGTGAAACTTGTGGAGGTCCACATTCATATTCCGAGTGTCCAACAACTAGTGGTTACACTCATGAGGACGTATATGCTGCTCAAGGTTCCTATAATTTGGGAGGTAATAACTACCAACCGCAAGGGGACCACAATCTTCTAAGCTATCGTTCTAACAATTTCCTTGGACCTCCCGGATTCAATCAAAACCCTAATGTCCAAAACTGTAACCAGAACCAAAATCAGAATCGAACGAACCAAGGTTACCAAAACCAAGGAAATGTCAATCAGACCCAAAACCAAGGTTTCCATCATAACCAAAATCAAGGTTTCCAAAATCAAGGAAACTACAATCGAAACCAAGGTCAAAACAACTATCAGGGAAACAATTCTCATGGACATGGCAACCAACATTAGGGAAATTTTCAAAACCACGGTTCCCATCAAAATAACCGGGCTCAAAATTTTCCCAATCAAAATCAAGCCATCACTCCAACTACTCAGAATTACCCTAACCAAGCTCCTCCTAACCATACTCAAGCAATTGTTCCAACTGGCCCATCACATGATGAGTTGTTGAGACAATTCATGAAAGCTCAGGAGGAAATGAATAGGGTAATGATAACTCAGATCTCAGACCTTAAGAAGTCTTTAAATGATCGACCCTCGGGCTCAGGTATTACTTTACCTAGCAACACGATCGCTAATCCGAGGGGCGATGTTAAAGCGATCACAACGAGAAGTGGTGTTTCCTATGAAGGACCCAAATCTCCTACTGCCTCTTCTTTTCCTCCCAAGGTAGTAGTGAGTGAGCCTGAGGTGACAAAGGACAAGGTGCAATTTACTAGCCCACGAAGTACCGCACACGTCCATCCTCAGGTTGTACCAGAAACCGTGCCAAAACCAGGAGTTGTGTTTGAACCACCAATAACTCCTTAAGAGAACCCTAAATCGAAACCTTCACTACCATATCCATCTCGGTTACAAGACCAGAAGCTCCGCGAAAAAGTCAATCATCAAATGGAAAAGTTTTTTCAAATTTTCTGAGATATTCATTTTGATATCAGTTTCGCGGATGCTCTCCTTTTGATACCTAAATTCGCATCGACAATCAAGAATCTGTTGAACAATAAAGAGAAACTATTCGAAATGGCACGAACTCCACTCAATGAAAACTGCTCTGCAGTTCTTTTGAAACAGCTTCTCGAGAAGCTAGGAGATCCGGGAAAATTTCTCATTCCATGTGTTTTCCCCGGAATGGTTGAGTGCTTCGCCTTGGCCGATCTAGGTACAAGCATCAACTTGATGCCTTATTCAATATGGAAAAAGCTCTCTCTTCCGAAACTCACCACCACCTGCATGACTCTCGAGCTTGCAGATCGCTCAACATCTCGACCCCTCGGCATTGCCGAGGATGTATTTGTAAAGGTGGGGAACTTCCACTTTCCGACAGATTTTGTGATTGTCGATTTCGATGCTGACCCACGAGTTCCTCTCATTCTTGGGATAGGATTCTTAAGGATGGGTCGTGCATTAATCGACGTGCACGAAGAGGAAATAACTCTTCGTGTTAGTAATGAAGCAGTAATGTTTAACCTCGATCAAACTTCGAGGTACTCCTCTAATTATGACGCCAAATCGGTTAACCGAATTGATGTCATTGATGTTGCATCTGAGGAGTACTCTCAACAACTTCTTGGTTACCTTCCGAGTGGCAGTCCCACTCCATCTACTGAGCCTATTATATCCGACTCTTCCCCTTCTCTCACTCCTTTTGAGGGAAGTGACTTCCTTTTGGAAGAAGTCGAGGCTTTTCTCGCCCAAGATAGTTCAATTTCGGGCAAATTTGATGAGGACTATCTTGATCCTGAGGGGGATATTCTTTTGCTAGAAAAATTATTGAACGAAGATCCATCTCCCCCTCTTCCTCCAAAAGTACTTCATAAAGAGGAAGTCAAAAATGTTGAAATAACTGATGACTTTCCTATGGTTGAACTTAAGGACTTACCGCCTCATCTTGAATATGCATTTATGGAGGGTGATGATAAATTACCCGTCATAATTGCTAAAAATTTAAGTGTTGAGGAAAAGGCTGCTCTCATAAAGGTTTTGAAGTCGCATAAACAAGCAATTGCTTGGAGACTCTCCGACATCAAGGGCATTGACCCTGAATTTTGTACACACAAGATTTAATGGAGGATGATTTCAAACCAGCAGTCCAACAACAAAGAAGGGTGAATCCAAAAATTCATGAGGTGATCAAACAAGAAGTTTTAAAACTTCTTGATGCCGGATTGATTTACCCCATCTCGGACAGTCCTTGGGTTAGCCCAATACACTGTGTTCCTAAAAAGGGTGGCATTACTGTTGTCACAAATGAGGAAAATGAGTTGATTCTAACTCGATTGGTTACGGGTTGGCGTGTCTGCATTGACTATCGCAAGTTAAATGACGCCACCCGTAAAGACCATTTTCCTCTCCCCTTTATAGATCAGATGCTCGAGAGATTAGCGGGGAATGAGTACTATTTCTTCCTCGATGGTTTCTCGGGTTACTTTCAGATTCCCATTGATCCGCAAGATCAAGAGAAGACCACTTTCACGTGCCCCTACGGAACTTTTGCTTATAAACATATGCCATTTGGTTTATGTAATGCTCCGGGCACGTTTCAAAGATGTATGATGTCCATATTTTCCGACATGATCGGGAAAACTATGGAGGTCTTCATGGACGATTTTTCGGTCATTGGGGATTCGATCCAATCATGTCTCTCCCATTTAGACAACATGCTCAAACGTTGTGAAGACACAAAATTATATCTAAATTGGGAGAAGAGTCACTTTATGGTCAAAGAGGGCATTGTCCTCGGCCATAAAATTTCAAAGAATGGGATTGAGGTTGACAAAGCCAAAATTGATGTCATTGCAAAATTACCTCATCCCATTACCGTCAAAGGTATTAGGAGCTTTTTGGGTCATGCCGGTTTCTATCGTAGGTTTATTCAAGATTTTTCCAAGATCGCCCGGCCTATGACCCATCTCCTCGAAAAGGATGCTCCTTTTATCTTCTCACCTGAGTGCGTAGAAACTTTTGAAACTCTAAAGAAAAAGCTTACTGAGGCACCAATTCTTGTTGCCCCCGATTGGGACTTGCCCTTTGAACTTATGTGTGATGCTAGTGATTATGCTATAGGGGCAGTCTTGGGGCAACGCAGGTCTAAACACTTTCATCCTATACACTATGCAAGCAAAACGATGACCGAGGCTCAAAGTCATTACACCACCACTGAAAAAGAATTATTAGCTGTGGTGTATGCCTTTGAAAAATTCCGGTCATATTTGATCTTGACCAAAAGCATAGTGTATACAAATCACTCGGCTTTGAAGTACCTTTATGCAAAACAAGATGCAAAGCCGAGACTACTTCGTTGGGTTCTCCTCCTGCAAGAATTTGATATCATAATTCGTGATAAAAAAGGAGCTGAGAACCTAGCGGCTGATCATCTCTCCCGTTTGGAAAACCCCCATCAAGATGTCTTCGAAAATAAGGAAATTAATGAAACCTTCCCTCTCGAGACACTCAATGCGGTTGCCTTTCGTGGAGATTCTGTTACCCCATGGTTTGCCCATTTTGCAAACTACCTTGCGGGTAACTTTATTGTGAAAGGGATGTCGTCCCAACAAAATAATGTGAATATGTACGGATCAAGTCATCCGGCGGTGTGTATATGGTCAAGAAGCCACTGAAATTCTCAAGGCTTGCCATGCTGGTCCCACGGGGGGCCACCACAATCCAAATTACACCGCCAAAAAGGTGTTTGACTATGGTTTCTATTGGCCCACGATTAATAAGGATGCCCAAGAATTGGTCAAATCCTGTGATGCTTGTCAACGTCATGGGAATATTTCACAAAAGAATGAAATGCCACAAAATGCAATACAAGTTTGTGAAATCTTTGACGTATGGGGCATCGACTTTATGGGGCCATTTCCTTCATCTCATGGAAATAAGTACATACTCGTGGCTGTTGACTATTTGTCAAAATGGGTTGAAGCGAAAGCTTTACCCACAAATGATGCCCGAGTTGTTGTGAAATTTTTAAAAGCTCTTT
Organism: Artemisia argyi; assembly: GCA_030686995.1. Classification (NCBI taxonomy): domain Eukaryota; kingdom Viridiplantae; phylum Streptophyta; class Magnoliopsida; order Asterales; family Asteraceae; genus Artemisia; species Artemisia argyi. Next base: position 147,753,168 of record CM060709.1, on the reverse strand, counting down.
TTGCTCGATTTGGAACTCCACGTGCTATAATTAGTGATCGTGGTACGCATTTTTGCAATGACAAGTTTGATAAAGTCATGCAAAAGTATGGTGTAACTCACCGTCTTTCTACTGCGTACCACCCTCAAACAAGTGGACAATTAGAAGTTTCCAATTGAGGCATCAAGAGAATTTTGGAAAGAACCATTGGTGAAAATCGTGCATCGGGGTCGGATAAATTAGATGATGCACTTTGGGCTTTCCGTACGGCTTACAAAACACCCATTGGGTGTACGCCTTACAAGCTTGTGTACGGGAAAGCGTGCCATCTTCCGATCGAGCTTGAGCATAAAGCCTATTGGGCCCTCAAGCATGCCAATTTTGACCTCAAAACTGCGGGTGATCATCGACAAGTTCAATTGAATGAATTAAATGAACTTCGTGATCAAGCTTACGAGAACTCTTTGACCTATAAAGAAAAGACAAAGAAGATACATGACTAAAAAATCAAGAACCGCGTTTTTAACGTTGGTGATCGAGTCCTTCTTTTCAACTCTAGACTCAAGATCTTCTCGGGAAAGCTAAAAACCCGATGGACTGGTCCATTAACTATCGTTAAGGTTTATCCTTATGGCACTGTCGAGTTGTCTCAAAATGACGGTCCTAATTTCAAAGTGAATGGACATCGTTTGAAACATTACTTTGGAGAGGACATACCATCCATGGTTGTCCCGGATCTCCAAACTTTCCCCAAGGATAATTGAATTCGGGGATCGAGTCAAGCTAGCGACTCGATAAATAAAAACAGTAGCAATAACATGGGTTTTCACCCGTGTCTCTGATTTCTTTCTACTTTCTAACACCCTAGTGTGGGGGAGTGGCCGTCCCCTGCAGCTATTTGAAATGTATATATCTTTGCAAAAAAAAGAGAAAAAAAGAAAAAAAAATGTGATTGTATGTACAGATGAATAAAGTGAAAAATGCAAAACGATATTCCTACAGTTAGTTTAGAATATTATCTTTTTACGTTCATAGATTCGGCATAATAGCCGGGACTTTGAATATTGAGGACAATATTCAATTCTAAGTGTGGGGGGGGGGGGGGGGGGGGGGGGGAATTCTAGCGAATTTAATCACAAAATACTTTCAAGTACCCCCATTTTGGCCTAAAATTTTCAAAAATTTTTCACTTTATTTCAAAATTTTTGTGGTAATGAGTCCGCCATGTCTAAACGACAAAAGGATTGGCTAATCCAGGAGCAAACGGCTCTTGGTAAAGATATCTCAAACCCGTTGATGGCTTGCAATTTGCCCAAAATTGTATGGTAAATCAACTCGTCATATCCAAAAAAGTGAATGAGTTGGCTAGCCCGTAAGATTATGGCTTGTGGTAAAGGCAGTGGAAAAACCATAATTGGTAATCAGCTCACCAAGATGTTGACTATTCCATCAAGAGTTGGCTAGTACAGAAGCAAACGGCTTTTGGTAAAGACAAATCAAATCCGTTGACAGCTGGTGGTTTGCTCAAAATCACATGGTTATCAGGTAGACCATAGTTCTTACTTGAATCGATACATCTGGCTACTCCAGAAGTGATGGCTTTTTGGTAAAGAGTTTCAAATCCATTAAGTTTTTCTCAAAAAGATTGCTAGGGACTAGCAATAGTTTAGTGTGAGGAATTGATGAGTGTGTAAATACTCATCATTTTTATCGTATCTAAACTGCCAAAACATCCAAAAATACTCAGAAATGCATCAAAATACAGAAATTATCCCAAAAGTGTGTTTTATATGTTTTAGATGCAAAATGTTTAAAAACAAATGAAAAACGAACAAAGTTTGCATAATTGGCAGTTTCAGTCCCTCAAGTTTCATAAATTGACAAAACTAGTCCCTGAAGGTTTAAAATGAAAGAAAAGTCAACCCAAGGCATTTAAAAGTCAAAAGTTATCAAATTTGATCCTTGGGTAAAAAGTTTGAGAAAATTACATGTTTGGTCCCTGTACTTTGCAAATTGGCAAAATCAACCCCTAGAATTTTAAAAATTGGAAAATAAATCAAATAGGACTTAGGGAATTGCAAAATGGCATGAATAGTCCTTGTGATATCTTGGGAAGTTTCATTTTCAGCCCTCAAGTTTCGGCAAAGTTACAAAATGGTCCTTGTGAAATCATTACCATACAAATCAAACGGATCCTAGTATTATTTACTACCCCATTTAATCCAAATACAAAACATAAACAAACCAAACCCCAAGCCCACTCACTCACAATCCTGGCCCAAACCATCACACAGCCCACCCACCCCACCGTTTTAATATCAAAAACCGTTTGACCCTTTGACCTTTGACCATCTCCCACAACATCACCCCGTGACCCCTGCTACCCTGCTACACTTCCATCATCACCACCCACTTCCCCCACCTCCATCATCACCCCTATAACCCCTTGCCTAACCAAACAAACACAAGCTTCCAAATTCGACCCTCTGGCTTCAATATTCATAGGAAAACGCCAAATTACATTTGGGCGCCAAAAGTGTTTGAACGGACTAGATTGAATTGGGTAATCCTGTGGTCAAGAAACAAGTGGGGAAGTGCTCTGAAGGTCTCCTAAACCCTAATGGAGGAGTATAAAAGGGAAGCTGTAGCAGAGAATAAAAGTGTGTAGTTTTTTAGTAAAAATTCTAGTTCAAATCAAGTTGTTGTAATTCTTATTTTCAGAAAAAACATTAGTTGTAATTTGTTGAATTCAGTTTTAATATCAAGTCTTTATTTCATAATTTCAATCTTTAATTATTATTCTGAGTTTCCTGGTAATCCTTAAGTTTCAACCAAAAGATGTTATAAGTTGTTACCAATGCTTCATTAACTCAGTTTAGGCTCATTAAGCTTATTTAGACTTTAATTCCTTATTGTCCTTCCCTTTATCTCAAAAAGAAAAAAAAAAATGGAAAAATCCCAATAAATACTTAGAAAATAAAAAAAAAATGAAAAGTTCATGAAGGAAAGAAGAAGAAGGTGTATGCACTGGTTTAGGACTCCATGGGGAGTATTAGGAAGTGAATTATGATCCTTGGGTCCTTGGTTCTCATTAAATTGGCAGGAAGGCTTGTTGTAAGCATTTCTCTTAATTTTTCATAATCCACTGTAGATTACTTAATTCTGTATTAGTCTAGTGTTTTAACATTTATTATCTGTATTAAAAGTTGACTTATATTAGTTAAAGATTATGCTTGTTCATTAGATACCAAGGAGGTTAAGCTTTGCATGTTCACTGTGTAATTCTAATAACTGCACATTAGTTAATTGTTGGTTTTTTGTGGTTAATGTTAGCTTAAAATCAGTTGGGATAGCTTATTAAATAACTTAGCATCAGTTTTGTGGAGTTAATCACTCATAAGCTTTGAAAACCTCAAAGTGTTTGGATCAGTGAGTTCCCTGAGCTCACTTGTGTTTCTGTGATTAACTAAGGTTGTAACACATCTTATAAGGGTATATTAGGTCTGTGGAGAGGTAAAATAATAGTCTCCTTCATAAGAAAAGTCAAAACACCCTTATTGTGGTCATAACAGTCCACTGTTACACTTTGTTACCCCCCCCCCCCCATCACTCATTTTCGCTTCATAATTGTTAGTATAAGCTTATTTCTATCACTTAGTAACTTAAAAACATGTTTTCAGTCTAATAGATGTGATTCAAGATCATCAAAGTCAACTGAGTTACAAATTAGAAAAAGTCAAAAGTTGCATATCTCAGATTTTTCCAAAAGTTGTGGGAATTTTATTGAATTTTGTGTTTGGGTTGGGGCTTTGTGCTTTTTACCTATTGAAGTCTACCACCTTTACTTTGATTTCCCACAGTCACTATAATTTTACAATTTTTTTCTATTGACCTTTTTACCCCTCAAACCCACTTGCAGGGGGGCTGATTCCCCTGTGCAGCAGTCCATCACCACCACACCACCACCTTTGGTGGTTGATTGTGGCCACCATTATGGGCCCCAGGGCTTGTTTTTGCTTCCAAAGTGTTCACAAGCTAGCAGGATAGCTGCTTCAACCAAGCTTGTGCCCTTAACCTCTGTGGACCTCACCTGGTTTGGGTCTGAAAGTATTGTCCCCAAACTGTCTAAGCCTAGGAATTTTAAAGCTTATTGTTGTGCTTATTGCTTATTCAGGTAGCTTATTTGGTTGAATTTAGCTTAAACATGTCCAATAGTGTTAATTGAACCAGATTCCACCATTGTGGACCTCACATAAGCTTATTTGAGCTTATTTCCTTGTTTGGTCAAAGAAAGTCAAACTGTGGAGCTTATTTGCTTGCACAAAGCTTATTATTGAGCTTAAGCGAAAGTCCCTTCACAAAAGTTTCATATTTTAAGTATTTTAACAGTTTTGTAAAAGAAAATTAAGAAAAAGACAAAAATAAATAAAGTGGTAGCTTCTATTTAAGCACTTTGGCTTATTTTTCTGCTTATTCATAAGCAATTCTCATTTTTAATTTTTTCTTAGGTTTATTATAACTAAAAATAATTTTAGGAATTTTTTCAGATTTTTCCTGGGTCATTTAGTATTTTTTATAATTTAATTTAGTTTAATTTAATTAAATAATTAGTTTTAATTAATAATTAATCATTAAAAAGTAGAAAAATTAGGTTTTCTGTTTTAAAATTAGTTTTATAATATTTTAGATTTTTCCAAATTTTATTTTCATTTTTCTAGTTAATTTTCATAATTAATTAATAATTAGTGTAATTTAGTTAATTAAAAAGTAATTATTAATTAGTAATTAATTAATAGTAATTAATTAAATAGTTGTAAAAATAATTTTATTTTTCCAAAAATTTTCTTATAACATTAGGATTGTAAAAATATAATTTTTATATTCGTAGGACTTTATTTGCTCACGTTTCACTTTTTATTTTGCGCGTTTGCTTTTATTTTAAATTCAAACGCGCGTTTTAGGTTTAATATACGTTTCTAGGTTATCTGATTATCAGTAATTGTTCCGATAGAGTTTCTAAGCTATTCTCAATCATAATCTTGTAGTTTAATCATAATAATCAAATTCCTGATCCTTCTGTTAAATCACCCGATCCCTTAAAACGTTTTTAAATACAATTGCTTACCTCGCTGGGACATAACGACCCGGGAATACGCTGTACTCCTTGGTTAGTTGGTTTTAGACGTTTGACTTGGCTGACCATCACCTGGTAAACTTAGTTGACCGTCTGGAACCAATCAAAGGACAAGGCAACGACGGCCTTCCTATATCAAGCGTTGACCGAAGATGTGATTTTACAAGTGGCGGGTTGTAAAACGGCAAAAGAATTATGGGAATCGTTAAAAAGGAGACACGTTGGAGAAGGGAGAGTGCAGCAAGCACGACTACAATCATTGATGATTGGATTTCAAACACTTCAGATGAAGGAAGACGACACGATGGATGCATTTACGGCTAAACTAAATGGCTATGCCACTAAGGCTAAAGAATTAGGGAAAACATTAGATGAATCACTCTTAGTATGAAAACTATTAGATTCCACACCAGATAGGTTCATTCAAATAGTAGCATCCATAGAACAAACAAATGATCTCGACGATATCACCTTAGATGAGATCACTGGAAAACTCAAGACATTCGAGGAACAAACGTTGTGACTCTTCTTTGACTATAAATACAAAGTAATAACAACCAAGTTATTTCATCTTTTCATTATATATTTTCTTTTTCTTTGGAACTTCAATGGCATCATCATCTTCAATTCCTTCTTCATAGAAAACTAAACGTTCTAGGGATACTTCTCCTCCTCCAATGCTTGAAAAATATAAAATCTTCGGCATAACCCAAAAGACGTGGGACAAATGCCATTCTGGCATATATGGAACTGAAAAAACGTTGGTTGAACTTTACAACAAATGAATCAAGAGGTTGGAAGAACGGAACAAAAAAGATCAAGAGATGATATTGGCTCATCAGAACAAAGTTGATCTTCGGAATAAAGAAATAGAAGAAACCCGTGAAAAAATTGTGAATGTTTACAAAGATATTCAAAATAGTTTATATATTTCTTAATGTTTCATTTAATTTAACCTGATGTAAGATGATATTTTACATTATTATGCTATTTGAATCATTTATTCTATTATTTGAATGTTTTAATCATTCACTATGAAAAATTATGTTACCTGAAGAATGTTTTAGTATAATCCTTATTTACATCGGTGCTTGAATATGTTAATGTACACATTTAATACTTGTAATACACAATTAATACTTCTAGTACATAGTTAATGCTGCTAGTACCTTATAGCAGTATGGCAAATGATTTTTTGTAACATTTATCACATATTCCATGACAATAACTTATACAAGATCAATCTTTTATATCATTATCTAAACATGCTTCCAAACATATTATTTATGTTTTTGTGGCTTAGGGTTGAGAATTCTTTCATACTTTTGTTGCCTTCAGTTGAAGCAATGCTTGAGCCATAACCACATTATCATCCATAATATTAGTACCCTTAGTAGCAGAAACACTGTGAGGCTCAACAGTAGAAATATGTGCACTAGCAGCAGAAAGTTTTACCTTAGCAGTAGTAAGATTTGCACTAACAGCTGAACCATCTTTTTCTTTTGCAATAGAATCTCCAAAGCTTTTGATTGACTCCACCATTGCTTCATCTTTGTTCACTTCTTCAAGCACAACCTCATTTCCCTTTTTGTCAGCCACAACAAATTCAGCAACATCATCCCCACTATCCACATCCATACCCACATCTAATTTATCTGCATCAGCACTTCCAGTAGCCTCAGAAGAAGTTACCCTTTGTGCTATGCCTACTTTCTTCAACCTTCTGAATGATCTAGTTCTTGACCTCTTCTAACCTTCCAAAACTTCTTCTGATTCAAGTAGTTTAGAATGAACTTCTTCTGATTCAAGCAGTTCAGAATCAAATTGTAAAACCCTAAAATCTGAAATCCTAAAATTGGGTCTAATTTGAAATTTTCCTAAGTTATGAATATGATTAATTATAAAACCTAAAAGTAACTAAACGAGTAAACCGGTTATCCAAATAATTAAAAAGAAACCTCATAATTGAAATTATGAACATATTTTGAATCCGTAAATATTCTGAAACCTAAAAGAAAATTCGAGAACTACTTCTACGCGACACGAATAATTATTTTGGACCGTTTCTCTTTTGTTTCGCAATCAATAAACAACCCATGCCCCAAAACTTATACACGTTTCCTAATCTGTTTCCAAAAATACATGTGAACAGATTTCTTTCCTAAACCTTATCCCTTTTGGTTCGTTGGTTGTGACAAGATAAGAACAAATATTGTGGAAAAATAAAAGATACAATAACATCTTCCATCTTAAAAGTATGATACGACTTGCCAAGAGAGAAACACGGTATTCCCTAATAAACATATGTGCCTTACCCTTTCCTCCCAAACCGTATAATATCTCACCTTGTTTCTCTCCTTTACACCGAACCAAAAACACAAACAAGAGAACCAGAAAACTCCTATTCGTGGCTGCCAAAGGAAGAAGAAAGGAGGACAACAATTGTGGTGGTCATGTGTAGCAGCCTTGGGTCCTATCCGTGGTAGTCTTGGTGACCGTCTTTGGTCGTGTGCAAGTGTCGTGTTTATTCTGGTCGACCCTTTTGATTCAAGCTAAGGTACCTTTGGTTTTAATTTGTCCTAAATTATATATCACAGCATATGTGTAATCTGGTCCATATCATGTTTTGTTTTAGCATACTAAACGTTAATAATATGTCACATGAAATCACATAAGCCAAAAATGTATAAGCCAATTAAGAATAAGATTTGTGTTGAGTGTTTGTGAGTATTTTTGTGTCGCGTTACAGCCCAATGTCGACCCTAAATTATTCTGAACGAATCGAGAACGAGGCTAAGAAACTAGTCATCCCTTTTCGTGAACATGAAATGATGATAGAAATGATATGCCACATAAAATCATGAACCAGTATGCTTATATATCGTATGGATATGATTTTTTATTTATTTATTTGGCTAGTAATGAAGGGTGCGTAACATGTAACTGGTATAATCACAAAGAAACATAATAACTAGTAATGAAGAGTGCGAATCGTTTTCGGCAGTGTTTTCTGTAATATACGAAGGAAATGGAAGAATGCATACATAAATTACTAGTTTAAACATATCATGATAAATGAAACTTGGGAGTATAAAAGATATATATACATGCGCATAATGGTAAAGTATAGAACATATGCATGCCTATATTATGAATATAACATAAGTATTTTAAGAGACATGTGGGTTTAATGAGGCTACATGGGAATACTTAATATAAGTTATGCTTGATATTGCGTTTTTGAGCGTATCAAATTAATATACAAGGTAGATTTGAGTGGAATTCACTAATCAACCTTTAGGAAAAGGAAGACTTGCGAAAACTCGTGAATACTATATATATGTGTGATACCGGGTAAGTGATTACCCGGGTCGTGTCCCAACGAGGTGTGAATTGACAATATCGTGTGAGATTCGAGATTAAAATGCTTGTAAGGAATGGTTTTGATTATTTGGAATTGTCAAATTACGCTAAATTGCAAATAACGCAAGAAAAATAAAATAAACGAAACTAAATTATGAATTCAAACAAGGAATGAAAGTTAAAACTTAGAAACTACTTAAAAGGTTACGGGAAACGATAATAGGAAGCTAGGGAACCTTAGACGTAATCTAAACTTAAAAACGTAGAATTTAATTAAGAAAAACGCGAGTGCGCGAAATAAAAAGTGAAATCAAAGCTACGCTAGGCCTACGGGTGTAAAAATGATTTTTTTTTACGATTCTAATGATGAAAGAAAATTTTTGGAAAAAGAAAAATATTTTTTTGCTTTTTATTTTTTTTATAATGATTTAATTACTAAATAAACTAAATTAAATATTTAAAAATACTAAACTACTTCTAAAAATTCGGAATTTTTATGAGAGCTAAATATACCTAAAATAAACCTAAGAAAAATAAGAACATGAGATAAGCAGTTGTAAATAAGCTGGAATAAGCAGAATGGAATGCTAAAATTAAATAAGCAAATAAAAGTAATCTACTTTAAATTAAAACAAAGGGAGAGGAATAACAAGAAAGGTTGCTAGCACATATGGATAGATGGTTGTGCCTTGTGTCTGTTTGGTGTGAATGAGGTGACCCAGGTTCGAATCCTGGGTGCACCCTTTTGCAAAACATTTTATTTTTTATTTATTTATTTATTTATTTTTGCAAAACAGGTTATCATCCAAACACAAATAACTTTTTAAAACTACTTTTTACAGAAAACATTAAATCAAACTCATATAAATTTGTAAATCACAACAGATTTAAGAATTACATAAAATTTTTGTTCAAAGGTCTTTTTGAAAAATCACACCACTACAAAAGTAAACCCATGAGCTCAAATAAGCTTTTGCAAACAAAAGAACAACTAGAATTAATAACAAGAACAAGTACTATCAACAACAACAACAACAACAACTAAAAAAAATAACAATTCAACAACAACAAACTCAGTTTACCATGAACAAGAAAGTAGCAGCAGCAGCAGCAGTCAACATAAGCAGATTTCAAGGCCAAATGGGGAGCTCAAATAAGCATACTAAAAACCACTAAGAGCTACTCTAGGGGGGGATCCTAACTGAGCACTAAGGGGGCCAAATATAAGCAAACAAAATGAACTAATGAGCACTCCAAACAAGCTTAACTGCTGTAATAGATGGTACAAAATGGAGTTCTCGCAGCCTACAAAAGGGTGAGCTGATGGGCAGTCTTACAAGGGGTGTTTGTACCTGTTGGCTGCTGTTGTGCAGGGGAAAAAAGGACAAACGGGCTAAAAATAAACCAACCAAACGAGCTTGGAACTGCCAAATAAGCTCAACTTTGAAAAGCCTAAACTACAAACTGTTGATAAAACCAAAAATCTAGTCCTAAAACTTACTACATCTAAGCTATCATTGAGGACAAAAGGGACAATCAAGCCAGAACATACTGATGCAACAGGTAACTAAATGGGTCAAAGGGGACCAATCTTGGTGCACTGACCCATAAGAGTCAAAGAACAGGCGCACTATCACTAAACTAACCTAAGAGGAACTATTGTGAATTAAAACTAAACACTAACGACGCCTAAATAGGATGCCATCCTACACCACCTATAAAAACAGTTACTAAAAAAAATAACTAGAAAGCACACTAAATCTCTTGAAAGCTATTTTAGAACTATTAAGCTAACTGAAACATGATTTAATCATCTAAATAAGCTAAACTAGATTACTCTCTTATTTTTGGTATTTATTTTCTAAGCTTTTAAGTGAAACTAAGCACAAGCAGGCTAAAAAAACTAGAGGAGAATTACTAATGACTGAAGCAATCAATCATAAACATCAAAGGAGCAGTTAAGCTAACAATACGCATAGAAATTAAAAAAAAAAAAAAAAAAAAAACAGAAAAATAAGCTCAAAAGAAACAATGAGCGCAAGGATTTTTAAATGGAAAATTGAATTTCAATTAACGAAATCTTAAGTTACAATACATAAACTGAAAATGACAATTTAAATTTAAAATGCTTAAACAAGTAAATTGGCAAAAAAACTTTTCTAACAGCATGAAAAGTTGGACCCCTTCTAAGTGTGGAGAAAGGCTTCTATTTAAACAAGTGAGCCTAAGTTTCTGACGTGGTTCCCTTTTTGTCATCTTCCTATGTGTTTGTATTGTGAGAGAGATGCAACTTATGTTCCTTTGTGCTTCTTTATATTAATATTGACCCTTGATTTAACCCTTGGTGACCAAACCTTCAATTTGAGCCGTGTATTAGAAGTGGAGGGGTGGATTGATGACATGGCAGAGGGCTTCATGTGATACCTTGGACTATTATGGTGGGTTGATTCGAGGAAGTGAGGGTGATGGGAGGATGGTGATGGTTGTGTTTGGAAGGATGTAGTCACGGGAGGGAAATTGGTGATGGAGATGGTGGTTTTTTTTATTATCTGCGTTTGACCAAGAAGGAAGAAGGGGATGCGTTTATTTTTTAGTATAGGGTTAGGGTTTGGTTTTGGGGTGAAAGGTTAAAAAAAAAACTTGAATATGTTTTTAATATCAAAACGTAAAGGGGGGTGGGCTGTGGGATTGTTTTGGGCTTTGGGAGATACATGGGCTTAGGTGGGCTGGTGTTGGTTTTTCTTTTTGGATTACAAGGAATCCGTTTGGTTTTACAACTTGTGAAGCCCAAGGTTTCTTTTTGTAACTTTTGAATTCTTCAAGGACTGAAGTTGCCAATCTTCCGAACTTAATTTAAGGGTCATTCCTATCAAGTTAGATAAACCAAAGGACCAAAATTGAAAATTTCCCAATTTAACACACCAGGGACTAAAACTGCCAATTTGCCAAAGTACGGGGACCAAGTGTGTAACTTTTCCAAAACTTTTTACCCAAAGATCATTTGTGATTCATTTTGACTTTTAAAAAGTTTAGGTTGACTTTTCATTGAAATGACTAACCAGGGACTAGTTTTGTAAAACTTTGAAAGTTGGGGGACTGAAACTGCCAAATATGCAATTTTGTTCGTTTTTCGTTTGTTTTCACTCGTTTTGCATCAGAAACATATAAAACACGATCTTTGGGATTTTCTTCGTATTTTGGTGCGTTTTTGAGTGTTTTTAATCGTTTTGCAGTTCAGATTTGACTAAAAATGGAGTATTTACACACTCATCAATCCCCCACACTAAACTATTGCTAGTCCCTAGCAATCTTTTTGAGAAAAATTAATGGATTTGAAGTCTCTTTACCAAAAGCCATCACTTCTGGAGTAGCCGGCTGTTTTAGGTTCAAGTAAGAGTTTTGGTCCATCCGATGGCCATGTGATTTTTAGCAAACCACCAGCTTTCAACGATTTTGATTTGTCTTTACCAGAAGCTGTTTGCTCCTGGACAAGCCAACTCTTGATGGAACAGTCAACATCTTGGTGAGTTGATTACCAATTATGGTTTTTCCACTGCCTTTACCACAAGCTATAATCTTGCGGGCTAGCCAACTCATTTGCTTTTGAGGATATGGGGAGTTGAGGAACCATACAATTTTTGGCAAATTGCAAGCCATAAACGGATTTGATGTATATTTACCAAGAGCCGTTTGCTCCTGGATTAGCCAATCCTTTTGTCGGTTAGACAAGGCAGACTGATAACCACAAAAAATTTTGAACTTTAGTGAATTTTTTTTTTTAAATTTTTTGCCAAAAACGGGGGTATAAGATAGTAAAATGTGATAAAATTCGCTAGAATAGCGAAATACCCCCCCCCCCCCCCACACACACACTTAGAATGAATATTGTCCTCAATATTCAAAGTCCCGGCTATTATGCCGACTCTTTGAACGTAAAAGAGCAACATTACAAGCTAAATGTGGAAAACACCATTTTTTCACTTTATTTGTAACCACAGTAGGGGTAACTCCCCCACACTTAGGGTGAAAACCCTATAAGCATGCTACTGTTTTTTTTTACCGAGTCGCTAGCTTGACTCAACCCCGAATTCATATGTCCTTGGGGAAGCATGATGTGGAAGAAGGAATCTCCATCGGACTTTCATTCAAGATGTTTGGACAAACATTTGAAGCACGTGAAAGTTCCACACCGATGAGATAAGTACCCGACTCAAGAGAATGATAAATGCCGGGGTCAAAAATAGTGTCTTCAGTCCCGAAGGAGTGAAGAAGAGAGGACGTCACGGGATAGGTGAAGAAAAGAAAGAAACTCATGATGAAAATCATGATTAACTCGTCATCACCCACGGGAGAATTCATAATTTCTAGATTATGAATCTTATCATTTAAGCTCGCTTGATCAAGACATATCCCGGGTATGTCATGATCAAAATGGAAGTTATCATACTCCGGTGGAGATATGATATGAGTGAGTTCACCGGAGAACTCCTCGCTAAGAGAATCAATCACAAGATGTAAATCTGTGAACTCATGTTCCGGAGTAGACTCCTCACAATCCTCAATCTGAGTATCAAAGATTGGATTATCAGAAATCAAAGTGAATTCATATTCGAATTCAAACAAAGGATTGGTGAGAGTCGTATTAAATGTTTCGGGAACAAATTGATTATCATTCTCTATTGGACTGCTGGGATAAGAACTGAGTGACTGATCATGATAGAGGAGACTTTCAATTTCTCCAAGATCGGCTTCAAAGTCAATGAGATCATCGTTACTTCCCGTTGGAAGTGGATTGATGTGAGTGAGTTCATCGGCGAACTCCTCAAGAAGATGATCAGCATCAGAATGTGGAACTGATGCCTCAACATACTCGATGTCTCCATAAGATGTACAATCATCATTAAAATCTGAGAGAGTCTCAAAATGATCGTTTGAACACTCAAGAGGGGAAGGTAAATCACACATATGATCCAAAGTTCCCTGTGACTCTCTTGGGATTGGGACAAGGCTCTCAACACTAGACTTTATGAATTCGTCCGATTCCTTATCAGGAACAGTGCTAAGATGCTCATCCCCCATGTTTAGAGAGTGAGTGTGAACTTCGGGTGTGATAACAACAGACTGATTTTTCATGGAAGGAACTACGACTGATGAATTTGATAAGCCTTGACGAATATCAAGGGTATCTTCATCATCACTATCGTCATCGTAGACGATAGTTTTACGCATTCAAAATCTTACCCTAGCTGCTTCTTCTGCTTCTTCAGCTAGTATTTCTTTGTAAGACTTCGGACGAGGTTCTTCCGGAGCAGGTTTGTTAACCAAATCCTTAAGGTCATTTAAAGTATTTAAAACATTTTGCAAAATTTCTTGAGGAAATGGTTAAGGTTGTGTTTCAAAAGTTGGGTATTGTGGAGGTTGGTCGTGATAATTGTTGTCACAAGGAAAAAGATTCCTAGTTTGACAGTCGGTGCTAAAATGCGGACCTCCACAATATTCACAACCGTGTTGTTGTGAAATTGGTGCATTTTGAAACGATGCGGCATTGCAATTTTGATAACACGGATTATGCTCATATGAAATGAAATTGTTTTGTGGCTCATTGAAAAAGCTCGAATTAGAATCGTAACCGAATGAATTACTCGAACCACAAAACAAACAACTTTCGTTTTGAATATCATTACCACATCGTTCACATGTACACCAACGACATGGCAACCCGAAAAGCGGCTCACCACAACCGACACAAGGAATAAAAGTCAGAGGTGGGACAAGTGGTGTGCTCTGAGAGCTAGGAATTTCCACCACTTCCGTTATGGTCTCTTGTTTTTGTTCTTGATAAACGTGAAGATTAGGCAAGTCGTTCTTTTCAGTCACTACTCTGTGCTCTGTACGTTTGCTTGACAAAGCTTTAACCGTAAATCCTGAAAGGTTAGGGTCAATTCTTGATGATTTGTCATTAATAGCACGTATCTCAAGCAGTGATGGGTAGTTGGAAGAATTCGGTGAATCATCGAGAGAAATTGGAGTTATGAACAAATTGCACGTGGTACAAAATTTGTTACTACAATTATTTCCACACTTCTCACAAATACACCGGAAACAACGATAGCCATTCTCAATCGGGCTTTTACAGTGAAAACACGTGTAGCCGAGAGACGCCATAAGAATTAAACATGAGAGAGGAATAAGCAGGTAGAATTAAACGGATAGAGGGTAAGGAAAAATATTTTTGGGTTTTCCGAAAAACAAAACAATTAAAACGAGACCAACTCAAAAAGACAATGGTGAACTTAAACCAATAATCACAATGTAAATGGCTTCTTTGAAAAAGGTACACCAATTCACAAGGATACAATGGCAAGTTTTAATCTTTTGTTTGGGAACTTATTAATGTTCACACCCCCAGTTGGTAGGTGTTCTGCCTTGGTTCTCGACGGTGTGTTTTATGCTTATTTTTTTTTTTTATTTAACAAGAAAAAATGGAAAATGTTTTTGTATTTTTTTTTATATGATAGATATATATACAAAAGAAAAGGAAAATATTTTTGTGTTTTATAAGTTTTTGAAAACGATAACTTCTTGATGAAGGTTCGACAAGTCACTAATCGTTGAAATCATAACGATATTGTCGCAACACAACCTCCCCAGCAGCGGCCCCATTTTGATATTGCGTTTTTGAGCGTATCAAATTAATATACAAGGTAGACGTGAGTGGAATTCACTAATCAACCTTTAGGAAAAGGAAGACTTACGAAAACTCGTGAATACTATATATATGTGTGATACCGGGTAAGTGATTACCCGGGTCGTGTCCCAACGAGGTGTGAATTGACAATATCGTGTGAGATTCGAGATTAAAATGCTTGTAAGGAATGGTTTTGATTATTTGGAATTGTCGAATTACGCTAAATTGCAAATAACGTAAGAAAAATAAAATAAACGAAACTAAATCATGAATTCAAACAAGGAATGAAAATTAAAACTTAGAAACTACTTAAAAGGTTACGGGAAACGATAATAGGAAGCTAGGGAACCTTAGACGTAATCTAAACTTAAAAACGTAGAATTTAATTAAGAAAAACGCGAGTGCGTGAAATAAAAAGTGAAATCAAAGCTACGTTAGGCACGGGTGTAAAAATGACTTTTTTACGATTCTAATGATGAAAGAAAATTTTTGGAAAAAGAAAAATATTTTTTTGCTTTTTATTTTTTTTATAATGATTTAATTACTAAATAAACTAAATTAAATATTTAAAAACACTAAACTACTTCTAAAAATTCTGAATTTTTATGAGAGCTAAATATACCTAAAATAAACCTAAGAAAAATAAGAACATGAGATAAGCAGTTGTAAATAAGCTGGAATAAGCAGAATGGAATGCTAAAATTAAATAAGCAAATAAAAGTAATCTACTTTAAATTAAAACAAAGGGAGAGGAATAACAAGAAAGGTTGCTAGCACATATGGATAGATGGTTGTGCCTTGTGTCTGTTTGGTGTGAATGAGGTGACCCAGGTTCGAATCCTGGGTGCACCCTTTTGCAAAACACTTTATTTTTTATTTATTTATTTTTGCAAAACAGGTTATCATCCAAACACAAATAACTTTTTAAAACTACTTTTTACAGAAAACATTAAATCAAACTCATATAAATTTGTAAATCACAACAGATTTAAGAATTACATAAAATTTTTGTTCAAAGGTCTTTTTGAAAAATCACACCACTACAAAAGTAAACCCATGAGCTCAAATAAGCTTTTGCAAACAAAAGAACAACTAGAATTAATAACAAGAGCAAGTACTATCAACAACAACAACAACAACTAAAAAAAATAACAATTCAACAACAATGTCGAAAACTAGAAGGGGGGTTGAATAGTTTACCGTTTAAAATCTTTTTAACTTGTTAAGTTAGCTTTGAAACTTTCCGTTTGATCAAAGATATATACAAAAACACAATAAATAACTTGCAAGTAAATGAAAGAAATGATCAAACCACAACACTAGTATTTATCGTGGTTCGGCTACAAGGACTCTTTTTCCTTGCCCTACGTCCACGCCCCGAGTATCCAACTCGAGAGTTTCTTTCACTAGTCAACAAGCTCCTTTCACCGGTGGAGAAAACCTTACACGTCGCTTATACTTTTACCGACACAAAGCTAGATGTCGAGTTCTTTACCAAGGGTACAACCACTCCCGTTAGTTCTTTACAAGGGTACAAGTACTCCCTATACACTTCGTATTTTGAGGACTAAAATACTAACCGATCACTACTGAAAATACACAATCAAATGAAGTGTAAACTACACAAGTCTACACAATGCTAAGCTAACAAGTCTTGCAACGTTGTGTTGAATACTTGTTACTTTTAGTAAGCTCGTGAATCTCTTTGCTACAAAAAGAAACTTCACATATGAAATGTTAAGGGGTTAGATGAAAGAATGAATGTGTGTGTGAAAATATAATGTCAAGTGATGAGCAAAAATTCAACTTGTGGCTCAATATTTATAGCCAAAACCTTCTGCAGGTCTGGCGGATCAGGCGGACCCCTGAGAAGGGTTCCGCCCGTGTACCTCCAGGGTACCGCCGGGCTTGCAGTTGGTTTTGCAATAAATCTTGCAAACCAAACAAAGTCACACCTCATTACTCTTGCAAACCAAACAATGTCACATCAAATAATGTCAAGTCAAACACTAAACTTGCAAGCAACATTTAAGTAAGTCAAACACATTTCTTTCCATAAATGTATAATGACAAAACTTGCCATAAATGTGATGTGACAATTCTATTTTTAGAAAATAAGAAGTGTTGTGTTTTATGAAATGTAAAATGTAGCAAAAGTCTAGTTTATGCAAGTCTTTAAAACTAAGATTATGTTTTACTTAGAAACTAAAGTTTACATTTGTCATTAACAAAACTTAGAGAAGATCGTAAAATATAAATAATGTTTTTAGGCGATATTTGTAATAACAATCTCCCCCTTTTTGTTGATAACAAAACATACACTTTGTTTTTAAGTAACTCACAAAATCTTGGTTTTTAAGACTTAAAAAAAATTATATTAAACTTGTTTTACTTAATTTATGAAAATCATATTAAGTTTTGAAAGTTCAATAT
This sequence comes from Artemisia argyi, assembly GCA_030686995.1. Taxonomy (NCBI): domain Eukaryota; kingdom Viridiplantae; phylum Streptophyta; class Magnoliopsida; order Asterales; family Asteraceae; genus Artemisia; species Artemisia argyi. The sequence goes on along the minus strand of CM060709.1, from coordinate 147,735,571 downwards.
ATTTCTCCCCCTTTTTTGTCGAAACAAAAAGTAGAGTGGCGAAGCGGAATAATGCCCATGCTCCCCCTTGGTTGATACTCCCCCTAAATGGAGTGCCAAGATGGGAAACATGGATTTTCGACCCTACAAAAAAAATGTTAGTTGGTGATATATATAGTGAAGGATGTAGTTACCACACACATTGCAACCACAATGACAACACAAACAAGATCAACCAACAATGTACTAAACTGAGTAGAAAGAAATATCATTCCAAGTAAAATTTTGACTTTAAAAAGTCAAAAGACAAGAAATGAGAACTATTCTTCTACTTCTAAACAAAAACTAAAAAAATAACCAAGAAAGAAAAATAAAATCCTACTTTCCTAAATTGGGGCAAACGGCCTCCAAGGATTGTCTAGGATTTGTTGGGGTGGGAAAGAGCATCCAAACGTTCTATGACGTGTTGGAATGCAAAACGGGTTTCATTGTGGAATTGGTTAAGCAATGTTTTGATGGTTTCACCCATTTGCTCACAATTTGAGCAAGCATGGGGATGAATGGGTTGAAATGGGTTGGTTTTGGTTTCTTGGTTTGAGGGTTGGTTGGTTTTTGGTTCTTGGGTGGAGGATGGATTTGGTATTGAGTCAAGCAAGGTGGTTTGAAATTCCATTGCTTGTTGAAGGTGGTTCTCAACCATGCTTTTGATTTCCTCATATGAGGGGAAGAAAGTCTCAAAGGTTTGGGCTTGAGAATGTGATGGATTTGGGTGATCATTGTTTTCAAAGTTAGGTTCTCCATATAGAGGACCATGGATGTCATGGTAGATGGGGTGAAACTGTTGGAATTATAATAACATGACAATCATAAATAAACCAAAACACATCAAGTAAGCATATAGCGGAAGCAATTATAACAAGACCATAATATGTAATTAATTAATACGAAACATAAATAATAAATAATAAACGTACCTTAATGATTCTAGCCCGAACAAGAATCAAAGCAATCTTCCGGAACCAATTCCCCAATATAGGGTTTATGTGAACAAACCAAGAGACAAGCAATAATATGCTTGCTTCACGATCTTGTACACACGTACTACTTCAAGCAAACGTTATGCAAGTAAGATGAGCACAACACACGCTTAGAATAACAAGTCTCGACTACCTTCACTTAATGGGGCTTGTCGAAAAATGCTAGAGAAGAGAAGAGAAGAAAACACACAAGTTAGGTTTTCAAGTTGTGTATAGAATGAGAAAACTTGTGTGTTTATATAGGCTTGGAAATCTTGGAGCAAAAGACACCCAAAGGGTTTGGCACCCTTTAGGCCGATCGGCCCATCATCCCATGATGGGGCTTTCGGGTCCTTCATGTTGTTCCAAATTTCATCTCTAGTCCTTCCCTTTTATTCGTCTAATAATCGTTATCCATTTCCGTTTAAACGTTAACGATTAATACGTGTTTATACTCTAATAATTAATATAACATTTATATATAATTATTATACATTTACTTTTCATACGTAAAGTGTGCAATCCCGTGATCTCGAGTTCGATCCTAACACACGACTATTATTTTATCGTCTATAAAACCAACAGCTCCCACTTAGACATATCATAATAGTGTGATCACATCGGTTAGCGTCTTGCAACACGCCGATGCCTCTAGTACAAACCGAGTAAGGTTCCTGGAAAACCTTTTAATGATTTCTCATTATTATTATCCCTTTGTTACTAATACCACGTTAATAAGGATATGGATCTAGGTCATTCCTTATTTAACCATTCTGTTTCTCGTTGTTAGTGATTTACAAGATTACCAAATCTTCTGAACATTTCAGGAAAGACTTTGGGCGCGGCCACGCATACACCTTGAAAACCCTACGAGGGGCCCAGCAGTATTAAACTCCAAAATTAATTTGAAGGAACAAATTCTTTATTGACTACAAGCAAAACACATAAACTTTGTAACACTTCCGAAAACAACCCTTATGACTACCAGTTACGTATAGCGTTAAGTTGCTCCACAAAAATGTACTACATCTATGATCATTATCTTGTATCTCAAGTCTGAGGATAACTTCTTATGATTTACTTAATGACAAGATCCATAAAGTAACATCATATAGTTGGGATAAGTCCTATATTCAGTATCATCGAATATCATCTGACATGGCATGACTACGCACCAATATACTTTAAGTATATTATACCAACCTTCAGATTTGTCTTAATTTAATAATATTCCCATATCATTAACTGACAATAGACAATTTAGAATAACATTTATTCATGGATTAAAACATACAAAATAGGACAACAATAATTAACAATAGAAATAAACATACCAAAATACTTTATTTCATTAAATAATAATTGTTTACAATATCCTTTATCCAAATACTAATCACAGTTATGCATGAAACTACTAGCTAATTTAAGCCCAATGCCCTTGGCTAAATCATAAAGCTTTTCTTTCGCCAAAGCCTTAGTGAATGGATCAGCTAAGTTATCATCTGTGTGAACTTTCAGCAGATTTATTTCACCGTCGTGAACCTTTTCTCGAACAAAGTGATACTTCCGTAGAAAATGTCTGGTGCCTCTCATGACTCCAGGTTCATTGGCAAATATGATTGCAGCAGAATTGTCACAATACATATTAATAGGTAATTCAATTGAAGGCATAACACCAATCCCTGAAATGAATTTCCTAATCCAAACAGCCTCCATAGCAGCTTCTGAAGCAGCAATGTATTCAGACTCTGTTGCAGACATAGCAATTGTACTCTGCTTCTTGCTCTTCCAGTCTACTGCTCCTCCATTGATAACAAAGACATAACCCGTCTGAGACTTCGAATCATCTTTATTACTTTGAAAGGACGCATCACAGAAACCTGTAACATCAAGTTCTGCAGCTGGTTCTTCACCATATACCAAAAACATATCTTTTGTATTTCTCAAATACTTAAGAATATGCTTAACAGCAATCCAATGTTTTTCACCTGGATTCTGTTGAAATTGACTGGTGATATTTTGAGCAAACGCCACATCTGGCCTTGTCCATTTTACCGCATACATAATAGATCCCACAGCCGAAGCATAAGGAACTTTACTCATGCGAGCCACCTCAGTAGGTGTTGAAGCACAATACTCATTACATAAGCCATGTTTTACTTCCATCGGCAAATTTCCTTTCTTGGAATTTTGCATATTGAACCGTTTCAATACTTTGTCAATGTAAGCACTTTGACTTAATCCAATTAACCGCCTCGATCTATCTCTATAGATTTTGATTCCCAGAATGTATGCAGCTTCTCCTAAATCTTTCATAGAAAAACACTTTCCAAGATATGCCTTAACTTTTTGCAAACTTGGAATGTCTTTTCCCATGATCAATATGTCATCAACATATAAAATTAGGAAAATTACATTATCACTCCCACTAGCTTTGTGATACACACATGGCTCATCAAGATTCTGAGTAAATCCAAACTTTTTGATTTCAGCATCAAATCTCTTGTTCCATTGTCGTGATGCTTGCTTCAATCCATAAATGGATCTTTGAAGTTTGCATACACGATTTGGAAACTCTGGATTTTCAAACCCTTCTGGTTGTGCCATATAGATGTCTTCATCTAGATGACCATTTAAGAAAGCGGTTTTCACATCCATTTGCCATATCTCGTAGTCATAGTACGCTGCTATAGCTATGAGAATCCTAATAGCTTTTATGTCTGCTACAGGAGAAAAGGTCTCCTCGTAATCAATTCCAAAAGTTTGAGTAAAACCTTTAGCAACCAGACGAGCTTTATAGGTATGTGCATTTCCATCCATGTCAGTCTTAATCTTGAAGAGCCACTTACTCCCAACTACCTTGGCACCAGGAGGTAAGTCAACTTCTTCCCAGACTTCATTGTCATGCATGGATTGTATTTCCCCTTCCATAGCAGCTTTCCATTTAACCTTTTCAAGACTACTAATGGCAGCTCTATAACTAGTAGGTTCATTAAGATCCCCTAGTATATGCTCATCAACCTCTACATTAAGACATAGACGGTCAGGAGCTTTCACAGATCTTGAAGATATGCGAATGGGAACTACTTCAACTTCCGGTGGAGGACTGATGAGGCGAAAAATGATCCATTTTTAGGGGGTCATTTAAGCCCGAATCCGATTTTATTTGATCAAATATTGCCCTAAATCGTTCCTTTTATGATTTTAGGTGTTTGGAGAGTGAATTCTGGAAAAGAAGCCATTTTGGACGTTTTTGGAGCATAAAAGTGAAGAAAACGGCAAAGTACCAAATTTCCATGCTGAAGATACAAGGTGACGGCGTCAAGACCACCATCTTGACGGCGTCAAACATGAGGAATTAAACACCGTAGGTGGTGACGGCGTCAGAAGGCTTCATGACGGCGTCAAAGTGGCAAGAATAAAATACCGTGGGTGGTGACGGCGTCACATAGGTCGTCATAAGTGGATCAAGGCCGTCCGAGGAAGTATATGGCGGCGAGGTGACGGCGTCACAAGTAACTCTTGACGCCGTCAGCCTGTTTTTCCTATATATAGTTTTCTAGTTTTTTCATTAAAAGGAAGGAGAAGTTTTGGTGAAACCCTAAAGACGATTTTGGTGCCTCTTTTACAGGTTTTTCAAGGGTTCCAAACCCTTGAGACCTTGCATTGTAATTGAGATAAGTGTACTTTCAATTCAATCAATATGTCTATGTGTTGGTTGTTTATATCTTGTTCTTGTCTCAATTCTACTATGCTAGGCTAGATCTCTTTTGTGTTTGCTTAGATCTAATGAAACCTAGATGTTGATTATGTGTTGATTACTTGTCTATTCTTGTTTTGAATGAATGATTTATATGTTAGGCTTAAGAAAACTGGCAGATCTCCAAATGGTAACATGCTTGAACGTCTTAAGAAACATGAACCGAGGCGTACTAGGTCTTTATTGGTTGTATTTAATGCATGAGCCACTGTTTACAATCCCTATAGTTGTGCTGGGTCATGGTGTAGGAGGAGATAAGAGCTCATAGAGTTGGGGAGTTATGTATGCCACCCCACGAATGGTATTAAGGAATACAATCCGTCATTCATATAAGTGTAACAAGTAATTAACATGTAAAAGATATCTAGGGAGTAATGAAGTCTAAGTAAACACAATTTCTCCAACCACTGCTCACAACTTTAGTATAATTTAGTTTAATTTCATTTTCATTATTTTATTTTAATTATATAATAGCTTTGGGTTAGTTGATTAGCAACTAATTCCGCCCACTCTTCCAAAACCCGAGATTTTACTTGCTTTCATAAAAATATAAAAATACAAAAATAATCATCTTTCACCTCTAGAACTATTAAGTAGGTTTTCTAATCCTAGCGACACTATTCCTAAGCTGAACGATCAATCCCCCGGTACTTGTCACTATACTATACTACAACGATCAGGTACACTGCCTGGTGGGGGTTGTAAGCTTCTCGAGATCCCTCGAGAGGTAAAGCAAGGTGCGATTCCCACGCATCAAGGACCCAGACTTTCCGGTTCTATAGGAAGTGTGCTAGTGTTTTCTGAAAGCAATGCATTATCTAGATCATATTCTAGATCATATACTCTCCCACTGACTTCTTGAAGTACAAAATCACTTTCAAGAAAATCACCATACCTAGCAACAAATACTTTGTTCTCAGGTGGGTAGTAAAAATAGTAACCCATTGTTTCCTTTGGGTATCCTACAAAAATGCACTTAACAGATCTTTGTTGGAGTTTATCTGGTGAGTCACGTTTAACATACGCCTCACAACCCCAGATCTTTAAATAAGACAAGTTCGGAGCTTTTCCAGTCCATATTTCATACGGTGTCTTATCAACCTTCTTTGTGGGAACCATATTCAAAATACGAACAACTGATTCAAGAGTATAATCCCAAAAAGATAAAGGAAGATTAGTAAGATTATACATTGATCGAACCATGTCCAACAATGTACGATTCCTTCTCTCAGATACACCATTTTGTTGTGGAGTATATGGAGATGTGAGATTCTGGACAATTCCATTCTCAGTTAGGAAATCTTTAAAATCTTGACTAAGGTATTCACCACCTCGATCAGAACGAAGAGCTTTAATCTTCTTTCCCAATTGCAACTCTACTTCTGCTTTGAAAACTTTAAATGTTTCAAACACCTCATGTTTATGTTTAAGTAAATAAACATAACCATAACGGCTGAAATCATCTGTAAAAGTTAAGAAGTAGACAACACCTTTCCTTGACACATGTCTAAGTGGTCCACACACATCAGTATGTATTAAACCAAGTAGATCTGAAGCTCTTTCCATATTGCTATGAAAAGGTTTCTTCGTCATCTTCCCAGAAATACAAGACTCACATTTATCAAATGAATCATCATTGATATTTTCCAAAAGCCCTTCTTGTTGCAGCTTTTGCATGCGAGCCTTGCCTATATGGGCAAGTCTACAGTGCCAAAGGTAAGAAGAATTCAAGTCATACTTTATTCTCTTACTAATGCTATACATTGAATTATTATTATTGGACATACAATTATTCATATCAATTTCAAACACACCATTCACAGCAACAGCATTAAAATAAAATACACCATTTAAAGAAACAGAAATTTTATTGCCATCAATAGTATGAGTAAAACCAAGATCCAACAAACATGAAAAGGAAACAACACCTCTAACAATAGAAGGTGTATAATGACAATTGTTTAAACAAAGTACTAAACCCGAAGGTAAACATAAATTAAACATTCCTATGGCTTCAACCACTGCTTGTGCTCCATTGCCCACTTGCAGAAATTGCTCCCCATAAGATAGCCTCCTTTCCTCTCTAAACCCCTGCAGTGTATTACAAATGTTAATACCACATCCAGTATCATATACCCAGGAATTTAATTTATGAGATAAAGTAAATAATTCAATAACAAATAAGTTACCTGAAGAACTGGCGCCCACGTGCCCAGTCTTTTTCACCTTATTATTTCACAAGTCATCGAGATAAAGAGGACAATTCCTCCTCCAGTGTCCCATCACATGGCAGTAATGACATCCTTGATCCTTCTTCGGATTATCCTTCTTAGGAGGGTTGTTCAAGGGTTGATGAGGTTGATAAGCCATAACTTGCTTATTCTTATCAGCCTTACCTTTAGCCTTAGCCTTACCCTTACCCTTCTTCTTGTTCGCATTAGGCTTGTTAATTCTACCCCCATGAATCGCAAGAACTTGGGGCGTAGGAGCCTTTTGTGGTGTACCTTTCTCATAATCAATGAGCAGTGCGTGCAATTCACTTACAGTCTTCCCCACGCAATGCATATTGAAGTTCCTCACAAAACCACTAAATTCCTTGTCAAGGGATCTATTGATTAAGTTCACAGCCATATCATTGTCATAGGGTTTCCCAAGTGTTTGTAGTTGATCCATGAAGCTCTTCATTTTCAACACATGAGCACTTACAGGTTCACCAGCACCCTGCTTACAACCATGTAGAGCCTCCATCAAATCATAAACCTCTACATTTGATGGTTTCTCATATAGTTTCTTGAGTTCATCAATCATGTTCATGGGGAAGTACTCTTCAAACTGCCTTTGAAGAGGTGGTGACAAAGCCCCTAACATCATTGCGGCTACATCAACATGTTCCTTACAAGATACTTTCCATTCAGCCTTGGCAGCCTCAGTAGCTGCAGGACCTTCAGGTTCAGCAGGACAAGGCATTTTCAAAATATCAAGTTGATCAGTCACTCGCAAGACAATCCTGAGTGAACGATACCAGTCATTGAAATTTTCTGAGCCAGTCAATTTTTCTCATTCAAAGAAAGTCTTGAACGCAGAACGAAAGTTGGTGTTATCAGTTTGAGCCATTTCTACAGATAAAGAAAGTTCAAAACATTAGTATTTTTGATAATACAATTTTTCAAGAAAATAAAATACCCAAGTAAATCATATCCATAGAATAATCTTGAAAACTAGGATCCTACATAAACATAGATTCATCACATCAGTTGATCTGCTAGTAATGAAAGTATAATATGAGGTAACTTGTCGTACAATAATTGGCATAACATTTGTCCAATTCCTAGATTTATGGGATTTACAATCACAAAACATTTGTATTGTAAGCATGTTTAATCCCCATCTTAATGCCTTGAGTCCAAGATCTTACTTCCTACTCAATTTAAGTCGTCTAACTTAAAAACTGCAAACTCATAAATCCATCACATCAGTTGATCTGCTAGCAATGAATTTATGAAATTTACCTCTCCATTGCAATCTAGCCAAGCTCTCACATGACGTAAACCACAACTTCAAGTGTTCTTAATTAGATGGCATTTAACTCAATTTAATAAGGGTATAAATTTTGACATGTGATCAAAATTAATGTATAAAGAAGCATGCATACAACTTTATAACATTGGTTTTACAAAACAATTTTAATTACCAATTTATAAGAGTAAAATAGCAAAGTTTTGATTGAGGTATCGGGTTCACCAATTAAAGAATTACCAACAATTATCGTCCACTATATCGTACTTTTGCATAAGCCCTAAGGCTTAGTGTTTCGGATAATCATTATGGAATTGTGGTGAATTCACCCTTAAGATGACAATGTACATGTAATGGTTGTTCGGTAAGTCTAATTTACACACAAACGAGCGTTAAGACATGAATGTTGTCTATCTAAGGCCACAATTTAACGCGTTGCCATCCTTATACCCATCTTGTAGTGTGTAAACTTCGGTCGAGCCTATTTAACCATTACGTACAAAACATCAATCAACCATTCCTTTAAAATTTAAACTCTTAAAACCAAAACAATTTCGCCATTTATTTAGTCCGTATTATTTTCTATTCAAAATTACCCTTTTCGTTTATAAACATGTCTAACATAAAATAAACAAAAGAAGTAATGTAATAATAAAATAAAACAACCAAATAAACATATACATAATCATAACAATTAAATATGTATAAAACATGTAGCCACATGCAAATCTTATTCAATAGTCCTATTAATAATCAAACTAGGTGTATAATGTATTTATTCAATTAAGGCTTTCTTCTTCTAGGAAAAAGAGCCACATACATCGATAAATCGATTGCGTAAGCCAAAACTAAATTAATACCACATAGCACATAATTGATTACTTAATATTGGAGTCTTCCCCAATTCGACATCTATTAATAAATTTACATGTTCATATATTTAAACAATTTAAATAATCATACAATAAAATCCATGCAAATATGCACTTTTCATGGATTAGCTTAACAATTAACACATTGCACCAAGGTCGTTTACTAAAATGCATAAACAATTACATGACATCCTAGGGTTTCTAATCATATTAAAACAAAACCAAAACCCTAAAACCTAAAAGGTCAATCGACCTAATTAAAAGAAATTAGGGTTAGGAATCAAAACCCTAAAAAAACATGTAATTAACGAATCAAAATTCAATTTTTATGCTAGTTTCGATAATTAATTACATATTACAACGGCTCGTGATGCCACTGTTGGAATTATAATAACATGACAATCATAAATAAACCAAAACACATCAAGTAAGCATATAGCGGAAGCAATTATAACAAGACCATAATATGTAATTAATTAATACGAAACATAAATAATAAATAATAAACGTACCTTAATGATTCTAGCCAGAACAAGAATCAAAGCAATCTTCCGGAACCAATTCCCCAATATAGGGTTTATGTGAACAAACCAAGAGACAAGCAATAATATGCTTGCTTCACGATCTTGTACACACGTACTACTTCAAGCAAACGTTATGCAAGTAAGATGAGCACAACACACGCTTAGAATAACAAGTCTCGACTACCTTCACTTAATGGGGCTTGTCGAAAAATGCTAGAGAAGAGAAGAGAAGAAAACACACAAGTTAGGTTTTCAAGTTGTGTATAGAATGAGAAAACTTGTGTGTTTATATAGGCTTGGAAATCTTGGAGCAAAAGACAGCCAAAGGGTTTGGCACCCTTTAGGCCGATCAGCCCATCATCCCATGATGGGGCTTTCTGGTCCTTCATGTTGTTCCAAATTTCATCTCTAGTCCTTCCCTTTTATTCGTCTAATAATCGTTATCCATTTCCGTTTAAACGTTAACGATTAATACGTGTTTATACTCTAATAATTAATATAACATTTATATATAATTATTATACATTTACTTTTCATACGTAAAGTGTGCAATCCCGTGATCTCGAGTTCGATCCTAACATACGACTATTATTTTATCGTCTATAAAACCAACAGAAACAACAATGGTGTGGGTTGATGGTACACTTGTTGTGGTGGTTGGTTAGGGTTAAGATCCTCATCAAGGTCTAGAATTGACCTTGGTGATTGATTTGCAAAAGGTGGTGGTTGTGTAGGTCTTGGTGGAAGATCATTTAGATCTTGGACAAAAGAGTGTGATGAAGTGGGAGGAGACCCAAATAGTTTCATTGGCTCAATTTTGGGTAATGGTGATGGTGATGAAGTTTTGGATGGTTGAGTTGGAGCACTTGGTGGAGTTGGGTCAATAGGTGATTTAGTTGGTGGTGGAGTGAGCTCATTTGATTGATTGGGTGATGGTGATGGAGATGCAAGGTTCAAAAAGTGTTCATTTTTTATGGGTGATGTGAATTCATCCGAGGATGAGGAGCTTAGGTTGATGGGTTGATTAGACCATAGTGGTTTAACACTAATCCGGGCGGTTTTCCGGATGGGTCTTGAAGGTTGAGAGGTGATTGTTGACTTAGTCATGGTGAAAAATGGTTTATAAGTTTCAGAAATTATGTTGAGGAAGGTGTGATTTGATTGTGTTTAGGATGGCTTAATTTATAGTGTTGATGGATTATGGAAAGGAGTGTTTGGATTTGATGTTAGTCCATACAAAAATGGAGGTTTCTAATGATTTGGAAAACTAATTGTGGGTTGTCAAATCATGGAAGTCAATCCAATGAAAATGGTGAAGTGAGAAGACAAGTTTTGCACTAAATGCTTAGTGGTTTTGGTGGATTTGTGGTAGTAAAAATCTCAGGGATTTCAAGGATCCCTTAAAAGGGTTCCTTCCTTTATGTTTGAGGGGTCCTTGAGGTTGTTATGGCAAAATTTGAATTTTGGCGGGAATTAGTTTTGGTTAAGTTTATGGAAGAAGGAGTATCCTATTATGCTAAACACATTGCAAGTAATGAGTTTCTACATAAAAGGATTGGATTTTGGTGTTTGGATGTTGAATTGGTGAAAATGAAAACAAAAATTCTGCAGGTAGCTGGCGGCACCCTCAGAATACACAGGCGGAACCCATTTGAGGGTGCCGCCTGGTCCGTTGGGCCAATTCTGGAATTCCCATAATTTGCACTGGCGGAACCCAATTTTGGGTACCGCCAGATCTGCCAGACCCTAAAAAACTGGCAGTCCGCGTTTTTGACCCGCGAGACGATTTTCAAAATTTTCAAAAATTCCTAAAATAAAAAATATAAGACATTTCTGGTTAGGCAATGCAAAAAATAGACACGTAAACACGCATTTCATAGGACTTTGACCTTGAGGTCGAGAATTTCACTATACTTAGTGAAATTATCATAAACTTGAAAATTTGACAACTTGCCAATAGTTGTCTACCTGCATAAAAGTTAGATACTACATGTTCCAAATTGTATCAAACATTGTACTAGCACACAAATTCATCACAAATATTGTTTAAACGACCAAATTTGTTCAAATAGCACCTAGTGCCAAACACTCCTACACACCCGCACTCATTGACGGTCGATCTTGTTCTTGAGCTTTCCAAGGAATCTTCCAAGATTCTTAAACATCCCCTTTGTTTACTTGAACTCCTCCGACTCATTAGGAATATCCGAAAGTTGAGAAAGGTATTCGAGAGGAGGGAGCCTAGAGTTTGGCAAATTGTCATCTTCACTCATTGAGGAAGACGAAGATGAGGTAGGAGGATGTGGACGTTTTCCTTGGGCTTTGTACACTCTCTTATCACTTAGTAGGACAAAGGTGTGTGGAATGAGAGAGTAGTTGAGGTGTAGACCGTTTGGAGTTGGTGGAATGGGTGAGATGAACCTAAAGAGACGGGTCAAGAGCATTCCATACGGCATAGCCGTTGTGCCATGCACGAGAATGTCGGCCATTCTCTTGGCCATGTAGTAGGCAAGGTTGAAGGGTTGCCTAACGGACAAGGAGTAGAGCATGTAGCAAAGGCAAAGGTTGATATGGTCACGGTTCCCTATTGTGCTAATGACATTGGCTCTAAGGACTTCCTCCCATTTCTTGAATTGGGGCTTAAGCTCGTTCATTTCCATTCCATATGGGTCCTTTTCGACCTCATTCCCCGAACGGGTTCTCCTAATGGTGGTGGTCCTAACAAAGAGGTGGTCACAGAGAACGTCATTTGAGACAAGGGTGTGTCATAAGGGTGGATACGGTCTTGGAGGTTGTCAAGAGTTGAGAGGGAGTGCAAGTCGGAATAGAGGCAATTACCACGGTTTGGAAGTACACCTAGGATTTGAGCAAACTCCTCAAGAGTGAAGGAGTATTGATGACCGCTAACCCTAAAGTTGATAGATATATGACCATAATCATCCGTGGAGAGGACGGAGGATGCATAGAATTCTAGAATAAACCTAGGACAAATAGGCTCGTCGATATTCAAAAGACACTCAAAGTTGATTCTGGCGAATTCGGCATAAAGGTTTGTGCCTTCAAGGAAAGATGGGTCAATGGTTCTACCCTCATGGACATAGTGTTTTTCTAAGGCTTTGAAAACGTTGACTTGGTTTGGGGTAAGGCCTTTGGTTTTGTGATGTTTCGGTAGGTACTTAATGGTGTCCTTGCGGTCGTAGTGGGTTAGAGGAGGCATGGTGATTCCTAGAACAACAAAATTTCACATTTTAGTTTAAGTAAACTACTTATTATAATGTGGATGTTCTAGTGTGTGCCTATATGAAAACTATGTGGAGGTGCGGTTATCTTGACTCATTTTGATGCTTCAAAATCGTTTTATGCAAGTTTTGTTATAAAACAAAAGATAACCCAAACGCTCCTAGTCTAATGTAGCTTCGTTTGAATGTACCCGAAAATACATATTGGTTATGTAATCCCTTTAGCATTCAAGAGACATTATGCAAGTGATGTTTTAAACATAACGTTTTGATTTTGTATTCTCAATGTGAGACGAAAAAATATTTGTCCTACTTGTGAAAATTTTTTTGGAAGGATTTGACATGGGGTGTTTTAGCAAACATGTTTATACTAATTAAAGATGCAATTCCTAACTATGGGAAACATGATTAGTTTTATTAAACACTTAATCTAATGCATGAGTTTTTCAAGTTAATGCATAACCCCAAGTTTTTGTTTTTGTGCAAGAAATAGAATTCCTAGACTCAGATCAGGATTGTAATCATGTTTAGAATACTTACAATGATGATTTAGTTGCAATGTAAATGGATGGAAGACCAAGAATTCGTAGGTATGGTTTGATGGTAAAGTGAATAGTAGCAGTTTGGAAGTGGTGGTATGAGATAATGGGTGTTTGGTTTAATATAAACAAAGATTTTGGTTCTGCAGGTCGGCGGATACGGCAGACCCCTGAAATGGGTTCCGCCCGTTATGTGTGAGGGTTTCGCCGACCCTGCTGAGAAAAATAGTTATGGATTTGTTTTGATTTTTGTGACTTTTGTCTAATGTCCAGAACTATAATGTAGGTTCCATGAGTCCTAAGCCTAGTCTAAGAAGGTTAAAAGGTTCACGTTTAAGGGGTTTTGTGAGAATGTCGGCTATGTTGTCTTCGGAAGAAACTTTCTCAATTGAGATATTTCCTTTTTGAACGTTGTCACGAAGGAAATGATGACGGATTTCAATATGTTTGGTACGAGCATGTTGAACCGGGTTTTTTGCTAAGATCAATGGCACCTTTGTTGTCACAAAGAATTGTGATGTCGTTGAGTTGAATCCATAGTCGACAAGAGCTTGCTTTATCCAAAGAGTTTGTTGACATGCCTTTCCGGCCGAAACGTACTCGGCTTCCGTTGTTGAGATAGCAAGAGCCGTTTGCTTCTTAGAGAACCATGAGGTGAGAAAATGTCCAACAAAAGTACAAATACCACTTGTACTTTTGCTATCGACATAGTCATCGGCATGATCCGAGTCGGCATACACTATGGTGTCTATTCCCGTTCCTTTGGGATACCATAAACCTAAATGTGTAGTGCCTTTAATATACCTAAAAATCCTTTTAACGGCTTCGAGATGGGTAGTTTTAGGATCTTCTTGAAAACGAGCACATAGACAAACACTAAACATAATGTCGGGTCTACTAGCCGTTAGATAAAGTAGACTACCAATCATACCTCTATATTTAGTACTATCTACGGATTCACTTTCCTCATCCTTGGTGAGTTTAGTTTCCGTGGACATGGGAGTTTTGATAGGTTTCGAATCTTCTAGTCCAAATTTCTTAAGCATGTCCTTAATGTATTTAGATTGATTAAAGAAGATACCATCTTCTAGTTGTTTGATTTGGAGACCTAGGAAAAAGTTGAGTTATCCCATCATACTCATTTCAAACTCTTCATGCATGATTTTTGAGAAATCCACACATAATTCTTGACAAGTTGGTCCGAATATAATGTCATCAACATAGATTTGGACTATGATAATATGTGAATCTTTCTTCTTAGTGAAGAGAGTATTATCAACTAAGCCCATGGTATACTTATGGTCAACTAGGAATGTTTTAAGTTGATCATACCATGCTTTTGGAGCTTGCTTAAGTCCGTAAAGAGCCTTCTTAAGTTTGTAAACATGATTTGGTTTTTCAAAATCGATGAAGCCCGGAGGTTGAGCAACATACACTTCTTCATTAATGACTCCGTTTAGAAATGCACTTTTGACATCCATTTGAAAGAGTTTAAAATTGTGTGCACATGCATATGCAAGTAAGATTCTAATTGACTCGAGCCTAGCAACTGGAGTAAAAGTTTCATCGTAGTCAATGCCTTCTTGTTGGTTATATCCTTGTGCAACTAGCCTAGCTTTGTTTCTAGACACAATTCCATTTTCATCCATTTTATTTCGAAATACCCATTTTGTTCCAATTATAGTTTGACTCTTTGGTTGAGGAACTAATGTCCATACATCATTCCTACCAAATTGGTTTAACTCTTCTTGCATTGCAATTACCCAAGACTCATCTTTAATGGCTTCATTAATATTTTTAGGTTCAATGGTTGACACGAAACAAAAATAGTTGCTTTCATTTTGAACTTTTGACCTTAGTGTTCTTTCGTTAATGTTGCCAATGACACTATCTAATGGATGACTTTTAGATTCTTTAACATTGACAAGTTCTTTGTTAAATAGTTCATCTTCTTTGTCATCACTTAAAATTTCTTGATTTTCTATTGCTTGGCTTTCAACTAAGTCATCATCTACCAAAGGTGATGTCTTAGAGGGAGGTGGACTCTCGTCAAATGTTACGTTCAACGATTCCTCGACTCTTAAGGTTTCTTTGTTCAAAACAATGTATGCTTTACTATTTTGTGAATATCCAAGAAATACACCTTCATAAGACTTTGGGTCAAATTTGGTGAGATAATCCTTGGTGTTAAGAATGAAACATTTACTCCCAAACACTCTAAAGTATCCTAATGTAGGCTTTTTACCTTTATATAGTTCATAAGGAGTTTTATTCAAAAATGGTCTAATTAGGACTCGATTTAAAATGTACGTTGAAGTGTCGACAGCATTACACCAAAACTTTTGTGGAATGTTTTGTTCATTAAGCATTGTTCTACTCATCTCTTGCAATGTCCGGTTTTTACGTTCTACTACACCATTAGATTGAGGAGTACGTGGAGCCGAAAAGTTATGAGTTATTCCATTATTATCACAAAATTTACCAAATTGAAATTCATTATCAAATTCACGACCGTGATCCATTCTAATAGACACAATATTAGACCCTACTTGATTTTGAATTTTCTTACTTAGAATCTCAAATTTATCAAAAGCTTCATTTTTACTTTTCAAAAATTTTGTCCAAGTATATCTTGAGTAATCATCAACTATGACCAAAGTGTAGAAGTTGCCTTCATAACTTTGTATAGCGGATGGACCAAATAAATCCATATGCAAAAGTTCTAGACACCTAGATGTAGAAACCAAGTTTTTAGCCTTATGGCTATTATGGACTTGTTTACCGACTTTGCAAGCATCACAAAAGTGTTGGTCATATTTCAACTTAGGTAGGTTTCGAACTAAGTCTTTGGAGGAGAGGTTTTGGATTAGTCTCATGTTAGCATGTCCTAAACGTCTATGCCATAAAGTTGAAGATTCATCTAATGAGGTAAGACAAAGTTTGTCTCTAGATGTTGGATCCATCTTCATGACATATACGTTATTCTTAAGGACACCTTTGGCTATGGTTATACCATCTTTAAGTATTTTATTTCCGTTTTCACTAAAAAGAACATTATACTTATTACGACAAAGTTGACTAATACTAAGGAGATTAAAACCTAAGTTATCAACATGAGCTACATCATCTATAAAGAGGGAGTCATGAGAGATTGTACCTTTTCCGATGATTTTGCTCTTAGCATTACTACCAAACGTAACATTACCTCCGTCACATTTGTGATAAGAAGTGAAGAGGCTTTTGTTACCCGTCATGTGCCTTGAACAACCGCTATCTTTAATCCATTCATCCGGTTCCAAACAAACTTTGAGGCACACCTATTTTATGAAAAACACTCAAACATTTGGTCCCCAATTTCTCATGGGTCCATTTTGGTTAAGCATGCCATTAATTTGTTCCAAGTATGAAAATAGAGCATAAGGGTTCCATGGCATGTGGTTTGGAGTTTGGTAATGTCTAGGAGTGTTTTGGTTCCAAACATGTTGGTAGTTTGGTCGAGCGTTAAAGTTGCTCTTTTGAAAGGGGCGTTTGGGAATTGGAGTCTTGGGTCTTGGTTGAGTAGTTTTAGCTCTAAATTCATTTTTACTAAATCCTACTCCAGTTTTAAACACAGGTTTTGTTCCACTTTTGTATGTAACTTTAACAAATTTTGAACGATCCGAAGTGGATGAGGTTACTGCTGCAGCAGGCCTGGCGGAACCTTCGGGACCAACGGGCGGAACCCTAAATTGGGTTCCGCCTGATCCGCAGGCTGCTGTAGCAATTTTATTTGTTTCTTGTGCAATCTTTTCTTGTTTCATTTGACCCTTTGAAGTTTCTATTTTCGTAAATCCTAGACCTGTTTTATCAAAGGGTGACTTTTGAAGTTTCATAATTTCATCCGCACAAGAAATGCTCTTATCAAACTTCTTAAACTTTGTGGTTTGTTTTATTAGATCATTTTGAGTAATTTTGAGTTTCTCAACTTCTAGTTTAAGCTCTTCACATGATTTGCAAGGTGTGTCAATACCTTTACTCTTTTCTAATCTCTTAGCTTTTTCTTTTAACTCATAAACTTCATTTTCTAAAAACTCCTTTTTAGTTTTCAAAAATTTATTTTTGTTTATGATTTTTAAGCTCAATTCACAAAGTTTGTTATATTCTTTTTGTAAAGTGTCATCATCAATAGAGGAGTAAGATGAGTCAGATAATACCTCATTTGAGTTGTGAGCCATGAGAGCAACATCGTCATTCTTTGGCTCATCGTCATCTCCTTCATAGTCACTCCAAGCACCACCCACAAAAGCTTGTTGAGGTTTGCTCTTGGGTGGTTTTGGACATTCTCCTACAAGATGACTTGTGTCTCCACACCTATAGCACTTTCTTTCAACCTTTCCTTTCCTATCATCACGATCTTTTCGGAAAGTTTTCTTGTCATCTTTAGGTTGCCTTAAAAACTTTCCTCTTCTACGAAAGAACTTCTTGAAGTCTCTAACGGCCATAGCATATTCCTCATCGTCACTATCCGAAGTAGATTCTTCATCATCACTTGATTGGACTCTAGCTTTCAAGGCAATGGACTTAACTTTTTCTTTCTTGCCTCTAACTAGTTCCGAATCTTTTTCCATTACCATTTCATGAACTTTGAGGTTTCCAATTAGCTCATCAAGTGACATGCTTGAAAGATCTTTGGATTCTTCAATTGCCGTCACTTTTGCTCTCCACTTCGGATGGAGTGCTCTAAGAAATTTCCTGACAAAGTTCTTACTACAAAAAGATTCATCAAGTGCTTTAAGTGAAGTAATAATAGTATTAAATCTAGCAAAAGCATTATCAATAATCTCATCTTCGGAAATAAAAAATTGTTCATATTGTTGAACAAGAAGATCAATTTTGTTATCTTTAACTTGTGAGTTTCCTTGATGAGTGACAATTAAAGATTGCCAAATATCTTTGGCAGTTTTACACAAAAAGACTCTTTCATATTCTTTCTTAGGCAAAGCATTGTAAAGCATCATTTTAGCTTCATTATTTTTACCTATTAATTTCTTTTGATCATCATCTTTGATGTTAGTAACTATGTTATCACCATCAATAATTATATACCACAAATCTATATCTTTGGATTTCACGTAAGTTTCAAAACGGTTTTTCCAATATATAAAACCATTTGCTTCAAAGAGTGGTGGTCTTTGCATAGATTGCCCTTCTTTGTAATTTTCAAAATCCATGGATCGTTTCAAGTTTTAAAACACAATATATTTTAAAAGCTTGAGTAACGTAGCTCTGATACCAATTGTGGAAAACTAGAAGGGGGGTTGAATAGTTTACCGTTTAAAATCTTTTTAACTTGTTAAGTTAGCTTTGAAACTTTCCGTTTGATCAAAGATATATACAAAAACACAATATATAACTTGAAAGTAAATGAAAGAAACGATCAAACCACAACACGAGTATTTATCGTGGTTCGGCTACAAGGACTCTTTTTCCTTGCCCTACGTCCACGCCCCGAGTATCCAACTAGAGAGTTTCTTTCACTAGTCAACAAGCTCCTTTCACCGGAGGAGAAAACCTTACACGTCACTTATACTTTTACCGACACAAAGCTAGATGTCGAGTTCTTTACCAAGGGTACAACCACTCCCGTTAGTTCTTTACAAGGGTACAACTACTCCCTATACACTTCGTATTTTGAGGACTAAAATACTAACCGATCACTACTGAAAATACACAATCAAATGAAGTGTAAACTACACAAGTCTACACAATGCTAAGCTAACAAGTCTTGCAACGTTGTGTTGAATACTTGTTACTTTTAGTAAGCTCGTGAATCTCTTTGCTACAAAAAGAAACTTCACATATGAAATGTTAAGGGGTTAGATGAAAGAATGAATGTGTGTGTGAAAATATAATGTCAAGTGATGAGCAAAAATTCAACTTGTGGCTCAATATTTATAGCCAAAACCTTCTGCAGGTCTGGCGGATCAGGCGGACCCCTGAGAAGGGTTCCGCCCGTGTACCTCCAGGGTACCGCCGGGCTTGCAGTTGGTTTTGCAATAAATCTTGCAAACCAAACAAAGTCACATCTTATTACTCTTGCAAACCAAACAATGTCACATCAAATAATGTCAAGTCAAACACTAAACTTGCAAGCAACATTTAAGTAAGTCAAACACATTTCTTTCCATAAATGTATAATGACAAAACTTGCCATAAATGTGATGTGACAATTCTATTTTTAGAAAATAAGAAGTGTTGTGTTTTATGAAATGTAAAATGTAGCAAAAGTCTAGTTTATGCAAGTCTTTAAAACTAAGATTATGTTTTACTTAGAAACTAACGTTTACATTTGTCATTAACAAAACTTAGAGAAGATTGTAAAATATAAATAATGTTTTTAGGCGATATTTGTATTAACAAACAACAAACTCAGTTTACCAAGAATAAGAAAGTAGCAGCAGCAGCAGTCAACATAAGCAGATTTCAAGGCCAAATGGGGAGCTCAAATAAGCATACTAAAAACCACTACGAGCTACTCTAGGGGGGATCCTAACTGAGCACTAAGGGGGCCAAATATAAGCAAACAAAATGAACTAATGAGCACTCCAAACAAGCTTAACTGCTGTAACAGATGGTACAAAATGGAGTTCTCGCAGCCTACAAAAGGGTGAGCTGATGGGCAGTCTTACAAGGGGTGTTTGTACCTGTTGGTTGTTGTTGTGCAGGGGAAAAAAGGACAAACAGGCTAAAAATAAACCAACCAAACGAGCTTGGAACTGCCAAATAAGCTCAACTTTGAAAAGCCTAAACTACAAACTGTTGATAAAACCAAAAATCTAATCCTAAAACTTACTACATCTAAGCTATCATTGAGGACAAAAGGGACAATCAAGCCAGAACCTACTAATGCAACATGTAACTAAATGGGTCAAAGGGGACCAATCTTGGTGCACTGACCCATAAGAGTCAAAGAACAGGCGCACTATCACTAAACTAACCTAAGAGGAACTATTGTGAATTAAAACTAAACACTAACGACGCCTAAATAAGATGCCATCCTACACCACCTATAAAAACAGTTACTAAAAAAAATAACTAGAAAGCACACTAAATCTCTTGAAAGCTATTTTAGAACTATTAAGCTAACTGAAACAGGATTTAATCATCTAAATAAGCTAAACTAGATTACTCTCTTATTTTTGGTATTTATTTTCTAAGCTTTTAAGTGAAACTAAGCACAAGCAGGCTAAAAAAACTAGAGGAGAATTACTGATGACTGAAGCAATCAATCATAAACATCAAAGGAGCAGTTAAGCTAACAATAAGCATAGAAATTAAAAAAAAAACAAAAAAATAAACAAAAAAAAAACAAAAAAATAAGCTCAAAAGAAACAGTAAGCGCAAGGATTTTTAAATGGAAAACTGAATTTGAATTAACGAAATCTTAAGTTACAATACATAAAATGAAAATGACAATTTAAATTTAAAATGCTTAAACAAGTAAATTGGCCAGTAAACTTTTCTAACAGCATGAAAAGTTGGACCCCTTTTAAGTGTGGAGAAGGCTTCTATTTAAACAAGTGAGCCTAAGTTTCTGACGTGGTTCCCTTTTTGTCATCTTCCTGTGTGTTTGTATTGTGAAAGAGATGCAGCTTATGTCCCTTTGTGCTTCTTTAGATTAATCTTCACCCTTGATTTAACCCTTGGTGACCAAACCTTCAATCTGAGCCATGTATTAGAAGTGGAGGGGTGGATTGATGACATGGCAGAGGGCTTCATGTGATACCTTGGACTGTTATGGTGGGTTGATTCGAGGAAATGAGGGTGATGGGAGGATGGTGATGGTTGTGTTTGGAAGGATGTAGTCACGGGAGGGAAATTAGTGATGGAGATGGTGGTTTTTTTTATTATCTGCGTTTGACCAAGAAGGAAGAAGGGGATGCGTTTATTTTTTAGTATAGGGTTAGGGTTTGGTTTTGGGGTGAAAGGTTAAAAAAAAACTTGAATCTGTTTTTAATATCAAAACGTAAAGGGGGTGGGCTGTGGGATTGTTTTGGGCTTTGGGAGATACATGGGCTTAGGTGGGCTGGTGTTGGTTTTTCTTTTTGGATTACAAGGAATCTGTTTGGTTTTACAACTTGTGAAGCCCAAGGTTTCTTTTTGTAACTTTTGAATTCTTCAAGGACTGAAGTTGCCAATCTTCCGAACTTAATTTAAGGGTCATTCCTGTCAAGTTAGATAAACCAAAGGACCAAAATTGAAAATTTCCCAATTTAACACACCAGGGACTAAAACTGCCAATTTGCCAAAGTACGGGGACCAAGTGTGTAACTTTTCCAAAAATTTTTACCCAAAGATCATTTGTGATTCATTTTGACTTTTAAAAAGTTTGGGTTGACTTTTCATTGAAATGACTAACCAGGGACTAGTTTTGTAAAACTTTGAAAGTTGGGGGACTGAAACTGCCAAATATGCAAATTTTGTTCGTTTTTCGTTTGTTTTCACTCGTTTTGCATCAGAAACATATAAAACACGATCTTTGGGATTTTTTTTCGTATTTTGGTGCGTTTTTGAGTGTTTTTAATCGTTTTGCAGTTCAGATTTGACTAAAAATGATGAGTATTTACACACTCATTAGTGCTCAATACAAACTGATTCGAACAAATAAATGGTTTTATGAATATAGACCGTATATATAAAAGTTGGTTTTAACGTGATATTGAGTGTGGCATTGTATAATAATTGGTTTTGTGTAGACACGATCTAAAATGATGTC
Organism: Artemisia argyi; assembly: GCA_030686995.1. Classification (NCBI taxonomy): domain Eukaryota; kingdom Viridiplantae; phylum Streptophyta; class Magnoliopsida; order Asterales; family Asteraceae; genus Artemisia; species Artemisia argyi. The sequence continues at coordinate 147,713,371 of CM060709.1, read as the reverse complement.
GGGGATACGTTAATTTAATCTATTAAAACGACAGGGTTTAAAATTGTCATTTCGATATAAATTATAGTATAAACCCAAAGTTAATTACTTGGCATTTTTAAATAATAAAATTAGTAATTTATATTTGTGACCCTAAACTTTGCTAAATTGACATATTTAACCCTAAACTATTATATTAGTTATTTTAACTGTTAAATATTATTTAATTGTCAATTATAACCTTAAAGTATTAAATTACTATTTATGTAAACATTCTAAATAATGAAACTTTCTAATTATAGAAACTTGCTATTTATGGAAACTTACTAAATACGAGAATCTGCTAAAAACATGAAGTTACCTAATTTGGATAAAACTACTAAAATTGGAAAGTTACTATTTTTAGAAAGTTCTATTTATGGAAAGTTTATTTTTAGAAAGCAAACTTAAAACCCTAATTTGGTAATCTTAACCTAATGCTTCTAATTTTTGTAAAGAAGAAACCCTAAATCTAATCTAGAAACACTTATGATATGTAAACCCTAAGTTTGACAACCTAAAATAAGTTAAGGCTTTAATGAGCAGTTAAGTAATATGTAAACCTTTATTACGTAGATCATGTGAAGAGGGAGTGATCCGTCTTCCCTTCTCGTTCTTTGTTTCATTTCTGCATTTGATTTCGAGGTACAGAAGCCTTTTAGTAAAGGCCATCCTTCTCTCTTTTGTTTAATGTTTCGATTATGATCCCTTCAGTTAAGTGATTCGTTGTGTTTTGGTGTGCAAATAACAATTTATCGAAAATATCAACAAACGTGAAGTCTAATTTATCGTGAGACAAATAGACGTGAAAGTAATACGAGTAAACCGTTTAGGAAAACGATTACCTCGCAAAACTTGTGAAAGTGATATTCAAATTGTGAGACCGGGAAGTGATTTCCCGGGTCGTACCCCAACGAGGTGTGAATGGAAAGCTTCGAGTGAGATAGAGATTAAAACCTTGTATGTTTGGTTGTGAAAGATTGTTTGGTTTTGTAATACGTTAAATTAACGAAAATTACGAATTAACGAATGAAAATGGGATAAACGTAACCTAGATGGAAAATTAAACTAAGGAATGCTAAGTACTATTTAAAATAACCTAAAATGCTACGGGAAACAAAAATAGGTATCGAAAATCCTAAAAATCACAAATTTCACATAAACGTGACGTTTATTCTAAATAAACGTCAACGCGCAAATAAAAACGTTAATTTAGAGCTACGCAAGTCCTACGGGTTTCCAAATAATTTTCCTACGAACTAGATGACAAAAGAAAATTTAAAAAAAAAATTAAAATTAATTTTTCAATAAAAACTCTATTTATTACGAATTAAAAACTAATTAAACTAAATTAAATTCTAATAATTAATCTAATATTCAAAAAAAATTGAAACTTTTTTAATAAATACTACAACATGAGAATACTTTAAGAAAAATTTAAAAATCAGTGGTCTAGTTTCAAAATAAGCATAAATTAAGCTATCTAATACTGAAAGGCTTATTGTAGCAAAAAGGAAGCAAAGGGTTTTAAATCAAATTTTGCAAGTTATTTCTGAAATAAGTCCCAAGGGCGTGTGGTTTGTGAGTGGTTTTGTGAACTGGGTGACCTTGGTTCGATTCTGAGCAACACACTTTTTGTAAAAATATTTTTTTTAGTTTTCTTTTGATTCTTTTAGTATGTTGATTCACAAACTCCAACACAAACAACACTTTTACAAAGGAAGATTATAACTACCAAGGGTTATACGACTAGAAAAACAATCATTAATATGAACAACAACAAGTTGAATGAAAGAAAAATCAACAAGCTTTGCTGATCAAGCAATAGCAGCAGCAGAAACAAGCAAATGGGCTACAATAAGACCTCAAATAAGCTATCCGACAAGCTCAGATGGGATCCTAACTTCTAAATCCTAAAAACTACCTAAAAGGCTTTCAAAAACAACAAGAATCACAACCTGGGGCTAAGATTTGACTCATTTATAGTCAAATGAAGTTTTGCAAAAATCTGACACAGGGCAAAAATAGTCCAAAAGGGTTACTATAAGTACTTGCACAAGCTCAAATAAAAATCTAAAAAATAAGATAATTGTGGATTCATGTAGCGAAGCTGGCATACTTCAACTTCTCAAAGTTTCAAGACCTAATTCTAAGTACAAAAATCACCAAAAATCCTAGAAGATTTGGATTTTCTGCAAAAGAGTAAGTTTTGACTTTTTCAATTTTTCATCCAAGTTGACTAATTGGAGTTTTGATTGACCTTGTCTTACTGAGAGTGATAAGTTAACCCTAAATGAAGCTACTTCAAGCAAGTTACACTAAATATGAGCCTAAATAAAGCTTATGAGACCCCCAATTTTCAACAGTCAAACTGCTAAGAATGTTAAGGGATGTTTGACTATTTTACTCAAATGCTACCACCTTGATGCTTCCAATACTCTTTATTTACCCTAAGAGAGTTGTCTACACAAGCTTTGTCCACTGGAATAGGGCACAACTTAGTAAAACCAACTGATCCAAACACCCCTTTATGACAGATTTGAAAGGGTAACAAAGTAATGCCAAAAATTTCCTACACAATCCTAGTTAACTAACATATATAACACTAAATCAAACTTAATTAATCAGAATTTAATAACTAATAACAGCAACTACTGACTAATCACAAGAATCGACCAAAATTATGCAATGCACCTACTTGTCATCCAAGCTGAGAAATTCTGAGAACCAAAGAACACAAGAACAACCTAATGCTCCCCTGAGCTCTAGACCAACTCCAATATCTATTGTTGCTATTCCTTCTTCTTCTTCTTCTTCTTCTTCTTCTTCTTCTTCTTCTTCTTCTTCTTCTTCTTCTTCCTTTTTCTATTTTTTATACTTTGATTTTTTTTTACTTTTCTTTTGTATTTTTCTGTTTTTCTTTTCTTTTCAGATTTCTACTTCCTTAAAACTTCAAATAAGCTTAAAACAGTTTATAAAAGCTATTGGGATTCACCAGAATGCAACTTAAAAAATAAACAAGAAACTTGAAATTTAAAACAGAAATTCGAATTGATTAAAACTAAAAGATCACTTAAATTAAATTGATAATTTTGAAATTACAACTGAAACTGATTCTAAAATCAAGAAAAGATACAAAGAAGGGATGCCAAACAAGGCTACATAGCTGCCTATTTATACTAAAACATGAGGTAGGTAGAATTCCTTTGTTGTGCTTCATCACTGATTGGAAAAAGCTGTAACATGTCCCATGTGACTTCGTGAATGAATCCCAGCCATCAGCTTGAAATTCCATTGATCATAGCCTTTAAACCTCTTTTGGCGGGAAAACTTATGGTGTGAGGTTTGGATTGCCAGGGTGGATTTTAAGAGGTAGGTAGGGTTTTTTGAGTGATGGAGGAGTGTAGTGGGATTGGCGGTGGTGCGGGGTACTTTTGAGGTCTTGGGAGTATGGTTGAGTGTTGCAGTGGTGATGGGAGGTGATGGTGGTTTATCTGGGTAAAAGAGGGGAAGAGGAAGAAGAGGCTAAGTTTGACCCGTGTATGACTTGTTGACCGTTTGACCCTTTTCAATACCAACGGGGTGGGGTTTTTGGGCTTAGGGGTACTTGGGCCAAGGTGTGTGATGGGTTTTTGGTTTAGGTAGATTGGTAATATTTTTGGATCTGTTTGGTTTATTAAGAGTAAAGCCCAAGGACCAATTGTGTAGTTTGCTGAAAATTGAGGGACCAAAACTGCCAATCTTCCAAACTTCTACCAAGGGTCAATTTTGTCAAGTCTTAAATTCCCAAGGTCATTCTGAGTATTTTTCTTCAAAGTGTAATTCCCGGGGTCCAAAATTGCCATCTTTGAGATTTGAGGGACTAAAATCGCCAAACTCTTAAAACTTCATTCAGGGACTAGAAATGTCATCATATGATTCATGGTGGACTTTTTGTTGACTTTTCTTCATAAAAACTATCCAGGGACCATTTCTGACAATTTTTGAAAGTACAAGGACCAAAATTGTACAATCTCCAAACTTTTTCTCTTTGTTTATTTTTTTTGAAAGCTTTTTACCCAAAGATCATTTCTGACTTCTTTTGAGTTTTAAGAAACTTGCGTTGACTTTTCATTTGAAATAAACGCTTAGGGACTAGTTTTGACAATTTTTGAAAGTTGGGGGACTGAAACTGCAAATTTATGCAAACTTTGTTCGTTTTTTCGTTTGTTTTCGATCATTTAGCATTTGAAACATATAAAACGCGATCTTTGGGATATTTTCATTATTTTGAAGCATTCTTGAGTGTTTTCACACGTTTTGGCAGTTAAAATACAATAAAAATGATGAGTATTTACACACTCATCAATCCCCCAAACTTGAGTATTGCTAGTCCCTAGCAATCTTTTGTGAAAAACTTGATGGATTTGAAAATCTCTTTACCAAAATCCATCACTTCTGGAGTAGCCAGGTGTAAGAACTGTGGCACACCTGATAACCGTGTGATTTTGAGCAAACCACCAGCTGTCAACGGTTTTGATTTGTCTTTACCAAAAGCCGTTTGCTTCTGGACTAGCCAGCTCTTGATGGAATAGTCAACATCTTGGTGAGCTGATTACCAATTATGGATTTTCCACGGCCTTTACCACAAGCCATAATCTTGTGGGCTAGCCAACTTTAGCTTTTGAGGATATGGGGAGTTGAGGAACCATACAATTTTTGGCAAATTGCAAGCCATCAACGGGTTTGAGTTATCTTTACCAAGAGCCGTTTGCTCCTGGATTAGCCAATCCTTTTTTTCGTTTAGACACGGCGGACTGATTACCACAAAAATTTTGAAATAAAGTGAAATTTTTTTTTAAAATTTTAGGCCAAAAACGGGGGTACTAGACGATATAGTTTGATAAAATTCGCTAGAATTTTCCCCTCCCCCACACTTAGAGTTGAATATTGTCCTCAATATTCAAAGTCCCGGCTATTATGCCGAAATTTTGAACGTAAGAAGATAACATTAAAAGCAAATTATGGGAGTGTCATTTTGCATTTTTCACTTTATTTATACAACAACACATTTTTTTTTTGAAGATATATACATTGTAAACAATTGTGGGGGGTGGCCACTCCCCCACACTTAGGTGTTAGAAAGTAGAAAGAAATGAGAGACACGGGTGAAAACCCATGTTGTGCTACTGTTTTTGTTTATCGAGTCGCTAGCTTGACTCGATCCCCGAATTCATTGGTCCATGGGGAAAGTTTGGAGGTCCGGGACAACCATGGGTGGTAAGTCCCCTCCAAAATAATGCTTTAACCGATGCCCATTTACTTTGAAGTTTGGACCGTCATCTTGAGATAACTCGACGGTACCATATGGAAAAACTTTGGCAACGGTGTAAGGCCCAGTCCAGCGGGTTTTAAGCTTACCCGAAAATATCTTCAATCTAGAATTAAAAAGAAGGACTCGGTCACCAACGTTAAAAACGCGGTTTTTGATTTTTGAGTCGTGGATCTTCTTTGTTTTCTCTTTGTAGATTAAAGAGTTTTCGTACGCTTGATCACGAAGTTCATTAAGTTCATTGAGTTGAACCTTCCTATGATCACCCGCGGACTTGAGATCAAAGTTGGCATTCTTAAGAGCCCATTAAGCTTTGTGCTCGAGCTAAATTGGTAGATGACACGCTTTTCCATACACAAGATTATAAGGAGTACACCCGATGGGTGTTTTATAAGCCGTGCGAAAAGCCCATAGAGCGTCATCTAGCTTATCCGACCAAGAGGCACGGTTTTCGCCTACTGTTCTTTCAAGAATTCTTTTATGACCACGGTTTGAAACCTCCACTTGCCCACTCGTTTGTGGGTGATAAGCGGTAGCAAGTCGGTGAGTGACACCATACTTGAGCATGACTTTTGCAAATTGGTCATTGCAAAAGTGAGTACCGCGATCACTAATGATAGCGCGGGGAGTTCCAAACCTAGCAAATAGAGATTTTAAAAATTTTACAACTACTCGGGCATCGTTGGTTGGGAGAGCTTTGGCTTCGACCCATTTCGAAAAATAGTCAATGGCCACGAGTATGTACTTGTTCCCTCGTGAAGACGGGAACGGCCCCATAAAGTCTATGCCCCAAACGTCGAAGATTTCACAAACTTGGATGACATTTTGTGGCATCTCATCCCGTTGTGTTATCTTTCCTTGACGTTGACATGAGTCACAAGATTTGACTAAGTCATGGGCGTCTTTGTAAAAGGAGTGCCAATAAAAACCCGAATCAAATACTTTTCGAGCGGTATAGTTCGGGCCATGATGTCCCCCGGTGGGTCCATTATGACAAGCCCTAAGAATTTTCATGGCTTCTTGGCCATGAACACACCTACGAATGACCTGATCCGCATAAATTTTGAATAAATAGGGATCGTCCCAAAAGTAATGATTCACATCTTTGAAAAATTTGTTCTTTTGGTGGGACGACATCCCTTTGACAACAAAATTCCCCGCATGGTAGTTTGCAAAGTCGGCAAACCATGGGGTACTAGAATCACCACGAGAAGAAATCACATTAAGTGTCTCGAGAGGAAACGTTTCATTTATTTCCTTTTTCTCGAGGACACCTTGATGAGGATTTTCCAATCGGGAAAGATGGTCAGCAGCGAGGTTCTCGGCTCCTTTCTTATCACGAATGATTATATCAAACTCTTGTAGGAGGAGAACCCAACGGAGCAATCTTGGCTTTGCATCTTGCTTGACAAAGAGATATTTGAGAGCCGAGTGATCCGTGTACACTATGCATTTAGTCAAGATTAAGTATGGCCGAAACTTCTCAAACGCATACACCACGGCAAGTAATTCTTTTTCCGTTGTGGTGTGATGAGTGCTTAATCACACATCCTTTTTAGACCTAAATCAGATCAAAAATACCAAATACTAACCAAAAACACCAAGAGAACGTATGTTTTTGTATTTTTGTATGTGCAGGTACGGATATGAGAAAAATGAACAAAAACGATGCCAAAACCGACAAAAACGAGCACGAGAATGGAAAAAGGTCAAAAGCCAGAGCCGGGTAAGCAAAATGATCAAAGAAAGCTCATATTATCATGAGAAGTCCTCAGAGATTCATCAAAGTTACATATTTAGTCCCTGGACAAAGTTTGAAGAATTGGCGATTCCAGTCCCTGTACTTTCAGAAATTGACAAAAGAGATCCCTTAAAGATTATTCGAAGAAAAGACAAAATTGGTCCTTCATAAATCAAAGAATGGCAATTTAAGCCCTTGGAGAAACTTTTGATAAATTACAGAAAAGGTCCTTGAGATTTCATAAAATACACTTTAGGACCCTTTGTTATTTATAATTACACATCCGGATCAATAAATCCAAAGCCCAATCCCTTTTTCCTAATATCCATCCCAAACAACAAACCCACCACCACCCTTTTTAAAACCCGATCCAAACTAAACCTTCACCCGGTCAATCCCTTTCCTACCCGGTCAACAACACCCTTTAATAAAAACATCACCCCAAAACAATTCCCGCCCCCCAAACTATATTCACCCAGAAAAAAATCACTGTAGAAAGAACCCTAGTTTTACCCCCCCCCCCTCCAAATTACCTCTTGTCAGTAATAATTGCCTAATAATTGGGATTCTAGAAGGACTGTCACGTGTCAGAGAGGTCAGAAACACACGGTGCCACGCTGGCAATCCGTGTGAGGGCACATGATCCAAGGGTGTTAATTAATTAATGATTGATATGAGATGATCAACGGCTCAGGGAGGATCAAAATACCTCTTCTCAGCAGGTTATAAATAGAGACCCCCTCCTCACTTTTTAGTTGTTAGATATTAGGAGTAGATTAGGTTAGGAGTAGTATAATTTAGTTTAGCTTATTGTAATCCTGCTTAAAAATTGTACTCTCAATTTTCAGTTTTAATAAAATTCTAATTTTCAGTTAAATTTCTTGCAATTTGATTTTCAGTATTTAGTTGTTTTAAATATGTTTTCCAGCTCTCATTACATGTTTTAATAAGCTCAAATTAGTTTTAGAAATTGGTATTGTGCAATTCAGATTAAAATTTCTTAAATTACACAACAGTCAAACAAAGGTAAACTGCTTATTGCAATAAGCATCAGCTTATTAGGAGATTAAGACAGCCAAAGAGGAGCCATTAGCCTGTCTAGATACAGGCTGTGTGGAAGACCACCTCTGTTTGGCTGAGGTGAATTTGTAAGTCCTTTGCATTTTTTAATTTCCTCTAAAAATAGTATAAGTAGTGTAGATATGTGTTTGTTTACTTTTAATTACTTGTTGTTGCTTATTAAGTCTGATATTACTTGATTCCAGTTATTTAGTTGTATTTTATTTGATTGGATTGAGTTTGATATCTTTTAGTGCATTACTGTTTCATATCTCTTCATATTGGATCTGAGGTGTTTGTGGCTTCTGAGTTGTTTTGCATCTGAGACTTGTGCTTTTGTTTGGATTTAAGACAGTTGGATCTATATTGGTACTGAGATTGATGTTTTGGATTGGTATGCATACTTAACTATTTTATATAAGACATTCTTAGTCATTTTGGTGTGTTTGGATCAGTTTTAGCACCTGTGTTGAGGTTTGGTTTGCATAGGATAGACCTGAGTTACTGTTTGTGTTTGTCTTTGGGATTGAGTTTTCTGTGTTTCATTATTTCATTGTGATTAGGCATCTAGTAGAATCAGTAGCTTAGGTAGTTTAAGCTTTTAAATCAGTCACTTAGTCTCACTACCAATTTTGATAGATACTGCATAAGTGTTCTTGTTGTGTTCTGTTGCAATTTTGTTATTCATTAAAGCTACAAATTAGTTTGGGTAATCTGTTTTATTCATCAATTCAGTAGGTGGTAGTTTAGGATTAAAGGTTTTAGTTATTACAAGCAGTTTAAAGGGTGTTTAGATTAAGTTGGTTTAGCTAGTTCTAGTTGGTTTAGTGTTAAGTTAGCTGCATACTTTGACTTCTTAGAGTATATTTGAGCTATTTTGAGAATAATTTACATAGGCCTAAGGTAAAAAGTCAGCACTTAGCTTCCATCCTAATTTCTGAGTTCATAAGCTGTGTAAGGAAACTGAGATCATTGCATTTTGATAGCAATAGGGTACATTTAGGATAACATATCATAACTTGGTTTAATATAACACTTAGGTTCAAATTTTCTCAATAGAATTTCATTTTGGTCAAAGTTTAGGTGTAACTGAATTTTCATTAAAAAGTCAAAATATGTGAGCCTGCTGGTTTGTGAGCGTCTGATCTCAGGCCTTGCAGGTGGTCAAGTTGGTGATTAGACTTAGGGCTTTTGAGTTTTTTTTGTACCTTGCTAGGTGAACTTTTAGAATAAACTTTTGGTGAGATCTTGTTAGCTTATTAGGTGCCTTAAAATTAAGCTGCAAGTTGGGTGTTCAGGTTTATGTTCTGTCTCAAATTTTAAGCCTGCTTTTGTTATTCATTGTTTGAAAGTTTGAAATTGTGGCACATTTCAGTTCATAATTGGTTGTAGTTGCTTTTTCATTTGAGATTTTGCCCACAGCTTATTTGTCTGATTAATTGCTAATTCACATTATAGCTTCATTGAATCTGATTTAGCCCATATCTGTGTTTCTGTATTCATATTGGTCTAAACACTATTCCATTAAGTTTATTTGAGTACTAAAATCATTTGGTCAAAGCTTGGGTCAGATTTGGTCAAAGTGCTTAACAATAAGCACTCCACATTAAGCAGTTTTCAGCTTATCAGTACTTTTCTGGCTTATTTTAGTTTCAAAATTTTTTCTCAAGCTTATTTTAATATTTTAGATTTTCTGTAATTTTTTTAAATTTTTCTGAGCTCATTTACTATTTTTCTTATTTTATTTTCATTTTTAATCAAAATTTAATACTTTTTAATTACTAAAAAATCCAAAAAAATTAGAAAAAGCCAAGAAAAATCCAAAAATATTTTAGAAAATTATTTTCATTTATTTTAAAATTTTAGAAATTTATTTTTCATTTTTCTCATTTATTTTGAATTTTTAATTAGATTTAATAGTTTTTAATTCCTAAAAATTACATAAAAAGCCAAAAAAATTAGTTTTAGTTTTAAAATTACTTTTTAGGTATTTTATAATTTTCAAAATTTAATTTTCATTTTTCTCACTTAAATTCAATTTTCTTTTAATTTTTAAATTAGTTAATTAGTTTTTAATTCATAAAAAATAAATAAAAAGTAAAAAAAATATTTTTCTTTTTCTCAAAATTTTCTTTTATCATTTTTAACTTTTCAAAATTATTTTGAAGTCCGTAGGAGTCGTGTAGCTTAAAAGTCGCGTTTTATTTCGTACGTTACGTTTATTTTACGTTTTCGATTCTATGTTACGTTTTTAGTTGCCTTATTTGAAATACGTGTTTAATTGATTATTTGTGCTTCATTTACTTAATCATTAGCATAATCTCATCAAAATCACTTTTTACCGTTTTCACGACACATTTCACGATTCGAGAATTCGAAATTCCATTCACACCTTCGCTGGGATACGACCCGGGAAAATACTTTCCTAAGCATTTCTTCGGTAAAACAAACACTAGACTACTAAAACGACTACATCATGGTGTAGTGAGCTTGAGCTTCGGTCAAGGTTTTGCTTGCATAATGAATCGGCTGAAAATGCTTGGTTTTTCGTTGCCCCAAGACCGCACCCATTGCAATGTCACTTGCATCACACATGAGTTCGAAAGGTTGGTCCCAATCGGGGGCAACTAGAATGGGTGCCTCGGTAAGCTTTTTCTTGAGAGTTTGAAAAGCTTCGATGCACTCATCGGAAAAGACAAATGGAGTCTCTTTTTCAAGAAGTTGGGTCATAGGCCTAGCTATCTTCGAGAAATCTTGAATGAATCTACGATAGAAGCCGACATGACCCAGGAAACTCCGAACACCTTTGACAGTAGTGGGAGGAGGAAGCTTAGCAATGACGTCGATTTTAGCTTTATCAACCTCAATCCCACTCTTGGAAATCTTATGGCCAATGACAATTCCTTCCTTGACCATGAAATGACTCTTCTCCCAATTTAGACTAAGATTGGTGTCTTCACACCTTTGAAGCATTTTGTCTAAATTGGCAAGACATGATTCGAATGAATTCCCAACGACCGAAAAATCATCCATGAAGACCTCCATTGTTTTCTCGATCATGTCGTGAAAAATGGCCATCATGCATCTTTGAAACGTGCCCGGAGCATTTCACAAGCCAAAAGGCATGCGTCGATAAGCAAATGTTCCGTATGGGCACGTAAAAGTTGTTTTTTCTTGATCTTGAGGATCGATGGGAATTTGGAAATAACCCGAAAAACCGTCAAGGAAACAATAGTATTCGTTTCCCGCCAACCTTTCGAGCATTTGATCCATGAAGGGTAATGGAAAGTGGTCTTTACGGGTGGCATCGTTTAATTTTCGATAATCAATGCAAACGCGCCAACCCGTCACCAATCGAGTAGGAATTAACTCATTATCATCATTTTTTACAACCGTTATTGTTGGGATCATACTTTTGTATTTAAGTCAAGTCTCGGTCATTACCTTTTGTAATAGGTTGCTTAGTTAGTTATTTTACTATGTTTTATGTTACAAGGCTTAAGCATGTAAGTCCATGGGCTTGAAAGCCCATGTCCAAAAGAAAGGAGGGAGGAAGGGAGTGTTGCCCTACTCCTCCTATAAATATCTTTCAAGCTTGGATAAGTTTGGAAGATTTGTTTGGTTGTTTAACCTTACACATAAGTCTAAACTTACGCATAAGCCAAAGCTTACGCGTAAAGAGAAAACTTACGCATAAACTCTTTGTTTACGCATAAACTACTCTTTACGCATAACCTAAAGTTTACGCGTAAGATTATAGTTACGCGTAAGAATTCAACTTACCCCAGGGATTTTGGACTTAATCAAAGGAACGTGCATTTCAATCTTCTACAAAGATCCATTACTACACAAGTGTTCAAAGATGTCTCAACCACCACATTACTACTTTTCTAATCCTCAGTAACAACATCAGCAGTATCAACAACAACAATACCATCAGCAACAATCATATCAACAACCATCTCAGTTACACTTTCATCAACAACCGTTTAATCCACAACCACAATATCTCATGATGCAACAACATCAAATCACACCTCAACAACAATCATATCAGATGTCACAACAGAACACTCAGTTTTCCTCCAAACAACCTCACTGGTTTGATAGAATGTGTGAAGTTATTACAACTCAACAATCCAGACATGAGGCAGGATCACTTGAAACACCTCCAATGCTAACACCTGGGAACTATGTTCAATGGTCAAGTCGATTCTTACGATTTCTTGAACTAAAGAAACCTCATGGGAAATTCTTGAAACAAGTGATACTTAAAGGACCATTTGAGTGACCAACAAGATTTGAAATTGGTGATCCAACTTATCGAAGTGTCGATGCTCAGAAAACAGCCAAAGCTATGTGGGAACACGTTCATCTCCTTATGGAAGGCACTCAATTGAACAAAGATGATATGGAATCCAAACTCTACATGGAATACACCGACATCACAATTGAACCAGGAGAGTCACTTGAATCCTACTATCATCGTTTCACAAATGTGGTCAATGATCTGGAATGTCACAAAATCACAGTACCAAGGATAGCAGTGAACTCCAAATTCGTCGGTAGTCTTGGTCCAGATTGGCATAAATATGTGACATTTGTACGTCAAACCAAAAATCTTCATGATGCACCATATGGTTTGTTGTATGATTTCCTGAAACACCATGAACTTGAAGTGGAAAAAGATAGAGCTCTACGAGGAGGATACACACCAACACCAACACCAAATTCTTTGGCACTCGTAGCTCAATCTCCCTATGCTCCACCACCAATGTCTAATCGTGCATATGTTCAAGAGCAAAACTACTTCAGTTATCCACAATCTTCTACCTCGAACCAAATGGTCCCTTATGATTCATCTCCACAGAATGCTTCTACTCAACTTGTTCCATCAAACAACAATGATGCTATGTATTACTCAAATTCCAATGACGATGACGATGATGACTTTAATACGTTGAATCAGGGACTTGCTCTTATTGCTCGTGCTTTTAGCAAATTCTCCAACAAAACAAACAACCGTCAACGTTCATCTTCTAACACAAGGAATCAAGCTGTTGTCAATAATGGAAGAGTGGAAATTCATAATCGTAGCTATGGTCGATCTGGTTCAGGAAATTTTGGGAATGGTCAGAGGTTTAGTAACAATGGAGGGTTCAGGAACAACTCAGGGTCTTCTCAGCAAAGGTCTGAACCAGTTGCAACTAGGAACTCCAACTCAGGGAATGCAGTGTGGTGCTACAATTGTAATGAACAAGGTCATATAGCGACAGCATGTCCCAAACCGAGAACTCAGGGTAGTAAGTTTCACAAGCAGGCATTACTCATGGCTCTTCAAGATGAAAAAGATGGACATTTCCCTGAACAGGATAACAACTTCATGGAAAATGTGAACAATGATGATGACATGGAAGATCTGGAAGCCAATGCAGTTGTGATGCTTATGGCCAACATGCAGGAACTTCAGTTTAATGATTCAGGTCCAGTGTATGACACTGACGGCTTGTCTCAGGTACATGACCAAAAAGCATGCCTAATACATGAAATAGCCTCACCTTCTGCTTCTAAATCAGATATGGCGCAAGTTGTTCCATCTAAATCATCTTCACCTTCTCAAACAGATGAACAAATAAGCACAGTTGTCATATTTGATGATGACACAGTTGTTTCATTTGATGATCCTATTGAGAATGATAAACATGATCATTTCGAACAACATGAACCATCATTTGATCCAGACCCTGACCTCATAATGTTATCTAAACAACTGAATGCTCAACAATTGCTAATCGCAAAATGCAACGAGAAAAACAAAGTTTTAAAAGAAACAAATGCGGCACTTGCAAGAGATATTGAGTGTTATAAAATACAACTTTCAAATCAGCAAGAAAAGATTAAACATACAAAAAGTTTTGAAAAAGCTTTTCAAGAATCTTACAACAAAGAGCAAGATCTTCAGCACAAAATGCAAGATCTAATTGAGTCAAACGGAAAGTTGATTTCTAAACTTGAAAGTGAAAAATGTGAACTGAAAATGCAAGTTGAACGTCTTCAAAGAGAACTTTCAAAAACAGAAACAGAATTGTCAAGTTGTCAAAAGGATTTTTGTGATCATAAAATACGAAAAAGGAAGTATATAGATAATTTACTCGGTGAGATTGTTGATCTTGAAAAACAACTCAAAGAATTTCGTAATATTGTTTACAAACACGGGAACTCTGTCACAACAATTCAGAAATTTACTTTAAAACCGAGACCCGATAAAGGATTTGCACTTGGCGATTACAATTCAATGTTTCTTCACACGGCATTCAAAGATATTCCTAAAATTTACAGTATGGACCATTTGCTTGATAATACGATTGTGCGTGTTGTTGTTTTTTATACTGAGGAAGAAGAAGAACTTGAAGACGAGAGTCGATCAAAAATGAGTTATGTTCAATATTGGACACCATATGACTATTCAAAAGCTCCACCTCTTTCTAAATCTTTTGTTCCTCAAAAGGAATTACCTGAGAAATCATGGTATGTCACTGAGTCATATGTTTCATCCTCTAATGCGGCCCCTATCCAAACTGTAGCACAAATAAATGGTCCTTTACCATCATCCGGTGAACTTACACCTTTACCAAATAATTGTCGTGTCTTAAATTATTTCAAAACTTTTATGGAAGATATCAAAATTTTGGAGGAAACAATTGAACGTAACTCTGAAATAAAAATTGAAACTTTTCAATCCGCTTACGAGCGAGAAAAGAGAGATATTTTTCAAAAACAAATGTTGCCAATTATCAAACACCTCCGTCTCTGTGCTACACGTTGGGATCAGGAACTTCAAAACGAGGTGAAAAATATGATAAACGTTTTCAACTCTACTGAAAATGAGATTTTGGTTCAAAAGCAAAGAAATAGAGTTTTAAAAAATGATGCTGATCGACTCTTGGAACAAATTCTCAATGCTGATATTTATTCTGTTATCATGAATGATCTCTATAAATCTGGTACTTCTATGCTTGTGGATGATCTTTGTGTTGATAATAACTCGTTGAATGTGGAAATTGAGACACTGAATCATGAGAATGAAAAGCTGAGAATTAAGAATGATGATGTGACAAAACAATTTTCAAAAGAAATTTGTCAACTCAAACAAAGGCTTGAATGGTGTCAAGCTCAAAGTCTTGAAATGGAATTGAAACTTCAAAGTCAAAATGTTTCAAACTCTTGTCAGCTTTGCAAAAACAACGAGTCTTTAAAAAGTCTGTGTCTCAAATACGAGAAAGAAATTGCGGATTTAAAAATTGAAAATGTCGAATGGCAACAAAACCGCGATGACATTAATTACTGCAATGTGAAACTTGAGTCTGAAATTCAGGATAAAAATCACATCATCATCGATTTGAAAGAGAAAATTAAGCTACTTCAAAAAGGAAAGATGGTTGACACCACGGTGATAGCACCAGGAATGTATCAATTAGACAAAACTTCTAAAGGGAATGTTGTTCAAAATACTAATGTTGATAACTCCACTTCTACAGGACTAGTCTCCACTAATAGCGTTAGCAGACCCAAGCGAAAAAGTAAAAAGAAGAATAGGCTCTGGCAACGTAAAAGAGGATCACTAGAAGCTCAAGAAGTAGAAGATCAACTTAGGAATTTGAATAAAACTCATGTTGCATCAGATTTAGATACTAATCTGGCAAACTGTAATCAAAATCTAAATGTAACGAATGATGAACCTTTGAATGTTTTGAATATTAATGCATCTTGTGTGTTTTGTCATAAAAGCGTTTCATCTGGTGATCATACAAAATTTATAGCTAATTCTCTTCTTAATCGTCATAAGAAATGTAGGACACGCATTCCTTCTAGGCCTACTACTGTCTCTAAGTCTAACTTAGGAAAGCCGCCTTCTATAGTTTCTAATGATGTTGAAGTTACCCCCATAAGTGTCGAGAACAAATCTAGGAATAAGCCACCTACTAGTGAATTCAACATTAAGAAAGCAAGAACTAGTTGGAATTGGCAACGTTGGTTACAACACAAACCAGACTTTAAATGGATTCCTAAATTGTTGAATACATGTGCTTCTAACCAACAGGAACCCGCACATTCTTTGGGTTCCACCCTTACTTCTGTTCCATCCGTGTCTTCTTCTTGTGATGCAGGTGGTACAGATTGTTCTCTGGATTGTTGATAGCGGATGCACCCGACATATGACAGGCAATCTCAAACTGTTACACAACTTTGTCTCAAAGTTCATTGGTACTGTCAGATTCGGGAATGATCATTACGCTTTAATCATGGGATATGGTGACTATATCAGTGGGAACATTGAAATCAGTCGTGTTTATTATGTGGAAGGCCTTGGACACAACCTTTTCTCTGTTGGTCAATTTTGTGATGGGGATCTAGAAGTTGCATTTCGTGAGAAAACTTGTTTCATTCGTGACCTACAAGGAAACGATCTAATGTCTGGCTCGCGTGGTTCTAACCTTTATACAATATCAATGTCAGATATGATTGCTACATCTCCGATATGTCTTCTCTCCAAAGCAGAATCGACTAAATCTTGGTTATGGCACAAACGTCTTTCGCACTTGAATTTCAAAACTATGACTGACCTTGCTCGTCACAAACTTGTTGATGGATTTCCAAGATTCCATTTTACCAAAGATCACTTATGTTCAGCCTGTGAACAAGGAAAAAGTACTCGGGCTCATTTTCCTTCAAAACCTGAGCAAAGTACGAATCATGTTTTACAATTGCTTCATATGGATTTGTGTGGACCGATGCGTGTTCAAAGTATCAACGGTAAACGCTACATACTAGTAATTGTGGATGACTACTCCAGATGGACTTGGGTTTATTTCTTACGAAGTAAAGATCAGACTCCTTCAATGATCATCACCTTTCTCACTAAAATTCAAGTTCAGTTACGCAACACGGTACGAATAGTCAGAACTGACAATGGAACTGAATTCAAGAATCAGACACTTCGGTCATATTTTGAGAAAGTGGGAATTGAACATCAAACATCTATTCCTAGAAGCCCAGAACAGAATGGACTTGTTGAAAGACGCAACAGGACGTTAGTGGAAGCTGCTAGAACTATGTTGATTAATGCTCAATTACCAGATTACTTATGGGCGGAAGCTGTTTCAACCACATGTTATACCCAAAACCGTTCCATGATAACAAAACGCCATCGCAAAACACCGTATCAAATTGTTCACAAAAGAAAACCGAATATCGATTACTTTCATGTATTTGGAGCACTTTGTTATCCGAAAAATGATCGTGATGATTTAGGTAAACTTAAAGCAAAGGCTGACATCGGAGTGTTCGTTGGATACTGTGAACATTCTAAAGGTTTTCGGATATGGAATCGTCGAACAAGAGAAATTCAAGAAACCATTCACGCTAATTTTGATGAACTCACACAAATGGCTTCTGAGCAACACAGCTTAGGACCCGAATTCAATCGTCTTAACTCTCCGGAATCTTCGGCTGAACCATTGCCACTCATCCGCAAAGAATTGGAAACCTTGTTTGCTCCACTGTTTGATGATACAATTGAATACCGTTCTACTGAGGTCTCACCTAATTCCGCTGCTCAACCTGATAACCTTCCAGTACCTAACTCACCTCAACAAACTACTACAACTGATGAGAGAGACGGTCCTCCAATTGCATCACCATCTACAGCAGAACAAACTGTTTCTAACTCCCACCAATCAGCTGAAGATCCAACACCACCATCAGTTCCACAACCCGCAGAGCATGATCCTGATGCGTTCTTTAACCCGTTTGCACCGGCTCCTACCTTTCCTGACATAGCTGAGTCGTCTACACGCAATTTGGATCCTGCTAACATGCGAGATACTTACCAACTACACCCTTCAACACACAAATGGACTCGAGACCATCGACTAGTTCATATTATTGGCCATCCAGATGCACCTGTAATGACAAGACAACGACTTCACACTGATGGAGAAACTTGTATCTATGCACTCACAGTTTGTCACGAAGAACCTAAGAACATTAAAGAAGCAATGACTTATGACAACTGGATTGAATCTATGCAAGAGGAATTTCAGCAGTTCATACGATTAGAAGTCTGGGAATTAGTTGAAAGACTTGACGGAGTCTTTGTCATCGGGTTAAAATGGATATGGAAGAATAAGCTAGATGCTGAAGGAACTGTCATACGTAACAAATCACGCCTGGTAGCGAAAGGATATTCCCAACTAGAAGGACTTGATTTTGCTGAATCCTTTGCTCCAGTGGCTAGACATGAAGCTGTTCGGATCTTTTTGGCCTATGCTGCACACAGGAACATGGTTGTTTACCAAATGGATGTGAAAACAGCATTTCTTAATGGAGAACTCCGTGAAGAAGTGTATGTAAGCCAACCTGACGGCTTCGTTGATCCTGAGCGTCCTAATCACGTTTACCGACTCAAAAAGGCACTCTACGGACTTAAGCAAGCCCCACGGGCGTGGTATGACAAACTATCCACTTTCTTGCTGGCCAATAAATTTTCTAAAGGATCGGTGGATCCAACACTATTTACAAAAACCTACGGGGAGGACTTACTTGTTGTTCAAATATATGTCGATGACATTATTTTTGCCTCAACAAAAAGAAGTTACTCTAATGATTTTACAAAATTAATGAAAGACAATTTTGAAATGTCCATGATGGGTGAACTTTCGTTCTTTCTAGGACTACAAGTTCATCAATCACCCCGTGGAATTTTTATAAATCAGTCCAAATATGATCTTGAAATTTTAAAGAAACATGGAATGATGACCAGTGATACTTATAATACACCAATGGGCTATACCACAAAACTAGATGCTGTCTTACATGGGACTCCTGTTGACCCTACCAAATACCGCAGTATGATTGGGTCACTCATGTATCTCACAGCTAGTAGACCTGATATAGTGTTTGCTGTCTACATGTGCTCCCGCTATCAGTCCAAACCAACTGAAAAACACCTCAGTGAGGTCAAAAGAATCCTTCGATACATTAACTTGGGAATCTGGTATCCGAAGGATTCTGGTTTTGAACTAATTGCTTTTTCAGATGCTGACCATGCAGGATGTTTTGACACACGCAAAAGTACATCTGGTGGATTACAGTTTCTCGGAGATAAACTTGTGTCATGGCAATCAAAGAAGCAGGACTGCACATCACTGTCGTCAACAGAATCTGAATATGTAGCCATGTCTGCTTGTTGTGCTCAAGTCATCTGGATGAGATCACAACTTAAGGATTATGGCTACCTATTCAACAAGATTCCAATCTACTGTGATTCCAAAAGTGCAATTGCGATCTCCTGCAACACAGTGCATCATTGCAAATCCAAACACATCGATCTCCGTTATCACTTCATCAAAGAGCACGTTGAAAAGGGTACCGTTGAACTGTATTTTGTTGGGACTGAGTACCAATTGGCGGACTTACTTACCAAATCCTTAGCACCATCAAGGTTTGCTAGTCTAGTTCACCAGATTGGTATGCGATGTTTGACTCCAGATGATCTGGAAAAGTTTTTAAAACACAATTGATTGTCAAACATCAAAACTATCTTTGTAAATATTTAAAAAAAAATGCAAGTATACACCACCTCTGTCAACACTATTTTTATAAAATGTCTTTGATTATTAAAAACAAGTGTTGAGGGGGAGGAAAAGTATTTTACATAAAACTTTCTTAAAAATATTTACTTTTATACTTGCATTTTACCAAAAATATTACGTTTTTTTTTTTTTTTTTTTCATACAAAATGATGCTTCAAAAGTGTTTCGGGTTACTCTCCTTGACCAATATAATAAATTTTTAAGATTTTTTAAGACTACGGTCTAAGGTCGAGGGGGAGTATAATTCAACAAGTTGTTCTTGTCTTAACTTGGTGTTATTAACGAAAGTTAAATGAGATAATGTGTTTAGGCATTAGGTGTGTATGTAAGATGAGGTTAAGGGGCCATTTTTGTCAAAATACCAAACTTGGATTAACCTTTGGTCAAAACTAATTTGACCAAGTCATTTACTGCACCTGCATTTTACTCTTACACACATTTAATATCTTCACCAACCAAAATCAACGACTCACAATCATTCGTATAATCCGATCATCAATCTTTTAATCTGTAAGTGTTATAAGGTTTTGATTGTTATTCTATACAATGGTTTTTAATTTTACATTAATCCAACGGTTTAATTTGTCACAATCGATTAATTGGATCTAGGGTTGTGCGTAAATCATGAACCCAGAAAATTGTTGTTGTTATGGTTAAATTGATTGATGGGAAATGTTCCTTGGATGATTATTACCATGTTTCTAAACTCCTTTTGTACCCAGAAACACTAAATCGATTTATTTGGATCTAGGGTTCATACGAGTCATTTAGGGGTTCTTGAGTTTGTGCGTTAGGATTGAAATTGGTGATGGGGATAGTGTTCATGTAAGCCTAGGATCATGTTATTATGGTTTAATTGTATCAGAAACTTGTATTGATCAAGAATCATAGGTTTAGGGTTCGAATGCACTAGCAGTTGTGATCTTATGATTTTGTGGTCAAATGTTGTTATAGTTTGGACCATAAGTTCCTTAGGATGTTATTATCACTTGCCCTAAGTTAATTTCAACCCAGAATCATGTTTGAATGTGGTTGTGGTTACGTGTTCATACGATCCTACGCGTAACTCAGTTTTAGGCATGTTTACGCATAAAAACGTGCATATAAAGTGTGTGGGTTTGAATATTGACCAGTGGTTATGTTTGTACACTCTCAGGAATCAAACTACTCAAATTACTAAAGGTGATTTTCTGGAAAAAGACGTTTTTACACATAAGTTGTTCATCCTACGCGTAAGATTCGACACGTGGACAAACATTGTCTTGGATAAGACAATGTTTACGCATAAAAATTAACTTATGCATAAGTTGTTTCTTACGCTTAAGTCATGATCTTACGCGTAAGTCAGAACCTACACACAAGTTATATCTTATGCTTAAGGTTCAATCCTTTGCCTAAGCTCTAATCTTACGCATAAGATATAATCCTACGCGTAAAATTAAGCCTACGCAGAAGTTGAACTTACGCGTAAAATATAAAGTTATGCGTAGACTTTGCACCTACGCGTAATATCATCTCTTACGCGTAATATAAGTTATGCGTAGTTTTTCCACTTACGCGTAACATTGTCAAAGTTATGAAATTTTTTCTAAGTGTTGTACAATTTCCAATGTGTAATCTCTTGTTATGATAAACTCATGTTGTAACTTAATTGTTATAAGTTTCTACCATGTGATATAAACACAAGTTTGTCATATAAACAAAAGTTTTTCACACACAAACACCCACTGATCAATCAATAATGTGTGCACCATCATGTAATTGAATGTCTGAGCTAACAAAGTAAACCATTTCCATGTTTGTGTTTGTTTATGATCAATTCAGATGGCAGAACACAATGACATTCCTTATGGACCAGAACCTGAACCCAAACTCTCATGGGAAGAAACCTTTCCCGATGATTACACCAGGAAGATAGGCAAGAACAACCTACGAATCAACTTCAACAAGATCACATGCAATGAGTCTTCATGCATTGTAGCAGTGGATGCTCTTCTATATCACCCCAACAAGCTGTTGTTCACTAAGTCAGCTTCAGTCTCCTGCTTCTACATACACCAGTTTTGGCATACACTTCAGCTTGACCTTGGGGAAGCTTCCTTCACCTGCATGCTTCATGACAGACAGGTTACTGTAGATATAGACACACTGAGGAATGTTCTTGGGTTACCCGAACTTGGCCCAGATGAAGAATATGATCAAGTGCCCACAGAGGAAGAACTGATAGAGTGGTTACGGGATACTGGGTATGACGAATCAGAAGAAGTTGTGACAAGACATTCAAGGGTTAACATCATATTTCTTCCACAACCATGGAGATCCCTGTATATTCTGATTGCCAAATCCTTATCTGGCAGAGACACTAGCCATGAACACCCCAAGCTCCAACACCTCAAACTCTTCTGGGCAGTGGCAAACGTAAAGAAAGTAGATTATGCCAGCATCATTTGGGAAGACCTTGTGTGGCACATTCAACACAAGACCAACAACATTCCGTTTGTCCGTTTCACCAAACTACTCATCGAAAGCTTCCTTCGTGAGTATGACGATATTCCACAGAGACTTGATGACGAAGCAAAGCATACTTTCAAAAATGAAGAAACTCTCCGAATCATTAAGAGACTTGACACCAGCACTCGTAAACAAGGAAAGAAATTTCCCGATTGTCTCTTGAACGAAAAAGTGAAGCTTTGCAAGAACTACAAGTACTACCTTCAAGCTCTTGAAGCAGACAAAGTAGGTTTCTTAGACGAAGTTGTTCTACCTTCGTGCATGCAGAAGAAAGGAAAGAAAGGTAGCAAGACTGGGAGCTCCGGCAATTCTACCAAGTCTACACAAAAGAAGAAGGGTACACTCAAGAGAAGAACTCCTGTCAAGAAGCCCGCATCCATTCCTGAACCTGGGTGGTTTCCCTCACCACAATCTTCTCCAAAACCGTCTAACTCTGAAACCGAGTCCGACGAAGGTCCAGTTTACAGGGAAGCCTTTGCCAATATCACCGAGAATGTCAATCCTGAAGACATTGATGATAAAGACTTGACTTTCGAAGATTGGGAGAAAAACATTGATGAGTTTGCTGATAATGCTGAATACCCAGCATATCTCAATCAAAAACCATTCACTGAAGCAGAGTCAATATTAGAAGAAGAAAGGATCAGTAGAGAGAAAATGAAGGAACCAATGACTGCTGAACAAGAGTCTGCTCAATCTAATATAGGTCTTTCAGTAGAAGAAGAAAATGAAAGAACTCTTAAGCTGGGTCTCCTCCATAGCAAGATAGATGCATTGAATGCTGATCTACCTCCACCTCCAGTGTTCTCTCATACTACCGACGCTGGCGGATCTAGCAGCATTCCTGATTCTGCTACAGGAATCAATACTGACTTGGTCGCCTACGACAATCCTTCGGTATCTCCCACAGACATAGAAATGACTAATGCTTCAGCAACGGGAGAAGAGGAAGAGGAAGATCCCATGGATACTGATGCTCCACGATTGATGTCTATGGAAGAAATGGAGCTCAGAGAAAGGGCTCAAGAAGAGGAATTAAAGAAAAAGCAGGAAGCTGAGGAGGCTAGGCTTGAGGAGCTTGCACAAGCCAAGCTGGAGGAAACAATCCGTATGGAGGAAAGTAGGAAGGCTGAATAGGCAGCCAAGCTGGCAGAAGAAAAGTTGAAAAGAGAAGAAGAAGCCAGGCTTGCAGAAGAATTAACGCTTAAGGCCGAAGCTGACAAACTTGCTGAAGAACAAAGGTTAAAAGAGGAAGCAGCCAAAACTAAGAATGTTGAAGAACCCGAATCACAAAAAGGAGATGACAAAGACCTTACCACCAACATTGAATCTTCACAGTCATCACCTCCAGCATCTGAATCAACCCATGACAAATCAATCAAGAAACCCGCAAGTACTAAAGCCTCTGCTGCATCCAAGTTGATAAAGAAAGCATTCAGACAAGTTCATGATAAGGAGAAAAACAAACTGGAAGATCAGGTTGCAACACTAGCAACCCAAGTTGCTGAATTGACGAAGCTGAATACGAACGTCCAGGAGCTGCAAGAAAAAGTTGAAACCTTCTTAGATAAGGACGTGCAAGAGAACTTGGAAGCCACATTAGCAGCTCAAGCACATCAGTATATGGAACAACACTTAGTTGCTGAGTTGAAAGATCTGCTGGCACCTATGAGAGATGAACTCACCAAGTTCGCAGAGCAAGCTGTCAAGAAAGTGATCCGATCTACCACGTTTACAGTTCGAGCTGACAAATCAACTGTTCCACTACCGGGGTTATCTATGGACGAATTGGAAGCCCAACTCTTGGACAAACTGGCAAGCAAATTCACATTATCAGCTGAAGAAGCTAAAATCCTGGAAGCTTTGAAAGCCAAAATGACTAAAGAGACTTGCAGCACAGAGGTGGACAAACAGAAACGTCCAAGAGATGATGAAGATCAGGATCCTAACTCTCAGGCAAAGAAACAAAAACAAGCCAAAGGACCTTCATCTCAACCTAAAGCACCGGTCATCCCTCCAACCACTACAACATCTTCACAACAACCCAAGGAATCTGGTTCGGCTCCCAAAGCACATGATCACTTCGAATACACAGGTGGTGACGAAATTCCTCATCCCGATGAAGTTCCAGAACCGTCATCTAAGAAGAAGAAAGAAAGGAAATGAAAGCATCATCAACACAAACCGGACACCTCATCAAAAGGCATAGAACCAAAGAAACCGAAAACCGTCCTCAAATGGCTAGACCAAGACGAAACTGCCGAGTACTCCTGGTTTGAGAAGATGATTAATTCGCAACCGCCACTTGCAGACAATCAAGAACCTCAAGATGGTCGAACAGTGGAATACGCTCAGTTCATTCAGCATAAGTTTCAGATGAAAAAGATGAACAAGAAAGAGCTACGCAGAATCAAGAATGATGTGTTCAATCTTCTGAAAGATAGGTCGGCTAACTCCATCGAGCTTGAGTACCATCTAGAAAATATTGCTCGAGCCATGTCAAGCAATATTGACTGGATCAATCCTGAATCTTACGTCGATTCGGTCACAAGAAAAACCGCACCATACATAACTGACTGGTCCAAACCACTACCGATGATTGGGAAGCCTAAGGAACCAAAGATCCCCTACAAGTTCTTCTTCAACAATGAATTGGAATTTCTGCAACTCGGCAGCAAGATTGAGAAGAAGTATGTCAACTCACTTGCCTTTCTCCCTGCAGCTCGATACCTCAACAATGCCATCGAAGAAGAAGTTTCTGCCTTATTCATCAACAAAGTTGTTGACTATGACCGGAATGCACTCTACGGTATACATCATTGGCCAGAAAACCGGGCACAGTACTATCGAAGCAGCAGACTCAATCAGACAATGGGTGATGTAGCAAGTGATTTGAAGATAGTCTCGATTCAGTTCATCTCGACTGTCACTCACTTTGGGTACCCCTTCCTCAGCAAAATCACACTTAAAAGACTTGATGAAAAAGAGTATGATATTTCCGAGTCAGATTTTCCACGACTACTCCTCAACGACATTGAAGATTTGTACCTACTCAAAGTTCAAGGAAAGCTTTGCAACTTGCCCAAAGAAATGCAGCTTGCCTTTATCCAAGCTCTCCTAATCTTCATTAGGCAGATAGTAATCAGAGAAAGAGTAGAAGATCTTCAACTGGGAGTGGAAAGTTATCAGAAGAAGCTGAATCTCACCAAACCAAACCTGTTTGACATCCCCGACCTTCAACATCTATCTCAATACACCTTGATCAGGCATCCAACATTTGGGTTCACTTACCGCAGTGTCAACGGTCGAAACTGCTTCATGGCCTATGGAGAAATTCATAAGTTCTGTGATGAAACCCTGAAGTTCGTAAGAGATGGGATCAAAAGCAGAATTAATGACATAGCACTGGGGAAATCCAAAAGGTGGAATACCAATGAGGCCAGGGACGCTCGCAGATTCATTACAAGGATTGAGAACCGGTTGAAGCGCCGGGATCAGTTTCGGAGATTGGAAAGCTATGTTGGAGGCAGAACAGGATTTCCGGTGTTGACATTTCAGAGACCTGAATGGTAGATTGTTGAAAGAATTTGATTTGATTTGTCAATATTATACTTCATAATGGCTTGTGCACACATTACAGTGCATAACCCGAACTTGTAAGGAAAGGACCCTGAGGTACGCATCAGTGCCTCAATCCTAATATAATGAGCGAAGGCTTCTTACTTTTAAGTAGAATTAATCAAATGTTTATGAATTTTCATAATTCTGCTCAAAAGGACAAGTATTTCACCTCAATAAGATCTAATCACTTGTTGAGGGGGAGCACTTGTCAAAAACAAAATACCTTGTTCTAAATCAAAAGTTCTTGGTGAATCTCCCCGTAAGACTCAAAAAGGCATATTTTAATCTAAAAGATTGTCAAAAACATCATTTTATATGCTATTTTTGAGGGGGAGAAAATGAAAAAGTGATTAAAATATATGAAGTCAAAGCTGTAAGTTGTATCATGTACGAGCTAGACTCAGAATTGACCCAGGAATTGACGAGACAATAAAAGTTAGTAAAATCGAAAAGACTTATCCTCGACGGGTAATAACATCAAGTTAGTTACTAGAGCTAGTTGTCACCTAAAAGCTGACAATGTATCTCTTTAACTAACCACGTAAGCGTGTCTCGAAAAAGATTAGTCTTAGTAGAAATGTACCGTCTCGAGAAACTTTCGGTGGACTTGACCAGGCCGGGTAATAACTTCAAGCTAGTTTTACTAGTGATGTAAGCGTGTCTCGAATCGGTCTTGTTCACGGAAAGTGGATCAATTCAAAATGCTTGCTCCTCCCGCATGTGCAAATTTATTAAATACTTATGAGCACATGTGAAGGGGGAGCCCTTCAAAAAGTGTACACAAAACTCTCAAAGTGTTAACCAAAATATTTGATTATCACAAACACTTTGAGAGATTTTTCAATCAAAGGTTTCTTGGCTACTGTCGGAGTTATAAGGTGATTAAGATAGGAATATCCGTCCTATGATCCGCCAGAGCCGGAGGGATCTACCCAAGGACATATCCCATAGTTAGAATTAGAAGTCCTTAGGTATGATACGAAAAAAGGAGAAAAGAATGAAAGGGAAAGAAGGAGTTGAAGAATTAAAAAGAAAAGTAAAGTAAAGGGTGAAAAGAAATAGCCCTCCATATGATTCAACCTTAGGGCAGACACCGGGTTCAATACATATGCTACTAGTTGTTGCAGAAGACAACACCGGTATTGAAGATTAAGTCGTCATGGACCCAGTGACGCAATGCACTAAACCTTCTTAACCACTCAAGTTCTCTTAAAAGAGCTTGTTTCATTCTCACGGGGAACCAGTGTAATCTATCGACCTATCTCTTAGAGACGGTTGATATTGAAGCAGGAGACCCCTCCCTAGTCTCCGCATAGGAAACCTAAGTGTGCACTTATAGAGTCTAGAGCCTCGAGATACATCAAAGATCTCCTAGGAACACTTAGTATTTCTACAACTGGTGTTCTACATCAATGGACACCAGCTGTACATTATCGAGTCCTTCGCAGATCTTAGCAATCTGCCAAGAACGTTTATGAGAGAATTACATAAGTATTGCTCAATGATTGAATGGAAACTCCTGCCAGGGTCAACATCAAATAGCCCTGATAGCAGGTCACTTCGGTAACCCCACAAGGGTTACGCTTAGTGTTTGCGGTGGTTCTATAGCGGTCTACAGTCGTGGAGTGATCCCCAGCGACTCACCCAGTCATTGAGCTACTTAGTAGGTCTCGTAAGCTCCTTCGGGAGTATCTGATATGGGAACGGCCTGGATAAGGATTAGAAGGAGTCTTCACAATATGCTGTTGATGAGCTCTAATTCCTTATCTGTAAGTACCGGTTGTTTTATTGCTAACTGTTTACTCGCAGGTACCTCACCTCCATGATGGTAGATTCCAACATGCTCATACATACATCTTGAAGCAAATGATAGCTCCCCCAAAGATCTTAGCAACACAAAGTTCAAAGAAAGATTCTACGTCAATAAGAAGAATCTACAAAGTTTAAAGACTAAAGATCTTAGAGTATGAAAAGGAACTTCTTGTACGTAAAAGTCAAAGTCCAAGATGTATGAGTATGTTGGAATGGCGGACAACCACTACAAACGCAGGAGTGACGAATGGCAGACTACTTCATGACACAATCACTACATCATCACCAAAGAACAAAGACATAGAGCAAAGTACATTCATTATCATTCAACCATTTTGAAGACGTCTAGAGTTTTACATGTCACAAGTCAACGACAAAGATGAAGACGTCAAGCAACCGTGATGACCGACCCTTAGGGGGAGATTGTTGGGATCATACTTTTGTATTTAAGTCAAGTCTCGGTCATTACCTTTTGTAATAGGTTGCTTAGTTAGTTATTTTACTATGTTTTATGTTACAAGGCTTAAGCATGTAAGTCCATGGGCTTGAAAGCCCATGTCCAAAAGAAAGGAGGAAGGAAGGGAGTGTTGCCCTACTCCTCCTCCTATAAATATCATGCTTATGTAACTCTTTCATTTGTTGGTTATTTGATTACCTTAATGAAACTCTTGTTCTTTCACTCTTCATAAAGTTTCATAATCAACCATCTCTCATTCTCATCTTATTTCTTTCAATATCATACTTGTGTTTACATAAATGGTGACCTGACAAGTGGTATCAGAGCCTAGGTTATTAGTTTTGGTTGATTTTTGTGATGTTATCTTGTCAAAATCGTACCTTTTTGTGGTTCGTTACTATTATTGAAGCTGTTTCTCCATTATTTTTTCAGATCTGAATTTTTACGAATCTTTATTGGTAACAGTCTTGATAATAGTCTTATGTATCTTTATGGTCATAAAAGTCTTGTGCGTTATTTAGTGGCATCCATATATTGTTTTGTGTCCTTTATTGTCCAAACAGTTACATTATATGGTACTCAGTAACTGATTGTTATTTTCCGTGACTGTTTTGTTGTACCACATCCCTTGGAATATTTGTGGTCAAAATATTATGGCAAATACATGGTCTGAAAAGGCAGTCGGAGTTTTTGGCCGGAATCTAATCGGAAAAGTACGCCGGAAATCTGTTTACGCTCAAGTTTATGCAGAAAACCCTCTTTCTACGCGAATCTACAATTTTCTACGCATAACTTGGACAAGTTATGCGTAAGGTTCAACTAAGGCGTAAAACCCTTGTCTTACGCGTAAGATTTACGCAAAAGACACGGGTTACGCAAAAAGACCAACTTTACGCGTAAGTTGTCTACGCGTAAGATTTCTACAAATCTACGCATAAAGTTACGCGTAAGATCTGGTCTACGCAATACATTATGCGTAAAGTTACCAAAAAGAAAATAAACAGAAGATTAGATGAAGCAGAAGGACCACGACAGACCACAAACCATAAACCAACTCTTATGACCTCAGTTACTTGACATCATCGGTCCAAGATAATAACTCAAACGGTAAAGAAAAAAAAGCAAAAGAACATCACAATCGATCCTTAATCTAACTACAACAACAACTTCAAGTCCCACTCTATCCTAATCCCACCTCCAAACAACCTCAAGACTCGAATTAAACAAGACAAGGAATTTTAACTAAACTCAGATTTGGTTCAAATTTTTGCCTAACCTTTATAATATTTTTTTTGTTTGAACCAATTTCAGCACAGTTCGAAAATGAATCAATCGTACAAACCTACCCGAGACCCCTTTAACGGATCTTGAAGCTAACCAGAAGCAGGAACGTAATCTTCGTTGAGTATTATGAATCCGTGGTAATTGGGGTGTATTTGTTATTCGGCTATAATTTTTGAAGGATGGAAAAGAGATCTGTTATATGTTTTATGGTGAATCTGAGATAAAGATGTTGAAATAAAGATGAGGTCTGTGTTTTTGATGGGTGAGAATATTGAGGAGCGTATAATGTAAAAGATGAGGCGGAGATAATGAGATATGTGAGTAGGGTTATGTCATAATACCGATTATAAATATCACTGGTTGGATCAAGCTTTTTGGACTGGATCGAGTGTTTCATTTTTGGATCGGGCTTCTCAATTGAAATTTGGGCCATCTAAATGGATTGATAATTTCGGCTGATATGGTCAATTTGGGCTGTGATTTGAAACTAAAAATTGTTATCCACATATTGTTTTTACAATAATATTGGATACAAGTTTTAGTATTTGGGATAATGGTTGGTATGTTTGGTATTGCAAATTTCACGGGGATACATTTTTGACAAGATCGGGAACCATTATCATGTTCACTTAAAACCGTCAAAAGGCTAGTTTTGAGCATTTAACCGCAAGATGTGACTACGGCGTTAATTCATTATTATTTATTTGAGGTTGACGTGGAATTTCACGGGCGCGTGTACTTAGTATTTTGAAGATATCGGGGTTGGTTGGATGCATGATTCTTCGAGATCCTTGTTCGAGCTTTTAACCTTTAAAATGATGAAGACTTGGATATCTAGTTATTTTTGTGATTCTTTCTTTCTATTACCACAAAATAACTATCACTTTAAGGAGTTACGTTGTAGTGCTCAGTGTCACATGAAGTTGTGGATAGTCAAGAGGTGATGTACTTCTTATACTTGATGGTTGGTTGGTTGATGAGTATAGAGTACTTAGGGATTCGAACAGGAGCGAACTCTTTACACTGCTCTTTGTCATACATTAGTGCAAGTTTAAGTCACAAGTTTGAGTTATTTTACTTCAGTCTCAAGTTCATCATATTGGGTTTTCTCCATCAGTAGTCACTACAAACAGCCGTCGGAATGATAATGGGGTCGGTAATGAGTTAGTTGAGAGGAGTATAAAAGAGTAGAGTTGTTTATCAGCAGTTGATTCTCACGGGCTATTAATGATACTTCACACATATTCGGTTAATTAGACACATGGGGTTACGTTGCCTCCGTTTCCATCGTAAACATAGTGTGTATGCTTCCGATTCCGTGAAGACATCGTGGGGGAAGAGAGAGTGGGTGTTCTTTGCTTTCTTTGACTTTTCTTGATTTCTTTGCGAAAACACTCATTTTCCACGAGGATCTGAAATTAGGGGGAAGAAATGTGCACATCAGGGACGCATAATAGACTCACGTGATCGAGCTTACAATTTTATTACTACCGAAGAAACGTCCGCAGAGATGATCAGCGGTTCGGTTTTGTGATTTTGGTGCAATCATTTCAACTCTCGCGGGTTGTGAAGTGTGAAGTAGCCTGTATATGTGAGAAGATCTTGCTGATTTCTTGCATGTTACCCCCGAACGGAGCTTCCGCGTTGAGCATAACTGTGATTAAGTGACTAGTCAGATTTGCTTGGTGTGGTTTACGATGTCATCTACAAATTCCGCTGCGTACTAAAAACTTCAAAAGTTAGAAGACATGTGGACGACATCAAAGTTTCGAATCTGCTGAAGACGGTTGTCAGTTTGGGGGGAAGCTGATTCAGAAACTTCGCCAAAAAGAAGTGTATGAAGAAGCCGCTAAAGACATGCAGCATGAATTGGGGGGAAGTTAATCCATTTCATGCATATTACATCATTTGCCTACAAGTGAAGAAAAAAGTTCTCAAGCCGAGGTACAAGATGAAGACAAAGAGCGTCAACTGTCACCATCCTCAGCAATTTGAAGAGCTTATGAAGACCTTTCTTTAGTCTTATATGTCCTTGTAGGAAATGTTGTAAGTAATCCCTTATGTCGCCCCATTGGGGGAAGATTGTTGGGATCAAAGTTTATAATCCCAACACGTAAATGGAACGACATTTACATTTGCTATCTTGTTAAGCCAAAACACATGGACTAGTTATGTAATATTGCAATAGTTTAGCTTGTGTTAGGCTTTATATACCCCTCCATACTTCCATGGAGAAGTATGGAGGGGTGAGACTTTGTGTATTTTCCTTTCATTTTCATTATCAATAAAACACTAGTTTCCCTTCTCTCTCTACTCTCTCTCTCTAACAATGGAAGATTTAATCTTTCATCATACACGACCTCCCGAATCACAATAATAAACCTAAACCACGATCCTACAAGTAATAACCTAGGCTCTGATACCACTTGTAGGATCGTGGTTTAGGTTGATTATTGTGATTCGGGAGGTCGTATATGATGAAAGATTAAATCTTCCATTGTTAGAGAGAGAAGGGAAACTAGTGTTTTATTGATAATGAAAATGAAAGGAAAATACACAAAGTCTCACCCCCTCCATGGAAGTATGGAGGGGTATATAAAGCCTAACACAAGCTAAACTATTGCAATATTACGTAACTAGTCCATGTGTTTTGGCTTAAGAAGATAGCAAATGTAAATGTCGTTCCATTTACGTGTTGGGATTATAAACTTTGATCCCAACAGTTATGCCACCCTTCTTAGGCACACAATGAACGGGACTCACCCAAGGACTATCCGAAATAGGGTAAATCAAACTGGCATCAAGAAGTTTAATGACCTCTTGCTTGATAACCTCATGAATCTTAGGATTTACCCTTCTTTGTTGTTGAACCACCGGTTTAAAGTCTTCCTCCATCAAAATCTTGTGCATACAAAATTCCGGGTTAATACCCTTGATGTCGGAAAGTCTCCAAGCAATGGCTCGCTTGTGTGACGTTAAAACCTTGAGAAGAGCGGTTTTGTTTTCCTCATTCAAGTCTTTAGCAATAATGACGGGAAACTTATCGTCGCCCTCCAAAAATGCGTACTCGAGATGAGGCGGAAGTTCCTTGAGTTCGACCTCAGGAAAGTCATCAGTTTTTTCAACATTTTTGACTTCCAAGTTACGAAGTTCTTTTGGAGGAAGAGATGATGGATCATCATTAAGCAACTTCTCAAGTAGAAGTATATCTTCCTCGGGATTGATAGAATCATGATCAACATGAGAATCACATGACAAACAAGCTTCAATTTCTTCCAAAATGAAGTCACCTCCCAAAAATGGAGTAAGAGAGGGGGGAGAGATATCAATGGAAGAATTGATTGATCCTTGTACATTTAACACTTCTTTAAAATGGTCATCACATGCAAAATCGATGACATCAAGTCGGTTAATTTCTTCTCGTTCAAGGTCGAGAAATTCTTTTGAAGTGTTTTCAATGTTTATGACCAACTTTTCATCGCCAACTCTTAGAGTCATTTCTCCTTCGAAGACGTCGATTAGTGCACGAGCCATTTTTAAGAATGGTCTTCCCAAAATAAGGGGGACACGAGGATCGGCATCGAAATCAACGACTACGAAGTCGGCAGAAAAATGGAACTTACCAACCTTCACAAAGACATCTTCAGCAATACCCCTCGGAATCGTAACCGAACGGGTTGCTAATTCTAGAGTCATTCGTGTTGGTGTAAGTTCGGGAAGTGACAGTTTTTGCCAAATAGAGAAAGGCATGAGGTTTATGCTAGCGCCAAGATCGGCCAAGGCAAAGCATTCCTCAAGCTTTTGGAAATCACATGGAATGAGAAATTTTCCGGGGTCTCCTAATTTTTTGGGAAGTTTCTTTAGGAGAACCGCCGAATAATTTTCATTTAAACGAGTTTTGGTGAGTTCAAATAATTTCTCTTTGTTACATTGAAGACTCTTGAAAGTGGAAGCAAACTTGGGCATATAGAGAAGAGCATCCGCGAAACTAATGTCGAAGTGCAATTTTTGAAAAATTTCAAGAAATTTCTTCATTTGATCATTAGTTTGCTCACGGAGTCTTTGATCATTTAAACGCGAAGGATATGGTATTGAAGCTTTTGGTTGAACGGGATTTTCCGAGGGTTCAAAAACAATTCCCGGTCTAGACTTTGTTTTTGGGACAACATGAGGTTGGACGTGTGCGGTACTTCGTGTGCTTGTAATTTGCACTTTGTCCTTTGTAGCCTCATGTTCACGCTCTACTACCTCGGGAGGAGAAGAGGATGAGTTAGTAGGAATCGTGGGTCCATCATAAGAAACTCCACTACGGGTTGTGATCGCCTTTACATCACCCTTCGGGTTGGCGATCGTGTTGCTTGGTTGCGTTCCCGATCCCGAAGGTCGATCATTTAAAGACTTCTTTAGTTCAGAAATTTGAGTGATCAACAACCTATTTGTTTCTTCTTGAGCTTTCATGAATTGTTTCAAAACCTCATCAGATGATGATTGAGGTTGAACAACGGATTGGTTTTGATTTTGAAAATTTTGAGTTCGGTTATTTTGATTGAAAGCTTGGTTTTGAAAATTTCCTTGGTTTGGATTACCATTACCATGAAAGTTGTTTCCTTGATTTCCATAACCTTGATTACCATAACCTTGATTCCTATTCAAGTTTCCTTGATTTTGAAACCCTTGATTAAAATTCCCTTGGTTTTGAAAACCTTGGTTCATTCGATTTTGGTTTTGGTTACGGTTTTGGTTATTTTGGTTAGGGTTGAAACTTTGGCTTTGATTTTGATTGAACCCAGGTGGTCCAAGGAAATTGTTAGAACGATAGCTAAGAAGATTTCGGTCCCCTTGCGGTTGGTGAACATTACCTCCCGAATTGTAGGAACTTTGAGCAGCGTATACGTTCTCATGAGTGTTGCCAATGACGGCAGGACACTCGGAATAAGAATGTGGACCTCCACAAGTTTCATAACTTTGAGCTACGACTTTGACTTGTTGGTTTTGGATGGTTTGATTCATCCTCAACATAGCCGTAGATAAGTCATCAAGCTTCTTTGTGAGAGTCGCTATTTCATTTGATGCGGGAGTGATAGCTCTACATGACTCGTTTCTCTCGGCTGAAGAGTCCCAAAAATTATGGTGAGCGGTCATGTTTTCAATGAGATCATAACACTCCTCGGGTCGCCTTTTCATAAAGGTTCCACCCGCAGCAGCATTGATTGTATCTCGGTGTCTCATTGTCAACCCATTATAGAAGGTATCTATTTGAGTGACTAACAACATGTTATGATTTGGACACCGATCGATTGAAAGCTTGTAGCGTTCCCATGCCTCGAATAAGGACTCTTCGGGAAGCTGACGAAAGTTACTAATTTCATTACGTAACTTCGTGACCATAGATGGTGGAAAGTATTTGGCTAATAATTTAGCAACCATCTCTTCAAAGGTATGAATGGAATTCTTTGGAAGTCGATCAAACCACGCAGTGGCATGATGAGTCAAAGAATATGGAAAGAGGCACAAACGAAGGGCATCATCGGTGACACCGTTTTGTTTCATGCTTTGGGTGACGATGAGAAATTTATCAAGATGTTTGTTTGCATCATCACCCGGCAAACCATGGAATTGGCACGAGTTTTGGACTTGTTGTATCATATGATGCTTAAGACCAAAATCCGTAGCCGCGATATTGAGAGGGGCAATAGGGCCACCCCTTCTGATCATAGTAGGTTGACACAATTCCTCCATCGTGCGAAGATCGGGAATTGGGTCATCCTTCGGAGGTTCACGATTATCATCCATTTTCGGAACGGAATTTTCAACAATAGGACATAGTTCGAGGACGTTTCTTAGTTGACGATTTTGCTTCGATTGTGAACGAGTACGCATTATCACAATTCGTAATTTCAAGTCCTTGTTCAGATGTCGAAATTTCATTTTTCATCTCGGAAGGTACTATTCATCATTTACTATTCACTGATCACTATTCATCATTTTACTATTCATCATTTTTGGAGTCAGTTTGAGATTCCGAGAAGCGTTCAGAAAATTTACTATTCACATGACACTATTCATTTCCGAAGAGAAAACACTATTCATGTACTTTACTCATTTCATCGTAAATTTAGTTTACGGGTATTCAAATTCGCGTAACCAAATTGGTTCAGGAGCGAATTCATGCATTATCATTGGGACACTTCATACGGACTAAAAATAGTCTGCATATCATCATTATGGCACTTGCATACTATTCCACTCATACGATATTTAAATTAATACTTTTGTTATAATTGACTTTTTACGTATATTTATTTCTAAATAAACGTTAACACGCGACCAATAATGTGACTAACATGTCCGACACTCCCGACTATGATCCCAATATATTTTTATATTCATTTTAATAATATAAAAATTATTATATTAATTTACTCGGTGTTTTAGAAATTTATTTAATTATTATCGTAAGTTTACTAAAATTACGACGGTTTTCGTAGAAATTAAATAATAATTATCCAAACACTCAATATTTATACCCAACATATTTTCACAATTTTTACGACTTTATTATGTCCCGGTTAACTCTGTTAAAATTTATTTTTAATTAACTCGGTACCCCGGTATTCCCTAAAACTATTAATATATACATACTAATACTAATAATGCACCAACTATCTTACACTACACCATTTTTTCTTCCCTTTTTCATGAATTGCCCCCCCCCCCCCCCCCCCCCCTCTATTCCCATTTCTTACAAGCTTTGAAAATTTCTACTAACTCATAAATTCTTGTCATAAGTTGTCTACACCAATAATACATATCATATACTTACACATTTCCTTCTCATTTCACCAAAACAAACCAACAAACTTTCTCTCTTTTTCTCTATTCTTGGGCTTGGCAAAACAACAAAGGGGAAGCAAGAAATATTTATTTTTCAAGATCAAGTGTTAATTAAGTCTCATATGTATTTCTAGTTAGGGTTTTGTGATAAAAACCCAAGGTTTTATAAGTTTTCATCTCCATAAGCTCACTAATCTTTCAAGTAAGTGTATCAAACTCATCTTTCTAATTTTACCAATTTTTACAAGATTCATATGATATATATACTAGATCTACATGCATATGCTATTTATACCACTCCATTTTATACATATCTAATTTTTCAGCCATAGAAATTGATTATAGTTAGATCCTTATTAGATCCACTTGATTTATGATTTTTAGGAACCCATGAAACCCTAAGAAGGTGTATAGTAGGATTAGACTAGTTTTGTGGTGA
Source organism: Artemisia argyi (assembly GCA_030686995.1). Classification (NCBI taxonomy): domain Eukaryota; kingdom Viridiplantae; phylum Streptophyta; class Magnoliopsida; order Asterales; family Asteraceae; genus Artemisia; species Artemisia argyi. Next base: position 147,676,630 of record CM060709.1, on the reverse strand, counting down.
TTGAAAGTGGTTTGGTTGAAGTTGGAACAAGATTGGAACCTTAGAAATGATTTTTGAAACAATATATATACCTACTGTCCATATTTTTAAAACGTGGGAAACTCAGTAGGTGATGGGTAAATTTTGACCAAAGATATAGAAAATACTTTCAAAAACGAAGCCGTGGGTGAAAGAACGGATTAAAACGAGCTTATAACGAAGAAGTTATGATTTTTGCAAGTTAATTGACGAAAACTATTTTCTGAAAAACTGCATGCTGTTTGACAATTTTCAACGGACAAATAGAGGCGTTAGACGTAACCTAGAGGAGCCGAGCTATCGAAAATATATTAATACATACTAAGACGAATCCGTGGATATAAAGAACAAGGAAAATGAACTTAAAACGACCAAGTTATACGCGTTTTAAAATCGTCAAAACTATATATATATATTTAGTCACTACTAGAAATAATATAACTACGTACTAAATGATATATATTTTCTAGATTTCTTATTCAAGAATTTTATTCTTAACTAACGAAGTACGTACGACCCAAGGTTTATTTATGCGTCTACTAGACGTTATTTCAAGGTTTTCAAAACGAGGAATATAACACTAACATTTTTATATACGACATATTACGACAAGTTTTTAATATTCTAGTTGGACTTATTTTTCTTAAGTATGGAAATTTCCTACTTTGACAATAACTAGTATTTTCAAGTTACGAGTGGTATAGGTATCATGTGCATGTGCATTCATTACATCACGGCATGATCTAAAGTAGATCGTTATTACTCATATTAGGTTGCGGCTAGTGTTCGCGCCTTGCAGTCCCGATTATTTCATCACATTGTACTATCACTTCAGGTGAGTTTTCATAGCCCCGTTTTCAATTACATATTTGATTTCAAATCCCACGGGGGAGAATACATTGCATTACTTATTTTCTGTACATGCCAAAGTATTGAATTCCTTACATTGCTTAAGTTGCCTTATTACCACGTCATGACAAGTCCCCTTTATTATCATGGACCGTTAATTAATCTACAATCGAGAGTGGGTGAATAGATCTATTGAGGGTGACTCCTCCATTCGTGTTTGGGTTGCTCCAACGGGTACGAATGCATTTCATGTCTAATATATTTAGAGTGTCTGGTAAACACTCATTTGGGGCCAAGTAACGTCTAGCTTCGGGGTCATGAGCTTAAGAGCCAATGTATTACTTTTGACATTTTGTCGGTTTACTTTATACTTGTGGCCAATGTACATACGATTTAACTTACAAACCTATGGAATTCACCAACATTCGTGTTGACGTTTTAGCAATGTATTTTCAGGCTATTAAGGTAGCTCCTGCTTGCATGCATTTGGACCTTCATGGAGTCGCGGAGTCGACGCGTCTCACATATATATATTTCCTGCACTTATGAAATGTTTGATCTGGATTGAACTTGTTTTCTTAAACTTGCAACACCTTTTGGGACCTATGTTTTGTAAACTCTGAATGTTTTAATGATCAAACGATGTATTTTCCCAAACGACACTTTAGGTCGTTCAATGTAACTGTAACTGTGGTGCTATGACAGTCACCCCTAGGTATTCCATTCCGCTGCCATTCAGGTATTTTGGGGGTGTGACAGATTGGCATCAGAGCTAAGGTTATAGCGAACTAGGATGTATCATGGACCCTAGACTATAACTACATCATCATAGCATCTCATCATTTCATCATAGGTGCATATTCATTATACAAGTTGTTTCATGCACACATTGTGCGAGTTATTTATACCCATACTCATATATAATTATATTGACCTGGTTCACAAGTGACATGTCTTCAGATACACACCCTGTCATCCTTTCATCGGATTCCAACCTTGATGATGCCTTGTCATCTTCCACTACCACTGTACCACCAGCTGCATTTACACCACCATTAACACCATTGAGTTGTTATAGGAACAGGGTTTTCCTATCATCCAACCCATACATAGAATGCCGTTTGGTAGACTATTCAGACTAAATCTTAATGGACCTATTAGGATGCTTATGGCAAGGGAGATAGTATGTTTTCTTTCCTTCACTAGTAGGGCGCTTACTACTCAGGTACTACCACCACCGTCAGCTACTTATTTCACTATTGGTCGTCCCATAGTGCGTACTTCAGTTTTACCTCTTAGATGTTGTGGGATAGCGCGAAAGAGGGTAGTATTCCATTCACTATTATCACCATCGTCTCCTAACTCACCACTAGGATCTCATCGTCAGCAACTTTGTTCTCATCATCTAAAGCACCACCAACATCATCACATCTCAGAGACCCTACACCCATATATGATAGGCCGCTTAAGAAGCAATCACTATTTGACATACCACACGTTACACCACCTTATGGGTTTGAGGTTGGTGAGAGTTTGAGAGCCTCTACTGCTTGACAACCTACTACTCTTCATCGTTAGACGATGATCTCTAATTATTTGAGATTACCCACGAGTTTTTGGACGATACACTCTGAATAATACCACAAGCCTCACAAACACAATAAAAATTGAAACAAATCGCCCAAGGGTGGCATCTATCACAAGAACTCTATATTATCTTAGATATGATCGACTCATACCTCCATAACACAATAAACCAACAAGATGCCTTGAACGGTATTATACTATCATAATGGAACTCATCACAACTCTCCCTTCATTATCAAGTTTGATTACACCACATTCTAAGCCTATGATTACATCATTAGTCGCTCTAGCAACACTCTACCGACCAAGGTGGTCATATTAGTAGATTTGACATGTAATTACAACTTTAGGAAGATACAAGTAAGACAATAGGATTAATAAAGACGAAGATGTCTTTACGATTAAATGGTCATGTTGACCAAGATAAAAATGACTACCCTAGTTTTCGTGTTTCGGAGATAATAACAATTCAAGTAAGTCAAAATCTAATCAAATTCTTGTACAAACAAAAAGATTTCTTACAAATCTTACGAAGTACGACAAATTATTGATTTTCAATGGTTGGATTAAAAACTCATTTTTGTTTAAGCAACAATCTTCTTGAACTCCCTTTTTCCAAAGACATATATATATATATATATATATATATATATATATATATATATATATATATATATATATATATATATATATATATATATATATATATATATATATATATATATATATATATATATATGAGATATTGTTTTTATCAAAATACAAAATATTTCGTAGTCACATCTTTTACATAACTATATTCGTTACAAACTTCAAATAAAGTCACTCCAAAATACATTTATGACCAAATTTCACAATGTTTCACTCAAATAAATGTTGTTAATTTTAGAAAACATGTCTCCAAGAAGGAACACGCATAACTCATGAACGAATCTCGAAAGCAACCACTATACCTACTTAATATTTGACCTTAGATGCGAAAGAAACCCCTCTACCAGAGATTGCCAATATTGATACACCATGCCTTAACACCACTACTTCAAATTACAACTTTTTCGCTCATTCCATATTATAAGACCCTCACGCTAGTATAAGTTCGTTGGATTAAAAGATCAAGGTACAATTACTCAACAAAATTTATATTCTTTTCGGAGATCGATATAGCTTAGTCACATTGAGACAAGACCTCATTTTCATGAAAGGATATCGAGAAGTTTCACCTGACCATAAGGCATTTTGTTTGCATTCATGGAAAAAAAAACCAAACATCATTCGATGTGGTACCTACTTGACTCAGATCACCCGTTTCCATTCTTTATACATTTTAGTCATGCCTAGAGGGATTACGCATTTGAACCTGCTAACTTAACCTAGTATAAATTCTCAAATACTTCAAATCATTGGCACCAGATTTCTGCCCTATATCCTTTCATACATAGACTATCCTTTTCAATATACTGTAGATGCCTTAACGACACGTTCATCTTTCACGCTCTCAATATCACTACCATATTCTCGACCACTTCATAATCATAAACCACTTCCCTGTTATGAACTAAGATGTTACATTCTTTAAATAAGTGGATTAGTAGACTATTACCAAACCATAAGATTCACCCATGTATCCAATAGACCATTCAACGAATTTTACTTCAAACTATTTTACTATCATATGGGGAAATTGTTTTACAAATTTTTTAAAATAAGCTATTTTATTGCTACCCGATAAATTGATTTTTCCGTTATTGCACCAAGTATTTACTATTATTACGCGAAACAATGTTCATGTTACTTGAAAGGAAATGACTAGAATACCATTTTTCAAAACAAAACGTTGAACACCATCTAAAACTTTTGAAAAAAATAAATAAATAAATAAATAATGCTATTTTGACTAACTCAAGCATTGCATCATTAGTCCTCAATTATACATAGCCTGATCACCTATGTATAATTCAGGAAGGATTATGCTATGAAGAAAATAATTACTTTTTAGGGATTGTTAACGGCAATCTTCATTCCAAAGCGTTGTAAACAAATAAACTTTTTCATAAACATCTCTTTTTGACAAACCCTCCCTGGATACTTACCCCACCTGTCACTTACTCGGCCATTAAGTTGGATTTTTCCATTGATTTCCCTAGGAGAGACTTCCCATATCAATTACTAGGAGGATTCCTCGATACAAGAAAAACAATGAAAGGATTACATAACCACTAACCTGGATTAAGAGTATACAGTAAGAAAATTCATAACTCAACAACAATTCTAAGATACCACGAGACCATCCGAACCACCCTCTCCGACCTAGTTGTCCAGCTCTATCACTCAAAAGTACTAGCTAGATTGAGTTGCAGGATTGAACACACTGTGAAGGTGCGCTAAGCAACACTATAGAGATAAACCAAGCCTCTTAACTGATACCGTAAAGCATTCCAATTAAACATGGCCTCATCTATACGCAAACTTCCCTGCAGTGAGTTTTCGCAAAGAATAATTGATTCGAATTATGGATATCGATATAGATTCCCTCAAGGCATTGTGTTCTCTAGAACTTCAGGATAACCTCACCTACACATCAAGAGAGGCATCAGGCCCAAGCATATCTCCCCAGCTTCATGTGGAAATAAAATAGACATTCATCGACATAGTATCAATTGACACTTTCATTTTGCCAACATGATGACAATTTCAACGATAAAGCATTTCAGGACTTAAGCTGGTTGAATACCTGGGCTTGTAGTTTTGCCAGATAATCGCCAATAGGCATCTTCCAATATCAGGAACTAAACGTTAGACAACTATGCATTTATGGGAACATTACCTATCCTACTATTTTATCCTTGTTAGTGTTTTCACTTTTGAAAGAAGTTGATTTAAAAATTGTGGTTATACAAATCATATATCTCGTAGAAAATAATTTTTGAATTGCCTATTTTGAACGAATACGATCCTTTTTAGTCCATATTTAGCAAAAACCATTGTACAATGGGAAATATATAAACATCAAACTTTGGTAACCAGTCCTATTCACAACATGTTTGAAAACCGTGTTACATTTCCTAACTATTGAATTTTGAATCATCAAGAAGGATATTATTTAGTAAACCATTTCCTCCATTTTCTAAATTCGTTTATTTAGAAAAAGATTTCGACCAAAAACTCAAAATTGCGAGATAAATTTTGAAAACCAATCACCATGCTACATCGCTTATGCATCTAGGGCTTTGTGATTTGACAATAAGGAATATTGGAATATGTGATAAAGGATATTAGGAGGGACACCATAGATCAATTACAAACGTCAGTAATGGAGACCAAACACAATAGGCAAAGAAAGACACATGTCTTAGCACCCATTAGACCAAAACACAAGGAATCAAAGTATTACCCATATTCTATCTTCTACGTATAACGCCCTTTTCGAAAAGTATAACGTTGTAGAATTAGTCACCAGATTCATTGTAACCGTTTCAATTATTCTTGATCAAGGTGATCGAATCACCTCAGACTTCTAGCAATCATTTTAAGATTTCCTTCAGAATCCCATTTAGATGTAAACACCGCCTATCATCCTCAGACCAATGGTCAGATTGAGAGGACAATTCAAACATAGGAAATATATGCTCAGAGAGTGAGCGATTGACTCAAGAAATGGTTGGACTAACCATTTATCATAAATCAGATCCGTTTGCAACGATAGTTATCGCACGAGCGAAGAGACTGCACCATTTGAGGCACTTTATGGTCGAAGTACCAATTACCCATTTACAGACCGAAATCGGAAAGTTAAATTCACTGGTCTAGAACTAAACTATGGAACAACAAAGGAAATTTCACAAGTCAAGAACCAGTTACAAACAACGAGAAAATGGTAGAAGTTAGGTTGGTGCATGACGCACATCATGCAGATTGGGTATCCTGAACAGCAAACCAACTAGATTCAAGTGGAAGAACGAACTAAGTTGAAAGCTTTGCCTTGGAAGAACCCCTAGTATATTGGACCATTTAAGATTCGTTTTAGAATCAACCATCTGACATACAAATTTGAGTTCTGGCAGAGTTCAACAACATATATTACCCATATCACATTGTAAACCTCAAGAAGCGCCGACTATCGACTGACGGACCGAACTCGGAAAAAGCCCAACTCACTATTCCTATACGCTTTCATGAAATAACCAAGAATTTCTTACAAATCAAGGATTTGTTACAAGTTTAATAAGATGTAAACCATTAGAATTTCAAGTTGGTAACAAGATTACATTAAAAGTTCTGCCTAGGAAAGGCATGATAGCATTCAGAAAAATCCGGGAAGTTAAATTCGATGTACACTGGACCATTTAATACTTCAGACAGAGTAGGCCAGTAACCCTCAGACTTGAGCCTTTATAGAAAGTAGCAGATTACACAAACATGTTTTACATTTTCAGATCCCAAGAAATGACTTTCAGATTAGTGACTCATGATTCCATTGAAAAGAATCCAACCCCATGACAAACCTAAACCTGGTAGGAGAACCAGTAGAAATCATGGACCGTGAGGTCGAACGGTTGAAGCAAAGTCGAATTCCTATCGTTAAAGTTCGCTGGAATTCTCGAAGAAGTTCCGAGTTTACTTTGGAAACGGGAAGACTAAATGCAACTCAAGTATCCATGTCTTTTTACCGAATATACTTCAGAGACCAACCAAAACTGAACTTCGTGACGAAGTTCCTTTTAGAGGGGAAGACTATCACAATTCGTAATTTCAAGTCCTTGTTCAGATGTCGAAATTTCATTTTTCATATCGGAAGGTACTATTCATCATTTACTATTCACTGGTCACTATTCATCATTTTTGGAGTCAGTTTGAGATTCCGAGAAGCGTTCAGAAAATTTACTATTCACATGACACTATTCATTCCCGAAGAGAAAACACTATTCATGTACTTTACTCACTTCATCGTAAATTTAGTTTACGGGTATTCAAATTCGCGTAACCAAATTGGTTCAGGAGCGAATTCATGCATTATCATTGGGACACTTCATACGGACTAGAAATAGTCTGCATATCATCATTATGGCACTTGCATACTATTCCACTCATAGGATATTTAAATTAATACTTTTTGTATAATTGACTTTTTACGTATATTTATTTCTAAATAAACGTTAACACGCGACCAATAATGTGACTAACATGTCCGACACTCCCGACTATGATCCCAATATATTTTTATATTCATTTTAATAATATAAAAATTATTATATTAATTTACTCGGTGTTTTGAAAATTTATTTAATTATTATCGTAAGTTTACTAAAATTACGACGGTTTTCGTAGAAATTAAATAATAATTATCCAAACACTCAATATTTATACCCAACATATTTTCACAATTTTTACGACTTTATTATGTCTCGGTTAACTCCATTAAAATTTATTTTTAGTTAACTCGGTACCCGGTATTCCCTAAAACTATTAATATATACATACTAATACTAATAATGCACCAACTATCTTACACTACACCATTTTTTCTTCCCTTTTTCATGAATTGCCGCCCCCCCCCCCCCCCCCCCCCTCTATTCCCATTTCTTACAAGCTTTGAAAATTTCTACTAACTCATAAATTCTTGTCATAAGTTGTCTACACCAATAATACATATCATATACTTACACATTTCCTTCTCATTTCACCAAAACAAACCAACAAACTTTCTCTCTTTTTCTCTATTCTTGGGCTCAGCAAAACAACAAAGGGGAAGCAAGAAATATTTATTTTTCAAGATCAAGTGTTAATTAAGTCTCATATGTATTTCTAGTTAGGGTTTTGTGATAAAAACCCAATGTTTTATAAGTTTTCATCTCCATAAGCTCACTAATCTTTCAAGTAAGTGTATCAAACTCATCTTTCTAATTTTACCAAGTTTTTACAAGATTCATATGATATATATACTAGATCTATATGCATATGCTATTTATACCACTCCATTTTTTACATATCTAATTTTTGAGCCATAGAAATTGATTATAGTTAGATCCTTGTTAGATCCACTTGATTTATGATGTTTAGGAACCCATGAAACCCTAAGAAGGTGTATGGTAGGATTAGACTAGTTTTGTGGTGATTGAAAGTGGTTTGGTTGAAGTTGGAACAAGATTGGAACCTTAGAAATGATTTTTGAAACAATATATATACCTACTGTCCATATTTTTAAAACGTGGGAAACTCAGTAGGTGATGGGTAAATTTTGACCAAAGATATAGAAAATACTTTCAAAAACGAAGCCGTGGGCGAAAGAACGGATTAAAACGAGCTTATAACGAAGAAGTTATGATTTTTGCAAGTTAATTGACGAAAACTATTTTCTGAAAAACTGCATGCTGTTTGACAATTTTCAACGGACAAATAGAGGCGTTAGACGTAACCTAGAGGAGCCGAGCTATCGAAAATATATTAATACATACTAAGACGAATCCGTGGATATAAAGAACGAGGAAAATGAACTTAAAACAACCAAGTTATACGCGTTTTAAAATCGTCAAAACTATATATATATATATATATATATATATATATATATATATATATATATATATATATATATATATATATATATATATATATATATATATATATATATTTAGTCACTACTAGAAATAATATAACTACGTACTAAATGATATATTTTCTAGATTTCTTATTCAAGGATTTTATTCTTAACTAACGAAGTACGTACGACCCAAGGTTTATTTATGCGTCTACTAGACGTTATTTCAAGGTTTTCAAAACGAGGAATATAACACTAACATTTTTATATACGACATATTACGACAAGTTTTTAATATTCTAGTTGGACTTATTTTTCTTAAGTATGGAAATTTCCTACTTTGACAATAACTAGTATTTTCAAGTTACGAGTGGTATAGGTATCATGTGCATGTGCATTCATTACATCACGGCATGATCTAAAGTAGATCGTTATTACTCATATTAGGTTGCGGTTAGTGTTCGCGCCTTGTAGTCCCGATTATTTCATCACATTGTACTATCACTTCAGGTGAGTTTTCATAGCCCCGTTTTCAATTACATATTTGATTTCAAATCCCACGGGGGAGAATACATTGCATTACTTATTTTCTGTACATGCCAAAGTATTTAATTCCTTACATTGCTTAAGTTGCCTTATTACCACGTCATGACAAGTCCCCTTTATTATCATGGACCGTTAATTAATCTACAATCGAGAGTGGGTGAATAGATCTATTGAGGGTGACTCCTCCATTCGTGTTTGGGTTGCTCCAACGGGTATGAATGCATTTCATGTCTAATATATTTAGAGTGTCTGGTAAACACTCATTTGGGGCCAAGTAACGTCTAGCTTCAGGGTCATGAGCTTAAGAGCCAATGTATTACTTTTGACATTTTTTGGTTTACTTTATACTTGTGGCCAATGTACATACGATTTAACTTACAGACCTATGGAATTCACCAACATTCGTGTTGACGTTTTAGCAATGTATTTTCAGGTTATTAAGGTAGCTCCTGCTTGCATGCATTTGGACCTTCATGGAGTCGCGGAGTCGACGCGTCTCACATATATATATATTTCCTGCACTTATGAAACGTTTGATCTGGATTGAACTTGTTTTCTTAAACTTGCAACACCTTTTGGGACCTATGTTTTGTAAACTCTGAATGTTTTAATGATCAAACGATGTATTTTCCCAAACGACACTTTATGTCGTTCAATGTAACTGTAACTGTGGTGCTATGACAGTCACCCCTAGGTATTCCATTCCGCTGCCATTCAGGTATTTTGGGGGTGTGACACGCATACACCACAAAAATCAATTAAAACAATACCACTTTAACGACAAGGGAACTTAAACCAATAATCAAGAACGCAAGGTCGACTTCTAAAGAAAAACGCGCAAAGGAGTGGGAGAGAAGAATGGATCTCTCACTGGGCGAAGTTCGTTGGATCGCCACATATCGTTTCGACTCCTCTTAAAGTGTGTTTCTCGTTTAAAAGTTTTCCAAAACGCAAGTGATACAGAGGCAAGTTTTGATCTTTGGTTTGGGAACTTATTATGGTCACACCCCCAGTTGGTAGGTGTTCTGCCTTGGTTTGCGGTGGTAAGATTTTAATATAGTTATTATTAAACAAAGAAACGGGAAAATCTTTTTGTGTTTTTCTTTATCTTATATAGATATAATACATATATAGAAACAAAAGAAAAATGTTTTTGGTTTTTTATAAGTTTTATAAAAGCGTAATTTCTTGTGAAGGTTCTACAAGACTAATCGTCTAAACCTTATCGAGACTTTCGACACACAGCCTCCCCGGCAGCGGCGCCATTTGATTCGTTGTGTTTTGGTGTGCAAAAAACAATTTATCAAAAATATCAACAAACGTGAAGTCTAATTTATCGTGAGACAAATAGACGTGAAAGTAATACGAGTAAACCGTTTAGGAAAACGATTACCTCGCAAAACTTGTGAAAGTGATATTCAAATTGTGAGACCGGGAAGTGATTTCCCGGGTCGTACCCCAACGAGGTGTGAATGGAAAGCTTCGAGTGAGATCGAGATTAAAACCTTGTATGTTTGGTTGTGAAAGATTGTTTGGTTTTGTAATACGTTAGATTAACGAAAATTATGAATTAACGAACGAAAATGGGATAAACGTAACCTAGATGGAAAATTAAACTAAGGAATGCTAAGTACTATTTAAAATAACCTAAAATGCTACGGGAATCAAAAATAGGTATCGGAAATCCTAAAAATCACAAATTTCACATAAACGTGACGTTTATTCTAAATAAACGTCAACGCGCAAATAAAAACGTGAATTTAGAGCTACGCAAGTCCTACGGGTTTCCAAATAATTTTCCTACGAACTAGATGACAAAAGAAAATTTAAAAAAAAAATTAAAATTAATTTTTCAATAAAAACTCTATTTATTACGAATTAAAAACTAATTAAACTAAATTAAATTCTAATAATTAATCTAATACTCAAAAAAAATTGAAACTTTTTTAATAAATACTACAACATGAGAATACTTTAAGAAAAATTTAAAAATCAGTGGTCTAGTCTCAAAATAAGCAGAAATTAAGCTATCTAATACTGAAAGGCTTATTGTAGCAAAAAGGAAGCAAAGGGTTTTAAATCAAATTTTGCAAGTTATTTCTGAAATAAGTCCCAAGGGCGTGTGGTTTGTGAGTGGTTTTGTGAACTGGGTGACCTTGGTTCGATTCTGAGCAACACACTTTTTGTAAAAATATTTTTTTTAGTTTTCTTTTGATTCTTTTAGTATGTTGATTCACAAACTCCAACACAAACAACACTTTTACAAAGGAAGATTATAACTACCAAGGGTTATACGACTAGAACAACAATCATTAATATGAACAACAACAAGTTGAATGAAAGAAAAATCAACAAGCTCAGCTAATCAAGCAATAGCAGCAGCAGAAACAAGCAAATGGGCTACAATAAGACCTCAAATAAGCTATCCGACAAGCTCAGATGGGATCCTAACTTCTAAATCCTAAAAACTACCTAAAAGGCTTTCAAAAACAACAAGAATCACAACCTGGGGCTAAGATTTGACACATTTATAGTCAAATGAAGTTTTGCAAAAATCTGACACAGGGCAAAAATAGTCCAAAAGGGTTACTATAAGTACTTGCACAAGCTCAAATAAAAATCTAAAAAATAAGCTAATTGTGGATTCATGTAGCTAAGTTGGCATACTTCAACTTCTCAAAGTTTCAAGACCTAATTCTAAGTACAAAAATCACCAAAAATCCTAGAAGATTTGGATTTTCTGCAAAAGAGTAAGTTTTGACTTTTTCAATTTTTCATCCAAGTTGACTAATTGGAGTTTTGATTGACCTTGTCTTACTGAGAGTGATAAGTTAACCCTAAATGAAGCTACTTCAAGCAAGTTACACTAAATATGAGCCTAAATAAATCTTATGAGACCCCCAATTTTCAACAGTCAAACTGCTAAGAATGTTAAGGGATGTTTGACTATTTTACTCAAATGCTACCACCTTGATGCTTCCAATACTCTTTATTTACCCTAAGAGAGTTGTCTACACAAGCTTTGTCCACTGGAATAGGGCACAACTTAGTAAAACCAACTGATCCAAACACCCCTTTATGACAGATTTGAAAGGGTAACAAAGTAATGCCAAAAATTTCCTACACAATCCTAGTTAACTAACATATATAACACTAAATCAAACTTAATTAATCAGAATTTAATAACTAATAACAGCAACTACTGACTAATCACAAGAATCGACCAAAATTATGCAATGCACCTACTTGTCATCCAAGCTGAGAAATTCTGAGAACAAGAGAACACAAGAACAACCTAATGCTCCCCTGAGCTCTAGACCAACTCCAATATCCATTGCTACTATTCCTTCTTCTTCTTCTTCCTTTTTCTATTTTTTATACTTTGATTTTTTTTTTTTTTACTTTTCTTTTGTATTTTTCTGTTTTTCTTTTCTTTTCAGATTTCTACTTCCTTAAAACTTCAAATAAGCTTAAAACAGTTTATAAAAGCTATTGGGATTCACCAGAATGCAACTTAAAAAATAAACAAGAAACTTGAAATTTAAAACAGAAATTCGAATTGATTAAAACTAAAAGATCACTTAAATTAAATTGATAATTTTGAAATTACAACTGAAACTGATTCTAAAATCAAGAAAAGATACAAAGAAGGGATGCCAAACAAGGCTACATAGCTGCCTATTTATATTAAAACATGAGGTAGGTAGAATTCCTTTGTTGTGCTTCATCACTAATTGGAAACAGCTGTAACATGTCCCTTGTGACTTCGTGAATGAATCCCAGCCATCAGATTGAAATTCCATTGATCATAGCCTTTAAACCTCTTTTGGCGGGAAAACTTATGGTGTGAGGTTTGGATTGCCAGGGTGGATTTTAAGAGGTAGGTAGGGTTTTGTGAGTGATAGAGGAGTGTAGTGGTATTGGGGGTGGTGAGGGGTACTTTTGAGGTCTTGGGAGTATGGTTGAGTGTTGCAGTGGTGATGGGAGGTGATGGTGGTTTATCTGGGTAAAAGAGGGGAAGAGGAAGAAGAGGCTAAGTTTGACCCATGTATGACTTGTTGACCATTTGACCCTTTTCAATACCAACGGGGTGGGGTTTTTGGGCTTAGGGGTACTTGGGCCAAGGTGTGTGATGGGTTTTTGGTTTAGGTAGATTGGTAATATTTTTGGATCCGTTTGGTTTATTAAGAGTAAAGCCCAAGGACCAATTGTGTAGTTTGCTGAAAATTGAGGGACCAAAACTGCCAATCTTCCAAACTTCTACCAAGGGTCAATTTTGTCAATTCTTAAATTCCCAAGGTCATTCTGAGTATTTTTCTTCCAAGTGTAATTCCCGAGGTCCAAAATTGCCATCTTTGAGATTTGAGGGACTAAAATCGCCAAACTCTTAAAACTTCATTCAGGGACTATAAATGTCATCATATGATTCATGGTGGATTTTTTGTTGACTTTTCTTCATAAAAACACTCCAGGGAACATTTCTGACAATTTCTGAAAGTACAGGGACCAAAATTATACAATCTCCAAACTTTTTCTCTTTGTTTATTTTTTTGAAAGCTTTTTACCCAAAGATCATTTCTAACTTCTTTTGACTTTTAAGAAACTTGCGTTGACTTTTCATTTGAAATAAACGCTTAGGAACTAGTTTTGACAATTTTTGAAAGTTGGGGGACTGAAACTGCCAATTTATGCAAACTTTGTTCGTTTTTTCGTTTGTTTTCGATCATTTTGCATTTGAAACAAATAAAACGCGATCTTTGGGATATTTTCATTATTTTGATGCATTCTTGAGTGTTTTCACGCGTTTTGGCAGTTAAAATACAGTAAAAATGATGAGTATTTACACACTCATCATTAAGCCATTGTTATGTTCCCTTTGTTTGATTTGTATTTGTTGATACTTGATATTGATATGAGCTTGATATTCGTTTGCATGCTATATTTCTTTTCTATAGCATTCTTGATTATATGCCCATTATGTGTTACTTGTATATGATTTGACTTATTAGCCAGTCATGGGGAGTCCATGGCCTTGCCACTGATGCACCAGTGGTATTGACACTATCTGTGGAGGTGGGTTTTTGTCCACATCGTTCCCTATTATGCTATAGCTATTCAGGCCTATATTTATTATTGTATATGTTTACTTATCATAGAGCTTTGTGCATATATATTTGTTTTGCAGGGAGCGTATGGATGCATCCTAGGTACTTTGTTTCGTTTTGAATTTGGTGAATGGGTATGTGTGTGCGATACACTCCATTTCACATTTGGTACATCGAGCTAGCTACTCTATGTACAATTTGATATATGATTATTGGGCATTTCTGTTACTTCTACTATATATGTGATACTTGTTCTTCTAACTTCTTTATTTTTATTGACTTATGCTTTCCTTAGTTCATTTGCTTACACTTATGATTCGTTCCATTTTCCTTTGATTCATTTGATATTCCTTATAAGTATTCCTTTTGATCATATTCTGTTGATTCTATCATATGTTCCATATTCTTTTATATTCGTCTCAACAGGTTCTCTTAGACCTATGTCGTATTCACCTTCGTTTTCCTTTTATTATTAGTTTTTGTTTGTTTATATCTGTTCACTGAGCTTTTTAAGCTCAGCCGCATTTCTTTTCCTGCGGCAGGTTTTTAGAAAGAAGCTGGGTTGGGCGATGAGTGCTTAGGAGCTCTTAGTGGACTACACTGTTGATAGCTCCCCATGGATTAGCGATAGACTTAGAGATTTCCTTCTTGGTTCTTTATCTTTTGTTTAGAACTGTTTTGTGAACCTTGTATTATTAATGTATTCCGCTTGCTTCTATTCTGATTTGACCGCATAATGTTACACTTTAGCCCTTTTCGGGTTGGGGTGTTACAATTATGGTATCAGAGACAGGTTTGATCAGCGGATTCAAAACTCGTAGAGCTTAGGCTATGACCTGTGAGTATTAGGCCCTCTAAGTTTTGCACAATAAGAGTTAGGGAGCAACCGTTGAGAACTTGCTTTAGGATTTCCACTCTAAAACTTAAGTTATGACCGGTGAGGATTGGGTAGACTATAGGGCATTTGTTTAAGTATATGTGCTTCCGTATTCCATCTGATTCATGCTTTGCTCTTAGTTAAGTTGTTTTAAGATTTTCCCTTCCAGAGATTTACAACTTATAAGTCTGCACAACATGAGATTGGTGACCATGTAAGTTTAGAACGCGTTGAGAATTCTACAGTAATGTTTGACATTTCATAAACTTCATTCCCGTTTGATTTCAACCTCTGATTCATTTGTTAACCATTTAAATGCCTCTTCGAGCATTCTGGGAATTCGTATGACCATGATGTGTTTGACACATTCTGTGATTTCTCTTACTTTTGGTGAGCTTATCTAAGCCTCCCTACACTATTAGATTTTGCCCTATTCATTTCAATTCCTATGAGAAATCTTGTGGTAATCAATTACGAGTATAGGAATGTCTCCCTCATTTTTTAGTGATAAGGTTTGCTATGCTGATCTGTCCTTCCTTGGAATGTTAAATTCGATATTATTCCGGTATGGATTGATTGACTGAGCATCAAGATGTTAACTACTGTCATACTACGTATCTCCTTTGACATTTTGAACCACTCTGATTTACTTCTATCATGATTTCTGATTGTTAAATTTTTGTTATCCTTGATAACCTGGAAACTCGTACGTTATTTTCGCGGTTGTAAATTTTCCTAGCATCTATTCTTGTTCCCGTGGGATGAATCTCACCTTGAGAGTTATTTTGTGATCTGAGATTTTCTGATATAATCCGTAAATGAACCACCAAGATTTACACTAGATTATGAATTTGCTTTGACCTAGCACCCAGAGATTGTTTAGTCACGACTCGAGGTTAAATATGATTTCCATAAGGGCATGTTTATATGATTTAAGTATTATGACGCCTGGCCAACATGATAATAATTACATCATATAAATTGAACTTATGGGGATCATAGGATGTCTTTGAGAAGTGCCTGAGAATAGTAAAGTTTGATAAGACAGAACCCTATCCGTATAGAACGACGTTTTGCCTGTTTTTTTTTTAAACTCCCTATTGATAAACACAAGTTGAATTGAGAGAACTAGAGGAGCAGCAACCAAAAACTATGAAGTGTTTTGTTTGTCTTAGTGTATCTCATTGGGGTATTTCAGTTCTATCCGCGATGAAGAAGGATGGTAGCAGGAGATTATGCATTGACTCCCGGAAGCGGAACCGTATCATTGTTAGAAATCATCATCCCCTACCTCGAATCGAAGATGTATCTGATTTGCCTTAGTACGTGGATTTCCCTTTAGATGGAGTTATGGCTTCGAAGTTATTTCTGTAAATTGCCTTTCGTATTCGTAACAACCCTTATGACTGTTAGTAACGCTAATAGTATTAGCTGATGCTTTGACTATTTATGGACTTGATGAATCGTATCTTTCGTGAGTACTTAGACAACTTGTCATAGTACGACATCTTAGTACATTCAGAGACGAAGAAGAAACATGAGAATCATTTTCATATTATGTTGGAAATATGAAGATCATTCGTATATTCGAGAGCCACGACATTGGTTGGAAGATGTTCACGGCTTGCGTTACCGTTGATTAATTTTATGGGTAAGGAAGAGAAACTTAGCTTGGATGAGAATGGAGTTTTGGAAAAGCTGAAATAGAAATTAGCTTCCATACTTTCAGTTGAGTATCAATTTTGAGAAGTTTTACAAAGAGACTTGGCTATGCCTTATGGAACACGGAGAATTATTGCTTATGCATCAAGATAACTAGAACCATTTGAGGAGAATTGTTCTATGCGTAACTTCGAATTGGTGGCAGTGATGTTGCTCTTAAGAATTGAAGACATATATTACATGAAGATGGAATCCAATTACAGGTATTAGGAAGCTCAGGAGCAAGATAACAGCCTATGACATGGTTTTAGGAGGCTGGAAAGAAATTGTTATGATTGAGGCACAGTTTTACCTTCTCTATCCCTCTTAGTTGTACTAAGATATATCAGGGGTCTAAAGCAGGATGTGAATTTTCATGAACCTTGGAACGAAAATCTCCATGTACACTTAAGAAGAAGGACATAATTCAAGTTCTGGTAGATCATTTGAATTATTCAGTTCATTTTGCCTCTTAGAAGGTGTATTCAGTTAGCAAGTTTGGCATAAATCCTTCGGCAGAAGATTTTTCAGTTACTTAGCACACCTCCAGTGATCGTGTTAGAGGTTCGTGTTTTTGCCTCACAGTCCCAAGGAGAACTACTGACGGTTTGAGGGACCAGACTCAAGTATAGGAATGCTTTTCACCGACAGACTGATGGATAAGCAGAAGAACTATTCGGACTTGGAAGAAGTGTTGAGCAGGAAGTTAACAGGTGTGTGGTCTGATTGTGCTTGCTCATTAAGATCGATGGAATACAAGTGACAAAGTTTGTCCTTTCAAATAGTGTATGAATGGAAATGTAGAACACCTTCGACTGAATTAAGTCGAGAAGCCGCTCATTGAATGTTTGGAGTTAATTACAATGACTGATGGATTTGTTATCATTGTGGAAGAGGAAGTTTGAAAGTTTAGACAGGAATTTGTGTATCCCATATGATGTTTCCATACAGAAGAGGTAGACGTGTTGGCATCAAGGAAGCTTTGGTTCATGATACATTAGTCCTTAGATTCATTCTATCCGTGCGGTTATCCTTCCAATCCCATTATACATTCTGACATGACTCAATACTCCGATTTATGCTTAGTTAATCGTTAATACGATTAGGTTACCAACCTCACTAGGAGACTTTTGGTATGGCTGATAATTCGATATATGCTCCTCTGATTTTAGCAAGATCCTTAGTTCGTTCAGAACCTGATTCGATTTGTGGAGTTTTCTATCATCTAGTTTCACTTTCGTATTCTTTCCAGATTCATCTGATGTTCATATATCTCTTTGTGAAATTATGACTATCATATGTTCATGTTCATTTTGTATTTGTTGGATCATATTTGTTTTATGTGGAGATCCCGGGGCTATCCTATTTTATTCAGTTCGAGTCATGAGAAACTTTTCCCGTTTGTAAAATTTCCTTGGAGAAACTATTTAATCACTTTCTTTTCATTTCGTAAATTGGTACGTTTCCGTTTGATCTCTTCATTTCAATTTCGCGGACGAAATTTTCTTTTTAGGAGGGAAGAGTTGTAAAACCCTAAAATCTGAAATCCTAAAATTAAGTCTAATTTGAAATTTTCCTAAGTTATGAATACGATTAATTATAAAACCTAAAAATAACAAAACGAGTAAACCGGTTATCCAAATAATTAAAAAGAAACCTCATAATTGAAATTATGAACATATTTTGAATCCGTAAATATTCTGAAACCTAAAAGAAAATTCGAGAACTACTTCTACGCGACACGAATAATTATTTTGGGCCGTTTCTCTTTTGTTTCGCAATCAATAAACAACCCATGCCCCAAAACTTATACACGTTTCCTAATCTGTTTCCAAAAATACATGTGAACAGATTTCTTTCCTAAACCTTATCCCTTTTGATTCGTTGGTTGTGACAAGATAAGAACAAATACTGTGGAAAAATAAAAGATACAATAACATCTTCCATCTTAAAAGTATGATACGACTTGCCAAGAGAGAAACACGGTATTCCCTAATAAACATATGTGCCTTACCCTTTCCTCCCAAACCGTATAATATCTCACCTTGTTTCTCTCCTTTACACCGAACCGAAAACACAAACAAGAGAACCAGAAAACTCCTATTCGTGGCTGCCAAAGGAAGAAGAAAGGAGGACAGCAATTGTGGTGGTCATGTGTAGCAACCTTGGGTCCTATCTGTGGTAGTCTTGGTGACCGTATTTGGTCGTGTGCAAGTGTCGTGTTTATTCTGGTCGACCCTTTGATTCAAGCCAAGGTACCTTTGGTTTTAATTTGTCCTAAATTATATATCACAGTATATGTGTAATCTAGTCCATATCATGTTTTGTTTTAGCATACTAAACGTTAATAATATGTCACATGAAATCACACAAGCTAAAAATGTATAAGCCACTTAAGAATAAGATTTGTGTCGAGTGTTTGTGAGTATTTTTGTGTCGCGTTACAGCCCAATGTCGACCCTAAATTATTGGGCTGAACGAATCGATAACGAGGCTAAGAAACTAGTCATCCCTTTTCGTGAACATGAAATGATGATACAAATGATATGCCACATAAAATCATGAACCAGTATGCTTATATATCGTATGGATATGATTTTTTATTTATTTATTTGGCTAGTAATGAAGGGTGCGTAACATGTAACTGGTATAACCAACAAAGAAACATAATAACTAGTAATGAAGAGTGCGAATCGTTTTCGGCAGTGTTTTCTGTAATATACGAAGGAAATGGAAGAATGCATACATAAATTACTAGTTTAAACATATCACGATAAATGAAACTTGGGAGTATAAAAGATATATATACATGCGCATAATGGTAAAGTATAGAACATATGCATGCCTATATTATGAATATAACATAAGTATTTTAAGAGACATGTGGGTTTAATGAGGCTACATGGGAATACTTAATATAAGTTGTGCTCAATACAAACTGATTCGAACAAATAAATGGTTTTATGAATATAGACCGTATATATAAAAGTTGGTTTTAACGTGATATTGAGTGTGGCATTGTATAATAATTGATTTTGTGTAGACACGATCTAAAATGAAGTCGGGGATAGGTTAATTTAATCTATTAAAACGACAGGGTCTAAAATTGTCATTTCGATATAAATTATAGTATAAACCCAAAGTTAATTACTTGGCATTTTTAAATAATAAAATTAATAATTTATATTTGTGACCCTAAATTTTGCTAAATTGACATATTTAACCCTAAACTATTATATTAGTTATTTTAACCGTTAAATATTATTTAATTGTCAATTATAACCTTAAAGTATAAAATTACTATTTATGTAAACATTCTAAATAATGAAACTTACTAATTATAGAAACTTGCTATTTATGGAAACTTACTAAATACGAGAATCTGCTAAAAGCATGAAGTTACATAATTTGGATAAAACTACTAAAATTGAAAAGTTACTATTTTTGGAAAGTTCTATTTATGAAAAGTTTATTTTTGGAAAGCAAACTTAAAACCCTAATTTGGTAATCTTAACCTAATGCTTCTAATTTTTGTAAAGAAGAAACCCTAAATCTAATCTTGAAACACTTATGATATGTAAACCCTAATTTTGACAACCTAAAATAAGTTAAGGCTTTAATGAGCAGTTAAGTAATATGTAAACCTTTATTATGTAGATCGTGTGAAGAGGGAGTGATCCGTCTTCCCTTCTCGTTCTTTGTTTCATTTCTGCATTTGATTTCGAGGTACAGATATTCTGCCTTTTAGTAAAGGTCATCCTTCTCTCTTTTGTTTAATGTTTCGATTATGATCCCTTCAGTTAAGCCATTGCCATGTTCCCTTTGTTTGATTTGTATTTGTTGATACTTGATATTGATATGAGCTTGATATTCGTTTGCATGCTATATTTCTTTTCTATAGCATTCTTGATTCTATGCCCATTATGTGTCACTTGTATATGATTTGACTTATTAGCCACTCATGAGGAGTCCATGGCCTTGCCACTGATGCACTAGTGGTATTGACACTATCTGTGGAGGTGGGTTTTTGTCCACGTCGTTCCCTATTATGCTATAGCTATTCAGGCCTATATTTATTATTGTATATGTTTACTTAGCCTAGAGCTTTGTGCATATATATCTGTTTTGCAGGGAGCGTATGGATGCATCCTAGGTACTTTGTTTTGTTTTGAATTTGGTGAATGGGTATGTGTGTGCGATACACTCCATTTCACATTTGGTACATCGAGCTAGCTACTCTATGTACAATTTGATATATGATTATTGGGCATTTCTGTTACTTCTACTATATATGTGATACTTGTTCTTCTAACTTCTTTATTTTTATTGACTTATGCTTTCCTTAGTTCATTTGCTTACACTTATGATTCGTTCCATTTTCCTTTGATTCATTTGATATTCCTTATAAGTATTCCTTTTGATCATATTCTGTTGATTCTATCATATGTTCCATATTCTTTGATATTCGTCTCAACAGGTTCTCTTAGACCTATGTCGTATTCACCTTCGTTTTCCTTTTGTTATTAGTTTTTGTTTGTTTATATCTGTTCACTAGGCTTTTTAAGCTCAGTCGCATTTCTTTTCCTGCGGCAGGTTTTTAGAAGGAAGCTGGGTTGGGCGATGAGTGATTAGGAGCTCTTAGTGGACTACACTGTTGATAGCTCCCCATGGATTAGAGATAGACTTAGAGATTTCCTTCTTGGTTTTTAGCTTGTAATTAATTTGGAAGTTGTAATGCTTAGAATTAGTCCTTTATCTTTTGTTTAGAACTGTTTTGTGAACCTTGTATTATTAATGTATTCCGCTTGCTTCTGTTCTGATTTGACCCCATAATGTTACACTTTAGCCCTTTTTGGGTTGGGGTGTTACACAAATGATGCTACTTCCAACATTCTTCTTGGCTTAAATGCTTGGTATTATCCATTGGAGCATTTTGATTCAAGTACTGATACTCATAAAGTGAACCCTCTCCAAGCCATTTTACGTCACGAGGAATTAAGCTCCTATCATGGCTCGCCCTGTGCAAGTGCAAATACCAGTTGAAAAGGCTCACAAAAAGAAATTTACTCGGGTTATTGTCTTGCAACTGCCGTGTAAGAAGAATCCTATAGGTTTTGGAGCACCTTCTAGCAGCCATGGGAAAGGCAAGAGGAAGATGGTTTATGGGTTTAGGATCTCCATTAACAACTTTTGTGTGTTGTAAGCATGGTATTTGCAGGTACTTTAATATGGTAGTAGTAGTTCTGACATTTGGATGAATGTAATTATTAATAGTACAATAACGGGTAATTAGTAGTTTAACTGGATCTATTTTATAACTTTAATGATAGTAGTTGATACGTGGGAATCGCACCAGGCTTTACCTCTCAAGGGATCTTGAGAAGCTTACAACCCCCACCAGGCAGTGTACCTGATCGTTGTAGTATAGTATAGTGACAAGTACCGGTGGATTAATCGTTCAGCTAGGAATAGTGTCGCTAGGATTAGAAAACCTAATTACTAGTGCTAAAGATGAAAGATGATTATTTTTGTATTTTTATATTTTTTAGAAAGCAAGTAAATATCTCGGGTTTGAAGGATTTGGGCGGAATTAGTTGCTAGTCAACTAACCCAATACTAAGATGCAATCAAAATAAAAATACTAGAAATGAAAATAAAACTAAATTATACTAAGGTTGTGAGCAATATGTGGAGAAAATGTGTTTACTTAGATTTCACTACTCCCTAGACATCTTTTACACGTTAATTACTTGTTATAGTTGCGTGGATGACGGATTGTATTCTTTAATACCATTCATGGGGTGGCGCACTTACTTCCCCAATCCTATGAGTGCCTACTTCACTCCTATGTCGAGCCGTTAAAAACTCCTAACATGGGATCATTAGAAATTACTCATGCATTAAATACAACCAATAAAACCTAGTGCACATCGGTTCATGTTTCCTAAGACGTTCAAGCATGTTACCATTTGGAGATCTGCCAGTTTTCTTAAGCCTAACATCGAAATCATTCATCCAATACAACCATAAACAAGTAATCAACACATAATTAACATCTAGGTTTCATTAGATCTGAGCAAACACAAGATAGATCTAGCCTAGCATGGTGGAATCAAGACAAGAACAAGATATAGACAACCAACATATAGACATATTGATTGAATTAAAAGAATACTTATCTCAATTACACTTGTAAGGTTTCAAGGGCTGAAAACCCTTGAAAAACCTGTGAAATTCCTCTTGTGACGCCGTCAATTCTGTACTGGGTCGTCATGGAAATTCCTCTTGACGCCGTCAAGATTTTCTTCTTGACGCGTCACCTACTGTTCCCAGCTTGGAAAATTGAGACTTTGCCGTTTTCTTCACTTTTATGCTCCAAAAACGTCCAAAATGCCTTCTTTTCCAGATTTCACTCCCAAAGTACCTAAAATCACAAAAGGAATGATTTAGGGCAATATTTGATCAAATAAATTCAATTCCGGGCTTAAATGACCCCCTAAAAGTGGTTCATTTTTCGCCTCATCATATACCCTTACACTTGAGATTTGCTTGTCCTCAAGCAAATGCGCTTTTATTCTAGTCAAAATACAAGTTAAGGGTCATTTAACACTAATATAAAAGTAATTACAACAAATAATTATTCCACTAAAGACCAATAGATAAGCACGGAGGTCATATACTAGCACCTCACAAATAGTGTTTAGATACTCACATCTCTCGGGTGTAATAAAGTATAAATTACAATATGGAAATGGAAGATATCTCTCACTACCTGTCATAGCAAAATAGATTACCATAGGCTTGGGAAAGGATCAAACCTCCACCACATGGCGTAAGCACCTAGGATAAACTATCAAAGAGGTCTTTTAAAGGGTTGTAACGTTAGGTGTAGGGATATGAAATACACGGTTTTGTTGGATAAAGGCAGTCTTTACTGGTGGCGAGTTAACAATCTTAGTTAATTACATGTACAATGTGGCGTTGCTAAGCCAAGAATAGACTCGACTTAAGCTAATAAATGAAAAATAACAAAAACATAAAATGAACATAGAATAAAACGGGATGGTAGTCCGTATGTTTTTTCTCTTTTCTTTTTTCCTTTTTTTTTTTCTTTTTCTTGATTTTTCGATTTTTTTTTTTTTTATTTTTTTTTTATTTTTTTTTTTTTGCATACACTCTTACCCTACCATCCAAAATAATACATCATAGGGGATGAGAATTCCCCTTACACTTGAATCTTTACATACTTTACAATGAACTAAACTAATGACTCGAATTAAGAAAATCAAAACACTTGGAGCACTTTTAAGATTAACGTACGTATGGGGGTAATAATATGATGTTCTTCCCCATAACTTCATAAAATAAGTACTTTACCCATGAGTCCCAATCGTCCCAAAACAATATGTACAAGGATATGACTCGACTTAGCAACCATGTAATCAATTAGATAGTTAACTTAGGGTTTAATAAATAACAATAATGCACTAAAAATGAGCGCATACACGGAAGGCTAAGGCGATTTGGTTGTACATTTAAGTGGGGTGTAACAAATTCTTCCTTTAACTAAGATGCTTAAAGTTAGAAACGAAAAGATAGGCTCGGAGGGGTGTACTAGGGGTTTCAGGTACTAAAAATGAGTACAACGCTAAGGGTGTGGGAAAAATTAATTGACTTAAGTAGTCAAGTAATATGACTTAAATGGTCAAGAAATTATAATACGGGTTTAACACAAGGGTGATCATAATGCCTCTTATCATGTAGTAAATCCTACTACACGAATGTAGTCTCACTAGCGGTCTCGGGATGCATCACTAACGCAAGTTCTAGAATCTAAATGCTACCGGTACACTCATAAGCACTAATAGTGAATTCTTTTCCTATCAAATCTAAAGGCGAACCTCACATATTTGGGTGGAAATTTTTTCTGAATATACGGTTATGTGCTAGTCATACAATCTCCTATCCATGAGACGCTTGCTATGGCTAAAGTTTCACTCCTAAATGTTGTAAAAAAATTTTAAATTTGGCGCTAAAATTGCACTAACAAGTGTTTCTCATAGTTTTATTACACATCTACCATTAAACAAAGCAAACTCAAGCGAAAGTGTATTTGTAAGGTATCATCATTTTACCCTCCCCTTACACTTAAGATGAACATTGTCCCCAATGTTCAAGTAAAGAATGTAAAAGTGAAATAGTAAAACAAATGAAATCAAATACTCCCCTGATTCGCTCGGTATGGATAATAAGGTGGCCAGGTTAAATCTTCCTCCAAGAAAATGAACAATCAAAGCTTCCCTTCCAGAATATAAATCAACTTCTTGTCATACATAACCTGTAAATCCTGAGAAAATAGACAAGACAACCTCGCATAAAATCGGCGGCATCCTATATAAGTTACTAAATCCTAGTAAACAAAGTAAGATATAATGCTTGTAGAATGAAGTTTGCAGATTTCCTGGAGATTATAAAACTTAATAATTCACAAAAACCATAAGACTCCGTTAGAAAAACAAAACCGGTAAAATTTCCAGATTTTTATGCCCGTGACGCCGTCAAGACTTAACTCGTGACGCCGTCAGGATTGACCTGCAGAAATTCTTATGTTAAGTTTCCGGAAAATTTCTAGAAAAACTTGGTCCTACTTCCTGGAAAGTCCTGCAAAACTTCATTATGACTCAATACAAGCATTTGACTCTAACAAATACGAATATACATGTTCATTTAATATTGTGGAGAATCATGATCGGCTTGTTTCTTAAAAACATATTTGGGGTTTCCCCTTACACTTATCTTTTGCAAAAATACCTTTAGGTGGAGTTAAGACTAGGCCAAAACAACAAAGTAAAGTATTTCCACTTTTTAGTTGAGAAACATGATCTACCAACAATAAAAATAAAGCATGCATACGGAAGCAAATAACAAACAAACAAAATAAAATCACACAAAGCATGGGTTGCCTCCCAAGAAGCGCTTTTCTTTATTTACGAGTCTTGTAGCTAGACTCAAGGTCATAGGTTACTACGTGACCTCATCATTGGTTTCACTCTCCGATTGTAAATATTCTTTGTAGAAACCAATCACCTTTTTCTCAATCGCCCCCATAATCCTTTGGGCAAATTCCTTATCGACTTTATACCTTGGTCCTAAAGCTAAGCAATCCTTATAGAAAAGACTCCTCTTTTCCCATACATAATCCATGCCCTTTTTCTTATCCTCCTCAAAAGCACCAACGTTGTCCTTATCAAATCGGGATATAAAGCGAAATTCTTTCATTCTATTCGGCATCTTATAAGTGATCCTATCGGTGTTACTAGCAAATCGGATTGTCCCTTCTATCTCATCATATTCTAACTTAGACTCCTCAATAAACGGCTTACCAAACACGACATTGGACAATCGACAATCAATAACATTAGTAAGATCTGCAACAATCATAAAGTCGGTGATAAAAGTGAAATTCCCAACAAAGACATGTAAACCTTTAACTCTCCCGACAAAGTTACAAACTCCACCGGGGTATTTTGGATCTTTTCTAGGTTCAAGTCTTGCTTTCACTATATCATTATAAACATTTGAGGACATAATGTTGATTGGGGATTTAAAATCAATATAAGCATTGTTAACGTGTCTATACCCAATCATACATGGTATCTTAGCATTCTTAGGATCGCCTCTCTTTATCTTGGGTTCGATTGTAGTGAAAGGAGATTGCGGGTTATCAATAAGATTATTATAATATGCAATCTCCTCCTTAGTGGGGTATAGATTAAAGTAGTCATTAAGCTTCGGATCTATTTCCCCCTCTTCTAGTCCCTCAACAACATTCACAAAGTCATTAGGCCCTAGGTCCTCATTCGAATACAAGGCGGTCGCTAGGTCACTAAATGCATGTTCGAGCTCCACCTTAATCAACCTATTAAGCTATCTAAGTTCCCTAATCTCACTCTCAATTTGTTCACGTAGCACGGCCACTTCTCTAGGGGAAAGGGGTGGATTCGCGTTTTCCATAGTGGTCAACGGAATAGTCAATGAATTAAATTTACTAACACAAGCACAAAGAAAAAGATAGACTAAAGAAATCCTAAAAATATAAAAATAAAATCTTACTAGAAAGGAATCTAGCAGGTAGACCTAATAAAAAGAAATTCTAACCTAGACAATAACTATTCCCCGGGCTGCGGCGCCAAAAACTTGATACGTGGGAATCGCACCAGGCTTTACCTCTCAAGGGATCTTGAGAAGCTTACAACCCCCACCAGGCAGTGTACCTGATCGTTGTAGTATAGTATAGTGACAAGTACCGGAGGATTGATCGTTCAACCGGGAATAGTGTCGCTAGGATTAGAAAACCTAATTACTAGTGCTAAAGATGAAAGATGATTATTTTTGTATTTTTATATTTTTTAGAAAGCAAGTAAATATCTCGGGTTTGAAGGATTTGGGCGGAATTAGTTGCTAGTCAACTAACTCAATACTAAGATGCAATCAAAATAAAAATACTAGAAATGAAAATAAAACTAAATTATACTAATGTTGTGAGCAATATGTGGAGAAAATGTGTTTACTTAGATTTCACTACTCCCTAGACATCTTTTACACGTTAATTACTTGTTATAGTTGCGTGGATGACGGATTGTATTCCTTAATACCATTCATGGGGTGGCGCACTTACTTCCCCAATCCTATGAGTGCCTACTTCACTCCTATGTCGAGCCGTTAAAAACTCCTAACATGGGATCATTAGAAATTACTCATGCATTAAATACAACCAATAAAACCTAGTGCACATCGGTTCATGTTTCCTAAGACGTTCAAGCATGTTACCATTTGGAGATTTGCCAGTTTTCTTAAGCCTAACATCGAAATCATTCATCCAATACAACCATAAACAAGTAATCAACACATAATTAACATCTAGGTTTCATTAGATCTGAGCAAACACAAGATAGATCTAGCCTAGCATGGTGGAATCAAGACAAGAACAAGATATAGACAACCAACACATAGACATATTGATTGAATTAAAAGAATACTTATCTCAATTACACTTGTAAGGTTTCAAGGGCTGAAAACCCTTGAAAAACCTGTGAAAATCGTATTAGGTTCGGCCCTAGGGTTTCTCCAAAACTTCCTCCCCTAATGTGTAAAAATTAGAAAACTATATATAGGAAATAGGGTCTGACGGCGTCAAGAACAAATTTGTGACGCCGTCACCTCGCCGCCAAAATACTTCTCGGACTGCCTTGATCTACATCTGACGCCGTCAAGTGTTGTGTGTTTCCAGGCCGTCATGCATTTTACTCTTGACGCCCTTCCTTGTGACGCCGTCAATTCTGTACTGGGTCGTCATGGAAATTCCTCTTGACGCCGTCAAGATTTTCTTCTTGACGCCGTCACCTACTGTTCCCAGCTTGGAAAATTGAGACTTTGCCGTTTTCTTCACTTTTATGCTCCAAAAACGTCCAAAATGCCTTCTTTTCCAGATTTCACTCCCAAATTACCTAAAATCACAAAAGGAACGATTTAGGGCAATATTTGATCAAATAAATTCAATTCTGGGCTTAAATGACCCCCTAAAAGTGGTTCATTTTTTGCCTCATCAGTAGTATTTTGGTTTGTTATATGGTATCAATTTGTGTTCTTGATGTGATGATTTCACAGTTAGACTTAATGGTAGCAGTTTGTATTCATGATTTGATGATTGCACACATTTATTTAATGATAGCAGTTTGTATTCATGATTTCATGTTGGTTTATTATTTAATGGTACCCATTTGTGTTAAATGGTATCACTTTGTGTTCATGATCTTGGTGTAATTGTGTAAATTTGAGTTCTTGATTTGATACGCAGTTTGTGTTCATGATCTTCGAGAAAAAATTGCAGTTTGTGTTTATAAACGAAATTTTTGAAAATAATTCAATTGTTAATTTAATAGAATTTGGAGCCAAATTTTTTATCCAAAATTTTTAAATCACCTAATTAAATGGCAGTTACCAAAAATAATAGCCCATATTCATGAAAAAAAACCCTGTTTTATCTCCTAAAATAAAGACTCCAACCAAAACACAAAAATCGAATCTTCAATCACCATTACTCTCCAACCCATAATCATTTTTTTGCACATTGTTGCTCAAGAGTCATGGAAATTCAAATCATTGATCATGATCTTTTGGTTAATTCTGATAATGAACTTGATGTTAAAACCTTAGAATATGAATCCGAGCATTATTCTGATGATGAAGATGAGTCTGGAACCAACCAATCAGATCAAAAACTAGCTAAGAGGGGCATAACCAGGCTATGTAAGTTTCGCATCAAATATGGCAAACTTGGTGGAATAAAGCACAAGGTAACCTTCGATGCGTTGAATATGATATCATGGTTACACAAAGCACTGTTTTCTAGTTTTTTAGGAGATCTTGTTCGTGAACACATAGGTTTGAAGGTTCTATCCTGGAAGAACGTTGACAAAGAATTAAGACAAAAATTATGGGATGAAATCACGATACGTATATACTATTTTTTAACCCAGTACTACATAAGTTTATCTATGCACTTACATTATATACAACTACTTCACAACATTGTGTTAATCTTTGCAGCGATATTTTGATGTTGATGTGACATTCAGAAAATTGGTAATGCATCGTCTTGGTCAACTGCTGAGGAATTTCAGAATAAAACTCAGGGAAAATTACATTTTGCCCAACCTAGATACACCTTCGAAACTTAATGAACTACCGGCCAAGTATAGTGCAATTGTAACATCATAACAATGGGCCGAGTTTTTAAACTACACAGCCAACGATGCATACAAGGTTATATAATTAGTCATCTTTATTTAAGTTTATATGTCATTTCATAATTTTGAGTTTGCAGTATTACCACATCTAAACACCTTATGATTTTGTGTTTTTAGGATAAATCAGAGAAAGCTAAACTGGCGCGTTTAAAAAATATTTATCAGCATAAAATGGGACGAGGTGGATATGTTTATGTGAAAGAGAAAATGGTAAGATTACATAATGTTTGTTTTACAACTTGAGAGACGATTATCTTGGTTTAACTTTATATGTGTATGCATCCTCATGTTTTCCTTTATCTTGGTTTAACTTTACATGTGTATGCATTTGATGTTTATTAGATCGAAAAGAAAGAATTGAAGCAGATGAAGAAACCCCGCGTGGTATAATGTGGTTGAAAGGAAGCATAAAAAAAGATGGAGAATATCCAGATGATGAGATTAGATCAATGGGAGATAAACTTGTAAGTTTGACTGCAAATTCTATTATTATGCTTATTTACCAGCAGCATTAACTGTGTACTAGTAGTACAAATTTGTATACTAGCAGTACTAACTTTTAATCCCAACATTTCCCATATTTTTTTTACAGAAAGAAGCTGATGACAAGATCAAGGAAGGAACCTAGGATATTGATGATGGCACTGATGCCATGACAGTTGTGTTTGGTAAGGAAAAGGGAGGTTATGCAAGAGGAGTGGGAAGTGGAGTTACTTACAAGAGGTATTTTAATCTTCCTCGAAGCAGAAAAGAAACTGATGAAAGACTTGAGTTACTTCAAACTCAACTTGATAATGAGAGAAGTGAACGTAAAAAAAAAAAAAAAAAAAAAAAAAAAAAGATCTACTTGTCAAGAAACTGTCCACCGAGATGACAGAAAAAGATGTATTGGTCAAGCAATTGTCCTGGCAGAAACAAAGGGAATTCTTGCTCGACTGATGACTCAGTTGAGTTCACAAGGGGTGAACTTGAATTTGCAACCTCAGTTGCCAGTAGCCTCAGATGTAAGCCATTTATTATGTTGTTAATAACTTCATTTTCTAATGCTAACACCGCTGATGCTAATGATAGCAGGCACTGAACATAAACTGATGAGTCAATGTAGTTCTTAATTTATATTGCAGGTGACTCCAATGGCCATTAATAATATTGATGGCAGCGCTAATGAGGTGGACGGAACTCAGTCAAGTGTTGGTGTACGTGATACAGATGCAGTAATTTAGAAGAAGCCTAATGGGCTTGTACCTTCGGAAAATGTACCGGTAATGGAAAGAATGGTAAGTAATAAAAAATCCCGCTTGATTTTTTAATTTTACATACATAACTAATGTACCGTGTTTTATATATACATATAGGAACTTGTTAAAACTGTCAGAATTAAGAAAACTCCTTAGTCACGATAAAACGGGTCTGCAGATTCCCAATCGCAAGGAGATGTGTCTCTTCTTACGAGCGTTGATAAAATTGAAGTAGCATCTACTAATGAGATAGTATACTGCCCCTACTTCTTAATTAATGAGTATGTCGTTATAAGAGTTTGATAAAGACTTTAATTGCTTGAAAGTTTAATGTCTTTATTTTATTTATATACCTGTGTAGTTATTGCCGATGCAGAAATATATACATATACCATATGTTTTTAATTTTTTTTTATTGAAATATATTATGTCTTTGATGTATTAATATTAGTCACTAATAGTCTAGATACATACTCTCTCCGTCATATATTTATTGTCCATATTTTCATTTCTAGTTGTCTCAAATTAATTGTCAACTTTCAAAAATAAATAGGGAATTTAGATCGAGTTTACCATATTACCCTCACTTGAGGTTATTATTACAAACGTTAAAGAAGTTTTAAAGTAATTAATTAAGGGTATAACTGTCATTCTACAAAAATTAAGAAAGAGAAAGCTGTAATAATTATTTTTTTCTTAAACTGTGCATTTGTTTGTTTGTAAACTATTTTGAGATCAGTGGTGGAGCTAGAAAAAATTTTGTGGGAGGGTCGAAACAAATTTTTTCATGAAAAACATTAGATGTGAGGGTCGAGATGAAAAAAAAAATTAACACATGAAATCGCGAAAAAAAATACACTAATGGCTTTAGGCCTAGGGGGCGAAACCCTTCCCGGTACTCACTAAATTTCGCCCTTGTTTGAGATGGAGAAAATAATATTTATATAAGGTGGCATATGTAAAACAATGGTTGTATTAAAACATTAACTTTATTACTTTTATAACGGGTTTTTATTTTATTTTATTGTTTATACTTTATATGTCTATTCACGTTGTTTAACCATTTATAATTACAACTAATGCTAATTAACCCATCGATTTTATAAAACTAACTGCTACATTTCCCCAAACTTATCCGCAACCAACTTGGTTTGTTAATCTCAATTTCACCGGTTCCCACTTCCCACACAACCTCCAATCTCGGTTCAAATCTAAACTAACCATAGTTAACATGATACAACTCACTTTGACTTTATGCCCTTAATCTCCCACTTCTTTCCGTTTTGTTTTAAAAGATTTGCTATACAATGCCGAGTAATAGTTAAATGCATTTTATATACGGAGTATTAACTTTTTACATATTTAAAGTAATTATACATTTAATGCACAAGAAAACATGCTAGCAACGGCCCATCATTGCCACCAATTCAACCAACCAGGTCGAACCTGATTTTAAAACATCACCTCTCAAATAAGGGTTTTTCTAATATATGTCCTCGTGACACATGTTAAACACACTAAAGTACACATGAGACCAGTTAAAAAGTACAAAAAAATACACCTAATTTGTGGTCCGTACTTTCTTTTTTTACTTTTTAGCGAGTCTCATGTGCTCATGTGTACTTTGGTGTTGATGTGCGCCGAGAGGGTATGTTAGAAAAATCCCTCAAATAAAACTTGCAGAAAATACAATACCTCTTTAATAAGCAAAACCCAAACAGGCAATTCAAAAATAATGTCAATGATGATGATAACAATGATCCTTACAACAATTCTACTAATAATCCTGATATCACAAACAGTTAAACTAATCCTACACATAACACTATCCTCCAAAACCAAAGCCGTCGGGATCTTCCATCCCTTCACCAACGACGGCGGCGGCGGTGAGCGTGTCCTATGGTGTGCTGTTAAAGCCGTTCAAGACCTCAGACCTGATCTTCCTTGCGTTATTTACACCGGTGATCATGATGCCACTCCGGAGAGTCTATCCCGGCGCGCCGTTGATCGGTTCGGTGTCGAATTGATTTCGCCTCCTAAGGTTGTGATTGAATGAATAAATGTTTAGTTTTACGGATCGCGGTATTCGCGAATGACGTTGATAACTGATAATTTTGTATTTTTGGCAAATTTGAGTGAATTGTTAGAAATGACTAAATTTGTATACATTTGCTGTTGATCGGTTTGGCGTTGAATTGATTTCGCAACCAGAGGTGGTTTAGTTTATACGTTTAGGTTTTGTGGTTTAGAAAATTGAATGTAGTTAAGTCTAGGTGGTGAATTTGAGTTTAGATGCTTAGTTTATGACTGTGATAAACGTTAGGTTACAAATCCCGGTATTTGTGGATGACATTGATTGACTGGTCCACACGCCCTGCCGAAGCTGAATTGCAGTGTATTTTTAGTAAATTTTAGTGAATTTTTCATAACGCCTAAATTTTCGTGTTTCGTAACTCTGGAAATTGACTCTAGTGGTAATACTTAGGTTATGAATCGCGGTATTCGCACATGACGTTGATAATCTAGAATGTTGACTGGTCCACACGCCTTGTCGCAAGCTGAATTGTAGTGTATTTTTTTAGCAAATTTAAGTGAATTGTTATGCTTTTAGCAAACAGGATTGATGTTATGAATAAACGCCTAGATTTGTGTTTTGTGACTGTGAAATTGACTCTAGTAGGTCCTATACGTTTAGCAAGTTTAAGTGAATAAATACTTTTTTTGTGATTGTGAAAAGTGGCTGTGATAAATTTAGGTGAATTGTTGCAATTGATGATATTGAATTAGATACTATCTGATTACATGTTTAGATTTACATTTCGTGATATTGAAAATTGACTGTAGTAATTGTAGTTGCTGAATCACAAAGACGAATTGAAGCGAATTATCGTATTTTATTATTATGCCTTTGTAATTTTAAGGTATTAAACCCTAGCTGTTGAATTAGTCAATTAGAGTATATGTTTAGCATATACTTCCAAGTTAGTTGATGATATAAGTATGTGATTTTGAAATTTGACTGTATGCTGAAGTCAAAGTATACATTTAGCAATTAGGTGATTGTATTAGCTGTATTCAAACAAACAGGATTCATTGTAGCAAGTCCTAGCTGCCGAACCGGAACCACATAGTGAGATTGAAGTAAAATAGGGAATTGTCGTACTTCAAGCAAACAGGAAGGATGATATTATATATCTTATGCAAAGGGGTGGGACAAATAGTTTCCGGCAGTTTTTTTAAATTTTGTTGGCGAATTTCAGTGGTGAAAGAGAGGGTCCTATTTGGTAGGTTTTGATAAGTTTTTAGATTGGAATTAGGTTGGGGATATAGATTGTTTTGTGAGTCTGAAACTTGACTCTAGTAGACCACACAGCTGCTGAATCACGAAGTATTCATATTGCATATATAAGTGATTTATCATACTTTAAGCAAACATGAATGGTGATCTTAGATCTCTAATCTAATGCCTATATTTGTGTTTCGTCATTCTGAATATTCACTGTAGTAGACTCTAGCTGCTGAATTGCAATGCCTAGATAACAAATTGATGGAATTATCGTACTTCAAGTGAACAGGATTGATGATGTTTTTAAGTTTTATAGTAGATTGTGATGGATATATCATATATGTTATGTGATGGTGATTTGTGGATGTTGTTTCGTTGAATTGTTTATCTGCTAAGCAAAGTTAGTGATGAAACTACCTTGTTTCTAATAGGTTGTGCATTTACATAGAAGGAAATGGATAGAAGAAAAGACTTATCCTCGGTTTACTATGATTGGTCAAAGTCTAGGTTCGGTGTACCTTGCATGGGAAGCCTTGAACAAATTTGTTCCGTTGTACTATTTGGATACTAGTGGATATGCGTTTACTTATCCACTTGCCCGGCTTTTTGGGTGTAAGGTCATTTGCTACACACATTACCCGACAATCAGCTTAGATATGCTCTCACGGGTTCATTCACGGAGCTCCATGTATAATAATGATGCCTTTGTTGCTAACAGGTGTGTTGATTAATTTTTCATTTTCGCTTTATTACAAATTACAATACTAGTTTTACGTAATTGTTTGGCTAATCAGAAAGACTGAAACAATAAATTTTTCATGACAGTGTTCTGCTATCACGGTTCAAACTTGTGTATTACACCTTCTTTAGCTGGATGTATGGATTTGTTGGTTCTTGTGCAAATCTTGCTATGGTTAATTCTTCCTGGACACAGTCGCATATTGAGAAGCTTTGGGGAATTCCGGATCGAATTAAACGAGTGTATCCTCCTTGTGATACAACTGGATTGCAGGTTTTTTCTCTTATTAATTACATTAGTATGCATTCTGCTTAGTTTTGCAATGAAAAAGTATGGTTCTCCCCTTATTGCTCTATTTTTTAGTCACTAGTTCTGAACTTATAGAATTATAGGTGCTCACATATCATTCTTTGACAGTAAATTGCACGCCCTTTTTCAGTTAAATTATTATTGTATCAAAGTTATCTGAATTATGTCTTTCTCCTTCCAGTTTTAATCTATTACCTTACATAGAAAAACATAAATAATACTCTTAACATGTTAACATTATTTCCATCAAATTGGTTTTCTCCTTTTCTTGTATTAGCGCAATGATGTAATGGATACAGTTGTGAAGTATAAGTTTGTCTGTAGATAAGTAGATATGCCTGTAGTGGCTTCCTTGATGCGCCATTTGTGTAATTTGTGGCTTGTGCTTATGTTGTATTAGAAACAGAACAGAAGTAGGAAAATATAGTTTTGAGCATATAATCTTAATTCTAGGTTCTAAAATAAGTTATCGCTTTTTTAGTATTTTAACATTGTTTTATAAGCCAATTATTTACCTAATGTAATACCAAAATTTCATTCAAGTTTACACGATAGTTACAGAAGCAACTTCTGAATAGCCTTGGTTTTCGAGATGAGTATTTTTTTCGTTCAAGTTTGCGTGTTCAAGGTAGCCAAATCTGATTAAATTTAAACAGGCACTTCCTCTGGAAAGAGAATCAACGCCTCCTAAAATCATCTCAGTGGCACAATTCCGACCAGAGAAGGTGTGGATTTTTCCCTTATATTCATTAACTCACAACATCTTTATGAGCCAGTCTCTCATTGTTCGATTTGAAATCTTATGTCAGGCACATCCTCTTCAGCTTCAGGCTTTTGCCCTATCTATCAAGAAACTACATGCAGATGTACCTAGACCCAAACTCCAATTCGTTGGTAGCTGTAGAAACGATGCTGATGAAGCAAGATTGCAGAACTTGAAAGACTTGGCTTTTGAATTGAAGGTAGAAGATGATGTAGAGTTCTACAAGAATGTGACCTACAGGTCTGTATCACTTGACTTAATAATATCCAATAATGTTGTTGCTCCCATATATCGCTCGAGTTTGCAAAATGTTAGGGACAGCGGGTCGGGAAGTGAGTGAAAAGCCAAAACCGTTCGGGTCGGCCTATCTATAGTCACTTTTCTTTAGCTTTTTCATTTCTATAAATATTGAATGTGCTAAATAGGATTACAGGAACTAAGTGTATTCCAACTCATCTGCTAACAAAAAGCGATTAAGTAGGGTTTTCTGAATTTGAATACACTTTAGAGTTTAGATGACTTCCGAAGCCATTCAAATATAAAAAGATGACTTCCGACCTTTCTCGTTTTAGTTAGCTCAGTACATTGACCGGTAGTATGTAAAATTTAACCGGAAATGGGTCAAAAGGGCCACTTCTAATACCACCTTCAGTTACCAAATTTTGACCTTTCTTTCAATGCAGGGAGTTGGTGAAGCTATTGGGTGGTGCAACTGCAGGGATTCATTCCATGATAGACGAACATTTTGGCATTAGCGTTGTAGAGTACATGGCTGCTGGAGCTATACCCATTGGTAAGTCCCTATACATCTTGGTGATTACTTTTGTATTTATTTCGAGCCAGTTTTCAATATCTAAACGACCTTTTTTGGACCCTTATCAGCTCATAACTCAGCTGGCCCGAAGATGGACATTGTGTTACCAGAAGAAGGAAAACAAACCGGCTTTCTTGCACAAACTGTTGATGAATTTGCAGATGTGATTTTAAAGATTTTGCAAATGTCAGAATCCGAGAAACATGAGATGGCTGAAGCGGGGAGAAGACGAGCTAATAGGTTTTCAGAGCAGAGATTTTATGAAGATTTTAAAGCTGCAATCAGTCCAATCTTAAACTAGTCTTTTGAGTGATACTGTGAACTTGTTAGGAGATGGAAGATAAACTAACATAGAAGATGAGATATTTTCACAATACGAGGAATTTGTATACAAATTTTGATCAACTTAATATCACTTTTTTTCTTGTATCTTTTTTATCTGGAAATTTTGTTTGGCTACAAAATTGGTTTAACAAGATAGCCTCAGTTAGGTGTTCTAAGCGTTTGCCATTCCGGTCTTTTATACATGAAGTTATAGCAAATGCTGCTTTAAACAAAGGAAAGTATTAATCAATCAGAATACTAATTATATTTGTTTGTTTTGGTAGAGGCAGTTTGGATAACTGATGTGTAATCTCAAGAATTTTCTTGTGATGCTCAACAATTTATAGGAATGTGTAATTAAAGCCGCAGAAATTTTACATTTTTATGAGAAACTGGTTTGTTGTAAAAACTTAATAGCTTCAAAGTGGATATCCTTAGTATAAAAAAAGTTATCTTGTAAACTTGTGGACTGAAATTGCAATTTACCCAAAGTATTGGGACAGTATGGGGTTGGATTATATGACTTGAAAAACAGGAGTGTGGTTGGATGACTTTAGCGCCACAGATTTATTTTGTCACTCTTTTTTTCTCCCAATCTTTTTGGTTAAATGGTTGGAACGTGAAAATTCAAACTTTAATCCAATGGTTATTTCATTGAATTCGTTTGCCCGCTTCACATCCACGGTATGTTATCATAATATTCTACATCTGCTTTTCATTTCCTTGTTGCACTTTATTCCTACTTATCCATGTATTTTATTCCTACTTATTCCTACTTATCCATGTATTAGTTTGATAATTTCTCATTTAAAATCAGATTGAGTAATAATACTGGATTATGAACTTTGAAACATTGATTTATATCATGGATTGTATGGACTGCATAGAAATTAGAACCAATGATAAGATAGGGTCCATTAGTTTAGTTCAACAACTTATGGTGCTTCAACTTATGGATAAGGTAGAAGGTTAAGGGTTAGATTTTCATGAGTCGCGGGTCTGAACTGGTCCCAACTTGCTATATCATGTTGAAGAGAACTTTTGTTAACGTAGCATTTAATATCTTGTTAAAAACGCAGGCTAATCATCAAAATGTTCCGAGACAGTGCATAGGAGCTTTAATACTAAAATCCGCCCAGTTCTCATCCCCTTCTAGAACCCTTGTTGTCAATAAACCAACGCATACAAGAAACAGAAGACCTCTTTTAGTTGCAAACGGTGATCGCCTTGCTACAGAAACCACCGACAAGACTTTAGAAACTGACTCCATAAAAAAGGCCCCTGAGCCTTCTAATGGGTCCATTTCTGCCTCCGAACCAAAACAAGACGCGACCAATAATGATGCTATCCCAAAAAGATCAAAATTAACAGCAAGAGAGAAATTAAAAGCAGCAAGAGTTCGCAGTCGTGACACAGAGCCAAAGCCAGTTAAAAAAGCAGAACTTGGAAGCTCAGTGTTGGAAGCTCTAAGAGAAAGTGATAGAGTTACGGGCAGAAAAAGATCTGGTCTTCCAGAGGCCCCTACAAACATGCTTGATGACAGCAAACGTGGGATGCCGAAAAAGGGTCTTACTTTTGAGCTACCGGTTGGTTGGGATGTGTTTCTCATTATCCTTTCTGTGACCGTGATCAGCACCATTATGTTTACCACAACTTTTGTCGTTTGGAAAATGGGTGCTATTCATTTTAATGAGTACTAGAAAAGTAGATGCTCTTGAGGACCGTCAAGCTGCACTCTCTTTACATTAGGTAATCAATTATCTTTGTTGTGACTATGGATTTTGGTATCTTGTTTAAAGCAAAGCACATACTTGAATGTACAATCTTAGTTTGGCAAAAAAACTCTGTATACGTTTGACTGTTATTTCTTTTGGTTCATAGAGATAGCATCACATCTAACTCCTTATGTTTATGATTAAGACAAAATCCTCCAAACATTTCATGAAATAACAGAAAGTTAAATATCTTGCATTAAATCGGACATAAAACACATTAACTTCATAGAAATTACATAACAACTTTCTTTTATTTTATACATCACTCAGCCTCTGCCACTTTAGCTAACCTAGCGATGTGGGACAAGAAACCTCATCAATATGCATTTTTGAAACCTCTTTCACTATTTCATTTTGTATTTTTTTTTTTTTTTTTTTTTTTTTTTTTTTTTTTTTTTTATAACAAACATAAATAAAGATACAAAAAGAGCAAGGTTGGATTAAGTGGTTAACACCCTTGCTTTTGAAGACAGAGGTCAAGGGTTTGATCCTCACCCCTTGCAAGGCCGGAGATCCTTTTCTACCTTTGGTAGAACCGGAAGCAGCCTCTCTACCTTAGGTAAGGGTAAGGTTGTCTACGTCTCAACCTCCCCCATACACCGTGGAAGACCGTATTGGAACCCATAACCCATGGAAGACTGTATTGGGAGTTACTTTACTTTACTTTTTTATAAATAAAGATACAAAACATCATTAAGTTCCTGTGAATCCATAATGAATTAGATTTCCTCACTCAGGATCGATGGAATATTAAATTTGTGTGAGGGCTTAAATTTTTTTTGAGTTGGTAAGGGGATGAATAGTCGGAGTCTTGAAAAACGTAACGTTAGAGTCAGTGAGGCTCGGTCTTGTAATGAATTAGGGTGTCATAATCGAGACATCAGTGGTGGTTATTAAGGTGGTAGTTACATGAATTGCCGTTGTGATAAAGGCGACAAAAAGGATGACCACAGGTTCAGTGGTTGTAATGGTTGAGTCAAAGTTTCAAGTTCTGTGCAGTTACTCACTCCATTTGATATTATTAGCTATGTAAACCTGACAGACTTAATACGCATAATTATAATTCACTGACAACAACCTGAGACATATTTCGTAAATGATTGTTACTGTAGGGGATATAAGATGGTTATGGATCAATAATATTCTATGTATCTACGGGTTCATATGAGTATTCTTTATCTCATCTGTAGCTAGCCATACTTCTTAAAGAGCAAATCATTAGCATTTAATTACAATTGGACGAGACAACATCAAATTGAGTTATATAGGATTGGCATAAGATTTAGCTTAACAAAAACAAAGCTTTAAATCCCTTACTATTGATAAACTATAACGAGTTTATTCAGTGATTCTTGTTACTTTACTTCAATTTCCAGCTATTTACTCAAAAGTAAAGCACAGACTCGAGAACAGAGAAGATGAACTGAAGCAAACAAGAATAGGCCACAAGAAGGCAATTCCCATAGTCTTTAGGGACTACATGAGAGAATTGCAGTGCAAGATAGGATACGACTTAAGTATCAAGTATTGAACCGAGATTAAATGGAGGTGTATAGAAGTGCGGAACAGAAACCATTTAAAAATAAAGGCTTGGTACCTACTTTGATTGTCCAGTAGATTGACATTCTGGTAATTATCTGATTGGACATCAAGAAAATCCCATTGAAGACTTGTGAACTTAAGAACATATGTCACTTGAAACTACCAGTCGACAAACTTAAATTAGAAGTTGAAATTTTGATTTGAACTTGAGTGCATGCCGCATCTTCTCTCAACGCCATGTGACACTTGCCTAAGAGGTTAAAACTGGCTCACATTTTGAAGCAAATGCAATGACTAAAGCTGTCCAAAACGAATACTGCTTGAAATTCTTTGATGCCTCACCTTGAAATAAATGTTATAACCTAACTTCTAATGTGTAGCCCAAAAAAGAAAATGCTTGCAAAGATCCAATTACATCTCTGCTATCCTTTACATATTTTATGTCCAAGCATAAGAATTTTAGATGTCAGTATGTCACTATTTTAAATTCCTCATTGAACATCCTAAAAGAAACACACTAGACGACTTTTATCGTTTAATCCACGTCCCTTAGCTAAAAATGTATGATAGATAAGGAAAGATCATATCATACTTCAGAAGAACCACCAGATGAAAGCACTGACAAATGACTTGTAGACCGAGATGGGTTTACTTTGAAGTCTTCTTAAACCCTCATATACTTCAAAGTTGTTGGTCCACCACTCACAAACAGTTACATCCCAATCAAATTTGTACAACCCAAGTGATACGTTAATAAATGAAACTAAGACCACAAACATACTTCGATCATATTTTCATGAAACTAGTGTTAGTATATATATGTGTAGCAAGTATGAATGTTTATAGCAATTAAAATATATAAAACACAATGAGTGATACGAAATTGTTGAGTATCTTTTTTCTTTTCTTTCTTATCACTACGTTTGCTTCTTCTTTGAATAATAATATTCATAAATGCTCTCAAAAACAGAGTGAAGCTTTGCTTTTCTTTAAACATGACCTTTCATCCATCAACGACACATCCTTCGATTCAATCTGTCATTGGTGGCTTGGCTCTGATTATGATCCAATAATGATGAGCTGGAACACAAGTACAGATTGTTGTAATTGGAATGGAGTTACTTGCGACTACTCCACCGGTGATGTTATCGGTCTCAACCTTAGTTGCGGAATGCTAAGTGGTACAATTCATCCTAACAGCTCCCTCTTCAACCTTCCTAATCTCCAAAGACTCAACCTTGCTTTCAATTGGTTTACTGGTCCCCAAATTCCACGTGAAATAGGAAGGTTTTCAAATAGTCTCACACATCTCAACCTCTCTACATGTGATTTTTCTGGCCAAGTCCCAACGGATATCACACTCCTTCATAAATTGGTCTCTCTTGATCTCTCTTTGAATAATTATTATGATTTGAAGCTTAGACCAGATGTTTTGATCAATATGTTTCGAAATTTTACTAATTTGGAGGAACTTTCACTTGAAGAAGTTAATATCTCTTTGGTTTTACCTACCAGTCTTAACATCTCTTCTTCTTTGAAATTACTAAATCTTGCCGAGACTCAATTGCTAGGAAAATTACCTAATTACATTTTCAATCTTCATTCTTTGGAAACACTCGACTTGGGAGGTAACTCTTTCACAGGCAATATCCCTTCGAAAATCTCAGTTAATGCAACTTACCTTACTCATCTTGATTTATCACTTAACAAACTTAATGGGACATTACCATCTTGGCTATTTACTTCCCCCTCTTTTGAAAATCTCAATCTAGAATATAACATGTTCAATGGAAAGGTACCGTTTGAGTCATTTTCTCTTCCATCCTTAAAAGTGTTATACCTCAGTAACAATCAGTTAGCAGGCCAAATTGATGTGCAAACATTTCGACAACTCACCAACCTCACTGACCTGGACCTTTCATTTAATAATTTTAGTGGTGAATGGGAGTTGGATACATTGTTATCAAGCCTCACAAACCTTGGATCTCTCAGTCTCTCATACAACCGTTTCTCTGTTACAACAAAGGATGCCAATCATTATGTCAACCCTGGTTTTTTGTTCTTAAAATTGGCCTCTTGCAAGCTAATGGTGTTTCCAAATTCATTTCGAGCCATGAAACAACTTGAATGGTTAGATCTATCTAGCAACGAAATCCATGGCCAAATTCCTCATTGGGTAGGGGAGATAGGAGGTACTTATGGGTTGAGATATGTAAATCTCTCACATAACTTCATAACAGGCTTGCCACAATTTCAATGGTATGGACTATTGGAATTGTATCTGCAGTCCAACTTCATTGAGGGGCCATTCCCTCCATCAATTTGCAACATGAGCAATCTATTGTCATTGGACATGTCCAATAATCACTTTGGTGGATTGATTCCACAATGCTTTGGAAATATCAACTCAGCTCTTGGAATGATAGATATGGGGAACAATAACTTTCAAGGAACAATTCCAAACGTATACGGGGATTGTGGAAGTTTAGAAGGCCTTAGTTTAAATGGAAATCAATTAAGAGGAGAGGTGCCAAGTTTCTTGTCCAAATGTCAATCCTTGAAAGTAGTTGATTTCGGAAACAACCATTTGAATGGTACATTCCCCGGATGGTTAGGAGTTCTTCCAAATTTGCAGGCTCTTGTCCTCAAATCAAACAACTTTCATGGACACATTCAACCCTCTGCAACTGTTGAATCCCCCTTTCCAAGCCTTCAAGTTCTTGACATATCTCATAATGGGTTTGTAGGTCAACTCCCTGCAAAATATTTTCAAAGTTTCAATTCCATGAAGAATGTTGTTAAAAACAGCACATCACCAAAATATTTGGACATGGGTGCAAAGTATTACTCATTCGTTGTTGCGGTTAAAGGGGTGAATCAAGATTTTCCACAAATTTCGGTTGACTACACAATTATTGATCTGTCCGGTAACACATTTGAAGGAAAGATTCCAAACGTCATATGTGGTCTTAATTTGCTAATAGTGCTCAACTTGTCCCACAACAGCCTCATTGGTCCAATTCCACATGCTCTGGGGAATCTCATAGAGATTGAGTCATTAGACTTCTCTTGGAACCAACTCACAGGAGAGATCCCTGAAAGTCTTGCAGGAATCAAGCGTCTTGAAGTCTTAAGTCTCTCGCATAACCGTCTTGTAGGGCGTATACCAGACGGAACGCAGTTCAACACATTTGATGTGAACTCATTTGAAGGGAATGTGGGACTTTGTGGGTTTCCGCTGCCCAATAAGTGCAGTGCGTATACACACAAAACACAGCTTGAAGCACGAGAAGATCAAGAGGAGGAAAGTGGATTCACGTGGGAAGTGGTGACGTTGGGATATGGATGTGGAACATTAGTTGGATTGGTGATGGGATATCTCATGTTGTCAACAAGAAAAGTCAGGTGGTTCAATGCAATTGCTGATGCAACAGAGAGTTTGGTCTTGAAGAAGAAGAAGAGGAAGAGAAGACATGTTTATATCGGGAAATGACGTTAGATAATGAAAGGTATAGGAGTTTGGGGTGGAGCTGGGACCATTTAAGTTAAGCTGTTGTATATAAGCTTCTGAATTATGATGGTATCCCAAAAAGATCAAAATTAATAGCAAGAGAGAAATTAAAAGCAGCAAGAGTTCGCAGTCATGACACGGAACCAAAGCCGGTTAAAAAGGCAGAACTTGGAAGCTCAGTATTGGAAGCTCTAAGAGAAAGTGATAAGAGTTACGGGGAGAAAAAGATTTGGTCTTCCGGAAGCACCTACAAACATGCTTGATGACAGCAAACATGGGATGCCGAAAAAGGGTCTTACTTTTGAGCTACCGGTTGGTTGGGATGTGTTTCTCATTATCCTTTGTGTGACCGTGATCGATCAGCACCATTATGTTTACAACAACTTTGGTCGTTTGGAAAATGGGTGCTATTCATTTTAATGAGTACTAGAAAAGTAGATGCTCTTGAGGACCGTCAAGCTGCACTCTCTTTACATTAGGTAATCACTTATCTTTGTTGTGACTATGAGTTTTGGTATCTTGTTTAAAGGAAAGCATATACTTGAATGTACAATCTTAGTTTGGCAAACGACTCTGTCTACATTGGACTGTTTTAAGTACTTTTGGTTCATAGCATTTGAGAAATCAGATAAT
Source organism: Artemisia argyi (assembly GCA_030686995.1). Classification (NCBI taxonomy): domain Eukaryota; kingdom Viridiplantae; phylum Streptophyta; class Magnoliopsida; order Asterales; family Asteraceae; genus Artemisia; species Artemisia argyi. The sequence goes on along the minus strand of CM060709.1, from coordinate 147,631,669 downwards.
ACATCTAACTCCTTATCATGCATGTTTATGATTAAGACTAAATCCTCCAAACATTTCACGAAATAACAAAAAGTTGTGTTTCTTGAACTATCTTCTTGAGATACATCGGACATGGTACACATTAACTTCATAGAAATTCCATAACAACTTTCTTTGGGCATATAATAATAAAGTTTGCTGTAAATGCTTTCATGTTCGCATAAAGTTTGTTATTCGATTCAGACGTCTACAATAATGGTCTCGGATATAGTAATGATGCTATTAAACTCTAGCTGTTACGGCCAAGCGGAAAAGAAAGAGTTCGGCCATTTTTGATTCTTTGTAGGTGCAAGCAGTTAGGATTATCCGTTATTTATTTATTTCTGAGTTCAGAGTGTTGTATTTCGTTATGGATAATATAAAACATAGTGTTATAACATTATATGAAAATTTAACGTAAATGATTCTCAATGTAAATACTACTACTTTACAATGACTTATAACGCAATGAGCATAAGGAAAATTAGTTACTTGATTGAATTTTGCAAAGCAATTCATTTAGCGTTTCAAGAAGCTTTTGAAGAGTTTATGAGCAAGATGTTCTTTTCTTCCTAATTCTCATTCTCATTTGTTTATTCTGTACTTTAGCTAGATCTTTTTTTGTTTTTTCTCTGCTGGCAGGAATGACAAGCGCTTTAATTTGGCAAGTCTCTTCCGGATTGAGTGAAAGTGGAAATGCAACAAGTCTTCCGGCTTTGGAGTCTTCCTCGAGCAGTGAATCATTGGCTACGTTTAGAGCCGAAATCGCAGCCGAGAGAACGAAGCTGAGATTTATGCTCGCATACGAAGTCTCCAGAGCCGTGATTTATGACCACAGGATTGAATGATGCAAACTGTTGTTTGTGAATATAAGTCATATATGTGTAACTAAGCAATTGCTAATATCAAAGTTTAACTAAACTGTGTATTATGCATAAAAGAGGCAACAAAATGTGCTTTTACAAAAGAGTTGTTGTTTTAAATTATATCTAAAAAAATAAATAAATAAAAAATAATAAAAATAGAAATAAAAAATTATTGCGCAACTCACTAAATAATATTTTGACATGTGTCCCTATCAAATTACTTTTTGTATTATTAAACTGACAACCGCTCAGTCGTATAAAAGTAGAGTTGTCATAAGTCGTCAGTCGAGCAAGAGTGGAGTTGTCATAAGCTGTCAGTCGAGCAAATTATTATTGGGTCGCACGGTAACAAATGGGTTGCTCGACATCTATTACCTTTCCGGATATTTATTAAAAAAAAAAAAAAAAAAAAAAAAAAAAAAAAAAAAAAACTTTTATGTAATAATACTTCCAAAGAATATCCTTGAATAGTCAATTTCGGGTTGAAATACAACAGGTTGTCGATGGTTTTATGATAAGGCCGTTACAACTATCCAAAATCAGTTACAACAAACTTAAGGTAGGATCATTCAAGATGTCCCCCAATCTTCTGTTTGTTTTATATTACCAACCACCCTTTCCCATGCTAACAACCCACACCGAATCAAGACCAAATATTCTTAACAAAACATTATAAATGTCATTATTTAGCGCTACTAATCAATTAATAAAAAATTCATCAAATATAAACAGATATGATCTGTGAACTTACTCGTAAAATAGCTAAAGCTATATGGCAAATGTTTTTGATTACCATATGAAAATTTCATTTTTTAGTAACTGTGTTATCGAGTTTGACTTAAAAAAAAAAAAAAAAAAAAAAAAAAAAAGAAAGAAAATGAAAATAAAACATAAGAAGTTGTGTTTTCAAGTACGTAGTAAATTAAAACAGAAAATGTTAGTAATAAAATAAATTAAACGGTTATATATACTAGGGTAGAGATCCAATAAGAAGAATAATTAAAATGAGAATGGTAAGAAGTAATTCTAGCCACACATTTTTATATGGGAGGGAAAATTTGAATGAAGATGCATCCATTTTTATAGGTGCATCTAGAATGTGTGGTTGTGGTTACTTCTTATCCTTCATATTTTAATTATTCTTGCTATTTGATCCTAACTTATATATACTAAGCTAAATTAAGGAAAAAAAAAAAAAGTAAAAAGAAAGAGGTTGTAACCGAACAATGTGATGTTGTTACAAATAAATATATAAATAAAAGTTGCATGAGCAGTTTATGAATCCTCATGCCAACCAACTAACCACCCCATCTTCACATAACAAAAACGGTTAAACCTAACTTCCCACCTTCCATTCTTATTAACAACCAAAAACCATTTCACATCTTCTTCACGTTTCCATTTCACTCAAACAAACAATGACATCGTCATCATCAGGGTCATTGAAGAAAGGGTCATGGACACCAGAAGAAGACGCCAAGCTGATACAGTTAGTGGAAACACATGGTGCAAGGAACTGGTCGGTGATCGGATCAAGTATACCCGGAAGATCTGGCAAGTCATGTCGTCTCCGTTGGTGTAACCAGCTCAGCCCCAGCGTCCAACACCGCCCCTTCACTCCTGAAGAAGATGACGTCATCCTCGGTGCACACCTCATCCACGGCAACAAGTGGTCCGTCATTTCCAAGCTTTTGCCTGGTCGCACGGACAACGCGATCAAGAACCACTGGAACTCGACTCTCAAGCGACGTGGACTGATACGGTCTTCTGAGAGTGAGTCGACCCAGTCTGATGATGATGAGTGTTTGGGTATGAAAAATAAAAGGAGGAGGTGTGTGAGTATGAATGACGTCAGCAGCTGTGATGGGATGACGGTTTTAACGTTGTTGCCACCTAGCGATGGGGAGAAGAAGAAAGATGGTGATGAGGTGGAAAAGGAGATTGAGGACACGTGTCTTGTGGATGTCATGAAAAAGATGATTGCTAAAGAGGTTAGGAGTTACATTGATGAGTTGAGGGCTAAGGATGGGTTGTCTTTTGGTCCTGTTTTGCACCCTGTGACCCAATAGAGTAAGTTAGAATTAGAGATTATGGAAAAAGATTATGATGTGATTTCAAACTTATATTTAGATTATTAACATGTTAAGAGTTAAGGTTGTCTTCTTTGAGTTTATATTTATGAGATGGAAGTTGTCATCTAATTTCTTTTTCAAAACTGGTTACTGTTAAGGAATATGGAAGTAATTTTTCATCGCATTCGCATAAGATAGTGTTGCATGCATTGTTAGAATTGTTGTCATCAAGTAAAGATTCACATACCTCTTAATTATTGAATGTGCAGAATTGATATTGTTTCATATATTGCTAAAAAGTTTTTTGCTTGAGTGTTTCATATACTTATCGAAACGTTGCTTCACAAGAGACACACCGTTTCCTTCTAAACGTTATATCTATTCTAACGTTGTAACCTAACTTTTAACCGTTCTTTTCTTGGACCCAGCCCAATACCGGTTTACAACTTCTAATATTTACATAATACATAATTTACTTTCAAAATATTTACACCAAGACCCTAACTTTTGCTTCTATAACATTATGGTATGGTCCAACAGGACTGGTATAGACTTAGACCGATACAAATTTGTTTATATACACTAACCAAGGCTAATCAGTTTTCTTTATAGTAAAGACCTAAGACCAGCACAGCTGATGAGATAACATAAACACATAACTAAAGCACTAGCTGGGTAAGAAAAAACATACAACCAAAAATGTTTAAACAAAATCAGTTGGAAGACTACAGAGCCAAATGCACTGTAGACTTTACAAAATTTTAACTAGAAATTGTAGGGCTTTACCCTTAAAAAGGGAGTCCTTCCAGAAATTCTCGATGGCCAAGGGAGACCCAAGGCCAAGGAGGGGGTTTGGAAATAGTTTTCAACCAGCAATTGACGCGCCTCGGTTTTTACCTCATTAGCTGCGTCATTGCCCCAAGCGCAAAGTTGCTTTACAAGCTATCCCAATATCTTATTTTATACACCTCCCAGCCTCTGCCACTTTAGTTAACCCATCGATGTGGGACAAGAAACCTAATCAATATGCACTTTTGAAACCTTTTCCACTATTTCATTTGGCACAAATTCCTAACTAGTGTATATTTTTATGACAAACATAAATAAAGATACAAAACATCATTAACTTTAATGAACTAGATTTCCGAATCGATAGAATATTAAATTTGTATGGGGGCTCAAATTTTGTTTGAGTTAGTAAGGGGATATTGTTGGAGTCTTGAAGGACGTAACATTAGAGTCAATGAAACTTGGTCTAGTAATGAATTAGGTGGTCATGATAGATACATCAATGGTGGTTATCAAGGTTATGGGTTGCCATTGCGATAAAGGCGATGGAAGAGATGACCATAAGTTCAGTGGTTGTAATGGTCGAGTCATAGTTTCAAGTTCTGTGCAGTTACTCACTCCATTTGATATTATTAGCTATGTAAACCCAACAGACTTAATAGGCATAACTATAATTTACCGACAACAACCCAATACATATTTCGTAAATGATTGTTTATATAAGATGGTTACGGATCAATAATATTCTATGTATCTACGAGTTCATATGAATATTTTCTATCTCATCTGTTGCTAGCCAGACTTCTTAAATTAGGAGCAAATCATTCACAAAGAATTACAATAGGACGAGAAAACATCCAAATTGAGTTATATAGCATTGCATAAGATTTAGCTTAACAAAAACAAAGCGTTAAATCCCTGTTTAAACTCAAAAGTAAAGGTGCACATACTCGAGAACAGAGAAGATAAACTGACGCAAACAAGTTAAGGCCACAAGAAGGCAATTCCCATTTAGAGATTACATGAAAGAATTGCGATGCTAGATAGAATATGACTCAAGTATCATGTATTGAACCGAGATCAAATGAAGGTGTAATAGAAGTGCAGAACATCAACCACTTCAAAAAAAGGCTCGGTACCTACTTTGATTGTCCAGTAGATTGACATTTTGGTATCTATTTTTTATTTCTTTTTTGGGCAAGAAAAATTATGGTAATGTTCTGACCGGACATGAAGAAGATCCCATTGAAGAATTAACTTGCAAACTTAGAACATTAATCACTTGAAACTGCTAGTCGACAAAATTGAATTAGAACTTGAAAAGTTGATTTGAACTTGAGCGCACGCCGCATCTTGTCTAAACGCCATGTGACATTTGCGTAAGAGGTTAAAACTGGCTCACATGCATTTTGAAGCTAAATACAATGACTTGAGCTGGCTAAAACGAACACTGCTTGAAATTCTTTGATGTCTCACCTTGAAATGAATGTTATAACCTAACTTCAACCCGATAAAGAAAATGCTTGCAGAGATCCAACTTCATCTCTGCTATCTTTTACATATTATATGCCCAAAGCATAAAATTTTAGATATCAGTATGTCACTATTTTAAATTCCTCATTTAGTTTAGTTAATTCTCATTTTAAGACATCGCCTATAAGTATGCTTCACCATTGAATAGCCTAAAAGAAACACACTAGACTACTTTTATCGTTTAATCCACGTCCCTTAGCTAATTCATAATTCGATTGCAACAATGGAAGCAAAACAATGTGTTCAAAGAACAAAAATAGACACATGAAAACTTATATGTTCTTCAAGAACACCGGTAACTTTGTTGATTTAATAAGACCAATTTTACATTTCCTTTCATCTTATTAAAAGACTAAGGCATAAAAATGTATGATCAGAAAAGAAAGATCATATTCACCAAGTGAAGGTAGGAAGAATGCAAAACCGGTGGATTCTTATATCCAGCCAATGAAACAAGCATATGTATAAATGACCAATGAAGAATCATTGTTGCAATCGAATTATGAATTAGCTAAGGGATGTGGATTAAACGATAAAAGCAGTCTAGTGTGTTTCTTTTAGGATATGTTCAATGGTGAAGCATACTTATAGGTATTATCTTAAAATGAGAATTAACTAAGGCACCCTGATGATCCAATTACTGCACGAGTTGAGCCTTAACGAGCTGAGCTACTCGTGAGCAACAAGACGAGCGATAATGAGCTAACACAAGACAACCAATGGTGATGAATATAACTAATATCTTCGTTGGGTTTATATAAACCTAAATGAACTAAAACTCGATTATCAACACTGATAATGGGATTTAATCTTATTACACAGGCATCAAATTGCAAATTTGATGGTTGGGTTACCACTCAACTCCCCCCCCCCCCCCCCCAATACACACATTAATGTGTCCTCGTTCTATGAAAATCATGCCCGGTGTATAGAGATCATTGACCAACCATCAAGCACAATCAAGAGGTTGGGGAGAAAGATCAAGAATGAAGAAGTATCTTATTGTTTCGTGAGTTTTAGTTTTGTATTTGTTATGCCAAGTGTTCTTTGTAATTTTGGAATTTTGGACAGTATCTATCTATTAACATTAAAGTTGTACAGTGTAAATCTGACAATAGTTGCGTCAATTGTAGAGTTTTACCCTTAAAATGACAACCCGGACACCCAAGGCCAGGGAAGGTTTGTAATAGGCTTCAAACGAGCAATTGACGGGCTTATGATATTACCTCATTAGTTGAGATGTACCATAATCTATTGGTTCAGAAGGACCACCAGATGAAAAGTCTGACAAATGACTTGTAGACCAAAATGAGTTTACTTTGAAGTCTTCAAAGTTGTTGGTCCACCACTCACAAACAGTTACATCTCAATCAAAGTTTTTGGTCCACCATTTCACTGCATTGAGCTCTTCTATTGGTTCGATTTAGTCTTCGTTCTATTGGTTTGACAAGAAATTAAAGTTTAGAGCCTATCAATTTTGACAGACTTATACAACCCAAGTGATACGTTTAGAAATGAAACTAAGACCACAAACATATTTGGATCATATTCTTGTGAAACTAGTGTATATATATGTGTGTGTGTGTGTGTAGCAAGTATGAAGGTTTATAGCAATTAAAATATATAAAACACAATGGGTTCTTCAAAGCAGTTCAGTATCTTTTTCCTTTTCTTTTTTTTCACCATGTTTGCTTCTTCTTTGAATAATATTCATAAATGCCCTAAAAAACAGAGTGAAGCTTTGCTTCTCTTTAAACATGACCTTTCATCCATCAATGACACATTCATAATGATGAGCTGGAATACAAGTACAGATTGCTGTAATTGGAATGGAGTTACTTGTGACAGCTCCACCGGTGACGTTATCGGTCTTGATGTTAGTTGCGGAATGCTGGAAGGTACCATCCATCCTAACAGTTCACTCTTCAACCTTCCTCATCTCCAAAGACTCAATCTTGCTTTCAATTATATCTATCCTTCCCAACTTCCACGTGAAATTGGAAGGTTTTCAAACAGTCTCACTCATCTCAACCTCTCCAGTTGTGGGTTTTCTGGCCAAGTCCCACCGGATATCACTCTCCTTCATAAATTGGTCTCTCTTGATCTCTCTAATAACCGTGATTTGAAGCTTAGACCAGATGTTTTCATCAATATGTTTCGAAATTTTACTAATTTGGAAGAACTTTCACTTGAATATGTTAATATCTCTTTAGTTTTACCTACGAGTCTTAACATCTCTTCTTCTTTGAAATTACTAAATCTTGGCAACACTGGATTGAAAGGAAAATTACCTCATTACATTTTCAATCATCAATCTTTGGAAACACTTGATTTGTCAAATAACGATTTCACAGGCGAAATCCCTTCAGAAATCCCATTTAACCTAACAGACCTTACTTCTCTGGATTTATCATCTAACAAACTTAATGGGACATTGCCATCTTGGTTGTTTACTTCCACCTCTTTAGAATATCTCTTTCTAAGTGGTAACATGTTCAGTGGAAAGGTACCCTTTGAGTCATTTGCTCTTCCATCATTAAAACAGTTAGATCTCCGTTACAATCAGTTAGATGGCCATTATGATGGGCAAACATTTCGACAACTCACCAACCTCACTAAACTAGACCTTTCACTTAATAATTTTACTGGTGAATGGGAGTTGGATACACTGTTGACAAGCCTCAAAAACCTTGAATATCTCAGTCTCTCATACAACAGTTTCTCGGTTACAACAAAGAATGCCAATCATTATGTCAACCCTGGTTTTAGATACTTAGAATTGGCCTCTTGCAAGCTGAAGGTGTTTCCTAATTCATTTTGAGCCATGCGAAAACTCGAATGATTAGATCTCTCTAGCAACGAAATCCATGGCCAAATTCCTCATTGGGCAGGGGAGATAGGAGGCAATGAGTTGCTTTCTTTAAATCTCTCATATAACTTCATAACAGGCTTGCCACAAGTTCAATGGTATGGACTAGGATATCTGAATCTTCAGTCCAACTTGATTGAGGGGCCATTCCCTCCATCAATTTGCAACATGAGTTATCTATCGTATTTAGATATGTCCAATAATCGCTTTGGTGGATTGATTCCACAATGCTTTGGAAATATCACTTCATCTCTTAGAACGATAGATATGGGGAATAATAGCTTTCAAGGAACAATTCCAAATGTATACGAGGATTGTGGAAGTTTAGAAGGGCTTAGTTTGAATGGAAATCAATTAAGAGGAGAGGTGCCAAGTTCCTTGTCCAAATGCCAATACTTAGGTGTACTTGATCTTGGAAACAACCATATGAATGGTACATTCCCTAGTTGGTTGGGAGATCTTCCATTTTTACAAGTTCTTGTCCTCAAATCAAACAACTTTCATGGACACATTCAACCTTCTTCAACTGTTGAATCCCTATTTCAAAGTCTGAGAGTTCTTGATTTATCTCATAATGGGTTTGTAGGCCAACTCCCTGCAAAATGTTTTCAAAGTTTCAGTTCCATGAAGAATGTGGTGAAAAACGGCACAGAACAATATTTGGACATGGGTGGAAAGTATTATTCATTCATTGTTGCTGTGAAAGGGGTGAATCAAGATTTTCCAAAAATTTCGGTTGACTACACAATTATTGATCTGTCCAATAACGCATTTGAAGGACAGATTCCAAACGTCATTGGTGGTCTTAATTCACTAATAGTGCTCAACTTGTCCCACAACAGTCTCATTGGTCCAATTCCACATGCTCTGGGAAATCTCATAGAGATCGAGTCGTTAGACCTCTCTTGGAACCAACTCACAGGAGAGATCCCAGAAAGTCTTGCAGGAATCAAGCGTCTCGCAGTCTTTCTCTCGCATAACCGTCTTGTAGGGCGTATACCAGACGGAACGCAGTTCAACACATTTGATGAGAACTCATTTGAAGGGAATGTGGGACTTTGTGGGTTTCAGCTGCCCAAAAAGTGTAGTGAGTATACACACAAACCGCAGCTTGAAACACGCGAAGATCAAGAGGAGGAAAGTGGATTTACATGGGAAGTGGTGATGTTGGGATATGGATGTGGGACGCTTCTTGGATTGGTGATGGGTTATTTCATGTTGTCAACAAGAAAAGTCAAGTGGTTCAATGCTATTGCGGATTCAACAGAGAGTTTGGTCTTGAAGAAGAAGAAGAAGAGAAGACATTTTATATCGGGAAATGACGTTAGAATAAATTTATGATGTTTGTGTGTTGTCTCTTTGAATTACTGTTGTATGTATATAAATTTACTTAGGTCACTGTGTGATCACATATAATGTTGTTGACCTTAATGTCAATTCAGTAATTTTATAGTTATTTTTATGATTATACAACCATCGCAGATACAGATGTGTAAACTGTATAATCAAGTGACCACTGCAATAATTTGTATCGCTTTGCTTTCTATAAAATATATGCTTCTCATTCCTACCAATTTTAAGTTGCAGTAGAAATAAATATGTGAAAATGAAAGCATAATTATTAATAAGATGTGTTTTAGTATATATACTTTGACGATCCATTGCGTTCTTGTGTTCTGCATATTAGTAAAGCAGCAAATCAGATGTTTCTGATGTGTTTCTTTTATCTGCCCACCACCTGCTGCTGATCATCTTGCCATTCAAGGCAATGTCAGTGATCACTTAGAACTTGTGGTTAAGTTACATTGTATAAGGCCATACAAGACAATGCCAGTGACCCTGCTGTTGTTTCGCAGATGTGTGCTTCCCTATATTTTCTTAAATCACAGAATTTCTGCATAAACTGCTACTTGTCATCCTTTAAATGTTAAAGATTAATGATTGCTTGCGTTCAGTCAATAACGAACTGGTATGTCTTTTCAGGATCCACATAATATCTATAATTGGTAGAATTCAATGTTTTGCAATTACTTATCGACAGATAAAAAGACTATCTGTGGACTGTGGAATCTTCCATTATCTTCAGAAGAGGATATTCTGAGGTACTGTTTGAGAAAAAGTTGTCACATGCAAAGTCTCTCTCTAGCTTGCTATATGTTTGGTTGGAGGCGATTTTCACTTGAAGCTCGATATTTCATAATGCAAGTCGCCTTGTGGATACTACAGTTCCGTACAGCTTTGGCTCTATAAACAACTCCCCGCTGTTATAGTTCACTTAAGTTATTGTGTTGTATTGCCAGCCTTGAAGACAAACGATATGTGTGTCCGAGTAAATAACACATGGTTACATCTTTTTGCCATCTAATTTTATTTGCCTTTTGTTCTGATTTACGGAAGATGAGTACATTTTTTGCTTTTCTTTACAGCAGTTGTGAGATAATTAAGAAATTTGACAGTTTTGTTGATGACCTGATGTTACTCTACATAGCACGACCTACCAAACAACCTAAGTTGTATATGGTCATTAAAAATGTCAGAAAAATCCAAGTTTCATGGTTTGTGATGCAAATTGTATAAAACATTGTCATAGGCTGTGAAGATATATCCGTAACAGGATATACACAGTGTATCCAAAACCTTAGAAGGGGCACAAGATGACTAAGGCAATGACAATAAAACTAGCGGTCTTAAAATGGTGGGACGGGTCAGGTAACGGGTCAAAATGAGTTTGGGTTACGGGTTGAACCATTACTTTTTACCAATCCCCCTCTCTCCTGTAACACCCCCAATTCATGATGCAGCGGAATTCAAACTGGGTGTTACTCGACGGCACAACAGTCATAATAATAGAAAACGATCTCTAAACGAATCGTAATAAAAAGAGTTGTCATTCATATTATTCAAATGTATCAAAGTTTACATAGTAAGGTCCCAAAATGATCCATTGTTTCAAAACACATCAATATAAAGTCTATGATGTTTTTATCGAATGACATAATAGTTTATAGCCTTCTTCCTTCGGTACGTGCCCTTCCCGCTCCATTCTTAATTATCATGGACCTGAAATACATGCTTAAGAGGTCAACACAAAGGTTGAGTGATATTCATAGAGTTTGTTTAACGGTTGAACACAATATGTTGGTAGTAATGAGTTAATTAGACTCATACTCATGTTAGAAAACAAAACAGTTATTATTATGTACTAAGCTCATGCAACCAAGACGTTAACGGGTACCAATATCAATCGGCGGTTATGTTGCCCCGGTAAGTACTTTGCCGTCATACTTAAATGTTCAAATATAGTGCATTTGTTGAACTAATCTGCTCAAACAAATGGGATTCGTCAATCCCAATAGGCCTATTCACAATACTCGCGCTCACTAATACTAGTGATTAAATGGTTCATGATGGGGCCTAGGATTGGCAAGGTAGGTACTTAGTAATAATAAAACAATCAGGCAGCATACAGTTTCAAAGCATTGTGTTCGGTTTAAAAGTAGCATGTATTTCCCCCAAGGGTTTATAAAACATTGAAGTAATGTAAAGTGGGGCTATGAACTCACCTTAAGTACGATAGCAAGTAATGAAGGTGATGGTCGGATCGTGTAGGTTTCTACGAGCAACCTATAATAGAATGTTGCGACTTAGGATTTGTGTAGAGAATATAACGGAGTGCCTATATATATATCTTGCATTATAGTCCATGATGTGGTATGATGTATATTTGTAAGTCTTTGAAAGAAAGATTTATGAACATGTATGTTTTGGTATATCGTTTACTACCGTTCGGGCTAACATATTTCAGAAGTCATGTTAGTAAGCGTTCGAGGAGCCAGGACACTTTAACTCGTAAATCCACAACTCATCTCGACGGCTTACATAATGAACTCCTCACATGAAGCTCCCTACCACTACAAGAATCTGATGGAATACCCACGACAATTACCCACACTCATCCTTTTGAGGGCATTTACCCACCTAATACCCACTAGTTACCCACGATCAATGACTTACAAAGTCGGTTTTATTTTCCATCGAATTCCCCACAGATTTGCCCACATAAATAGCCACATAAATATATTTGGTGTGCAATATGTGGGTAAATAATCGGCGCCAAAATATTTCCCACGGATTACCCACATCATAAGTTATTATGGGTATATATGTGGGTAATTTAGTGGGTAATATTTTCCTGCTAAAGTTTTCCTCATGCATTACCCATAAAGAAACTTGTCATGGGTAAATGTGTGTGTAATGTTGTGGGCAATTTTTTTTTTTACCACGGATCGCAAACATCAAATTTTGTCATGGTAGATTTACATGGGTGGTTTGTAGGTATACCGAGAAATTTACCCACTTCTTTTATGCGTAGTTTTTTTGTTGTTAGTAATTTTCTTTGATTAATTTGTGGGTAAATACATACCCACAATTTTCTTCGATTAATTTCACAAACCGAGGCTCGATTCATTTTTATGGCGAGTTAAAAGAATTAAATCTCAAATTATACCCGGCTTGTTAAGCAAACTATGTCGGATATTATATCTATTTGAGCTTGTATTTACCTGTACACAACATGTATGCGTATATATTTTTAAGGCTCGTTTAGGCTCACAAGTTTTGTCAATATTTAAATATAAAGCGAGGGCTCAAGCTAATTATTAGAGCCTAAGGTACCCTGCGTTTTCGTCTTGCGTTGTCCTGAAAATGTGACACGATGGCGCCAGACCCACATCGTGAGTGGCGTTTTCGTGCTCCGCGCCGTCCCCACTAGCCCAAATGGTCTTGTATTTTCATTTTTTTTTTGTGTTCTATTTGTGTTTTAGTGAGTTATGTGTACGCGAAAGGGTATCCCATCAATAAAATGACATCAATTCATCAAAATATATTACCAAACAACAGTGATTAGGGGTGTCATTCGGGTTGACCCGACCCAAACCCGACTCGACCCGAGTCAATTTGGGGCGGGTCATCGGGTTCAAAATTATATTCGGGTCAATCAGGTCAACCCGAATTGACCCGAGTTATAAAAAAGATCGGGTTCGGGTATTTTTATTTTAGCGTTGAGCCGAATTGACCCAACCCGGATTGACCCGAACCCGACCAACCCGCGTCAATTAACACTAAAATGGACCTAGACCCGAACCCGAGTTGACCCACCCGAATTGACCCGACCTGAGTTACCCGAGTTCTAAACAAGGTTGGGTTCGGGTTTTTTTTTGAAGGCTTGACCCGAGTTGACCCGAACCAGACCGGGTCAACCCGAATTACACCCCTAACTAATTGTAAATCTTGAAAATCTATATCATCCTAGGCTCCTCCTAGCTCATCCTATCAACACCACCATTCCTTGTTGTACTCATAAACAAATATAGACAACCACATATCTTGTTTTATGCTCGTCAACAATAGCCATCATCTCCAGATAAATTCATCCTTTTTCTTAAAATAAAAGAAGTCATTAACTATGACTGGTATTTATGAAATAAATTTATATACAAAGGCCCCCTAGGCTAAAGAGTCAAATTATTTGCTTTTGCTAGTATTGAACGTCTAGAAATCCTAATGCTTAAATGATAAATAAACAACTTAGACTCTTAGTTTTAGAGGTGGCAATTTATGTCCAAAATAAAAAAAAAAAAAATGGGCTAAATGGACAACTTTTTAAAAGATTTAGGTACATTTGGGTTTTTTTTTTTTTTTTTTTTTTATTATTATTATTATTATTATTATTATTATTATTTGTTTGAAATGGGCATATATTGCCAATTTAGAAGTTAAATGGGCATAACGGGCAAATATTTCTCTCTCAATTGGAGAACATTAAATTGAAAAACTTATGGATATAGTATATTTAGTTACTTAAATTTAAATGAGGTGTTACGTTTGAGGAATTTTTTTGTTATTTTAGGTCGTTTCTAAAGCGATTCGTATAACATGCGCCCATTTGGCCCGTGCCCGTTTAGCCCATTCCCCGTTTAGCCCGTAGCCCGTGCCCGCCCGGCCCGCCTATTTTGCCACCTCTACTTAGTTTCATAATTTGCGTAGAAACTAAATTATATTTTTCTTTAGAATACTTAAGTTTACAAGTTATTTATTTTTTTTTCCCAAACATCCTCTTGGCACATTATATAAATTTTATTTTTATAACAGTATGATAACAAATTGCTTGTGCAATTGGTGGGAAGTTTGCAAAGCGTTTAAAACTTTTCAAGTTTTCATAAATTGTTCGCTCTTAAAATAGGATACTCTCAAAAACCACCCACTAATCCTCAAAACTTATCTCTCTCACTTCCCATACGGTTCTCTGAATAATCCCACTGTCTTTTTTTCCCCTACATTATACCATCACCACTAAACAGTTCTCAAACAATTTCATTAATCTGACTTTATAATTCACCGACACTCATTTTTGTCAATAGTAACAGTAATATTTCTTTCTCCATCTTCAATTGATTCGCCATGATTTTCAGAGGTAACCATAATTGATATAGGGTTCATTATGTTTGTTCCTGATTGTTGACTTGTTGTTCACTATTTTTTGTTTTGCATATTTGGCAGGTGTTAGACAGTTATTTGGAAATGGCGTGGTGGTGTTGATGGCGGTGAAACTAGAGGACGAACAAGACGAAGGTTAATGGTATTTGAGGAGGAGGAGGAGGAGGAAAAAGGTTAATGGTGTCAAGTTATAAATGTACTGAAATAAACTCAAAGTTTGCACAATACGTGTTTGATGAAATGTCTAAACCATTTTTTTAATCTACATGAACCTCATACATCTAATCGCATACTGATACAATTTGTTATAAATGATAACCAATAACTTTTGTTTCTAATTTGGCATCAGGTGTAGTCTATTTTCCCACATGGATTCGGGTACTCATATGCCAGGTGAATGACTTTGTTGATTTGTTCTTTTTTGTTATTAAGAGAAAAAAAATTCTTTTATAATGGTATCGTCGGTTGTGCATGGTCTCAATAGCTACTGTTATCTTCGTCAATGTCTTCCTTTTACGTTTATGGTTACCAATTTAAGTAGCAGGTGTGTATACTCTAAATCTAAACTTACTTTTTGGTACTCATATTTTCACTTCTAAACTAACTAGAAAAATTCAATGTTATTTGTATTTTTGAGGATTTGAATTGAAACGAATTGTTCATAAAGACAAGTTCTATTATCTTGCGTTTCTTTTTCGTTTTGCTTTATGAATGCAACGCAAATGCTTTTTGGATTAGGTATAGGCTTGAAACCAGTTGGTCCACTTTGTTTCATGCTTTGATCATATTTATAACTATCCTTGTATATATATACATTTGTAGGGTACGATGAAAATAAATGATTTGTAAACCAAATCATAAAGAGAGATGGAATCATGTTTGAGCAGACCACAAAACCAAATCATAAAGAGAGATGGCATTATGTTTGAGCAGCCCGCCCAAGTTTTTCGATGGATAGACGGCTCGTGAATATACCTTGAGACGTAACATATAAATTTATAGACACACATGTTGTTTATGCAACATTGTAGCTATACATTTTTGTTTATTTTTATGGAATAGATACTTTGATGAACTTTTAATCGATTGTACTTGGATGCAAGATTACATACAATTCCATTTTATTATTTGTGTTTTGATTATATTTGTATGCAATTTTAATTTTTGTAGGGATTTCCGTAATGATGTTCACTATACCATTTTAACAAATAGCTATGACTTAACAATGAAAAATTTGTGGTTACTTTAGTTACAAATTTACCCACAAACTATGTGTAACTTGTTCAAAATGATTACCCTCGACATTTACACATGATTTTATCTATGAAATTCTACCCACAAAATACCCACACTTAAATCGATGGGAATTTTCGTGGTACCTTTTGCAATCCCACAAACACATTTTGCCACGAACTCCCACCAAAGATGACGTGGGTAAACTTACCCACCGCTTGAAATTCTTGTGGGTATATAATTAGCATCGGAGGTTTTCCCCATGTATACTAGTTTGTGGGTAAGTCGTGGGAATTAGCCAATTACCCACGGATTTAGCTCTTTTACCCACAAATTTAGTCCGTAGGTAATCGCCAGAATTCTTGTAGTGTACTATTGTAGTAGTTGATAAAGTATATAGATATAAGTTTTGATCCGAAAACGTTACATGTCCGATATTTGGATAAACTTAGGAAAGTTTATGGTACATGAAGATTGTTATTAGGGTTTGATTCACAAGTTTTGTATGACCATTTGTCTTGGTAAAATCTCATGGTTTCCTTTTAAGTGAAGTAGATCCAAATTGCTTGTTCATGTTATCGCCAAATTCGTTATTTCATGTTTACGCCTATGTAAGTTGTTATGGTCATTTCGTCATGGCCTAGCCATGACCTTTGGTCCTTGTTCCAAGGTCATGAGACCCAACCTTAGCTCTAGCCATGGTGGTGGTCTTGTTTATAGGTCATAATAACTCTTGTTCCTTTGAAAGTATAACAATAGTATAGTGACTTAAAATATGTAAATAGCTGTTAAGAAACTGAGAAATATCTCACTCAGAAAGCGTTTTCAAGGCTCGAGCCTCTTTGTTCCTGAAGGAAAACATGATTCCGGACAACTTTCGTGTTTTAACTTTTTCATGAATCGGACCAGAAAGGCCACTTTTTGCGTGTTTTAGGTTCTGTCACAGAAACTTTTAGGCAGTTTTGCCGGAAATCTTTGGTAACTTCAAATCGCCATAACTTTTGACTCGTTTACTCTTTTTAGGTGGTTCAAATTTCTATGGTTTACTTGTTAAGTCCTCTACTGTAATATGTAATAATCCAATATAAAATTTTTACCATTTTGATCAGGTTATACCAAGATATTCACTAGTTTGCTTGTTTTAGTAACTTGTTTCAATAATTCATTACAACAACATCTTTTACTCATCATGATACATCATGGACATAATTACAACACATAATATAGCAAAGATAACATGTAAATGATATGAACATGATAAATAAACAAGAAGCATGTTAGGTTTAGGCTTACAACTTTTGGCTTTCTAACTAAAGAAAGGAGTAACAAGTAAGGAAATGGACTTTGATAGACTTCTTCAACCCTTTTTCACTTCAAGCAACCTTTCTACCCTTGGTATTCTTGAAAGATATGTAATGAAAGTTGAGGTGTATTGAGTGGATTTAAACTCAAGAGAAAACACCAAGTATGTTAGGGTTTGGAAGATTTTTGGTGAAAAATAAGCTATCTAGGGTTTCTATCTTGAACTAACTCTTGAACCTTGCAACAAATTAGAAGACTTAAAGCTAAGTGTGAGATGTTTTGGTGTGTTGGGATGGCCGGCCAAGGAAGGGGGGGAGAGGGGGTATTTATACTCTTATGAGGAGGTTACAAAGTTAAGATCTTTTAGCCAAAAATCCACATGTATGCATCCTAGACATCAAGCCACAAGATCAAGCCACCAAAGGGTGTGACTCCCCCCCCCCTATGGCGGTTCACAAAGGGATAAGGGGGGAGGTGGCTTGGTCTTGATAAAATATCTAGATATTAGATGCATTTTGACTCCGGGAAATGCCAACCGTAAATGATTAGGCCTCAAAACGTAAAACCGGGTGTCGTAAAATTATGAAACTTTAAAGTATTGTTAGATATTCCCATATGACTCATAATAAAATATAAAATGAGTGATAAGTTCCATTTGGGTGGTAAAACCTGCTAAAAGCTGGAAACACGGGTCTAAAACGCGTAATACGTAAAATGTACGAATATTGCGTAAAACTGAGAAAAGTAAAATGTTACTTTTCTAATATGCTAAAAATGACTTAAAATGATTTATAATGTCTAGACTGGGCTCAGTCTGGTGTCGGTTGGTCTTAAATGTCTTTTAGACATCAAACCGGAAGCCTAAAAATCACGAGATGACTTATAACATCAAGGGATGATTTTTGGTCAATGGAGGAGGGAATAATATGTTGACTTATTTTAATAAGTTGAAAGCTCAAATCATCTTAGAAATGCGGTGCAGGTATAGGCTAGGGTTACGGCTGAGTAAAAACGCCTAAAACTGAAATTTCCAGTTTTTCACGGCCGAAGTTAATTTTGGTCATGTTTTTCTCAGTCATGATTTATTCTTAAATAAATCATGAGTGTGTTAAACATTTTTCTGATACTGGGAAAATTAACGCGACCGAATTTCGTTGTGCGTAGAATTTCTGATTGTCGTTTTACCCTAAAATGTGTAATGTCGTGTAATTCCTTAATAACTTTCACGAAAATGATCTGACGAGTGTCAAACATTTAATTTGCCATGGAAATGATTTATCACTCGAGAATATGAAATAAAAATCAACTTTCGGGAAAATTTCAGAAAGAAATGAATAGTAAAAATGAATAGTAACATGAATAGTAAAATTTTCCGAAAATAGAAATTAACCTGAAATTGCGAATTGTTACAGTCTCCACCCCATATGAGAGCTCCGTCCCGGAGATCAATTTGCGTTGGAGGTAGAAGCTTCGTTGGTAAAAAGATGTGGGTATTTCTTACGTATCTGGTCCTCTCGTTCCCGTGTGTATTCAGGACCACGTCGTGAGTTCCAACGAACTTTAACAATTGGAATACGGCTTTGTTTGAGTTGTTTGACCTCTCGGTCCATGATTTCTACGGGTTCCTCAACAAATTGAAGATCGTCATTGAGTTGAATTTCATCGAGTGGAATCACAAGTGATTCATCCGATAAGCATTTCTTTAGGTTAGATACATGGAAAGTGGGGTGTACACTACTGAGTTCTGACGGAAGCTCAAGTTTGTACGCCACAGGGCCAACCCTGGCTAGGATTTTAAATGGTCCGATGTATCTTGGGTTTAGTTTTCCTCGTTTACCGAATCGTATCATGCCTTTCCAAGGCGATACCTTTAGCATAACCCTATCTCCGACTTGGAATTCTAGGGGTCTGCGTCGTGTGTCGGCATAACTTTTCTGTCGATCTCTTGCGGCTTGTAACCGACTTCTAATTTGTACAATCTTATCCGTTGTTTCACGGATAAGTTCTGGTCCAGTGAGTTGAACTTCTCCCACTTCAGCCCAACAAGCAGGTGAACGACACTTTCGACCGTAAAGTGCTTCAAATGGGGCTGCTTTAATACTTGTATGATAGCTGTTGTTGTAGGAAAATTCGACTAATGGTAAATGAGTATCCCATCCTTTTCCAAAGTCTATTATACATGCTCGAAGCATGTCTTCAAGAGTTTGGATGGTTCATTCACTCTGACCATCGGTCTGAGGGTGATATGCTGTACTCATGTCTAGATTTGTTCCAAAGGCGTCTTGGAGTGACTGCCAGAAATTGGAAGTAAATCTACCATCTCTGTCGGATATGATGGATATTGGTGCACCATGTCTTGAGACTATTTCTTTGACATACAGTCGGGTTAGTTGTTCCATTTTGTAAGTCTCTTTGATTGGTATAAAGTGTGCGGATTTTGTGAGACGATCAACTATGACCCAGATGGAGTCATAACCACTTGATGTCCTTGGGAGCTTGGTAATGAAGTCCATAGTAATTCTTTCCCACTTCCAGGTAGGAATTTCTGGTTGTTGCAATGGACCGGATGGTTTTTTATGTTCGGCTTTTACTTTGGAGCAGGTAAGACATTTGCTAACATAAGTTGCAATGTCGGCTTTCATGTTCGGCCACCAATAGAGTATTTTAAGATCATGATACATTTTATCAGATCCTGGATGTATGGAGTATTTAGACTTGTGTGATTCATGCATGATCAAGTCTCGTAGGCCACCATAAAGTGGTAACCAACTTCGACCTTGGAAGCATAGAGTTCCATCTGAACGGGTTTCGAATTTCTTCTGCATCATGCCATCCAACCTTTCCTTTTGGATGTCTTCTTGTTTCACCGCCTCAGCTTGAGCGTGAAGGATTTGAGTAGGAAAGTTTGAATTTATGGTTAAAACTAAGGCTCGGACTCGTAGTGGTTTAACTCGTTCCTTTCGGCTTAGGGCGTCGGCTACTACGTTTGCTTTCCCTGGGTGATAACGAATGTCGCAGTCATAATCACTTAGTAATTCCAACCAACGACGTTGTCGCATGTTTAGTTCTTTTTGGTTCAAAATGTGTTGTAGGCTTTTATGATCGGTGTACACAGTACATCTAGTACCGTATAGATAGTGCCTCCAGATTTTTAGTGCAAAGACCACAGCTCCTAACTCTAAGTCATGAGTGGTGTAATTTTCTTCATGAACCTTGAGTTGTCGCGAAGCATAAGCCATGACCTTATCACGTTGCATCAACACGGCACCTAAACCTTGGTACGATGCATCACAATAGACTACAAAATCTTCGATCCCATCTGGCAATGCTAGGATAGGAGCACTACAAAGTTTTTGTTTAAGGGTTTGGAAAGCATTTTCTTCGTCTTCATCCCACACGTATTTCTTGTTTTTCTGAGTTAGCTTGGTCAAAGATTTTGCTATTGAAGAAAATCCTTCAATAAACCTTCGGTAATACCCGGCTAAACCCAGAAATTGACGAATTTCTGTAGGTGTGGTAGGTGTTGGCCAGTTTTTGATTGCCTCAATTTTAGCGGGATCGACATGTAAACCGGTTTTGTCAATCACATGCCCAAGGAATTGTACGGATTGAATCCAAAATTCGCATTTGGAAAACTTTGCATACAATTTCTCTTCCTTGAGTAGTCCTAAAATTGTTCTCAGGTGTTCTTTGTGTTCTTCTTCGTTTTTGGAATATATGAGAAGGTCGTCTATGAATACGATCACGAACTTGTCCAAATATGGCTTACACACACGATTCATGAGATCCATGAATACTGCTGGTGCATTAGTTAACCCAAAGGGCATCACTTGGAATTCATGGTGACCATATCGTGTCCTAAAGGCTGTTTTTGGAATGTCTTCATCACGAACTCTGACTTGGTGGTAACCTGAACGTAGGTCAATTTTTGAGTAATAGGTTGAACCTTGTAATTGATCGAATAAGTCATCAATTCTTGGTAGTGGGTATCGGTTCTTTATGGTTAATTTGTTTAGCTCACGATAGTCAATACACATTCGTAATGACCCGTCTTTCTTCTTCACGAATAAAACTGGAGCTCCCCAAGGTGAGGAACTGGGTCGAATAAATCCCTTGTCCGCAAGTTCTTGTAATTGATTTGATAGCTCTTGCATCTCTGAAGGTGCTAGCCGGTATGGTGCGCGGGCAACTGGCGCCGCTCCTGGTATTAAATCAATTCTGAACTCTATTTGACGATTTGGTGGTAGTCCGGGTAAGTCTTCTGGAAAGACTTCAGGAAACTCACGGGCAATAGGAACATCTTCGAGGCGTTTTTCATCGGATTTCTTTTCTGTTACGTGGGCTAAGAAAGCATAACATCCTTTCTCAATGTACTTCATGGTTTTGATACATGAGATGATGTTTATTCGAGTTCCACTTTGATCACCACGAATGATCAAAGTTTCATTGTCACATGGAATGTGCACAACTCTTTCACCACAAATAATGTTAGCTTGATGTTTAGACAACCAATCCATGCCAATAACAACATCGAAACTTCCGAGTTCGATTGGCATAAGATTGATGTTAAAGGGGTGATCTAAGAGATTAAGGGTACACTTTGGGATTACGGTATTGGTATTTACTAAGTCACCGGTAGCTAGCTCAACATTATAACTAGTGGTTAAAGTAATTGATGGAATATCAAGTAAGGGTGCAATTCTAGTAGATATAAAGCTCATATCAGCACCAGAATCGAATAATACTTTAACAGGAATATTATTGAGTAGGAACGTACCGGTAACCACGTTCGGGTCCTGGAGTGGTTCTTCCTTTCCTATGACATAGGCTCTAGCACGAGCACCTCCTCCTTGGGGCCCTTGGTTTTGAGGACAGTTGTTTTTGTAGTGTCCCCTTTCACCACACCCGAAGCATGTAACTATGGGCTGTGTGTTAGCCCCAGTAGCTATACCCTTGCCCCTACAATCCTTGGCAAGATGTCCGGGCTTTTGGCACTTGTGGCATTTGGCCGGGCAAGGACCTTCGTGATGGTAGTTACACTTGGTACATTGTGGTTGATTACCCACGTACCTACCACCAGCTGGTGCAGCAACATAAGCCGTTGCGGCTTCCTGCCTCTTGTTCTGTTGATTCTGATGGTTGTTGTTTCGGGTTTGGTTGTTGTTGTTGTTGTTGTTATTCCCACGGTTACCATCATATGGTCATTTGTTGTTGTTGTTCTTGTTGTTGTTGTTGTTACGGTAGTTGGAATTGTTGGGATTATTGGCATTGCTGTTGTTGGAGTTGTTGGTGTTGTTGTTGGTGTTGAGGTTGTTTTGCTTGCGGGTTTCCGACATACGTACCACTTGATCCATGAGACTACGGGACATCCGCATAGCCTCATCAAGTTCTCTGGGATTTGCCGAAGTCACATTCCCCTGTATGCTTGAGGGAAGTCCCCAAATATACCTTTCCAACATCTTTTCCTTTGGGGAAACCATTGATGGACAAAGTATCCTCAGTTCCTGGAATCTACGGTTGTAGGTCATGATATCATTTCCCTTAACCGTATGATCCCAGAACTCAACTTCCAACTTTTGTATCTCACTGCGTGGACAGTATTCCTTGATCATCATTTGTTTCAAATTTGCCCAAGTAATTTTGTAGGCATTCTCAATGCCCATGGGTTGAGCAATTGAGTTCCACCAGGACAAGGCCTCATTCAACAGAGTACTTGTGGCATACTGAACTTTATCCCCCTCGATACATTTACTAACAATGAACACCGATTCTGCCTTTTCGAACCAACGGGTCAAACCTACAGCCCCTTCAGTACCCTTGAATTTGAGGGGTTCACATTTCAGGTAGGAAATGAACGAGCAACCCTTTGGTACTGTAGTAACATTGGTCACCGGAGGGGTAGGTCCTCCAAGGTTCAGACTGGCAACTCTTGCAGCCTCTGCAGCTATTGCAGCTTCCGCAGCAGTGACGGCTTCTGCGGCTGCTGCAGCATCAGCAGCGGCTGCAGCATCAGCAGCTGCTGCAGCATCAGCAGCACCAGCAGCTGTGGTGGCATCGGCAGCTGCTGCAGCTGCTGCAGCTACGGCTGCTCGTTCAGCAATAAGTGCTGCATTGACACTATCCTTCACCAGTTTGCGGATGGCGGCTTGTGTCATCGTTGGTGGGGTCTTTTTCTTTGGCGCCATGATTCTATTGTTCAAAAGATACATTGTAATTAGAGAGTTGTGAGATGAGCACAATGTTTGATAAGAATGATAGGATGATAATGTTGAAACTTAAAAGCATAACACATGATAGTATATAAAATAAGAGTTTTATTAATATAACGTTGATTACAAAATCGAACTTATTACAAGTTCATTCAAAACTTACTAACTGATACTTTCAGTTAGTAATTACAACGTTGTACTAAAGATAACTAGTACTATAAAACTAGTCTAACGTCGGTTGGGAGGTTGTTGTGGTCCGGTCGGATTATTATTTCCGCGTGTTGCTAACACATCTACGCTTTCGTTTGGACGGTATTCTTTGACATCCTTTCGGTATAACCTTTGTTGTATGGAACTCAGTTGAGTTTGCATTCCACACAAATCATTCTTAAGTTGATACCTGTCAAAGTTTGCCACATCTAACCGGATTTCGGCGGTATTTAGGCGGTTAAGTAGTTGGTGAATTTGAACCGCATCCTGTTCTTGGGCCCTCTCAACCAAAGTGAGTCTATCCTTGACATTATCCAAGCCCGTCAAAGGATTTAAGACTTCTTCCCCAACATGAGTCGAGTCACGCTTCACGTAGCTCATGTCAAGCTTAAACCAATATAGGTCGTCTCGAGCATTCATGGCATCCATTCTAGCAGAATTTACCTTGGACATACATTCGTGCATTTGACTTGCCATACATTTAACCTTGAGTTGGGTTAGGTTGAGAGCTTGTTTCAAAGAGTAGATTTCGTATTGAGCTGAGTTCGCGAACATATGTGGAGATGTAGATGTTCCGCCGGTTTGGTAAGTAGATTTCGGAATTTGAGCTGGAGTGGTACGGTTAGATTCGGATGAAATTGGTGAAACCGGAGGTGGAGATGTCAATGGTGATAAATGTGGCACCACTAATAGTTCCTCCGCTTCCTCCTCGATGCCTTCGATGTCAACATCCATTTCAGGATCCTCTTCGTACTCATCGATGTTTATGTCCATATCCATTTCAGGATCTTCGTCCGAATCTATTTCATTGTCTAGATCCTCATAAGGTATTTCCTCATCGTCATAGTCAATTTGTTCAAAGTAAGGATCATCGGGTCCGGGAAGAATTGGTAAATACTCGGGCATAGCATGAAGATGATCGGGAGATGGAGGTGCGGACATGATGTCTACAATTTATGATGTCAAAAATAATCAAATGTTTATGGAAAATGTTCAAACTAAGGAAATGTGCATATGACAATATACAAATATGTTCATGTAGGATAACATGTGTAATAAGTCCATAATCTTCTGGAGGACGGAAGGCACGAAGAGCGGAAGGCTATAAAAATGTTTTTGCTTGTTATTGTAGTTATAGTTTAGGTCTCACTTAGACCCGTTTCTCTATAACCATGGCTCTGGTACCAATCTGTAACACCCCCAATTCATGATGCAGCGGAATTCAAACTGGGTGTTACTCGACGGCACAACAGTCATAATAATAGAAAACGATCTCTAAACGAATCGTAATAAAAAGAGTTGTCATTCATATTATTCAAATGTATCAAAGTTTACATAGTAAGGTCCCAAAATGATCCATTGTTTCAAAACACATCAATATAAAGTCTATGGTGTTTTTATCGAATGACATAATAGTTTATAGCCTTCTTCCTTCGGTACGTGCCCTTCCCGCTCCATTCTTGATTATCATGGACCTGAAATACATGCTTAAGAGGTCAACACAAAGGTTGAGTGATATTCATAGAGTTTGTTTAACGGTTGAACACAATATGTTGGTAGTAATGAGTTAATTAGACTCATACTCATGTTAGAAAACAAAACAGTTATTATTATGTACTAAGCTCATGCAACCAAGACGTTAACGGGTACCAATATCAATCGGCGGTTATGTTGCCCCGGTAAGTACTTTGCCGTCATACTTAAATGTTCAAATATAGTGCATTTGTTGAACTAATCTGCTCAAACAAATGGGATTCGTCAATCCCAATAGGCCTATTCACAATACTCGCGCTCACTAATACTAGTGATTAAATGGTTCATGATGGGGCCTAGGATTGGCAAGGTAGGTACTTAGTAATAATAAAACAATCAGGCAGCATACAGTTTCAAAGCATTGTGTTCGGTTTAAAAGTAGCATGTATTTCCCCCAAGGGTTTATAAAACATTGAAGTAATGTAAAGTGGGGCTATGAACTCACCTTAAGTACGATAGCAAGTAATGAAGGTGATGGTCGGATCGTGTAGGTTTCTACGAGCAACCTATAATAGAATGTTGCAACTTAGGATTTGTGTAGAGAATATAACGGAGTGCCT